>RCSV01000013.1:0-1231250 GCA_014898285.1 Botrytis aclada
TCGATTCCATATATACAATAACCGCTCCAATTGTGGCTCCTCTGGGTTGGGTATATGGGTATAACGGGATGTTTCGACCAAAGTATATTTGGATTGGCTTAATACCTTATTTCACTTGGTATAATGCAATTACAAATCTATTTCAATGATAGATATCTCTTTTAATATCTGCAATCGCTGTTTTTGCGCCTTGTCCTTTCATTTTTCAATATCCTGAATAATCTGATCTTCAATATTATTCTAATCGTTTTCGCTTTTCTCATTATCATTATTGTTATCATCTGAATTATCGATTTCTTTTTCTACATTACATATTATAGCTCGGTTTGTCTGGCGCTTTTGCTTTTGTTTTTTAGCTTTATCAACAACTCAATACCAAGTCTTTTTCTTATTGAACTATAATTGTAATTTAATAATATAGAATAAATCCTTATCTGCTACCCTTTGTTTGTTGTGGGCACTATTATCATGTTTCTTTAACATCTTTCTACTTTGGCTCTTAAATAAATACTCCTAGTATTGAAACCTATCTACAATTGGAATGATAGGTTGCGGGATGGATTTATCCCCTGGTAATATAACTGTTATATGATTGTATACAAATGGGAACTCTCGAATGTATTCATCAATTTGCTTTCATAATTTAATATCGATCTTGTATTGATTCTGCAGGTGTTGGATAATAGCACTTGGGGTAACTGCAAATTTGCACAGAATACAAATCAATATATTGAATTCAACATTCAATACTACTAAATGAGTTAATTCTTGAGGGATAGGTTGTACTATAATTGTACTTGATATCTTGCGATTTTTAAATGAATTAGATATTTGTGTGGATGAGATTTGTGAGCTTAGGGTTAACCAGATTACACTGTATTTCTGCACGGACCAAACCTTAATTTCACCACCTAAAAAAAACCCGATTACACTGTAATCTCCAGGATATGGTGTTAGGGTTACAACAGACGCTCCGCGCTAATGGGTTTGGATGAAGTGAAATATATAATTTGTATTATATATTTACATATCCTATATCGAAATATCTTTTTTTATTATCTGTGTATATATTTCATATGCTATACACCATATCTTCATCCAATTGCTTTTTCAATCCCATCCAAACCCCTCTCCTACTTCCTATAACCACTCCCAAATATCAGTTGTATAATCCCCATAAAATCCCACCGTTTCAACAATCACAAGTAAATACTGCTATTGATATAAAATAAATATCCCAAATAACATCACCTCAGAATACTCACACCATCCATCGTCTTCTAACCATCGGCATATCCTCTACAATAATCCACACTTCCAACAATATTGAAATAATCCCAAATCAATCTTCTCTCGCCATACCTGATATGCCGAGCGACTGCACCCGAATACAACCGCATCCAAACAATTTTGATACACATATGCCCTACCTCTCGCATACTCCTTCTTTATCAATCCACAATATATACAATCACCTTGTAATCAATCCATAACCACCATTATCTACTCCTAAAATGCTTCGACCTGCCCTAATCAACACTGGATAATATCGGCTCCCATAATCGCCATCCTTTCCTCAATTGTGTTTACCTTTTGTTTGTGTTTTGTTGTAGTGGATATTCGGTTCTGTGTTTGACTACCATTTCAATACTAATTACAAAGTATATTATCCATTTAACTACAATTGTTTCCACTCATCATTCCATTTATATATCGATCTAACACCTAACATCGATATCCGAAACCTTGAATAAACTCTGTCATCGTATTTTTATCAATCTACTCCACAGAATCTTCACTCATAATCTCACGCCATCTCCGCTTACAACTATATTCAACCTGGGTAATAATAATCGATTCACTAACCTCACCATTCCAGCCCCCACATCCAGATTACTAAACGAAATTGATTAATTTATATGGTCGTTCAATATGGATTATATAAATAATCCCTTCGATATTAATCCCAATTCCTAATACTCCAATAACCACAATCCATCCACCAGGTTTCTGAATTTATTGTTGTAACATCTCCCCCTTCGATTCCGCTCGAACACAATAAAATGAGCATGCCAATACATCACTAACAACTCGTCCAGTCTCATAACTCCGAATATATATCACCCCTCTCTTACCTACACTCAAACAGATCCATTGAACATACACAATGACAACCTCAAATAAAACAATATACTTGCTATCCCTCACCTAATATCGAATAATCTTTCGCACAGTATTCCACCGGAATATCTGTGTATTATCAATATATAATTGCTTCTGTAATACATCTTTTAAATCCACAATTAAAATGACTATCAATCCAATAAATAAACAATCCAAATATCATAATATCCATAAATCTCACAACCACTCGCGATATAATATATCAATAAATACAATATAAATTTTATCGAAAAACACATGAATTAATTGTTTTTCCAACTCCAACCCCTTAACATAATATAAAAACAGTCCCTGAACGGCCCAGTCAACACTAACCACAATCAACTACAATAATTTATATCCAAACATCTCATCAATCCATTTTATACAATCTAACCCAACCACTCATCCACACTCAATAATATCATCAACCAATACAACAAATAGCACAACAACAACCACCGTCTGCTACTCAATCATCACTACTACCAAAAAAATCAATACTGATTTGCCACTACTAATAAGCAGCACAATAACCAACAACTATATTATAAACAAATAATAGACTAATTGTAATGCGAACACCTATCCTTCAAATCATAGTTTGATCTAAGAATCATAATATATTCGCTACAATCTAATTAACACTGAATCGGATAATTCAATCCGCCCTCTCTTAATGGTCTAGCTGATTAATTGCTGGTTGACGTTACATCGATAACCAGCCACTCCAATACAACTACAATTGCAACTATCTATATTCTAACTACTTAATTTTTATAATTTATGCCATGCCAAAGATGTTTGCTTATATACCATAATCAATTCAGGCCCTAATCGATGCAAAAATGCTTTATTGATGGTATAATGAGTTTATGCAATTTTTTGTTTATGTTTGGACTGCTTATATCTATATCAACTATATATCAATGAAGTATTTGTGACGATTGGGTTCAAGGCATGATCGATAATTGATAATAAATAATGAATTGAAGTTAACAATCTATACAAAAGAATATCAAGTTATCGAATCCAAGAATAAAGGATACCATGTCCTTTTATACCTTCTGCTAGCAGGACCTTAAGGTCCTGCCGGTAGAACCTTTTCCCCTGCCCTGGCAGGCATAATCCTTCAATCCGTCACAGTATTCGATACTTATGATTTCCTTTATTTGGTTGGCGAAATCAAATCTATCGGATTATAATATGTCGAAATGTGTTCAACTCTAATTCTTTATCGTTATTTCCTTTGGCAAACTTATCACTTCTATCCTCGGGATTTTTATACTCTTTTTCTTACGTTTTGTTGGTTCTTATTAAATATTGGGTGGCAATTCTAATGGCGGTGTATCTCCATTTGGATGCCCTTAAGTATACTTCTAAATGCTTTTGGGTAGTATTTCCTAACGCTTGATTTAATTTTTCACCGGCCCATAGTCCTCACAAATCCCCAAATAAATACTTCGATTTCTAATGATTCAATACTCGAGCAAATAATCGAACCCACATTAAATATTGGGTTACGATTTGATTGATTTTATTTGGTAAGTATTGTATAATGTATTCGGTATTTCTTTGTCTTTTGCGTATCTTATTATATATAATCAAAAAATATACTCGTCCGTTGATGATGTATATATTATGTGCCGAATATATGCTGTTGCTTATTTTAATGGAATCTAATTTGGGTCCATGTGTTGGCTGGCCCCCTGGTCTATTAAGTTACTGTATTGATAAATAGAATAAATGAATATACCAATGATATGCATATATACCATCAACTTCCATAAAAACTGATGTTTCTTGGTTAAATATACTATAACTTGGGAATTCATTTATTCGATCTTTTTGATTATAAGATTGATTTATAATAACCTTTATATTCCTTCTTTTCTTTGTGTTTGCTTTAACAAAAATTCATAATCTTTGTGGATCTGATTCTGGTTCTGGGTATAAATAATAAAACTGAAATTCTGTTGCCGAAATGCCTAGCTCCATACCATACTATCAACAATATGATTCAAATCGATTGGGGGTATTGGGGAGCCAAATATTAAGACGTTTATTAATACTTGTAATTCCCTAATTAATGTGTGATATATCCTTTCGATCTTAGCTAATACAATTGACTAGCCCAAATAATTAATCGTTTGCTCATCATTCGATTAATGGATATTGGATAGCGATTGGTATATCTTATTGAATTTCTTTTCTATGGCCAATTGTGTCAAAATATTAAATATAAATGAAAATGAATCTTCACATAAGTGTAATACTTGTAATTGATGGATTCGGTCGGGCATGGAATTAATGTTAGTCTTGCTGTGTAACTGTAATTCCAGCCATAATTCGCATAGGACAACCACTTCCAATATAATCAATCGATTGATCCATAATATGCCAGCTAGAATAGGTGTATAACAAAATGCGGATTGTAATGATTGGCTCTGTTTATCAACTCCTCGAACCACTAAATAATACATCATGAATAAATGATACAATCCAATTCGGCTGGTGTTTTACATCACCGTTAATATATACAAATATATCAATGTATTAATCAATAATCAATCTTCAATCTCATCATCTACAGAGATATTTTTATCCAATTTATTCTGAATTCTTTGAATGCATTTCCATTATACATTGATATATTTCATTTCGGTTTTTGTAGTTGTGGTTAAATTTGAGATAATATTTGAGAAATGATATTGAAAACCTTAAAAGCAATCCTAATATATCTGTTTCATTTATATGATTCTCTAATAATGTTGTACGTATTATATAACAAATGAAATATGCAAAGATCCGATTATATTTATCAACGCTTTTGACATTCTATAGTATTTCAAATGGACACTGGTTTGCAACTTTATTTTTGGGGGATGCCCACCACTTTAATATATCCTTGTAATCTGTTGCTTTCAATGTATTCAAATAATGCTCCAAAATTCAATTCCATACACACAATAACTACTCCAATTGTAGCTCCTCTGGATTGAGCATACAGGTATAACAAAATGTTTCGATCAAAGTGTGCTTGGATTGGCTTAATACCTCATTCCATTTGGTATAATGCAATCATGAATCTATTTCAACGATAGGTACCTTTTTTAATGTTCACAATCACCGTTCCTACACCTCGTCCTTTCATTTTTCGATATCCTGAACAATCTGATTTTCGATATTATTCTGGTCGTTTTCGCTTTTCTTACCATCATCATTGTTATTATCTAAATTATTGATTTCTTTTTCTACGTTATGTGTTATAGCTTGGTTTGCCTAACGCTTTTACTCTCATTCTTTAACCTCATCGATAATCCAATACCAGACCTTTTTCTCACTGAACCATAACTATAATTTGATAATATAGAATAAATCCTTATTTGCTACCCTCTATTTGTTGTGAGCACTATTATCATGCTTCTTTAACATCTCTTTGCTTTGGCTTTTAAATGAATATTCCTAGCATTGAAACCCATCTACAACTGGAATGATAGATTGCGGGATGGATTTATCCCCTAGTAATATAATTGTTATATAATTATATACAAATGGGAACTCTCGAATATATTCATTGACTTACTTTCGTAATTTAATATCGGTTTTGTGTTAATCCCACAAATATCGGATAATAACACTTAGAACAACTGCAAACTTGCACAGAATACAAATCAACACATTGAATTCAACATTCAATGCTATCAAATGAGTTAATTCTTGAGGGATAGGTTGTACTATAACTGTACTTGATATCTTGCGATTTTTAAATGAATTAGATACTTGTATGGATAAGATTTGTGAGCTTAGGGTTAACCAGATTATACTGTATTCCTGCATGGACCAAACCTTAATTTCATTACCTAAAAAAAACCCGATTATACTGTAATCTCCAGGATATGGTGTTAGGGTACAAGATGCCTTTAGAATCTATAATTAAAGAACTATAAGCTGAGCGTTTGTAAAGCAATTATAAATATTAACTATATATATATGAGCATATATACACTTCCAAAAGTATATAACCAATCGCAATATAATTGAATACGATTTGTAATATTATTCCCTTCTTTAAGTAAATTCATCCTCAAACTTTACAATTTATTTTATTTGATACCCTATATTACCAATCGCAATCAATCATTATTTATTATTGATAAAAAATAATATGATATTTCAGTATATACACAAATTTTTTTTTTTTATAATAGTAAGGTGTATATGAAGCAAAGGAAATTGTTTAATCGATTTTATTACCTAACAACAAATTTATTCTTTTGGAGATATATAATCTATCGATATATTTATCATCAATTTTAATTCTATATTTAATTTTTTACTTATTTCTTTAACTATTATCAATATATCTATCACACTAATAAAGAGTTCTGTAAAAAAAAAATAAGTTGTTACCTACACAAATATAGTAATTAGAAATAGCTTACATAGTAATAAATTTGAATACTTTATTTACTAATCTTTTTGATATTAATATATCTAGATAAAAAATTATAAAAAGTTATTTCTAATTGGTTATAATATATAGTAAATAAATTATAACAATAAAGAAGGATGATAATAGAAATGAAAAGAATAAAAGGGATATTGAGGTTTTTGATTATAATAGTAATAAAAATATAGAGTGATTTGATAATAGTGAGTAGAATTTTATTTTTTGATTATTAAAATGTAATCGATTTATCTGACAAATATGATTTTATAAATTTTAATAATATAATTGATAATGATATCGATCTTCAATATACCGGATAAATATATCCATATTACCATTTGCCTAGGCAAAACTTGGAGGAGGAATATGATTTATTGATTGATAGGGTTAACGATTATAGAAATAAATTTATTAACAAATTAGTTGAGACAATAGATTATTTCAATAGGCTTAAAGAATCCAATACAATTATAACTAAAGAGGATATCATAACAAATTTGCGATGTGGTTAGATTTATTGTTATTTTGATACAAGGTTTCAATGAAAGGTTTATTTTGATAATAATAATAATCGAAAATCTTTTAGTAAAAGATTACTCAAAAAGGTAATACTTTGAAAAGAAAAATGTATTCAAAAGGAAGATTGAATCTATACAAACTATATCCATAATTGTATAACAAATAAGAATAATGATTTT
The DNA here is from genome assembly GCA_014898285.1 of Botrytis aclada. Taxonomy (NCBI): domain Eukaryota; kingdom Fungi; phylum Ascomycota; class Leotiomycetes; order Helotiales; family Sclerotiniaceae; genus Botrytis; species Botrytis aclada. The sequence continues at coordinate 7,315 of RCSV01000013.1, forward strand.
TGTTATTGGATCCCTAACCACAATATTAATATTTCTCATTATTTGTTTTACTTAAATAACAAGTATAAATACAAATATTTATACTTTAAAGAGATTTGTTATTTCTTTTTACAATATTGAACAATTATAAATAAATAAAACATTTTAACAAAAATAAATTACAATCTATACAAATAACTCATATATAGCTGATTTGTTTTAGTAACCAGATTTAAGGAAAACCCTCAAAAATAGAATTTCAAAAAATAATTTTCCAATCTTGTTAGCTTATAAGCAGAGGGAACAATTGCTTACAGTAGAAAAAAACAAAGAAAAAAAATAAAACAATAACATCAATTAGTTTTGAACCAAATAAATTTTGAAACAAATCTTATACATAAATAATTAACAATTACCAAACACAAACTTAAACTTTTTACAATTTGCATTACAATTGATCATCACTGTTTATAACATTTAATAATAATTGTTTTTTTTTTATCGTCTTTCTTTCCTAAGATATAAACTAATTCTTTGATTTAAACCATCTAGTCTTTACTATTATTCCTCATTCAATAATAACAATTGATACCCACATAGATATTTATAAACCTGCCTAACTGAAATAATATTGTTCTTTATTTATATATTTATTGAAATAAATATATTTATCCAATTATAACTAACGCTTTGTACAATTGTAATTTCTTTATTAAACTAATAAATTAAAAAAAACTTTTCGATCTCTAATATTTATATCTTAATCATTATTTGCAAAATTATAATCATTGTATCCACTTTCATAAAGGTATATCCAATCGGATAGACTCACAAACAGACCCAATAAGTTCGAATTAACTTTGTAAAAATTGCAAAATTGATACAGAGTAGTCTTTAAATTAGATGTGGGATATTAATCAAGATTGTTGTCAACGTTTAGCTACAAAACTCGATATTTCAACCAATTTTGTATTTTCTTAATAATTAAAATTTTTTTCATTTTTTATTTGATATTATCAATAATATTTATAAAAAACGGTGACTCAAAAATTTGATTGAAAAATAAATCATTTGCCACTTTACAGAATTTGTTGAATAGAAATATAGAATAGATTTTTATAATTGAAAACAAATCTAAGCAGAAAGAGTTTTCGGTTTGATTAATAATCTTAAATCTACCCTGAATAAAATAATCAAGTTTTTTGGAAAATCATTAAATAAGAAAGTTTTTTATATTTAACTATATATAATCTTTAATATCGAAGTCGATTACTTGGTGATACAAATTTGTTGATCAAATTATTTTTTTTTGTACATATAAAATATTTTTTTTAGTTTGATTGAATACTAATTTATTATATTTGATATATTCTTTAATATCGTTAATATTTAAATCATCGATAGGTGTAATTAAATTAAATTTCCAATCCCAAAAATTTCAAAATAAATAGCTATATAATGTTTTATATAGGGTTTGACTATCTAATAACTTATAAGAAAACATAAACTAGGCGTAGTCCATCATTAATAAAAATTTGGATTAATCATTTTGATAATAACTAATAAAAAATCTCAAACACTATTGAAAATATTGATTATAAATTTTAATTTGGTTATTTATTTACAGATAATAAATAATAAAAAGTTTTACTTGTATTTCTAAGATTTGATTAAATTTTTTCCAAAACTTTGAAATGAATTAGAGATTACAATCAAAGATTATAGATTTAGGGGCTTTATAATAATGGTATACATAATATAAATACAAACAAACTTAATCTCTAGCATCGATTGATTTGTAATAAAGTATAATAATAACTTGTTTGATTAATCAATTAATAATAACTAATATATTATTATAACTATACTTATCCTTATTGAAACTACAATAATTCATGGTGATATATTGTTATACTCTTTCTAAAACAAGAAAAAAATGTAGAAAATCTAGAATCTTATCCCTGGGTATAGAGTTGCATTTATATTTGTAATAATTCCGAATATATTAATTGATAATCTTTTCCATTCCTTTCTAATAATATTGTTTAAATAAAAGTATGTTGGTCTTTTTTATATTAGGGTGTATAGTAAAGATTGAGTTGTAAACTTTTCGAATCAAATAAATCCACAAATTATCGATATCTGGTACAAATAGATATTCGTCATAAAACAAGAAGTCTTTTTCAAAGATGAAATGTTTGTGTAGTTTTATGGTTTGAGTATATAACACCTTCAAATTCGGGTTAGATTTATTGGTTTTTATAATGCAATTGATAATATCAAAAAGAAAGGAAATTGTATATATATCGAGATTTGCGATTATATTTAAATCTTTACACAAAACTTCCCGCATAATCTTTAAATCTATTTAATCATTTTTTATAAACTGTTAAAAACGATTCTTTTTTTTTGTATTGTTTTGTTGATCCAATTTGTTGGTATGTTAGATAAGTATATTTGCAAATGGATTATTCTTTTTAGTATGATATATAATAATGAGGTTATAATTAGTAAACAATTTTGTTTATTGTGTTTGTTGAGTATTCAATTGTTTAGTTGATATGAAATATTTGAGTGCTTTATAATTGGTGTAAATTTTGATTTGGTGGGGTAAATCAACAAGTTCGGCTTTCCAATAATCTAACAATCGAATGATTGCTAATATTTTTTTGTTGTAAATTTTATAATTCAATTCAACAACAATTATTGTTTTCAAAAAATAAACAACTAATAGTTATTTATCACTATATTTCTAAAAAAACATATTAGCGACAATATTATCGGATGTATTGGTTTTTAATATATAAGATAGCGTATAATCATAATACTATAAAAGAAAAACAGAAATGAATTTGTCTTTGAGTATATTGAAAGTGTTCTAATAGATTATATTGAAATAAAATTTGATATTTATTTTGGTGAATTCGACTAAAAGTTTTACTATTATACCATAATCTTTTATAAAGCAACAATAAAAGTTATAAAATCTTAGGAATGATTGAATACTTTTTATAATAATGGGATATATCCAGCTAACAATTACTTCAATCTTTTCTGAATCGATTTGTACACCTTCGATTGAAATAATGAATTCTAAATATTTGGTATGTTTGATGTTGAATTTGTATTTTTTAAGATCTGCTTGAAGTTTGGTAGATTTAAGTTGTTTGAGGATGTGCTTTATATATTCCTTATGGTTATTTTTGTTTTCAGAATATATCAATATATTATTAAGGTAGATAGTATAGAAGTTGTTTAAATAGTCAAATAAGATATCATTCATATATTTTTGATAAATTGCTGGGTCGTTTGTCAATCCAAAAGGGAGAACCTTGTATTTGTAAGCATTATATTGGGTGTGGAAGGTAATATATTCCTTGGAAGTCGGATCTATACATATACAATAGAATGTTTGTCGAATATCTAGTTTGATATATACTTTTGTATTAGCAAGTTGTACAAGTGTTTTATCAATGAAAAATAATAAATACCTATCTTTGTATATTAAAAAATTGAATAATCGGAAGTTAATATAGAATTTTAAGTTTTTATTCGGTTTTTTTACAAAGAGAATTGGAGCTATAAATAGAGCTTGATTAAATTCGATAAATCCTTTTGCCAAATTATTTATAATATATTTTTTAATGATTTCAAACTACTCAAAAAACATTTTATAAAAAAAACTATATTTGAATACCTTTTTTTCTTTTTCTTTTAATATAATTTTATGATTATATAATCAGAATAAAGATAAGATATTCGAATCGTGCTTAGAGAATGTTTGGTAATATTATTAATAAACTTTGGAAATTGGTGGTTTTGTTTTAATATTGGTTAGAATATAGTGAAGAACAATCAAGATTTACAGATTGGAATTTTTCAAAGTGGTAATTGTGGTTGAAATACAATATTCTTTTTTTCAAATAGATTTTCGAATAGCGATAATATTGTTTATCTTTGTATAGGTGATTATGAAGATTTCATAATTCTTATTCTTTTTATAGGTGAGGTTGAATTAGAATGGTTTAAGAGTATAAATATTGAAAGTGTTTGAAATGCAAAACAATAAAGATTTGTATATTGTTTAAATAGAAATAATCCTAAAGATATATATCTTTTTTAGATTAATTAAAATCTAAACTTTGATTAATGTTGTCACGGATCGCACTCAATCGCATCGCGATCGGTCACGTGCTCTCGGGAGCGCACGTGCGCCCACGTGTACGTAGTTAGTATTTATAGCCGCTCTACGAGCGCTCAGCTCGTAGTTCCTTAGTTGTAGATTCTAAAGGCATCTTGTACCCTGCTTTCGCAGTTCTTCTACGGCAAAGTGTCACATTATCTACAACTCACTATACGATCGCACGGCCATCTGGTGGCCGTCCAAATAATACCTTATAACCATAATACCTTCTTGGGTGAATCGAGGACGTTCGATATCACTTATAGGAAGAGGGCTGATTCCGAGTAAAATCTACTCGACGGAGGACAACAACACCCCATACATACCGAGTTACAAGTACCGCTACTATGTCCGACCCATTCACCAAGAGAGGACTCCAACGCACTCCTCCCCTCGTCGACCCGGCTTCTCAAGCCGACGATGACCGATCTCAACAGAGCGAGGAGCACCCCCCTTACGGTGCTGGTGTCAATACTGGTAGACGCGGAAAGAGCAAACAGCCTGGAAACGACTCCTCGATCGAGGTATTAACTCTCGAGGGCAGCATGCCTACGCGCCCCCTCTCCGTGCACGAAGAGCGAGCGCCGACAATGGACGACTTTAGAGAATTGCAGAACGAAAATGCAAGACTCAGAGACGAATTGCTACAGCGTAGTCTTAGTACCGCTGGCTCATCTCAACCTCTTAAACAGCGACCACAACATCACGCAGATTCCCAGCAGAATCGCGGAGTCCGGACTCCTGATGTTCCAGTTGCCTCTATTGAGAGGGCATCTCCTACTACCGGAAAAAAGAAGAACAAGAAAAACCCCCGATCGCGCAGCCAGTCTTCGCGACGATCTCTTCCGAGTCACGATAGTAGACCCCCCTCAAACCCAGTCGCCCCACCGGACGACCCACCTTCCCCTCGTGGACCCCACTTTCGCTCACCTACTACCGCAGTAGAGCGCCCGTACATTCCGAAGCCCACCAATCTCTCATCAAAACTCAAAGATGGTGTGGAACCGAAAGCAAGCCTCTGGCAGCTATTGGTCACCGAGCGTCTTGAACTTTACGAAAACTCGCTCACCTCGGAAGCGCAACGCCGATCCTACGTAGTAGACCAGACGGAAGGGGAAGCTCAAGAACACGTGTACTCCCTATATACACAAGTCCCTCGCCTGACGGGACAACAATTGATCGACGAGCTGGCAGCCATTTATAGGAACCCCGCTGAAGTCGATCACGCACGAACTGAGTACGAACACTGGACTATGCCCAACGGTGCCCAAAGAGGTAACTTTGTGGTATGGTACCGAAGATTCCGACTACTCGCTACGCAAGCGGAAATCATAGATGGCAGAACGCTTTTCCGCGATTTGGAAAGAAAGATATCCGATTTCCTCCGGCGAGCTATCGGCCTACACATCAAGGATTGTGCTAATGTCCAAGACCTTGCTAACAAGCTCACGGAGATTGACGAACTCGAGGTTACTATTCGAGAACGCAATCGGTATAGGCAAACCAAGGAAACACCGGTAAAAAAGGTAAACACCAACACCGCATCTCGACCGCAGTTGCCGCTTTGAAAAGTTCCAACCCGCAAACCTTGGCCGCTCTCCACCATGTCCTAGCCGACATTGAGGCGGAACCACCGATTCCCGAAGCTTACCAGCAATACCACCGAGCGTTCTCCAAGCACGACTCGAACGTCTTACCCCCATCCCGATCGTACGATCATAGGATCATATTGGAAGGAGAGGGAGAGAAGGCACTCAAATACAGCCCCCTCTACAAGATGTCTCTTGAGCAGCTTGAAGTCGTTAAAGAATACATCACAGATAACCTGGCGAAAGGATTTATCGAACCCAGCCAAGCCCCATTCGCAGCTCCGATTCTCTTTGTGAGAAAGCCGAATGGAAGCTTAAGGTTCTGTATTGACTTCCGACTACTCAATTCTTTAACGCGCAAAGACAGGTACCCATTACCTCTCATTGATGAGACACTCGCACGACTCGCTGGTGCGAAGGTGTACACCAAACTAGATATTCGACAAGCGTTCCATCGCATACGCATGGATCCGGCTTCCGAGGAATACACCACCTTCCGCACCCGGTATGGTGCTTACAAATGCAAGGTTCTCCCTTTTGGACTGACAAACGGCCCAGCGACTTATCAAAGATACATGAATGATGTCTTATTTGACTATTTAGACGACTTCTGTACTGCCTACCTCGATGATATACTGATATATTCTGAAAACGAAGACGACCACGAGGAACACGTAAAGCGCGTCCTCGAGCGACTTGAATCTGCCGGACTCCAAGCAGACCTCAAGAAGTGCGAATTCAACGTCAAACGTACCAAATATTTAGGGTTCATCATTTCAACCGAAGGCGTACAAGTCGATCCAGAAAAGATCGAAGTGGTCGCTAGCTGGACATACCCCACCACTGTGAAAGGTATCCAGTCGTTCCTAGGGTTCTGTAACTTTTACCGCCGCTTCATAAAAGACTACGGTATAATAGCAAAACCTTTAGTCGAACTCACCAAAGTGAATATCAAATTCCACTTCGATACAATCTGTCAGAACGCTTTCGACATACTCAAAGACAGACTCATTTCTGCCCCTCTTTTACAGCATTACGACTATACGCTACCTTGTATGTTGGAAACCGACGCATCCGATGGCGTCGTCGCTAGCGTGCTCTCTCAGAAGCATAGCGACGAATGGCTACCAGTTGCCTACTTCTCGAAAACAATGGTTGCTGCTGAACTGAATTATGAGGTTCACGACAAGGAAATGTTAGCAATCATTCGATCGTTAGGTCACTGGAAAGCCGAACTTGCCGGTTCACCCCACCAGATCAAAGTTTACACCGACCATAAAGCGCTCGAGTACTTCATGTCAACTAAACAGTTGAATGCTCGACAAGCGCGATGGGCTGAGTTGCTCGCTGATTATAACTTCATTATCATGTATCGTGCTGGAAAGAATAATCCACTCGCAGATGCGCTTACCCGGCGTACCGACGAGTTGGACCAGCAGAACAGTACAAAGAAGAAGAATCGCCTCCAACAGCTCATAAAAGATGATCAGGTAGACTCAAAGATTATGCGGGAAGCCTTGCGCAAAGACCCGGATGTAGTCGCAAACCTCGATGTACATGCAATTTCCCCCCTTTTCGACATCGTCAATCGCATTATAGAAGCCAATAAGTCTAGCCCGAGTTTGGAGGCGTTGCGCGCTCAAGCCATGAAACCGCACAAGCATCTCGCCCTCGAAAAAGACCTCTTGCTTTATGACGAACGCCTATTCGTACCGGATATCGATAATTTGCGGACTTACCTGATTCGAGAAGCTCACGACTCAATCTCTACTGCACACCCTGGTGTGAAAAAGACCAACGCACTCTTGTCCAAACAATATTATTGGAAAGGAATGGAAAAGACCATCGACCAATATATTCGGAACTGTCACAAATGCAAGCGCAGCTCCGTACCCAGGGACAAGACCCCAGGCCTCCTGCATCCTCTTCCCGTTCCAGAAAGAGCATGGCAGCATGTCACCATGGACTATTGTAGTTTCAATAAGGACAAGTATGGTTATGACAACGTACTAGTCATCATCGACCGATTGACCAAACAAGCCATTACTATACCTTGTCACAAATCGATCGACGCCAGAGATCAAGCCCGTTTGTACCTATACCACGTATACCGTTACTACGGAGCCCCCGAGTCTATAATCTCTGATCGTGGTCCCCAATTCATTTCAAAGTTTTGGAAAGAATTCAGTCAAATCTTAGGAACGCAAGTAAAGCTCTCCACCGCTCACCACCCGCAAACGGATGGCCAAACTGAGATTTATAATCAGTATCTCCAACAGCGCTTGAGACCCTTTATTAGCTACTATCAAGATGACTGGTCCGAATTCTTACCAATGATGGACTACGCCCAGCTTACGCTCCCTCATGAGTCATTAGGTGGTCAAACCCCATATGAAACACTATATGGCCACCTACCCCGAAATTCCTGGGATTGGAAACCCGATCCAACCGCGCCCGTCGACGACCTGAATATCAACGATGCTAGAGAATATGCCAAACGCAACAAACTAGCACTCGATCGAGCTAAAGAGAATATCTTGCGTGCACAAGAAAAAATGGCCCGATCGGCAAATTCGCATCGCCGAGCGGTCGACTTCGACATTGGAGATCACGTATGGTTAAGCATGAAAGACTTCCCCACTCAACGACCTTCCAAGAAACTTGACTACCCTACTCAGGGCAGGTTTAAGATCATTGGTCGGGCCGGAGACTCTTTCCGCTTAGACTTGCCTCCAACTATGAAAATCCACCCCGTGTTTCCACCCAGCAAACTCCGTAAAGCGGCAGATGACCCACTCCCCGGTCAAATTCTCGAGCCACCGCCTCCCATAAATATCACTGGTGACATCGAATGGGAAGTGGAGAAAATTCTGGCCGTCAAGAAAGTACGAAACCGGCTGAAATACCGAGTCTCGTGGCTAAGCGCCGACGACGACCTTGACTGGTACCCCGCATCTGACCTAAAGACTGCCCCGCACCAACTTCGCGACTTTCACAAAGCTAATCCGAACTTACCGGGCCCGCCCGCGAGCCTACCCGATTGGATACGCCTTTATGAAAGTGGACACGACGATTATGATTTCGCAGACAATGATCAAGATATGAATACTAGAGATCGAAAAGCTTTCTTTAATTCATTAGCTTGACAAAGAAATCACAACCGCACAAAGCGCTAGTTACGACTGGATAAATATGTTCATCTCGACAAACACATAAACAAAGAACAACATTATCCCAGCCAGGCAGGTCTATAAACGCCCATGCGGGCACCAACCGTCACCGTCGGACGAGGAACAACAGCAAAGACTGGATGGTTTAAACCAAAGAACCAGCCTATGCCCCAGGAAAGAAAGACGACAAAGAGAGAAACAATCACCACCAGACGCCATAGGCGGCGACGACCAATTGCAATGCGAGCCGCAAGAAGCTCGAGCTCGCGCTCGGTAACTGCCAACCGCTCACGCACAAGGTTCGCCTCAAAACCCATCTGGTCCAAAGCCAACTGATGCTGCTGCTCTGCCTCTTCCCTCCGCTCTTTCTCCGCCGCAAGCAACTGTTCCCCCCGCTCACGAGCCAACAAGATCGGAAAACCATCTTTCGAGACCCTACCTTTGAGGGTTTCCCTCAAATCCGGCTGCCAAGACAAATCAGCTACACACGAGTCATTCGCACAGACTGTGACTTACCTCCGCCAAGACGCCCCATTCACCCACAGCCGCTCGATATTGCAAGAAGAGACGACGAGTCTCCCCAAAGTACAAGCGCTCGCACTTATGCTTGTTATTCAAGCAAAGCAGACAACGAGGAGTACCGACACTGTGGCCAGGGACCCGATAGCAGAAGCCATCACCCTTACCTGCTGTACAACTACGGATACAGCCCGCACAGACCCAGTCTTCCTCCCGAACGCACTCTTCTTTTCGAAGCGCTGCCTTTTTGGGTGACCTCTTGCTGGGAGATCTTCGATCGTCATCGTCGTCGAAGTGAACCTTTCGTTGAGACCCCGTATCGAAGTGGCGATGAGCCTGGCCACGTCGCAAATCCGTCATGATATCCTCCCCAGTTATAACCGTATCGGATTCCCCAAGCCCATTGAAGTAGTCTACTGCCTCAGCTAACTTGTCAGTAAACTTACTCCCATAGTCGCTAACCCTGTCGATCAGTGGATCGTATTCCTCCTCCGAGTTTTGCCTAGGCAAATGGTGGTATGGATACATCCACCCGGCATATCGAAGATCGATACCATCATCAATTATATCATCAAGATCTGTAAAATCGCACTTGTCAGACAAGCCGACTACGTCTTGATGATCAAAAAATAAAATTCTACTCACCATCATCGGACCGCTCTACATCTCCATCACTATTGTGATCGGAAACCTCAGCATCCCTTTCGTCCCTTTCATCCCCATCATCATCCTCCTCCACCGCCGCGACTTGTTTACCACGCGCTGTGGCCGACTGGGGACGACTCTTCGCAGCTTTCTGTCCAGACACATTAGCACCAAAAAGACTGGCAAACAAAGCATTCAAACTTACCGCCGCGCGAGCCGCTTCCAACTGCCGCACTCGCGCAGGCGACAACTTGCTCTTCTTTGCAGGACTCTTTGTTGGTGTGACAGGCATATTGACGACAGCCGAAGAAACGAGTAAAAAATTAAATGTAGAATTAAGATTGATGATGGACATATCGATAGACTATATGCCCCCAAAAGGATAAACTTGTTGCTAGGCAACAAGACCGACTGAACGGTTTCCTCCGCTCCACATGCGCCTTGCCGTCGTGAAAAAGAAAAATTCGCGCACGCGCTGAGATACCACGCCATTTCTTGTCAACAACAAACGGCGATTGATTGCGATCGGCAATGTAGGGTATCAAGTAAGGTAAATTGTAAAGCTCGAGGGCGAGCTTACTTGGAGGGGGGGGTAGTGTCACGGATCGCACTCAATCGCATCGCGATCGGTCACGTGCTCTCGGGAGCGCACGTGCGCCCACGTGTACGTAGTTAGTATTTATAGCCGCTCTACGAGCGCTCAGCTCGTAGTTCCTTAGTTGTAGATTCTAAAGGCATCTTGTACCCTGCTTTCGCAGTTCTTCTACGGCAAAGTGTCACAAATGTTAAAGGTTTTGTTTTAACTTTTCAAAAAAACATTAGATATATTTTTGGAATTATTTTGGCTAATCGATAAATCTTTTTTTTTAATTGCTTATATATTTCGTTTAATCGGGCATTTTGTTCATTGGTGTTTTTCTACTTCAAACAGTTTATTCTAAAATCTTGAAAGCTTTTTCTAATTAAAAGAATATTTTTTGATAAAAAAATAATGGGAGAATGCTCGATAGACCAATTGAGTTTGCAATTGAAACAATCAATCTTAACTTTTATTTTTATTAATCAAAATCGATCCAGGATTATACTGTATAATTCCAAATTGGTGATTAGGAATAGTAAATAGGATTGTTATTAAACATCAATAATAAAATTAAGAAATGTATAATAAATAATAGTTTTGCTTTTGATATTATTATAATCTTTAACTTTGATAGGGTAGTTGAGTGGGACAAAACAAAGTTTAAATATAGAAAATAGTTATAAAATGAGTGTATTATCAATAAAAACGAAACCATTCACTTCGGAGTTTATGAGAGATTAGATTTGATATGAATAATTATTTTTTAATATTGTATATAAAAGGGTTAAAGAGTTATCTCCCATTAGTTTTATTAAATCAAGAAATCTTATATCCCGAATTATATTTAGAAGGGAATTTCGTTTTAAACATTAGTATTTAAACATTAATCTTTAATATATTGAGTGATATCGATAACTTTTATTTAAATCTCTAAATTAAAATCATCCTTAGTATTATCTTCTACATTGTAAAAATCTTTATCTTCTCCAGCCTCTTGAATTTCAATTACATCAATAAAGCTGATTGATTACAATATTACACTATAATTAACTTTTGGGGTAGAAATACTAAAATTGTAATTGAAATTATTATTTGAAAATGGGATAGGATTTAATCTGAAACTTCTAATATAACTAATAAAAACATTATAAAAAGAAAAGTTGATTTAGAACTAAATAAATGGATTGGCATTATTGTAGATTCGGAAATTATTTTGAGAAGTATTTTGTGTATAAATATTAATATTTATCTTTTTTATCAATATTTCCTTGATTTGCCTATACCAATTGCATTCTCGAATAGTAATCTCAAGTTCATCAATTTTTGTAAATTTATTAGCAAAATCTTGAATATTAATACAATCCTTGATATATAAACTGATAACTTGCCAAAGGAAATTGGATATCTTTTTTTCCAAATCATAAAAAAACGTTCTACTATTTATAATTTTTGTTTGTATAACAAATAATCAGAATTTTTGATATCATATCATAAAATTATTTTTTTGGGTATTGTTAGATATAGTTCAATATTTGTATTCAATTTGTATATAATCGACTTCAGCGGGGTTCTTATAAATAGCTATTAGTTCATCAATCAATTGTTATCCCGTCAGGCAAGAGACTTATATATATAGAGAATATATATATTCTTAAACTTCCCCTTCCATCTGATTTACTACATAAAATCAGTATTGCATTTCCAAAATGAATAAGTTTTTATAAAATTCAAGACACTTAATAACTAATAACTACTAAAAACTTATTTTCGATTTTATACTATCTTTAAGTTTTGATAAGAAATTAATGGGCTTTGAAATGTATAGGCGTTTTATTATAATAATAGATGAGCGAAAGTAGAATCTACAAAGGGAAGGTAGATTATTCAATAAAACGACTAAATTTGAAAAGGGTTTATTATTATGATTCAAAAAAGATTATTACAAAAATTAACTATGCAATTAAAGGTTTTTCTTATTCTTCTTTTTTTTGATAGTAGAAGATACTCTTTCAATAAAAACAACTGGAATATTAGAAGTCCGAACTCCGTAATTTTACTGAGAATCTATATAATATTGTAATCACTATTTAAAAGATTAAAATAAGTCAGCAATATTAAGATTATATTATAGCAATTCGTTTTTGAGTTTTGCATTTTCGTTTTATAATTCTTTAAAATCGTTTATTATCAATATTCACTTTTTGTATATGGAGAGAAAGTGCATAGATATACTACCCTCAAAAGTTAATGTCTTAATCAAAAAGTTGTTTCCAGATTATTTACTCTTTCCACATCTATTAGTATTAATATTAGCATTATAAGGGGGGTACTCCTTGCTTTGTTGAGATTAATCATTATCGATTTGAAAAGTCGGGTCGATAAGGGGAGGAGGGGATACGATGACTCTCACCTGTACGTGGTGTATCCTACGAACCTTCGGTCGTGCGATCGGAGAGCTAAGTAGAGTCAGCTGGAGCCGGGTGGTGGTTGTACACTAATCGGAGGCCGTACTGGGAGCGAAGGTACGCGCAGCTGATCACCAGAGGGTGATCGCGAAGATGCTCGGAACAGAGGACTACCAGCAAAACGGAGATGAAAACCATTCGACGATGGAAGGGAGATGAGAGCGGGATTGATGCGGAACCATGCCTTTACGAATCTGTGTGGGGAGCAGAGCCAGAGCATATCGCGGCAGAGCGTCTGCGAAGCGGAACTAGCCCTTGAAACAGCGGATAATGAAGCTTCTATAACATAGCTGAGTCTGACTGAAGCCTGTGTTGGGAGCAGGGCCGATATTCTTAACTTGACGAACGAAAATCGACAGAACACCTCTGGGGCGCTAGCGTGCAGAATTTTCACAACCCAACAATACGTACGATCTGCGGGTATACTGGATCGGATATTTACAAATGGTGAGGGGAATAGTAGGAAGTATACAAAGGCTAGGACAGTGTCTACTGGGGCCGGCGGGAGCATATATGGAGTAGGAGGAGGGACGTTTTTAGCATCTTACCTCCGAGTGTGTGGGAGCGGCATAGCGGCGGAGGAGCTCCGGTACAGGAAGGACGCTTTTAGCAAGCCACACTCGACATTACTCGATCGGTATTACGGCGGCGGAGGATCTCAGGCAGAGGCCAATCCTACGATATACATGTGCAACGCGCTCCTAGCGCTCTACTTTCGACTACAAACTATACATTGGGGGAGTGGATTCTACAAGCAGAGCTTTGGTTAGTGGGTTGGAAACACTATGGAAAGGCTGCCTGGCTAGGGGTCTGAAATAGCAAGCCTGCGAGACATAGTCGGCCTTGTTGTGTAGGAGAGATCCGGCAAGGTAACGCGAAACGGCTACTAGCCGCGAGGCGTAGCATATAATGACAGCGACAGCGACACTGTCTATATGGCTCGAGAGGACGGATGCGTGTGTCGGTCTATAATCGGATACTATAGGGCAGAGGGCATGATGGAGGTATCAGATAGGCTTAAGGAGCAAACAGGAATGGAGGCGTGAAGGAATGGTTTTGGTCCTGGCCGGAACTTCCGAAGGTAATCACACAATAGGTGGTTTAATGTAGTCAGAAGATTCTACAGAAGCCTAGTACTAGTGGCTTTATCACAAGTGAGCCGGGAAAGCGTCTGTAGGTGTAGCGAACCTACTTTGTATTATAACATATTCTAGAAAGTAGTTATAATATAATTCATTTCTGCCCCGCCGCACTTCTCCGCAGGGAGCCGCACCGACCCCACAGGAGGCGTGAAGAAAGAAGCAGCCGCGCTCGAATTCACGCAATGGTGGAATCGTCTGCCTGACAGCCATATCACAGTCTTCTCGGACGGCACTGAACAGTACCACCGAGGGCAAAAGATAGTCGGCTACGGCTACGCGATCTACCGGGGACAATTTCCAGTGGCATCCGGCCATGGGGCGATCAACCCGCTCTCGCATGTCTTCGACGCCGAGATAGTGGGTGCTCTAAAAGGTTTGGAGCGCGCTGTCCGACTGGAACCGGCTGGGCAGATCACTACGTGCATCGACAGCACCTCAGTCATTTGGTGCATCAGGGGCAACGCCTCCGACTCATCCCAATGGGCGTTTCTGCGCTGTCATGAGATCATGAGGAACAGACAAGTGGCGATCCGATGGTCGCCTGGACATACCGGAATCCTTGGAAACGAGAAGGCCGATCGGCTCGCCGATCTGGGCGCCCATAGCGGTCGCATCGAAAACGACAACTCATCGCTCCCCACTATCAGTGGTATAAGCTCAACGGCCAGAACCCTCAGACGAGAGGCAGAGCAGAGGTGGTGGAAGCGAAATGAGGTCTCCCTCGCTGGCCGATACCGTCGCTGGCACCTCAGCTACCAAGTCAAGGAACCTGAGGAACTTGCCCTCCCCCGCCCTATTCTTCAGCGATTGGTAGCGCTCAGGACCGGACACGGGGATTTTGCGTCCTACCACCGGCGCTTTCAGCACGACAACGCCACCTCAGAATGCTCCTGCGGATACAGCAAAGAGCCTGAGCACCTAGTGCTCTGCCGACACTCCCGCACCCAATTCAACAACTGGCCGAACAAACCCGACTCAATTCCGCGAGACACAAAGAGTGCAATCGACTATCTCTCTCTTCTTCTGAAGACCCCAACAGACTTCGCAATCTTCCTAGCGATCACCAATCACTTCGAGCAACCACGCTTAGCTTCCCCGGAGAGCCTCTGATCTCCCACTTTCACATTGCCAACCAGGGCTGCACCCCCCTCTGGAGCCGTTCCCCCTCCTCCACCGCCGCGTACAAACTGCAACACACAAAAACTGACAAGATAGGGCCCTATAGCCAGCCGCAAACCTGGACTACCCAGCATGAAGTGGGTTGAACAGCACCGACATTGCAAGCGGGAGACAAGCGGCAGGAGCGCGCACAGCGCCCCTGGCCGCTTCTCCCCCGACCTGCATCACAGCCGTAGAAGAACGGAACGCGTGGCTATGCCGGCACCCCCACTAGCATAGTCCATCCCTAGTACCCCCTGGGAGGTCGTGGCGAGCCCCTGCGGCTTGCCCCCCGGATGTAAATTAAAATAAATAAATAAATAAATAAATAATCCTTTATAACCTTAATACTTTATATATATCAATTATACTAATTTTATATATATTTATCTATATATAAAAGGATTCTAGCTTTTAATAATAGAGTTTATAGGCTATTAAGATTTTGTATATTATATTAAATAATAATATACAGAGTTTAGATTGATAAAGGCAAGCCTGAAAAGCATTAATATTAGAATCACCTTATATTAAATACCATTCAATTCATTCTTATTATATATCTATAGGGTTCTTATTAGTCGAAATTTTGTATACAATAGATTTATATGAAAAAAAAAATTTCTGACAAATTATTTTATGTGAAAATCAATACTAATAATGCTAGCTCCTGGTGATCTACTTATAGGCATATAGGGCCTATAAATTAGGCTTATATAATCTATAACTATTGAATTGAAGTTTACTGGGATCAAATCATCAAAAGGAAGCTTATTAGTATTTATTCATTGGGAATTGCTTATAGGCTTTAATGCCTATAAGGGAGCCTATATTATATGATTACCGGTATAAAGCTCATCGACATTGAGTTTACCGGAATTAATCTTTCAATATAAATCTTTTAATACAAATTCTTTCAATATAGAAATTCCAATATAAAGTCTTTCAATATAAATCTTTCAATATGAATTCTTTCAATATAAAATCTTTTAATATAAGTTTTTTTAATATAATTCAATATTATTCTCTTAACATACTAATATTTTACTACTAATCTTTCAATATTATTCAATTTTACTCCCTTGAAATATTATTATATTATTACTCTTTTAATAAATTATATAAAATTAAATAAATTATAGAATTTAAGCTTTATAATCTTTATATTAATTTTATTAATATTTTTATTAATATTTTTATTAGTAGTATTCCTATTACTATTGAACTTTCAATTATATGATTTGATTACCCCACATCTCTTTTGACTGGATCACCATCACTTATACCCTTCCAAATTCAAGCTTTTTCGAAACTAATATAGATATATCAAAATCGAAGATATCAAAAATCTAATTTTATATATAGAAAATTCAATTAAATCTCTATTAATTTCTCTTTTCAAATTTTTGAAAAACCTAAAATAAAAGGGTAAAAAGATGGTAACCAAATTCACTTATTTCGCGGGTCAACACCTCCCTGCTTTCGAAAATTATTATAACTTTTCTTCAATCTCATTAACCCTAAGCTTTAGGGTTACCTGTACAAATCCATCAATATCAAAGATATCAAAAATCTAATTTCATATATAAAGAATTCAATTGAATCTCTATTCATTTCTTTTTCCAAATTTCTGAAAAGTCTAAAATTGAAACGTAGAGAGGTGGTAACCAAATGGTGACTTTTTGCCTGGGTCACCACCCCCCTTAGGGTTGTGATCACCACCGGTGGTGACCACCAAAAAAGTCTGTGGAATAATAGTTAGGAAAGATTCTTGCTACTATCTCTCCTAACAATCTTTCAAAAGTATACTATACTCTTTCTTTTTCTTGTCCGATAGCAGAACTATCAATCTCCAATTTTGCACGCAAAAGGCCTTCGAATTGTAGATAATAAGTAAGTTCACTTCCATCGAACTTTTCGAAATATGGAAATAAAGGTTTTGGTTTTCGTACGATGTTATCTAATATCGAAGATATTGCTATTAGGATTTCGAATAATGTTTCTTGTTGAAGGGTTTCGTATGAGGTTATACGAGTTTCTAATCGGATAATGGTTTCGACCTGTTGAAAAATCAGATTCATCATTTATTAAATTTGTTGCTCTACTCGTTGAGCTTATTGTTCTATTTATTAGATCTGGCGTTCGAATATTTCTTATAACCATTATAGCGATATATTTCCTTTTATCGTAATCGTTCGTAATTATTCGTATTGTATAAACCGTAAATTAAGTTACTACTGTATATAGAAGCTTCATACAAGACCGTATACCTTGACCATAAAGGATTTTCGTATAGAATCGTATGTTCTAATCGTGAAGGATTTTTGTATAAGATCGTATATCTCGATCGTAAAGGATTTTCGTTTTGAGTCGATAACACTATCCTTATAGCTTTGTATAACGATGTATTCACAAATTAATGTGAATAGACGAATCAATTCTAATGTTATAGGCCAAAGATAAAGGGGTTAATATAATTGGTAGTCTATATTATAAGAAGAATTAATTAAAGAGGAAATAAGGATTTTTCGTACAAACAGTGTTTTTGTTGTATCTTTATACTGAGTTATACGAATGTGTGTAGGTTATGTGATCAAGCTTTGTACGGGTGCAATCCGTTACATATTATAGGAGATACTATATTCGAAAAATAGATAGTTTAAAAAGATATAGAATTAAAATTATTCTCATCTAATATATACAAAGCAAATGAAGGATCAGAATAAGCAGAACAAGAAATTATAATGAAATAGATCAAAATACATATTTCTTTAGGATTTCCTGATCGTATATAGATAAAAATTATACAAACAGCTACCTACCTATACAATATCAATCCTTATAAAGCCTACTCTTTCAAATCTCCAAATGAAATATTGAATATATAATTTCAAAACTATCACCATCATTCCATATCATCAATTATTAATTATTTAACTTATAATCTCCAATCAAACTGAAATGATATATATCAATACAGATATCAAACTTACCTATTAAATAAAAAAAGAAAATTTAGAATTAATAGAAAATTTTATAAAACTAACCCTAAAACACATATTAAATACCTCATTAAATATATCACAAAATCATTAATCTTTTACATATAGATTCCAAAACTCAAAAAGATTATTATTACTTATAATATTATATTTAATAAAAATTATATGTATAAGATTAATACTTTTAATAGAATTGTCAATATATTATCAGAATAGAAATTACAAGAATTCTCTAAAAAATTTGATATTTCAATCCCAATTAATATCGATAACACTTTTCTAGAAGAAAAGTATGATGAGATTACTTTAGATTATGTTATAGTAATTTTCTTGTTTGATATCATTATACATATTACAGATACATTTATAAATGAGTAGGACTTAGAGGTGCATTTAGGGGATGGAAATATGCTTATAAATTATAGAAGAGTTATATTGTTAGAGAATCTACAATCTTTAATAACCCAAGATTCAAATATTTCATTTTAAGAATAACCAGATAATTTGTAACTTTTAGATATCAATTGTTCTATTTCAAATAATTCAATAAATATTAAAGAATCATTTATCATTTCAGAAAATATGGATTATAAACCCATTAAACTTACTACCAATGTTTTATATACAAAATACAAAAATGATTCAGAATCTCTATTCACTAATAATTATACAGATTCTTTGATAAATAAGGATGGCATACCTGGGAAGGATCCCATTCCTATATTAAAACCAATTGAAGATATATCTATAAAAAGTCTGCCTTCTCTAAAATCTCATGCAATAGAGAATACATCACTAGCTCGATTATCCATTTTTAAGAAAAGAGTATTTGATTTATTTATTGAAGACGAAGCTAATCTTTATAAGCGATTATTCAAACGATAAAGAGTTATAAAGATCGAAATTCTATAACCAACTTTCAATCTATTAGAATATCAAATATTCGACTTTGATCCTTTTACTCCTAACACTCCGCTTCCAGTCAATCACAATTACTTAACTAAACGGTAAGATCTTCTGAAACAAAAATCAAGGATATCAATAAACTATACATTCATTGATACAATCATTACAAGCCTATCTAATCAAGGCGGTGATAGATTAAAAAACTTCCATGAAATATTCTGGTTTAGTTATCCAACTATAGAACAAAAAAAGAATAACAATTCTTATGTCACTATTTATAGTGTGATCACTATAATTGTTTGAACAAAATCTAATCCTTTTGTTATTCTAAATAAAAATCAGCGAGAGGCATTGCCAAGAGTTTATCTTTTAAATTTATTATTACTATCTAAACACTATCATCAATTTAAGAATTATTTTCTAGAACTTTGGTTCAAATATAAATACAAAATTGAAATCAATAATCTGAAGAAGAGAAAAACTTGGTATAAGATAAATGCAGAGGATGCTTCAATTGCTTTTATCCTATTGCAATAGGTATTTATATACAAATGCGATGAATAAGATTTCTTATCTAGATGCAGAGCAAGACTAGTAGTACGAGGGGATTTTCAGTCAAAAGATATCATTGAATCTATTTATACTATAACTCTTACTGGATAATCATTCAGGATTATTATAATACTAATTGCAAAATACAATTTGGAAATCAAGTAATTTAATGTAATAAATATATTTATTAATATTTATAAAAATCCATTAAATATACTAATAGTTTATTATTTATTAGATGGATTCAAAAAACCAAACAAATGTATAATACTTGATTGTGTTTTGTATAATCTCTGTAATTCTTTAGTAATTTGGTTTAAGGACTTTAGTATTATATTGAAAAATCTTGGCCTTATCTAATGCAAAGAGGAACCATATCTTTTTATAAACCTAGAATAGATGATTTTAGTTTTATTCTTTATAGATAATATATAGATTATTTATTACAAAAAGAATTTGGCAATAGCTGATCATATCATTTCTAATATCAAGGCTGCCTACAAACTCCGTGATCTAGATGATACAGAGTAGTTTTTAGGCATCCATATTATCCGTAATCGAAAGGCGGGGAGATTATAGTTAGCACACAACATATATATTGAGAAGATTACAATAAAGTTTAATTTCAATCAAGATAATATATACACTCTACTACCCTTTGTAATATTTATAAAAAATAATAATAAAGTAAATATCACATTTATATAAATATATTAGAAAAAGGTAGGGTTTATGTTATATACTACAATCATTATAAAAACCGATATAATATTCGCTACATCTCAGCTCAGTTATTTTCTCACTAATTTATTTTTGGATTATATAAAAGCAATTGATTATTATATTTAGTACCTTTGGAATATAAGATATCATACTATTTATTTATTTATTTATTTATTTTAATTTACATCCGGGGGGCAAGCCGTAGGGGCTCGTCACAACCTCCCAGAGGGTACTAGAGATGGACTATGCTAGTAGGGGTGCCGGTATAGCCACGCGTTCCATTCTTTTACAACTGTGATGCAAATCGGAGAAAAAGTGGCTAGGGGTGCTGTACACGCTCCTGCCGTTTATCTCCCGCTTGCAATATCGATGCTATTCAATCCACTTCATGCTGGGTAGTCCAGGTTTGCGGCTGGCTATAGAACCCTATATTGTCAGTTTTTGTGTATTGCAGTTTGTATATGGCGGTGGAGAAGGGGGAACAGCTTCAAAGGGGGGTGCAACCTTGATTGGCAATATGAAAATAGAAGATTAGAGGCTCTCCGGGGAAGCTAAATGTAATTGCTCGAAGTGATTAGTGATTGCTAGGAAAATTGCAAAGTTTGTTGAGGTCTTTAGAAGAAGAGAGAGATAATCGATTGCACTCTTTGTATCTTATAGAATTGAGTCGGGTTTATTTGATCAGTTGTTGAATTGAGTATGGAAGTGTTGACAAAGCATTAAGTGCTCAGACTCTTTGCTATATCCATAAAAGCATTCTGAGGTAATATTGTTATACTGAAAGTGTTGATAATAGAACATAAAATCCTTGTATTCGGTTTTGAGCATTATCAATTGCTGAAGAATAGGGCGGGGAAGGGCAAATTCCTTAGGTTCCTTGACTTGGTAATTGAAATGCCAGCGATGGTATCAATCAACGAGGGAAACCTTATTTCGCTTCCACTACCTTTGTTTTATTTCTTGTCTAAGGGTTTTGGCTATTGAGTTTATATCATTAATAGTGGGGAGTAATAAGTTATTGTTTTTGATGTGATTGTTATGAGTGTTCAAATCAACAAACCAATTGGTCTTCTTGTTTCCAAGGATTTTGATATATTCAAATGATTATCGGATCACTATTTATCTATTCCTTATAATCTTATAACAATACAGAAACATTTATTGGGATAAATCGGAGGCATTGTCTTTGATATACCAAATGATTGAGGTGCTATCGATACATGTAATAATCTGCCTAGTCGGTTCCAATTGAACAATATACTCCAAACTTTTTAGAGTATTTATTATTTCGACATCGAAGATATACAAAAGCAAGTTGATCGTTTTATAATCGGATACTATTGGAAATTGTTTCTAATAGATCGTATAACTATAACCAATTATCTTTTACCCTCGATAATATTATTCAATATTGTTTGAAAAGATTATAATATAGCTATTAGACAAATGATTCTATTATTATATAAATTCGAATACAACTACTTTTTTTTTCACACCTCCTATAAAATCGATACAATTCTCTACAAAAAAATGCAGCGGAAAAAATATTGGTTTTGATATTTCCAAAATCAATCTAACTAATCTATAAAGGTTGATATTGTTTATTTTGTATTGAGATACCTATACTAAACGAATTGCCAATAAATAATTTTCGTTTACCTTACAGAATCGAAATGTGAATCTTATTTGTACTTATTCGAGTACTAACTTGTTAAACAATAATCCAAAATCTCTTAGAATTGTAATGATCGAAGTTGTATACCAAACGGATAAAACTTTTTTTGCTGTTAGGACGATTGTTTGATCGACTTTAGTAATATAATTGCCTAACCTTGTACTCACCATTGTACTACGGGTAGTTTCCCCCGCCCGATTTAGCTTTATTCAGTCTATATACCATACCTCGAATCTATAAAGGGTAGAAAATAAAATGTAGGTAATTACCATCTTATGTAATACTATAGCTAGCAAACTATAACATATCTGTACAAGCTCTTTGATATACCTCACAACCTTATAAACTTTCGTTTTTTGTTCTACTATATATCTTTTAAAAGATAGCTTCTGATCAAACCAAACTTCCAACCAGCATAGAACTAATTGAATAGTTTCGTTGCCCGATTCATTGATAAAACAAATCGATATCTTATTGTTTATCTTCAAATATAAAATATATACCTCTTTCCTTTAAAAGAAATATATCATCTTTAGCTTTTTCGATACAAATATTATACAGTTTTGTTCACCCCACTAGAAGATTTGGTAAAGATTGTATTTGAAGAGACTAATATTTTTATATATATTTTTGAATATATAATAAATACAAACATTATCAATATATTCAAAATGCAGTTTGATATCTTGATTCAATAACTCAACAAAGTATAGAATATATAGTATAAATAAAAGCAGGGAGTTTTGCAGGATACCATATTTGATACAGCTGTACTCTATAATTATATTTTCCAGTTATACTCTTATTAAGCAATTACTCAAAAAGATTTAGATTAGTTGCAAAAGGAAGCGGGACTATTTTTGTTAACACATACATTCCAATAGTTTATTCAGTAAGAATATATCAAATACACCTTGTATATCCAATATAACCATTATAACTTCTTACTTGCAGACAAAAGCCTTTTCGATATTATATATAAACAAAATAATTAAATCCATTATTACTCACTTAAAAAACATTCCTTTATATTGAAGACTGAATATACCTACTGTTATTGCAATCCATAAGATGTATTTAGCGATTATACATTCCAAGCCCTTCGAAATATATAAGAATAGAATTATTGATCGCTAAAATTATATTAACAATTTATTTTTCTTTCCAATCTTAAGGATTATTACCACCTTTATACATCTCTATCTAACTGGAAAGTAGTTTAATTACAAATATCGATTAAAGATTCCAGCGGTTATTAATTTAATGGTATTCCAATAAGCTTTCAAAAAGCGAACAGTAACCTAATCAGGCCCTGGTGAAGTGCTTGAAATTTCTATAACACTCTTTTCCACTTTTTTGAAGATCACTTCCGTGTATTATGGGAGTTCGTTGGGTATGCGGCCTGGCCGGCAGAAATGAATTATATTATAACTACTTTCTAGAATATGTTATAATACAAAGTAGGTTCGCTATATCTATAGATGTTTTCCTGGCTTACTTGTAATAAAGTTATTAGTATTAGGCTTTTGTAGAATTTTCTGATTATATTAAACCATTTATTGTATGATTATCTTTGGAAGTTCTGGTTAGGACTAAAACTATTTCTTTATGTTTTTATTCCTGTTTGTTTTTTAAGCCTATCTGATATTTTCATTATACTCTTTGTCTTATAATATCTGATTATAGATTGATACATGTATTCGTTTTTTTGAGCTATATAGACAGTGTTATTATTACTATTATTATATATTACGCCTTACAATTAATAATTGTTTTGTATTACCTTGCCAAATCTTTTTTATACAACAAAACCAACTATATCTTATAGGCTTGTTATTTCAAACCTTTAACCAGACAGTTTTTCCATAGTATTTCCAATCCACTAATCAAAGCTCTATTTGTAGAATCTATTTCTCCAATATATAATTTATAATTAAAAATAAAGCGCTAGAAACATGTTGTACATATATATCATAGAATTAGCTTTTGCCTGAAATCCTCTGTTACTATAATACCAATCGAATAATATCGAATATAGCTTACTAAAAGCATTCTTTCTATATTGAAGCTTTTTCATCGCTATGCCGCTTTTATATACTCAAAGATAAAATACTAAAAACATCTCTTCTTCTACTTCATATATGTTCCCGTCAACCCTAGTAGATACTATCCTAGCCTTTATATACTTCCTACTATTCCCCTCACTATTTGTAAATATTCGATTCAATATATCCGCAGATTGTACATATTGTTAAATTGTGAAAATTCTATATGCTAACACCCCAGAAATGTTCTATCGATTTTTATTCATCAAGTTAAGAATATCGGTTTTATTTCTAATACAAACTTTAATCAGATTCAATTATATTATAGAAGCTTTATTATTCATTATTTCAAAAACTAATTCCATTTTGCAAATATTCTACCACGATATACTTTGGCTTTACTCTCTATACAAATTTATAAAAATATAGTTCTATATCAATTCCACTTTTATTTTCCTTTCATTATCGAATGATTTTCATTTCTGTTTTACTAATAATCCTCTATTCTAAATATCTTTGCAATCACTTTTTAATAATCAACTACATATACCTTCGCTCCCAGTATAGCCTCCGATTAGTATACAATTACCACTCAACTCCAACTGACTCTATTTAGCTTTCCAATCGCATAACCAAAGGTTTGTAGGATACACTACATACAGGTGAGAGTCATCGTATCCCAAGATATCATACTATTGGATATAGTAAAGATCAAATCCCTTAACTTTTATTGTTTTCAGATATATCCTTTACAAATAACCCAAAAACTCGATAATCATTATAAGATTATATTATTTTGTTATTTGAAAGATTAGTAGTCTGGAAAGCTTTGAGATAAGATATAATAATTATTTTTATTATTGAAACTGAATTATTAAATATAGAATATATATCAAAAAAAAACCCTTGCAATTTTTCGATTTTTTAAAGAGATTAATCTTTCTATCAGATTATTAATCATTATATTTTGTAATAATCAATAAATTATTAGATTAGTAGTAGACAAGAATGAGAGGATTATTATTAAACTAAAATATATCGATATTTAGAATATGTGGTTAAGATAAGAATATGTAAAAGGAAACTTTTATTTTATTTATTTCCTAATAGCTGAAATAATAGCAGATAGATTTACAAAAAATTTATCTTATTAAAAGTTCAATCACTTTATATTACTACTAAATCTCCAAGATATCAGAAATAGAATTATCAAAATTATTTGATTAATTTTTTTTTAAAAGTTTTTCTCTTTTCAATATATTTAATATTAATCTACAAAATCTTAGCCTTCCTTTTCTTTTCTTTAACAATGTTATCAATAAATATTTCTTCGAATGTTTCACACTCTTTATCATTATCAGAATCTCGAGAAAAAGAAAATTGATTCTTTGTTTCCTTATTATCCTTATTAATATCTATATGCAAATTGAACTGAACCTTTCTTTTCTCTTTATTCTTCGATATAACCTTCCCATACATCTTGTTAAAAACAGACCTAGAAGCTATAGGCTTATTGAAAATCTTTAGCTGTTTTGCGATAGGTAATAAAAAAGAAAAAGATTTTTGATTTTTAATTGAAAAGGAAGGTATAATTACTAATTGAATTGATCAATTCAATCAAAGAGAAGTTTTGAATAGTTGTATTAATCGAAAAGAAATAATTTGTATTGATAATGAGAAAAATACATTAGAAATAGAATCTAATAAATTTAATAAATTCAAATCAAGGAATTCATTATCTTCTTTTTGTATCGTTAACATTATAGTCATTGTAGTACGAGCCGACTTCATATTGGGAATAATTTTCTATTAAAATGATTATTAGCTTAATTAGATAATTGATTAAGATTTTTAAGAAATTTATTTGATCTAATAAAATCACAAAGTTCAAATCCAAAAGCTTAATCAACCTTTTTGTTAAAAGTTTTAAAAAGATTGATAATGTAATATAAATATATATAAAACATTTCCAATACCAAAAAAAAGAAGAATTCTTACACTTAAAACACTTTCTATAATCTTTATAACAACCAAACAAAAAAGATTGAATATATTCAATATAAAAAACTACATACTGATTATCTCAATCTTTTATATCCCGAACTTTATTCTTGGGATGATTCTTTCAATTCGAAATTTTTGATTCCTTTGATTTGGAATTCGAAAAAAAAAAAAAGAGGAAAATGATTTATTCAAAGAAAAATTATTATCCAAAATAACAATCTCTTTTTGACTATCAGAAGTTTGTACAAAAGGATCTGCTTACTCAGCAGCAATAATGATAATACGATTTCTCTGATCAATACAGTTATGAAAGGACGATAGATTAACTTTCTTCAGAACACTATCAGATTCGACAAATGTATCAAAACTAGGTGCACCTTTTGAAGGACTTCTGTTATTTTTCCTAGAAAAATGATTTCGAATAAAAAGTGTTAAAAGGAATAGAAGTTACTGGTGCTAAGCATGTGTAGTGATTAGTAATACGGTTACCTAAACGGGTTAGATTAGACGAACTATAGATAGGCATATTGATTCTCTTATATAATATTAGAGGAGGATCAATATGCTTATATGTGTAGTAAGATAGTCAATATAGAGGTTTCTTCCATTCAATCTTTTAATAGGTTATGAGATTCGGTTAGTATGGCTTCTGGATATAATTGACGCGGTCATTATTACGATTCAACTTGTGGAGTTGAAGAGTGTACGGCATTACTCTACGACTAATATGTAGTGCTGTAATCACTATCATTACCAACTCGCGGAGTTGAAAGAGTATATAATGCTATTTACAAATAAATATATATGTAATACAATAGAAAGCATATAGTGCTAATTATATTTATATTTATAATTTGTGTGGATTTATTTATATAGAAAAAGGGGAGGAAAACCTTGCAAATTCTTTGTATAGATATCAAAATAAACGAAATCAAAGAGTAAATTAAGAACATCCTAAATCTCATTCAAGAAACCTATAAGTGATAATTTCGACAAATGAAAATATAATTGAAAGAAAAGGATTAGTTCTATACAATTGAGTTTATATTATAGGAGTATGCTAAGGTTGAAGGAATTGGAATGGAAATTGATAATACCGAAGTTTTCCTGATCTTTGTAAAAAGCAAAGTTGTGAATGTAAGGCTCAACCTTGATAAAAAGATTAAATATTTGAAAGATGAAATTAGTATATTTTTGTATATATATAGATCATTTAGTGACAATAATAAAACATTTGTTGATGAGTATAACACAACACAAATATTATGAAACTATTTAAAGATAAAGTACTTAAGAATCAATAATATCATAGCAAATTCGTATTTGATAATAATCTAAATATTTACTTTCAAGTTTATTAGCCATTTAGAGATAATTGTTATTAAAGCCTAGAATAAATTGAAAGAATATCGATGCAAGCTTGATACCGTTAATCTTGTATTCAAGAATTTATATAGAGACGAAACCCTATTTTTAGTTCTAACTAAAAATCTATTAAGTGAATACCAAATGATAATTGATACTATAAGTGTTCAAAGTATATTAGAAATGGAAGATAAAATCAAATATCTCATTACTAAAAAGCTTAATATCTAAGAGATAGAATAAACCTATATTGCTAGCAGAAAGTATATAATCCCAAATCGATGAAGAGATAGTAAAGGATTAAGTCCAATAATATAATAAGATTGAGAGGAAACAGTCAATATTTATACTTACTATCTTTGTGAATACAAAGGGTACTTTTTATGTGATTACAAAGATCTTATATTTGTATAAGTTTTAATCTACAAATACTATAAAGCCTAGCAACGAAAAGCAATATTTAAAAAGATAACCAAAGTGTCATTTTCTAAGAAAAGGAATAATCAGACTTATCTTACAAATAGCAAAATTTTTTTAGTTAATTTCGATTTATTAGAAAACAAAAAAAAGTCTGATAACAAAGAATGTTATATCTCTAAAGAACTCATTTATAAGATTACCCCCTCTCGCTGGTATACAGATACTGGTGTTTCCTTACACATGTCTAACCAACTTTCACTTTTTAGAGATATTAAGAAGATAAAGAGAAAAACAATAAAAGTTGATGGGGGAGTTATATACTGTAATCGAATAGATATAGCTACAATAGAGCTAGGAAATAGTGATATAGTTTTATTCTCAAAGATATTATATGTATTGGGATTAGGAATCAATCTTTTTTCTGGTAAAAAGATTTATAAAGCTGGGTTTAAAGGTAGATTCAATTTAGATTATATGTATTTTCGAAAGAATGGAATAAATATCATTAAAGTAAAAATGGATAGAGGAATTTATGTGATCTTGAAGATTGCGAAAGGATATAAAGATATTGTTCTTTAAAGTATAGAGATCATTAGTGATATTGAATCAAACAAGATTATTTTAGATATTTCTTTAAATAAGATCAAAAGGGATCTAGAGATTTATTTATTATGATATAGACGATTTAATTATTTTGGTTTAGAAAAGATATAAAATCTTTACAAAGTTATTATGCTAAGAAAGCTAATCAAAGTCCTATTTAAGATCTCTATGTGCGAAGTATATGTATTTACTAAGATAAAGAATCTAATCTCAAAACAATTTAGTCTCTATAAAACAAAAAGATTAGAATTCATTCATTTTGATATCGTTGGTTTATTTCTAAAATCTTTGCGAGGAAACTGTTATTTCCTATTGATTATAAATAGTTGGATGAGAGTGAATTGGATTTTAGTCTTGAAAATAAAAGACAAAGCTATATTAAGACTGAAGAAATGGAAAACTGAATTAGAATTTGATATTGGTGATAAAATAATAGCAGTTCGAATTGATAATGCATCAGAGTTAATCTAAGTTATGAGAGAGTGGAACTTTGGGATTCGATCAGAATTGATTATTATAATATTATCCCATCAGAACGAAGCTGCTGAAAGAAATATTGATACTACTAAAGCCGATATAAGAGTTATATTAAAAGAAATTGAATTGTTATTGGAATTCTGGGACGAAACTGTTGAATATGATATATATTGTAGGAATAGAACGAATACTGGATTGATTATTGATAATAATATTGTAAGCTCGATTGAAGTATTTATAGGATTAACCCTAGATATTAATTATTATAGAATATGGGGGAGCAAGTATTATATATATATCAATCCAAAGACAATCCCAAAGAATTAATAATACAATAAATTACGAGATATAACTCGAATAGGCATCTTTATAGGATACTCATATACAACCAATAAATATATCAAAGTATATTCACCAAAACTAGGCTATACTATACAAGCAAACCAAATAATTATAGATGAATCCAAAAGAGGAGGAAACTTAGACTTAAAAATAAAAAACTCTACATCAAACCCTCAAGGTACAGAAAACATCGTCCCCGATAGAAAACCTAAAGACAAACCTCAAAAGATACAAGAAGTACAAAAATCCCCATCTGAATTTCTACAAGATACTACTACCTCTAATCACTCAAAAGTTGTAATCCCTAGTATACCCAAAGTCGATAATATTCGGTAATTCAACAAAAACAACAAAGGGAATATCATAAAGATCAATTTACCTACAAAACCAATCCTATCTCCAGGAACGAAAGAGATAGAGATGCTAGATGCAATACTTGAAATCAACAAACCTTTAATAAAAATCCTAATTATATTTATAGATATAGACCCTTTCGAAAAATATTCTTTTCGAAAATGTAAGTGAGATGATAATGAGCTAGATAAGTATATTCAAAAACTAATAAGAGCGATGATAGCGATACTCTTAGTAGACTCAGATGGAAACGCTATCGAATATATTATAATCTCTATACCCCTTACGCTAAGAATCGATTCGAGTGTTAAAACAAAAGTATTCGAAAATCTTCAAATGATTTTGGGGAGTTTTATAGACGAAGATATAGCCTTTCTCGCAGAATAGATCCTAGGAATCCCCATTTTTATTATATATAACTAGGCAGTCTCAGATCCTGAATATGGTGAAAAATGGAAGCAAGCTATTCAAGAGGAGATTAGTTTATTGGTTGAAAATAGTATTTGGAAAGAGTATATTCTATTGAAAGGAGGGAATCTTGTTTCAATAAAATGGGTATTCATAATAAAGATGAAGGATAATAAGATTGAGAGATTTAAAGCACAATTAGTAGCAAGAGGTTTTAGTCAAATTCTTAGAAAAGATTATAATGAAACCTTTGCCTTTATAGTGCGACTTGATATACTCTGCTTATTCTTAGCAATCATTACAAAAGAAAACTTAGAGTGCTAGCATTTCGATATAAAGAATGTTTTTACAGAATCCCATCTCAAAGAAAAGATATACCTTACATCATCTCAAAGAGTCAATATATTAGATGGACACGTTTTATATACACTATAAAGTTTGTATAGCTTTAAGCAAATTGAACGAGATTGGAGTCAACTTTTAAAATCCGAATTGATCAATTGGGGCTTTATTCAAAGTCTCGCCGATCCGTGTTTGTATATATATATTGCTCAACAACTCAATCTATTAATTTATATTGATGATATAATCGCCTCCTTGATTTTAAAAGATCAATTCAATTGATTCTCTATAATACTCTTCTTGTGCTTTAATGTTAAGAATCTGAGGGAAATTAGTAAGATTCTAGGTATTAGGGTTATAAGAGATCGAGCAAATAGATCACTTATATTAAACCAAAAAGAATATCTGGAAGCTATACTTATAAAATTCGGAATCTTATATACTCAGCATCACACTAAGAAAATACCAACTACTGATTATTCATATCTACAACCAGCTACAGAAGACAATGAACTAATCGATATTACCGAATATCAATAAGCTATAGGTAGCCTCATTTACCTAATGGTATATACAAAACCAGACATCTCCTTTGTGCTAGGCCGACTATCACAATATATAACAAAGCTAACGAAATGCCATGGAATAGAAGTAAAAAATTTAATACAATACCTGAAAGCTATAATCACTCAGAAACTCAAATACAGGCTTGAAGAAATACAATACCAAATCGCAAAGGAGTATAATCTATTAGCAAATATTATAAAAGTCTTCACTAATGCAGACTAGGTAAATGATCGATATAATCGAAAAAGTATTTCTGAGGGAGTTGTTATATTCTATAGAGGACCGATATTATAGGCTAATAAGAAACAGAATTCAATAGCAATATCGAATGCTGAGTCCGAATATATATTAATAACGATATTCATCAAACAAGGGAGATAATTAACCCAAATGCTTAAAAATCTTGGAAAAGCAGAATATATATCTGCACATAGAGATACTATTCAATTATTAAATAACAATTAAAAAGCAATAGCTTTAATCAAAAACCTACATCTATATAAACAATCAAAGCATATTGATATATATTACTACTTCATCAAGAATCTTATTGAAAAGCAAAAGGTAATAACCAATTATATCAATACATCAGATATAATAGCAAATGGAATAACTAAACCTCTGACAAAAGTAGCATTCGAAAGATTCAAGGATATACTAGGATTGAAACTATAGAAATACAGAAGATCGGGGAGATCAAAAGTAATAACTCCTATAAGAAAGTATTAAAAGGAATAGAAGTTACCAGTACTAAGCACGTATAATGATTAGTAATACAATTACCTAAACAGACTAGATTAGACGAACCATAGACAGGCATATTAGTCCCCTCATATAATACTAGAGGAGGATCAATATGCTTACACGCGTAGTAAGATAGTCAATATAGAGGCCTCTTCCACCCAATCTTTTAATAAAAAGGGATATTAATAAACAATAAAATTCATAAAGAGAATTCAAAGTATTAATATTAATTTTGATGAATAAACAAATAGAAGAGGGAGAAATAATATTTTGCTATATAAAAAGCATGGGATTAATATAATATAAAGATTAAATCGCATCAATTATTTTATATCAATAAGAATAAATCAAAAAAATTTGTAATTAAAATAGAAATATATATCTAATAATAATAATAAAATTTATTCAAAAGAATTTTCTTTAATAAGAAAAAATATAATGAAAACTCTAATTGAAACTATATAGAATCAGAATTTAAAAAAAAATAGAAATTATTTTATTTTTATTATTACAATCAACCAATAAATACTCTAAAAAACTTTAAAGTCTTCAAACACTTTGATTTTAGGTATTTTTATAAAAGAATTATTATACATACAATACACTCAAATCAATTTACAAATTCAATGCATTTGCAATACCTCTAATTTATCAAATTATTCCTAACCGTCCACTTATATACACTCCCAAAACATCAAATCATTAACTCAATGATCTACATGCATACACACATCAGAAGCATAATCACCCAACTTACCCAATACATTTCCTTATTTTTTATATCATTTTTCATTTTTTTGTTTATAAAATTTATATACCCGATAAAGAAATCATTTATATATATTATATTAATGAATATATCGCTATTTGTAGCATTTGTTATTTAAAAAATTAGAAAACTTTTTTTTGTTCTTAAACAAATCAAAATTATCTTGATTTAGGGGATGTGTTATACAATATCACATACTATATATATGCCTCAATTATCGAGATCAGCCATTATAATCCATTTCAATTATATTATTATTATATTTGCTATTCTATTTATTACATAATCTATTAAAATAATAATCTTTCCTAAATAAATACCTACATTATCTATTCTAAGTATATATAAAGGATACTGATTATTACAATCAATCCTTAAGTTAATTTAGTTTATTAATCCTTTATCCTATTATCTCTTTATCAAAGGTGACTATTGACGTAGCTATCCTCCGTGATATTATAATAATTAAATAAGAGAGATTGGATATATTCAATATACAAAACTGTATATTAATCACCTCGATCTTTTATATCCCAAACTTTATTCTTAGGATAACCCTTTCGATTCGAAATTTTTGATTCCTTCGATCTAGAACTTGAAACAAAAAAAGAAAAGAAAGGTGATTTATTCAAAAAAGAACTGTTATCCAAGATAACAATCCCTTTTTGACTATCAAAAGCTTGTACAAAAGGATCTGCTTGCTTAACAATAATAATAATAATACAATTTCTTTAATCAATATAGCCACAAAAAGATAATGGATTAGCCTTCTTTAGAATATCATCAAATTCGATAAATACATTAAAACTAGATGCACCTTTTAAAGTATTTCTATTATCCTTCCTAGAAAAATGATTTCAAGTAGAAAGGGACATTAATGAAGAATGGAATTCGTAAGGAGAATTCAAAGTATTAGTATTAATCTCAACGAATAAATGAATAGAAAAGGGAGAAACAATATTTTACTATATAAAAAGCGTGGGATTAATATGATATAGAAATTGAATCGCATCAATTATTTTATATTAATAAAAATAAATCGAAGAAATTCGTAATCGAGATAGAGATATATATTTAGTAATAAAAGAATAATCTGTTCAAAAGAATTTTCTTTAATAAAAAGGGGTATGATAAAAATTCTAATTGAGATTATGTAGAATCAGGATTTGAAAAGAGTAGGAATTATCTTATTCTTATTATTACAATCAATCAATAAATACTTCAGAAAACTTTAAAACCTTCAAACATTCTGATTTTATGCATTTCTATTAAAAAACTACTATATGTATAATATATTCAAATCAACTTACAAATTCAATATGTTTGTAATACCTCTAATCCATCGAATTATTTCTAATCGTTTATTTATATATACTCCTGAAACATCAAATCAATAACTCGATAATCTATATGTATATATGTATCAGAAATATAATTATTCGGTTTATCCAATATATTTCCTTATTTTTATATCATTTTTCATTCCTTTGTTTACAAAATTTATATGCCCGGTAAAGAAATCATTTATATATGTCATATAAGTGGATATACCATTACTTACAGCGTTTGTTGCTTAAAAAATTAGAAAACTTTCTTTTCTTTTTTATTTTTTATTTTATTAACGTCCATCTTCAGTCCAAGACTATATAAAACGGCTAGACCCTAAGGGCCTAACAGGTAGCTTTTTAATTTACAATATTAGATATAATCTAATTGGGGAAATGAAAACGAATGCTGGGGAACAATGTCTATTCATTATATACATTACATATAATAGGAAAATTTTGAAAATCAAGAAATTGTAAGGAGGTCAAACCCCTTTCTTATTTTCTTAACTACTTCTTCTTCATTCTCTTCTTTTTTCTCCTTTTCCACTATTATTCCTTCCTTTATTACTTCTTTTTCAAGAGTTCTTATTAGATGTTATACCTTTATAGCGATTTTGGTGATATTAATAAATTTGATAGCTAATTCGATATCTATTTTTGTATATAATAGGAATTGTATAGTGATTTTGGATAGTGGGATTTTCTTAAAGATTTCTTTTCTTTCGGTTTTGTATATAGGGCAGCTAATAAGGAGATGTTGTAGTGCCTCAATATTACTACATCTACATTTGTCGTTAATGAGTTTAAAGCGATGTAAATAGGATTTGATATATCCATAACCTAATTTGAGTTGAAAGAATGTGCTAACAATATTTCGATTGATTCCGCTTAGTAGTTTGATTTTGGAACCTATTTTTTATGGAAATAGCTTCGAATAAGTTGATAGGGATTAATTTGATCTAAGTTTATATTGATTGAGAATATCAAGCTATTGATCTGAGGTATATTCTTTGACAATTATATTTAGTAGTCCAAAGCTTGTTTCGTTTATAGTGGGTCGTATTGTGGTTGCTTCTTTTGCTAGTTTATCTGCTAATTCATTTCCTTCAATTGAGGTGTATCCAGGGATTCAATTTAGCGAGATTTCAGCTCCTTTTTTTTTATAATCTCAGCTACTTTGATTGCTTTTATTTGATATGCCTGTCCAGGGTGATCTAAAGGAGTTTTTAATTGGTATAGATCTGCTTGGTTGTTCGAATAGATTTTAAACTTTTGTTTAGTGTGAGCAATTGAGCTGACATATTCGATAGCTCTTATAATTCTAAAAAGCTCTTTATTATATATTAATTGATTAATGCTGATGTTGCTTTGCTTTTGATATAGAATTCGATTGTTTGATTGTAGAGCCATTATGCCTATTCCAATATCAACTTCTTTTTCAGTGGAGGAGGCATCAGTGTAAATATAGGTGGTATCCTTATCCCTATGTTTGAAAACAATATTGTGAAGAATAGCAGCATCTTCTTTTGACGAATTACTAATATTAACTCGAAAGGGGATTTCTCTTTTCCATGGGGGGAAAACTTTCTTTTGTCCTTAAGCAAATCGAGATTACCTCGATCTGAGGGGTGTATCATACAATATCATATGCTACACACGTGCCTCGATCATCGAGATCGGCCTTTATGATCGATCTCAATTACATTATTATTATATTAGTTACTCCACTTATTACATAGTTTATTAGAATAATAATCTTTTTCAAATAAGTGTCTACATCGCCTATTCTGAGTATATATAGAGGACACTGATCATTATAATCAATCCTCAAGTTAATCTAGTTTATTAATCCTTTATTCTATTATCTCTCTATCAAAGGTAACCACTGACATAGCTATCCTTCGTGATAACTACAAAAGGTTGTATATTGATCTTAACGTTTTATAATATCTTACTTATCATCACTAAATTTTTTAGAAACAATGAGATATTTGTAATAAGATAGGACTTGCGAATTGTTACGGATAATAGTTTTTAATATTATAATCATATCTTTTAATTCGATAATCTTTAATTAAATATCAATGGCTTGGGCTTGTACAGTGGTAGTTTGAGCTTGTAATAAGTCTATAATCGATTCGATTAATTCAAATATGTTACGCAATATTATGTGCTATATATGTACCCCGATTATCGAGATTGGCCTTTATGATCGATCTCAATTACATTATTATTATATTAGCTATTTCATTCATTACATAATCTACTAGAATAATAATCTTTTTCAAATAAGCGTCTACGTCGCCTATTTTGGGTATATATAGAGGACACTGATTATTATAATCAATCCTTAAGTCAATTTAGTTTATTAATTCTTTATTTTATTATCTCTTTATTAAAGATAACCATTGATGTAGTTATCCTTTGTGATAGTTATGAGTTTGGTTTGTTTTTAAATAATTGCACAACAATCTATATGTCTATTGAACTTACTTTGATATTCAATTTTTTTTATTATCCTTGAAAAATCATTATGAGTAAAACCAGTATTTCGGACTCAATTATTTAATTAAGTATTTGTGTGTATTGGAATCAATGGTACTGTTAATTCCAAAATATCTATATATTGAAAGGTATCTGGGATGATATTAAATCTAATAGGGATTTGATCGATCTGCTTATTTATGGATTTATATTGGAATACGAGAAAAAAATTTTTTTATATATATTACAACTTTTTGATAAAGATTGATTTATAAAAGATCCACCACAATTTATTAGAATCTCCAATCTCATACGAGAAACTGACGCGCGAAACTAAGAAAAATACGAACGTGCTCTTGAGGATCGTAAGGCTAAGCCACCGACTGATCGAGACAATGACACCAACATGACCCTTCCACCAAAACCACTTCCATGCACCTTTCAAGATGTATCGGCTGAATACTCCGCTCTTCAGGGTGAATACCGCTTTGACAGAGACGAATACAATCGTATGCATAAAAAGTATAAGGAGGTTTTTGATTGGATCATTGAGATTATAGATCAAACTCATCTGGTGAATATTACAATCGAGAATAAAACTCAAAAGCCTACACCTCTAAGGTTCCTTATCAAAAAGCTAGAAGATTCTTTTACACCTACATCACAAATAATCGAAGTTATGGTAGTATAAAGCTATCACAACTATCTTCAACAAACCTATACAGGATGTATTGATTCAATCAAATAACACACTAAATAATCAAATACTTATGCCAATACAGTTGCCTACGATATCTTGAAAATCAAATATGATAGAGTAATCAAGGATTTCATGTAAGTTGTAAAAGAATGTATGGCTTCTGAATGGGCGTCTGCTATACTCATACAAATCGATATAAATAACCAATTAGGAATATCAAACTATATTTTGAAGCAATATAGTGATATCTTTAGTAATCTTGCTTACCAACATTCTATTGAATCTAAGACAAAGAGTGTTTTCACAGCTAGTATTTCTTTAAATCAATTATTGTTTTAAGCATCCAATAAAAACAAACAAAGTAATAATAGAAAAAGAAATAACAATAGCAAAAAGTTTGTATACCCATACAAATAAAAAAGTGATTAAAAGATTACTAATTTAAGAATGTATTATTCTTTAAAGGAATGCTATACAATCGAATTTATTTTTACCGGAAAAAGTAATAGAAAGAAAACTTTTAAGATTATTAATCATAAACACACCCAAATCATAAATCGAATAAAATCCAACAAATGAAACAATACAAAAAAAGCCTGGAAAAGCAAAAGATAATTGAAATCCTCAAATCAAACTAATCATTATAATCCTAGATCTAAACTAAATACCACAATTATTCAGAATGGATTATTAAACAGGATCTATAGTATTACACCAGTAACCCCTCATTATCTATCCCAAAGCACCATCTTGAATACAAATAGCGCCATACATCTTATCAATAACATCTCATTTTTTGATAAACAAGAGTACACACCTTCTCCACCATCAAACTACATTGAATCTGGAACAACGATCTTCCCAGTTGTTGGCTGTGGTATGCGCATGATCAAAAAGATCATTTATCGATCTAACGGTCTTGAAAATGAAGATCTTATACTCAAGAATATAACATACATCCCTAACTTCCATATTAATATTATTTCAGAAATTAAATTGAAAAAAGCCGATTTATAATTTATAAACATAGATTCTACTCTCCATTATAAATCTATTGATAACAATTCTATTGTTATTCAATACACTCATACAGACAATCTTTTATTCCTAAAATACAACCCACTTTCATCTTACTCTCTATCCCTTATAAATATCCCAATAAATCAATCAATAATCATATATCCTTCAATTAATAAAAAAATCAAACAATCTTTTCAACAATCTCGCGATCCTTTAAGACCACAATATAACTCTACCGAATTATAACATGAAAGATCTAAACATTTAAGGAAAGAAACATTAGAATACTTAATCTTTTTTGCAAAAAATATCAAAATAAAAGAAATAACTAAATTGGAATACATCGACTATACCTACACTCATACAAAACAAATTATTTTACGATTACCTAATAAATATCAACCACCACATCCTTTCTACAAAATTCAATAAAATCTTTTCGATTTCATAAAGGGATACACAAAAGCTTTGTGGCTTTTAATGATCAAGAAAATATTTAATGGAAAAATATTCATTTTCTCTTTTTATCAAAAATCTCACTTTGAAGTCTGTAAAACTATTTAAGGATTTCTTACTTGGGTACTACGAAAATACGGTCTTTCTGTCATATGCATTAAGCAAAACAACGATACCTCTGTAATAGGCATCATAAGAAACACCGCATTCAAAAAATGGATAATCCAAGAAAGTATAGAATTAGAATTATCCCCATTTAACACATATGAGGCAAATGAAGGATCAGAACAAGCAGAGCAAGAAATTATAATGAAGCAGATCAAAATACATATTTCTTCAGGACTTCCTGATCATATGTGGGTAGAAGTTATGCAAGCAACTATCTACCTATACAACATCAGTCCTCATAAAGCTTGCTTTTTCAAATCTCCAAATAAGATATTAGATATATAATTCCAAAATTATCATTATTATTCCGCGCTATTGGTCACTAATTACTTAACTTGTAATCTCCAATCAAATTGAAATAGTATATATCAATACAAATATTGAGTTTATTTATTGGATAAAGAAAGAGAATTTGGAATTAATAGGAAACTTTATAAGATTAATTCTAGAGTTTATATTGGATATTTCGTTGGGTATGTTGTAGGATTATTGATCTTTTGTATATAGATTCCAAAGTTTAAGAGGGTTATTGTTACTTGTAATGTCATGTTTGATGAAAATCATATGTATAAGACTGATACTTTTAATGGGATTGTCGATACATTATCGAAATAGGAATTGTAAGAATTCTTTAAAAAACTTAATATTCTAATCCCGATCGATATCGATGGTATTCTCCCAAAAGAAGAATACAATAAGATTACTTCAGATCATGTTATAGCAACTTTCTTGTCTGGTACCATTATACGCACCACAGACACATTTATAAATGAACAGAACTCAAGGGTGTATTTGGGGGGTGGAAATATACTTATAAATCGTAAAAGGGTTATACCATCAGAGAATCTGCAATCTCCAGCAACCCAAGATTCAAATATTTCATTTCAGGAATGATCAGGTAATTTGCAATTCCCGGATATCAATCGTTTCACTTCAAACAATCCAACAGACACTAAAGAATCACCCATTATTTTAGAAAATATGGATTATGAGTCTACTAGATTTGCTATTGATGTTCTGCACACAGAATACAAAAGTAATCCAAAGTCTCTGCCCACCAATGATCATATAGATTCTTTGATAAGTGAAGATAGTATACCTAGAAAGAACTTTATTCCCATGTTAAGATCAATGGAAGACGCATTTACAGAAAGTCTGTCTTTTTTAAAATCTTGTGCAATAAAAAACACATCACCAACTTGGTTGTTTATTCTTAAAAAAAGAGCATTTGATCCATTTATTGGAGACGAAGCTAGTCTTTATAAACAATCACCCAAACAACAAAGAGTTATAAAAATCGAAATTCCACAACCAACTCTCAATCCATCAAAGTATTAAACATTCGATTTCAATCCTCCTACTCCTAACACTCCGCTTCCAGCCAATTACAATCATTTAACTAGACAGCAAGATCTCCTGAAACAAAAATCAAGGATACTAATAAACCATACATTCATTGGTACAATTATTGCAAGCCTATCTAATCAAGGCAATGATAGATTAGAAGATTTCCATAAAACATTTTAGCCTAGCCATCTAATTATGGAACAAAAAGAAAGCAACAATTCTTATATCACTATTCACAGCATAATCGCCACAGCTATTCGAACAAAATCTAATCCTCCTACTACCCTAAATAAAGATTAGCGAAAGGTATTACCAAAAGTTTATTTTTCAGATTTACCACCACCACCTAAATGCTATCATTAATTTAAAAATCATTTCCTAGGATTTTGGTTCAAGCATAAATACAAAATTGAAATCAACAATTTGAAGGAAAAAAAAACCTGGCATAAGATAAATGTAGAGAATACTCCAATTGCTCCTATCCTATTGTAATGGGTATTTATATACAAATGCGATGAACAAGGTTTCTTATCTAGATACAGAGCAAGACTAGTAGTACGAGGGGATCTTCAGTCAAAAAATACCATTGAATCTATTTATACCGCAACTTTTGCTAAACAATCATTTAGGATTGTTATGGTATTAATCACAAAATACAATTTAGAAACCAAGCAATTCGATGTAGTAAATGTATTTGTCAATGCTTATAGGGATTTATTAGGTGTATTAATAATTTGCTATTTGTTAGATAAATTTAAAAAACCAAACAAATGTGTAATGTTTGATTGTGTTTTGTATGGTTTCCATAATTCTCTAGCGATTTGGTTTAAGGATTTCAGTATTATGTTAAAAAATTTTAGTTTCATTTAATACAAAAAGGAATCCTATCTTTTTATAAATCTAGAATAGATGGTTTTAGTTTTATTCTTTGTAGATGATATATAGGTTATTTATTACAAAAAGAATTTGATGATAGTTGATTGCATTATCTCTGGTATCAAGGCTGCTTACGAACTCTGTGATCTAGGTGATACAAAGTGGTTTCTGGGCATCCGTATTATCCGTGATCGAAAGGCGGGGAGATTATGGCTAGCACACGATACATACATTGAGAAGATCGTAATAAAGTTCAATTTCAATCAAGGTAATGTATACACTTTATTACCCTTTATGATATTCATAAAGAATGATGGTAAAGCAAATATCATATTTATATGAGTATATTAGGAAAAGATAGGATTCGTGTTGTATACCGTAATCACCATAAAAACCGATATTGTATTCGCCACATCTCAACTCAGTCATTTTTTTACTAATCCATCTCCAAATTATATGAAAGTAATTGATTACTGTATTCAGTACCTTTGGAATACAAGGTATCACGCTATTGGATATAATAAAGATCAAATCCCTCAACTTCTATCGTTTTCAGACGCATCCTTTGCAGACGACCCAGAAACTCGACGATCATCACAAGGTTACATTATTTCGTTATTTGGAGGACCAATAGTCTAGAAAGCTTCGAAACAAGATACAGTAACTACTTCCACCATTGAAGCTGAATTACTAGGTGTAGAATGTATATCAAAAGAAACCCTTGCAACTTTTCGATTCCTCAAGGAGATCAATCTTTCTGTCAGACTACCAGTCATTATATTTTGCGACAATCAACAAACTATTAGATTAGTAGTAGGCGAGAACGAGAGGATCATTATTAAACTAAGATATGTCGATATTCAGAATATGTGGTTAAGACAAGAATATGCAAAAGGAAACTTTTATCTCACTTATCTTCCAACAGTTGAAATGACAGCAGATGGATTCACGAAGAACTTATCTCGTCAAAAGTTTAATCACTTCATATCACTGCTAAATCTCCAAGATATTAGAGATAGAATCACCGAGATTATCTGATTAATTTTCCTTTGAGAGCCTTTCTTTTTTCAATATACTTAATATCAATCTGCAAAATCTCGGCCTTTTTTTTTTTTTCTTCAATAATATCATCAATAGACATTTCCTCGAACGTCTCACACTCCTCATTATTATTAGAATCTCGAGGAAAAGAAAATTGATTCCTTATCTCCTCATTATTCTTGTTAGCACCTATATCCAAATTGAACTAAACCTTTCTCTTCTCTTTACCCTTCGATATAACCTTCCTACACGCCTTGTTAAAAACAGATCCAGAAGCTACAGGCTTATTGGAAATCTTTAGCCGTTTCGCAACAGATAATAAGGAAAAAGAAAATCTCTGATTCTTAATCGAAAAGGAAGGTATAATCGCTAATCGAATTGATCGACTCAATCAAAAAAAAGTCCTAAGTAGTCGCACTGACCAAGAGAAAACAACCTGTATTGATAATAAGAAAAATACATTAGAAATAGAATCCAATAAATCCAATGAATCCAAATCAAGGAATTCATCATCTTCTTTCTGCATCGCCAACATCACAGTCATCGCAGTACGAGCCGACTTCGCATTGGGAATAGTTTTCT
Organism: Botrytis aclada; assembly: GCA_014898285.1. NCBI lineage: Eukaryota > Fungi > Ascomycota > Leotiomycetes > Helotiales > Sclerotiniaceae > Botrytis > Botrytis aclada. The sequence goes on from RCSV01000013.1 coordinate 50,045, forward strand.
ATCAAAATGATCATCAGCTCAGTCAAATAATTGATCAAGACTCTCAAGAAACTTATCTGATCTGGTAAAACCACGAAGTTCGGATCCGAAAGCTCAACCAACCTTTTTGCTAAAGGTTTTAAAAAAACCGGCAATATGGTACAGGTATGTATGAAACATTTCTAATATCGAGAAAAAAAAGAACCCTTACACTTGAAGTACTTTCTATAATCTTTATGACAACCAGACAAAAGAGATCGGATACATTTAGTACACGGGATTGCGTATTGATCACCTCGATCTTTTGTATCCCGAACTCTATTCTTGGAACAACCCTTCCAATTCGATATTTTTGATTCCTTTGATCTAGAACCCGAAACAGAAGAAGAAGAGGAAGGTGATTCATTTAAAGAAGAACTATCATCCGAGATAACAATCCCTTTTTGGCTATCAGAAGCTTGTACAAGAGGATCTGTTCGCTCAACAGCAATAATGACAGTACAACTTCTTTGATCAATACGGCCACAAAAGGACGATGGACTAGCCTTCTTCAGAACACTATTAGATTCGATAAATACGTCAAAACTAAATGTACTTTTTGAAGGACTTCTATTATCCTTTTTAAAAAAATAATTCCGAGTAGAAAGGGATATTAATAAAAAATGAAATTCGCAAGGAGAATTCAAAATGTTAGTGTTAATCTCAGCGAATAAACGAATAGAAAAAGGAGAAACAATGTTTTGCTGTGCGAAAAGTGTGGGATTAGTATAATATAAAAATCGAATCGCATCAACTATTTTATATCAATAAGAATAAATCAAAGAAATTCATGATCAAGGTAGAAATATATATCTAACAATGGAAGAATGATTCGCTCAGGAGAATTTTCTCTAATAAGAGGGGGCATGGTAAAAACTCTAATTGAAATTATGCAGAATCTGGATTTGAAAAGAGTGGGAATTATTTTATTCTTATTATTATAATCAATCAATGAATACTTTAGAAAACTTTAAAGTTTTTAAACACCCTGATTCTAGACATTTCCATTAAAGAACCACCGTGCGTACAATACGCTCGAATCAACTTATAGATTCAGTGCGTTTGCAATGCCTTTAATTCATTAAATCATTTCTAATCGTTTACTTATGTATACTCCTGAAATATTAGATTATCAACTCAATGATCTATATGTATATGTGTATCAAAAACACAACCACCCGGTTTATCCAACGTATTTTCTTGTTTTTATATTACTTTTTATTCTTTTATTTACAAAATTTATATGTCTGGTAGGGAAATCATTTACGTATGTTATACAAATGGATACATTGCTATTTGCGGTATTTGTTGCCTAAAAATTAGAAAACTTTCTTTTATCCTTAGACAGATCGAGATTACTTCGATTTGGGGAATATATTATGCAATATTATGTACTACACATATACCCCAATCATCGAGATTGGCCTTTATGATCAATCTCAATTATATTATTACTATATTAGTTATTCTATTTATTACATAATCTACTAAGATAATAATCTTTTCTAAATAAGCGCCTACATCGCCTATTTTGGATATATATAGAGGATACTAATTATTACAATCAATCCTCAAATCAATCTAGTTTATTAATCCTTTATTCTATTATCTTTCTATCAAAGGTGACCATTGATGTAGCTATCCTCCGTGATAAAATACAAATTAAATGGTGGCGAAGTGTGAAGTATTTAGATTATTAAATAAATCTGTAAAGGGAGAGGTATTGATTTTAGTAGAGTTGAGAATGTGGTTTAAGAAAAGGAACTGTAGAGATAGACCAAATACAAGCGCATCTGATGCAAAAGCTTGATCATTTATTTTCGATATTTTGAAAGTGTAAAACATTGGTGGAGGAATGCGCAATAGATCAACGGCGGGTGCGATCGGTGCGATCGAGACAAGCGTTGGTTGGGCTTGAAATGAAAATAAAAAAATAAAGTTGTAATAGTTTGTTTTGATGATGGTACAAATTGTTAAGGTACGGGTAAAGACTTATATTGTACTATAAGGGTCTAAGAGTTATGAAAGGATAAGGCCCTACTTATAGGAAGTAGGGCACGCTAGTGGTCCGTGCCTGAGGCACAAAGGCAATGTAGTTGGTGCCGTGACAATAAGTAGTTTGATCAATATCAAATCTATTATGTAGAGTTATTGTGACGGCAACAGGTTCAAGGCATTGTAGAAAAGAATCAATTATTGTAACTAGAGAATAACAAACTACTATACAAAGAGTAAACCTATAAAAAGCTTTTATAGATCTGGAGGGAACCAGGACCAAAAGAGAATTAAAGCGAAGCGAGATTTGCTCTGCCAGGTCACCAGGGGGTGCACAGACTCACGGGACAACGTGACAGGAAAGCACAATTTCACACCTAAATTTATCAACTTCAAAATTCAATCAAGATTCGAAATTTTATATAATCTTATTCAAATTAAATTATATGATTCTTAAACATAAGAATAATATAGCATCTGAAAGTTAGATTCCAAAAAGAAATATTGAGCTTCAAAATTCAGTAGTACGATTTCCCACCAAAAGATTTGATAGGAAATTATATAATTGATTATATAAGCTTGAATATTTGCTTTTTTAATTTGACATTTTAATGATATAAACTTCTTATACTTAAAAACTACAAATCTTAGTTTCAAAGCAAAATATCAATTTTTCGAATTTTAATTGAATTATTAAAATCGCTTTTTTTGGTGTGAAATTGTGCTTTCTTCTTAAGTGTCCCGTGAGTCTGTGCACCCACTGGTGGGTGGTGCAAATGGATGACTAATCTCGGCCTGAGGCCAGATCGTCACAGTTATAACCAATCCGTGACAATTCTAAAGTTAACTCTACAAATCAATCAATATTAAAGGTATTAAAAATCTAATTTTATATAACGTGGTTTATCAGCATGCGGGCCATATCATCATATGGGCCACTTCATTTTGTATACAAAATTCGTCTGTGCGTAACCGTGCACTTTCTTTATTAGCCAATAGAATTTTTCAAAAATCTATTATATAAAACCTTATTTTTCAAATATTTCAAAAATCTATTTTTTTTTCAATATTTTTATTTTTATTAAAGTTATTAAAGAAAAAGAGATTTTGTAACGCAAAGTGTGACAATTTCGAGTTAAAATAAATTATTTAAAAAAGAAACCTAAATATTATAAATATTCTATTTTTATTATGATTTTTCATGATTTTTCCTTTCAAAAATAATGACTAGTTATTAAAATATAAATATTAAAAAAACCTCGATTTTGGTGCATTTTCGAAGTGGCCCACATGATGATATGGCCCGCATGCTGATAAACCACGTTATAAATAATTCGATTGAATTTGTATTGATTTCTTTTTTCAGATTTTTGAAAAGCTTTAATGTCACGCAATATCACGTGCTACACACGTGTCCCGATCATCGAGATTGGCCTTTATGATCAATCTCAATTACATTATCACTATATTAGCTACTCTACTTATTACATAATCTACTAAAATAATAATCTCTTCTAAATAAGTATCTACATTGTTTATTTTGAGTATATATAGAGGATACTGATTATTATGATCAATCTTTAAGTTAATTTAATCTATTAATCCTTTATTCTATTATCTTTTTATCAAAGGTGACCACTGATGTAGCTATTCTCCGTGATATTTAAATTAAAGTCAAAAAAGGTGATAACCAATTGAAGAGTTTTTGGTAGGATCACCACCCCCCTATCGAAATGGGTCACCACTAATGGTGACCACCAAAAAAGTCCGTGGAATAATAGTTAGTGTGACACTTTGCCGTAGAAGAACAACGAAAGCAGGGTACAAGATGCCTTTAGAATCTACAACTAAGGAGCTACGAGCTGAGCGCTTGTAGAGCGGCTACAAATACTAACTACGTACACGTGAGCGCACGTGACCGATCGCGATGCGATTGAGTGCGATCCGTGACAATCTTATTCATATATATTCGAAAGAAGATCTCTTTAAAGGGGAGGGTAAAGGAAGGAAGGGTAGAGGAAATGAAGAAGGGAAAGGAAAAGAAGAGGGGAAGGGGGAGAGGAGGGGAAAGGGGAGAGGGATTGAAAACTATATAAACCTTCTTTTTTATATACTAGTCTTAAATCAAAACTTTCGAAATTCAAAAAAAAATTCAAAATTTTATTAAAATCTTAAAGTATTAAATCTTCTCTTATGATGACAAAATGAATACTTCGTTATTTATGGAATCTGCCATTACAGGGCTTCTTGATATCGTAATAATAGTGTTCGATGGTGCTAGAGAAGTATGAGTATCTATCTATAGAATTCAATTTTTTATGTTGGGATTTGATGTGTGATGGTGTATAATACTCATATTTCTACGATATTCAAATAAACAAACAGTTGGGTTCTGATGAAACTGCGCCGCAATTATGTGAATGTGACATCCCTGGACCTTGACCGAGATATAAGCTGGTTGCTGTTGGCCATCCTTTCCTGCTCAACTAAATTTTCCTTACTTTCATTCTACCATTTGCATTGTTCACACCACCATGACCAAAAAGACGCTTTTCGAAATTAAGAAGCACAAGGTTGAATCTTGTCATATACGAGAGTGTGCTGGCTCGACTATTAATCAGGAAGAGATTCTTCATCTGCATGTCAAACAATACACACCACTAGCCAATTTAATGCTCAATCTATTGCAGAAAATGCAATAACAATAATAGCTACACATGGGGCAGGAATACCAAAAGTTTGAAGCATGGATGAAACCTACCTCGTTGCTATACTTATAATTTAATAGGAACTCTACGAGCCATTATGGGACGATCTATATGAGCAACTCAAGAAACGTGGTGTTGCCATTCGAGGTATATGGGTTGCGGATGCTGCAGGCCTAGGGCTTAGCGGTCTCATCGACGAGGGGAAACTCAGCAATGACTGTGAGTAAAGTGAACCAAAGACAAGAGAGTTACATTGATGATTGATATGATTATAAGATTCTTGGATGGATCATCCTCGTGACCTACTTCTCATGATAAATCAATTTCAAAAAGAAATGCACCGACCTATAGTAGGCATTGGACATAGCTTTGGTGGCTGTCAAATGTTCGTACTCCTTACTAATCAGCTCTTCATCAAGCTGATAGTTAATACATAACCAATCTTGCCTACCTGCACCCTCGTTTGTTTACCACCCTCGTCTTGATGGATCCCGTCATACAGCTTTCACCCCCGCCAATGGGTCTTGGCACGGATATGCTAGGTGGCGTGAATTACACCACCTACCGGCAGGATATCTGGCCGAATAGAAAGGCAGCTGCAGAATCACAAGCGAAAGTATCCAGGAATTGGGATCCTCGAGTATTGAATAAAATGATCGAATACGGATATAGAGACCTGCCCACCACACTCTATCCAGATCTCCCTTCTGATGCTGATTCTGCCGACCCACCGGTTACATTGACTACAAACAAGTACCAGGATGCCTTTGTCCAATTGCGTGAAGACTTCTCCGCAAGGCAGCCAGATGGTAGAATCAAAATCAATCGTATCACACATGCAGATATGGATCCATTGGCTGCTTTTGTACCACTATACCGACCTGAGCCTCGGAGTACCTTTTACCGATTTCCCAGTTTACGACCTTCCGTTCTCTGGCTCGTAGGAGAAAAGACCTACCTTCGACTTGACGAAATGCAAGAGGGTATTAAAGTAACTGGAACTGATGTTGGTGGTTCTGGCGGCATTCTAGATGGCCGGGTAAAAGAAATTGTGAAGAGCAAGCAAGGGCATCTATTCCCTTTCGAAGCAACCTCTCAAACTGCCAAAGAGTGTTCTGAATGGCTATCAGTCGGACTAGGGAAATTTATAGAGATGGAAAAGCAATGGAAAGAAAGCAGAAGAGACATGACTGTCCGGGTCCACATGCTTCCAGGTGAAAAGTGGCTGGAAGTGGTAAAGCGACCAAGCCGCCAAAATAAATAAGTTGTGAGACCATTCAGTTAGTTTGTATATATCATGTAACATACTCGTCGTCGATGGCTGTTTACTTGATTGATTAAAGATATATAGTAGTAAAGGTGATCGAAATGTTGATCCATATCCAAAATATGTAAAATATCAATTATCATCTGCTATCAAACATAAAGTCTCAATCGTTATAATACGAGTATAAGACCAGCAATAATTTTCACTTAGGGAGCTTGAGTACAGACTTCAATGTATTCCCCTTAAAACGTATTCAATAATCAACTCCTTCATTGAATGAAATGAAAGCGTCGTTAAACCTTTCGCCATCTTTCTACAAGCGCAAATCATTCCATATATGCTACAGGCCGACTCGAACCACATGTAAACTGTGTAAGTGGTACTTAGTTGATGCACCCTTGCTCCCCATTCCAAAATAGCGTCGTCTGAACTCTTATAGCTTGATTTCAATGCTGATAATGAAGTTAACGTTTCAAAATCGGATCATTCAGATGAACTCAATGATGAGATCAGGTATTTTAGACGCACATCACATGTAATACTGCGATCAACTCGAGGATGTTCTAGGATTGCAAATTGAAGAGTCGGGTATGTAGTACATAGCGTAAAAACGCCGAACTTCATTTCTCTATGAAATAGAACCTTCGAATTGAATTGTTCACAAGATATCTAGGATATTTTCATCTGTTACCACTAATGGGATGTCCAAATAGAGTACGTCGAAACAAGTTTCTGAGATGTCGGGTCCGAATGCAATGAATATTAGATGACGTGTATCATTTCGTAAGGAAAGCTTGACATCCCTCTCCAAATACATTTTCGAGACTTCGTTCATTCTAGTCTGCCGTGCTTGCATATATAATATAGTAGACGGCAGTTGCAGCTTTTATGGAATTCTTGGCTTGGCGGAAGAGGAGATCCATGTTCGGTGGTTAATAAACCTCCGGCACGGTCCCGAAACCCCAAATTCTATACCGAGAGGAAATGATGTCATAAACAATGCTTTGTATAAACGCAAAGATCCTGTGAGGATAGGGAAGTTCCTTCTTTCCTTTAGGGTTTACCTGAGTAGGGTACCGTGAGCGGCTTCGCTGTTGTAGCTCTTTGAGCCGAAGTATGTACATGCAGGCAACGACTATCATATCAGTCTGGAATCAAGATACATCAGTCTGCAGACAATGAACAATGACAAGTCGCCCATGGATGGATATTCTATTCTAAAGCTATAAGTGGCTGCTGCAACGTCTGTGGGGCGCCAGGGACTAAAAGTCCCTCTAGTCATTCATATATTGTGCGTAAGTGTTCGCTTGGAGTTAGTTGCACGTTCATTTGAACCTACGCGGGACTTTCAATGAAGCGGTCGATCTATAATATAAATAAAGGCCAGTAGGACGTTCAACAACTTAATAGCCAGACTTTACAAGCACACTCTTTACTAATTATCGCTCATCTTAAGACTATTCAATCAATCATGTCGTTCTTTTCTACAAACTTGCTGTGACTTTGGTCACCTCAGTTTGTTTTGCAATTGTTCCCATCAATGCACAGCTCTACGACAAAACAATCCAAACCACTTTGGGTCCCGTTCAAGGATACAAGTACTTCGCCGCCAACGTCAGTGAGGAATACTTCGGTGTTTCTTCCAGCAAAGTCGCCGCTTTCTTAGGTATTCCTTATGCTGCCGATACTGGCTACCAAGACCGATGGAGGCCAGCCCAGCCTAGAGAATCATGGAACGAAACTTTAAAAGCTACCAGCTTCGGCCCTGCTTGTCCTACCAGCACTGCAACGGGTTATGTGAGCGAGGATTGTTTAAGTCTAAATATCTGGACGAACGCAAACTCTTCCAGTGATAAGCTCCCAGTCTTGCTTTGCAACCAGGGTTCTGAGGAAACGAGTGACAATTCTTGGTGGTATGGTGGCGGAATGGCCAGTAAGTTTTCGACAATTCATAAAAGCGAAGATTCAAATTCTGGCGAGCTTTTTATATCTGGAAGTTTCTAGATGGTGGTAGAGGTCGGATTACATTTCTTATATTGAATGAATACTGACTACTCCATCTAGTGAAAAATGTTGTCATGGTCACATTCAATCGTCGTGACGATGTTCTAGGTTATCTCGCCACTCCTGAACTCAATGCAGAGGGTCTCGCTACCACCGGTTACAACACTTCCGGCAACTACGGCGTTCTTGATCAACTTGAGGTCTTGAAGTGGATTCAAAACAACATCGCCAACTTTGGTGGTGACCCAGACAGTGTTAAAATTGCGGGTCAATCTTTCGGTTCATCACAAGTTTACCATGCAGTCAACAGTCCGCTTTTCACTGGTTACTTCCACCGCGGTATCTCCCAATCCGGTATTAGATATCCATATGATACACTCCTTGCTGGTCTAGCTACTTCTTACGTCACTATGGAGAGAGCATTAGCCTTCGGTGTGAACTGCATAGCTGCTCAAAACGTTAGTGCTCTTGCGGAACTTCGTGAACTGCCTCTGTCAGATGTCATCCAAGGATCCAATGATCGTGACTCTAGCATCTGGTATATTACTGCTTTGCTATGCAACGACTCTCTTATCTTCAAGCCTGTCCTCGATGGCTACGTTCTCCCTATGCAATACTTGGATCAACTCATCGCAGGTCCCGCCAACGATGTCCCACTTATCACCGGTAACACTAAAGACGAGAGCGGTGCCTCTACATCCATTACCCTATATAATCTCACCGAATACCAAGAATATAACGCTCTCCGATGGAGCAACCTCTCCGACACATACTTCAAACTTTACCCTGCAGATGATGATGTTATTCTGGCCAACATGGCTTGGAACGCTGCTCAAAGAGATGTCTCACTTGTCAGCAGTTGGGCTTATGCAAACAAGTGGATCGAATCTGCCGCAAGTCCAATCTACACCTGCTACTGGGACTGTAAGTAATCTTCATTTCTCCATTAGTTCAGAAAATTAGCACTAATTATCTTTTGTAGATGCTCCACCGGGACAAGATCAAGGTGCTTTCCATCAAAGTGAAATCATGTACGCATTGAATGCACTATACGCCAATACTGACAAATATCCTTTCACTGATGAAGATTACTACATCGGCGAGTTGATGACTGGCTACTGGGTCAACTTTATCAGAACTGGTAACCCTAACACCGGTGGAGCGTACATCAATGGTACATTGCCCCATTGGTATCCCAACGATGGTACCTCCAACTACGTCATGGAGTTGGGTGATGGGTGGGGTAACCATACCGTTTCTCCAACTGCCAATGTTGATCTAATTATGAGCTATTTTGGACAACAAAATCCTTACTAGAGGATAAATAGGATTTGATAGGCCACAGATTTGAGATGAAGTGGTTCCGCCATGAAAAAAGATTTACATTCATTATCCCAATTCAATTCGATAATTGAATTCATCTCAATAATTGAAACGATTTCAAGAAATTACAAGGTGCTGAACATTCCAAGAAGTTTGATTGTTAAACTGTAGTCTGAACTATTGAACACCCTAGAAGTCACACGAAAAGTGATAGGTATAGTTATGACGAAAGAAACACAATAACAGTTGTACTCAATTACTCGAAAGTCTTAAATCTGGCATTGGCCGTGCTTCACAGTATAGAATTGACCAATGGCCTTGAAAAAGGCCAAGAAATGTACGGTAAGTCCAATCGCTATACCTACATGGGATATCTGATGAGAGTGGCCCTAAGTATCAAAGTATCCAGGTTTCCACAATTGTGTAACTTGAAGCTATAAACGATGTCGACAGATCTCGTGCCTCCAATTTCGGAGAAAAACAGACCTACTACATAAATTGTTGCAGCATAAATAGATGATAATATCAAGGGTATATAACTAACCTCCATACTCGGACTTCGCTTACGACCAACCGACTTGAGAGATCTTTCTAATAATAGGGTAAAATTTCAAAGACGCCATAACAGAAAATACTATTCCAAGCAGGTCGCATCTTGGGAGCCTGGAAGGATTTCGAGAAAAGAGCAAGCAAGGCGGCGCATAATTGAGCGATAAGTTCAACCTGCACAGGCTGATCAGCTGAATAGTTCGACGATTTACTCTGAAGTCTTCAAAGAGAGCTTGAAACAGGAGAGCAGCGTGATTATGGAAATGAGAATTACCGCGATCCATGTAGATTTTACTTGGCGTGAATCAGATGGAAAAGTATACCAGAGTCCTGGTGAGAAAATCCCTGCAATGGCAATGAGGATGCCGAGGAATTCGAGCTTCAAGCAAAGGAGAGGAGTTGCATGCGAATGGTTGGAAAAAAGATGGTAAGCTGTTGAAAGGCTATAACCGACCGTTCCGCCTAGAAAGAATAGAGAAAATCAATAGCATCATCAGAATTGGTAGCTGGATATCACTCGTTTGCATATATACACCATCATGATCCCAACATAATCATCTCTAACGCTGCGAAGAAATGAGTCTGTATGTTGCCTGATTAGTTGTGGATATATCCCATACTCCTGAAGCATTTCGAGTAGGAATTTGTCCCAGGTCTCCAGCCGGAGAGGATATACTCATTATCCTTTGCCCATTCTAGAATTTTGTCAAATAGAAGCAGTACTCGCGTCTTATCTTTCTGTAGCAGGGTTGGATCGTCAGAGATATCGACATTAGGCTCATTATTCTCAATTGGAGGGGATCCTCTTGGTCTCGTCTTACACATCATACTGAATGGAAAGACCTCTTCTGAGAAGGTAGTAAAAGAAGGAGAGGAAATGGGGAGAGGGGAACAAAAATAAGGTCAATGGGCGAGCAGTATCTTTTGTAGAAGTAAATTATTGGGGTTCAGTAAGACCAATTTAGAAAACATTTAGTCGCATTATGAGTACTGTGACGCATGTCATTGGAGCAAATATATCTATAGGTTCTTTACGCCCAAGAAATTAGAGGCACTACTCAGGGCGCTTGGCAAACGATCACAAGAGAGCCACAATTGACGCCGAAGTCATATAGAAGGCCCATACTTATGAGGAAAAGGCGTAGATTGAATGAATAAGGAACACAAATATTCATTGGCAAATCTTAAGCAAATCATCGTGAACGACTCCCAAATCACAAAACTATCCTTTCCTCGTCGCCCCTCGATCTGCATCATAACGTTCAGCCCTTTTGTCAATCTTTTATTCCATATTGTCCGAGTAATAAACATCACTCGCTCCGTCACCTTCCACGCCTACTTTCCCCCAAAGTATCTTTCGATCAACTAGTACGCGCCCCTCTTTCTCTCACACGAATCAAATATTGGACGGGACCACTTAAGAAATACAGGTCGAGACAACACTAACTGTCCTACGACTGATAATCTAGTAGCCTTGTACAATTTCTTTGATTCACCTCCCCCTTTATCACCCCTCCGCTTTTTCACTCTCAGGTTGATCGCCCACGGATGAATAACTACCATGGCCAACACTTGTCTCGGGCAATGGAATTTTCAACCTCGAACTGAAAGATCCATTAGATATTAAAAACAAGAGCTCAGGCCTTCATTGCAAGCTGTTTGACAGCAGATCAGAGAAGTTATATGGGACTGATACCAAAAGTTCAAGGATCACCCAAATGTTCATTGCAGAGGCGTGATTGATACCAGTATCATATGGAATGCCCTAATGCCATGTACATTTCTAGCCCATCATATATCATGATCCACGATAAGTTCCACCCATTCCCACAATCTCACCAGCTTTCATAAACCTCATAAACTCCTTCTCTTCCATACAAACATCCCTTCATCCTTTCCTGCGAAACTTGGCATTGCGATCCTACAAGTGAGCTCCCAATCGCTCATCTCCTTCTGAAACCACTCTTCCATACTACAGTCGCTAAATCCTGTGTATCGATTCGCGTTTTGTGTTCCAACTGCCACAATTGTGTTCCCCTTATAAGCGTTCAACACCCGTTTCGTAAATGTTCCAGCTGTAATCATGTATACCATTAACAATACTTTGTTCTTTGCACCAGCATTCTTCCTCAAATATTCCACCCCATCTGCCTTTTCAGTATCAGATATCCACATATTTCTATATTCACTTGCCATGTTGTCGACAGCGTTGACCTTCACTTTCATTCGACGTAACATATATGACCAATATCCACTTCCACTTGCCATATCAATAACTCCATCGGCTTTGGACTCTTCCACAAGTTGAGATATTATGGAAAGAGAATCGTAAGATGGTACGACACATCCAAAGTGATGGTAAAGAACAGGAAGAACAGGATGAGTCTTCTTTGCAGCCGCAGGCTCCGCATAATGTGCATCAGGAAGTGGTCCAAGAAAAAATACCATCCGACATGTATGGGCCCAGATATCATAGTATGGATTTATGTGTGCTTTAGCTTTCGGTATCTTATATGAAGGAGGAACTCGGCGAGATTGAAGGTAATTCGCAACGCATTCTCGAGGTGAACCTTTCTTTGCGTTGGAGGAGAATGCTACTAGAGCCTTAGATGTATCGGTCTTGGAAGAGAATATCGAAGTATAGGCATCGATGTCTGCAAGTGGTACCTTGGAATTCAGTCAACATTAATCTACAGGTTGTGAATAGAAATAGCCTACCTGAACAAGCTTGCCATGATCTTGGTAATGATATTTTAATTTCCCCGTGCCGGTGGTTTCTTGAATTTGTGATAATGTCATGGCGAATGATTCGGCGCGGTATACATAATTATCATCGTTGGGTAGTCCAAATGTCTCGAATATTGTTTTGGAGAAATCATCTTCGATGATTCCACTCCAGTTATCGAAAACTTCATCAGAAGAGGGGGAAGTCATCGCGGTAAAAAGATTGAGTTGGTGGCAATGAGGAGTTGAAGTTTTAATTGCATTTGCGAACAATGTCGCAATAGCGTAGAAGGCCCCATCATGACAAATTTCTCTCTGAAATGAGACTTAGTTCCTCCAATGTATGTGGCAATCCATTGGAAGGTCCTTCACATCACAATGGACAAGAAAGATCAGTAACAGATGGGCGACGACAAGGTCGATCGAGAATAGTAAAGAAGGTGAGTTAATTCCAAGCATGGGAAATGTCTAGGCACCCAGATAGGTCCAGGAATAATAAACCTTTTCGATTTTCAGTGAGGTGATATGCGTTTAGCACCTCCACCCCACATAGTTCTTAAAGCACAGAGCACGGAGTCCAGTCTGTGACGCCAGCAATCACATCTTCATCTTCACCATCAAATACTTGTCTTCTCCAACCAGATCTTGAAGAATGAGTAGATGAAAACTTGGAAAAGCATCTCCATTCATACATCGCTTGGTGTAGCCCACTCTACTTTGGGGACTATGCTACTCTCCTACTCACGTGCTACTGTACTCTGTTCTTCCACCATTATCGAGACAGATCTACACAGCCTGATATCGTTTTCTCCAATTGCTTCCCAGTGCTATCATGTATATCATCTAGATTCCATTTTTCCAAAATCCACCGTCAATTCTACTGGAAGGCACAGAAACAAGCTTTCACTAAGCTTCATACTGCATGCTATGTGGCGTGATTTTTGTAACAAGTCACCCCATGTTAAGCCGCTAAGGACTCATTTTCACGGGCTAACCTTTTCTAGACATGATGAATCTCCACTGTCTTGTGATCACTTACCATTGCATATACATTGAGAATTGAATGAAAGTGATAATTTTACATTCTTTTCTCTCTCTCAGAAACATTGATTGAACATACATCTTCCAATCAATCTTTCAACCAAAGAAATTCGTGAAAATGACAATTCCACTCCCCTCCCTACGTTACTCTGTTCAATCCGTTCCCGCGAATCTACTCCAATTCAACAATCCATCAACCTCCTCTCCACCGTCGCCTCCACCTTCCCGGGACTCAACTACTAATGCCCAAGAGCCAAAAGAGAGTGTACTCTGGATAGGGTGTTCTGATTCCCTGGTATCAGAAACTGATGCTCTCACAAATGTTAAGAGATCCGAGATTTTTGTCCACCGTAACTTGGGAAACCGTGTGAGTGTTGGAGACACAAGCAGTGGAAGTGCAATTGAATGGGCCGTAGATGTTCTAAAGGTATGTTGAAGTCTACTATATAGTGGAGCTCGAATACTAAAATCATTGGTATCAGGTACAACATATCATAATATGCGGCCACTATGATTGTCATCTGCTTGAGGAATCAGAAAGTGACAGTAACAATTGGTATCGGTGATTCTCCCCCAATACTGCCAAGATAAATTCACGTGCCATCTCTCTTCCTCAACCTCTACATCATCTTTTCTCCATTCACTTCTAGTCCTATGGCAACACAAACCCCACTAACACATGCAGTGATATCATCCAACTTCATCAGGAGTCCGACGCACTCGAACCACCTGCTCAATCACCTCAATCACGGAATCGTCATTTCACGGAACTTTACGTCTTGTCTGAAGTAGAATGGTTAAGACAGCAACCTAGTGTTCAGCGAGCAATGAAGGAATGGGACTGTCAGATTCATGCCTTTGTCTATGACCGGGTTCAGAATAGCTGCGTAAGATTGGTACCAGAGAGTCAGATGAAATGAGTCACTTCAAATGGGAAATGCAAAGTTGTATAGACAGTTGTAATTTCAGACTAGGGTTAGAATTATAATTAATTACAAAACGTTATTAATACGCAGATGGCGCAGCAGACAAACACTAGCAATAATCATTTGGGTATGTCCATCTTCTCCTAACATAAAACTTCATTATTACGCTCTTCCAAATCACTTCATCCACCATTACACGTTGTGATATCTTCATGTTTCCGGCCATGCATCATGTAGAGCTTGATAATGAGCTTGACAATCAATAATCGATTCTCTTTTCCCGAATTGGCGCCTGCAATACTGTATCTTGATTCCAGACAACCTTCCCCTTCTCATTGAAGGTTGAAAGCTCATCACTAATTGGGATTATTCCACTCGTTGCCTCAACCTCATGTTGACTAATGCCCATTTCATCCCTAACAATCCACAAGGTTTGCGGGGGGCTTGTAATGGCAGGATCAAGGTAAGCCTGATTCTCAACAGCTTCTTCATACGATGGAAGCTCCTCGCGACTACTTACAAACTTCTTGGCACGCGCGTGTGATTTGAATTTTCTTGGATCAAACAATTTTCCAAGCATTGCGGCCTTCTTGGATTTTTTGGCGTCTTCTCCACGACCTTCGGATTGTGTGGGTGGAAGTGCAGACTTGGTATATTCGTGAGTGTTGTTTGATGGCGTTTCGAATAAAGCAACTTGATCATCGCCATCAGTGGACCTTGGAAGGTACACAGTTAAAGGCTTCAAAGCATGACGCATTACAACATGGTAAACAGCCGTCAGGAAAATAAAAACGCCCATAAGAACTATTGGACCTATGGTCGTATTAATGGCGAATAGACCGAGTAGACAGACTTCGGAGATGTACACTCCGACCATCAATTGTTGCAGGGCTTTAGCATACGAAGATCCTCGAGTATCGACGTTGTTGGATAGAACGAAGAACATATTATAACGGACGGCAATGTACACGATTGCGAACCCAATAGTTGCAAATCCGAGAACAAGGGGTGCAATGCAAGAATACGAGATTGCTAATTTATTGTTAGAAATGAACATTTTGTTTGTCAGGACTGCATGAACATACCAATAACTCCTAAACAAGCAAACTTCGGATACAACGATCCCCAACCGAGACCAGCCAATGTAATATATCGATTGTACATTTTTCTGGGTGACTTATCGAGGAATTTTCCACCAACGGTTAACATGACCAGAGCGCCAACGTTGATCAAATTTCCAGCTGCAATTCCAAGACCTTGAACAATGATGTAAGATATAAAAAAGTTGGAAGCTTTTGGTAAACTTTGGGCAAGTAATGTGGTAGCTGAAGAGGGATTCTCGATGATTTCGGATACCACAGCTGCCGCTCCAGATGAGAATGTGGTGACCAAGAATACTTGTATGACTTGGAATGCAAAATACCAATTTTGACATTTGAGTTCCACGGCAGGTGTTGTCACCTCACCACTAAGTTTGGCCATCCACCTGCAGACAATGGGTACCAAAGCCATCAGGATTGATAATGCGACTGAGGGAAGTAAACCAGTGACGACACCAAGAACGACACTTGGGATATCGTTAATGAATGACAAGAAAGGAACCTTCTCAGTCAAATAGTTGATATTGCTGATAGCACCGACAACAGCAACAGGAATCGACCAAAAGATAATCATAGCAGTCAAGAATGTTGCAGTAGCGACCACCCTCATCTTTCTCTGTGTTTTCTTGATTTTGATGTTCTTCCAAATGACTTCCTTGGGCTTGACAGCGATAGCTCTTGGGTCCAACTTGGTGGGGGTTTTTGCGCTTAATCTTTGAAATGCATAATTGGCTTCAAACTGGGATCTGAATTCAACAAAGGCAGCCGGGAGTGATGTTCCGTTTTGGCCCACTACAGTTTCTTGCTCCTTTTCGATTTCTGGAATAAGTTTTTGAAGTTTGTTTCGAGACCAATCAATGGTATCGACTTTCTTTCCAATCAATGGTATCTTTCCTAGACGATGCGATGGTCGATCTGTCTTCTTCATCCATTCAGAGATAAGTCCAGCTTCGGTATCCACATTCTTTCGCGCTGGCTTTGGCTTCCCTTTCTTATCCGCCTTAGCCCATTTCTTTTCCCATTTTAGGCGTCTATCATTTGCGGCTTTGATCAGTTTAATTTCGGCATTTTCCAGCTTCATTGCATCGGTATCTCGCTCTTCTACTTTCTCCGTGAGCTTCTCGCAATCTTTAGCCATCCATATACGAGCAACAACAGCATCTCCTCCAAGGGCCTCCTTCAATGCTGATTCATTCAAATGTTCCTGTGGGATGAAGGTGAAAAGGACAGTCTTGGATGAAATTCTGGACGCATTGAATGGGGCTAGCATGTAGTTGTGTCGAACGTTTATGAAGAACATGGTTTCTTTGGTGATCATGAATATAACGAAACCTAAAATTGTCAGCAAATTTTCGAACAAACGTCGGAGAGACCTGAAGAGGAGCGAAAGACTAGTACGAGGAACACTGACTGAGAAATATCCATGCAACAAATGTATGGGCATAGTATCGATTTTTATCAACTACATTACTGAAAGATAGTATATCAAGCTCCTTCTGACCACCACCACCAGTAGCGTTGACTGGAAATAGGATGGGGAAAGTTATACAACAACCAACAAAACATATCTTAGTCAACAATCCGAAGAATCGAAGGTAAAAGTAACCATCAAGGGATTGATGGTCCAGAACATGTTCATCTGGAATACTTTTGAAGGGAGCAAGCCAGCCAAGTTTGCTATCAGATAACCGCGATGTCCTTTCATCCTCGCGAAGTGTTGGTAAGAAAGTTCGAGGTTGGTAGACGCGTAAATATTTTGCGCGAAGGACCAAGAAGGCGATGATATATACCACAGCAAGAGCGGCAACGGGTATCAAAGTGGAAACAAGACTGGATGCAGAGCTTGATGTGGTAGTAGATGTTCCAGATCCTGCATTCTGAGAAGAAGACTATAAGGTTGCTGAGTTAGCAATTGCATTTTTGACCGAGATGCATGATGTTGAGATGAATAGGAGCATAATACTGACCATCTTGATGGCAATTGCAAAAAGCAAATGAAAAACAAGAGTCTTTTTGGCAATGCCAATATCCTTCTATGTATGAATAACTTCTCGAGAATACTTTTTAACCGTAATATGATATTGATGTGGATGGAAGTAAATAAATAACTAGATTAGACCAAAAAATTTCTCAATTCAATAATAATAATACTGAGCTTCGTCACCCCCGCACTCGCACCTGCACGATTTGATTGATAAACTTCAGATTTAGGGTTAGTTAGACCGAAAGAAAGGATCAAATCAATTTCTTTGGACAGACTTAGTTCTGCAGTTGGCTAGCTGATTAGGCACGGATGGCACAAGTGCAGTGTGATAATCGATAGTTAATTTCAGATTGAAAATAATTTAACTGGCTGTGCCTCCATATCCCTACTCGCGTGTACTTTGTACTCTGTCATAGACCTACGTAGACACGGTAGAGAAGATGGCGAATAATTATCTTACATCAAACCAGTGTTAGCCACATCGCTACATCAAACATCATACCCTAGGTAGGGACTCCGCACTAGGTATTCAGCTACAGATAATAGCATGTGACGTAGCCAAACTTCAAACACTTGATCAAAGTACTTGATTTTCGGCAGAATTGACTTTGAGGCTGACGTACGAATCTCCAGACAATGAAAAATTCCAAGATAATTTGATAAAGTGGCTGTAAAAAAAAAAATTTAGTTTGGAAAAGAATCCTTTGCAGGAACTGAAGAAGTGGCAGGTACGAAGGATACTTTACTACATAAGTGGACGCCAAACGATATAGACAACACCAAGACCTGGCTTCCACATTCGGTAATCTTCCTACTAATTGACTAGCTTTACGCAGCACAGCTTTGACACGCCAATAATCTCGATGTGCCGAACCCTGTTTGCAAATCATACAAGGATAAATACATCCAACGGAGCGCGATCCTTGCCTAATTTGAGATTAGGGTGTCAGACATGCGCTGATACTAGCTGATAGATCTTCAAGTACCATACCATACATATATATTCCTTTCCTTTAAGTGGTCAATTACACAAACGAATGTACGGGACATCGTGGTTAATGTCACACAGTGAGGTCAGGGATAATCAAGAATAATATGACATTGGTTGCCATGCTGGCTACGCCATAAAAGACTCTCGGGAAATGGACTACCCATGACCTGCATACTCTAAGTCACCAACGGTGAGCTCTGTCTGGTAAAGGGTATTCTTGTGGCTGGTAAACCAAGATAAATCAGTAGATAGATACCTTGATAAATCTACTACCCTAGGATCAGATCAATGTGATTACCCTACCCTGAAAATCATACCACTTGCAATATACAAAGATATGCCAATACATCACTGCTGCTATGTTGATACATCTTGTTGGTGCCATCTACGGCCAATATCACGGTGGAGGGCTCAGATCCAATCCTTCTACTGTAAGTTTGAAAGCATCATTCCTTGTACTTGTTAACAGGCCCGGTAGCAGAACTTGAAGGTTTTGACATACCTGGAATAACTTCCACCGACGTCCAAATCCAATCTGCCCCTCAAGCAATCATCGAAGTCAATGTTAACAGAGAGTAAGCCATTGTCATCATCCCATAACGGACCCGCAAGAACATCACCCAAAGGCGAAATGACACACGAGCCACCTCTACATACGAAATCAGATGTATCCTTTCTGAGAGTTTCTGTGATTTCTGGTGTTCCTTCTATCCTCTGTGGAAGCGCAATCTCACACCCATCATCCGTCAGAATGGATTTTCTTCTTGATTTAGATTGAGCATGTGTATAACCATCCGCATGGCCATCTTCAATTGCGCCGTCCTCTTTATTGTTTCCAGTAATCCAGCTTGGAAGATTCGATCTCTTCATACATTGATTCGCACTCAATACCACACATCTACCTTCGCATGCAATTGTCCGCATCAGTGGTAGCCAGGTATCCTTTGCATCTGCTGTGGGGGCCAAATATAAATTGACGTTTTGGCTATAAAGGGATTGTCGTAACAAAGGCATGTAATTCTCCCAGCATATCGCAGCCGCAAGCGTAAGCCTCACACCTCTGATCGTGGTTGTAACCGCTCTTAAAGATGACGGTTGACCTTGACCCCATATGAGCCTTTCGCTGCCAGTCTATGTCACCATTGGCATCGATTTCAGACGACCACTCTCTTCAAATAATGACGACAAAGAGGAAATATCTTACCGGCATAACCTTTCTCCTTTTTCCAATCATTCCAAACTTTGGACAAACATACACAACACCACAATATAAACTTCCACCACACCTCTCAACTAATCCTGTCACAATGAATACACCAGTATCTCTTGCGATTCTTTCCAGCTCTTCTCTTGTGCCATCTCCGCGTTTTCCATCATCTCTAGCCTCGAGTTCTTTGTTCACCCATTTCCTTCCTGCGCCTTCTGGTGTATCTCCTAGATCGACGGCATCGTTGTAATAATGCAGAAACTGTTCACGACCTTTTGAATCTCGAGCTCCTACTACTGCGCCAAATGTTGCTGTGCGAGGGTAACCTCCTAAATATGCCTCTGGAAATAGGATTAAATCAATTGATTTTGCCGCAGCTTGTTCTGTTATTTTTGAGAGGGCAGCAAGAGTGGCAGATGTTGTAGAGAGTGTATGAGATTGCGAAACTGCTAAACGTAGTTTTTGTGCCATGATAGTTGAATTTCCTTGATTGTTGAAAAGTTGTGATTGATAAGTTGCTAGATAGGTAGAATTCGAATGAATGTGGAGCTTCAAGGGCTTCAAGGGCTTCAAAGCTAAGATAATACTATGCGGGGGAGTTAGTTCCGGGCCCTAAAGAAATGTGGGGTTGTTAGTTTGGCTTGCCTCCTTGCTTATTACTTTACCACCCACCTGCTAACCAGGCCAGGTATTTTGGTATACCTATTCCAGAGAAAAATAGAAACAGTTCCTATGCTTTCTGGGTAATCTATTAGAAATTGGATTGAATGATATCGTCTCTTCAACTATTATTCAAATAATTCGCCCATCTATTTTTCCATCATAATGTGCTGGAAGCTTTGCCTAATCTCAGCCTCGTTCTCAGTAACATTATATTGTTCAGAGCTAACAAAGACTAATCATTATTTCTCTCATGTGAGATTACTCGAAAGCTAAATCTTATCGAGGCCTCTCTCTGCATTGGATTCGGTCTTGTCATATGCATTCATTACCTTTTATCCATCCTTTGATTTGTACGTCCAGAGCCATACCCAAATATCATAAGGTCTCCACATCTAGAATCATGCAAGATCCGCCTCATATATCCATACAAGGGAAATCTTTTGCTGCGTTCTCCTCATCAAATCCCACGCATTTCCAACAAGTCAACAAATTATCAGGATCGTATTTCTTCTTGATCTCAACCAACTTATCATAATTTTCAAGGCCCCACCAAGCTTCTTTCCAATCGCTGGTCCATGGATGGGCTTCGTTAAAATATGCACCTCCTGTCGGTGTGAACTCCTCTACCATTGCGGTCAGATTATTAGCCAGACTAATCTGGATTTTTCGTTGCTCCAAAGTTTCGTTAAATGTCCATGCTCCGCCATATGAAAGTTCCCAAATAGAATCTCGCCATGCTGGTGTAGAGGATGTTGATGCAGGATCCCACTGATAGAGCCATGGCGTAGTGTTGGGAATGTAAGGCGAGTACCCAAGGGAAATCAGACGTTCTAGAAAACCCATCAACTTCGATCTGCCCTTTGTAGTATTGAATATAGATGCCGGTATAAGTCGAGGAGCGAGTGGGCGAAGACTGCCAACAACGGCCTCATTGGGTGTCACATATTTGGTATAAAATTCATACCAGGACGAAAGGACTTCAATAATTACAGTGCCATCGTTCTCCGTCGCAAATTTCATAGCTGGAGCCATTGATTCAGCTGCTTCGGAAAGACTGAGAAGTGGTGTCACACTTATCAGATTGGAAGTTTGATAATGTCCACCCCAGCCTTGATTCGCCCATGGTAGAGAATTGTTGACTATGATAGACAGCCACCCCAGCACATTAGATGATGTACGATTATAAGAAATGGCCGCTACAGCCAGCTGAATTCTTGGCTCAACACGATGGGTAACTTCCATCACGATACCGAAAGTTCCTCCACCACCACCTCTCAAGGCCCAGAAAAGGTCCGAGTTTTTGCATTCGTTGGCGACTCTTAGGACACCATCGGTGGTAATGATCTTGTATTGAACGACTCGGTCAATTCCTAGTCCATAAACCGGTGAGAGAACGGAGTGACCACCTGCTTGTACCCAGCCTCCGGCTACACCAATTGTTGTTGCATAACCTCCGATGAATGTGACGTTTTGAGTTTCTGCAAACTCATAAACATCATTTGTATTTACTCCTGCCGCTGTCGTGATGACATTGACTGGAGTGGAGTCACAATGTTCGGGTACAAAAGACGTTTCATAACTCATTCCTGATACTTTCCTCATCCAAAGAGCCAAAGACCCCTTGCGACTACTACGACTGAGATAATCATGACCACTATTCTTTACCGATAATCTTATCCCAGTCTTCCTAGAGAAGTTGAGAGCAGCTACAACATCAGAAACCTCCTCAACTTGTACATAGTACTCCGAAACAATTCCTTGATTACAACTGACATTTGTGAACGCATTTGCATCAGCTGGAAGGATGTTATTGAGAACACATTGGTCAGTAACATTAGTGAAACAAATCTCGTCCTGATTGTTCATGAATCCGTTGTAGAATTGAGCTCGATATTCCGAAGATGTGTAGTTGTGCTGAATTTCCGCGCATTGTAATTGATTAGGAGTGACTTGCCGACCTTCATAGATTGAAAAACATGGATATGAAAAAGGTCGTGAAGTATATAATCGACCATTCAATGTTTGATTAAGGGATGTCCATATACCATCGCACTTAGTTCCGTGAATAAAGATGAAGAGAAAACATTGAATTCGGCCCATATGTGAATACATTTTCTTTGAACAAAACTCTAGAATTCTCCAACAATTCTAGACTGATTTTGGAGGTCCTTCAATGAACAATGCTGACACGATAAGAAAAGATCAATTGAGTCTCAAATATCTTTCCACGAACATATTAGATTGCCATCCATCCTGTTCACTTTCGCCCACTCTTCCCGCATCATTCTTGGGTTGTCATCATGCAGCGTTGCATATAAATTCATCCGTGAAGTGAGTAAGCATACCACGGATTTTGATATGATTGGAACAAGTCATTTGCCTATTTGAATTCCAAAGCAGACAATGTTATAATGAACCGGCCTCGAGTTGGTCATGCATGTGCATATGCAATAATTGTATGCAAATTCATCTACTAGGGGATCGAGAAATTCTGCAAGGATCAAAGCAAGAATATCGACTGCCTTGACGTGAGCTTTAATTCTGCATCCTGGGACAACATCGTAGATTCATTCACAATGATGCTTACTTGGCCCCGAGACCTTTAAGTACTTGATTCAACCCATCGATACGAAGAAAGACTTCAGTATGATATTTCCGCTGGCAATACCTGAATCTTCTATAATTGGGAGATATTACTTGCATCAATATTAGAGGTACTTTCAGGTACATAATAGACTAGCAAGATGTAATTGTTCGATGGTAGAACTTCCCATCTCATCCCCATCATACTTTTCGGAAAAATTCTAGAGGCTAGTAATCACAGGAAGTTGCACCCGTGTAGAAAAATAAGATTAGGAAACAGAAACAGAAAATCATAATATATAGTGAATGAGTCACATTGAATATGAACAAAAGTCAAGATGAGCCATTACTGGGTGTCATGATCAGTAAAACTCCAGTCAAGCATTGTACGCCTCCAACTCTTTCTCTGTCCACTCCCACAGCTCATCCGCCAGCTTTTCATCTCCTGCGTACTTGTTTCCATTGCCAGAACTTCCAACAGGTGTGTAATACTCGCCATTCAAAACTTCGCCTTTTGCACTACCCTTCTTTGCTACAGCAGCCCAGAGTTGATTCCTTGCTCCGTCGGCCATACTTGTAAAAGCTAAATCTCTTACGAATCCACCGACTTTTCCAAACACCCCATATTTCTCCAAAGCAGTCGCATACAGATTTGTGTTGACTACTCCCGGATGAACCGATACAGCTGTGATACCCTTCTCGCCATATCTCTTGTCCAATCCTTTAGCGAAAAGAATGTTTGACAGCTTGGATTGTCCATATCGGGAAGATGTTGTATAACCATTCATATCCGTTTTGAGATCGTCGAACTTGATACCTCCAACAGGACCCAATGTATGACCCAAACTACTTAAGGAGATAACTCTCACATCTGCATCTTTCTGCTCTGCTGTCTTCAACAATGTGGGTAGAAGTAGTTTTGTCAAAAGAGCATGTCCAACATGGTTTGTGCCAAATTGTATTTCATAACCTTGTTCTGTAGTTGCCGCTGGTACCGCCATGATTCCCGCGTTTAGGAACAACAAGTCGAGACGGGACTCTTTGGTATTGAATTGTTTGGCACACTCCTGAACTGATGGGAGGGAGGTGAGGTCGCAATGAATAAATGTAATCGGAGCATTTGGTACTTTGGATTGTATCTCTTTGATCGCGGCGGTGGCTTTGGGTTCGGAACGCGCGGCGAGATATATGTGCGATGGATTGTGCTTGGAAAGCTGGAGGATGGTTTCAAGGCCTAAACCAACGTTTCCTATGATAATCAGTTAGCATTGAGTGAAGGGAAGAGATAATTGATCCTTGTGTGGGACAGGGAGATAATTTACCGCCTGTAACAAGAATGACTTTTCCAGAGAGATCAGGAACATCTTTTTCGGGTTTGAAGGATACACCTCCTAAGCCGAAGAAACCATAGAACATATTGAAAGTTTTGTTTGGGATAATTGAGGACAAAGGAGAAGATGCAACACAATTACTAGATTATGGCATTGCCTAGCTTGCAAGCTTGACGTCCATCTGAGATACTAAGATAGCTCCAATAATAGTCTGAGCCATCTCGCCTCACCTTGCCGAGGCACTTTCATAGTTCATTCTCTTCGACAATGAAAGAACATGGAAATGAATATCGGGATTGAGCATCAAGGTTTTGCTGAGTATCACGTAGTACCTGAACAATGTGGAATGAAGAATACTTTCCGATGTCAGAAAAATGTTTTATTTGTATAAATGTTAACCTTGCCCAAGCCGTTCGTTAATTCACCAACAGTTTGTTTATGTAAGCTGTCTCAGTTATGCGATTATGTGACAAAGACCAAAAAGATGGATGGAATTGATGTTGTCTCAACAACTTTCAATATTCTAAATCATTATCATAATCTACTCAAGTGCCTACTAATTCATGACCAAAGAACAATCCTTTTCTTATCATTTGAACTCATTGCTATTTTGCGGCCTTGTAATTACCGCAGTGTTCCAATTCTCTGAAAGCCCCTCGCCCTGTGATCTTCTGGTACTGGCATGAAGATGGGATCGAGATATGTAGACGCTCTTTTCTAAACTTAAGGACTTACATTTGAATTATGGTTGGTAGTTAAGTATTAGCAGCATTGAACTATATCAGTATCCATGGCAATACTAACCCACGCGATAGTTCGCTTTATGAATATTTGAAGTCTTCAATCAGGCTCATTTGAGGAATCGCGTCCTGCTGTTGAAAACTCACTGCTTTTTCCAAGCTACTAAATCTGTGAATATGCCAGATTAAATCAGCTTCCATCAACTCGTGCGCAACTATCTGGCCACCGACGGGGGGGGAGCTTCTACCTCATTGCGCGTCAACTTTCACCACCGGCATGGTTCAGTAGTATCAAAGGCAGCTTTCAGACACAAAGTTTGAGGAGCCAGAGAATTTAGGAGAACGACTCCAATAGAAAACAACATTCGCGGATCATTTTGTTCTGAATACAGCGAGCGGCTGAGTATGTTTGACAGAAAGCCTATGGTAGTTGGAGCTACTGATTTGAACACCGATCCAGACTGTAACAATTTACAGCTAGATTATCCTGAATTTAGGTCAAATGATCAAGCAGACCATAGAGAATTTGGTTCCGATGACAATCTGTCCAAGATCCGTACCACAAACACAACAGGGATCAAAGGTAGCTAAACATTCCCGCAGTATAAATGGCGGACAATAATTCTGCTTGAATTCATTTGAAGATTCTTGAACTCTAATGCCACATGTTCTTTTCCCTTGACGTGATATTCAATCCCAACGATTCGCTGTTGCTTCTTTATAAGTTCGTTTGAGGACTTTGAAAATGCAAATCTAGGAGTAGATTAAGTGAATAAAAAGCGAAGAGAGATGTGATTGATCAACAGAAATGAAAATACTACCACATGCAATGCAGTATTTCACCCCTCTCATCTCGTTCGTGCCATCACAGGATTCAAAAAGACCTCAGTGCTTTGAGTCTGAAATCTCCCTGAATTGATTTCGTGAGTTGGTCGTACTGCGTAAGTCAGACAAGGCATTCGTATACACCTTAGTGCAGTCGCGATCATGGCCAAGTCCTCGTTCAACCATTCGAGATTGAATCGCGCCATTACCATTCACCCCTAAATAACAATTGCTGGATTTCCTTCCTACGAGATGCGAATCAAAAGAGCAGATCATAATGGTGATTAAAACTCTCACTGTTCCAATCCCACGATTCAATGCCTCTCCTTTCATGCCTCTGTACCCTTTAGTCCTTGAATTATTGCCCTAATGATCACTAATTTGTCTCGTTTGATACAAGTAGAGCATAAAGGCAGCCTCATTAGACCATTGGTGAGTACGAAGGAAGCGGCGTACACAGAAAATGATCGTTTCTTGTCAGTCGCATCCCCGACAAGAAATTCCTGGCAGACTTTCAACATCATTCACCACTGAATTGGTTTAAGAAAATGGCGAAGTATTTCTAAGGGACCTTGTATCCGATATAGATCAAGCAGATCAATATCAAGAATCATGGACACAATGGCATTCAGGTGGCAGTCGATTCCCTGGTTTGGGACAAATGGGAATCCGGACGCATTAGAGGGCCTGAGTCAATATTCCTCCACGAAGCCATTTCCTTGGATTTCAGTAATGTACCGATTTTTTTCTAGACTGTTCAAGTAGCTTTGTCGAGTCTGCGATTGTGGGAGGCAGTTGTTGAGTTGCCATTGATGCTCTACTCCCTTGTTGTGAATATCGTCGCTTTTCTATAAACGTTGCCCAGCGGCAAACTTCTCGAGAATTTATATTAATTTTATGAGCCCGGCGTGCTCTTTAAGATCTAGATGATTGAGGATACAAATGCTTCATGCTTTGCGGGGCTTCTAGAATCTTCAAGATCCGTTGTTCTTTTCCACAAACCCTATCAGCTCAGCATTCAAGCACTGGTGCACCGAAATACCCAAATTGTTATCGTTGCCAAGTGGTACGCGGAGTACAGTGCAATTTATCTGACGACGGAAAAACGCCTTTTCGTTGTTTCATGTAATTTTGACATCTCTTCATGTACTATTGACGTTCCATTTCCTACAATTTTTATGGAATTGATCTAAACTTTCTTCGCTTCATCGTTTCTCATAGAAATCAATTTAATCAACTCAACCAATTTGCTAGGTTCATGAATAATATATTGCTAGCATTGATCCTGATACGCGTTTTGATGTACGCAATAAACGTAGACTGTCTTGCCAATCGGGGGTTTTAATGGGCTTTGATGGGGAATATCAAATTTGCTTTCCCGCACATCAAAAGTTGATCGCTCCATAAACCCCTCTGAGCCCCTTATTTACTCAAACAGGGGCGGGTATCAATCATGGAACTACGCGTTCTGGGGAATTTTCTATGGAGGCTCATGGAGGTTCATTGCGTGTTTATTAATCCTTTCTGGAGATTATAGAAAACTATTCGAGTTTGGTTCCCCAAATCTGATTTCAAAATCACGAAACTTTTCTTTCCGATGTCACCATCGTTCTTTTATGTTCGAGACTCATGATCGATCAACAAATATGTATTCTCTCATGGGATTCAGCATCGCTCTCAGTGTAACAACATTATTATTTCTTCTGAGCAATACCCCCCATTACCAAGTTCAAGCTGATGCTGGTTTGATCACAAGTGAAAACTATGATACCTTTAATATTGGAGGATATGGTGACTGGCCAAAACAGCATTATCATTCATCCGATTTGACATCACCCCTCTTTCTCGTCAACAAATGGAACGAGAGTGCTATCAGCAATTATTCTCATATTTTCATGTCGCCTACATTGGATGGAGAAGAGAAATCACCCATGATATTTTCTAGCAAAGATTTAAGTCTAGTTTACGCTGATACTACATGGCATGGTGGTTCAGATACCAAGTTACAATTCTATAACGGAAAGCCATATTTAACCTTTTGGTCTGGTATCGACTTTCAAGGCCATGGGTCTGGTGGAGGGGTAATGCTGAATAGCTCGTATGACAAAGTCTACAATATCAGTGTGAATTCGTTAGCTGGGGGTGCGGATGGTCATGAGTTTCAATTGACGGAAGATGGAGGGGCGATGATGAATAACTATCATACTACTATTGCCGATTGTAGACCAGTAGGCGGTCCCAACGGTGGAAAGGTCTTGACAGGGTCATTTCAAGAGGTTGATATCGAGACGGGATGGGTACGACATACCTGGAACGCACTTGATCATTTCGGCTTAAACGAATCCTTCACAACCTATGTCGACGAAGAGTGGGGATGGGATTGGTTTCACATGAACAGTATACAGAAAAGCCGAGAAGGGCATTATTTGATTTCGAGTCGTCATTTAAGAATGATAGCATATATCAATGGAACTGACGGAAGTAAAATATGGCAGGTTGGTGGATACAATAATGATTTTACGGATTCGAGTGATGGAAACGCCACGAATTTCGCATTCCAACATCATGCACGATTCGTCAATGATGACCTGACAGAAATTACGTTTTTCGATAACCACAACATGTACATGAATTCGCCGACGCCCAATTGTACAACGGATTGTTCTCGGGGTATGAAGATCAAGCTCAATTATCACAACATGACGGTGAAGCTTGTACATCAATTCTATCATCCGAAAAGCGTACAGGCATGGGCTGAGGGTGGCATTCACGCATTAGATAATGGGAATTTCTTAGTTGGATATGGGGTTGTTCCTAGTTTTGCTGAATTTACGGATACGGGTGAAGTCGCCATGGAAATTCAGACCAGGCCCTGGTATGTCGCCTCTGGAAGAGGTACGGACTTGTACCGCGTGTATAAATTTGATTGGGTTGCTCAGCCCTCATGGAAGCCAGTCATGGTTGAAGTTGAGCAAATTTTATATGTCAGTTGGAATGGAGCTACCGAGGTTGAGTCCTGGGCTTTAGTAAGTACCTTGTTTTTGTATGGCCTCCATTCCTTAGAACTAACCAATCTCCATAGTACGGAGGAAGTTCTCCCACCACTATGGATCATCTTCTCACCATGCCTAAGACTGGATTCGAAACCGGAGTGCGACCATCTAATTCTTCTGCTTTCTATCAAGCCATTGCCCTAGACAAAGATGGAAATGAGTTAGACTCAACGGAAATCCTCGAAATGTATCGTCTCTCTTCTCCTACACTTCTCCGTATTCCGGAAGAGTATTTGACAGCAATGAGAGTCTTTCCTTTCATTTGGGCTGCCATAATGTTGATTTCAATGGCTTTGGCACGTTCGAGTCTATGGGCCAAATTGCGAAGAAGAATGGGACGTAGAGATGATGAGGTGAGAGAGGGTGTGGAGAAAGAAAGCAAATCTAAATTACTTCCGTAGGCTTTGTGGCGCGATGAGATAAGGGGCCATTAACTTTTCCTATATCATCGGCATTGGTGAAGCACCGGAGTTGTCTGAGGCGTATGGGATATTGCATTTTTCGGAAGGGCGGATCATTGATATTGATCGAAAAGTATATCTACACGGATACCCAGTTATGTTGATTTGAATTAGGGGGCATTGAAATTTAGTTATTGTGAATTGAAAAATTTACCATGCTCCTCAGATGAGTGAGTGCGGAAGAATCTGTGACTGAGTTGAAGAAGGGTTGTCAAACATATGCGAAAGCGCCGAAATAAACGACATGTAAAATTTTCCACGGAGTGAGATGATTGAGGTGAAGTGTGAGGATGGAGTTGACTGCACTAGTATATATATATGATAGCTACGTATCCCCGCTTCGCAAAGTCCAGGGCCAGGAAATGCAGAAAATATGATCATCTGGACCACATTGCTGAAGGAATTTAGGACAGTGAAGATCGTACAGAAAGGTGAAGGCTAGTGTAAATTTCACCTTACCTTGCTTCTCAACTTCACAAGCTCCTAATATCTTAACAGACTCTTTGATGCAGCCCAAGTCATGTCCCTTTTCATTCAACAGGGTAAACGAATCATCCTGTTCTATCCCATAACGAATTGCGAGAATGTTAGATGAAAAGAATCGAATGAAACTGATTTTCCAACGCCATACCAATTTTTCTGACTATAAATTCCTGATATACCAACCGGGTTTCATCCAGCAACAATTACTGATCTGATTTTGGATTGTCAAAAACTTCCACGCGTGAGGTGAAAACCTTTTTGAGACTGATTAGACCGCAAATATAATGTAGTCAATGGTATGATCTGACCGATGCTAGGCACAGAGTTCTGTTCATCACTAAGGCCTAGCAAATCTCAATGTTCGTCTAGCCGTCAGACATTTGGATATCGTATAAGAACGACCTGGCGCCATCTAAACAAATTTGCGGCTAGTATTTTTACCATCAAGCCATACGAGTAATCGCAGTGATGTGGGCAGATTGGCTGGCATTTTTTACAGCGGCAATCACGCTCAGCGAGGCGTCACTTGGTTCGTTCAACCGCAATGATCGTCGACAGACGAGCTATTCAGAAGACATCATCTTCGTCAACTGGATCATTTTTGTGAGTGGTCGCAATTTGGCATAGTTCTTGACCAAGTCATGAATCTGGGGAAATGGAATGTGAATTAGCGTCTCAGATATCCGGTGAGTGAGCTTCTACCATGATCGCAAGTACGGGGTAGACGGCTGGATTTGATTCTGTGTCTAATTTGGAAGCATCTGCAAGGCTGTGAAACTCTCAATGAGATTTCTCTATGAATACCACTTAAACGGTGCGCATGCACATAGACCTAAAGCCACCCTATGCTGCAACCTTGGTCACATAACTCGACGATAGTGGATAACCGCATATAGGGAAGAAGATGCAGTAGATAAAGTACCCACATCGTCTCATGCAATCAATAAAGCACTCAGACCTTTCGATGGTCACCACATAAGAGAATGGAGTAAAAAAATTCCCGATGTTCCTCTAGCGAGAAAAGACTTTTGTGATCATACAAGGGGAGCTTGAAAGGAAAATGTAACCAATGATTGTCATAAGCAGAGTATCTTTATAGCGGCCGGAGAACAACAGGCCTGTTGACTTGTGGTAGCCTCAGTGGCCAGAATGCGAAGGTACCAGTTTCCACCTAATATAATTATAAATTCTTCTATGACTCTCCCATTCTTCAGCATTAGCATCGGCACCCCCATTCTTTAATCACTCAGAGCCATAAATACATTGACGACGGCCTAGCAACAGCGTTTGTCTTTAAGCCAGCTGATATATCATTTCCAAAATCAGGTGTGGGCCAACAGTCTTTGTCGCTGCGGATCCCACCCAGTTGAGCTTCATTTCTGGAAAACTAGCTTAGATACCAATATTCAAAACTTAAGATGGTTACGATCTTGTGTGTTGGCCTATCCGTTGAATGAAATCTTTATGGAAGTTTGTTGCTCTTCCGCAACAGCCGTCCCATACAAAAACTCTGCCAGCTCAATGGAGTAACAACAAGGGCATAGTGAGTCTCAACTTTTGAGACTCTTAGAGTCTTAACTGCGAACTCTTTTGAGAACTGGGGTAAGCACAGACGATAGGCGATAAAATTTTCTAGATACATGAACTAGAGGAGCCAGAGGAGTGTACACCAAGTCGAACAGATAAGAATGATTCATAAAATCCATAAACTTATTTTTTTACTCGAATCAAAAATCGACAAGTGGATGGACGGTCTTCAGGGTTCTAAATCGTGAATGTTTCAGAACTTCTTGGGGTTCAGGAAAAAAGATCAGTCGATCCTGACGTGCAACCTTCGCCTTGTCGCCTTGTTTACAAGAATTGAGAACTGCTAGGTATCTAGGTATGCAGTAATTAAAGAGTATGATAGGTTATGAGAAATGCGTGAGGAAATCAGTCAACCACAAACGAATGAAAAGATGAGGCTGGAAATGTGAGGGGAATGTATCGATAGGCATAGGTAAGAGGAGCGGTGTACTAGTAATGTCAAGGGTACTGAGTCCTGACCGTGAGCGACGAGCGTTTAACCTTACGACCTACTACGTACAAGCCATTCGAAGTCAAATGGGATGCTGAAATTAGATGATAAGCAATCGAGCATCTCGGGAGATTTTGGCCAAATTCTCGTGGAAACTCTACGTAGGTAGACACCCAGCTTTCCTAGACACTTTCATCCCGAAAGATGGGATTTGAATGATATAACTTGTAACCATATACCATATTTATGGAGCACAGACTGTGCGGTATGGAGTAACAGTACGGAGTAATACATCGGCAAAATTCTGGAAATGCAAGGCAATGCATCAACATGTACAGTGTTCATGTATATGTACGGGTAACCACCCACATAAACCGATATCCGAGATACCCTTTGCTTACCTCTCTTTGCCCTTCTTGCCCTTCCTGCCCTTCCTGCCCCTCTCGCCCCTGTATGCCGTTGGTCTTGATCGAGATTTCTGGCTCACCAATAACTCCAACTCGTTTCTCACACTCATTTCTTCCCAAACTCAAGTTGTTCATTGGATGTTGTGTCTTGCTTTGATGGGTTCAATGGATTTTGGTGGATTGGTTGGTTACTTTGGCTGGTATTTAGCTACTTCCAAGTGGATAATGGATGGGGCCGCAGTACCAGGGAAATCTTCGAATGCAAATCCACAAATCCAATAACACGACTGCAAGCAAGCAAGGCAGTCAAGGTACAAGTCGGAGGCGAATAGTATCAGTCGTGTGCTGTTTTAGTTACTTTTAGGCATGAATGACAACGAATTATTCTTTATATCGTAAAAAGACATGAGTTTCAACGGATTATCACGGGATATGCTAACCAAATTCAATCGGACACGTCTTACCTCGAACTCCACTCCCCAGCGCCACATGGTCTTTGCTTGCATGGCAGCATAAACAGCATAAACATGTACATGTAGATAGAGGAGACGAAGGAAGAGAAAAAGAGAAAAAGAGAAAGAGCATTAATTATTTCATTTCATTAATCCTTCGTATACGGTTCATCTATTCTTCTTATCGAAATTGACCTTTTATCGATATCCATTTCACCAACCCCCTTCATTTTTACTATACATTCTCTCAATATCTTCACCTCCTTCATCCTCATGGAAAACTTTCCAACATCATGACCATCACACCAAGCCAGAAAGTTGGTCGATAATCATACAATTCTAAGATAAACATCCACCAGACCTAAGAACCATCATCAACAATCAAGCAAACACCTCTCTCGCGATCAACATCAATTTCCTCTTCAATTAACCCAACTCCCCAACACCTTCGGCGCTCAATATGTCGTTGAACGGTAGTCGATCGGTTCTTAACCGATGGAAGAACAAACGTACCTCGTCCACCGCTTCCGCACCACCTGGAACGGCCGGCGCGACTAGACCAACCACGTCCGGCGGATTAAACTCTTGGACGGAATACACTCCAAGCTCAGAAGAACCATTCCAGAAAGCTGTCGAGGAAGCTGTTTTAAATGCACTCAACAGTGATGCCTTCAGAAATGTCATTGCATCTCAAATTGATCCCGTGACCGCTGCTCTTTCTCGACAGCAAGAAAAGCTCAATGCTTTGAAAGCTACAACATTGAATCTTGAGGCATCATTCAGTACCTCAAACATCAAAGCTACTTTGGATCCCGCTTTAAAACCGATCAGTCAATTGATTGACGATGTTCCAGACACCGAGGACGACATTGAGTCTCTCGTTGAAGGTCAAAAGAAGATTTTAGAATACTTAAAGTCACTTGATGAGCGCCTGACTGGAATGGACACAAAATTTGATGAGTTTGAGGAGAAAATAACAAGCCTTGATGGAGAGATTGTAAACGCAGATTTAAGATCTGCCATCAGGTTCGGTGAATTATCCAATGAACTCCAAGATCGAAACAAGATGCTTGGGGAAAGACTGTGGTCCGTCGAAGGCGATTTGGGTAAGAAGATTGACGGCAGTCACCGAAAATTGATTGGAATGGTGGAGGATCTCGGGAAATCAAGTCGAAACGTCATCAATAAAGTTTCCTCCATGGAATTTGATTCATCGTCCTCGAACTCTAGTAAGCTCGATGAGATGTTGAATGAGAACTCCCAGATGGTTGATAGAATGGAAAGTTTGAAGAAGAGTGTCTCAAAATTGGAAGACTCCCAGAAGAACATCCAAAGCACAGAGAAAGGATTGGCTCGCAACATCCAAGAAGTCCGTGATATTGTCTCTTCCCTTAACACATCATCACTGGAACATCATTCAAAGAGGTTAGACGATATCGAGAGAAGCATCATCACTGTTCGAAAGGAATTGGAAGGTCAGGGACAGCTGGCATCCATCGATTCGAAATTATTGTCGACAAACACATCTCGTCTCAGCAACATCATCGAGCAAGTCACCAAGATCACCGAAGTGGTCGAATCAGTTAATGAGCATGTCTCCGCAAATGACCAAACTATACACACCTCTAACTCGGAGAAATTGGAGACTCTTTCCTCTACAACAACAACTGTGAAAGACACTATCGATCGAATTGAGCAGCACGTGAAAACATTGAATACATCTCAATTCGATGCTCATAGAGACAAACTCACAATGATCGCATCAATGATGACTAGTTTCGCTGAATCCATGGCCGGAATCCAAGATGGTGTTTCAAAGACAACTTCTGCCCTTCTCCCAAGCAATGAAGTGCCCAAATTTGATGACTTGGTCAATCGACTATCAGATATGCGGGCAGAATTGGATGCAAGACTTGAAACTCAAAGCAACTCTCTTGAGGATATCCACAGGCAGACTGTGTTGCCCATAGACACAAAGAAGCTGGACGACATTGCCACTTTGCTTAACAATCTTCAATCCGCTTCCTATAATGATTCTCTCGCTACCCTCTTGGCATCTCACTCCACGAAACTCGATACTATCTCTCACGATCTATCTACTTTCCATTCCGGTACTGAAACAACACTCAAGACGATCACAATCAGCTTAGAGACTATCGACCAGCACGTTGAAAATGGAACTGCTACTGGACGTGAAGGCATTCAAGGCTTGCATACTCAACTCGAGAGATTCGGTACATCTCTAGACAATCAAGATGTTGTCTTGAGGGACATCAAGCAGAGCGGCGCCAACCACGAGATTCTAGGTGCTATCGAGCATGTCAAATCTTCAATGGAGCAGGATAAACGAAGCGATGAGATTCTTGGACAACTCATGATCATGAAGGAATTTGTTGACTCCGTCAAGGCTGATAACAGAAAGAGCGAAATGATTCAAGACATTGCTGCTTTGAGGAACATCCTTGATACCATGAAGGATGGAAGCAAAGATGAGGAAATCATGG
Source organism: Botrytis aclada (assembly GCA_014898285.1). Classification (NCBI taxonomy): domain Eukaryota; kingdom Fungi; phylum Ascomycota; class Leotiomycetes; order Helotiales; family Sclerotiniaceae; genus Botrytis; species Botrytis aclada. The sequence continues at coordinate 85,401 of RCSV01000013.1, forward strand.
AGGCAATTAGAAACCTCGACACATCTTCGACTACAGCAGGCTCGGGCTCCCAAGAGGGAGAAGTTTTGAAAGCTTTGGAAGCTATCATGAAGGTCGCTGATTCTAACGGCCAATCAATCGGGGCTGTTCATACCGACGTCTTGGAAATCAAGAATGCCAGCATCGAGAAAACATTGGGTGAAATCCTCGCAATCAGAGAACTTCTTAACAACAACACAACATCTCTTGCTTCGGCTTACGATGGAATCCTTTCCGTCAACACAAAAATCAAGGATAGCGAAGAATCAGTCACCACTGCCATCCAAAACCTCCACTCAGCGATCGGAACCAACCTCAACGACAACAAATCCGCGCTTGTTGCTTCAATCAATGATGTAGCCACTGAACTTGAGAGTGAAATGAAGAATCTTGGTTCAAGATTGACATCCACTACGAGCGAATTGAAATCAGATATCAAAAACATTGACCTCGGTCCAACAAATACATCTATTGATGCGTTGAGCAGAGATGTTCAATCAACATACAAAACCTCCGTGGAAACCGCGGGAAATCTGGCCGCCCTCCCTGAAGCATTTACTAACATCAGATCATCCGAGAACGTTTCGATGAACATGTCAATAGATTCTATATCCAAATTTGTAGCTTCGATTGATGAGGCGATCAAGGAGACTGGGAGAGACGTTCAAGGTAATACTGAGATGTTGACAAACATCAAGTCAAGTGTTGCTACAAGTACCAATGACATTAGGTTCCTTCTAGATAAACAAGTTCCCCTGATTCGCCAGGATATCCAGGCTATCGATTTCAGTGAACTCGAGTCTGCTGCGGCCAAGAACCAAGCCTCCGTTGATTCTATCGAAAAGGCCGTTCCCCAGATAATTCAAATCGCTAATGACCATGCATCGGCCTTGTCTCAACTGGACTACAAGATGAAGTACCTTCTTTCTGGAGATATTGCGAAGATTGGAAAAGCAATTGAGGCCGTGGACCAAGCCCTTTCAAAGGCCGCTCTGGAGACCATTAGTGCCGTAGAGGGCAACGCAGCGAGGCTTTCAAATATCCGTGAGACAGTCTTAAATACTTATACTACCGTGGATACATTGACCCATACTGACATTCCTGGTATCAGCTATTCCCTCTCGAGCCTCCAGACATTCCAAAGAGAGTCCAATGCTCAAACCCTGGAAAAACTGCAGAACTGTGACAACGCCACTGGATCCATCCGTGACTCCGTTGAACATATCTCTACAAAAATAAACGACAATACCTCGCTACTCTCAAACATCAAGAACGACTTGATTTCATCGGCTGAAATAAACTCTTCAACGATCCATACCTTATCTTCGAATATTCTGAACCTCGATTCAACAGTGGGCCAGACCACAACCGCCGTTCGCGTTAACGGGGCAGCACTAGCCCGAATCGACAATCGTGTACTCGAAACCGGTGCACAAGTAAAATCTGTTGTTCTTGAAGGAAACAAGCGACTTACCAAGGAACTGGACAAAGCAGTCTCACAACTCGACGAATTGGCTCATGATAACGGTACACGAATCCGCGGAATTTCCGATTATACTTTTCCAAAGATTGAAACTGAGCTAAGAGGTATTCATACTACTCTCGAACGATTAACACACAACAACATTGATGGATTAAGACGAACACGCGATTCTTTGGCTGTTATAGGCGCTAAAATCGCGGGAACCTCAAGGAAATTTGATGATCTAGTTGATGCTGTTCATTCGAGTGATGATTTGGATCATCTAGCTCATAGTAAAACTTTGGTCGGTGGTAATGGAAAGATTCCTGGCGAGCACCGTATACTTGGGACAAGGAGGAGTAGGGGTGGAAGCAATGCCAGTAGTACTAAGGACGGTCCTGCTTTGAGCGGTTTGAGGTTGCAGGCTTTCACGCAAGGTCATTCAAGTTTATCATGATCATTATGGGAGGGTTGATGTTAGTTGGTTGGCGTTTTCTTTTTGTGGAGGACTTTTTTACTGTTTTTCATTGGTATTTTTCATGACATGACATGATTGCACGAGCATATGAAAATGAGCGAGCAAGAGCATGATATTTGCATTTAGAAGGTGTACAGGCTGGGCATGGTTAGATTCGATATGAATTGGGATGGATATTATGATATGCGCATATGAATGGAATGAAGGATGGTTAATGATGACCTGAAAGGTCCAGAATGTTTAGATACTAGATGCATTTTTCTTATCTATACCCTTTGTTTGTAGCATGCCAAATTGTTTTGCACAAGATATCTAGTCTCAAACCCCCTGTGATCTATGAATGTCGGTGGATGACAATGCGAATTGACTGTGAAGACCACCTCCTTCTCAGGCCTGCCCCTATCACTCGGTGTGAGAATCCAAGGAAAAGGAGACAGTAGTGAGTAACGTAAGGAGTGAGGTTTCAACAGCCATAAATATGCAAAGAGCAGAATGGCACGGCATGAAGCCACAAATCAGACACTGGGTTACGACGCATAGGAGCGTGCATGCACGAGGTTATGGAGAAGGAACTCAGCCTTACACCTTTTGCATTTGTGTCAGCCAAGGCTTGTTCGACGACAAAAATGAGGGAGGTGTTCCCCGCTAGTATTTGTTAGCGCAAGGCTGTCACCCCGCAAATTTCATCACAGCCTTCTCCACCCCCTCAACATTCAGTACTTCATTTCACTCCATGAATCACCTTCGCCCACTTTGCAGGTTCACGAACTCTTTTCTAAACCCGCGATTAAACTCTGCAGCATTACTGAGAACCCACAATCACAGATCCAATATGTCTACAGCTACCAATGGTGTTCTCGAAGTTGAGCAAGCGGATAAACCCCGTTATGTAGATGTACATTCTCCTGCCCAAGACATTAGCATCTATTCGACCGCGGACACAATAGCTGATCAGTCTTTTCACAGTAGATAGGTATAAATCTTACTGATCCAGTCTACTCTGGAATCTACTATGATACACAACGTCATGCAGCTGATCTGCCCTCCGTTATTTCACGAGCTCTTACTGCAGGGTGTCAAAAACTTATTGTTACCGGATCCGATTTACAAGAGTCTCGAAAGGCTGTTGAACTATCCAAGGAACATTGTACGCATGTTTGGTTTAGAAATTTAGAAGTAGCAAAAGCTAACAGCTAATTCTCATAGCCGGGGTGCTCTTCGCAACCGTTGGCGTCCACCCCTGTTCCTGTCTCCAATTCACGAAAGCCCCAAATACTCCGGATAAATACCTTCAAGAACTCGAGTCGTTGGCGTTGGAAGCAAAAAATACAAATCACTGCGTAGCATTTGGAGAGTTCGGTCTTGACTACGATCGTCTTACACTATGCCCAAAAGATGTCCAGTTAGAATACTTTGAAAAGCAACTCGATATAGCGACTCGTCTACATCTACCCCTCTTTCTTCATTCACGCGCTGCTCATGAAGATTTTGTACGAATCTTAAAGGCCAGGTTAGAAGAGTTGCCAAAGAGAGGAGTGGTTCATAGTTTCACTGGAACAAGAGAGGAAATGGAGGAGCTGGTTGCTTTAGGATTTGATATTGGGGTGAATGGTTGTTCATTGAAAACAGAAGAGAACTTGGAAGTGGTGAAAGCAATACCTATTGAGAGACTCCAAATTGAGACTGACGGGCCTTGGTGTGAGATCCGACCTAGTCATGCAAGTTCGAAATGGTTGAAGGGGTTCGAGGAAGGGAAAGAGGGGGAAGGAATGAGTGAGGGCGAAAAATCTATCGAGGGCGGGAAGGGCTGGAAGAGTGTTAAGAAGGAGAAATGGGTAGAAGGGGTAATGATTAAAGGTAGAAATGAACCTTGTATGATTGGTCGTGTAGCATGGGTCGTTGCGGGAGTCAAAGGGGTGAGTGTGAAAGAATTGAGGGAGGCGGCATGGAGAAATAGCTGCAAGATGTTCGACTTGGGAGCGTGAGTAGTGTATATCTATTTCGATTATAGTATACCTTTGTACATGTTATTAGATGGCTAAAAGCTAGATCCAAATACTAAATCATTTGACAGTTGGATTGGGCTTCTGTGAATGAGAGATATGATATGAGGTGATTTTACGTCTTAATACAACAGCAAACAAACGAACATATTCATATACTATAGAAGATAATGGTTGGTGCTGCAACATCTTTAGATTTAGAAGCGCATTTGAAATTGCAGATCTTATGATCTGAATTGTACAATTCTGTATAAATCGTGCCAAAACACCTCGGTCCTTGCAATGCCTCAACGAGAACAGGATACCTCCGACTCCAGGTATCACGGCAAACCCAAACACCCAAACACCAGATCAAAGTCCGAAGCTTCCCAGTATAATCGCACATAATCATTACGAGTATCAATCAGACGCCAGTTCCCTTGAACCCCCTAACCCTTCCCCTCTTCACAACTCCCAAAGTAACACCCTCTTCGCCAGTCATCCATCCTGGCATTTTCTCTCCGTCCACTATTCCTGCTTCAACCAATTCTCGGATCCCTGCAAATACATGAGTTCCCTGAAATGTTATTCTGATGTCTGGCCTCCATGCATCCCTCCCTCTCTCCTCCGTTTCTGTTTCATTCCTTCCCTCGCCGTCCTCTCTATTCAATCTATCAAGCTCAGCTTCGATCGTACTTCTTCGCCCTTTGTTCTTCCCTCGTTGTCGCTCAGTGCTTAATTCGCTTTCTGGTTCGGGTGTTGTGGAAACTAAGGAGGGGAAAGGGTCTTCGATACGAATATCGAGTCTTTCAATGCCTTTTCCGTCATTGGGTTTTGCAGAGTTTCCAAAACGAGCTTTTGCTACATTCTTTCGTCTCTTTTCCAATTCTGGCGCTTCGTCTTCTCTGGATCTTTTCATATTTCTCGGTATTGCTTTCTTTTTGTCAATGCTCTCCAATTGTTCTCCAGTCAGCGAGTCCTCTGATGTTGGTAATATCGGATTCAATGGATTGTCCTTTTTGTTTTCCCCTGCATAAACTTCCCACGCACCTCCTGCTGCATTGTGCCTTCCTCCTCCCCTCTTCTCACATAACGCCTCCAAATTCTTCGTGGAAAATCCAGTACCCTCTAACTTGTATCTTTCTCTTGGCCTGCTAAACGCTTTTGGAATTCCATCCAGTGTCAGTTTCCGTAGACTCTTAGTGTCGGTTGCTCCGTTGGCACTCCCGGCTGTGGAACTCAATGAAACATAAATATAAGGCGAAGCATCTGGGAAAGCAATGTAAAACGTCTTGCTAGAGTCGAATGCCATGCTCGATTTCTTAGAACCCGACGAAAGCGCAAGTGATGTGTTATATGGTGAATCCAGTATATAGATTCTTAGAAGTAATAATGGTAAAGTAGCATGACGATCGAGATTGTAATGAGCTTTTACATCTGGTAGCACCTCTCTTTGTAAGTTTTGTAAGAATGTCGACGGATGGAATCGAGGTATTGCTGTATCTTTCTTTCCCTCCTCTGAAACTTCATTTTCTGGAGACGAAGATGACAGCTGCACAATTTTTAGGGCAGTCCATCTCTGTGATGTAGGATGATCATATAGATATTGCATATCTGCCATGGCTAATTGATATAGTGTGATCCCATGTCTCCAGTCTCCCTCCAAGATTCGGTCAAGAACATCACGCTTACTGCCTTTTTGTGTTGTGAAGGAAGTATAGAGTTCGCTGAGAGAGTCAAGGGTAGCATGAGGTGGGTAGAGGTCTTGCGCATAATCTGAGGCAGAATCGTCGGCTTCGAGCAGGTATGGCGCGGTATTAATTTGATTGCGTTCGTCCAGCCAGTCGAGTGCAAGAGTAAGTAGGGAAGGACGCGAGAGGCGGGATAGAAGTTTATGTACGGAGGGGTGCGTTGAAGGAACAAGTTGAGAAGGAGGAAGCGCAGAGGTAGTCGGTATAGATACTGTGGCCATGATCGATCGAAATAGAGTGATTAGCAATATAGAGTGAGTACTAATCAAGCAACAGAAAACCTAGAGTCTAGCGACACCTTCATTATCGGTTTCGTTAATTTCCAGGTATCTTTCTTGATGTTGCAATTTGGTGTTGTTTATCGCGTTGTATGTCGCGAAATCATCACGATCAGCTGACATAGTGGAACTAGCACCGTACCCTAAATTCAGGCCTGTACCTAGTAGTAGGTAGTCAATCAAACCGACCGTCAACGTACGAATTAGCAAAATGCAGACAATCCAATTGCTTTTCCACTTCGAACAAGCCAATGTCTCCACTCATGATAATGTTGAATGTGCGGTTATGAGTCAGCCGCAATTAAACTCCTCACAGCTGCCGGCATTCATGGGCTGAAATTATCGTAAAGTCTGAAGACTGCTAGGTAGTTCTAGAACATATACAGGAGAACCCCAGGAGATTTTGTAATGACGTTCGAGGAAGTGGCCTCAAACATCTTGTGAGAACAATATACTACTATGATCAAGTACTTGTGTCGAATCCTGCAACCAGCCTGGCTTTTCCATCTTCATATGAGATGAACCCATCTCTTATCTGAGTTTCAGAGACATTGTGAAGGACAAATTGATCTGAGTGTGTGCGAAGCACCGGATAACAATACTTTCTTTGTCCTTTTAGCATGGCGATGACATATTGATTGTGATATCAATCTCTCTCTTTCTCTGCGCGCAAGGGTTTCAGACAGTGTGTCTTGGCCATCTACTCTTATTCGGTAGCAATAGAGTGCGAAGTCATTCGTGGAAACCAGATTTTGGGGCCCCTAAATGGATGGCAGCGTCATCTATGAGCCAGAGATGGCGGCAACGTACGGAAGATAATTCAAGCTCTGTCTATCGGAAGGGACTGGCTGCATAAAAAAATTACACCATCCCTTAGATTCTCGAAATGTAGCACCTCCCAAATCACTGCTCAATGTTAGATCTATTATCTTCTGAAGACCATGCATTGCCCTTCACACGAGCATCATGCAAAGTTTATCAGACAACAGTGGATGGGTGTATGAAGTGCAACATCAGATGGGTTTCCTGAGGCCAATGGCCAGTGTACATCTGATTCGGGGAAATCCGATTACAATAGATGAAACATTCTAGATCAAAGTATGAACATGATACCAAAAGTTTCGTCACAAAATTCAGTTCCAATATATTTGTCCGACGCAAACAGTAGGCGCGTCGATGGGTATCCTTCAGTACAAATCTCATGTCAAGCTTCTTACTACAAGTGACTTCAGCACCCGCCTCAAAATAACCCCGCAATGATAGATGTGGCGACAGCCTTGCCATGTGGAGCTCCTTCCCCTTTAAATAAAATGCTAGCGAGCTGCGTGCCATCTTCATACTCTTCTCACACTTATGCTCAATAAGCCCATCACAACGATCAATAAAGCTTCAATTACTGCTCTTAAACTTTTATTTCTTAACCATACACAAACTCTACTTGTTACCACGACAATACTAGATTTCTCTTGGCTTACAATTACATTCCTTTCAGCAACCATTCTACTTGCGGTATCTACCGCTTCAGTTTCAAGATTGAGCCTCCGATACATAACAATCACTATTAAAGGTATGATTTAGTTTCCTGCCTTTCTTCAGCTTCCGCGAAGTTTTTCTTATCAACGTCTTACTCCATTCTTGTCTGTCCTCCACCAATCTTCATAGCTGTTCTATCCCATATCCTTGCGGTGTCTGGAGATCACTTCAATTTCATTGGATCAGTATTCACCATCTACCATTCTCTATTAATCATCATTCATCATCTTGATTGAGTCATTATTTCGCGATTAAGTTCTGGACTTAACGGGTTTATGTTCGCTCACATTTGATCTTACTAACTTTGCAATGGGACAGTCCTGCACGACTATGAGTTCCGTAATTTGGGCTCGAAAGAGTGAAGCCGACACTGATCTAGCAACAACACTCAGAGGAAGAAGTATCAAAAGCGAAAACACAGATGATTCCGTTTCCACAATGAGCGAAGGAATAGAACCCGACATGGACTCCGCAGTTACTGAAATAGACACAGCGACGGTTACCAGGAAGGAGAAGGCGATGGAACATGCTGTTACTTTCTTAAATAAGGCTAGCAATATAGTTGCTTCCCATGCTGCCATGTTTCCGGAGTTCAAAATTTGGAAAGATCAAATTGGTATTTCTTTCCTACAAACAATTTTGAGATTTAACTAATAGTTTTTAGAGCAAAACCTGGCCGGCTTTGAACGTCCTCGTGTTCTTGTCGGACTACTTGGGTATACCGGGAGTGGAAAATCGTCCCTCATAAATGCCCTCATTGATGAGGAAATGGTTGTACCAGCGAACGCCATGCGTGCCAGCACGTCCGTGGTCACAGAGATTTCATGGAATGACTCTGATGATCCAGACAGGGCTTTTCGGGCTGAAATTGAATTCGTTTCAGAGGAAGAGTGGAAGAAAGAAATGGATGTGCTTTTAGACGATTTGGCCAACGCAACCAAGGGCGAGGATGTCTCCATCAAGTCCGGCAGTGCGGCTAGCACTGCATTTGCCAAGATTTCCGCAGTTTGGCCTGAAATAACTCTTGCCAAACTAAAAGGCATGAGTTCCGAACAATTGTTCAATGAGGTCGATGGCGTTTCGGACATATTGGATTGCAGCCTGGAGATAGCAGACCACAAGGCCAAGGATTTTGCAGAAAAAATCAGTCTGTATATCGACTCCAATAACAAGGAGACAGCTTCGACAGGAATATCATACTGGCCGTTAGTGCGTTGTGTTCGCGTATACACGAAAGCCCAGATTTTACGACATGGCCTTGTGCTGGTTGATTTGCCTGGACTGGGAGACTCCAACACCGGTAGAACACAAGTCGCCGAGAATTATATGAAGAACCTTGACTACATCTGGATTGTGGCTGATATTGTTCGAGCCATCGACGATCAAGTCGCCAAAGACCTGATGGGGAAATCCTTTAGGAGGCAACTTTTCATGGACGGTAAGTATGATGGCCACTACGTTACATTTATAATGTCAAAGACCGACATCATCAACAAAGATGAAGTCATCTCGTCATTGCAGCTCAAAAAAACAGAGCTCAAGACATTTCTTGCTCAAGAGGAGACTCCTATGCAGAACATTCATAAAGTTCAAGAAACCCTCATTAGAAAAACTAGGAAGAACAAAAAGATCAAGCGAGAGTTGAAAGGACTGCACCGTGATGTGAAGCAGACTAAGAGCGACAAAGCTACATCGCGTAAGAGAAAGTTCGTCGAGGATAGTGGGGCGGAGGAAGAAGTGCCTTCAATCAAATTTCCGATTCTAGGCAATGTATCTCGCCAAGACTTGATGCGAAAGAAATGTAGCACGGTGAGAGTAATGAAAGCTTTAGGCAAAAAGCTGGCTGGGCTTAAGCTCGAACTGAGAGAAACCAGAGACAAGATAAAAGTTGTCTGCACACAAGCCAGAAACACCTACACTCAAAAGGTATGTTTCCCTACAAATACTGCATCAGCGCTGCTTTCAGATATCTTACCTTGCATAGAAATTTGAACGTGCGTTAGATATTGCGATGATGAGAATGAGCAACGCCATCAAAACTGATATTTTCCCTATGTTGCAAAAATGCATCAGTGCGAGCACACAAAAAGCTGAGGAGGCCTGCAAAGAACTCATCGACGGAGATGTTTGTTTTCAAACCTGGAAAGCAATCTGTCGCAGGCTCGGCAAGTTTAGTAACAAAAAAAACGTCAATTATGACTGGGTTGGGGTTTTCTCGGAACCATTCCTGGGACATCTTGCCAAACCTTGGGAAAATGTGTTCAGTTCGCAAATGCAGGATATACACGATGATTACGCTAGAAGAATTGCCACCGCAATCAACAGATTTTCGATCGATATAAAGCCTCTTCTCCTAAGCATGTCGGAAGCCTCTGCGTCGAGATCACCCTTGGATTTCTTAGCAAAAGTTCCTTATCTTCAGCGTAAAACTAGAGCTGCCATAACAGAGTCATTGGAATCAGCGCGATCTCAAGCACAAGGAATTCATCGGGCCGTCGAGCCCTTCATACAAGATCATCTACGTCCGGTATATGAAAAATGTAGTCGAGAATCAAGTAAGTACTAACTCTAAATCACAATTAGCTACCCATTAACGCAAGTGTCACTTCGCAGAAAAGGGTGCTCTTGCACGAATGAAGGAGAATCTTTTCGAATTCATCCAAGAAACAAATGAAACTATGTACAGTGAATCATCCACGGTGCTAAAGACTAAACTAGCCAAGATGACGAACAAGCTTGAAAAATTATTGAGGGAGGCACATTCTGACACATCCCATTACCTCAGAGAAGAAATCAGAAATATGATCATGTGGGCAGTCGCGAAGGACGATGAGGCCCGAGAGAAATTCAGGGAGACTATACGCAAAGAGCTGACTGTACAGTTGGATACCTTGGGAGTGGCATGGGCTAGAGGCGCTTCTGAGCCCGCGGATCGTTTCCTCTTGGTGAAGACAGAGACCAAGCCAGATGATGACAGCAGTGAGGATGACGACGAGGATGATGATATCAGTGATAATAGCGACAGCAGCGATGATAGTGAAGAAGCTGAAGGTACTAGTGATGACATGGAAGACTCGTTAATTAATATCGTGGTCTTGCCATTGGGATTGTGCACCATCCGAGTTGGACCATTGATTTAGGGAGACGAGCACGTTTGCAAGCTTCTTTCACGCATGTATTGGCCTTTTCTTCTGTTTCAACAAGTAGTCTAGAACCTATCCTCTGATATTTATGGCGTTGATTTTATTCTCATTACCATTTAATTGGGGAGATCTTCGGTCGGCAATGGGAATAAGGTCTTATGCGGAGATGAGGAGATAGGAGCATCAAGCCGAGTTATCATTGCCTATTTTATATATTTCATATTTTAGCAATAAGTTAATGAACCTAAATGTCTTTTACAACCTGACGAATCACCCAGGCTTTGAACGGCAAGATATATAAAGGTTACCAACATGAATTTTGACCAAAATAGATCTCATCATCACCCGCCTCAAGATTTTCAAAGAAATTGATTGTTCTAGACCCACCATTCGGATACCTCCGGAGCTTTAGCCACGGTCTCTCAGACCTCTTTACATGAAGATGTAACCTCTCTGAGCTTGAGAGCGTCTGAAATGGCAGCGCCGCTTGATAGTGAATAGAATGTATTTGGGCGAAAAAAATCTACTTCCGAGGCAAAAATTTACAATACTAATCAAAGCAGCAACTTCCTATTCTCTCGGTGTAATGGAGTCCGCATGACATTCTTTACCACCGATATAGGCATACGAGAGATAATGTGATTGGATGGAAATATGTTGGGAATATCCATAAAAGCTCCGATTCTTTCAAACCTGAGGATGTTTTGAGGCATCAACACACGTCGGTCGATGGCAGGTGTAGGAGAAGGACATCAAAGAGGCGACAAAAGGCTTGACCAACAACAAAGAGAGGCTCGAGGGATTCAAAGAAACGATCAACCTAAAATGGACTCGTCATAAAATCAAGCCTTCTATTGCCAATTTACTGGAATGAAAGAAAACTTGATCTCGGGAAGGATTGTGAATGGAATTACAATCATATAAGAATCAATTACTTTACCCAATCATTGATCAAGCACTTTGTCTCTAATCTGCAGGAAAGAGAGGAAGAGGAAGAGAAAGAGAAAGAAAAAGAGGTGAATACACACAGAGGAGGTAGAGGAGGTCGAATAGTAATCACGCCTTGTGTAGTACCAATACAACAAGAGGAGAAATACATTGATCCCCCAAAAACCCCTACCATAACACAATATACCTTCACGAGACCCTCAACTTGTATTGAATCTGGAAAAGATTTCCCGTCACAGAAGTTAATTGATCTGAAAGAGAAGAATCCCTAAATATACTCTCTCTCTCTCTCTTTACAAGTACACACATACCTCACAAAACCCCACTTCCGTGATTACTCTCGTTCGGTATACCATCGTGCTGAATAATAGCAGCAGCACTTTTGTTGCTCTTGACTCTTTGAAATTTGTCATCAATCGATCAATCTAGAGTGGGGCAACTCTCACGCCAGGCTACTCTGGAGTCTAAACATCTCGAAAACCCACCAAAACCCACAATCCACAATCCGCAATCCGTAATCACTCCGGAATTTGTCTCTTCCACTTAACAACTCGACAACTCAATTCCCAACCTTCAATCCTCAATTCTTCTCCCCAGATCATACTAACCGAAGGGATTCATCATACATTTTGTTCTCAAGGAAATCACATACACGACCATTCACATCGAATCCTCGAATTCGCGGACCTACGAGATAACCAATTCAATTTAGTCCCTTTTTTTTGGAAGAAAAAAACCGGGCGCAATTCGGAGAACAAAGAAAAGAATTCGAATCACTTTTTCATCACCTCCCACCTTCCAGCCCTTCCAAAAAAAACTTCCATCGAATGATTTCACCTGCAACAACAATATCATAGAGACGAAAAGGCTACGGAAGTCACTCCATATTCTCAAATACATACTTCAAGATGGCATACAATGGTCGGCGGGGCCCGAATGTATCGGAATACATCGCGAATCTCAACGCAATCCCAACACCACAAGATTTACACAATTCCAATCAGGATACATACAATGTAGATGATGAGTTGGCTATGTTCACAAACACCGAATTCTACGACATCGACTCGGTCTTGCAGGCACCAAACTTCGATGGAGTTGGAGCACAATCGACTGCCGATAGTGTTGATTTGGATTTAAAGGACATAGATTTCAGTCTTCCAGGTTAGAGATACCCCCATGTCTCCACTGTTTTGCTGTCAAATTCCTGTACTTCTATCACATCAACTCTCCTTTTTCTTCGTGTTTCTTTTACACGGTATCTTTGGACAAGATGTTTGCTCTCTAGCTTGTGGACGAAGACTAGGCACAGTTTCTAAGCACAAGTGTGTATATCACGTCAAAATATTCGGGATAGGACCCTTTCACATGGACTTGTCAATTCTCTTTTTGAGAAGTTTCACTGGTCAGCTTTTGGCCAATACCTTTACCTGCACATATCCACGTGCACCTAGATTGCATAGGATGAGTATAGTTCTTATCCTCTTGCATTACTTTTCTGCAACGTTCCTCGAACCCTTCCTTTCTTCCCTCTTACATGCTTTGTAACCCTTTCATTGTGCTGCTTGGTAAGCGCGCACAATTACCGAGTTATGGCGACATATCACGTGTCGTCATACAACGATGACTGGGGTATTCGATAATTGCTCCACTCTTTTGTACTCCCAAATGTCATTAGTGTATATCCGGTCTAGTCCTCGTCTCTTACCCGTTTGCCGTCGCTTGTTGCATTCTACCTGCAGATCTATAATATAATTCCACATTTATTTCCCTTCTCAAGCATCTTCTTCAAAAAAGCAGGCACAGCTAACATCATGATGCTCCATTCAGGTGATTTCAATTTCTCAGACTTCAACACCTTCACCAACACTCACCCTACCAATTTCGGTAATCATGATGGCATGCCTTCGGTAATTCATCCAATTCAAACCAACCATCAAATCTATAATCCTCCTCCGTCATCCGCCGGCTCTCCTACGTCTGCCCTCGTCTCCCCTCAAGTTGGAGAAAAGCGCAAAGCTGAGTCTTTGTCTGATGGACGATCCCCCGACTTTGAAGATGCATCGCGTATGGCTGCGGAAGAAGACAAACGCCGAAGAAATACGGCCGCTTCAGCTCGCTTCCGAGTTAAGAAGAAGCAACGCGAGCAAGCTCTTGAACAATCAGCGAAAGCTATGAGCGATAAAGTTGCAGCTTTGGAAGGACGCATCAATCAATTAGAAACTGAGAACAAATGGTTGAAGAATTTGATCACGGAGAAGAATGAGAGTAAGGAAGATATCGCCGCGTTATGGAAAAAGTACAACAAGGATGCTGGTGACAGGAAAGGCGCTGAACGCAAAGATGGAGTGGGCACAGAAGCTTAAATTGTCTTCTGAAGATGATTTCTTGTTCATTTGTGCTCATACGTTTCTTGTTTGGTCTTGCGTTTTGCGTTTGCGCCAGTTTGCGCTTGATTGAATTCGCGCCATGGTTGTTTCTGGGAGGTAATTTACACGTATATCACAGCTTGGGATTGGTACATATTTGAATGTGTTGGTGGAAGATGGTGGTGCGATGGCATGTGGTCGATGATGGATGATTGAATGAAAGCATAACTGGAGTTCCGGATAGTGAAATTCCTCCTGTTCTCATCTCTCAAGTCTACTGGTAGATTTACAGCTAAGATTCACAACTACTGCTACGGCATGGTGTGCAACTCAGCTACTAGACAGTTAGCTCACCTAAACAAAATGAAACTAAATAAACATACAACAACTTACCTACCTAATTTGTATAAACACATCATTGTGGGATCATGATTCATATTTAGTCTTACATGCGTTTGAGCACGCCATTGCAGTGATAGCTTTAATCCACCGCATCCAACCATAGCGGTAAAAAATAGTGATCCGAGTTCCCAAATTCCCCTTGAATAAAAAACATCATAACCCCTCCAAATTGCGTGCGTGGGGATTCAAAACTCCCCTCCAAAACACCATCCGCTCCGGCATTTCTGATCAATCAAAAAAATTGCGCGTACCGGATAGGAGATGACGTTTTTGATGGGGGTTGTGGGGGATTAGCCGGTATGGAGTTGTGGATTGCCATGGGGAAATGAAAATTAGCCGATTATTGCAAGGGGCTCCGGCTAATTTTTTGCCGGCGAGGTGTGGGAACCGGTATATGGGTGATGAGTTTATTTTGACAACGATGGTCTTTTTTGGGTAAAGACTTTTGTATATACTTGAAGAGAGGCTCTAAGTTTTGGCTTGAGCCGCGAAGTAATTGTTTCTTTTACGGTTTGAAGGACGAGTGAACTGTTGTTGTGTTAATTATGATTTGCCGGTTGACAGCCGGTGCGTGCAGCTAGGGTTAGGGAAATGATATTATGAACTTTGGGATTCGGATTGACCTTGTTGTTTTCATGTGTTGAGCAGGTGAAGTGGATTCTAGAGAGTTTTTGCGATGTTTCCTTGAGGGTTTGATTGGAAAATCCAGGATATATGAGTGCGATGAAAACAATGTGCTGTGCATGGAATGGGAGGAGTCGGGATGAGAGATTCACGCGCCGCATGTGAGAATATCGGTGGAAATCCCTGCCGCTTATTTCTGGATAGTAAAGGTGTGATTGTTGTACATTATGGAAAGGCAACTCACACGGAAAGCTCTTGGATGTTCAAAGTTGTCGAATGCAATCTTCTACGAATGAGCGCCAAACCCTAGAGAAGTGAACGGGAGACAATAGCTGCACTTCTTGTACTGAAGTTTCATTTTGTGCGAGATGGAGTAACTTGGTATTGGGATTGGGTATGGTAGATACCGCTCATCGTTGACTTCTTCGACTTGTGTGTTTCCTCCCGACGATGCAAGCAGAAATCCATTACGAAGACGACGGGTAGGACGAAGGGTATCCTATCCAGGACAGGGACATAAAAGAGGGTTAGTGAAGGAGAAGAAAAGCGGCAAAACCCCGAAGAATCAATGGGGTCAAGTCATTCGCGAAGGATTTCCTGATTCACCGCATGCGGTCCTGCACCGGTTCCAACAACATGCTCGCGATTTCAATGAAGAAGAGTCAAGGGTCAAAATTCGTAAAAGTTATTCTGGTGTCATTTAATCGCCTTGGAAATGGAACATCCTGGCCTCCGACATTAATCTGATAACATACCTACAAAATTTGGGCCAAACCGAAAGACGGCTAAGGAACGCATAGGCACAGAAATTTTCGGGTTTAATTCACTTGCACGTTTACCCAGAAAGACAACAACTTTTTATTGATATTACAAAGTAAATCAGTATGTAAATGTCCTCTCGAGATAATGCTTATCAGAAAGCTAGGATAGTGCAATAGGTAGTCTCATATTGTCTTTTTTGTCCACCGCCCTAAAGCCGACGGCGGTGATTACAGATCGAAATCAAAACGCCTCCCAATGTTCAGATATAGCAAGAGTAACGTTTAGTCCTCGTGCTCAGCTCCCATAGAATACTCTTTACCGCACAGCCTTTTCTTGTGGGTGTGATAGTCCCAATATCCGAGGTCTTCGCGCCGAAGACAATCAACTGAATCCGATAATGAAAGTGAATACGGCAAAATCCCACACCTCGAAAAATTTGAAACAATTCGAACAAAGAATTTACCCAGCTCCATAGACCTCAAGCCGACTACGTTCGACTTCATCGACGACCTCAAAGAGAAAACCCCTCCGGCTTTCCAGATCCCCAGTCCTATTGACCTCAAATATATTGAGCTCCAGTTTCCTCACTCTCGACTCTTCGAAGACTGCAATCTTGATCCTTACCAAGATAGACACAATTCATGCAAGCACCTTTGAAGTAGTTTCCAGTCGGGACGGTGGCGCCAATAACAACACAGCTTGCAAAGGGTACAGAACCATCTTGCATGTGGTCAGCACAATGTGTGCAGGCCATTTCTTGCACCATTTCGGTACCAGCAGCCTGTCCTGCACAAGCACGCCAGTGCTCAACATTCGTGTCGGCGATCTCACCATGCTGAGCAATATACTCTTGTACTGGGATAATGAGTTGCTCAATACTGAGGTTACACAATTGACTATGGATAGGGTCAGGAAGGAACGGAACATTTTCGACAGCATGCGAACAGAATTTATCCGTGATATCTGAAGGCTTGGGTCCTGGAGATGCTGGTCCAGAAGTTCGAGGCTTCTTTGGTGAATTGCGAGGATGGACAAATGAATGATCGTCGGAGCCATCGTCGGATTCCATCAGTTCGTCGTCTTCGATCTCATAGTGAGAATCCTCAGCCGATGATAGTGTTTGACGCCTACGCTTGCTGCTGGTGGGCGTCATTTCCAGATCTTCAGAAGTATCAGTCGCCATACCACTGGCAGCCTTACGAGCAGCGAGTTCCCTTGTGCGGCGCTCGTTCTCGAACTGCTTGTCATCAAACTTGGATTTCGTGCTGATACTGGTACCTTCATTCTTTATACTTGTAGTTTCGACCAAAGCTTGCACTTCCCCTTGGCAACACCGCTTCAATTCGAAATTTAAACCGTCTTCACGACCTGTGTTGTACTCATCGAAGAGATGTGGCTTCAGATATTCTTTGAAGAGGTCTTCGCGCATCAATCTATCAACGCACGCCACTTTATCTAGAAAATGCATGTTGGAGAGCGTTCTAATGAATTCTTCTGCTGGTTCGATGTTGGCAAAAGCAGCGGTCTTGGAGTTCAATCTACTTGGAAGTGTGCGATCAAAGCGGTTTTGTTGGGAGATTAGCTGTGAGCCGGTTCCCTGAGCCTGTGGGGAGTCTGCCTGTCGACTAATCTGGACTCGAGGTGGTCCCTGCCGAGTTGCACGTTGCCTCTGCTGTGTAGATGGAGTACCTGATCGCGCAGATTGCCGGCCGGGCTGTCTTGGCTGTCTTGGCTGTCTGTCTCTCTGTGTGGGCTGTCGTGGTGTCACAGCTGGCGGAGCAGGTGCAACAAGTCGCAATCTAGGTCTCGCAGTTTCTGTCAGTCTGGCACTACCGCTCGCAAAGGATGCCGATTTGCGTTGCTTGGTTGGCTGCTTTGGGGTATCTTGATGTGAGTGCTTGGGATATACGAGCGTCGCGTGAGGGTCAACGTCAGCAAAGCTACCATGAGATCCAGGGAAAGTTACAGGGGGCCCATGTGGCTGCTGTACAACATGACCAGGTTGGCTCGCAGCTTGATTCGGACTTCTTTGCCAAAACTCAGTATAATTACCAGTAGGGGATGGATTGGAATCATGGAGCTCTTGATCTGGAACCGGAGAAATGTTGCTGAGTTTGCGGCTACCTCTTGCCCCCAGTGCGTCCTCGATTGATGCACCGCTCTGTTGACGTGCTCGTGATGCATTGGTAGAAGGGGGCTGATACTGTGCGGTTTGCCCCGAAAATTGGCTTGGAACCTGTACTCCTTGTTGTGAATCGTTAGCATCTCGAATTGGGACAGATGGTGGATCGGTATGTCTGCGTCTATTTGAAGGTATCGGTGATCGTGTGCTCGATGCATTAGTTTGTTGACATGATACTAGTGTATTAAAAGAAGCTTTTTGACTCAGGCCATCATTCTGCGACAATTGTTGCCGGGGTTGCGCTCTTTGTATAGCTCCAGCATCTTGACCCGATGTACTGGAAGGATTGTTTTGGATCTCATTGGATGATTGTAACATCGGGAAATTGCTGTCAATCGCCGGGCCTATTGATGAGCCTTCGTATTGCCAGTCATTATAATATGCGAGGGGAAATGTGTTCGGCGTCGCTTCAGGCAAAGGGTTCAAATTTGACGGTTTGTCCAGACCGGTAGCAGTGTATGAGAGTCCCTGCTCGGATTCCCAGTGGCCTGCAGGTGGCGCGCTCAGTGGACGGTTAAGTAGAGCTGTCATTGTTTCATTGTAAGATCCAGCTTGATATTGTTCACGTTGAGACATTGACTCTTGCTGTGGCGCTTCACCATTTGGGGTGTTGCTAGCGCACTGAGTAGAAGTGCCAAAGGGAGGATTTTCAAACTGAATTGGCGATTGTGAATCTGCAGGCATATCACTGCCAACTGATAAGTTGATGTGCGTCTGATGTTTTGATGCAATCGGTGTTCCGAAACCAGTAGTGCTGGCATCCATGTTACGGTCATCTGAGAATTCGCCTATCGGCGTATCCTGTTGCGGGACGGAAAAGTTACCACTTCCGAAATCGTTCTGGATGCTTGGATTATAGAGAATCTCGTGGGGAGTTGAATATATCTCAAGACCTGTCATGTTTGAGAGTCCTCCGCTGCCCTGTGTATCAAATTTGTTTGCGTTTGAGCTGTATTGACCAGGCGATTGTGGCATTTGGGGTAGGACCGCAGAAGCATGTGTATTTTGATGTAAATCCGAGGTCGAGTACCAATCTTGGGATGAACCCTCTACATGTTGGCTGATCTCATAGGGCCACTCTGCTTGAAACTTGGTGGGGGTGGGGGTCGGATTCGTAGAGGACGTGTCAGTGCTGGCAGTGGTGTTTACTCCCTCTTCAAGACACAGTTAGCAATTAAAGTTCCCGACCCGGCGAAAGCAAGCAAAGAACATATCAACAGGTTCGGGAACTTACTATTTATGTCATTGCTAGTCGAAACCGCAAGGGGAAAGGCTTGTTGGTTGTTGCACCACAGGAGGAGGTCATCTGCTCCGTTGTAATTGTAAGACATCTTGCTGATGGCTTCGTGTATTTCAGTTGCAATCTTTACAATGCTTCTTGGTATAATAATAAGAAGGCTAACTACCGTAACAGAATACGTCAGTCTTACATAGGTGGGTGGTGGTAGGTATTTCCCAAGAGTCGACTATTTTTCAAGGTAGTTCAATGATGGGAAGGAAAGAATTAGAGTGTGTTTAAAGGTCTGATTATCTTCCAAACGATTCTTTTGAGTCGAGTCGAGAGATAGGATCTAGGTGCCATGTTAAATAGAACTACCTACAACGCTTGCTTAGCGAGACTAACAAACAATACAGCAGCTCGGTAGACAAAAACGAGACATTCAAGTTCATAGCGTGAATTATTTGCTGGAATAGATCACCCAAACCTGAGTCTTTTCTCTCTGGCAAGATAATTGGCGGAACCCTGAAGGTACAGTTCCAAAAAAAAATCACATTGTCAATAGAAAGGCTTTCACAGGATAACCAGTGTATCTCGTTACTTTTTTTAGTGGGCCAATTCCGAGATTTTTCTTATAGACATGATGACCACGCAAGCATACAGTAAAGTACATCAAAGGATAATGCACATGGCAAGAAAAGAAGATATCTTTTTGGAGGACCCTTTCTATATATATACAAACTGTTTTCCACTTGCGAACCATTCCAAGCACCAATTCTGGATGGGTATTCGATAAAGTCAGTCAGTTTGTGTGATTTTCATCAAAGGTTGGATTCGTGCAGAATATAAGGATGTTTTGAAAGCTCATTGAGGATCTGTGAAAGAGATGAAGTGACCCGAATCATTGACAATGCAAGCAAGCTGTATGAGAGCATACTCGCTCCATTTTCAATTCTGAGATAGTTTTGCAGGTTGACTAATAGTTCTGCCTTTATTTACACAGCCAAAGCAGAAATAACAACAGCAAGTATAAAAAAACTTGTAGTCAATCATCAGAACAAGAAAACAAATACAAAGCTGTTTTCGAAGATATGGCATATAGGGGTAGGGAATCGAGGATTGGGGGCATCGTTTAAATTGAAGCAAAGTATCAATATTACTTGCATAATGTAAAGACCAGGGAATAAAAATTGATGCAATCTCATTAGGTGAGTCTCTTTAATGACTTTCTATGCCATCAATCATTTGGAGAGCAAGAGAAGGTTTAAATCAGGCTGATTCTGACGATCTACCCGGCTATCGTTTCTTCTTCTGTGCTCAATATTTCTGCAACTTGTTTGATCTCCACTGCAAGCGCGGCACGAATCATTCAGAGTAAGTCCTTATGGACTTTACTCCCGCTTTTCAAAAGCATATTGCTAGCAATCGGAGAACATATCAATCACAAATACCTACTTCTACGGCCAAACTTCGAGTCTCGTGACTAGTGACTAGTGACTTGTAAATGTGTTGAGTAAGCATCAGCAATAAAGCCACTATCGAAATGATGCTGACGGATACTTGCTGGCCGGACTTTCCTTGTGCGAAGCCATGACGTTCCAGGCTGAAAATCGGGTTATTCAGCTTGTTATGCCCTTGCATTCGAATCAGAATGTATGTTGTATTCTCAAAAGTGTGGCATTTCACGGAACGTGTTGTTCCATTGTTTCAAATATACAATATTCAGCCTTATGTTGAGAAAGCTATTGATCATCCATGCATGTTAGTAAATATCTGGCAGCCACATGGTCTTGTGCTCTTCATATGATATTGGAGTTTCGCTTGGGTGGCAGTGATCATAAGATTGCGCCTTAGAAGCCACTGAAAACGTCTCGTCCTACTCGAGGTCGAGGATATCAGAATCTACTGCATGATATATATTCATTTTATGAGCAATCGGACCGTCGCCCTACTCATGCCAAGCATGTGACGAGTAGAAAAATGATGTGGTAAGATTTGATCTGACTGCTGGCAAGTGACACGGTTTCTTGTTGAAAGACTTCAGCCTAAGAATATTCTATACTTTGCCTTAGGTTCCCAAGAGCCTTGATCTACGATTTCTTGATATCAGAATTGAGAGAATAGGTGAGTGAGTGGGTGGGTGGGTGTGTGTGGATGTGTGTGAAATATCACGTCGATGATAGTGATGGTGATGGTGATATATAGAATTGTATGAAGGTGGGATGGGATTGAAAGGGGTAGGATTGAAGTGTCAGGAGCTCCCCAATCGTCACCTCTGGATAAGATGTCAAAAAGATGGAGGAAGTGGCGACACGTGATCACCTGATTAAAATTGGGCTTTGAAGACTTGACCAATCATCAATCTTAAAACTGGTCACAAGCGCTATCTTACGCGTTAAACGCTATCTGGCTTCTACTTTATTAGTCTGACCCATAATTGTCTCACGAATCGATAACTACCAGGTAATGCTTTGAGTTTGACTGACTTGTCCGCCACTAGCAAAATAAGCTCCGCCATGACTGAGATAAGACAAAACTTCGCAATCATGTCGAACTTCTTCCCTTTATTATTCAGTAACATCTTCTCCGAGCTAAAATTTCACGCTCGCGAATTACACTTATATTACTTTCGAAGTGTTTCAACAATATCAGACCAAAGAACACCCGAGCCCCACTCTTGTCACATAATTTCAAGGGTTTATGGCACTCTGCAGTGACTAGCGGTCTTGTCTTCGTCACCGTTTGTTCGTCCCATACGGTCAAGAGAATAAATAATCTAGAGAAGTACAAGTTCGATGAGTATGCAAACCAATTTCGTATGAAGTGAATATACTCACCATATGCTGATACAATCAACCTAGGTTTACAGTCGTTCAATATGAGCGGAATAAACTTAGGCCGTCTTTGTTGGGTCTTTATGCTATGGATCTTACACGGTGTTAGCTCTTCTACCGTCACAAACACTGGCAATCGTGGAGCAGTGGCGAGTGAAAGCAAAATATGCAGTGAGGTTGGAGCGGAACTTATAGAGAGAGGTGTAAGTGACTCCCTATTGATTGTTGACTTGAGACTTATCACGTGGGTGGTATAGGGAAATGCCGCCGATGCTATGGTTGGCACCACTCTATGCGTTGGTGTCATCGGTAAGGCAGTTCCTCATTTTGAAGAATCGTCCCCCAGTATTAGGCTAACATTTAACTTAAGGAATGTATCATAGTGGTATAGGTGGAGGGGGCTTTATGCTAGTACGTAGCTCAGAAGGGGAATACGAAACCATAGGTAACATCTGTGGAAAGCTCACTTGGTTTTCACCTGACTTACACTCCAGCAGACTATAGAGAAACAGCCCCGGCCGCTGCATATCGAGACATGTTTAAGAAGGATCGCAGAAAAGCCGTGGTTGGTGGAGATGCAGTTGCTGTTCCAGGTGACCTTCGAGGACTGGAATATCTTCATAACAAATATGGCGTATTTACTTCTTCATCTTGAGATGATGATGCCGAACTAACATTCACCAGCAACTACCTTGGCAAATCGTTTGCAATCCAGCTGTGCATATTGCTAGAAATGGGTTTCCTGGTATGTAGCCCTCACGACTTTTTCTTATGTACGTCACTAATCTGGACTAGTGACGGAAGATACAGTTTACTACATGCAAGCAGTTAAAAATCAAGTCGGCTGGAATTTTCTTGAAGAGGATTCAAACTGGGCTATAGATTTCGCTCCGAACGGCACACTCCTTGAATTGGGTGATATAATGAAAAGAGAGCGATATGCCAATACGCTAGAGGCGATTGCTAACAAAGGAGCTTCGGCATTCTACGAAGGGAAAATTGCAGAAGCAACCATTGCAACCATAAAAGCCACAAATGGAACCATGACTCTGGCCGATCTCAAAGATTACGAAATCAAGATTCGTAACCCCATTAACATTACTTATCGTGGCTACACTATTCATTCAACCGGCACTCCCTCTGGCGGTTCCATAGCCCTGAGCATTCTTAAGACCATTGAAGGATATGATATGTATACAGAATCCGATTTATTTCTGAACACCCATCGACTTGATGAAGCCATGCGTTTTTCATATGCCGCTCATTCCGAGCTAGGAGACCCGTCGTTCTTTGACGAGATGGTTAGACTCGAAGAAGAAATCATTTCAGCTGAGACTGCATATTCTAATAGACGAAAGATCCTGGATGATAAGACACAAGATGTTGATAGGTACAATCCAGAAAGGTGGGATATCATGGAAAATCATGGGACATCGCATATGGTCGCTACCGACGCTTCTGGCCTTTCCATAACCTCAACATCAACTGTCAATTTACTTTTCGGTTCTGTCGTTATGGTTCCCGAGACTGGTATGTTATCCTGAACAATTCTTCTCTTGTTTGTAGTTCATGATTTGCAGAGCTACGCTATCTCTCTTCACCCATGTTTCGAAACATATTGAAACATCAGTTTTACTAACAATCTCACAGGGGTTATTCTTAATAACGAGATGGACGATTTCTCCATCCCTGGTGTTCCCAATTACTTTGGTTTTGTCCCTTCACCTATGAACTATGTTCGTCCTGGGTAAGTCCGAGCCTGCCATTGAGTACAGATCTACCATTCATTAACCATCAACATTAGTGCCCGTCCCATGAGTTCCATCTCCCCCATTCACATCTCCCACCCCAATGGCTCCCACTTCCTTTCAATCGGCGCCGCCGGTGGATCACGAATCCCCACGTCCACAATACAAGCCATCATCAACATCATCGATCACGGCATGTCCCTCGAAGAAGCACTAAAGCAACCTAGAATGCATGATCAATTACTTCCCGAAAAAACGACCGTAGAACCGGGATTTGATGAAGAATTGCAGAAATATTTAGAGGAAAGAGGACACAAAGTTGGGAAAGCAAGTGGAAGAGAGAGTGCTGTACAAGGTGTGAGAGTTTGGGGTGATCTCTCGATCGAGGGAGAAGGTTTAGCTGGAGAAGGATGGTTGGAGGCTATTGGAGAGCCGAGACAGAAGGCGAGTGGGGGAGCTGGAGTATGAGTGTCTTGAAGAAGTTGAGTTGGTGAAGATGGATGGAGGATGGAGGAAGTTGCGCTCCGCGCGGTTAAATTGTACAAACCCCTCTTTTACGATTGCTAACCTTGGTTGGGTTTCATCATATAAAGCTCATGATCTAGAACGAAGATCATTAGAATATCTTTTCTAGACAGAAACGCGGGTAGAATTTTGGGTGAGGTATATGGAAAGAATATGGATATAGTTAGAGGTGGCTTCACTCAGATCAGCTTCTAGATTAACCTAGAAAGATAGACGGGCTCGCAACGATACCACATCAGCGAAATCATAGAAACAACACATACAATCAGTCATTCATTTACCTTAGACGAGAAAGTTGTTGGTCTGATATCATCGCTCCATCTGGAGTCTACAATGTTGCAGTATCGTCTGAACTATAATGTGAACAGTTTCTTATATGTTTTGGTATTTGCTATATATTTATCTGCATATATATTCTATCAATTCCCGACCACCAACAAGTCATAGCATGGAATCATATGAATTATGTTCAATCCAGACTTTCTATTGAGTTCTCCTAATCCCTTCCCATTTCCTCCTTAGGGTCACTAACTCTTCCATACCTACAATCCACTTCTTCGCAAACTCCGCTTCTGTGAATCTTTGAGCCGATTTCCTCGCTCTCAATCTCATCGCTATCTTATCTTCTCGTGGGAGTGCTAGTGCGCTCTCGAAACCTTCAGCAAATTGTTCTGCTGTTGATGCATGAAAGCCTACATTCAGGGATTAGTTATGCTCCAAACAAGCGAGATGGAAAGGGGCAAGAAGAAAGAGGTAAAACGTACCTGTAGGCAAACCATCAATTTTTGTAACAATATCTCTTTTTGGTCCACCACTGTCATGAACAACACTAATCAACCCGGCCGCCTGGTACTCCACAACTCCGATTCCAAAATGCTCATTCCACATCCCGTTGACTCCAACACTGGCTTTGCCTAACCATTCCAGAATATCCGGCCAAGGCGCGTCTAAATGGAACTCAACATCTTCTTTAACCTGTAGCTCGTTTGCTAGCAGGCGCAATTGATATACGCGTTTTGAATCTGAATCATCGCGAACACTGCCGATAAGAATAAGTTTTGCGCCTTTGGTTGCGGGGGATTTAGTGGCTTTGAACGCCGCAAAAGCGGTTAAAATGAGTGTATGATTCTTTTCTGGGCGGAATTGCGCAATATAAAGAAGAGCTGGTTGACGTGTTGCTTCGGATTCGGAGGTAACCGAGATCTTCTCCTCGAGCTCTTCCACAGCCACAGGAGGGAAGACTGCTGTTGCAATGGGCTTCTTTAATTCGCGTCGCCACTCTCCCCATAATGATGTTATGTGATCGAGTGTCCAATTAGAATTTGTGAGAACTACATCGATTGATGCTCCAACCCAGGTATAAAACTTCGCAAATATCTTCCAATAAAGCTTCTTTGCCTCTCCTCTTAATCCTGTTCCCTTTCCAGCATTCACACCGTGCTTCCCGGTAGCAGATGTAGGATCTAAAGAGCCCAGCATATCTGTGGAAATGGTCGGATAATGTACGTATGCTCCAGTCGGTACTTCGGGGAACAAAATCTTGCAGAATCCAAGCGCAAAAGCATAGCCCATTGTATCCACAAAGATGTCGGGGACAACCAGAGAGAACGCATCCCATGCAAGTATGAGAGATCCAATTGATTGACCTAGAAGTGTGAAATGGGGCCATGTCGAAGCTAAAACCCAATGTCTAGTTGTGAGGTATAAGAAGGTAATCGTTGGTGGATGGAGTTGGATATTGAAACGGTCCTATTGGCTATAATCAGCCGGCGCATTCTGTAAAAATAATACCCATTTCATACCTTCACTCTAGCAATGATCTGCGACTTGTCCACATCATGATCTCCGGTATAGACAATACATTTCGCATTCGGCCATCGTTTTTGGGTTGCTAAAACTGCAGCCCATAAAACACGTTCACCACCACCTCCAGCATTACTGAATAAATGTTAGCCAAGTCAATATGGATTCAAGCAAAAAAAGTATCTTCATACCAGAAGGGGTGAAAGAATCCGACAATGCCATCCCATTCCTTATCATCCTTCCCTCCCGTTCCACTCGTAGATTCTATATTCTCCCAATCATCACTATCTCGACTCTTTTCCTTGTTCTCCCTATACACCCTCTGATCAATCTCGACCCTTTCCAAAACTTGAGCTTTCCTCCCAACTGTCTTCTGCCTCAAGTAGAACCCCACCGTGCGTCCGACGTAACCTACAAGCTTTGGGCCTCCTAAGAGAACAATCAAAGGTGTTGCACCAAGAATCAAGGCTACTAGAATTGTCCATTTGGTATCCAGCCCAAATGTCCACATATCGCTACCGTCTGAAGCTTTGCATGATTCCGCCATAACTTTTTGAACGTATAAGTAAGAAGAGAGGGGAGGGGGGTTTTATCTCGAGTTTCCAGGGTTACTGTGTCACTTTAGCTGTGACGCGCAGGAGGTGGAGCGTGCGGCCGCTTATACCGATGCGGGACATATTTCTTCAAGGATGACATGTGAACGGAACCTTTGAGCTGAGAAAATCAAATGTTCAAGCCATGTTGACAAGAATATTGAGAAATTGATCGTGGTTCTTGATTTGATTTTCACTTTACGGCGCAGAGTAGAAGTCAAATCACGATGCCTACATTGTTTCAGCCGGTCCGCACGTTCATGCACCCTTATACCAGTTCAAAAATCCCGAGATTGTTCTTACAACTTCCTCCGACTTATCGATCATTCCATGCCTCCCCACGAACTCGGTCTCTCGATTCGGTATTAATAGCTACACATGGAGTTCTAGAAGGATTGCACTCTTTCACTGGCCTGTCATGGGCTTTCACACTACCTCTCACTGCTTTAGCTATCCGGACCGTCCTCATCTTCCCACTCGGCATTAATTCACGACGAGCTGCGCAAAAACAAATCGACTTGATGCCCCTCATGAATGCATGGCAACATCGGTTTAGATCACAATCAATACAAGAGGTTGGCCACTTAGGGCCGGATGCGGCAAATCAGCTTGTTAAGGATAAAATGAATAAGAAGAAGAAGGAACTCTATTCAAGATACAATTGTGGTACTTGGAAACACTATCTGCCATTTCTGCAATTGCCCGTCTGGATGATCGCTGTAGAGACGATTCGAAAAATGTGCGGCGCACATGATGGGTTATTGAAATGGATCGAATCGCTGTTCACATCGAGTAAAGCAAATGAGGCAACGGCTACTACGGATCTGGACCTGGGCTCTCTACTATTAGAGCCAGCCTTCGCGACAGAAGGGGCATTGTGGTTTCCAAATCTTCTCATTTCGGATCCAATGTTGATACTACCTTTCATGCTCTCTGGGTCCATCTTATTAAATCTCACAGGCCAGGGCAAACCTAAGAGTGTATTCATGAGGAGGTTAATGAATTCGTTAAAGGTAGTCGCTCTTGCAATTATACCACTTACATTGCAGATGCCGAGTGCAATGTTGGTGTATTGGACATCTTCCTCTTTGCTTGCTTTTGGACAAGCCAAGATGTTGGATGTCTTCATGCCGATTAGAAAACCTGTAGTACCATGTAAAGGGGGCCAACCTGTTAGATATGCAGGTACCAGGGAGAGGAGTTGAAGATATAGCATGGTTGCTATGGACAATAGGCAGTAATGATCTAAATAACTGATATACCCTGTGAAAGATGAATAATGATCGGCGTTAGAGTCAAGAAAGGAATGAAGCATGCGGTTTCGGACATGAAGGATTGAGCAGCGAAACGTAACCCATATTGGCAGCACAAAAAGGAGTGGAACATTGGTGCGGGCAAATGGATAATTTGAGACGAATCTAATCGTCGACTGGGGGACGCAAAGCAGTAGTGCAAAAGCTACCTAGCACGATTAGATAGCTATGCTTTTTCACAACAGCTCCAACTGTCAAAGTACGTACCTCCTCAACATCTACAATATCTAGACCATTTGTGACGTATAATATCCTTTGATACTTCTCTCTTGCCCCCTCACCCCCATCTTCCCATAGATATCTATTGCAGCAAGATAATGAATTAACTGAATCACACTTGCAACTTTTCAGCCTTTTAGTCAAAGTTCCAATCACTTATTACTGCCCATCCTTGTTGCAATGAATAACACGCTAGCATAGTATTGTGCACGCTAGATTACCAATTAGCACTTATTTTCAACGCGTCCTTGCGAAAGTGTGGAAAAGTCGCGTAAAGTGTTCCCTCATAAAAACACTTGGGATCCATTCTCATAAACTCTTCCTTTGTTTTTTCCTCAAGAACGATTTCCTCCTACATTTCAATCTACAATACATCCTCTCTTTTTCTATTCAAAGGTTGATTGATTGTAGGCTTGACTGAAATCAAGTTCATTTCTTATTCCTAATTTAATAGTGGTTTGCTTTCCACTGATCTTTTTTCTTCACCGTCCGGTGTGATTAACCCCTCCAAAATTTACAACGGAATCTACGAACAAAATCGTCGCCATCATGTATGTCTATAAGAGAGGTGTGTACACTGATTAGAAGCCCCTCTTTTTTTGCCTGTACTCATTACATCTAGATGGGCGTAAGGAACGCGTTCAATTCGATAAAATCACAGCTCGTGTGTCAAGACTGTGTTATGGTCTCGATCCTGATCACATAGATGCTGCTGCCATCACCCAAAAGGTCATTTCTGGTGTCTACCAAGGTGTTAATACTATTGAGCTTGACAACCTCGTCAGTTGACCCCTTCCTCACAAGAATGATTCTTGCTCCAAGGAATACTGCTGACTTTATCCAAAGGCCGCAGAAACTGCTGCATATATGACCGTCACCCATCCCGATTATGCCATTCTAGCTGCTCGTATTGCAGTTTCAAACCTTCACAAACAAACCAAGAAACAATTTTCCCACGTTATTCGCGACTTATACCAATATACAAACCCAAGAAATGGCACAGCATCTCCTATGATTAGCAAGCAAACTTACGAATGTGTTATGAGACATGAAGAGGAACTCAACTCTGCCATCGTCTATGACCGAGATTTCAACTACCAATATTTCGGATTCAAGACCCTCGAGCGATCATATCTCTTACGTCTTGATGGCAAAGTTGCAGAGCGTCCACAACAGATGATCATGCGTGTTGCCGTTGGTATTCACGGTGATGACATCGAAAGTGCGATCGAAACCTATAACTTGATGTCCAACAAGTACTTTACACATGCTTCCCCAACACTCTTCTCTGCAGGTACTCCACAAGCACAACTTTCATCATGCTTCCTCATCGACATGAAGGAGGACAGTATTGATGGTATCTATGATACTTTAAAGATCTGTGCCATGATCTCAAAGAATGCTGGTGGTATTGGTCTCAACATTCACAGAATTCGTGCTACTGGCGCATACATCGCTGGTACCAACGGAAACTCCAACGGGATTGTTCCTATGCTCCGAGTCTTCAACAACACTGCTAGATATGTTGACCAAGGTGGTAACAAGCGCCCTGGTGCTTTTGCTGTCTACCTTGAGCCATGGCATGCGGACGTTTTCGAGTTTCTTGATCTGCGTAAAAACCACGGTAAGGAAGAAGTTCGTGCGCGCGATCTCTTCTATGCCCTGTGGATTCCTGATCTATTCATGAAGCGTGTTGAAAAGAACGGAGAGTGGACTTTGATGTGCCCGAATGAGTGCCCTGGTTTGGCAGATGTTTATGGCGAGGAGTTCGAGGCTCTCTACGAAAGTTATGAGAAGGCAGGCAAGGGTCGCAAGACTATCAAGGCACAAAAGCTTTGGTACTCTATTCTTGAGGCTCAAACCGAAACCGGAAATCCTTTCATGCTTTACAAAGATGCATGCAACAAGAAGAGCAACCAAAAGAACCTTGGTACTATTCGCAGTTCCAACTTGTGCACAGAGATTGTCGAGTACTCTGCCCCAGATGAGGTTGCTTGTTGTAACTTGGCTTCCATTGCTTTACCAACCTTTGTCAACATGAATGATGGAACTTATGATTTCCAGAAGCTTCACGAGGTTGTTCAAGTTGTTGTTAGAAACTTGAACAAGATCATTGACATCAACTACTATCCCGTTCCAGAAGCCAGAAAGAGCAATTTCCGTCACCGACCTATCGCTGTTGGTGTTCAAGGTCTTGCTGATGCTTTCTTGGCCCTTCGTCTTCCTTTTGACTCCCCAGAAGCTAAGCATCTCAACATTCAAATTTTCGAGACCATCTACCACGCTGCCTTGACCTCATCCATCGAGATTGCAAAGGAACTTGGCCCATACGAGACTTACCAAGGCTCTCCAGTCTCTAAGGGTGAACTCCAATATGACATGTGGGGTGTTACCCCTACTGACTTGTGGGATTGGGATTCTCTGAAGCAATCCATCAAGCAACACGGAGTTCGCAACTCGCTTCTCGTTGCACCTATGCCAACTGCCAGTACTTCCCAAATTCTTGGCTTCAATGAATGTTTCGAGCCATACACTTCAAACATCTATTCCCGTCGTGTTCTTGCTGGAGAGTTCCAGGTCGTCAACCCATGGCTCCTCAAGGACCTTGTCGATATGGGACTCTGGTCCGACAACATGAAGAACCGTATCATTGCTGATGGTGGATCTATCCAAAACATTCCTAACATTCCAGCTGACATCAAGGCCCTTTACAAGACCGTTTGGGAAATTTCTCAACGAACAATCGTTCAAATGGCTGCTGATCGTGGTGCGTTTATCGATCAATCTCAATCAATGAACATTCACATGAAGGATCCTACAATGGGCAAGATCACATCTATGCACTTTGCTGGCTGGAAATTGGGCTTGAAGACCGGAATGTACTATTTACGTACTATGGCTGCTTCAGCACCCATTCAATTCACCGTCGATCAAGAAGCTCTTCTTGTAGCTGACACCAACGTCGCTCGTGAACGTACCTTGAAGAAGCGCACTCTGCCATCTTCCGGCTATGTCTCAAGCGCTTCCTCAATCAACGGTGGTGGCCCAAGACCTATGTATGCTGGTAAATCATCGGCACAATCCATCGGTGCACCAAAGGATGTACCAACACCAAGCATTACACCCCCACCTGCGTCAAACAAGGAAACTCACACTCCAGTTGCTAAGACTCCTTTCAAGGCTGATGTAGAGGAGGGTGATAGTCCAAAGGCACTCGCTACTGAGCCTACTGATGCAGTCCCTAAGGAAGAGGAATTGCTTGAGTCGAGTGTTGAGAAGAAGCCCCAAGATGAGGATCAAGGCAAGGACAGTACTGATAGAGAGTATGATATCTATGCTGATGCCAAGTTGCAATGTAAGTTTTCTCCATTCTCTTCTCATCAAATATTGCACATACTAATAAACACATAGGTAGCATTGATAACAAAGAGGAATGCATGATGTGCAGTGGATAGATTAAATATGTTAGATGAGAGATGAGTAAAGCTCACGCTTTGGTGCTTTGTGTTTTAGGGGGAAGGAGGTAATAAGGCGTTGGTTTATTGGTTGTGTGTCATTGTTTACGGGAATGGCAGGATGGATGGATGGATAAGCAATATGGTTATTATGTAGGTACGATATCGATGTTGTATGAATAATTGAGGGTACGGGGGGAGAAATTAGTCTTCAGGAACATATGCAATTATGAGAGGTTACTTAGTACTTGAGTTTAGATAGTTCAATGCTATGATCGTTTTAAAAATCGTTTGTGTACGTGGTGAAGATACAGGTAGTTGTATCTTCGTTTTTGGGTTTACCTCCGACGATACTCGGTAATTGAGCAGAGAAATATGTGAAATCGGCTACCCCATCCCCTCACGCTTCCACTCTTCTCTCATCTAACTTATCACACTCTTCTCATCCCCGCATACTTTCCTATATACCTAATTCGCTTACCTTTATCCTTTCACTCCCATACCCCATCCATCCTTCTCCCAATTCCCAAGTATTCCCACTGGCATATATCATAACAAAAGTCCCCCGGTGTATTCGAGTCGAGGCACCTACAGTAATTCTTTCTTCCATGGTCCCAGCCTCCCAGCAACAGACAATAGATAATTGAGTAAGAGTAAAGAATTAGGGATCAGATCAAATTCAGGTCTCTTTCTTGATGCCAGTTAAGTTATCTTGGGTTGGTTTGGTTTGGTCTTGTTGATGATTATTGGTTGTTGGTCGTTGGTTATAACACATTCATTTAATTTCCTCTTATATATCTCATCCTATTTTTTCTTCGGATTCCTTTTTTGCACTCCCCTTTCCCCCTTCTTGACTTTCGATTTCGATTCCAATCCCAATTTCAAAATTTGAACTTTAAAGTACATGGATAGGATAGAGTAGAATAAAATAAAATATAGATAAATACCGCAAACCACCACTTCGATATGCGGTTATGTTATATTGTATCGATATGAATGTAAATGTAAATGTAAATATAAAGGATTGAAATGATAGGAATTCTAAGATATATGATGGTTTTGTAGAAAAAGAAGAAGAGGGAGTAGTGTGTGTCTATATGGCAACGACTCAAACATACACACGCACATACACAATTTCAAACTAACTCGGTCCATACATATAGATATATATATGACCTTCCCAATCATCACCATCACCATCACCATCCACCCACCATCACCACGCAGCACACAGCACAGCCCGCATCATATCATTATATCATCAACCTCCTCTCTCCCCTTTCTCCCCTCCCCTCTCATCATCCGCCTTATAGCTACTACATACTACATACTACATACTACATACCATACACCATACACCATATATCTCCCGAGTCCCACCCACTCACCCACCCACACACCCAGCCAGCCAGCCAGCCATCCGTATACCCGGACCAGAGGGATACAGATCTCAGATCAAACTATTACATCACATTACATTACATTACTATGACATACTTCTCGCTTCAGTGCCGAGGCCCGCCCCGTCCCGTCGCGCTTCTTTTCATACTTAATACGCATGAGTGTGAGCGCTGGCTGGGCTTGGCTTGGCTTGGATGAAGTGGGTTAGACATTTGGGTCTGTAATGTATCACGTATGGGTATGTGTTTGAGCAATATCTCCATCGATTCATTCAGACGATCAGGCAGACTATAAACTCGGCTTTCAGTATTGTCATCTAAACGAGCGACATTGGTA
This sequence comes from Botrytis aclada, assembly GCA_014898285.1. Lineage (NCBI taxonomy): Eukaryota > Fungi > Ascomycota > Leotiomycetes > Helotiales > Sclerotiniaceae > Botrytis > Botrytis aclada. Next base: position 118,779 of record RCSV01000013.1, read on the forward strand.
AATAGTAGCTCATGTCAATTTGATTCATCATGATACCTCATTACCACAAAAGAACCATTTCACCAAATCACAAAAAGATATCAGATAAAAACTTTTAATAGTATTAACCATCATTTTAGTACTATTTATTACAGATCATAATCCGTACCATCAATCATGCCTGAAAGCAGAATGAGTACCATTTGCCTGTTCATCCATGCAACCACATGCCTATCCATACCATGCCATGATCCACCATTAAATTTCCATTAACATCCACGGATTACCCCCAATTGTTATTACCATGTCTATGGCGTCATATGCATAGCTTCGTATGATGTGTATGACCAGAAATCCCATCCATACCTATCATCAAATGCCCCCATACCATCCATCGTGAAAGTCGTCAAAAGTTAAAGAAAGAAATTGTAAAATAGTATGATCAAGAATCGAAAAAAGAGAAGGGTATCGTTGCGAGTCCAACTACACTTAAGTTCCATTATATTCACCTTCAGAAGCATTGCCATATCAAAAAGATAAGACAACGGACATCATGAAGTTGTTTACAAGAAAAGGGCAGCGAGACCAGCAGCGGCCATCAAACCAGTAGCACCAGTTGGTAGGGAACCCATGGCGGAAGAGGTTGCGGATGCTGCAGCGCTACCAGCGGCAGAGGTGGCAGAAGAGACTCTGCTGGTGGCAGATGAAGCTACGCTGGTGGCAGATGAAGCTACGCTGGAAGCACCTGAAGCCAAACTAGAGGCGGCAGATGAAGCTGAGGATTCGATGGAAGAGATAGCAGATCCGGCACTGGATGAGATAGTAGAAGCGGAGGAAGCAGCCTCGGAAGAAACGCTGGCAACAGCTCCAATACCAGAGATGGTGGTGGATCCTACAGTGGTCTCGAAAGTGGAGGAATCGCTGGTGACAGTGGAGACGATAGCAGAGGTGGTGATGGCGGAGGAGACACCGCTGTCAGTTGGGCTTGGGGTGCTGTAAATGGTGGAAGATCCAATAGTAGACTCGAAGGTGGAATCATCACTGGTAACGGTGGAGACGACAGCTTCAGTAGAGATTGGAGTAGAGGATACAACAGCAATACCACCGGCACCGTAGATTGTAGTAGATCCAATGGTGGTTGTGATGGTCTCAGATCCAGAAGTGACGGTTGCGAGGAGAGCAGAGGTGGTGATGGCGGAAGAGCTGGCAGCAGCCTATCGAATTTGTTAGTAAATATTCAAATTCACTTGATAATGGCATCATTGTTGACATCAACAACAAAGAAAACACCGCGTGCAAAATAGATTGAAAATATCCAGGGGACAACCACTGAAAACCCCACAAATAGAAATTGACGTCATGCCATAGAGAGAAAGAATGGACCAAACTTACAGATGACTCAGCTGAACCACTGCCAGAAGCAGAGGCGCTCGAGGCGGTAGAGGTAGCCAAGGTGGATGACTCGGCGGAACCAGTAGAAGAGACAGCTATTGAGTGTTAGCACAAGATCAAATTGAAACTTGAAATCGTGGATATCATACCTGCGCAGTAGCTTTGGCCGTAGGCGATAACAGAAACGGCATCTGCAGTACCGCATGCGGCGTTGGAGCAATCACGGATACCATAGGCAAAGTCTGGCTTGGTGCAAAGACAGGCGGCATCAGGAGAAGAGCATCCAAGAGCTTGAGCTTGAGCGAGCATGTTGCTGATACAGGTTTGCTATAATGATAAGATTAGTCATTGAAGATCGAAGAGAGAAAAGTCGCAACCAAGTTGCACAAAGCGCATGCAATTTGACGGCGACGACACAACATATCGCAAATAGAATTAATTACTTACACCACATGATGGAAGATCAGTGAGGGTTTGAGCGACGGAAGCAGCTGCGAAAGCGCTGATGGCGAGGATAACTGAGGACTTCATATTGATTATGGTGGTGCGAGGAAGTATACTTCGTAAATTGTATTATAGAATGTTTGAGATTGAAGAGAGTTGGACTTTCGAAAAGATTTGATGGATTGAGATGGTGATTAGAAGTTATTTATCTTTACGTGGAAGATGGATATGGAAAAGTGTGACGAGGGTGGATGGGGAGATGGAAGAAGGTTTTTTTCTTTGTTTATAGAAAAATGAATTGGTTTGAAAGTAAGTTGGGGGTGGAAGTGAATCTTATTATAAATTTTAACAAACGAGGAAGGACCATGAAAACCCGAAGTGAAGTCAGAGTGAATATTGAGCCTTGACTATTGTGATTGAGTGAAGCTTGATTTTTTTCTTCTTTCCTTTCTTGCTTGGGCTAAGAAATTAGCTTAGATGGGAAAGAGTGACGAAAGGGAAATACAGATCCATGAAAACGAAGCTAAGGTAAGGTACCCAATTTGCCATCAGTCTCTGCGAAGCTGGGCTTGATATTTAGCTCTCTCAACCAACCAATGGACTAATTCGTAATCGAGTTAATGAGGTCGATCTAGTCCATTTGTAGCTTAGATCCGTCTGGATAAAGACACTCAGGTAGGTGAATAAAATTGATTCGCTTTGACAGCATCCCTGGGTACAGAGCAGACGGTTTGGATATATCAAAACTAATTACCAATTGAAGTTGTATAACCATCATCTAATTTCAATCGTTGCAACTCAAGTACACTGATGATTATCATCACTGATGATTCAATATTCACAAATTCAGATTCAAATTCGTACATTTATTACCCCTTTGGGAACAGGCCGTTGACCTCGGTTGTGCCTTTTCATCTGAATACTATTTCATACTGTATTGTATTCGAATATGAAATAAAGATTATACTTTGTGAGGGTCATCTTGCCAACAAGTCCGTCTACGCTGGCCATGTCTTTTTCCCCAAGCTTGGAAACTCTCACCGATGTGTGAACCCTCACATGTACGTTGCCGTTTTCATAGTGCTAGTTGATGCATCTTTACTTCATCCATTGTAGAGGACCAGTAGCATCATCAGAAGTGGAGGATACCAGCCACGAATTCTATATGAGATGGCTGGAAATATGATTTTCCTTGTATGTACTCGTGCACCCAGACGGGATTTGGGGGAGAGATGCTGTCCAACTTTCACTCGCTTGCAGATACTGATGCATGGGCATTGGGTACATGTCAACTTCCAAGAAATCGTTGGTAAATTTCTCCGCATTTATCGACAGGGAAGAGGAGAGAAAAAAAAATTCAAGGTTGGATTTCTTCCTAGCCATCCAGGGATCGATGCACGTACGGTCCAAAAGAGATGTGGCGTGGCGTGGCGCATGCATTTAGTTCTTTCTGACATCACGGACGGTGTGGCTGATGCTCATGGTATGGGTGATATTGGTGATACTGCATGGACATGGACAATCAAATGTTTCTCAGGTCATGCCATGCTATGCCATACGACTATCCCCAGATCTTCCATGTTTAATTTCATGCTTTTTCGATCATCCGCTCATATTTTAATTGGGCACACTCTTGCATTCTTAAGCTAATCATCTCACAAGTCATGGTTACACAGATGCTGCTCTTTTCCATCGATATACGCACGCCGCACAAAAAAGAGCGTAAATCACTCGGACGATTTACCTAGCAACCATCATCCAAAACCAAGTTTCCTAACAGTGCTTTTCATGCTTCGCTGGCAAAGAAAAGTGGGAATGTGTTTCTTTTACCTGGTCATACTCTGGACAATTCTTTTCTCTTATTTCATCAATTTGTCATGGGGATTCAATTCAGATTCATAAACAAATCAATTACATCGAAAAACTAAAAGTCTGTGGTTGTTGAACGCTTCTCAATAATATGGTGAGTCGTGACGTCTATCGGTTGTCGAAAGTGAGATCTTCCCTCCAAACTTTCCATCTTTTCATTGATATCCAAGCTTCGCTACCCAGGTCAAATCTTATTTCAGGGTCCACAGAGAGGCTGGGTTACCAACCGGGGATGATCTGCACTTCCTATCTTTTGCCATTAATACTACAAAGTCGAGACTCGAGACACCACTAAAGCAAGGAAAGGAAGGTCACGGCGACTCAATATTAATAGGCCGCTATACCGGCTTTGACCAACGAAAAGAACACAAGTTCCCCACGAAATCAAGGATAAATCCTGGCTCATTGAATTAAGTGGTTCAAATGTCCATGTTGAGCTGAAGGAAAGTCGAAAAGAACATATTTGATATTGATGTTCATCGCTGATGTCGATATCGACGGAAGCTTCTAGGAGGTTCATTCATTCATTCATGTAAGTGAAATCTAATTGGAAATGTTCGGCGATGAGATAGAGAACACGGGATTCCAAGCGAACACAGAGGATGTGTATACGGGATAGGTAGGCAGGTCGGTAGGTAGGTCGGTATTTGTGTTATGAGATGAATTTTTTGATTATCTGGGTAGGTATCGATTTCGTTATTATCCGCAGCTTCATTTCCTCTCAAACTCCTTCATTTCCTCCAAATCAACTAATTGTATCACGCAAACCTCTTGGACCTCTCATTACCTACCTAGTAGGTGTTAGACGCTTTCCGTACTCTAGGCCATGAAGTTGACTGACTACCTAGTAGATATCACAGAGTTTCCGCGCTATTGAATACTCAATACTTGTTGATTGATGATTCTCTTTGAATACATGCCTAGGTAATTTGTAAATCCTGTCGTCGTTCGGCCATCTCCTCTTCCACCACTCTTGATTCCCGTGGCTGGTAAAACTTTAAAAAAACTTAATTTCACTTCCCTCGGTAATTCAACGAACCATTCATCTAGAACCAATCCTTCAGGTGAACAAGGATCAGCTCATACTTCTTTTCCTATCGGGGTTTCCCTCTCCATCCATTCTCTTGAATTTCAATCCGGAGTATTGATTTTGGAAAGCTAGAAGCCTTTTTCCTGCCCCTCCAGTTTCCAATCAGTTTCCCACGATATTAAACACCCCTTCCAGAGAAAGGGTACAGCCTCATCGGATCGACTGAGCTGATATCTATCCAAGATCCATTTATCCGTCCACCATCCAGATAGCGATAACGTTGCGGCAAGGAACCGCAAGGAAGGGTCCCCGAGACATCTCAGCTCGGGTGGCAGTCCGAACGTGATCTTCATATCCATGTATGAAGTAAGGCGATGCGAATTTACAATTTACAATTCACAATATCATGACCCCGCCGTCAAAATAGGATCGGATCCTACTGTCCTACCAAGTAGAATATCCTACCACTTCACTTTGTCCACAGCTGTATCCAAACCTTTTCAAGCGCAAAGTTATTGTCCTCCAACAATCTTTGTCTTTCCGACATTTGACACAGTTGAATCCCAAACAAGTCTGACCCGTATTAGAATCTGACTACTAGAATCTTACTTTGAGATTTCAATACACCGCCCATTCATTGTTCAAAGCGATTGATGGAGCGCAATGGAGCGCAAAGTGATGTGGCAATTCAAATTTCCATACCGTTCGCAATTCAATGTTTTACAGTGCTCGGTCGCGAAAATTTCAATCGTGGTGGGCAGTGGAGACAATGCAAGCACTTTTTTATTTTGCCAGCGCAACTGAGCTCGAACATAAATCTCAATCGAGTGCACTCTCTGTCTCTCCGCCAGTCTTGCGTCACTTTTAATTCTAGAATTTGACCTCCTTTCTGTTCATGAATTGATCTGGCCTTTTAGATCATACATCATAACAGCTGTACCTTCATCCAAGATTCAAGCAATGAACAATCTGGGAATGCTCAAATGTCTTATAGTTGTTATGTCATAATATCGGCATTACATTTTCTGGGACTTCTAGAGTCGTAGCCCAAGCTCAAGCTCAAGCTCCATTTAGTTAGTGGAGCTATACTTGGCCAGCCCCACCACTCATGCTGTCTTTCAGTTTTTTGTCTTGCATCTTTCTTTCTTCCTCAGAGCTCAGTGCTCACTGATCGTTCGGCCCGTTGGTAGCATTTTTGAACGACAATCAATACCTGATCAATTTGGACCGACAACAAGTATGGAGGGACACGAATGGGGACTGACTCGAAGTTTACGAATTTCGGTTCGCAACCAGCTGTCAAATTCAGCGCGTCTATTTGAGGACGGATTCACATTGGTGAGAGTATGGTGTGAAATACATGATGAATGTTTTTGAGCTTGTACATATCCAAAGCTCTTTGTCTAGTCTTGTTAAGAAGTCGGTAAGCTACATGGATCAGTGAGCAGCGAGTATACCTTTCTTGGAATATTCGACCCCAATCATCATCACCATTGAAAGTTTATTTGTAGTTCATGAAATGGGACAATTCTTGCCCTCTATTCCGTGTTCCATATTCTAGTTTTCTGCCCTTTTCTCCTTAGCACCAAGCCAAGTGGATGATCCTTTTCTCGGAATTACCTAACAATTATTAATCACCCCCACCAAACTTCTTCACCCCACCCAAAAATAAGGTTTCACGTGACGGAAATTATTCTATCTAAAATCTTCACTACAACCACAAAAAAACATCGCAACAACCTCAAAAAATAGATAAAAGGAGCAAAATATGAATCAACTGGCGGTGCTGGGAATCGAACCCAGATTGAAGCGGGAATGTTTGAGCCTGTAATGACTCGACTTCGTGAAGACCCTGAGAGGAGAAACCACAACACCACGTGCTACCATTACACCACACCACCCTGTTATTTGATGAAAATCGTGGTTGATATTTTAAAATATTAAGAAGAAACACGTTGGGCCTACTAGTCTGGGATAAGAGTCAGACGCCGCCGTGGAGTCACCAGAGGAGCATGAGAAACTAAGTCACTTTACTCACTAAGTCTTGAGGTGCAACTGTGACTCATGTCCTGCTGCCTATTGTGATCATCAACGTTTTGTTTATTCATAATTTTGGGGCCCATTGGAGTGCGACTCTATTGTCATATATTTTCCACTGAGTGTCTCGATTTGACGTCCCTATGCATGAAACTCACGATCTTGCTACTCAGTGCATCGTTGATGGATCAGAAGTTCTTCTACTAGTCGCAGGCTGAGTGCTCACTCCCTACTGCTCACTCACTTGTATATCGGATGTCAAGTTCATTACTATCCTCCTTTCTCTCCAGCAATACTCCCGAGACCATTCAAGTTGACCAGTTCTTCTTGATAAACACTTTACAAAATCTCATCTCTTTGATTCATTTGATTTCGAACTCCTTATCCATTTCCATTCCTTCTCTTTCTACGTTATCGAAAGACTTTCTACTCGACCGGCTCGTCTAGATTTCATTCGAACTCAACAGGGATGAGTTCTATTCCACCATTTGCTCATCATCAAATTGAGAATAGTTACGTAGTTAAAACCGTTCTTTGTGATTCGATACCAACTCGATTGATAGTTGTTATCTCACCTCTTCTGTTCCGTCGATTTTGGATGCCAGAAGTATCAATGAAGCCTTCTTGGATTAATATGCGAATACTGGACATGCTTGTATATGGAACTAAATCAATATTTCCAAGAAGGAGAGTGCAGGTGGTGTATTTAGGCGTCTTGGAAATTTTATCTCAATGATTGAACATAATCACGAGATACACTAGAGAAATACTGGATGGTAACATCCATCTGAATCTACTCTCTGGATATACAAGCCATATATCGGGACTTCAAAAAGCTGCCGTATACTTCAGCAGAAACATGGTATCTTTAGGCACGGTAAGCTTTTCTCCAGAACAATTTGTGACGATTGTATCAGCGACGCACCGTCTAGGAATAAATTCCACAACATCATATAGTCGCATAGACGCTTTTAGCACTGCTCCGGTATAGCCCCGGTACAGTTGTGCAAAATCTTCAGCCACTGTCCAGAATTCCGTTCGCCGCTCCCCAAGTTGCGTGTCGAGATGATATGATCCTGTATGTTCTCTTGTCCACCCCTGTCTACCGCCAGGATGAGGATCAGAAAAGCCATTGTATTTCCAGAAGTTCCGTGTCCAGAAAGGAGGAAAAGAATACATTGCCAATCAGGATTCTTTCGGCATGACTTTCCCATTCTTCTCGATAGAATCTGGTATAGTCCCAGAGAAGAGATCAAAGTATCTAAAAGATAATGTCAGTTTTGTATGTCTAGAGACTGGGTTTTATGGGTGGTGAAGTTGTCCATCATTGTCATGTTCATGGTGGTGGGGTGTTGCTTGTGCTTTATGAATGCTTCTTTGCACATATTTTCGATATGACTATGCGAGTCATGATACACTTTGTCGGCTTCTCGAATGCTTCCGAAAGGCAATATTGCCAGAATTTCTATGGGTAGACTTCAGAGGAAGTTTAAAAAGAGAGAGTATGTATATTTCAGAGTGACTTGAGATTGTGAATTTGATCTGACGGTCAAGTCATGATCAATGATATGATTTCGTTCGATCTGATAGAACCAATCACTTGATATCAAATTATATTATATAATTGTGTGATTATATCATTTAAAGTTTTGATAAAATTAATTGTATGATTCGAAATCTAGATTACTATTTTACATTATTATAATCTTTGATATAGTAATCGACAATACAAAATACAGTTGATCGATATGATCTGACCTGATAGTGCAATATGATCTGATAGTCATTTGACAATCCTACAGTGACTTGCCTCGAATTTCGCTCGGTATGTTATCTTCTATTCCCATTTTGTCAACAGTGGCGAATGTAGCTTCGACAAATCCAGTCCTCTCTCTCAACTTGTTTACTACCAGAAGCTCTTCCTTGCGACGTTCAAAAATCAACTCGAGATCAAAGAACGACTGTGCAATACCGTGCAAAGTGAATTCTGACAAGCAATCTTTCACAAGAGTAACAATTGAACTCTTCCGGACCAACGAATCGGTACATTTTTCCGTCTCAAAAAGTAAAGCTTGCCACATCTTGATATTGGCGTGAGATCTAGTAGCAGGAGCTACCATTTTGTGATGGAAATCCCCAGTCGCAATTTATAGCTGTCTGCAGATATATATGGTCCATGTATATCAAGACGCCAAAGAGCTCTCTCTACTGGCTTCACGAACCTAGCTCCCTCGGCAGTCTAGAGCATGTTTCCGTTCGGTGAAGAGAGCGCAATGTTATCAGTGTTAAGGTTTTAAATAGAGTATACCCGACATGTCAAACGTGAGCACTCTGCTCATACTAGCACAGCATTAGCCAGTTACACTTAATGAATATATGGGTAGCGCGCCTACGAAAGCTAGCCCCTTGTTCATGACGAAGGCCAATATCTCAATGCCGGGACAAGCTTGAGTAGCTAGCTAGCTAGCCACCAGAAATCAGCTGTGTGTATCCTGTAAAGCTGTGAAAATATTGCCAGGATCTATACAGAAGAAGGTTATCATGTGGTGATCTATAAATGGGGAATTCGCTTTTGTTCGCAGTTTGCAAGTTTGAAGTCCGTGAGAGGATCTTCTGAGTGGAGTGAATCAATTAGGAACGGAAATGATTACTAGGTAGAAGTGGCTGAAGCATAGTTCTTAAAACTAGCAGATAATGTGCGTTGAAACACGGGGAAAATACTAATGGAGGTAATGAAAGATGAAGATGTTATAGATTGTGAAACTCAAGTCTAATTAGAAAGTTTTTATATTCATCGCAAGGTGTAAAGTATAGCGATATTTCACCAACATTTTGCTCGCCTGATTTGTATCATCAACTTTCCAGGCATAATCTCTCTCATGGATGTAAAATTCAGGTGTATCACTAATGACCCTCAAAGAAGTGAGCATATCAGACTGTGCCACTGGGCGTGCATCTAATCCTCGGTAACAATTAATCCGTAAGGCGGGACGGATCACATATTCCGTATACCACTTCCCTGGCTCTATGTACTACGCCGCAAATGACTTTACCCCGATATGGCCTTATCCAACAACCAGCTGTGCTTATATTCGAGGTCTCCCCGGGGGAAGCCTCATAGCATCTCTATTTCTTTTTTCTTCAGCTACCTACCTTGAGTCTTTAACACCAATACAAAGATCAAGATGTCCACGAACGCCGAGCAACGAGAATATATCTTCAAAAGAGATTACAAATCTTCCATGCGGTAAGCTATCTATCCTAGCTATTGAGGAAAACACGAGTCACTGAAGCTGATACATACATCCATACACAAAGCCTGAATTACAATCATTTTCTGCTCAAAGAAGTCTGTGGATCCCTCGTGCATCCCAGTATCCCGCTCCATCAAACAAATCTGCGAATCGCAGATGTGGGTACATAACCCCGCTATACTGTAAATAACTAAGCGATATCTCCATACCAACTAACTCCCTATCCAGAATCTGGGCCTGCGATCTAGCCAGCTAGCTCCCGGAGACCGTCCGCATCGACGAGTTCGACATCTCCGATGCCCAGTACCCGGCAGCGGGATTCCGACCCAAGAATGTACATCTGTATGTGCACGATGGGTTTACAGCGTATCCGGACGAGTTTCGGGGACAGTATGATATTGTGCATGCGAGGTTTTGGCTGTGCATCGTCAATGATCCGGATGCGAAGCCGTTGTTGGAAAAACTGGTGTCTCTAGTTAGTAAGTTGGAGTTGATTTTGGAGAACATCCTTTAGTCAAGCCATATATCTCTCTAACACATATATCCATAGAGCCTGGCGGATACCTACAGTGGCTAGAGCCTCTACCTCTGTCAGCAAATGTCGTCGTGACCCAAGAAGGTGCCGAAACCAGCGCATCCGAGCGCCTTGCAAACACCTTCCATAAACCCAAGCCCGACAGCCAGTACGGGTGAGAAATTCCCAGATGAGTCGATAGATAAATGCGAGGGAGTCCAAGATGCTAATTTGAATTTTGAAATAGGTGGGTTGAGGGTCTCAAGTCCCTTTTCAAAAAAGAGGGACTTACAGACGTGATCCGTACTGATTATGCATGGCCTAATCACCTTCGTCCTCTTTGGTCGCAGAGCTCAATGGCAACGACTGTGGATGTTATGGCGAAGATCGATCGTTATAACACGGGGGGTTCCGGGATGGGGATGAAGTTTGTGGAGGACTTGGAGAGAGAAAGTGCAAATGGTGTTGCGGTAGACACGCCGTTCCAGTGTGTCGTTGGCCGTAAGCCTTTTGAATGATCTTGTGTTTTTGTTGGACTGGCAGATTGTAATGATTACAGATCGTGGATATATACTAGTCTGTTTGATGTCTGATAGCTAGAATTTCACGATAGAATATAGAACTTGATATCTATAGTATATTCTTCGCTTCAAAAAACCTTCTCCTGATAGTTAATGAATAAACCCACGTATACGTAGGAGAGGTAATAGATAGACCAAACCACTACTTCTTACAGCAACCGGTAGGTTATCCAAATAATCACAAAAACTCGACTTCAACTCTCCAACAACACCCCTCGGAAGCATCTAAAGTATGTACTTCAACTCCACGACCATGACCTCAAAAACACATTGATACCTCAACCAGCAAGGTTACCAAGGAGGTAAGCCCCATTCTGGGATTTCGAAAGAAACCTGCACCTCAACGTTGACCTTCTACGAGTATCCGTATTGGGGTTCGATCTAACCCTCCTCTATACTCCTAGGGAATACCAAAACAAATGGTTTAACTTATTTCCGCAGAGTGCGGCACGCACCGGTATATTCCATTCCCTAAGGCGCCACCTGCGGGCGTCATCGCTCAACAGGGATCCATCCTATTGACCCAAGGACATGTATTCATATGACCTTTCTCGCTGTGAGAAATCAAATCATCACAATACATGCTCTGGATTCTGGTACCTACTTAGCTAGCAACCCCTCTTACTCTGAAGCCACATCGCACTTTCAAAGAATATATAAATAAAGACAAAAAATAGTATTGAAACCATAATAAAGCAAAGCCAATGCGTGCGAATATGAATTTGCTCTACTCTATTCTTTACTTATGAATCTGTACGGAAAAATAAGCTTCTACATATATCTGTATACTTATAAGAAGGATACAACGACGCATACACTATTTATGATGTACAGGTCCTAAATATTTACATATATTCTTTTTGAAGACCCAGTAAATATAGAAAATAATAAATAGCCTGAATAAGAACTCCAAAAAAAGCTGATTCTTTTCTATTAAGTTAGGGGCTACAATATACTAGCTATAGAATTAAAGTCACTTACCTGTATTCTACCATATTCCTTCCGATTTTTTAAAATGTCATCATAACGAGAAACTAACGAATCCATTGATCAACAGTCCCTTTTGCCCAAGATAGTTGAATCAAAACCTACAAATATTACATAAACACAGATTCCTATTCCCATTCCTATTCCTATTCCTATTCCCATTCTTCTTTCATTCCCAAAGCTATAAAATCCAGTATTCCCTCCTCCCACTATTGAATCTCAACTTGACATTTCGCGATGTTGAAAAAATACGTGAAGTGAAGCAAGGGACACAAACTATGAGCCGGTATGATATATAATATAAGCCTGGGGTATAATAACCTTTTCCACAGAAACAAAAGGTTTCCTGCGCTGATGCTTAATGCCAAGGGCTTTCAATCTCGATAAGCGATGGGACAGGGACGTTGGAGGCCATATCCGATTGGTGATATATTGGAATATACTAGGTACTTATAAGGGTTGTTGATCTTTCTTTATATTGGAATGGAGAGTAAGAACTAACCATGGTGTTGAAATGGGAAAGCAATATCACATACCCCTACCAATGAAGAAATTAAGGATTTCTAGTCTTTCATATTCATACATCATATACTAGACTACAATACTGTACAAATACAAACAAAAGTCATCTCATCTCGTATATTCATCTTATTCATATCATTTCGTCTCTTCTCATCTCATCTCTAGGTATCTCATCTGATCCTGTCCTACTGTCCCTCCTCGCATCTCCCTCTCTCCCTATCCCAACCCAATGTTTATGATTATATATATTAAGCAGATTCTCAGCTTAAGAAGTAGTATTCACAACCTTCTCCATGTTCGCCCATCCTGTCTCCTCTTTCCGATATCCGAGTACCTTCCATTTCTTGCTTCATTTCAATGGATCTAATCCACACTTCTCTTCAAAGGTACATTCCATCCACACTTCCTTAAATGCATCAAACCACAATAATGTTTTCACGCCCGCAACTCCTCTTTCAATAAAAGGTACAAAAAAAGTATCCCATCCCTTTGCATATGCATTGCTTTAAAAATATCCGCCAGCATCTTAAGAAAAACTAAAACCACAACTTTGCTCAGATCCCATCCATCCATCGGTCCATCCATTCACAAAATCTCTTTTCAATCGATCTTCCAAACCTAAAGCTCCATCGGGCAAATAAACTTCCATCGCACGGGATATAAGAGAACACGAAATCATAGTAACATAATCCATCATAGCCTACAATCCTTTCCACGAAACAATTATGATTTCGCAACGAGTTGTGCGCCCAGACTTCGATCATTTGCTTCATACCTCATCAAGTCTCGAGCTAAAAGCAGTCGTTCTTCGGGATGGATCACGTTCCAATTTCCAAGTCAACCTCACAATAACTTTTTGTCGGTCATTGGAAAAAATAAAACACTTCAAGAACACATCGCCATAGAGTTTCGTTTCCCACCATCCAAGTTTATAGAAGCATCACACAACATGACAGATTATCAGCCTTCCATCGATATTTTCTTAGCAGTATCCGTGCTTTCAACACTTGCATTGGTACCTCTTCGACCATGGCTGCCCACTGCTGCTAGCTTCATTTTTGGTTTCTTTCTCATCATCGTGAGGCCTTCGTCACTATCTGAGTCATCCATGTCCGCGTTCATACTGTTATCACCATCACCGTTGTATCCCTCTTCATCTGTGTCTGCATAAGGATGACTCACAGCGGGATGGATAACAACATGATCGTCAGAAATTGTAGAAGCTTTGGTTTCAGAACATTCTTTGGAAATTACAGGTGGCGTGACTGTTTCAGAGGTATCGTAGATGGTTTTTGAGGGACAGCTACCAGGATCTTGAAGCATATCACCTTCTGGATCAGCGGATACAGATGATGAGCCTGATACTAAAGCGGGTAATGAAGGGACCGATGGGAAGAATTGTTCATTCGAACCGAGAGCTATTGAGGAAACAGGTGAGTTGACATCAGACGGGAAATTCATGTCGCCAGGTGATATGATACTTGTCGAGGTAACTGAGCTATATGACCGAGCACGTCTGGCAGCATCCTCTTGTTTTTGAGCAAAGATCTCATCGTCAGGTGATGGCGGACAATTTTTCAATGGTGCAGTTTCTAACTTGAGTTTCGAGCTGTGAAATTCAAGCCGTTTTGCATTTGAATCCGCTTCCATCTTCCTTCTTCGATCTAGTTGTTCTTGAGCTCTCTGAAATGATTCAGGTGTACTCGCACCATATGTTCGAGGGGCAGGTGTTCTCCCTTCCGGAGTTCGATTAGCTGTGGCAGGTCTATCGTCAAGGATTGATGCGGCATATTGGGTACTCATGACATTAGGCGTTGATGCTGACGAAACCGTCTGCTGTTTTTCGAAAATGTGCGGGTGGAAAAACAAGGGTGAGGGTATTGGCCTGTCGAAATAAGCGTCAACCGGACTATTCTCGGAGGAATATGTTGGACGGGGATGTTTAAAAAGTCCAGGGGCAACAGCAGTACTCATTCCAACGATGGCGGAAGCATGTTTGTCTTCGGCTTTAAAAAGACTCCTATCGACAGATCTAGCCCTCGATGATGCACTTTCATCAATCTCCGTCAAGGATTCTCGACCTCGAGGATTCCATAAATGTCCACCAAATATTTGTCCCATGTGATCTGTGAAAGGACCTGGCGTTCTTGGACATTCTTCTGTAGTGGGACTTCCGGAAAATGCGTTATTTACAGATCTCGAGTATGAATGGCCTCTATGAACGACCGTCGCAATCGACGGCGTCCCCGAGATAGTGCGTTCCGGTGGACCTGGTCTCGCATCAAAATTTGATGATGCCAAAGAGGATCCAGAACGTTTGGGAGTGTTTCCTACCAGGGAAGAAAGGGAAAAGTCCTGTTGGAATGGATTGCATTGCAGGGAGTCAGGGCTAGCCGTTTGACTTTGGGCCAAAGGGTGTTCCGTTGGTTCTTTATGATGATCATTGTGAGAATCACCGAACGATGAGAAGTATTCATCTCCACGAAGACTAGCTCGACGAACTATCTCGCGCAAAATAGGAGTATATGGCGGAGCATGGATGTGGTTTTCGGTACCTGAACTTGTGTTTGTAGCATTGCTTGTAGCTCTCTTACGGGACCGGGACCCTTCACCCTTATCGTTTCTCATCACACTTGTGACCTTGCCTATAGTCTTTTTAAAAGTCGATCGAGCTCGCTCCAAAAATGTAATAGGTACAACAGCCCGTTCCAATTCACTCTTGTCGACTTCAATCCTACGTCCTGCGGTCTTGCGTGATGGATCTGTATCGTCAAGCCATCCAATGATGTTCTCGATGCCTTTGATCGTCCATGGATGTCGTTTGACTTCTCGGAGTTTGATACGCTCGGCAGGGTCTTTGATTAACATTCTTTTGAGCAGATCATATAACTCATCATCAATTTCCTCGTAAGACAAATCATCCTCACTCCTATATGGCCCATCCCATGGTCCCATCCTCCTGCTGAAGTGTGAGGTTGGATTCCCTGGATCGACAGCCTTTAGTCGTTTTCTGGGTATATATACATCCTCCTTTGCGATAGCCTTGAACAACTGGTATTCATCCTCGGCCATGAATGGAATGCGAGCATATACTAGGCAGTATAGAGTAATTCCCAAAGACCAAACATCGATTTGTTCAGTAATTCTTGGCTGTTCAATTTCTAGATCTGTATAGCATAATTCGGGAGCGAAAAAGGCAGGTGTTCCAACAGTCTTA
Organism: Botrytis aclada; assembly: GCA_014898285.1. Lineage (NCBI taxonomy): Eukaryota > Fungi > Ascomycota > Leotiomycetes > Helotiales > Sclerotiniaceae > Botrytis > Botrytis aclada. The sequence goes on from RCSV01000013.1 coordinate 134,605, forward strand.
GCCAACTCTAGATCGTCATCAAAGTCAGTTGCGTCGGCTTCGGAAATGTTCTCTTCTGTCTCTCCTTCTCTGATAGGTCGACCGAAATACGAGACACCAAAATCAGATATCTTGACGCGATGATCCTTTGTCCATAATAGATTAGCAGGCTTGATGTCTCGATGAACGATACCTTCGTAGTGTAAATACTCCAGTCCTAAGACAGTGTCTCTGAAAGCCGACCTCGCTTGATCCAAAGTAAAGCACGGGACATAAGAGAAATCGTCTTCAAAAGCATCGTGTTGTGTCATGTCATCAACCGAAGACATGTGAGAAATAATACTATCCGCCATGCTAGGAGATCTTCCTCGATACATTGGATCCTCCGCGTAAGACCCATACATTGTGCCTTCCAAAGCCATGGCTGAAGCTTGTGGAATGTATGAGCCGGGGGTATCCTCTTCATTATCGCTATCTAAAGGCCCTATCTCAAAGTCAACATCGCCACCTCCAGGTAAAGGAGTGGGAGCACGCGAACTTCTTGCAGTTGGTGCTCTAGATGTTGCTCGAGAACTTTTCATAGATCCAGGGGCTGACCGAACTAGAGACGTGTGCGATAAGGATACAAAGGAGTCTTTTGTGGTGACTCGCGATAGGGGTGGTAACTCGGAACGTTCTTCTTCTTTTTCGTCATCATCCCCATGTTCCAAACTCCAAAACTCTCCATTTCCTTGATACTGCAGAAGTTTTGCCCTCTTCATCTCTTTCCTTTGTCGTCGACGTTTGAGTGTCTCGAAGTATGCCTCGTCATTTCCCTGATCATCCTCTCCCCTAATTTCTCTTTCAATTCTACGCCGCTCATATAAGGATATCTTGCGGACTCCCTTCCGACGCCACACTATTTCTCCTAATTCGACATGTTCAAGAACCATGTATATTTTTTTCAACTCCGGATCATCAATAACTTCCAAGAGGCCGACGACATTAGGGTGACGAATCTTCTTGAGAATGGCAATCTCTCTCTTCGTTTTGTCTTCGGGGGAAACTGTAACTCTCCCAAGTCTTCTTTTCTTTGAAAATCTTTGTATGATTTTGATGGCGACATAATCTTGAGTTTCAAGGCTCCGGGCCAATTTAACTTTTCCATGTACACCTCTCCCAATTTCATCGATGATCTCATATTGATTTATGAGTTTTCTTCCGGTGATGAAATCTTGTTCGACTTGTGCTTTGTGAGTTCTGATATCGGGAACAACGGATTAGTCAATGTTTCAAGACGTAGTGAGTCAGTAAGTAGACCGTCGAAGTGGCGGGCTTGGTAGATTGATGGATTGTGTTGACAACCCCTCGATACATGCGAAGGTGACACAAGGTGTAAACACCCAACGAGAAGCTTCGCAGATTGAGGAATCGAAGATGCCCAGAGGAAAGTGAATTGCGCAACGGAAGGGATTGACTTACTCTTTTACTTTGTGCATCTGCAAAGGGTGTAAATAAGGACTCGAATGAGGAGTTCCATGGTCGGAAAGCGGTACAGGTTGACGATGGAAGTGGGAAGGACTAAATAGACCTGGACTCGAAGATGGAGTACTTCCCGCAGAGGTTCTTGGAAATGTGGTTGAATCCATTGTAGTATAATTGTGGTTGTGATCGTGGTGGTTGTGAAAGCACGTCAGGTGCAGGCATCTTTGGTCGTCAAGTTTCTGGCAATCTTTGCCCCAGGTGAATCAAATTGGAGTAAAAGATTACGAGCGAGCCATCATATACTATTGTACGTGAGGTGAGTAAGGCAGTGAAGGGGTATTTGATTGTTTCTTCGTTGTTGGGAGGTGGTGAATTGGTGAGGGGAGGCAGTGATGAGGTCAATGTATTCGGTCTTTCTTGGTTGTTGTCGTAGCAGTAGTAGAAATGGCAATGGGAATGGGTCGTTTCGTCTTCGGCTGGGGTCAATGGTCGTCTGTCTCTTTTTAGTTTGATTATTTTAGCTTTAGCTTTGGTCGTTTAATCAGTTATTGATCGGAAGAAGAAAAAAGGGTGGTAAGGGTGTTGCTGCGACTTCGTGAGGTAAAGTTTAATAAAGTAGTGTGAGATGAATTAATGATGAATTGATGATGGATGGATGGTGCCCTCCCCTGGTGGAGAAAAGAATCCAAGTCATTGATGGATTAGATTGTCCGTGCTTTCCTCTTACCGTACCGTACCGTGCAGTCCTTTCCCAAAATATTAGTCTTTCGGATCAGAATCACCAGATGGAGAATCTCTGGTGTTGAATCCCGGTTGAGGTGAAGTGGTGAAGTGGATGGAAAATGGAGTGAAGTCAGAAGAGGAAGAGGAAGAAGATGGATAATCATAATAATCACCACCACATGGACCACCAATAATAAAATATATCGCATGATAAATACCTACCTAGATTGGTTACTTGGATTAAATGCGCCTAGAAAGTACTAGATTGATAGACACTAGTGGATGGATTTCTTCTTTTTCTCTTTCTTGTATCTTGATCTTCCAGTTAGATCTTTCGCTGCTAATAAGGCTCAAGGCTCGTACCGTGTGGCGGTTCTTCTCATGATCAAGAGGTAAGTTGAATTGGAACTGGGAGTCGATAGAGTAGCACCGGAGAATGATAACTAACTATCAGATAATAGATCTATCTTTGTGAATCCATACTTCTTCTCTGCTGGGAGACTGTTGATTCATTGATTTGATTGTGAGTAGATTGATATCCATAATATTCTTAGGGGGACCAGTGACAGTGACAGTGACAATGACAGTGACATCGATGAGGTAAGCTCGGTAAATCAATACTAGTTACTCGTTGAGTGTTGACGATGAGGACGTAACTAGAAACAAAGGAACTATCAATATAGAATTGCTGAAGAAGATTTGAGTGCCCCAGATGGGCCTTGATGATACTGTAAGATTCTTTCTGCGAAATGCTTGATACTTGCTCGTACTCCCTCGTACAGAGACAGATACCTATAGCTGCCGGTATATGAAGAACAATGTAACTTTCAATATAGTCAATGTTTGGAGGGTCAATATAATATTTCTTCCACAAGTTATTACAGGTGCAAAAGGCGCATGGAAATTGTGTAAAATTCTATCTGATATGGGTAAGTAAGTCAATGCCTACTGTCAGTTCATGTCAAATCATTCAATGCCCCTTCATCTCGTAGTACCATTGTGAATAACAACCCTCGAAAATCTAATAATACCTCCATGTATAGACAGACAACTAACGAGGTCTTACAAAACGATAGAACTTTGGAAGTCACCATTATTAACCAGTAAGAGCTACTAAAGAGGTCAAAATTAAATGGATTTTTCGATTCAGTTCCTTATAATTAACCAATGGTTACTTTATCCATGCGATTAACAGGTTGATCTTCTTCCTACTTTGTACACAATCATCTCAATCCAGGATGACCAACCCCCTTGGTAAAACCTCAAAAGAATATGGCTGAATAACTCAAGCCGTGGCTAATGTGGCTAAAAATTCCAAGTGTTACAGAGCGGCACAAGATGATTCAGATTCAACCGTATCATTATCATTATCATCAACAACAATGCAATCCTTCTCATCCCAAGAAGATCCAACGAAAAACGGTTGAAAAAGAAGCTATTCGTAACCAAAATCAAGATAAGGATTCACTCCCGTCTCTCACATTTGCCTCTTACTACCTTATCTAGTTACTCAATTTCAAACTTCTTTTCCGTTTGCGGACTTGGCGAAGAGAGGTGGACGGGAAGAAACGAGGACGAATCAACATCGATAGAAAAAGAACATCGACATGATGCATGATGCAAGAAATAATGGAGTCCAAAAAATTGGTCCCTTTTTACTCTCCTTCCCTACTAAGCTCCTTCTACTCGTAAGCAGAGACAGAATATGATCAAATTTATGATAACCTTTTTCGTTTCTTTTTCCCAAGCCTCAACTGATGCACATGTGAAAGGGAGAGATACGGTACCGAACTTTCTTAATCTCACCTCGCGATAGATGTACTTTCAATGCTTCATGATTCTCACATTCATCCATATTGAAGAATCTCAACAGATATACATTCATGGTACGACAACGACATAACACACAAATTATTTATCTCATAGCCGCAGTAAGACGCCCAAAAACCCTTTATTAACCTTGGAATTATCCCGATCCTTTGTGGTGTATAGCTGCTAGCTTAAGCAGGAATCGGGCTGTTGTGCAACCCTCTTCTAAGACGGTAGGTATTTCAGATACCATACTTTTTCAAGCCATCCCCTCGTCCATGACTCCATGAAAATCATCATCTAAATCCTTGAACAATGCGGAGAGGGGGCTGACAATGTATAGATGTACCGACCGGTATAGTAAATGATGCTTCATTTGTTATGATTTGGAAGTATTTCCCGAGCGACCATGCTTCAACTAGCCAACCATTCATGAATACTCCGTCAACCCAATGCTCTTTCGGTCATTACTCCGTATTCTATCAGAACGCAATATTGGATCCTCGCTCTCCTACTCTTCATTTTTGCTATTATTATACTTGTGCCTTTCCCTTCAAGTGCTTACGGGACTAAACATCCAAATTGGCGCGATGCACACAACATCATACAAGGCATATATAAGCCACACCGGTTCGTCGGGCACACCAACACTCCTCTGAGCTACAAAGATTTACATGGGTTTGTTAACCATCTTTCGAGATGAGACTACAGAGCGCCAATAATCAAGACAACAAAGAAAACTTTTTTTCTGTATCAATGACGATGATGAGGCATCGTATGATTAGCCTTTTTCCAAGAAGTCTGAAAACCAATCGTTAAGGCTCCTGATCCCCTTGGGTGGCTCTCGTACTAAAAAGAATCTTTGTTCGTGGAGGGGTAACCTCTACGTCAGACCATTTTCTTTGTCTACTCTGTATCTTACAATCAGTAGAAATGGTTCTTCCATGGTGCCCTTGTCATCCTCAACTCTTCCCTTACCTACCTACTCTTAACGAGAAATCCCCTCGATCGCTTCTCCTTCATTTATCATCGAGGAAAGCATCCAAACTAGTACCCCCATGTCAAATGAATAGAGACTAAACAGTCCAAACTAAGAAACTCGATACGATTCACCATTTTGACAATCTCAGATTCTCAACGAATCAAACCCATTCCCAAAATGCCCTGTCCTCTCGTTGATCATCCAACTGCCAAGTCTTGCACGGCTGTTCGTTGATGTAATGTTAAGTTAAAGGGATCAATTTACGGCCCGAGTTGATTACGACTTTCTTTCTTATTTTGCCTCCCCTATCCTATCCTTCACAGATCAACGAAGCACGGTTCAAGTCGGGTTACTACATCGTTTATTAGTCTTACTCGATGCTAGATTAGATAGAAGGAGAAGGGGAAAGGGAGGGGTGGTAGTTGGTTCATTTGAGGTGATTGAAGAATGTAAAGAGCCTTCTGATACTACCTCCTACGGTATGATTGGACTCGGGGCTTTCAAATGGAAACCTTTGATCGAGTCTCGGTGAATCCAACAATCGAGATGGACCGACAGGGAGAATCGCAACTACTAGTTGATTAATTCTCTATCCCAAACTTAGCATCAACCCAAATTGTCTAATATTATTCCAAGTGCTAATTGATATTTCTCCAATGAGGCGGAATGGAATCATTCCGTCATCAATGCAAGATAGAGCTGGTGGAGATTTGGCAGATGTCTCCATTTACAATTTTGACAAGGGGAGTTGCCTTGATACAGTAAGTTTACGACCTTGTTACAACTACCCACTTTTTCATCGTACGAGCAAATTCCTTCCTCAAGTTACGATCTCTCATCCAAATTGTGTCTAATCTATGGTACCAAATATGAAGAAACCTCCAATTTGCACTTCCATATCCTAAATCAATGTTAATCAATCAACCGATGTGTCTCGTCTGGAAACGTGTTTCCCCTATTTTCCAATATCAATATACTAAACCCAAATGATAAAATCTTCAACTGTAAGTGGGTAGGTACGTACAGCACATCTCCATCTCCCAATCCAAACATCTCCATATCTCCCCACCAGCACACCTAAACACAAGCCCAACCCGCTTCTTCCCGAATCTAATACTGCATGCACACGCGGAGTACTTCGTACATACGTACAACTAGCTCATGATAATAAGTAGCTACTCTGACTGCTATCTCAAACGAGATTAAGAAATCTCGAAAGCGAAAGGGAAAGGGAAAAATACCACACGACACATCATATTTCCACCCCCTCCACACCTCCGTCTCAATGGATTCCCTTCCACTCCAAAGCCAAGAATCATACCACACATTCCTACTGTACATCAAGTTACAGATTTCCAGGTCGCCTAATTATCTGTGCGTATACGCTGCATTGATATCTGGTGTCTGGATAGGGTATGGAGGTTTGATCGTATGGTTAATGCAACCATCAATTCATCCTTCCGATATTGTGTCACCATACCGAGCATACATCCTTAGAACTTACATGGTTTTCTACAAAGCATGCAAAGCACGGAGCGCAAAATATCTGGGCATGCAAAGCACCCATAATAAATGTATAGTATTATCTACGCGGTATCAACATCAAAATACCAATCGTTTGCAATCTGGTTTCACTACATCCCGCATTAGTGACCGCTTACCTACCTACAGTATCTTGAGAATGTTGGACCATTCAATTGTCCACGTTACAGTTTGCAAAAGGTATCAGAATACGCGGGAACCCATCGGAAGATCGGAGATGGGAACACTGTTGCGGGATTGACAGGTTTGGGTAAGTATCACTGATGATGAAATTTCCTGAGGGGGGGATTTGATAGCATGGGGGCATGGGAGTAGATGGTCTTGCTGTGTAGTTTTCCCATTCTGTAGTTTTGTGCTTTGGGATCGAGGGAATCGCCTATCTCTGATAGATTGACACTAACGTTGATGTTGGTATTGGTGTTGGTATTGATATTGGCATTGATATTGGCATTTATATTGGCATTGATATTGGCATTGATATTGGCATTGATATTGGCATTGATATTGGCATTGATATTGGCATTGATATTGGCATTGATATGATCATCAAGTCATTTCCATCCGTCCAGTGACAGACTAATAACATTCGAATCTAAGCGTACCTAGTATATTGATGCGGGGCAAGTGCAACACAACATGACTCCATCACATCGTTATTTAAATTCTTCAAGGGCCCGCTACTGTTTGCTCAGATACATAACTAGGGTCTCGAAAGTCTTGTGATTCTTCCCCGCATTTCTGAGTCCTGACCTTCATCAATCCTTCATCATTCATTACTTCTACCGCTATGTTAATGTGATGCCATGCGATGTGATGTGATGGAATATAATAATGCATTTCAGATATCTGATCGGAGTTACGGCATGGATATTTACCCTTTTAAGCTTTTTTTTACCTTTTCAGAGGAGGGAGAAGCGGTTGGTTATCTATTCGAGATGTGCATGAACCTGGAGATCCTACAGAAAGGGAAATTCATCTCCTGAATGACTGACTCGCATTTCTCGCCATATATGTACGCACGCACAGAACAGTGCTGAAATCTGGGGTATTGTGAAACGTGAGATGGGATAGAGTAGTTTCTAAGAAGCTTGACCTTGAGCTCTGATAGTTGCCAGGTAATGCTACACACGTGACATTGCTTTGTGTCGAGTAGTACTCTGTGGTACTTCGGTGTATCAAGGAATTCAATCATGTGATTGTGTAGTTAACATCACCAACCTTTTGATATGTATATCCTGGTGTCCCTTGATACTAGAATGGAATATTCAAGTGCCACGAATATTAGTATCAGACTTTTGAAGAATTCAAGAGTCTCTCCCATCCTATCATTGATCAATCACTCGAACCAACCCACCCTCTCACAAACACCCTCGAACTCTTGTCATTCTTCATTCACCCCCTTCATTCACATTCTCCTCACTTCCAAGTTCCAAAATCATATTCTTTCGGCCATTCTTTCCTACGCAGCCACTACACATCATACGCCACAGTCATACACTTTACCTAATCGTTCGCGTTTCTTCACATGTCAAATTAGCACTCGAGAAAAATGGCTTGAATTCAGCCCAAGACAATGTCTCATTTTCCGATAAGCCAAATTGAAGGATGGCCAATCAATCAAGCTCTAACCATCTTGAGAAGAAGATGCAGAAATCAAGCAGATGGATTTTTGGGATCAACTCCATGGAAATGTGATATATCTCGGATTCGAATTTGTGGGATATTATCATGTGATTGTTCCTTTTGGCCAATAGTTTGTCCGTCTGAGAGGAAGTAAGGCAAAAAAAGAAATCTTCTCTTCTTCTCTATCTCAAATTGTACTAGTCGTGCATGATTAGTACATCACACCATCTCGAAAATTTACTTTCCACGAGTCACATAGAGTTATCTCTCGGTTTACGTATGTACGTGTGGCTTATCTGAAACATGTTCACTGTATCCTCATCAAGCGCGCATATTCAATGTGAGGTACGTATTCGTCTTTGAAACGTATGTATGTGTCTGTGGCTTGAAGACAAGATATATTTGAACACGAGATTATACATACGTATTAACACATCATCCTATATTTGAGAATAAGACACTTGGTAGCAATATAGCTATCATACGAGGAATAGGAATACACAAATTCTTGCAGTGCATCTGCTCCCCAAAGGGGCGGAAAGTGGGAATGTGAAACATTGATTTCTTTAACGCGGGACAGCCCTTTGCGGAATGCTCGGTATCCCCGCTGTTGAAATGGTAGTCTCAGTTTAATTCTTGCTATGTCTTGTACGTCGTATCTTTACCATATTGCCGTAAATGGAAGTTTGTGTTCCTTCACGCAGGATAGGTATGCGAGAAAGTTCCTACATTTCTACATGTTAAATTTTGTGTCAGAGGCAGAATGTACCTGTCGGTTTTCCACTCTACATGCGGAAAATGCATATACATATCCCGTTTTCCATTCCCGCTCATTCGTATGATAATCAGAACCGAGTGGGATGACTTGAATGAATTATATGCGCATATCTCTGATATCAATTCCATCCCATCTCATCTCACCACATCATATCACCTCTTTTCAATCTCATACACATGCTTGTGGTTACGACAAATTTCTATTCGCTCTGTGATATCCAGGATGATAATTCTATCATCCCATCATCTAGCGAGCTCATGTTCAATAAGCAGAGTAGTGCATCTTCGACAATCTAGTAAACTCGATTCCAACAATAAGACACTTTGGTTATTCGTATTCAAATTTCTACATCGCATCAGAATCTTGAAATCCCAGGAGCGGTACGAACTTTGTGTACTATACCTACATACTGTACAGTTCCTAAGGGATCCAATATCATTTATTCTACGGATCTTTGGCTCACTCCCCGGCGAGATAGGGGGTCATGTTCAATTCATATCAATAAGATCATCGTGGTATTTTAAAATACTCGAGTATCTGCCGAAGTTTTCGTCTCATTGTATAAAGGGTACGTAGATACATGTCGCAAATCATGCAGAAGTATTAAGTATTGACTGAGCATACAGTCTGTTCTACTCTAGACTCATTTAATGAATGAATTTATCATGTTAGCATATAGACTCCTCCAGTCTGAATATCTAAATCCATCTTGATTGATTTGAGGATTTATTTTGATTGTTTTATTAATTGTATCTGAATATCCACGTTGATGTGTAGATCATATGCTATCTATCTAGCTTTCCTCATATAGAATCTCAGCACTCCCAATCATAGTCTCTCCTCTACTCTCCTCCGCTTCGTGTAGATATGATATGATATAGATATATATAGCCTTGATTCTCGTCTTCAAATTTCATCGCTAGTAAATCACAAATATAGGAACCACAACCAATCCAGATTCTTTCCGAACAAACAACTCAGCAACCGTAGTCTCGACACTAAATTTCACTTGATTTGAAAATCCAGAATTTACCTCATCAGCACAGTACGTCTTGGGAGAGACGATATTTTCTCTTTGATGCTGAGATGAAAGCTTTTTTTGGGATAGCATGATATTATAAAGCTTATTATATTAGTATTGCAACACATATTCACGGACTAATAAACTCCTATCTTATAATCTAACACTTCTAATTCCTCTTTCCAAATAAAATGATATTCATATGATCTCAAAGACTGCACCCACGCGAATATGCCATCACCATCCGATATTTTCACGACAGTTTCCAATTATCAAACCCCAGTTGCGCCTATTGATTGAACATCCATCCTTCTCGAGTGTGAATTTTCAGCATAAAGATAAGATCGTGGCTAAATCCCGTCTCAATAACCCAATAGTCACAAGCCTAGTCTAACACCCTCATCGCCGCGACTCTATTGCACTTTCGCATTCGATTTGAGTTCATGGCAAAGGTCCGCGTCGCTGACCTCTACAAGAAATCGATGGGTATAAAGAAATGACGTAAGAATCGCAATATATCGGAGCCATCTTACCATTACCATCCATCCATCCATCCATCATCTTTGTGAATCGGGAGCCGAAGATCTATGGGCAGGAATCTTCTCCGTCGGAGGGGAAGGCGGGGTTGGACAGGAAATTCATGTTTCGAATTGAAAGATAAGTGGTACTCTTGTTGTTTGATCTGGATATGGATCATGCTTCTTGATGTACCAGCCAGCTCAGCTCAGTATCTTTGAGGCTATGTAGTCTCGAAGACTCTCGCAATCAGATCAGAATTTGTCTTAAGGAGGCTTCCTCTAGTAGCTATAATTCCTTTGCCCTTACCCTTGGCTTCAAGGGCCTTCGCGTTCAGCGTTGAAAATACCCACGGAATTGAAAAGAAGGGCGAATATTTCGAGACACGAGTTGAAGAGTAGAACAGTTATTCATTTCTCATACATCACAGTATTGAGTATCGAGTTCAAAAAATAGTAAAACACAGCAAGTAATGTAAAGTTATAGTCTAAGATACATATTGTCATTATCATTCATTGGTGCAAACTTCTAAATAAGTGCTAGGTATAAAATACAAATAACCCTCGAGGTCGTAACTCATTAATCCCTCCATCTCCTGTTTTTCGCACCGGCTATAAAGCCAAGCCAAAGCAAATGAAGTACCGTGTAAAGTGAAAGCAAACAAAGCAAGCAATCAGTCGAGCAAGCAGCTAATCGATATAAGAGCAGCAAGTATTCGCAAAGGCAAAAACAGAGAAACAAGAAAAGACAACATCTAATCAAACTCCTCACTCCTCATTATCTCCCCAGCAATCTCTCAATTCCCTTACCCTATCCTCGTTTTCCTCTTTTGATCCTTTGAGATTTAACTCAACCGACTTCCCGGTCTCATACTTCCATTTCTTTTTTCGTATCTCCTCTGTCTCTCTTCCAAGATTTGCTCTCGTTTCGCTTCATTTTGTGTAGGATCATTCTTTGCATCTCCGTCTTGACCTGGATTTGCCATTTCGTATTCAAGCATCTTGATGAATTTGTAGAAGAATACTGCGATGGCTGTTCCGACTAATGGTCCGATCCCTGGTAGAGAATGTTAGTTTGAGTTTGAGATGGGTTGAGATGGGTGATTGGATATAGGTAGACAAGAGAGGAAGGTGGATGAGTGATGTCGAATGTGAATGCATGGGAAGGAAAGGGTAAGGAAGACAGAAGGCGTGTCAGAGGAGCAGAAGAAACTTACAATAAATCCAATGTTCCTTATCGAAAGACCCACTAACAACACAAGGACCGAAGCTTCTCGCCGGGTTCAAACTTCCACCGGTATAGTAGACCCCGACCATCTCGGCAATGAACAACGCTAGACCAATACCCACTGGCGCAATGAAAGTCGCCTTATGTTTCTCCTTCGCCAACATGAAGATGGTAAATACCAACTCAGCTGTCAGAATTGCCTCGATAAAGACACCTTGTACAGTGGATGTCTCAGCTCCGAGCGTGGTTCGTACATTGAATGTAGTAGGGAAGAGACCGAGAACCATTCCACTAGCAGCTATGCCACCGAGGATTTGGGCGAAGAATAGACAGGCAGCGCGGGGAATAGGGATGGCACCAACGAGTACCATACCGAGGGTTACGGCGGGATTGAAGAGACCACCAGAAATACGGAAGAAAATCCATACGTTTACCATGAGGGAGAAACCGAAAATAACTGCGATGTAAAGCTGAACTGCGATATTGAAACCTGTTGCAGCACCAGTAGTAGTGTTCACTGTGTTACTGTCGATATTGGCCACTTGAGTACCGGCAAAAGCGAAAAAGAGAAACATAGTTGTGCCGACGAATTCACCGACTGTTGCTACGAAGTCTGTTCATGGTTAGTATGTGCACGATCGAGAAGATGATAAAAAGACTCACGATTCTTGAAGTTGCTGTTCATCCATTGTGTCCAAGGTAACCTCATGACCATAGCTCTTTCTTCTGGTGTCAGATTATTCAAATCAATCGTTCCTTTCGTCCCACTTCTTTTATGCGATTCGTAGTTATACCCGTCGATACTCTCATCTGTACTCTTTCTTCTAGCCTTCTCACCACTGGCCCACTCAAGCCCTGGTTCTCTCATTCCCTTTTCCAAGTCACGATCTTTGCCAAGATCACTTCTTGATGAATCATCAAAATATGATTTCTGAGGACCACTTTCCCATCCTACAACATTGCGATATGTACGTGGAGGACGGGAACGTTCGTGGTAATCTGGATGAGGATGATCATCACGAGCACGTGTGCGTGATGACATTGAGTTCTCTCTCTCCCGATCGCTATAGTAGAGGTCTTCTCGAGCACGAAGAGCTCTTCCTGTCTCGGATGTGAAACTAAGCTTAGGGTCGTAATCGCCGCCGGAGTATCTTCTTGGTGGAGGTACTGATGGCCTTCTTCTTAGACCTGCAGCTGGTCTTGTGAGGTCTTCAGAGGAGAAGACAGGGTGTTGTGGAGTAAGATCTGGTGGTGACATGATTGGATGTGATGAAAGGGGAGGCGACCACATTGCTGTATCCTTTTGATATGCCTTAGAAGGAGACGATATAGTATGTGCAATCGGTACCAATTGTTGTTGCGAAGAACCAGGACGATTTATAACATCTCCATCCATAGTTTTACTGCTTTGGAAGATTGGAAGGTCTGTGCCTTCTCCTGACATTGTTAACTTGAGACTCTCAGCGTCGATGTCTAAGTGGGGTGAAGGGAAATCGTGATAGGGTAGAATATAGAAGGGACGTTTTTTCAGTGGCTTAGCCGTAATGATGGGGTTGTGACGAAATAAATAATATATAAAGTATAAGGGGTCTGTGTGATTTTGATGTATTACTATTGATGATTGAGTTGTAAAGCATGCTAGGAGAAAATAACTTCAACGGATGACCAGAAGAGATATATAGTCTTGTTTCACCAACCACTTTCCCCAATTCTAAGCACCATCATGTAAAAGTATATCGAATCTTGATCTCCTTGACCCTTGGAAACATAATTTCTTCTTTTCCTTGCAATATCTAACAATCTAGCCATCTGCGTACGAAGGTATCTCTACCCAAGGTCCACAACCAAGGGTCTTACTGAACACGGTGATTGAAAAAAGCAAATAACTATATCAAAGGAGAACCATCATACTAAACGATGGATCCCAAGTGGCTGGCTCCCCAAATGAAGAAGCTAAAACTTGACAGGAAAGCCCATGTGTGCATCAATGCATGATAACGTGGACCCTTAAGAATGATTTCGGAAAATCATGGAAAATCATCGCACATCTGCCATAATGACGTAGATCCTCCGGACTCTCCATAGAGTTCATAATATAAAGCCCGTTGAGCGAGCCATATTGAAACGGCAGGAAAATAAGTGGTGTAACTTATGATTATACTTGAGATGAATTATAGGGGAGAAAGGCATGAATACATGGATGGACCTTGTCATCACGTGGACAACATGTTCTTTTCCAGCCCTTAGAACTTGGGAATTTAAGACGAACATCCGCAGAAGAACCGTGGAACAAGAATTGCAAGGGAAATGCTCGAAACAGAATTTGAATGGTTGGCAGCGAATCTATCGATCTTGACTCGAATGAGAAAGATATGACATCGGGGAAGAAATCGGATACAAACCGTCGTTTGAAAGTATGTGCAGATCGTTCTGCTTAAATTGAGATCTGAAAGTTGAGATGGATTCGATTCAATGCCTTCGAGTTGAATTCATGCATTGATATGAAGACGAAATAACATATAATGATTGAGAACCCTCTGGCCACCTTTTCAAATTTGCTATCGAGATTGAGAATTATTCCAACGGAGATTGCAATTCTTTCGGTGCAAGTGAGTGGCAACGAGCTGAAAATGAGTCGTGATGCATCAATTGAAGATGTCGGGAAAACTGACTCTCCAGGTGGGGTTTCAAATTCTCGCTTAAACATAATCTTCCTTCATTGGTCAATGCCTTTCCAAGATCAGGGGACATCTCGAGGTATATCATTGGGATGATATAGGTTAATGTATTGCTTATGCTTCTCGTATTTTTAGTCTTTTTTACACTTTCAGACTTTCTTTTACTTGGTCAATTCTCTCGTCCCAGTTTCTATTCTCGTCTTGATCAACGAGGACTCATTTCCAGCTCTCTGCATCCTTCCTTTTCCGTCTCTGCCCTATGCACGACTCCACGAAAGTATCAAAATAGAATTGGGGATTAAAATACAGCTATCAAGGACTTTTCTAGAACCTGCCTCGAAGACCTGGAGAACTTTTGTTGCTCATGAACGATCCTCACCGCCAATCAAATTCATCTTCCATGACTCACAAAATCCCTGGTATTATAGCCTTTCTTGCCCCAACCTTCTCTCTACCAAACCTCTTCACATACCAAGCCTTTCCTTGCAAAGCTCTTGGTAACATCGTAGTCACCTCATTGATAAGAAAATTTCTTGCAGGCACGCAACCACTTCCAGCCATGATGAAGAATCCAGCCCACTCAATCCACTCACAAAAATAATGAGGATATAGAATATAGTTGAAGAGACCGTTCTGGGGAAGCATGTACACTTTGTCTACTTTGGTATTGCCTTTGTTTTTTCCGGTTGAAGGATCATTCTGTGCTGCTTGTTTCCGAAGTGCCGCGCGTCTGATTTCACGTAGTTCATCGTCATGAAATATGTTGCTCACGAGACCGAGAAAGAAAATCATCATGCCTAACTCGATCCGTGCTCCATTTACATATGGATTTCCCGATATGGGTTTCCTATAGATGAAATGGTTAGCGCCGCTAAAGAAGCACCATGTCAATCGTATGCTGCACTTATGTCATATATCTGTCTATGATAAGGCCATGTGGGAGTGGATGGGACAAAGGAAGAAATTACCAATCAGCTCTTGTAAGAGGCCCATAGCCAGCAAAATAACATCCCAGTGATGTAGCATTTGTGACTTGGAAGGCAATCGCCGAAAGCCAAACTATAAAATGTATGGGCGACATAGAAGGAGAGATAAGAGGGCCGATGATAGCACGATTGATGTAATGTATGGTCTGATATTTTGATATATGGTCAGCATAGATTCGTCGGTTTGCTTCTTTCAGGCTCGCGCCGACTTTCACTCCGCCACTAGTTCAAAAGCTGGTCTCACGTCCACAGAGGAGTTCTTTCAATTCCACTAATCAATGGCTATTGAATAAACACATTGGCTCATCATCTGCCAAGATCTCCCCTCTGAACTCTTTCGCCCCCGCTAAGCCACGGTCACTTGATCGTTAGACCTAGAACTATCCTCTGCCAGCTCACTCCTCCCAACACCTTTGTAGCCCTCCCTAAAAAGAAAAGAAACTCACATAAAGCCCCGCCATCAGCTTATTCTCCCAAGGCAAGCCATTCAGCCCCAACTCCTTGGGCAACGTATACATAATGTACAGCATAGTCACCAGGCCAGGCAGTTCCATCGTAATCCAACCCAGCTTTCCTGGAAGATTAAGTCGACTATTTGATGAGGTCTTGCCTGCACCGTACCATGGTTGGACCCATTGAATGATTGTCACCTATGGGCTGTAAGTGAGCATGGGTCATCGGGGGATATAAAAGAATGGAGGAGGGCCGTTGGGTGAAAGGGTAGGAGAAATATAAGCCCTAGATACAGAGAGAGATGAGATAACGGTTGGAGAGCAAAAGACTACTAACCAATGGAAACCATTGAAATCCCCAAACGATTAATTCCCAGTTTTCCCTTGAGGGAGGCATCCAATTCTCTACAAGAACCATCTTGACAATTACCTAGCGCAGACTATTGAACAACAGAAGTATTTGAAGTAGGGAAATCGTTGTTGAAGTGAAGCACAATGCTTCAATGATGTCACGACTTTTCATTGCACTTTCTGTGCAACTCACACCGTGTGATGTTTGCGCGTTTATCAGCCTTGCATCAGTACCAATGATTTACGTGTTTCAGATAGCTGATTGTGTAACTTTCAGCCTTGTAATTGCTGTAGCTCGCGATAACGATAACATCGCTTTCGTTTGCGTCAGACGACATCAACTAAAACTTCATGTCTCTACCCTCTCCCTCAGATTCGCAACTAGATATGACGCCGTCACCCTCTCGCGTCGCATTCTACACTAGTAATCTCTCATCCTTCATATCCTCCCCCTCTACCTTTCGCATTCTGCGTACCCTATCTCCGCCCACACCACTACCCCCCATCCCTCCCACACCCAAAAACCTCACTTCCGTGACCTTCGACACATACGATGCCTATCGCGGGTCCCTTTACTTTCCTTCCAAGAATACTAGTACAACCTCAAACGAATCTTTAAGCCACCCGAAAACCCTAAATCGAGATCATCCGTCTCCCTCTAATCCCAACACCCCGCAAACCCTCTACATACTCGATTCCTCCTTCAACCCACCTACCCTCGCACACGCGCATATTTGTCTCTCCGCTCTAAACGATCACTACTCTTCTTCCGAATTGGGTCATACAAACGCGAGGTTACTAATCTTACTCAGTACGCAAAATGCCGATAAAAAGATTTCCGGCGCGAGTTTGGAGGAGAGATTAGTGGGAATGGAATGTTTTGCGAATGATCTATTGACGAATTGGTATTATCCTCATTCGGCTTATCATTACAAGAGAGAGGAACTTGATCGTTTGAAAGAAAAATCTTCCTGAGTGAATGAATCCGAATCTTCAGACGTTGAATCCTCAGATTTCGATTCCAATTCCGAATCCGAGTCCATTGAGGGAACGAAATCCAAATCTTCCCCCCCACAATCTCCTCCATCCGAATCCCTACTATCTGGTAACCCCAACTCGAGGCCTAAAATCAATATAGATATAGGTCTGACATCTCTCCCCTATTTCCACGACAAATCTGCTGCCATAGAAGCCTCCTCCCTCTATCCGCCCTCAACAACACACATCCATTGCACCGGCTACGACACTCTAATCCGCGTCTTCAATCCCAAATACTATCCACCTACTCATGATCTCTCCCCTCTCATCCCATTCCTCTCAAAACATAAACTCCGCGTAACCTACCGCATCGACAAAGACTGTACAAAAGAAGACCAAGATGCATACCTATTGAAAATGCAACACGAACTTCCCAGTCTAGGAGGGAAAAGAGAATGGATAGAAGATAAGAAGATATACATGGCTCCAGGACTCGAAGGAAGAGAAATCAGCTCCACAAAAGTTCGAGCGATGATTAAACAATCTAGCGCACCGGATCCGCACCGCAAAGGACAAGGAAGTTCGAAACACAAAGGAAAGGGTAAACAGGAGAACAAGAAGATTAAAGAGGGATTGAAGGCACTCGTAGGAACATCGGTGGGGAAATGGATCACGGGGGAGAAGTTATATTGGTGGGAAGCGAAGGAGAATCGGGAATGAAGAAGGGAGATGTACGGAGTGGGTAGCTAGATCGAAGTCCAGACGCATTTGTGATAACTAGAGAAAGAATATGAAGTACGAAGACAAAGAAAGACGTGATATAATGCCACGAATCAAAACAATCATCCATCCATCATATAAAACTTACTTGGCACCCTACTTCGGAGACTCTCATAACATAGCATAGCATAGTGTCACAGCATAATGTCGCATCGAATCTCATGCGGCTCATCTCACCACAGGAAAACTCATTCCTCGAATGCATGTAAGATTATATACCTAAGCGTGCGCGCAATAAGACCCTCCCTAACATCAACATCAACATCAACATCAACATCAACATCAACATCAACACAAATACAAACCCAAACATAACACCAACTTCAACCATCACCCCAAATCCAAATCCAAATCCAAATCCAAACCCAAACCCAAACCCAACTCCAAGTTAAATACCAGATCCCCCTCTCTCTTCTCCTCCCACCTTTCCCTTCCCCTTCCCCCTTCACTCCACTCCACTCCACTCCACCACTACAGCAAACCCCAAAACCACACCCCAAAACCAAACTAACAATCACAAAAATAAAAAGCCCACCGATATCGATATCGATCCCATATTGAAATTCGAAATTCGAATTTCTATGATTTGGATATCTGTTTATCTTGATAGGTAGGTGGATATAAGTAGATGGATAGGTGGAGATGAGTAGATGGGTTATTAAATGCATATATAGATAGATAGATAGATAGATAGATAGATAGATAGATAGATAGATAGATAGATAGATAGATAGATAGATAGATAGATAGATAGATAGATAGATAGATAAATAGACATTTCTCTCTCCTCTCCTTATATCCAAACCAAACTAAACCCCCCAAAATAAAATTAATCCACCAGACACCACTCCCCATCCCGCCAAGTAAAATTGACGTAAAATTTGACGTACAAAATGTACTCCATCCATCCATCCTTCATTCAGCCCTACCATTGATCAATGTAAGACTTATTACAATGAGTGCAGTGCAGCCCTACGATACGCGCTGTCATCATGCACTCTCATTCTTGGCTTGGCTTGGACAGACCCTATCTTAATACTACACTTACATCACATCGTATAAAAGGATTCAAAATTCCCAATTCAAAATGTGTGAATAAAGACTTTCTATTATCTGCTCTCCCCCCTTCTATGTCTCTTTCTCATCTAACACACAAACGCTGAAAGAACCAAGGAAGCTTTTCCATATTCTATCTGTAGTTACTGGATAACGGATATCTCTATAACTTTTCTTTTCTTCTCCTCTCCTCTAATCCGCGCTACATACTTCGAATATGTATTCCATATAAATGTATTCGACAAAACGCCATACCCATGCATGTCTGATGCTATCCGTCTAGCCCAGTCCGATCCGACCCATTCTACCTTGGATTCGCCAAAGATTGTGTACAAAAAAGGGAGGATCCGATTTTCCATCCCTGAAGCAAGAAGCCAGAAACGCCCATTTCGGTATAGAATGTATAAACAAGTCATCAATCAATTCCTCTCCATTAACATATATTCTCCTCCGTCAAACCCAATAACATCCTCACAGAGTCCAAATCAATTCCAACACACCATCAACATCATACATTCTCTTTCCATCCTTGTGATCTTTCCACCTCCAATCATCCTTCTTTCGAATATAGGTTTGTCTAACCGTTCCATCTGCTCTCAATTCCGATTCAGCAAGATCCCATGAAACTTTTCGTCCAGTTTCACGAAGAGGAATTCTTTGAGGTCCAAACATAAAATCGAGATTCCATCCTGTTCCGTCATCGCCTAATGCATTGAATGTCCTTTCCATTTGATGAAGGTTGAAATCGATGCCCTTAGGGTAATGAGCAATGGACCAACCATTTGTGAGGATAAAGTTGTCTCTGGTTTGGAATCTTTGAAGGAAACAATCTTCACCACAAACTTGTTGAATTTTAGTGGATTCGAAAACTTGAGCCTCATGCCACATTCCTCCCTTGAAATGATGAAGAGAGAGTGGTCTGATGCCAGATTCATAGAACCCTGATGGATCACCAACAATATCCAATTGCCAGATGTCATGAAGAACAGTCAAACGGACTTCGGTATTTTCGTATACGCACTTTCGGAGAAGGATATCACCTTGAGAACCCCATCCAGAATTTGCTTCTTCGACCTTTTGTTTAGTGCTGCATTGAGGGAAAAGATCTGTAATTGTCGCGGCTAGAGGAACGGAAAAGAAAACTCCAGCTCCGCCATAAGCTTGGCTTCCGTGGCGTGCAAGACTACCGACATCTTCAGAAAGATTACCAATATACAAATCTTCACTAGCATCATATGTTGCCATTTTCTTAATGAGAGCATCCATGTTGGGGAAGAATGTGTCGTCGTCGCACATTACTAGCCATTTTCGATGTTTTCTGGACTTGTCGTTATATAAAGCTGGAAGGAGAGAGAAGTAACGCTCGGCCATTTCGATTTTACTGTCTGCAGTGTAGACTTTGGCATCAATTCCATATGCTTTCAACATTTTCTTGATTTCGTCGATTTCCTTTTCTGAAGCATCGACCAATCGTAGGATCAATCCACCTCCATTGGAGTTTCCATGACCGTTGGTCAACCAATGCGACCAATCGAGCATGGGGTTAATCTTTGGATCAGTAATTCTTTTGTAGGTGGTAGAAATGCCAAAAAGGAACTCGGTAGCATTCACATCTGCAGGAATAGCAGACTTTGGGACTGGTACATCGAGTGGTTTCAGACATTTCGTAGTAGGGGCGGTATCTTTCTCGATGTTGATTGTATCGAAATATCTAGGGAATAAGTGTTCGTCGAGTCTAGTAATGGATTTTCGCTCAATATCTTGTCGATGATATCTGACTTGTCGGGAAGCATATTCAATTTTATCATCCAGACCATATTTTTCTTTCAGTTCACGTAAGTGTGTTGAGTTGACGGCACAATCGGGAGAACCGTTTTGTGTGGTAAGAATTTCTTGTGAACTTGGACTGAGTTTTGACTGGATTTGATGCAGTCTCTCTGGTGTAGGTCGTCCGGTGAAGAAGATAATTGTGAGGCAAATGAATGTAAATAGCGCAATGCGGGTGAAAGGACTTCGAGGATTGATCAACCTATTAGGCGATATCGAGGTACCCGTACCTATCATGCCCATGGTGAAGTTGGGAGATGAAAATACTTGCAGGCCAGTAACACCAGATTCTCGATGACGCAGTGGAAAGAGATGTACGGAGAAGTCCGAGAGCGAGTCGACGAAGATGAGGTATTAAAGAGAGAGGTGTATGTAACGACAGTTGTTCTTCTTTTTAAGAAGAAATGGCAGACGGAAGTTCAGGGACGAGAGAGAGAGACTATTGATGTAGGAGAGAAAGAAGAAAGATACAAACGAAGGTTAACATGTAGGGCAGATCCAAGAAATCAAAAAGGCAAATCCAAATAGAGCAAACCGGAAAAAGAAGGAAAGTCGAGCTAAGATAAGCTTGATATTTTGATATTTTGATATGCGGTTACCCTAAACATTAATGCGGAGCGATGACCCTTGTAGATGGAAAAGTTAGATGGTTTAGTGGTGAAAGTGGTGAAAGTGGTGGAAGAGGTATCATAAGTAGCACTGATGCTACTTAGTTGATAAGTAGTTGATATATAGTACACATTTATTATTTATTATTTATGAATTACAATGAATTACAATGAATTATGAGACAGTCGTGAGCCTTTGAGTGTTGACCGTGAGTCTCGAATCTTGAGTCTTGACTCTTGTAGCGGGAAGGAGAGGACTACTCAGTCAAGTATGCCTACCCATCTATCTATCTAGATATCTAGATTTCTACCTGCCCCTTTCTCTCTTCCCTTCTCTCTTCCCTTCTTCTCTCTCCCCAAAGACTTCATCCTTTCTTCATTCACTGATCCTCAAAACCCATCCACGTTCCATCCATACCATCCAACCATTCTAAATTATACTTTTTCGACATCTCCAATTAAAGTTTTAGATGGATAGTGAATACTGAAAAGGGAAGTGCATTTCCGTGAGTGAGTAATCTTGATGTGCGATTTGATTCGACATTGCGTAGAGATTGTGAGTGTGATCTCTGATGGTGCTTTGTAGATTGCGTACTACCCTCAGGGGTTATGCATTTGTTCTTGGCCATGAGACCACAGGTAATGACTAGTGCCGGATCAATCAACCAAAAGGTAAGACATCTGCGGGCGGGCAGTGCGCGGACAAGTGGGGACACAAATTAGATCTGGCTGGGAGTGGCTGCATCCCAAAATTGATTCTGAGAAATGTCTGGATGTCTGGATGTCTGGATGTCTAGATGTGTGTGGACTGTTGGGCTATTGGACCATGGAACAACACCGGCTGGAACACACAGGACGGTTAGAGTACTCGATGTTTATTTATAGATTGGAGGCGAATATCGATTGATGGATGGATGGATGGATGGATGGATGGATGGATGGATGGATGGATGGATGGATTGACTGACTGATCAAAGATATCGAAGTCTGGAGAATCGAGATGAACATTGGTTTCAGTGTAACGATTATAAATATCTCGAGGTGAATCAGTAGTGACGTTCTTGATACAGATAAAGAGATTTCGCCTCTACATGAAGATTGGAGATTGTTGGGAGTGAAGACAAACCAATATACGTATTATTACACGTAAACCTATGTCTGCGGTACAGTACAGTATGGGGGAGGAGGGTGTAAAGAAAGAAACCCTCCAAACCCTCCAAACCATCGGCATCCACCTCTTCCAAATCATAAGGAAAGGAACAAACTCTTTTAGATAACAAAAATCACACCTACCAGCTATCTCTCCCTGGTACCCGCAGCGATCATCATATAGGGGCAAATCATTTCAATCAGTGCTTCCTTCAATCAAGTAATATTCCAGTACGATCACGTCAATCTTCGACTCCACGACCAAGAGGAATCACTTCTCGGGACTTTTTCTAACAACATGAGCATCATATCCCCTTCAAACCAACCTCCAACCTCCATCCAACCTCCCGAAACGACGATTGTCAAAGGTAAGAGAAAAGATCGTCATTCGGCATTGCTTTTGAGTTTATTTTTATATTTCTTCCATCGACGGTGAACACTGATGTGCAGAAAGCAGCGGGCCGAATCAAGTTTCAATGTAAAGTCGTTGTTTCTGTTTTGGATGATCTTTTGGATGAAGGGCAATTCGAGGAGTACACACACAGCACGTCTGACAATGGAACGTATTATATCTGCGATCCCATTCTATCATAATCTGGTACGGTACTACGGTGGCTGTTTGTCACATATTGATAAAGTAATTTCTCTCTGAACTTTCTACTGAATATGTGGAGTTGACACCCTCGAGATCCCAAAGGTGGGTGGCCTCGGTGGCTTCGGAAATGGCTGGAATGAGGAATAGGGGGTTGTCATCGTAGTGATCTGGACTCGGGATCACGATAAAAGGGGTTTGCGAATTGGGGAACGATAAGAAAACCGATATGAGAGCAAGAGTGAGTGGGTTATCAGTGTTCAATCATCCTCGAGGTGCAATGTATTGTTCTTCGTCTCCTATCCCATCCATTCAAGTTGTTCTTGATCGCAACTGTTAGTTATTCGCCTGGCTGGCTGGGTCATCATGCACGATTCTGTACATTCTAGAAGTACAGCATCAACGGTACGGAAGTCTCACTTTGGTGGCACATATTCTGAGACCTCTCTCGGGGAATAGATTGATATCCAACTGCCTGAAATGTTAAGCTGTAGGTCACAACGGTGAGTTGATTTTGATTTGGGTAATTGACTGGATTGTTAACGTCGCTACCAATCTTTCTTGGTAAACAATACTCATGATTACACAAATTTCTTCACTCACTACAAGAAATCATTGTTGCTTGTGAAGCTGCCCTCTCTGTCTGTAAAATATTGATGCCTTGTGGCCTCAATTTCTGCCTCATTAACCCCAGCGCAATCTACCCTGTATCAAAATGCGCCCGCATCATTTACATTGGAGAAGTCGATGTCTAGAAGGATTTCCCTCAATTCATAGACATCCATAAGTTGATTGAGATTCATCATGGCCAGGTAAGTAGGATTTTACGTCTAATATCAAACCTTCAGCGAAATCACAAGCTAATTCATCAACTATCAGCAATATTCTCTTTCTGCCATTTCGAAAGGCTACCAACCTACAATTGTCAGATGCTATAAAGCAATACATATCCACCAAATATGACCAACATCCGGATATGTTCAAGCAGGACCTTGAGGTTATTGATGCTTTACGAAGAGATGCTATTCATGTTAGGGAACCTCATACCACTGGAATAAGAAAGATATCAGCATATGCGGGTCAACTGTCTTGGTTGGGGGGTAAGTTCCCTATAGATGTATGTCAGCCCTCTACGTTCCGCAGATATATACTTACTTATCTGGATAGATCGGAGTAGAGTTTTCATGGTACCCCGCTCTAGGATACAATATTGACCGACTCGTTGTGGAAAATAACCTTAAATTCGAACTCGCAAATGTAATGTTCAACCTCGCGGCTCTCTATTCCCAGCTCGCCATGTCTGCCAGTAGAGCAACGGCGGATGGATTGAAAATCGCCTGTAACAACTTTTCGCTTGCGGCGGGAGTACTCAAACATTTAAAGGAGGAGATAATACCCGAATTGCGCACTTCCCCTCCAGAAGATATGGATGATGATACACTGGAGTGTCTTCAAAGTCTTATGTTAGCACAAGCCCAAGAATGTTTCTGGGCAAGAGCACGAGGAAACGGAACTAAAGATGCTTTAGTCGCTAAACTAGCTGCGAAAGTGTCGGATCTATATTCGCAAGCTTCGGATTGGGGTATGAAGAGTAATGCTATAAGCTCGGAATGGCTACATCATTCATCAGTTAAACATCATCATTTCGCGGCGGCGGCACAGTATCGCATGGCGTGTGATTGTTTGGAGAAGAGAAAATACGGAGAAGAGGTAGCGAGGTTGACCGATAGTATTGTTTGCGCCAATGAGGCAATCAAGGAAATAAAATATGTCAATAAAGCTGTGGCAAATGAACTACAGTTGTTGAAAAATACGGTGACGGAATGTTTGAAAAGGGCTGAGAAGGATAATGATTTAATTTATCTTAGTAGGTTTTCTTTCTCCTAAGTTCATCGATTGAGTGACGCTCCGCTAGCCCTCCGGGGGCCACTGCCGTGGAGGCAGACTAGTTGCAGAGGCGTGTTAGATTTCGAACGCAATTTGCTATGAGCATTTGAGAGTTTGTTGTTGGGTGGAAAACACAGCTCGAATGGAGGGTGCAGCGCAGCTTCTATGCATTCTCATTGTTCTTTATAAGAGCGTAGCGAGCTGTGACGGTGCGGAGAAGCCTCCACATTACCACCTGCAACCTGTAATATGGAAAAGTTCCGAGCGGAGCGAGCTATGGGGGTTTGGGGGCTTGCCCCCATATACAATCCAATGAAGAGGACCGTTATATATTTTTCCGGACACCAGCTCACTTTGTATTAGATCCAGTACCACCTAAGAACGAACTGAAACGCCTTGATCGAGTGAGTATGGCCAACCCTATAATTCCAAAAGAGGTTTCCGAACCCATGACTTTCCTTGGAGATCACAAGGAATTTGGACCGCCACTGTTCTCCAAACTTGTGCCTTTTGCTGTTCATGTAGCAGCCAGTATCTACGAAGAGCGCCGCGATCGAATTGTTAATAACAATATTATTGACGAACTTGAGATTTTAACAACCCGCATCCATGATACCCTTCGTTCCCTCAATCTCCCTGGCTCTTTACAAGCCCTTGAAAAACCTTTGGGTCTTCCTCCTACTTTGCTTTCTCATGCGGAAGAGCTTCGTCAAGCAGATGCAATTGGTCGTATCAATCGATCATTTTCCGATGCTGCAAAGCTCAAGGCGTCAGATGAAGCTATATTCCTTGAAGCTAAAGAGCTATTACAATCAGAAGCATCTGAAAATGATCGACTACTGCGAAAATTCGGAAGTGATAGATGGGCTCGTTTAGACTCTCAATCCGCGTCCCCGAAACTATACACTCAAGTGGGTGAGATCGAAGGTTATTTTAAAAGCGCGGCGAATAGTGACCAAGTTGTTATTGTCAAATTTCGCGAGTATGAATCTATTCTTCAGATTCTTACCGGTTCAGATCGAGATATTGGAAATTTTGTCCCGAGCTCTCGACGAGTTAACATACCGCCAAATCTTGAAGGGGAAGTTTCCAAACTGAGGAACTCTCTTAACGAAATTTCAAGATTGGAGAGTAGAAGGAGGAGGAAAATCGAAGCTATAAGAGAGAAAGTAAAGAAGGATGATATAAATCATAGCATTCTAGCCGAAACCGCTCGTTTGGAACGAGAATATCCTGCAACGCCTGTTGTTCCAGCTCATTTTGAAGATTTCTTCGAAAGACGCCTCTCCCATACCTACGATGTAGATCTCACTTCTCTTAAGACCGAATCGGAAGAACAGGAAAAGCTCCTCCATCAATTGGAAATAGCGAATGGATCATTCAATAAAGCCAGAGCCGGAGATACAAGCACGAGAGAGAGAGAGCAGGCCTTGCAGAAACTCGAAATGGCATACTACAAGTACAAAGAAATTGTGAATAATGTAGATGGCGGAAGGAAGTTCTACAATGACTTGGCAAAGATAGTAGGGAGATTTAGGGATGGTTGTAAGGCTTTTGTGCAGGATAGAAGGGAGGAAGCAAGGAGAATGGAGGCGGATTTAAGTATGCCGTTGAAACCGATGAGTAGTCTTAGTTTACACCATCCCCAACCAGGAGTTGGTGGTGGAGGTATAGGCGGACATCATGCGCCGCCACCGCCACAACCGCTCATCCCGGTGCAGATGCAGGGTGGGGAGGTGCCCAGTCCACGGAGAGAAATGAGCCCGATTCAAGCGCCCGTTCCGCAGAGAGCAAGCTTACAGAGCACGCCAGTAAATGTTGGCGGTGCGGCTTCCGGGGGTGTTGCGAATGTAGGAGGTATGCCAGGCGCTTTTGCAAATAGTGTTAGTATGGGCGGGGCCGGAGCTGCGACGTGGAATCCGGAATTGGGAATCAAATTTGGTGGGGCTGCTGGTGCTGGTGCTGGTGGTGGGGAAAATGCACCACCTGCGCCGCAGACGCAAGCGCAGCCGAAACAAACGACGTGGGATCCAAGTGCAGGGCTGAGATTTGGATGAGGGGTTTGGTTTGGGGATGGGGATTGATTAGGAGATGAAGGTGAAATTTCATGTCGGTACTTATTCATGTATGTATGTATTCATTCATTCGTACATGTGGTTATAAAGAACCTCGAGACACACGCTTGTATTGTACTCTTACATTATCCATCCGTCTATTTATGAAATAAAAACTCGTACACAATCGGTATATCTACACAACAGCACACAGCAAAACGATCACTAGATAAGCGAACAGACGAACAAACGAAAAAAGTACGATGAGATGAAGATGAGAAGAAGAATGAAGTGATAATGCATCTATCTATAGAATCATTCCCATATCCTAGTTAAGACACTATATAGAGTGGGTTTCGTAAGCACTGACGATGATGTTATATGATATCAGAATCGAGCGGAGTGAATGGAAATTCACGTTCAGAGCCATAATCACATTGGAAGAAAAAGAGTTTGTATGTTATGTAATACGGTGGGTGTATTGAACTGGTTGATAAATTGAATGATTGAATGACTGAATGACTGAATGATTGAATGAACAACTATCCGGCTGATAAAATGGATGGAGACGGGGGTAGAAATTTCCCCATTCCAGTCCTCCGCTCTAGCCCAGCCCATTCCATTCCATTCCATCGCTACTACACTGCATGGCTACGTATGAAATGTATGTATGTATGTATGTATGTATGTATGTATGTATACCAAGGATAAAACCCCCATTGCACTTATTGCTATGCTATATGTAGACCAAGTACGGGATATGAAATACCAACCGCACCAATGCCTACCACGCTGTATGCTTCAAACCTCTACCTATCCCCCCATCCATTACCTCCCAAAAAAGCAAAAGGCCAAGTAATAAACAAAGGTCGTAATTCATATCCATCCATCCATCCATCCGTCCGTCCATGATATAATATCCTAACCATCCCAAAGCAAGGCAGAAAATCATACAAGCAGGTAAACAAATAAATAAATCCTCAAACCACAAACTCCCATGCTTATTTCAAATCAAAGTGACCCCACTCCGTATCCTCATCCATTCCTGCGAGGTAACGAAGCCCAAGCTCCAGGACGCCTGCCGAAAGGAGGTATACACAGGACCCCAATCCGACAACCGCATGAAATCAAATCACCATCCCTCAAAGATAAAATCCAAATCAAACTTCAACCTCACTCGCAGCCGCAGTCTCAACAACCTCGTACCAGAGACCATGGGCGTCCTTGTCTACTCTCCCCATCTTCCCAAGCACCTCCACAATCCCTCCAATCTTCGCCACAAACTCTGGCATACCCAGCCCCGCAATTCCTTCATTACCATTCCCATCATTCCTTGGATTTTCTTTTGCCAATCTATGAATAAGATAACCTCTCAATCTAGTCATCAAAAGTTTCATGACCGGTTCACGAAGTTCTCCATCAGTAGAACTTAGAGCGGAAGCTGCTGCCATAATTCTCTTGACTAATTCACGGATATGATTCTTGGTAGCCATGGGCATACTTCTACTACTTTCCAATGCGGCTGTGATGCCTTGTTCTGCTTGTTCTGATTCCTTAGAATTTTCAAGCACGGAATAAACTCTTGAAGCTTCCGTTTTCCACTGACTTCGAACATCTCGCTTAAGGATATTTTTGGCCTGTAGAAGAATGGCTGAAGTGGTGACGATTCGAAGAGTATCTTTCCTTGCCGTCTCAATCCTTGCCAGATCCAACTTCAAGGTTTCTGGTACTGGACTCCCGGGTGCGGATGTGCATATATCTACCAGCATCTGGATGTATGTTTTCTCTGGCGTAGGTCTATTCCTCGGCAAACCGACATTCTCCGGATCTCGACGGGCTGCTTCTGTATAAACTTTTTGACGAGCTTCGCGCCAAGCTCTTGTGGTAATGGTAAGATCGTTATTGGTCTCTTCCATTTCTTCCGAGAAACGTTTAGTTTCATATGTGGAAGCATGCTTGATCAGTTCAGGAGCCGATTGCTGAAGCATGAAATTGGCATAATCGAGTTGCATTAGATCGATGAAGCGCATCAATGCTTGAAGACGATCGACGAAATCACCTTCTCTGAGAGTAGTCTCAGCAAGAATTTTGACCTCCTCATCTCTGAAAGGAGCACATAATCGAGGTAAAATATTGCCCATAAAATTGAAGAAAGTTTCGTAGGAAAACCTGCCATTCTTGAGTTCTGATGCTACCAAATCTGTGTCGAGGGAATCTTCAATGAGTTTGTACATTGAATTTCCAGGAGTAAGAAGACGTTGAAGTTTGCCCTTGATGTTATCGGCCATTGCAAGAACCCAAGGATCACTATTCCCAGCTGCGACTTCTTGTCTCATGGAATCAAAAATAAGTTGATTAACGACCCCTCTTTGTTGAAGACAGTCTTCCATCGAGATACGATATTCTTTATTAATGGCCAATTCATGAACCAAAGTTCGATTATCTGGAAGTATTGAATTAACTGATCTTAAATTATCTGCATCGGTAACTTGTCCACGACGTTGTTTGACGGGTGTCGCAGGTGGTGTAAGAGTTTGCAAATGAGATGCAACGGCATTGTCGGAAGCATTAAAATCTTCAATGACAGGAGATGCTGATCCTGTTTCTGCCGCACGAGGTTTGGAATCCCCAGCAGGTTGCTTGGTTTGTTTGACCTTTCTTGCTTCTCGGATAGCATTCGAAATTAATCGTTTCCCCTGAACGGGTCCAGCAAGTCTCTTGATCCTGACCATCAATTTAAGTTGATTGTCTCTGATTCCATCACGATATGAATCGGTGACAGATTCTTCCGTACTATCTTTCACCGTTTGCCATATCGAATCTAATTCTACAAATTGTAAAACCATCATATCAATGAGCGTGCTTGCATCTCTAGATTTCCAAGCGATAAAAGCATTGAAGAATGTTGCATAAACTTCTGACAATGTTGAAAGCTGAGCTGGAGGAGGTGTATAATTGTTTGCAGTTGTCAATCTAGACAAAACAGTTTCAAAAGAAATAAGTAGATCTCGAGCTTTTGCAACGAGGTCCTGCAATTGTGGATTAGCCAAATCATCCCTCTTCAACGGTTGCGCTCCTACCTGTTCCTGTTCTCCTTTATCACCTTTACTACTCAAAACCTGTGTAGGGTGACCAAGGATAAGGAAAGCGCTGAGAAATGTTCGAACTGCTGTCATTTCATTGACTGATCCGCTTTCTCCTTCTTTGAGTCCACAAATTCTCAAAATATGTGCGGTACTAAGGAGAACTTTCTCTTGTGCCAATAAATCAACCACTTTCTCAAATGAAGTCTCGCGAACTCCATCAATTGTGAGGCCCAGTTCTGCAAAATCATGTAGTGCCTTCCAACGTCTATGAATTCTCCATCTAGTTTGAATTATCGTTGCTGCCGCTGATTCGGTAAGTGGTGCTTTCTTGATCTCCGCAACAGGACTTGGACTCGAACTCTTTCTCATATTACTCAAACTTCTTCCTCGTTGTTTACTGTTATTATTTCGACTCAAGATTTCCTCTCGCCTCCTTTCAGCCTCGGCAAGTTTTTCTTCCATCTCCTTTCTAAGCTTCTTCCCTTCCAATTCCCTTCTCTCTTTCATAGTCTCCGCAATTCCCTTTGCCCTCTTGACTTCCTCCGCACAACTCGCTACAATCTCTGCCAAATTCTTCTCTCTCGCTTGTTGCGCTGCCAAAGCTCTTTCCTCCGTATTGGTAGTACTTCTCGGTGCTGCCTTGGCCAATGCCGCTCTCAATCGAACTTTCTCCGCATGCGCTGCTCTATCGGCCAATCTAGCCTTTCGATCTTCAAGTATACTCGCTCTACGTAGATGTTGAGCAATATAATTACTCTGCGGACCCGGCATACCGGCGTGGCCCGCCGCATGACGACTCGAGCCATGTGAGTGAACTGATGAGATGGAATTTCGTCTCGAGGATGCAGCCGAGGATTTGCGTCGATTATTGGTGGGGCGATAGAATCTTGCAGCGATGCGTGGTGGTGGTGTATGAATTCGATTTGAAGGGGAGTCTTCCCTCTCGGATATGAGATCGAGGTCTACGGGGTCTTCTGGCATACCGGTTGATTCCATAATGTTACGGTCGGGATCGCTCATATCTTGAGATGCGCGACGCATTGTGTATATGTAGAGGTCTGGTCGGGGTACTTTTGGGTGGGGCGGTGGGTTTTTGTCGAGGTTGAAAGTTGACAGTGTTCGCAGGTTGCAGATGGTGGTAGTTGCTACTTGCTTGGTGATGAACAGCTGGGTATGTAAATATGATGTGATTGATGTGGAAATGATGACTGTTCCGTAAAGTGAATGGCTGGAATTGAATTGAATTGAATTATGAAGGGTGCATTCGATGTGAATCCAAAAGTGCCACGAAAATAGTAAATACAATAAAGATGTGAAAGGGTAGAAAGTAGAGGGTGGAGAGTGGAGAGTAGAGAGTAGAGAGTAGAGAGTAGAGTCAAGAGTCAAGAGAAGAGTACAGTAATCTTTCGTATCCGCCTTCCAGAAGAATGGAGGATAATGTAATGTACCGGTAATGCAATGCAATGTACGATGAAAGGTTGGGTAGAATAGCTCAGTACCTAGGTAGGCACCGTTAAATAAAGTGATACAGTAACCTCAATGAATGAACGAACGAATGAATGAATGAATGAATCTCCAATCGTACGTATTGGTATGAAGAGCGAATGAACGTTCACCAGTGGTTTAATCGAGGAGGCTGGCTTGGATGTTATCGGGTTGAATGCGACCAATGTGAAGATTGAATTCGGATTCTTCGAGTCATGATAATCGTGCAGTGAGGGCGAGCGAGGTATGATAATGGTGCCGGGAGTGGTGTTGAGAGAATCAAGTCCCAGACATTTATGACAATGCGAAGGGGCTTTGGGGCCTGACCTTTTATTAGGCTTGGCTGGAAACGACCATTATGCGATTTTGCTTAGTGATGGCATTCTTTTGCCAAAGAATCACATGGAACATGGACAGGAGGGAAGAGAAGAAAGAATATGATCAATGTGTGAAATGATAATATACCAATACACAATATCATCCAAGACTCGAGTACCTATCCCTCATCCCTCATCCCTCATTCCTATTCCACCAGGCGCATTATCCTTCAATCAAATCTTCAGACCCTTATCTCCAACTCCCCCCCATCCCATCCATCCATCAAGCATCATAATACTGCCCACATCATACGCACATACGCACATCCATACATCCATACATCCATACACACATACCAAGATACATGCATGCGACAGAATGTCTTACCTTCCAGACAGACAGACACATCCCCACCGCATTTCAACATCATTCGTACCTCGAGTTCCAACTTCCCAGGCCATACTCGTGCATAGTATGCAAAATACGCATCCTCCTTTTCCATTCGTCCAAAAGTCCCCTCAAACTTACTCCACGACCCATTCCATTCCATCATAATTCATCAGACCGACCGAACAGCCACCAGACCGACCCTCAAATGCAATACCGAACGCTCGAGTCGACATGAATATCAAACAAATGATCTTCCGGGGTACATACCAGATCTAGTATATTATTTCCGATCTCTTCAATTCCATTTTCTCCATTCTGCATTCACTCTCACTCTCCGTTGGAGAAAAGGTTCATTTCGGATCAGGTAGGTAGGTATCCAAGAATAGATTTTCCAGTGCTCTGAAATGAAATTTAATGCCAGTGCAATCAATCATTCGATCGGTTTCACTTGTTTCCGAGTACCCTTCTTCGAAAGTGGGAGGCAGTCGAGTAGCTAGACAAATGATTACGAATCTGAGGATGCGGTGAGATGAGGATGAGAATTGTTAGTACGGGTTTCTTGAGGATTCGAATCCATAGTAAGATGGCGATGTAGTAATCAAGCCAAATGCTTTAAATCCATCGCGGACTACATGATAGTACTCGTAGTGTGGTATGATTATTCTTGAGAGGAATCAATACTACCCCTCCATCGTCCTCGATCTACTGTCCAAATCCTTCGTACCCGTGTGGCAAATCCAAATGTTGTAATCACTGTTATTCTGTTTATTCGTTTATCTAATCAAATTATAGAGTTCAGTGTAAATATCCATGGAACATGGGTAGCATCGTTGTTTGTTTCTAAGTTATTTACAAGAATATAGCACTTTGCTGACACGCAACCTTGTGTACTTGACATCCCACTTCCTCCATTGTTTACATCATTCTGCACGGCACATCAAGAGAAGAGAAGAAGAGGAGATCGCACAATAGCATACAAGAAATATGTTCATGAATCTTCAAATTGAGATGCTCGTGCAAAAAAACCCTGTCCTCCAAATCCCTCGTGCCATCATATGCAAGAACTCCATAGAAGTGTTAGTCATGACCTGATGACCAAAAACGTAGAAGCAAGCAAAATATTCAATAAAAACACAAAAAACGCATACACAATACTCTAAAAATGATAATGCACAAGAAGGTAATTGGTTTTTGTTTTGTCTTCATTGATATCAATCCCTTACATCAATCCCCAATCTTCTAAACTGTTTGATCCTGCCCCATCTTCAAATCCTCTTCATAAATATTTGGCAATTAAAAAACAATGTACAATTAACAAAGGAAACCTCCACCTCAACATCTTTGCTCATACACAATTACTTACTTCGCTGTCAAGAAGCAGTTGATCATATCGAGTTCAAGGATATACAAAATTCATTCCTTTTGTGGAAAGAATTTAGTAACCAGTTGGCTTGGCACCAGTTGGCTTAGCCTTGCTGGTCAAGAAACCAGAAGATGCGCACTTGGACTTCTTGGTGGAAGTAACAACAGTTCCGTTACCGTAGAGTGGGATGGAAGTGACAGCGGCGGTGGTTGCTGGGATTGGGACAACGGTGGCAGTGCTAACAACGACGGAAGCATCGGTGGTAGCAGCGGCAGCGTCAGTGGAGACAACAGCGGTTTGGATACCGGAGAGGGCACCAGTGGCATCAGATCCAGCGGCAGCAGCGGTCTAAAGATGATTATTAGTATGATGAATTTTTTCGAGGGTTAAACTGAGTAAAGACTTACAACGGTGACGGTTTGAGCGGCAACGGTAGCAGTGACAGTGACGGTAGAGGCCTCAGCACAAGCACAGGTCTCAGATCCAGATGATCCGGAACCAGATGATCCAGATCCGGAAGATCCAGATGATCCGGAACCAGATGATCCAGATCCGGAAGATCCAGATGATCCGGAACTAGATGATCCAGATCCGGAAGATCCAGATCCTTCACCAGTGGTCTCGCCAGAGGAAGCACCAGCGGTAGCGGATGGGGAAGCAGATCCAGCACCTGAGGCAATAGCAGTAACACCAGAGAGACCAGTAGCAGCAGATCCGGAGGAAACCGCTGAAACGGTGACGTAGTGGGTGGAGGTGGAGGTACCGTAGACGGTGGTGGTTTGGGAAGTGGTAGATTCACCAGCAGAAACGACACCAGCCTCAGAAGAAGCAGCGGCGGAGCCAGCTGGGGATCCGGCACCGGAGGAAGCGGCAACAGTTTGAGCTGGGGTAACAGTGGCGTAGATGGTAGAGGCGGAGGTCTCAATGATGGTGGTGGTGACAACGGTGGTGGAAGAACCAGAGCCGAGAGTGTAGGTCAAGGTGTGGCTAGCGTTGGCAGTCACGGTTTGGACGGCGGAAACGACGCCAGTTCCGAGAGGAACGACGACGGAGGATGGGGATGATCCGGTTGGTGCGGCAACACCGGAAGCAGCTGGGCTGGACTCAACACCGAGAGCGCTGGAGACAGCGGCGGCTGGGAGAGAGGAAACAGCGAGGGAGGAAGCTGGGGAAGAAGCGGATCCAGCTGGGACAGAGGTGCTTCCAGATGGGGCAGCTCCAGATGGAACAGCTCCGGATGGTGCAACGACACCAGCGGATCCAGATGGGGATTCGTAACCAGCTGGGGCACTTCCGGATGGAACAGCTCCAGATGGGGCAACGACACCGGAGGCAGCTGGGCTAGTCTCAACACCGAGAGCAGTTGAAGATGCGACGGCGCTTGAAGCAATTGGGGTAGTAGCACCAACAACTCCGCTGGAAGCAGCTGGGATAGCAACGGTGGTGGTAGCGCCGTAGAAAGAGCTTTCGCTTGCAGCACTGGCAATGGCAGATGAGAGGGATGCAAGAGCAGATGTCAAGTGCTTGCTAGTGATGCGGGCGCTAGCAGATTCAGCCTCGGTGACTGGGCAGACGGTGGTGGCCAAGGTAACGGTATCGGTAACGACGATAACGTCTGGTGTGGTGGAAGCACCCTCAGCGGCGGAGGTGGCACGAGCTGGGCAATTGGTGATGGAAGCGGCGCACGAGGTGATAGTTCGGACGGTGGTAGCGAAAACGGTCAAAGTAGTTTGGCCGTTATCAGTAGCGGAGGTGGCAGAGACGGTACCGTTGTTAATACGCTTTGAGTGGTAGTGACCTGGTTGGGGAGAAGCGGCGGCGACTCCGGCCAAAAGAGCCAAGGAAGCAGCTGTGAAATGCATGGTGATTGATCTCGAAGGATAAATGTAAATTCTAGATTCCTCGTAAATGATATGTTCCTTCCTGTTGCGATATATTCCCAAGCAATCAATGCTATCCTAAGTGTGTCTGAAAAATCCAAAAGAAGAATGGCTATGTACCCAGAATGTTTTCTTTTTTTGATAAACTTGTATGTAAGTGGTCGTGATGAATCGTGTGTGTGTTAAAGAGCGAAAGTCGATTCCGCCAAAAGACGTATGCTTTCAATGTAAAGAATGACTGTAGAGTTGGAAATAGAGAAAGGAACTCTTTTGTGCAAAAGGGACTTGGTAATGACTGTGTAGTGATCAAAGAAGATCTTGTGTAGAGAAAGGAGGGTGGAGGAATCTTTTAAAGAAAGGATGAGGAAGGGTGCGGTGCTCCTCGCTATAGGAGAATTATTAAAAGGAAATGGGCAAAACGGACGGGGAGGGTGGGCACAGAAAAAAATGAGTGGAACCCTGGACAAGTGGGATTAATTATGAATTGAACATGGATGAGGGGGGGTTCCTGGTTGGATTACTAATTTACTACCTACTTGGTCCAAGGAGAATAAAATGTGTTAAGGATGGATCCATGGGGAAGGGGGTTTGTATGGCTCCTCTGGCATAGTACCATTCTCCATTATAACGCTGCGGGAAAAGAAGAGACTTTTTTTTCTCGCTTTGCTTGCCACATTTTACATCCAGGCGGCGCGGTTCCAAAGCACAAGGGTGTGATGCAGGTACAGCTCACGACCCAGGCCTTTGAGAGGATCTCACCGCAATTGACCCTTGAACGTCGTCGGAACCTTGGAACGCCAAAGCTTGGAGGATTGCTCGTTGGTGAGAGGCTATGTTGTTCTCTCTTCAGGGGTTAGTCACATCGGAAATGCTCATGTTTGTGCAGAGAGAACCAATCATCATGCGGTGGTGCGCGAGAGTTCTGCGTGTTCCATCCCGTCTGCCAATAAGATGGAAGATAGGGGCAAGAATCATGACAACGGGTGGTGATGGAATCATTACTCAAAGAACACAAGTCTACCCAGCATAACATCCCCATCGGTCCCCCCGTCCATATAAGGTGATTAGATGGATCGATGAATTCCGATCCATAATTCGCATCCGGTTCTGGGTTCCTACTGGGCGGAGCAAAACCGGTCCAAGCAAGCACTGAGAAATTGAAGGGCCCTAATCTTCGTTTCAAAGGATTCGGTTGGCGTGCTGTGCTCATTCTCGCTGATGGTTGGTGAAACCCAGACTATATCTTTCCCTACGCAGTAGTGTACGCAGACAAACAGCCTGCCGACCTGCCTACCTCACGTCCTAAACAAACAAAACGGACACTAACACTGTGAGTTGAGTGAAATTTTGAGTTTGGGCAGAGAGAAAAAGGTTAAATGAAAGATCATGATTCATTATATCATACACATATTCATTCTGCTTTAGGTTTCTGCATGAATCGGAATCTTGGGATGATACAGTTGCTATGGATAAAATGAATCGTTCATCCCGTAGTCGGTATAGTCGGATGATTACGACATCTGATATAAGCCTCTTCGTTTGAGATGTTTCTTCTGCGTGAATGCGAATCGAAGCGCATGGAATGATCTATGTACTGTATCTATGCATTGAGGTAGGTAGGTATGTATGATCTGATCTGAGATGATGTGAAAACATAAATTGTGGATAATTCAATATATACATCTTGTCAATTCACTGCACCACGTACGTATTCCTCGAGTAGATTGATTACAGCTGGACGAATTGGTCAAAAGTATATAGATGTGATGACGACTTTGCCCATATCAGCAGCAACAGACTTTCGGAAATTAACGATCTGTTGGCGAAGAAGGGAATGATTGGTGAAGGAAAACTTAGATAGAGGGGATTTTCTTAAATTCGCAAACTTCTTTTTTTTGCTGTACGATGTGTTGTGCTTTGTGCTTTGTGCTTGAACTTGTGATTAATCATGATTCATAATTTACTTTTTGAGGTAATTGATGTACCAAGAGGGCCAAGCTTTCCGTGGGCGACCTTCAATTTCATCTGACCGTCTTTAATTTCTGTCAAGGTTCACTTCGGCATGCACTGTGAATTTCCCCAGTCGGGATGCTGGAGTGCGAAAAACCCCTCATTGAGACGATACCGGCTGGTCGTGGATTGTTCACTTACTCATGGTCATGGTCGTCCAATGATAAAGCCTCACGTCTACTCGGTCAAAGGTTGGATAGATTGGTGATGTTGTTAGTATTAGTGCTATAGCTATAGCTAGCTATACCTGTAGCTATAGCTTGTCAATTATCTTGTCTTGTCAAGTATCTATCAAGCGATTCAAGCCCCTTCATCGGCAGCTTCCACTGGCGTTTGAGACCGGACTCCTTTTCTTATTGACTTCTACATCGTATTGACTCAGCCATCATCATTCACGACACCCGAAGCTTCAAAAATGTATCAACAACCATGAAGAGATCAATGACATCGTTACCAAACCCGAGATAAGGTAAAGTTCACGAGGCGCAGCGTTTTAAAATAATCATCTTAGCATCATGCATCACCACCTCATAAGGCAATGGGGCAAAGTAAAAGCAAATCTAATCTCAAATCTTGATCGTCCATATAAAAAGGCCGATCATAAGGCCTCGGCATTTGTTTTTTTCTTCAACCGCCTTGATCTTTTCTTTCTTCTTCAGCCCAAAGTGTTCACTTACTCAAACGCCCGACTAAACGGTTGAACCTACAAAACAAAACTTCCTCGTTGTCCAATCTGATCCCCACAACACAGCACAGCTCTTCACTTGAACAAGTGGCGCATCGCACAACGGTTCATGAAACTGTGCCTGCATAAAAACAATCTCATGTCCACGACGATCTTCACCCGTTCTAGCCACTCCCCTGCACTCAGAAAGATATTACCCCTGAATATGCAAACGTCTATCAAACACCCCCGGACTGATAAGTTATAATCCAAGAGTATTATTGAATAGATAGAATATCTGGGATATCTTTCACGACAGACAAGATTGTTCTAGATTTATCACTCTGGTAAACGCCCAGCTACGCGCTCTCCACTCCTCCAATATGAGATGAGATTTCAGGAATTGGTCGCCATTGAAAGGAAGGAGAAATTTCATGTCTCGGACCATGGATTCCAATTCATCAACCACTCTCTTCCCTTCCTCCAGAATGAAATACTCAATCTCCAAGATGCGTATCCTTCATCTTATCACTCTAGAAGACTCTTTGAGCGCAAGTCCCCCAAATTAGCCTTCGATCTCATTCTAGCCTTCAACACGGATTACATATACGGAGTAGCTTTCTACCCACAAAACATCCATGATCCATCCTTACCTAATCTCGTGTTTTGCCAAGATGGGTACCCATGTCGCTCTGTAAAAGATGACTTTATATTAACCATCCCAAGTACAGGCCAAAAAAGTGTTTCATGTTAACGTTGGTTCATTTTAAACCGTACGGAATGATGAAAACCTTACGAATGTGCAACTAGAAAAGGTAATGGGATTCCTGGCCGTTGAGATTAAACTGGCTGTTTCTGGTGAATGTTTTGATTTTGTCTTTCGATAGTTATTGAGGGAGCAAGAAGTTTGGTAGGTTCCACTTGTTTTTGGTAAGGCGGGATGGGAATCATGGGATGGAAGCGCTAGATGGAGCGAGTGCGGTGCTAAAGATGGGAAACTAGAGATAGGGTAACTTATCAGATACGGCGTATATAGTCTGCGTATGAGTAAGTGTGTTTGTGTAGTTATCGCAATCAGGACTCGGTATGGCGAAGCGCTGGATGTCAGGTTTATTTTCGGCGCATTCATTATTTACCATGGTCTTCATTCCTTGCGCATTAACTTTTTGTAGCTACCTAATCCACAATCCAATACTACCTAGCTACAACTCAAACATCAATCAATCAATCAATCAATCAATCACCAACTGAACACAGATAATCCTTCCTCTACTTCCCTTTCCTTTACAGGAAACGGTATCTTTGGTACTCTCCCAAAAGGGGTGGAGACCTTAACAATATTTCCCCATTCCAGAGCAAGGACAAACCTGGAGATGTCACTGCTTCTTCCATCCAATTCATATATCCTCATTTCGCTTCATTTCGTAGCGCCCATAATTCCGTCTCCACCGCTACAACGAAACTGGAAGGCAGTGACCTCCATCTCATGTCATTTTTATTAAAATGGGAAAAAAGCGCGGAGGCTAGCTTTATCTATCGATCTATCGATCTATCTATTTATCTATTTATCTATTTATCTACTCGACACCCCGTCCAAACATCTGAACTTCATGGCTTGGAGAGGGAAACAAGTTGTTTGATGCGGGTAGACGGATAGGTTACAGATAGAATATATTGTTGTTTGGGATTGGTTGGGATGTTTACTTGTTTACTTGTTCATGTGTAGCATGCAGTATGAAGTCTGAATGGGGAAGTAAGCCCTATAGGAATTGGAACATTCTGGATGCGAGGAAATGGATGTTGGTTGTTTTAACTTAAGCTTTGGGAATCGGGTAATCTATTTGAGATCGTGAAGTATGTAGATGGATGGAGTCATCGCGGAGATGTGTGAGAAGTGGTGGTGTCGTGTGGCAGTCGCAAATCATAAAATTGACTCTTGGATACCTTTAACTTATATGAATACGGGATGGAAGACTTCGGTCCCGAAACCATGCCGAAAGTTGCGGGGGTTTTTTGAGTAAGGGAGTGAGTTTAGTTAGGGAGTGAGAGATGTAGGGGGTTCTGGTAGTGTTGAGTTACGTATATTCAGTTGTATATTTTCCACTCGTGATGAGGTACAGAATCCTAGTCGGATGTGTCGCTGTTAATCACAAGTTTTTACCCTTGCTCTGATGTTTATTTGGAGTTGGAATATCTCGAAGATGCTTAATGGTCAATCTACGGTCAGTTCTTATTCACGTAAGGCTAGCCAATAAATAATTCAAGTGTTCCGAACAACTTGCTTTTATGAATATAGTTATTTCAGTAAGACGCTCCGCTAGCCCTCCGGGGGCCACTGCCGTGGAGGCAGACTGTTTGGAAGTATATCTCATCGATCATGCTGTTGAGTACTTCCCAGTCGGATTATCCATAGCTGTCCAGTCTTTCATCTAAATGCTTTATAATTGTTAACACTTTGTTGCTTTTAAAGCACACTGTCGTAAAACCTGTAAAAAGCGACAATACTACATTCAGGATCTATCGCCGCCACTGGTTTAAAGATTGCCTTTACTGATACTGACTCAATACCAAGCTAAGCTAGAGGGCTGGAATGATGCTGAAACAGACATGTTCCCCGGAATGCAATTGAGCCAAATGGAATACATTCAGAAGTCCAGAAGCTTCGCCGTAGAGATCTGAAGGATACCAGGATCATACTTCTGAGCTGATAGTGACGGCAGCGCAAGCGCATGAGTTTTCGGAGCGGGTTCGCTATCATACCATTACTTGATCCTAGCGCGCAATCTGATACTGTATCATGATTGTCAATTCGTATGTCCTTCTCAAGGTTCATGGTAATAATCTGTTTGTAGTCGAGCTTCGGTGTCCTGATTTCGGGTGTGGCTGATACACAATGAAACATGGCAACCGGATAGATGTCTTATGCTTCATGATGACATCGTTTAGAATGACAGGACATGCAAGTATCTTATTAAAAAT
Source organism: Botrytis aclada (assembly GCA_014898285.1). NCBI lineage: Eukaryota > Fungi > Ascomycota > Leotiomycetes > Helotiales > Sclerotiniaceae > Botrytis > Botrytis aclada. Next base: position 175,842 of record RCSV01000013.1, read on the forward strand.
TACCCCGACCATTACGACCCACCCAGAATACGGGGTTGAGTCCTCCAAAATCAATTATGCGAAACACGGCAGAAGTGGGGAGAATTATACGGTGATGAGTTTCGCGTGAGCAAGCAAATGGCTTGTAGAAAAGCATCCTCATCCATACAGGGAGTCCTGGATTCCGGAATTCTCGGTGGGAAAGAACAAAATGCAGTCATAAGATCTCGAATAGTTTCAGTATGATGTCAACAGATGCGCATTACCGATTTTCTGGTCCACAGCACTTTCAAATCAGTCATATGAGAGATCCATATGGTCACTGTCATCAGAAGTTATTTGGAAAGTACTCAGATGGATGTGAGATATTTATATATATCGTCCGAATGACATGCTTCGCGGAACATCACTTTGGCAACCCCTAGGGCTGAAGAGACACCAGATTTGCCTGCTATGATCACACTTCACGCGCGCTTCTCTGCATGCCGCTGACGCATGTCCACTCTTGATCTACTTGGAGTTTGTGCCTATCATGTAGATGAATTCAGATATGAAGGTACTTTATGTGATTATATCAGCCTCTCCCCCGCCCCCAAAGAGAAACATTGGACTCTTTCTTCGGACTTCGACAGGTATAGTTAAGTGGAATCGACATGACTTTGAGGGCTAATGATGCAACCGGGCTCATACTTCTTCATTCTATCTGTGAAAGCATGCCGATTTTCGACAATGCAAAGATTCTGAGCACTACATTGATCTTATCTAATCATAATCTCTAATTGTATTAATATGAGCAAAAGGACGTAAATCACATGACACGTAGACATGTCATTTCAATCACAAAAAGGTAGTATTGAATGCAGATCCAGAGAAGACCACGCTAATGAGTTTATTTTCAAAATTCTTGAGAAGTAAACGAAGCGGCATCACTGCTGTTCTGATAGTAGTATACTTGTGAGATAAACACAGTTGTAAGGATAATTTGTAGTGAAACTCATGTCTAGGAGCTTAGTCGGTGCTTTTATCTTCTTAAGCAAAGCTGATGATGGTGTGTATCATGTGTGCTGAGTTGGGCATATTATCTGGTAGGATTGCTAGCACAACGAGAATTCCCATTCTAGCTAGCCTGTATCATTGAGAGCACCCTGTGAACGATTGTTAGGATCATGTTGCTTAAAAAAACTGTATGTTATGCACTGAAATCGTTCGAATTTTTTAGATGATTGAATCTTATATTATAAGATAAGGACTTTTGGAATAGTGATTACTGCCACGGAAGCGCAAACTATCTTTCTTTCAGATTTTGAACACGTGTACGGAATTGTTCTGTCCCTGAAGATGCAGCAATAGGTATCACATCGGTTCACGATTCAATATGTTGGTCAAATTGGTAGTCATCAATAATTCACTTCTGCTTGCGCTTTGTTGTACGCATTTAAGACTCCCCTTTCTCGCTTCACTCGTCACTATTGTTTCTGGCGTGGCGAGGCCGACGAGATGCTTCATGAGTGCTAATATTAGTGGTTGAGATATCTATATCTATATAAATTTAAACGATCGATAAATACACGAAAAATAACTAAGCCATTCAATCACTCAAAATGGAGCACCGGCAAAGTCGCATCAACGAGCTTTTCATTCGTATTTGTTAAAATATATTCTTATAATTGTTACGGCTCAATACATACGACCATAGACTAAGGAGAATTGGGCATCCCGTCCGCTCTGCCATACACAAGCCTTAGATCGGCAGATTAGTAGTTGGGTGGGTGACCACCAGCGAATCCCTGCTGTTGTATGTTTCTCATCACTTTTTGCTTTTTGCTGTTTTCACATTTGGTCTGGATGAATTGCAATGGGATTGGATTGGAGATTGGCTGGATGTGCGTGCTGTTCGTTGGTATATCGTACATCTATCTCGCGATCTTTGAGATATAGATAGTCTTATTTTGCGTTGTGAGGAGGGGGGAGGTGGGAAGAGATGTTCTTTAAAGTATGCTTTTGGATAGATAGCATCTTGAGATTCGGAATTTTAAAGTGTGGGAAATAGTAGGAGCGGGGTAAGAGTATATGTATGCTCGGCGGTGATAGGAATGATAGGTGTATCTGTCGTGTTAACACATAATACAAGCCTCTTTCGAAGGGCGAACTTAGTGAATTTCGTGAAGTTCTACGAGATAGCATTTTTGGAATTGATCACGAAGCACAAGTTGATTGAAAAAGTGCTAAGAATCTCTCAATAAAAAGAAGGATGTTTATACAGTCTACATTCCTTAAGAAAAAATGATAATAATTATTAAGACACCTCTCCTCATGTTTTGGGAATATGGAAGATACGATCTTAGTGGATCGATATAGAAGCTAGATTCAAAGTATCAATAATTTACACCCCTTGCATGCCTACAAGAGCAATTCCTTCAGCGGGTATGATATGACATGCTGATAAAGTACACTGTAGTTGATACTTTGGACGTTTACTATATGCTCCGGGCTGGTTTATTGGAGTGCAAGGTATACTATACAATGGCTCTGCAAGATTACAAAATTGTGCAGCAAGATGATACAGATTGTAATATCGAGACTTTGATGTATCTCAATTTACAGCGGCAGCTTCGTTACTTCAAAGGAGTTTCTTTCGCTCTCGGCATTTTTCTTTCAATTTCGCTGTTGTTTAATGCGCTATGGGTTTACCAGACCTTGCAATTGATGCCAATACCCACATTAACACCCACCAGATACAGTATGCTGCTGGGAGCTATTAAATACTGGTAAATTTTGCTAACAAAGCTGACAGCTGGTCTTGTGCGAAACGTATCAACTCCTTTCATCATAGACAGCTTGTTCACCAATGAGAATAGAACCATTGCAGATGCAGCTTGGAGCTCCCCAGATCTTGATTCGGAAGTCGGACTCGTGGCCTTGACGGACGAGTACGTGAAGTCGAAAGGACTACTTTCGGCACAGCGCTGGCCCTGGGATCACTCGAAAGGCATCTATATTTTGAACGGCTTCCACAACCTTCACTGTCTTGTAAGTATAACGATTACTTAAAATCTTATGTCGCTGACAAATTTTGGTAGCACCTTGTTCGAAACTTAGTTCTCGAGGCATACGATAATGTGCCCTTAACATATCCACTCGAGCATGTATCTCATTGCTTAAATGTACTTCGTGAAGAAGTCATGTGTAATGCCGATGATACACCAAGATATACCGGCCGACTAAACTCTGAGAAGGGAAAAGAGCATCCAACATCTGGGATTGGTCAGACCAGAATGTGTAACGATTGGGGGAAGTTGAGAAGCTGGGCTGTAGCACATTCAGGCTGCTTCCGAGCTATCAACGAAAGCACACCAAATTTCCCCACTATTGAGCGTTACAAGTTTTGTCCGGAGGGGATGAATTATTCTTCTCCAACATCCTGAGCGAGAATGGTACACCCGTGGAGTCATCGTAGAAAGAAGTTGCTGAAAAGGGCCTGCGCTCTGGTTGTAGAAATGTCTGCGACAATTTAATTCATACTGAAAATGTAGCGAGTTTGACCTGCCACCAGAGTTCCAGACAGAAGAATCTGTTCAATCATTTCTCATGCCGCTTGGCACTGTTGATTTCAAGTTTGTTTCTCTCAAGAACCTTTCAATAACATCTTCCACACTGATCTTGTGCAGAATTAATGAATGTGACGGGATTGTCTGCATCGATTATCATTTTTGTGAGATTTGTTCGAGATCACCAAGTGCCGAGATTCTGTATTTTCTGCTGACTACAAACGAGACTAACTGGAGCCTTGATTAAATTGAGGCTATTACGTAATAGCTAAAGATAGCATTGGCCATTCGAGTCACTATTTTTGATAGTTGAATTTTGGGGCCGCATTTGTTGATATTTTAGAGATGTCTAAGAAAAGATCGTTATTTCTACGTCTTCATTTCAACATTGGTAGTTCGAAATTTGTTTCCAGGGTTATTCCATTAGATCAATTAATGCTCATGGCCAACTTCGATAAGGTTAAACTTAGGTGACCGAACGGTCTCCGATAGGGTCGAAATCGCCCTGAACGAGATAGCCACTGCAAATGGTTCTCGATCTTAGCGGCAATTCTTTTGCTTCTTAATTCTCGCTGCATGATACGAGCACAGAAGATGACCATGGTAAGTAAGATGGTTTCTAAATCAAATGAAAGTGGCTGAAATATGCCGAGCAAGAATTTCAAAATGTTTCTCAATGGATGAGATACTGGTTCAATTTAGATTCATGCTTTCCTTTTTACATTTTTCTTACAGGCTCGAAAGTATTTGCTATACCCCTCAGAGTTCTCCCTATTCTGTATCATCCGGGTGGAAAACCAGTGCCCTAACCTCAATACTCTCTCTCGTTGTCTCCCCCTCGTGTTCGGGGTTCACAAACGCACTATGCGGAACACGTCTCGCTCTCCCATCAGTCTTACTATCAAAACACTTGATCAGAAGTACCTCCTCAGGTGTCTGCTTATACAAATAGTTCCATTTATGACCTGGAGCATGACGCACAGAGTAAGTTTCTCCTTCGCGATCGGGATAAATAAGTTTAATTGGAACAAGATCTTTGTCATCAACTGAATTGGCAGCCGCAACACCAAGAGGATCTTTGAGGATTGTCTTAATGGGTCGCCAAACATTGATGATTTGAAACCGTCCTTTGAGAAGTTTCTCGGCTTCCTCGGGAAGATGGTGGGTTACGCGGCGGGGGCTTGCAGCATAGGATTGATCGATGTGAACGCGCTGAACAGGGCCGCGGACGACAACTGGGGTGGGATTCTTATTAATTGAATCAGCAGATACAGGTGCTGGGGCTCGCGTATCAAGAGCTTCACGACGGATTGTGTGGTCGAAAATGAAAATCTTGGATGCTCCGGTTCTGTTTGCTTGTTAGTGGTTTGCCCAGTTGGATGCGAGTGCGCCGAGCAAATACTGACTCTCTTTTTAGCAATTCTTCGGTTTCTTTATAGTAATCACTCTTGATCTTCTCCTCATCCACAAAATCTTTCTCCTGACTAACATGGTTTACGACCTGGAAACCGGTGGTGTCCAATGTATGCTGGTCTTCCGAACCACGGATATCGTGGACAGTAACCTCCACTGAATGTACGGGGCGATCATAAGTGCCAGGCTTACCCACGTAATTGGGCTCTGGAGGACTTCCATCTTCTGAATCAAGGTAATAATTCAGAACTCCTTTAACATCGTGAGGTGTAGTGGGGTTTGTTTCGAGCTTGGTGATGTGCTCGGAGGGAGCTTGTTCGGTGAGTGTGGTGGACATTGTGCTAATGTATTTTCCTGGTGTTTGATATCTCTAGACAAGTCTTTTGAATTGTATGATCAGGAGTCTTTTGAAATCGTGGATGTTTTACTACAAACTTTGGAACTTGTAGGTATAAATACTTTTTTCACATCGACATGAACTGACGTTGAAGCACCAAAAGGACCAATATAATTATTAATCAAGCATGATTTCAAAGCACGTCTATTATTCAGATGTTTATTTGATACTTTCTTCAACCCCGCATTCTTGTGCTTGTTTGACGAAAATGGCGCAATGTCATCTTTTAAATAGAATTCGTGGGATGGGAAGGAAGTCTATCTATAATCTGCCGTTAGTTTCGGAAAAGCAGCCGAGCCAATTTGCTTTCTCATTCCTCAAATTCGGTCCAATCTCACATAAAACCCCCAAGAAAACATCAAACATCTAATATTTGATTTCAAAGCTCATGACAAAAGCAGATAAGAGATTAGGCAGCGTGTGTCAAGGGATCATAAGGTCCGCCGTCTTCCGACGAATCACAAGGGGGGAGAGCACGCAATTGTTGCATGATATGATATGTAGGCGCTGATCTACAAGCATGCGATTTTATGTGGCTATGATTCAGCATATGTCTTATGTAGTTCATATGGCATCATTGATATTGCTGGGCTTCGGTGGTGAGATAATGGTGAAATTAGGGGAGGGGAAAACATGATAGTGGTTGAGCTGTTATCGATCTAAAAATCGAAGGCTGCTAAAGATACAGATTTTACATTGAAGATAATTATTTCCAAACCTGGACCTGCTCGCTGAAGTGTTTCCTTTGCTCTTTTATGACAGAGTCCATTCTTCTGTCGTTGGATATTGCAATTTCACGTTCCGGGCCGTCACACTCCAACGCGATAACGACTTTACTCGTGGCTTTTATCCCAATACAATGTAATTGTCTGCAGTATTACGAGATTTTGTGATACTAAAGCCAAATAGTTTCCAATATCAGCGTATGAAGTTCATGCAATCGTAGCTGCGTTCTTCAATATTCCCAATAATGTCGACATCAACAAGTTCCGCCGACTCATCAGCCCTCGAGTCCGAGCCTCTTATCTCATCCCGCTCATCCTCCAACTACCTCTCTTCTCCGCCGTCCAAGCCCTCTCGTCAAATAGAAGACGATACCATTCCCGAAACGAGCACTTTAGGTCGTAACCTGACCTGGTCAAGCGCCTACATACTCGTCATATCCCGAGTAATCGGTTCTGGAATTTTTGCCATACCCGGACCTATCCTCAAAACAACCGGTAGTATCGGTCTTGCCTTACTACTCTGGGTTGCTGGTTCGATACTTGCTTGGCTTGGTCTTCAAATTTCTCTAGAATATGGTTGCATGCTTCCTAGATCTGGCGGCGAAAAAGTATACCTCGAGTTTACCTATCCACGACCTCGATTCCTTGCCAGTACGCTTGTAGCTGTACAAGCAGTACTGCTAGGTCTTACAGCAAGTAATTGCATCGTCTTTGGCGAATACGTGCTTTTTGCTTTTGGAATAGAAGGCACGGAACTAGGGCAAAAAGCTATTGCCTTGGGACTCTTGACCTGGATAACAATCATCCATGGATGTTTTCTCAAAACCGGAATATGGATTCAAAACTTTCTCGGGTGGATTAAAGTAGGTCTAATTCTCTTCATGGCCCTAACCGGAATATTCGTCGTGGTATTCGGTGTCAAGCTTCCGGAAACAGGAGCTCAAGTCCCTACATTATCCAGAGAAGGATTCTCCTGGGAAGGACTTTGGACTGGTTCAAATTGGCACTGGGGGACTTTGACAACTGCTGTTTTCAAAGTTTCGTATTCTTATGTAGGATTGTCCAATTTGAATAATGTTCTTAACGAGGTTAAGGACCCGGTCAGAACGTTGAAAACTGTTGCACCGGCTGCCTTGTTTACAGCTTGTTCTTTATATCTATTAGCCAATTTTGCGTATTTATCTGTGGTTCCGCTGGAGGAAGTAAAGGAAAGTGGACAACTTATTGCTGCATTGTTTTTCGAGAGAGTTTTCGGTAATGTAGGGGGACGGATTTTATTGCCATTGGCTGTGGCGGTTAGTGCGGCTGGAAATGTTATGGTTGTTACTTTTACACTCGTAAGTTTCTAATCATTAGTCTCGCCGATAATGATTCACATATTCCTAGAACTCAAATTAACCTGTGTCGCTAGGCTCGCGTAAACCAAGAGATAGCCCGTCAAGGGTTTCTCCCCTATTCTAAGTACCTCTCCTCCTCGGCTCCCTTCAGTGCACCACTCGGTGGTCTAATAGTCCACTACATTCCCTCCTTTCTCGTAATTGCCATACCTCCTCGAGGTGACGTCTACAACTTCATTCTGGACGTTGAAGGTTATCCTGGTCAATTCGCAGCATTAGCACTCTCTTTGGGACTGATCTATCTTCGCTATAGTAGACCAGATCTGAAAAGGCCTTTCAAAGCATGGCTACCAGCTGTTTGGATTAGGATAGCGGTTTGTTTGGCGTTGATCGCGGGCCCCTTTTTTAAACCGACGAAGGGAAGCGCAGATGTGGGGTTTTGGTATGCGACATACGCTGTTGTGGGGGTGGGGATCATTCTTTTTGGGGTGGGCTGGTGGGCGGTAGTCTTTTGGGGATTGCCACGGTGGGGTGGGTATAGAGTTGGGGAAGAAGTGGAGATTTTGGGAGACGGAACGAGTGTTACGAGGTTGGTTAAGGTAAAGGGCGGCGAGTGAAGACTGATATAATAGCATTTTGAAAGTTCATTAGACATTTTGAATGGAAATTGTGATCGCAATGTAAATAAGCATGGGGCGACCCCGGCCAATCTAGTTGATTTGTTACCGGAATAAAGGTCGCAATATTTCATTCTTGCAGTGCAAATTCTGCGGTGTAAATTCAACGTGGGAACATTGAAGCTCTTGTTAGACAGCCGAGCAGCCAAAAATGCCTCGAAGGTTAGAGATCCTGGGCCCCATTGGTAGCTATGAGACGAGAGTTCTTTGGGCCGAATGAGACTACACAAAAGCACGACAAAATGGTAGATAACAGGAACGTCACGTCAAAGCATTTGAATGTTGATAGAACCAGTGTGTGACAAGAGATGAGGGTCCAATTTCGGCTAGATTCAACAACTTGAAACACTCACAATGAAGTAACCTATCCTTAAGACGAAATAAGCACAGAACAAACCTGTGATATTCTTACTTCAAGATTTGCTAGGTGTGGTCCTAGGAAAGTGGGATAAATTTAACAAATAGGAGAATGTTTTAGTCTTCTGAGATGGAATTCGTTTCCTTTGTTCGGTCAGGCAAGTGTAATGTTGTGGTATGATGGAGCTTGAAAGATCGAGGGAAGATGAAAGACAAAACCACTCGTGGTTAAGTTCGAGCATTTAAGGAGAGGAATCTAGGCTCCTTTCCATTCTCAAGATTCAGCAACTTCGCAGTAGGAGACTTCAGCATTGGCTTGTAGGTAGAGACTTCTTGTGTGCAATTATAACAGCTCTCCAGTCCCTGCACAATCATTTTCTTTATGAGTTATCCAGGACTTTCGACCGATTCTTTTCAGCTCATTGCTGTATCTCATTTTGTTGTTTGCTCGAAGTCCTTTCATGCCAGAGGATGATCTCGTTCGGCAGATTTGCAGAGGAGAAAGTTATTCTAGTTATTTTGATCGGCTTCTGTGATCTCGGGGCGCGGGCGATGTATGGAAAGCGGATGTCGACTGGTGAATTGGTTGAATTCTGTTATCCATTTCGTTGAACTATAGAGTCATAATTATCTCATGTCGCATAATGACACCGATTCTTATTGTTGTTGTAGGTAGAGTAATGCCAATGAAGAATCATGGTAACAAATTTGTTCAAACAACATTAACGAAACCACATCAGAGAAGTGTCGTGTCCACCAGTGGATGCACAGACTCACAGGATACTTAAGAAGAAAGTACAATTTCACACCAAAAAAAGCGATTTTAATAATTCAATTAAAATTCAAAAAATTGATATTTTGCTTTAAAACTAAGATTTGTAGTTTTTAAATATAAGAAGTTTATATTATTAAAATGTCAAATTAAAAAAGCAAATATTCAAGCTTATATAATCAATTATATAATTTCCTATTAAATCTTTTAATGGGAAATTATACTATTGAATTTTGAAGCTTAATATTTTTTTTTGGAATCTAACTTTCAGATGCTATATTATTCTTATATTTAAGAATCATATAATTTAATTTGAATAAGATTATATAAAATTTCGAATCTTGATTGAATTTTGAAGTTGATAAATTTAGATGTGAAATTGTGCTTTCCTGTCACGTTGTCCCGTGAGTCTGTGCACCCCCTGGTGGTCCGTGTAAGATGCTTAGTCAACATAGATTCTTATCCTCCAATTTTCGCGTACAAATCGCGTTCACCTCATTTCCAACATCACAATCCCAATTGTTTATTTGTGTACTGCTGATAGCCACAATTCCATTCATCCATAAAGGAATCGCAAGTATACCTGCCACGTTGAGTGCGGCGACCAAAGGAAACCGCATGTGCGATTCAATCCCAGCCTATTTAGAGGCTCTTTGAGTCGCTTTCTTGGGAATATTCTTTGCTCGCCAGGCTGTTGTATTTCAAAGGGCTAGTTTATATTGCCAAGTATTAATATTGAGCTTAAACTCTTCAGCCTCAGTATTGTGGGACAGATCCAGACCATAGGCGGGAGCTCGTGGAAGCTCGTGGAAGCTCGCTAGCTAATCGATTCAGCCGACCGAAGAAAAGAGGCGCTATAGTTGAACATTTACGGCTTGAATATTTATATCCATCTATGTGTAAATTTGAAATTCTGGTAGTCAATACATTGTTAACGAGTGCACAAGCACAGCTGGGCAAGATTTGAAACTTTGTCGATATCTCAATCCAATGACTACTCTGGGAGTCTCGAGCTAGTTATTGCCAAGAAGCGAATTTCCAACATGGACACGGGAGAATAGGCAGAGAAAAGTTCACTCGGTAAAAAAACTATCACAATGAAACGAATTCCCCAATATTGACAAGTTCTTCTACAGGGCCATTGTGCACGATCATAGAAAATGGCTTTCCTCTCGTAAGTAAACCAATAAAGTTTTGGTTTGCATGGTCTTCTTGCTTTTCAGAAGGAATGTATGTATTGTTGTCGGTCTCTATTATGGATATTTAGGAATGCGGTCTCATCCCCAGTTCTAAGAAATACACATTTAATTCGAAGAACATTTCCTTATTCACATTCTCATTTTCTCAGTTGTCACTTCTAATTTCATTCATTTCTCTCGGAGCAAATTAAATCTGCTCAATTCAAGACTATTATAATTTCCGTTTACCACCATGTTTCTATCTATAATTACAGTGTTATTTGTCGTCTCGCCTTTCAGTCTGGCTGCTTCAACCACATGTAGAACGTCAAACGCAATTTCTTGGGCCGAAAGTGGTAGTACAACGGGAGGGACAACAAATAGCTCTTCAGGCACGTCTTCTTCAGATCCTTGCGCCGAATTTGCAAACAATCCACAAGCTTTACAGGTATGCTATGAGATGCAAAGCCAAGGTGAATGCAATGCTGTTGGAGGATCTGCTTGTGGTGGCGGCGACGACAATGACGAGGAGGATTTGATTTTAAGAACGAGTGATACTCTCTCTTGTTATAGTGACCAGACGTGCTACGAATATACCGATGGATCATTGTTCTGTTTGAATGAAGAGACTGGTGAGCTCTCTGACATGGAAATGCCATGTTCTGCAAGATTTGAATTAACGCAACAAACTGACTGATCTCATAGGAGAATATTCAGATGATGTAGGAGGCTCTGGAAATGTCTATACTGGCGTGTATACAGGGCCAGATGGATCGCAAACAACAGTCGAGGGTGCATCTGCAACATCATCAAGTACCAGCAGTTCTAGTAACAGCGCGACGGATTTTGACACAAGAACGACCTCCAGCACTGCCGCATCTACGTCATCCGCAAGTTCTTCAGGCTCGAGGCCTGTCAGTGCAACTGGATCTGCTACTAGTTCCGCGAGCACTGCTGCACCAACTGCGAACTCGGGGGCTAGGAATGTTAGGTCTGGGTCTGCCATGGGAGTCTTGGGTTTGATCGTAGCATTGATTTAGTGGTTCTACTTTTTGGTATATCACTGGAGTGGCATATTTATTTTATTTTTATGTCACTGACACCTTTTGTATCTTATTAAAAATACCTGCAAAAGTGTCGTAATCCAGCGCAAGTCATGCAAAAATTCCAAGACGAAACAGACAAAGAGCAAGAATTAAAGTTCAGACATGTAATTGGCAGAAAATTGACACAAATTTCGAGAGATTAATAAAATTAACGGAACTCCTTTGTGTCCGAACTTCCGGACGTTGGATAAACGCTTGCAGCATATTCACTTCCAATTCATCCTCATTTCATCGTAATTTTTCAAATGTCTTCTTTTACTTTACAACTTACATAAACTACATGCATGTGACCAGGCATGTATGCTGTGCATGGGATTGACCGGCAAAAATCATTCCAAATGGCAATCCCTTTCTTTTCCATAATCACATCGTTAGGTCTTTGTAGATTTTTCACAGATATTCCCTGGGATTATTTCTACCCACACGGAGAGCGAACAAGATTTTGGGACAAAACTCAGAATGATAACGGATGATTAGATGCCTCGAAATCCAAACATTCACGTATTCTTGGCTATACTATAAAGAGACAGGGTTTGTAACTTCTTCCTTTCGCAATATGTGCGTAACCCGTTTCGAGTGGAGATATATTGATCTTTCCTTGCCGTCACCCCATACTCAAGACATACGTGAGTACCCCGCACCCACTAGTTTCAGCAGTAGTTATCAGTAATAACCCACAGGATATGCACTCAGCAAAGTCATGCCACTATCATGTTCCTTGCTTTTTCGTCGAAAATCAATCAGATACTAGGCTCAAGCACAGCGACGGGAAGAATGGAGGATTCTCGCTTAATCATTGATCATTGGACGTTTAGCGTTTCCAAACATAGTTTACCCATTCAACTAGCCAACTATTCGGTTAACTGAATTTCTCATCCTCCGAATAACGCCTCGGAGAGCAGGTAGCCGCAAGGATTCACATCGAATGAACAACAAATTCTGGGACTTGCCGACAGCTCTGCCTGGTTTTCAAACGAAAAAGTATGCAGTGAAGCAAATAATAGTTACCGCTATTTCAAGTATGTTTCCCCAATTAATAATCTGATGATGTGAAACGGGTTGCAACATTCACCGATGGAATCATGCTTTATGATGACCTGTAAGATTTTGAAGAGAGGCGGCGGGCATGGTAGTTGATATTCATTCGCTTTACATGAGTTGTAGTTTATGTAATCAGTGAGCCTCATCGGCAACACACATCTCATATACTTTGTTCCTTTTCTTGCACGTGAATCACGGAGCTCTTGCTCCTCAAGTCCTGAGTTTGAGAATATATATTTGCCATTCTTCCACTCTCCATATGTTTTCCCTCATCAAGCCATTTCATCACAAGTCGCCTAAATACACACACATACAAGCAGCCAAAAAATGTGAGTAATTAGTTCTTCATTCTCACACTTCCTAGTTTCAAACCCACGTTAAACACTTTTTCATTCTGCAAGTAACGTTCTTACCCCTGTTGAAACCATCATTGTGTTTATAGGGAATTACTGACCATTCAACGGCACAGACAAGTCCCAACCTTCAACTCCCCACAAACCCCAAAAACCGTAAATATGCCCGCACAAATGACCAAAGAAGATGCTTCGCGTATCCAATCAACTCAAGTATGTTTCTTCTTTCTTACTATCTACCTATGTATTCTACCCAATAGCCTTCGTAGTATATCACTCCAGCCAAGCTAACACATTTTGTAACAGGCCCAAGGCGGTAAAGACATGTCTTCTTTAGGATTTGCTGCTCGGGCACAAAGCGCCGGAGATCGTAACGCGAACGTTGGTGGGCCCGCAGCAGCAGGTCAAGGTACTGCTGGTGGATATGCCATTCAAGCTGGAACAGACAAGAAGTAGGATGTGATGAGATTGACATCCAAAATCGCTTTTGGTCTAGTAGGCCGATTGAAGCTTATTTGATGTTTCGATTGTTTTGTTTGTTGGCAGCGTGATGGAATTGGACGGAGGTTGGAGGAAACAATGAGAAATGGAAAGCTTGGATATGTGATTGAAAGACTTTGGATCGGGGATCCTAGCCATTCATTTGAAATAGCAATGCAACGCGATCATTGCTAAAGTTCTTGACGTTCATCTGGCTGCTTGAAAAGTAATAAAATGTCTTCAATACTGCTATTCTGAAAATTGGCCGTTATAGGCCTATTAAATGAGTCCATCTCTTCACTATTATTATGAATCTATGCTGCAGATGCTTATTTGAACATCCAAAACGTTTCTTGATTATGGAACTTCTAATATCCATTTCACTTACCTCTCCTGATAGATGTAGACAAAAGAGTAATTCATGCAGTTTCGGCCACTATTAAAGTTGAGAGTTTATTATCAAGTGAAAACCACATCAAAATTCGTGTGTGGCTTTTGTAGTAAATAGAATTTAGGCTCAATTAAACGGATATAGTCCTATTCCAAGCCTACATCGATTCAAATTGATAGAGAGAATCGTCAGATAATCTCTTACAGAAAAGACAATGAACAACCATTAAGCAATCTATTGGACATGAACCCAGACTCAAGGTGAATCACAAGATACTAACGGTAAAAACAGTAGATTCTTGAAGGTAAATACAAATATAAACTTCTAGCTCTTGCGCCAACGTTCTTTCCACTCCTTTAACTTCAGGTACTTCCCAATTGCACGATCCACCACCTTCATGACTTGCCTTGCTTCTTAGGATATTATACTTAGATACTTGCATTTGAACTTGAAACATGTTTATATACATAAAAATCTGACCGTGTGTATCCACAAAGGTGCAACTGAGGGGCGGGGACACGAAGGACATGAAACACTAGTACATATTATTCACTTACATCCACCTCGACACCTTGAGCGTATCCTCACTAATATTTTGCTTACTCTACCCTATAAAACCCATTCCCTTCTTTCTACCCGCACTGAAAGTACACAAAGTCACTCTAAGACATTGCTAATCTACTTGAGAGTGGGGTGAAAGTTGTGTTTCGTCAAAATTTCACCTCGAAGAGTCTCCTTCTCCGCAAGCACTAAACACTTTGAGAATATGTTGATATTGTATATCCCTGGGATATATCCGTAGTTCATCATAAACTAACATCAGAACCGACAAGCACATTCACATGATTAATGACAATATGAACTATAGTCCTCTGCTCGTGAAGTCCTGCGAATTCCTATGTCAGATATCCTTAGGGATATGGAGACACAAGCGTGAGAATCCAAACGAAGTATTTGACTCATTTATTTTGGCTAAAAATTCCAGTAATTTTGAGCTCTCCCATAACGTCCCATATCCACTCTTCCACCAGAACCCTCAGGCTAAAAATAACAATAAACAATAGCAAGGACCAGACGGATATAGACGTGAACCGGTGAATATAGAAGAAAAGAAGTTAATGACAACGAATAAAACTACAACTGAATGACAACGACGGAAGTCCCAGGACCCAAAGTCACAGTTCTATCCCTAGTGTTGCTCTGCCCCTCCTTGCTTCTGAATCCACATCGGTATTCCTTCTCACTTGCAGAATTCAATCACGAATAGAAACAGACAGCCATTATACTCTGCCCACATCTCAGTTGCGATCTGTGATAATTGAAAACTACGGAACGTACGAGGGTTTAAATAATCTCGTCTTGCGTCACAAGAAGTTTTTCAGTCCGGGTCAGGTTAGGTCATGCGCAACGGAATGTGAATTTGTGCGCATGTACAGGAGATGAATGGTTATTCACTCATTCGCCCTGGGACCCCTCTTTCACCCCTCATCTCCGAGTCCTACCCCGCTATGCTTAACAATCGCTCTCTCGTTTCTCGTTCATATCCAAGTCTCTCCGAAGCTAATATATAAACAACACCTCGTCTTCTTTCTAACATTTGACATACCAATAGATAACCTGTAGTCACAAGAAACTCATCTGCATGAAATCCTGATACGAAGAGGTGGATATGATCAGGATGCTGAGGTCTACTAACATCCGTGAAAATACAAGGGAATTAAAAAGTGAAGCGATGGGAATGAAGAAGATATTAGATGAGTGTAGAAAAACGAAAGTCACTTCCTAGAACATCAGTAAATCAGTCGACGACAACAAGAAAAAAAGACAAAAAAAGACGAAAGAATAAAGACGACAACACAGATTCAACCAAAAGTCCATTACTATCTTCACCCACCCCTTTCACTCCTCCGCACCTCATCCTTCTTCCCATCAACATCCTTCCACACCCCATCTGTCAACCCCAACTCTTACCCACACGTCCTATCCTACAGGTACAAATACGCGGGGTCGTACAAGCATAGTAAAACACTCATAGTGAGCAAAATTTTTAGCTCCTTTGATCCTTATATCCTCCCCAATTTCTCATTCCCTACCACCTTAAACCTTCCCAGTCCCTCGATTCCGGGGAACAAATCATGTGATACGATGACCTTATGAAAGACGAATAAAAACGTATTCCGAATAGAAAAGTAAATGATCACCCAATTCCTTTACTGAGAATTGCTTCAGAATTGAATTTTCTCGAGTCATCACCTGCTCTCCTCTGTTCCACCAACTATTCTGTCAATACACACTCTCATCAAATTGATATGATAGACGCTATTGTTATTGCCTGTTCTTTTCTACTTAATTACCAAATATACAATGGTATGTCTCTTTATTATCAAGCCACAAGCTCTATCCTATCGCGTGAGAATTGGGATGTTGTAGAGGTAATCTTACATTCTCATCAATATGAATCTAAAAATCAATAAGTCACCCTCGCTAATAACAAATGCGATCACAGGTACAAGAAAAAATAGGATAGGAAGATCACACAATATAAGCACAGAGACGAGATTAAGTAATTTTACATAAGTTAACTATTCCGAATAAATCACAACAGTAATAGCAATAGCAAGTATTTAAATCTTGATATCGATCTCGATCTCTAGATGGAAAGAAACGATAATAAAACAAGATAAACAATAGTAAAACAAATTAAGGAATAATAAAAACACCCAAATACCCCGATCCAATCACATTCTCCAACCTTTGATTCTCTCCTTTACATATCACTAACCGATCCCATCCCATCCCCTCCCCTTCATGAATCATCTATACTAAACTCCGATCCGAAATCACCTCTCCATGACGAACCATCAACTTCCATCCCCAAGCATAGAAATCCTCACTCGATCTGAGGACTCCCACTCTTTATATACCCTTCTCTCTCTCTCTCTCTCACTCTCTCCCTATCCCAACTTATCCCAATCTATCTAACCATCCCAATCCATTTATCCTAATCGATTGATTCCAATCTACCTACCTACCTACCTACCTACCTACCTACCTACCTACCTACCTACCTACCTACCTACCTACCTACCTACCTACCTACCTACCTACCTACCTACCTACCTACCTACCTACCAACCTTCCCATCAAAATCTTCCTCTTCCTCTTCCTCTTCCCCCTCCTCTCCCTCATTCTTTTTCTCTCCCCCTCTCCCTCCCCCTCCAACACCCATTCCCTCCCCTCCCCTCCAAACCCCAAACCCCAAACCCAAAACCCCAATTCCCTTTCTTTCTTTCTTTCTCCACATCAAACCTCCAACCCCCAACCCCCACCTCCTAACCCCAACTGCCCAATCGCACAACAAACAACCCTTCCATCCATCCATCAACTTCCATCCACCCATCAACTTCCATCTCCACAGCATCCATCTCTCCATTCACAATACAATCTCCACACACAACATAACATCCAGCAACCCCAAACCCCAAACCCCAACCCCAAAACCATTCCAATCCATTTCAATCTAATCTAATCCAATCCAACCAACCCAACCAATCTCCAAATCCATACATCCAAACATACATACATCCATCCATACAAACCCTCAATACTTTTATTCCCCCCTGTCCCCCCCTCAAACTCTTCTCTTCGAAATCTTTGCTTCATTCAGAGTGGGTAGGTGGGTAGACGAGTGAAGCTCGGTAAAGAAAACGAAAATCACGGGGGAGGGGGGCGTATGTAAATATATAGCAGACAGAGAGACAGGTAGGTAGGTAGGTAGATGCTGACATCAAAATCCCAAAATCCCAAAATCACACGTAGGCTGGGTTTGGGCTGGGTGTAGGAAAAAGCTACGGAATAGGAATAGCATGAGGAAGAGGAATTCACACGAGTGCCAAGGTGTCGCGGAGGAATAAATGTCATTATCCGCATTCATTCAGATGGCAAGGATCGTAAGTAACAACGACGACCTCCAATAAAACGATACACAACAAACCAATAAGAACCACAACAATCGCACAAGTTGAACAGAAATTTCCAATTCTTCCCTCTAATCACATCACATCACACATCATTACAAATGACACGGTTTTTTTTCCCGGTTGAAGAGGGTATATTTTACTACTTTTATCATAACTACCAACCTCCACCAAATAACCACTCATTGTCGTCCTTCTTAACTATCATCAAGATAATAAAGTTGGTTTAACGTCACAAGAG
Source organism: Botrytis aclada (assembly GCA_014898285.1). Taxonomy (NCBI): domain Eukaryota; kingdom Fungi; phylum Ascomycota; class Leotiomycetes; order Helotiales; family Sclerotiniaceae; genus Botrytis; species Botrytis aclada. The sequence goes on from RCSV01000013.1 coordinate 193,814, forward strand.
TCCCAAAATCCCCATCCACTTTTTTCATTTCCCATCATATTTCATATGTCATTCATGCGCCACGCCACCAAGATGTCCGGTTGATGGATCATCTGTTACCCACCGAGGGACTACCGCCCTATGCTGTTGAAAACTCCCAAGCAACGCTCACAATAACAAATCGCTTTTGTCTTAAATGCCCCAACCAAGAAACGCCGATGTTGAAGTCGTTCCCATTGGTTAAAGAACCGCAGACATTAAAAAAAAAAAGGAAGAAAAAAAAAAGCTCATAACATCATCTTCAAATCACATCCCCTATTTAAAATGTGGATGGGAAGTGAGATTTATGCCTTGTTGGAATACTTTTGACGGTAAAACTTAGCAGCGTTGACCATGTTGGTCAAAGCAGCCTTAGTTTCAGACCATTGACGAGTCTTAAGACCACAATCAGGATCAATCCAAAGTTGCTCTGGCTTGAGGAATTGCAACATCTCCTCAATTCGGTCCTTGATCTCTTGCTCAGATGGAACACGAGGAGAGTGGATGTCATAAACACCTGGACCAATGTGACGTGGGTAAGCCTCATCAACAAAGACCTTGAGGAGCTTAGCATCAGACTTGGAGTTCTCAATGGAGAGAACATCAGCGTCAAGAGCAGCAATGGCGTGGAAGAAATCCTGGAACTCAGAGTAACAGAAGTGAGAGTGGATCTGAGTGGAATCTTGGACACCAGAGACGGAAAGTCTGAAAGACTTAACAGCCCAGTCAAGGTAAGCCTCACGCTCCTTTCCACGACGAAGAGGAAGACCCTCACGAAGAGCTGGCTCATCGACTTGAATGACGTAAACACCAGCAGCCTCGAGATCAACAACCTCATCACGGAGCGCCAAGGCAAGTTGCTCAGCTTGGACGGATTGATGAACATCATCACGAGGGAAGGACCATCTCAAACAAGTGATTGGACCAGTCAACATACCCTTCATTGGCTTCTTGGAGATGGAGACAGCGTATTTGGACTCCTTAACAGTCATTGGTGCTGGGCGAGAGATATCACCAACGATGATAGGAGGACGAACACAACGGGAACCATATGATTGAACCCATGCGTGGGTGGTGAAGGCATAACCATCGAGACGTTCACCGAAGTATTGAACCATGTCGTTACGTTCTGGCTCACCGTGAACGTAGACATCGAGGTCAAGTTCTTCTTGAACCTTGACAACATCTTGAATCTCCTTCTCAATGAACTTCTCGTACTCCTCAGCAGTGATTTCACCCTTGGTGAACTTGTTACGTTGGATACGGATCTCCTTGGTTTGTGGGAAAGAACCAATGGTGGTGGTTGGGAAGAGAGGAAGACCCAAAGCCTTTTGTTGTTGAGCAATACGTTCTGGGAACTCGGAGATTCTGTTGTAATCCTTCTCGACAATCTTGGATTGACGTTCCTTGACCTTGGGGTCGTTGGTTCTCTTGGAGGAAGCACGAGCTTGGATGGACTTAGCGTTAGCCTCGAGCTCAGCGCGGACGGAAGCCGGTCCCTCAGTGACAGCCTTGGCAATGATGGCAACTTCAACAACCTTCTCAGAAGCGAAAGAGAACCAATCAGCGATTTCTGGGTCAAGCTTCTTCTCGCTTGCAAGAGTGTGTGGGGTGTGGAGAAGGGAGGAGGAAGTGGCAACAATGACACGGTCTTTTCCGAGCTTTTGAACAGCAGACTCAACAGTCTCAATCGCACGCTTGAGGTTGGTCTTCCAGATGTTACGTCCATCAACAACACCAGCGGACAAGATGGTCTTGGATCCCAAGGCAGAGATGACAGTCTCCAATTGCTCTGGGTTACGGACCAAATCAACGTGAACAGCATAGATGTCAGTTGGGAGAGCATCAATGTTGTGAACGATGTCACCGAAGTATGTGGCGAAGACAATCTTTGGGATCTCATCACCTAAGCTGGCGAGCTTCTCGTAAGTTGGCTTGAAAGCAGCCTTGGTCTTGGATGGAAGATCGAAGACAAGGGTTGGCTCGTCAATTTGAACAGTCTCGGCACCAGCAGCCTTGAGTTGCTTGAGGAGCTCAATGTAAACTGGGAGAAGGTTGTCCAAAAGATCAATTGGGTCAACGGTTTGTCCGCGGTCTGGCTTTCCAAGGTGGAGGAAAGAAACTGGACCAACCAAGACTGGTCGGGTAGTGATACCAGCATCCTTGGCTTCCTTGAATTCACGAACAGCCTTTGGGTCTGAGGTGAGCTTGAAAGATTGGTTGTCTTGGAGAGTTGGCTTGACGTAATGGTAGTTAGAATCGAACCACTTTACCATCTCCAAGGATGGGACATCAACACCATCCCGTTGGTGACCACGTCCCATAGCAAAGTATTGATCGATTGGGTCGAGACCATGCTTGGTATATCTTTCTGGGGTAGCCTGTGAAGAGAAGAGTTAGTGAAAGGTTACACATAAATCTGCAGATAAAATTGGAATGCTTACACCAAAGTCTTGGATGTGAGTAAGAACTTGATCGTAGAGAGCGAAGTCGTTGGATGGGATGATGTCGACACCGGCATCCTTTTGGATCTTCCAGTGAGCAAGACGGAGTCTCTTTGCCTCAGCAAGGAGATCCTCTTGGGAGATCTTTTGAGCCCAGTATGCCTCTATTGATATTTGTTAGTATTCAATGTGGGGTAGCACTGTGAGGTAACAAATCTTACCAGTAGCTTTCTTGAGATCTCTTAGAGCTCCCATGCGAGGGAAACCAAGAACGGATCTATCATTGATTTGATTAGTAGATGCAGAGATAGATGGCAGATGGAGCAAGCTTACGATTGAACCATGTTTGCGGTATTGAAATGTGATGATGAAGTTGGACGGTAGAAGATGGGTGAAGTCGAAGTATTTAAACCGACCACAGATTGCGTGCTAGAAGATGAAACTAGACAGCGAAGTCGGAGATTGATCGATTGATTGGTCGAACTCTCTTTCTATTCGATTCTATGGAGAGAACAGAAGAGAAGAAAGTGAATTGAATTAAATTGAATTGAGCCCTCTGAATCGATGTTCAAAGTGGTCTTTTGATGGTATTTGTAGTCAAAAAGAGGAAGAGAAGATGCGAAGCGGTGTGTATGTGAGATGGTACGAAAGATGGAAAGGAAGAAGAGAAGAGGAGCTTTTCTTATTGTCTTTCATAAGTGAGAGAAGAAGATTGGCCGCCGGCCCATGAAAGGCAACACCCACCACCATCCATTGCCCACCCCTCTCTTTACTTTTTTCTTCTTCTTACCTACCCTTGTCCTTGAGGAACCCCGCCCAGGACTAGCGCTGAGAATGGAGTCACCATGGAGGTACAACCGTACAAGATAAGAATGCTGGCACGTGATTTGCAGAGATTTCGGACACTTGGATAAGTCCTACGATCCGTGTTGGTGGGTTGGTGGGGTCAATGAGCGCTCAAATTTGCTAGCTGAAATGGTGCAATCATCAATTGCCAGGTGAATTGGGATATTACTATATGGTCTCCTTTCTCAATAGATATGTGAAGACGTTATTGGCAATGGCCATTCTCTTCTCCATTGCCACTAAAGATCATTGAATGTATCAATTATCAACTATCAATTATCAAGTATCAAGTATCAACTGGGCTTGGTTGGTCTGCTTTCATTCGATTCAACAACCTACTCGACTTGCTCCCTTTCATCTACAAAGCCAAAAGAACAATATCAACCAGCCGTATTGTCCTGTTCCTAAACATCAATCCTTCCATGATCCTCTCTCAGCCTCTGCTCTCTCTCCATCTTCGGGATCTTCATTCACGATGGCTGGCCGGCACACCAAACTGCAAAGACACGTAGACACGACCTATCACCTAGGGATACCAAGTGTCTTTCGCTCTTCACTCAATGGACGAATGCATGTTTCTGATTCATGAACCTGTCATCAGTAGGTGTAACAAGAGTACAAACTCATCCAGTGTAAACGTGTAAACTCTTTCCACTCCTCACACTCTACACCATACAAAGCCATCCATCTATCTTACCCAGGACAAGCCCTCCAAGTACTTCCTCATTCACGCATGTTACATAACTGTACACATACCGGTACACATACACATACACATACACACCAACCACCAACCACCAACCACCCACCACCCACCACCCCTCTACACACACCCCTCTCCAATCCCATCCCTCCATCCCTCCATCCCTCCCTTCAATTCGCCCCCAACCTTCCCCTCCCCACTGAAAAACCACCCACCAAACTCAAAACTCCAACCCCACTCTCCAAGATAGTCACAACAACAAGAAAAACGCTTCGGCCCCCTAGCCCCGTCGGTCCCTGGAAATCGGCCTCCGAACACGCACCACACCTTACTACTTCCCATTCATTACTTTACATTCATCTTTTTTTTTGGGGGGGGGGGGGGGCAAACACGAACACGAACATGGATGAATTATTTGATTGCTTGTCACCATCACACACAATTTCATCACCAAGAAGCTCACAAAACACAATATATTGGTCATAATCTTCATTAACATTTCTCTATCCCGGCCACATCTTATCTTGCCTTGGATTTTGCCGCCTGGTATTGGTATCTAACTATTGTCCGTTCATCCATCCATTCCCCCCAAACCCATTCCCACCATCCTCATCTAGTCATATCCATGAATCCTCATCTAAGAAATCCTCTCCACTCATTCCACCGGTCAAAATACCAATTCCAACGTATGACTTGATCAGAGCCACAACAAACTCGAGCGCGAGCTCATCCTTATACCAATTGCTTTTGGGTGCTATACAAACAACCCCTATCAATAATCTGAATGCACCACCTAGAGTTCCCACACCAAAATGCATGACTTTCTTTTCATATACCACAACTCCATCCACCCCATCTTTCTCAACCATACCAGACCAGACATACCCTAATGACCCTCACTGCTCACTCATTCCTTTGAGCTTGCGGAATAAAAACAATACAAGATAGAATCAAAAAGAAAAGAAAAAGACCTAGAAAAAGATGATGTACAATTCCCATTCGACCAGTATACAATTATAAGTATAAGAAGAGCTTTTTTTATCCTTCCCTGGGCCGAGTCTTGCTACCCAAATGTGATGGTATTCAAGTACGTAAAAAGTGTAATGTGAAACAATTCGAAAGTGACAGCCATAGCTTTGATGAGCCACCTGTCAAGAACGCCGTGTGTAACTCCTAAGGGTAAAAAGATCATTCGCTAAAACGCTATTCAAAGTGCGGGGGGTATCAAATCAACTGAATATCATGATTATGTGTGTATAATGTGTTCCGAATCCGGAGTAAGTGCGAATGATGAAGGTCGAGAATAATATCAAAGAATGTTTATATAGGTGTTTGTGCTTCATCCCTTGAATGAGTCCATCCAAAAAGATCAAATTTATTCTTTCCATGCAAAGAGCCGAAAGAAACTGCCGAGTCCACAGGACTGGCCTTCGTAACTAAGATATCGCGTGGCTCCAAAAGTAAAGACTTTCGATAATATTGCTGAACGTTCTCATTATCCGAGGCGGATTTGACGTGAACAATTTGAGCTTGAAGCCACTCTTGAAGTTCCGGAACTTCTGCCAGGCGATAAGGGATTTGGAAACGTTGTAGTTCGCCGATGATTTTAGCCGTGCGAGTGTGTTTGTCAAAGTTAATGACAGATGTGCCGTCAGCCAATTGCTTTGTAGATGGGTTACCAGCGTCAACAAATGTCAAATCTGTGAGGTAGGTACCAACAAATGGAAGGCATGGGGGGACATGGTCATGGAGTCTTCGTCGAAGGCAAGCGTAATTCTTCTCTGGCTCCACAATTGCTTGTAGCCCCTTGAGCATTTCCTTTCGCTTTTGAGATACCAAGTCCCATGTTTTCTTCAATCTAACAATAGTAGATGAATTAAGCGAGCAAATGATGGCCATCAAGGAATCATAATTATTGAGCTTGAGGCATTCATGCGCGATTTTGATCCAGTGCTTGATGATAATGGCCCTCTTCTTAACGTCGTCGTGTTGCAGGATTGTGTCAGCGACAAGGTTAGAAAGATCTGTTGACAATGTTGACATTGCTCTAACATTTACCGCGCATGAACCGCCCTTTCTGGCCTTAGTCCATGCGGCTCCAAGAAGTTCATCTGGCATAATGGAGCAGAAAATATTCATCTCCTTGATGGTTAATTGGCGGGCCAGTTCAAGTGGATCAAACTCGAGAATAGATGGATTGCTACCCCCCATTTTCCAATTCTTCAAAACCGCGGCTTGGCTTTTTGTTACAACAACAGGAGGAACTGGTACATCGGCCGGTACATATTGACCGAGAGATGTGCTAGTCTTTCCAATTGAGGAAACGAGCCTTGGCACTAATGGTCCATCCATAGAAGATACCTTTTGAGCCAACTCTGAAAGTCGTTTGCCAGCTGCGGGAAGAGCAGCCTTCAATTTATCATTCGCGAAGGTTTCGATAATGGAAAGCGCAGCGTAATCGGAGACCTTTCTCCAATGAGATTCTAACCAGCCCTTGAATACATTGTAAACTCTTAATCTGACCGGTCCTGCGATGTGGGGACTCTCGACAACATATTCAAAGCGATCAACCAGAGCTGTGGCAAGCTCAACGGGAGACGCGAATAATCTGAAAGTAAGATAAAAGGTTGAAACGAACATCGAGTCGGGTGTTGAATCGTGGGTAGTAAGTCGTTCTACCAATGCCGCCAGTGAACCTCCAGTAATTTGACCCTCCTTATTGTGTAGCAACTCGTGCGCGAACGTCTTCTCCAGCATTTTCGATTCGAGATCATATGGATCATCGGCGAATGTTGATTGGCTTTCAGCTATGCTGATACTTGACAAAGATGGCTGACTTCTTGGTTTGTAAGATGTTAGATCTGGAGTAGTTGCCCTAGTAGAAGTTTGCGAGACCATGCTCATCTCGGAATCGCGTGTATAACTACTGCTAGCCCCGGTGCTGGACACTGCGATGCTGCCAGATCTATATGATTGAAATTCTCCATCGCTTGTCGAGTTACGATCGGAAGGACTATAATCTTCTTGGCTCATCAGAGGAGCACCAATTTTTGGGAGTGGGGGTAGAATGGAGGAGTTCGAAAGTCGATTCGACATTCGGTTGGTTTCTGCCGCTGGCGGAGAGCCAAGGGGTATCTCTGGTAATGGTTTCTCGTAAACATCTGGAATGACTAGAGGTGGTGGAGGAGCACGCGATGAAGGCTGTTCTGGTAAGGCAACATTAACTTCGGGGTTTCGTGCCGCTTGTTCGACTGTGCCACCTATCGAGGCAATGTTAATCCCAAGACCTTCCACTGGTTCGAATTCGAAGTCGCCAATTCGCTCAATCACAAACTTGGTCTTCGCTACCACCTCTCCAGCAGCTTTAACACATCCTGTGGCCGCCATGAGTAGCCCCCCATTTTGTTGAGCCATTACAACATCGTCTTCATCAACACCTGATGAGCTAATTATATCCCGAGCTGCCAACGCCAATTTACTGATTTTGTCATACATTGCGTTCCGAGCATTGTTCAACGAGTCGGCGCTTTGGCTGTCGTGAGCACATACTGCTTCGACTACAATCAATAAACCTTGGCCAGCGGTTACTGACTGCCTAACTGACGACAGCAAATCTTGAGAAGATTGGCTTTGTAGATGAAGCCTTCCGATGAATGATCCCAAATATGAGAGAAATGTATCGTGACTGGAATTTAATCTCTCAGAGACAAGATTTTGACGTTGTTCAGCGGGTACGGAGGCTATAAGTGAAACACGGTGAGATACGGAAGCCCTTTTAGCCTGAATCGAGGAAATGGATAATGGACGCAATGTTACAGCTGGGTACGCAGTCGATATCCGTTTGTATGACTGTCGTTTGTTCTGCTCTTCCGATTGCAGGGAACTAGAAGCGGCGCTCGTCGAACTTCGGATAGAGCTTCTGTGAGATGCCGTGTCGTATGCAGGGTCTGCATGCGGTGTCCCGCTAAATGACGTCGAGTCCGCTGGTGGAGTTGGTGGAACATATGGTTCCTCAGTAACGGTTGTCATGACTCTATGGACGGCGTGTCGTAATTTCGCATCCTCATCCAAATTGTCCAAGAATTTTATACCTCTCACGACAATTTTGAAAGCTTTCAAAATCATCTCATCGATAACATCGTTCACAGCTTCCGTGTCTGCTCCCACTGAGGAACAAGTGGCAAAATCCTGCAATTGTTTGGCGGTTTTGACCAGGGCAGATAGATCGGACAAAAGAGCCTTTCTATTTTTTCGAAGGTTATCGTTGCTCTGTACAATAGGTGATTCACGAGTGAGGCAATTCGATTTTTCCTTTTTCCACGTTAGCACGCATGATTCACAAAAGTTGGAGATTCTTACCAGTAAATATCTAACTCCTGCGATAATACCTCGCATGAATTGTTGGTTGCCAAATATCTCACTGTCACTAGTTAAACCACTCCGTAAGAGATCCCAAAAGTTTAGCAATGCCTTTAATAAATTTCTCATTGAATCTGGATCGTAGGCCTCGCAATAGTTGGTGGGCAACCAACCACGCGCGCCAGAAACAAGTAGTGTCCCATCTGCCCAACCATTGGTGTGTATTGAATGCACCAAAACCACATCCCCTTCGTTTAGTGGAAGCGTGACCGTCGAATCCGAAATAGCATATTCGGGGTGGAAAGGGTAAAATGCCCTTAGGAAGCTGTGAAATACTGGAAGAGGCTCCATTTGATTTAGATTTTCTTGAGAACCATTGGGAGTAGCGGGAGGCGTAATTTGTGATTGACTCCCTGTTGAAGTTGTTTGGTTACTACTTCTGGATGAAGTATTTCTTTTATGTTTTGAGGATGATGCGTTGCTGTTTCCGCGCGGACGACCCTTATGTATTGTAAGAGGTGCTACCTGTGCACTCGTTCGCTTGGAATGCTCAGACTCCTGCGAGTTCACCATGTTGATCCGCCTTTCAAAGATACCATGGGTGTTTTCCTGCCAAAACCCTAATTGAATGGGCCGGGGTAGATTTGCAAATTGCGGTTATATCGAATGTCCCAAGATGACGTCCAGACTCTTAGTCCTAGAACTCGATATGACCCAACGAGATAATAATCTGGAAGTTTTGCGATGCGATTGTGATGCTTTCGTTTTGATGATGTTTTTCCCAATGCTTGCTTCCTTTGTAAAATCGACCTCTATATTCGTCGAACAGTAAACACAATCTGATAATGATAGTGGAGATTAGCAAGAACCCTTTGGATAAGGATCAAGTGTTGTTTTGGTTATGGAGAGGAATGAGGAGTGGGGGATGTGTGGAATGTCATGTCATTCTGAGAAGCTTGACTGGGATGGAGAGGTGCATGCCAAAATTGGCTGAACCTTGGTCTCGGGAGAGACTTACCAATGAACTCGATGAAAAGTCGATGCTCGTAAATGACTACCAATACTCGAAAAAAAAAGCAAAAGGCGATCGTGTTTCCTTGTGATGTTTCGTATTTAAGGACGAAGAGTCGTGTATGTTTGATCTCTAGCTTCAATAATTAAGTCGTCGTTGTGGTGAGTGATGTCGACTAGGAAAGCTTAGTTCACAAGACTGGAGGACCCTGAATCGCAATAAACTTCATGCCACGCGGAAAAGGGTTATTAAAGTCGGGATGTATTGGACTTTGACACCAGTTGACAGCAAAGCAGTTAATGTATCAAGTCAAGAGATTTAAGAACCCTTGATGTGCGGCCGTCGATTTGTCAATCACACTGGGGGGGGTCTCGGATGCACTTCTGTGGCTATGATTTTGGTGATGCTCCAAACGCGAGAAATCAATGCGTTGAAACTTGAATTGTCAAAAAAAGGAAATCGAGGAATTGAATCGAGCCTGGGAAAGGCAATACAATAAACCCCACCCTTTTTGCTCAGTTGCAAGCCCGTTGTCAGTAAATTTTGTAACTCTGGCACAGCAAGAGTACAAATGGAAAGGAAGGAAGGAAGGAAGGAGGGATATAGATATGTAATGTATGTGTGAAGTATGTGGGTGTGTATGTGTATGTATGTGTATGTGTAGGAGTATGTGTAGTAGTATGTGTATTGTGTATGTGTGTATGTGTGTATGTGTGTATGTGTGTATGTGTGTATGTGTGTGCAGAATATGCAGGAAATCCCAATGGACGGATTTGAGAGGTGCAAGTAATAAGAACCTAAGGTAAGGTACTTTTTCAGGTACTTGTACTTAAAACAAGGTCCCTTCAAGGTTGTCCAGGTGGGTGAGTGGACGATGTATTTTTGCGGTGTTAGGTGTTGGGTATTGGGTGTATGTTATGTCCTTGGGTGTACGGGGGATATGGTATGGGATGGGATGGTATGGTATGGTATAGTACCCAGTACCCTATGTATGGACCGGTATGGATGTTGCACAGATATAATGCAAGGGTTCAAGGAATTGACTCGGTCGATCGATTTTTCTTCGCATCTGCAACCCTTCCTTCTTTTCGCTTCAAGGCTCTCAGAGAAAGGATCCAAATGGCAAAAAGTAGGTAACAATCGATAAATGAATGAATGAATGAATGAATCAAGGAAGTGAAGTAAATTGAGCCGAAGTTTGTGGAGAGAGAGATGGTTTGGTTGGAATCTTTCTCAATTCGTGGGAAGAGATCGAATCGCATTCGTGGACGGGTTGATACGAAGATGTAATCGATCGCTGGACGCCTGTCGCTGCGTGGTATTTTTGGCCGTCGGACTTGGTTGTAGTTGGAGGTGTCGATGTGTCGATGTTGATCTCAATGTCAATGCCAATGCCAATGTAATTGAAGTTGTAGTTGTGGTCGAAGTGAATGTCGTATTCAAGAGAACCGGCAGAAGGAATTTGTCCTCTTCCCTTTCCTCTCCCACTTCCTCTCTATCGCTCACCCTCCCTCCTGCTATCTATCACTCTCACTCTCGCTCTCTTTTTCTATTACTTAAGGACCAGCTATCTTCCTTTTGGCGCAGTTCTCAGGTTTGCACTTCTTCTCTTACCTTGCAATGAAATGGGTCCCCCAGATCTGGGAAATTGTGCACCGTGCAAACAGGAAATCTCCCTAGGCAGTTGTAAATGTGGAATTCTTGTGGGTGTCGTGGTGGATTTCAGAGCTTAGATTTTAATTCAATGATTTCTTTTGCTGTTTGGTGTTGACAGATTTGTAAGGAAAAGAAGTCCTCTCTACGCTATCCTGATCATGCTGGACGTAATATAACAAGAACAATGGGTTTGTAGGACTTTCCACACTCTTCAACTCTCTGGATTGACTTTATTCTCTTTTCCCTATTCTCTGCTACGGGCATATCTTTTCCTCGAATCATCATTATTATGAAAAAACCTTAACAAGGATTGGTAATTGATATTCCTATCATTTTCTGGTAACGGCGGTCCAAGGAGACGGTTGTAATAACACTCATATGTGAGATGTTGCTTTTCCGTGGCTTTCCAGTAGGGACGAAATGCTGTTCACAAAATGGCTTTCCCCCTATCAAATCATGTCAAGAAGACTTGTTTATCTCCTTCTCCTCCAATTGCGTGAACTTCTCCATCCACGGAGGAAACAGTAAGGATACGAAAAGTAAGGTTTAATGATTAATCAATTAATTCTACGGAGTACACAGTAGCCGTCGTAGCAAGGGTTCTAGCTTTTTCTCCTGTTACTTCGACGACCGACTGACTGTTCGACCATTTGGCCCATTTTCCCTAGCTTCACTTGTCCAAACCTGGTCGCTGCTCTTTGCTTCTTTCCCTCTCGTGAGAATCAGATGCACGCTCGGCACGTTAATTGCATTCGATATGATATGCAAGGGCTACTCGTGAGATTTAGTGGAGTAAGAGAACGCCGAAAGAGGGAGTGACGAAACGGCCGCACATACCAAGCAAAGAACTGTGCCTGGGCTGCGCTTTGCTTGATTGATGGTGTAGGATTCTCGGGTTTGCAAAGAACCAATTGATGGGAGGACAAAGGGCAAGGAGGCCGTGAAGGGGTTACGAATTGCGGAACGGGAGAACGTGAGAATGTTATGAATAAAGGTAAGAGAGAGAATTGAAGAGCACTCCCACGCATCGAATGGGTACTTGGAAGGTTCACATAGATTCAATATCAATGGCATTCGATTCGAGTCCAAGTTCTATTGTTTCGTGAGAGATTTGACAGGGAAAAATCGAATGGAATGGGAGAAAGTCACGCAAGAGGGAAGGGTCCATCAGTCCATCAGTCCAGTTGTGGCATTGGTGAGAGTATTCAATGCGCCAGGCATTGCGATAGGTCGACGAAACAAGAGCATCTGGCCATGAACCACCACTTCTCAGATTCGTACTTTTTCTTCAAGGCATGATATTGATGTCTGTTCCCCTCCATGTGATGCGACGAAAGATGTTGATTCTTCTTCAGCTCTATGCTGCATTTCATGCTTGTTCAAGGAACGGTCAAGGAGTAAATACAAGGCAAGGTATTCTATAGGTCGAATGGTGTGATATTGAAATCATATGTGCTTCACAATCCATTCTTCCTTTTTGGGCCCATGCTGAAGGGATAATCGAAGGAATTTCTTCCGCAGGGGCTCTTGATTGGTAGTAACGATTTTAATCCTTTCCCCCATTTCTGTCCTATTTGGGTAAATACTCGGGGGTCTAACAGCTCCCCTTGAAAGAACGCTCCGAGGTACCGGCGTGCTGAACTCAATCGAGTCTTAGAACCTGCGCGTCTTTTGGATATCTCTCATGCCCTTGAAGTCCATAAGGCGCAGCGCAGTGTCTGTCCCTAACAATTACCGAACGTATGAAAATGGTTACAGTTGTTCACCTACACTGAGACAACTTTGAGCAATGGGGACGATATTTCCTGATTCCTGGAAACGAGAGAGAATCAAGTTGTGCAGCTTCTCATGTTGTGTGGTATAAGGTACCAGAAAAACGCCTTTCTGCCTTCTTCTTTCAAACTCTCATGCTCAGCTACAACAGCTTCTCAACCATGGATTAGACCTCACACAGACCCTACATGATGTATACTACATAAACATACCCGGTTTATATATACATTGATGTCGTAGCAGATGAATCAAACAACATCCTTGGCTGTCTTTATTTACGGCTCATCTTTTTGTGTATCATTGACAGCCTCACGATAATCTAGAGGTCGGAAGTATATCTGCCCAAAAGGCCATTTTCCCATCGTTCCAACAAATCATGTTACAAGTGTGGTTACAGCAGCAATTGAGTTTCAATATACCGATCGACGTGGGATATTTCTATCAGAACTCTTCTTTTACGTCGATCCGATTGAATACAATCTACATGCAGTGCAGTCATGCTAGGTGTGGTTGCCGCCATGCTTTTTCCCTTGACTTTGAGTGTCAATGGTATGAGAGTTTGTATATCCGTCCCCACCACCTTTTCCTTTCATTTTATCTATGGACTTTGATTCATGATAAGAGTGCGCGGTCATATTCGCTGGTATGAAATTACTGACGTCTTCAATTTACGAGTCAATCAATCAGCAAAAGAAACATCTAACCAACGTGCCAGCGTTCAAGCAACTTCGCCCATATCCGAAAAGTAGGGGATTCCGTCGCCACTGGCTAGAATTGTCTCTTTTCGTATCCTCTTCTCTTTCACGCAGCTGGGCGGGGACCTATTTCGTCGGCTCGAGCTTGGAGCTTCTCCAAGGGTGTTGTGAGACATTTCTAGGATTTTCCAGGATTTCCATATCCTAGCCATCGCCGTTCCATGCAGCCAATTTTGGACCTGCGCACGTTCCCCAGGATTATTTCGGGGTTCGGTCCTGGATGAGGAAACAACTCCCACCTTTCAAAGTGCCAACCTTTTCTTGATCCAGTAACGGCACGCTTCGGGATCAGTAAATATCAATCCAAAATGGAAAATGGTTGGTTCACCTCTCGGGATCGTTACCTTATGGTTACAATCCGTCAAACTACTCCCTTCCGACTGGCTTGGGTTACTATCAGATATCTTCAACACAACGTTCAGATTCTGATACTGTACCGATGCTGATAATTGTCCGAACCCGTCACACAACGTTATCATCTGGATTCTGTACGTCTTGCTTGGTCTTTGTCTAACATGACCTTGTTTCGAACGCGACGGAGCTCAAGGTGATCGAGTGCGAATCAAACACGTGCGATATCGTCCTTCTCTTGATCAGTTCCCGCATTGTTAATATAATTATTAATCTATCATGTTGACGAGCTCTCCAATAGCTTCATTTTTGACAGCGGGTCAGATATTAGCATGGAGGACCAAGCCCAAGTGCAGTCACGACTTGTCCATTTCGGAAAAACCAAAATCATCACGCCTTGATATGCTGGACTACCTTCTCGAAAGAGCATATCACTTGCTCACTTATTCATGTTAGCAAAATTATGGGATCAATGTGGATAGGATCTCCATGATCATCTACGACTTTATTTCTATTCAATGGGCATTATGGAGACGTGAATTTCGCGCTTAGACAAATTTACATATAGACCTACATCGGCATTCTCACGGTAGTCGCCGTTACGTCCGACTGGAAATGTTTTGGGTGTAAAACGGGTCAGAAATATGACGATCTTCCCACAGATATAATGATGTGATGCGATGTGAAGCAAGCAAGCAAGCAAGAGTCAAGAAAAACGGGCAACCTCACTGTTGACCATAATTAGCAGAAGCAGGGGAAATCCAAGCTCCGGAACTCCAAATCCATTAAGATTCGCACCCGTTATGTTAGGTATGTATGTGATGAGACGTTGTATCTTTGCTTTCTAATAATGGTCATCGAGATGAAAGCATTCACATCCACTCATTCTTCAATTTTCTTCACATCATCATCACAGACGGCCCGCAATACGTGATCATACCGTACCAAACCAATTAAACCCCACGCGCACAGGTATCTGATCAACCGTAATCGTCGAACAGCATTATCACCTTGCATATCTTACCATCTATCTACACCACACAACATGAGCCCATCCACCAGCATAAGTCTTGAAGAATGAAAAAGCATGTGACTGAAATGGCTCCAATGTTAACAACAAGGCCAAGCTCCTCGAACAAGGACAAAGTAACCCAAAGAACATTCCCCGTTCCGGGAAGCAGTCATCATCATCATCAAGATGTTATGCTCCGAAAGGATTCGGAGCAAAGCAGTGATATTGAGATTGACATGGGGCGGAGATTTGGGGGTCCCTCCCACTCTATCTGTAACAGAGGCGCCACTAACATACATCCATACGAATTCACACACCTTTCGAGACTTTTCTCCCGCTTCCACCCTCTGCCGTGAGAACGAATGGAAGGATCTCCAGAACGCGGGATGCGTGCAGCTTGGCTTGAACTATCTCGTCTTTTCCCTCAGGAGACGTTGAAAATTCAAAGCCACCAACAATACATATCAAGATTCACATCTGAATGTGATCATTTTCTAGACAATCACTTGGAGCAATCTCAACATTCTAGAATTTGGGCTGCGCATTGGTATCGAAAGAAGTACGGAAAGATGATACGAGATGGGGATGTTCCAGACTGTCAAATAGACCTCCCTATTCTTTTTTGCGCTCCAATAATATTTATTCACTGATGCGGGTTGAGCTTAACTTGCACGGTAGGATCTAGAGTACAGCATACATATATACATACATACATAATACATACGTACCTACTCTACACCCCAAATAGCACATCAATACCCCCCTAGATGCTAGACGTTCACCCCCACGCCGCCCACTCACAAGCCTTACCAAACATCATCCCACCACTACACAGTAAATCACATCTGTAGGTGTGCGAATTCGGCAATGGTACGCACACGCTCGCACGATATTGGCAAAGTTTACCTTAATGCTTAATCTTAATCTTGTAATGGATGTAGAGTAGAGTGGTGTTTCTTTTTGTGGTCACTTAGGCTGAATGCGGATTATCTTAAGGGTAGGATGCTGATTATCTTAAGGGTAGGGATGGGAAGTATGCGGGGATTCTTAGGGTATGAAAGGCTCGTTCATGTATCTATCGTACGTACGTATCTATTTGGATGGATCTGCATACATGCAGCGGACCTGATGTAGGTACCATATCGTATGTATGTATTTGCCTCGCTTGCCCTGCTTGCCTTACTTTGCCTGATAAAGTTTTGGAACTGGAGCATAAAGGAGGGAGGGAGTGCGAAACGTATACGCCAAGAACATGTAACTGAACCCCCAATAATTTGATAATCGGATTCAGAGGACTTCTGGGAAATTGGAGGAATGTTCAAGAACTGGGTAGGTTATTTGTTCCATCCCTTTTTTTGTCGCTCGGAACAGAGACATTGGAACCGCTTCGAAATGGGTGATTGATTCAGTGGGAAATTCCTCTGATATCAATCTCAGGAGTAGGTAGGTACTTGTAGACATGCAACGATACTATTTATAATGGGACCCTACCTACCCACCCAATATATGCTTCCTCGGAGGACTCTTACGATGGATGAGATTGCCTTTGCAAGGAGCATCCGAAACCGTGCGCACGCAGGTTGTAACACGATCAATCTTGGTACCTGACGGAGCTTCCTCGATCCCATAAGCTTGTTTTACCTCGGATTGCCCGTCGACTTTCCACATCAGGTCACTGCGACGGCGTATGATTAATTTCTCATGCAAGTATTGTATTCTGGAAATGCTTCGCCTCAAAAGGTCTCACCCAGTACTTTGGCTCGGGAAATTGCCCCGTTCCATCGCCAAATGAAAGACCCGTCGGCACATCGGCTTACCCCGAAAAGCAAACCCCGTTTTTCGACCAAAGCAAGGAAAGACTGGAGACCGAATGATATGATATGATATGATATGATAGAAGGAAAACGTGCGAAAGAAGGTAATAAGTAGCATTAATCAATGTTGTGGGAAGCTTGCCTTGGTCATTGATTGATTGATGGATACGAGATGGAAAGACGAAATCTTCCACCCTCCCGCGAGATATTATGGGGATATGTCTGGGACAAAGCCGGGCTGGCTGAGAGTGCTTTTATGGGGTATCGGTTTTGCCTCTATTGATTGGATCGCCAGGGGCTTTTAGGTTAAGGATGTCCGAAATATGTGCATCATCGAATACGAATCTTCTCGAAACTTTCCCACCCACGTTCTCGATTCCCATTTCGTGAATGAAGTGAAAGTTATGCTTTGCGGACACAAAACAAGCGCAGAAGTCTGTTGTGTTAACATTTCCACATCGCAAATCAAATCAAACACTCCGAATCCCAAGGGTCTGGGTTGGATTTTGATAGCGTGTATTTAGTGCTTTACACCACCACTAAAGAGATAGGCGGACCCCTAAGCTAAGGCCCTAAAGGATGGGGTTTTTAGAGGCATCACTATACTGTGTCCCGTATTTAGTTTCTCAAGCCTCAGAGACTTATCTCGCAGTCTAAATAAGTTTTCTCTTACCGTGTGATCGCCGTATTAGCTTCGGACTATGGCGTCGAGATTGGCATCGTGAGTTAAAAGTCACGTTTTTCCCACGCTTATTTAGTTAATAGTGATGAAGTACATCTTTTTAGCTCAAGTGGCGGAGGCACTTAGTTTCCATGTCTCATGCCTAAGTGCTTCTTTCGGATTGAAGGTTATCAATGAACATGTGGCTATCTTGTTGTCTAGTCTTTTGTCTATGATTCCGATGTATCATCGTCAACACTACCTACGCAGTAGGGGTCTTCCTAACATAAAATCTCCTAGTCTTCAAGGAAGAAATGCCACACACGTCTTCGAACATTGGGTTCCTAACACAGATTCCAAGAAAAACACGGCACACAGTTCGTGATGATCCCGAGATACTTCCATTGTTTCCTAGCGTTTTCGATCTAGTACTTCTTCATTGTTACTGCGATTCTACCCATATAGACATTCTCTTCTTGATGACAATGAAAGGAGTTTTGTCTTACAAATTGATTCATGAGCCACAATTCCATACCTCGAAACAACTGCCGGAACGGCATTGGGTAAAGTTTCTGTTTTGAGAAGGGAAAGGGTGTATCTTATGATGCTCTTTGCAGTCAGATCGTCATCATCTGAAACCCCATACGAAACAGTCTCAATACCCAGATCTCTATCTTGCTATTCCGCTATCATCGGGAATCTGAGTCATTGTGCGAATTGATATCATACTATCTTCTATATTTCATTCTTTATACACGTAATGATATCGCATTTCAATCCCTCATGAGCAGTTTCTCGTTTCACCATCATTCTTCAAAGTCTAATTAATATCCCTATGGGTATAGAGTATCAGTGCGTAGCACTACTCTCACCAATGAAGTATCGCACATGAGGGCGCACGAACGCTCGTTCATATGCTATTTCACACTTGCGTTCATCTCTTCTCACGCGGCGTTTTTGTTTGACAGACGCCCTTTGGTACTAAGCGTAATGGATTGGGGTCCTCCCAGCTGTCGAATGCAACTCGAAACGACGAGTCTGGTTCTTGAAATCTGAGTTATCTTTCTTTTGTTTGCGGAGGAAAGATAATTGGTGAATGGGAATGCATGTTATCCTTGGTTTTTTTGCACATTTTTGCACCGCGATTGAAATCTCCACTCTCCTGCATTTCCAACGAGTCATTCCTTATTCCCATGCCCACCAGTGGGTGCACAGACTCACGGGACACTTAAGAAGAAAGCACAATTTCACACCAAAAAAGTGATTTTAATAATTCAATTAAAATTCGAAAAATCAATATTTTGCTTTGAAACTAAGATTTGTAGCTTTTAAGCATAAGAAGTTTATATCATTAAAATGTCAAATTAAAAAAGCAAATATTCAAGCTTATATAATCAATTATATAATTTCCCACCAAATCTTTTGATGGGAAATCGTACTACTGAATTTTGAAGTTCAATATTTCTTTTTGGAATCTAATTCTCAGATGCTATATTATTTTTATATTTAAGAATCATATAATTTAATTTGAATAAGATTATATAAAATTTCGAATCTTGATTGAATTTTGAAGTTGATAAATTTAGGTGTGAAATTGTGCTTTCCTGTCACATTGTCCCGTGAGTCTGTGCACCCACTGGTGGCCCTACTCTTCCGCGCGGATCCTTCCGCTGCTTAACTTCCTGCACTGCATAGTGAGCAAAAGTCTTGTTCCCGCCCGCACTCTTCCATCATTTACGTAATACTTTCACGTGCAACGTCTCTTGCAGAATCATAGCTCTGCGAAATTTTAACCACGTCAAATATCTTCCCAGCGCATCATACAGCATACATTATCGCATTACTCAGTTGGAAACGCATTCCAGTAGTTTGCAAAGAAATATTGATGATTCACCATGATCTACAACCATCATCATACTCTATCAATGCACGGCTATAAGATCCTCACATATAGGTCTAGAAGTCTTCCGTCTGGCCTAACCAGCTAGCCTCTTCTCCTACCATAGCATGGGTCGCACGCAACCCTATTTGTGCAACATTACCCTGTTTTTGAGAATAGTTCTCGACACAAATTTTGTGACTTGCATATTATGACGATCAGAGCTTTGATAGGCTAGGATCAGGAATCATGACAAAAGGGGCGGCGGGGAAGTTGATTCACATTGCATGCATGCATGATCGATCCATCCCAGCACCAGCCGCAGCGGGAGATTTCTTCCGGGCCGCGTCGGGGCCTCCGAATCCGGTAGCTGGATGATGGGGTTTGATCGTCTCGTCGCGTCGTGTGAACATGGGTGGGCGAGGCTCTGATTCTCTTCTCTGGAATCGTATCGTGACCTGTAGAGACTGGACGCGCAGAGTCCGATCCTTCACTCTTCTCTCTCTCTCTCAAAGTAGTACAGTACACCCCAAACCCAATGTTTAAGCTTATTCGAAGTGTGGTTTGGTCTCATACCCATATCTCTATCTTTGTCTGCTTTCCTAGATTGGAATTATATCACAGTGCGAGCCTCGGCTCTCGGTTTTCATGGCGCTCGATTTACTTCATAGAGCTAGCTAATTCTTTTCAATACACAGATATAAACAAGCTTTACAAAGACCTCTCTCTCTCTCAGTTCCCCGTCAAATACCCAGCAAGTGTAACAATGCCGGCGCATCAACTAGGAAACCCTGCTCTCAAAATTCATGCATTTTATGCACGACACAATGGATATTGGAGATGAGTGCATGGCTCGGTCGTTCTTTAGTCGTCTCACTATCTCATCGTGAGCTCAGAGCCCACGGGAAAAAGGGAATTGGAGATTTCGCTCTGATGCTAATCGTTCTGGAAATGGATTTCGTAAGATGCCTACTTGATCTTAATTCTTTGTCTTGTTATCTGTCATTTGCACGGTCCATCCATCCATTCTATTCAATTCCATCCCATCCCAATAACCCACGCACGATCCTAAACTCTAGACCTCTCAGAGGAAAAAAGATCCAATGAGATTGAATCCATAGAGCACGAGAAGAAAACAGTACCCATATGGTATTATGACAAGAGGCTAGACGTCCACCTACCTACTCCTCCTCGTACTGTACTAACCAAACCATGATTTGCATCATTCGAAATACCAGGATGGATGGATGAAAGGATGGATATGCACGGATTGAAATTAGATGGGGAGATGGACCCGGGATATAGTAGAGGTGTGTCGTGGAGTGTATGTAGATCGCATCTGGAGATGAGGGAGGTTCGTAGGAGGAAATGTTGGGGTGAGAGGGAGGGGGCATGGGATGGGATGGGATAGCATGGAATTATGAATGAATGAATCAAGACCGACATTGGTTGATATGGTTTTTGCAGAGATTGCTGGGCGAAAGGTAGGTTCGCGCGGGAAGATTCTTTCCCGGTTTTGAGATTCGAAATTTGAGATTGAGATCTGTGGATGGGGAATGGGAAATGGGGATGCGGGGGGACTTTCTTTTGTTGATTAGATCACATGGATTGTTTGCGAGGTGAGGGGTTAGGACTGAATGGTTGACTGGCTGGACTGATTGGATATGTTGGTAGTCACTGGTGAGGTATTGTGCGAGATGTATGTGGTATGAAAATGAAAAGATTTCTAATTCGTCTACTCCATCCATAATGTGAAATGGAGTTTATCAGATCAGATGGGTTTTCTCGGCTGTAGATTGATACACTTCAGCGTACTTGCAATCGAATATGCAATGTGCTTTTCTCCTTATAAAGATGTCAATTCAGCGCATCAGATTTCCTTTCCCCGTAAATACAACCAAAGTTCAATTGTATGGCTTCCGCTTAGGAATTTAATTTCCCTTCCTTTCCCGTTCATAGATTGCCTCAATTCTGTATATCAAACCGTCACCGCATAACCTAAAAATCATGTCCGTACCAGAAAGAGGGACCTTGTTTGTATTCATCTCTCTTCTCATTCACATTCACATTCCCATTATCATGTACTCTTACGAAATCTTCTTCACGATCGGATTGCGATTTTATTGCTGAATCTTATGTATCCATCTATCACCGATACTTCATCGCATGATGTAATCTTACATGTGTAACATTACATACATATATCTTTACAAGGAAAATATTAGCATCACTCTGGGTGTCACTGTTATTTCAAAGGTAATAAACACCGCATCTGTTGTTTTTCCAAAGCCCTCCTGCTTTGCAAAGAAATGAGGTCACTCGGAAAGGGGGGAGGGGGAAAGTGATTTATATATATATACTTGAATTAAATTCCATATCAGGATACATTTTTAGAAAATTAAAACTTCTCCGGAAATTTGTGAGTGTGAGGGAATGAGTATTCAGACCTGCTGGAGAACCTTGAAAGAGTGAGAGTGGGTATGCATATCACTTCTATATCAGAGAGTCTGCATACTTGTACCATATGGCCGAATCGGAGAGGCTGCAAATATCAGTTTGCGGGTGCTGGGTGTCGATTCGATACTGGGGGGTAGTGCTATATGTTGGGATGGGATGGTTGTGGGTCTTTACGATGGGGTGATGAAGAAATAGCAAATTGAAAATGGGTGGTTAAATGACGGTGGTAATGGAGATTCGCAAGTGCTTTCTATGCTATACTTGATACATTTGCTTGTTATTGCTATCGTTGTTGATATTTGTTGCTCATTTGATAGTTAACCATTGGTAGCTTCTGATTGTCAAAAGTCCACCTTTCATCATCTTGAAGACCATCAATCGCAAACAATCCCACGCATCTAGGACTTCTACAAACGAACTAGAGTTTTATGTGATAAACACGGCTGCATATCTCACATATCTGAGTCGACGGTCGCATGTTGTCTGCGAAAATTTCCTCCCGATCCAATATTGGAGAATTGGAACTTCAACTCGGGCTGCGACTTAAATAGCTGTCTTGTGATTTCCCTTTCGGGCAGAGTGTTGTGTATATCAATAGAGATAGTGGTCGATAAGTGGAGTATTCTGTAGTATGTGTGTCAAAACGGTGAGGGGAGAGGAATGGATTGATAGTCTCTGTTGATGATTCACTTTGAAGCATTCTTGTGGTAGGATCACTTGCTCAGACGAGAATATTTCAAGGCTATATAAAGTGCCACAATGTTCCTTCAAAGCCTTCTTCATAGAAAGTGCCCTGCAATCAATGCTTAGGGCCATGGTCAGTACAAAAGTGCGTGTTTTACAAAGACAACAAGATCTGTTGTTGCGTTGTTCGAGGGTTCTCTTCATACTTGAGCTTGATTCCTCTTTCACAGACAAGAAATATCAATATTGCCTCTCAAACATTTCTCATTGTCATTACTTTATTTCTTCTGTTATCAGTCAGTCTTTTGCAACAGACGTCGCAAGCATAATTCTCCACCATCTGTTACCCTTAAAAAGCACACTACTCCTGAAAAAAATCCATCGAAACACCTCCCCTCTAGAAACTTCTTAGAATTGCAGAGAAAACCATGACCGGAGAACAATATAGTCCTTAAATCCAATCGCAGTACTCGATCCTAATTGTAACGAGACAAAGCTTTCAAGAAAGATTAGCATTTATATTACCTCAGCTTCAAGAAAAATTCCAACTGGAAGGGGTTCGCAACTGCTCTGGTAAATATCTCATGAGGCTCTCGAACTACATTTTACTCCCTGTGTTGTGACTCAATCACCTGCTTTCGAAGATGATGTATATAGACTACCTTAAAAATAGTAGGATGTTTCTTCAAGTAAAACAAGATGGGGTGCGAAAGTTGAGAAATGGCATGGTTGTTACAATTCTCGGACAGATGAAATTGTCTACTTTGTAAATCTCAAACTCGCTTTCCATATGTCGGAGCCACATTACAGTCTATGTTGCTGTACATTATTGTCTTCAAAACCGGCTAATTGTCGTATGGTCTTTCATCACTGTCAAAACTTCGACTCAGTCATATGGCTCTAGACTTCGCTTCAGGAGACCAGATGAGAAATAGTTGAAAAGAGACTGTTCTCCAACAACATAGTATCCTGATATCGAGGCTTCAAATGCGCGAGCAAGTCTGCAAGTTTTGCTTCTGAATCCGTATCATTAGCCTCTTCATCAAATTCTGGTATTGAAATCAACGTCCAGAAATTGATTACAAGAAGAACGAGTCTTTACATGGGAGACTTGGCGACACAAAACTCAGTAGCGCGGATCTATAACGAAAAATGCTCAGGTGAAATTTCACCTGCAGACTGTGGCCGTAACACAATTGATTGCTCAGATGGGGACTTTGAAGATACTCGACAGGCTTGTTGGTCTTCCAAATGGGAGCAATTTCATTTCAGTAGATTATTGCTTGCGCAGATGAAAAACGGAGTGGACTGAACGAAAGCTGCTCACAACACTTTGAAATTAGCATATGTCGAAAGAGCTATATTTGATGCACGTTTTGGATTTCATAACATTGATAATCAAGAATGCTTTATTGCCCAATTACAATTTGCAATGACATTAAGATACTGTCAGACACAATTTTGTTACTGTTGATTCAGAACACTCATATTGAAGTCCCGCTTCTTCCGAATTTCACCCAAACACGTCACTGATGTATTCAGACAATTGTTTCAAGGGAGGCTTAGATTTGCTTTCCACATCGTTGTCTGATTGAATAGTTGATAAGTATAATCCGGCTGGGGCAGGATACAGCAATGCATGTAATGGTCTATCGTTCAAAATCAGTGGTATCAAGGCGTCTCGATGATGTAGGATCAATACGCCCGGATTTTTGTTCCGGTATATGTCAGAAAGATCTGAATTTTCGCCTTCCGTCAGAATTTTAAGGTCTTGGCTCACCGGAATGGCCCAGCTATGGAGTGCGAGAAAAGCATCTGTGCCTTGCTCTTGTTTTGAATCGTGATTCGATGAGCCTTCGAGCATGTCGTCAGAAATATCCATGATAGAGTCATCATCTTTGCCTAGTTCTTGGTCATTATCCTTAACTTTCACCGTGCGCAAAACAGCATATGCCGCAGTCCAATGGTCTGCGGCGTTGTATATAATTTCGGATCTACCCCAAACTATTTTTGCGATGAAATCTCCGTCTTGAACATCTGCATTGACCAGAAACTCCTTCATGGCTGGAAAAATATCCGTCTCTAGATTTGGCCACATGATGGTAACTCTCGACGTCTTGAGGTTGGCAGGCAAAAGTCTATTGATATGCGCCTTAGACCATTTCTCATCGTCCCGCCGCCACGTATTTATGTGTTCGAGTAATGTTAAAGGCGCGTACTTGTCGGTTTGAAGGTTCAGATTGGCGTGCAGTTCAGTCTGCTCAGGAATTTGGCACAATTCCTTGATATTAAGTCTGATATGAGGGTCGATTTCTTTAAGCCAGGGATTAGTTAAATCTGACGTGGATGAAGGCAACCAATCTGATGGTGAAGATGGAACTGATCTCAGATATTCATCCATTTCCAGGTCATTCTCGTTAATGTCTAACCATTCCCTAATCAAACCGAGGACCCGATGCTTTTGTCCAATTTCCAAATCTTCATATGTACTATACACTAATCTTGCAACGGCGTGAAACAGATGGAATGTAGGTTGTTCGTAGTCAATCACCAAGTTTTGTCGGATGAGATCCTCCTTTGGAAGCAGAGAGAGAAGTGCGTATACTTTGTCCCTGGGGTTGGTAGCTTTTGCTGTTTCATACCGGAGAACCAAATCCACGAATGTACCAGATTTTGAATTTGAGCGATGATTGCAAAGTTGTAAAGTAGTAGAATTCATCTCGGCTTCCTGAATGGAATACTCCCGTATCTGACCCCATCTGTAAAAACTACTTGAAGCATCTTCGGTGTTCTCAAAAGCATCGGACATACCACAGTCAGCACTTTCTTCCGAGTTCAAATTTTGCCCCAACAATCTCTGGTCAATGCACATTAACATATCAAATCTTTCCCACGAGACGCTCTTCAATCCGTAGAAAAGTGTGATGTCGCGCGCAAGAATGATTTCCTGTTTAATCCATACTCTATCAAAATATGGTATTTGATCAAACCTTCCTCGAAGTTTCTCCTTGGCGATCTTAGCTTCTTCGCTGCCATCGTTTGCTGAGGTGAGCTGTATGGTACCAATGGTGTCACCAGTACCAATACAACTCGCGACCCACAATGCCGATTCGTATATCAATCCCATGATAGCTACTTGAAAATTCTTCTCTTCATTATTTTCCTGATTGATACATAACGAATCGATCCACAAATAATTGGTAAAGCCATGGTGTCTCATCTGCCACAGAGCATACCAACAATTGAATCGCACTCGCATCTTTTTACCATTTACGATTATCGGCATCTGTGGGACGATATCCCCCCAAGTGTACGAAATGGCAACATATCGTGGGTGATCCACATCATCGCAAAAGTTGTGAACCGTCAAGCTGAAGCAATAGTCATCACTATCAGATGATGATTGCTCCAGCCTAAGCAATCTAATTTGCTTATCAGGGCGCAGGAGCGGAAGACCTGCGTAAGGAGACGACATGATGAATGATTGTGAAGTATGAAAAGAGGACTAGAGAAGAAGACATTGATTGGGATCACATGAAAAGCTGATGCACTTTTGTGCTACGCCTTTCAGCCTCTCTGATATGTGGGTCTTGATTTTGTGAGCGATTTCTCGAATTCCCCAAGTGTTTCCTTTAAATAAATCGTATGGTGAAAGGGTCTGATTGTATTTGTGGGCAAACCATGGTAAGATCATACAATCATTTGTTTCCCAAGTACCCCAAATACATCTTGTAAAGTCCAATAACACTGGGGTGACTGGGGCCCTCAGAGCGACAAGTTGTGGAGCAGTTCCACGTGGCGTACAGCGGGAGTGATGCATGCAAACTAATCTGAGTGGCAGCTAGACGTATTCCGTTTTATCTTTTAATAAAGAGTATATTAGGGAAAATTCCTGGAATCAGACTGTTGTGAGTTGGGTTGCTTAATAAAGTGGATGGGGAAATAATGTGCCCTTCACACCGAAATTAACCTTACCGCCTGCCAAACGCGTCGCGTCTAACACCTAAATTTAGCACCGAACATAAATTGAACAAACGTTGACAGAAATAACGAAATATTTAACGGCATGAGATCTGTATACTTTCCCTGCATAACCTTACCTGCCAGCCGGCTAATTCTGAGCCTAAAAGCAGTGGTTATAGAGTATTCATGGACTAGGTATTTCGGAGCTTGGAACCAGATCAGAGGAGCTGCCCGTCTTCTGCCAGCTTCCCCAAAGCGCCATCAATATCAGTTCACGAATCCATTGCTATATTCGGTTCGATTCAATCATACGCAGCCAATTTAGGCCGAAATGGTCGTTTCACACCTTTATAGACCTTACATTAAATAGTGGAAGCTATTACCGACATACAATCCCAGCAAATTACAAGATGAGAATCTTCTGAATCCAATGTCTGGATACCAAGAATTGACAGAGAAGCAGAGCTTGAGGAACTCTTTGAATCGCTCGTTCACTGGCCATCGCGATGTCGATTTCACACGGGCAGCTCAATATTGGGTTTCGAGATCTTTTGCCATCGCTCAAGGCCGCAAACGCGGTGAAATCTCACCGTAGGCTATCTGTGATGTGTTACAGAGAGGAACAAGAAACAATCGTTGTTGTTAATCCGAAAACTTTATATCCCGCAGGATACAATAGCGTGGAGACTGTATTAGCTGAGCAATCAGCTCTCAGACTGTTCTTCCGCAAGTTGCGAAAAGATCAAGTGGCAATCCGCTGCTCCGTTTACCACATGCGATTGACTATCCAAGCCTGATTGAAGTGATCTAGACCAACAAACTTGTTGTAGGTAGTATTTCCGATGATATGTTGGACGCCGATACCAGTTCCATGGCTCACACTCTAGCCTCCAAGTCACAACTCCAACTCCAATTACAGTCGAACACCGAACAAACATATAAAGATACCCTTCATTTCCTCTCTTATGTCATCGAACCCATGATTAGTATGCAGAATTTGTGCGGAAGTGACAACATTAATATCACATTTCTGAGCGGACTGATAGGTGACGAACTCATACCAGACCCTCTAATTACCATCCAAAGATTTCAGAATTTAGCATCACCCATATCGGTTTCATATTACTGGGATTACTTGGCCTGCGCCACGATAACATCATTTGCTGAACTACTTGAGTGAATATCTTTCCTTGAATCTCGCAGTCTCGTTTCATGTCTATGAGTTGGGACAATAAGGGCTGATTGTCCTTTTTCAATCTAAACAATTGAAACTAGTTGTTCACATTCAATCTAAATAATCGAGGTTGATTGTACATTTTCAATCCAAACAATCAGGACTGGTTATCTGTTCGGACCAGAAACAATGAAAGCTTGTTATCTATACTAAACTAGGGCACTGAGAGCTTCTCTTGTTTCAATGCTACCTCTATCAACCCACCAAATAGTCATACAAAATTCGCGCAAGTCAATCTTGGAAGTCATGGTGGACCCAAAAGCCTGGTTTTGCCATCGCTACAAGTCGAAAAGTTTGACACGGTAAGAAACATATTATCCATATTCGTCCGCAAGAAGTAGAGTGATGCAATATATCAGCACTTGGAACAAATGCCGTTACTGAACTGATACCCGAGCCAAAAAGAAATCATGTAGAGGGTACCTAGTGGTGCCTAAATGTTTCTAGGGTATAGCGGGGTGTATTACGTGGGTGAGGGACATTCAGAGTCTCAATAAACTCAGGCACCTGAAACATATTCACGTACAGTAATCATGTGGAAAAGGTGAGATGAATAAAATGATTTCGTTCTCATTGTTCCCAAAAAGGAAAATGCGAAAATCGCGAAACGTATACTGTGATAAACACTGGACTACAAGAATATCCACAACCCAAAATTCCCTGCGCACGATGGCGACTTATTCCTATAATCCTGAGATCCGCAAACTCCTTTCCCATACTGCATCAAACCCCAGATAAAATCCCATCTTAATCGTGACCATACCCATATCTTCATTCCGTGTGAAAAAAACTTACCTCATCAACTCCTGAAAACCGCACCCTTTTCCTTGTACAATACGCGTCTCATTGTCTCCAAAACTCTTCCCTTTGAGGCCTGTTCGACCCCCCATATGCATAACCTCTCCTTTCTCTTTCGTTTAAGTCCTCGTTCCTCGTTCTTGAACCAGATACAGTCTCCGTCCTCGCAGGTCTGTATGATGTGGGTACCGCTTTGATGAATCCGTCAGGCTTTTCGTAAACTTTGTTTTTCTGATCATAATAGTTGACATAGATCAATTGTTCGTTGCTCCATTTCTCCGTCCAAGATTTCTGCATGTGTTCCACCAAGAAGTTGAAATCGCTTTTAGATACAATTTGTTGATCTGATCTGACTTTTGGTTCTTGTTTCGGTGATGTGGTGGAAGCTGGAGTATGAGTTGAAGCAGGTGGCGTAATGATTAGACGTTGTGAAAGTCTGATTATGATGTTGGAAGCGTCTTCTTCAATTTGTTTCCAGTGCTGAAGAAGAGTACCAAAGCCGGGAAGTTGTCTAGAGCCGGAGGTTTGTGTGGTCTTATTGGCGATCTCGTACAGTTTTTTTTTAATATCAGATGATACTGCCCGGAGACATTTGTTCATGGGCTGAATGGATGCTTCATCACCGACAGCCATCCGGTGCCCGAAACATCGACTCAAAGTATCATATTGAACTGAGAGGGTGGTGTGTGAGTGGAGAAGGGTGTCTTGAAGCTTGTCGAAATTCTCGTGCTTGGTACCTAGTCGTCGAGTTTCTCGGATCTGATGGCAAAATCCAATACAGTCTGACAACTCATTCAGAAGAGTGTCGACTTGTGTTTGAAAGGCGACTCCAGTTGGGGACATAGTTGCGGTTGTGGAAGTGGTTGATGAGCGATTGATAGATGATAATGAAACTAATTTCGTGACTGGAAAGACGAACTAATATGCAGCCCTATTGTGGTCTGTGTCGAATGAAACAACAACCTTTGTATGATCTGAAATGTTTGAAGAAATAAGAAGAAAGGAATTGATCAATGAATGGAATCCATCTTGGTTTTAAAGTCGGATTGGATCACACAATCCAAAACTCGGAGGCCTTTCATTACATCAACCATCAAGAGAAATGTGAGTCCAAGCCTCAGCCACATATGATAACACCTCCATTTTAGATAGACCAGGGGATGTAATTGCGGGTATCCACCACTGGCTGGCCGATGACTTCCATTTGAGTCAGATCCTATCCAATAGTAATGAAGCAATAGGGCTAGAAACAATCAGTAGCGATGATTGCCTAGAACCTAAAGGACAGATTATGGTGTGCATTATGACTGGCACGACTACGTGATTTCATTTCCTAGGGGTATATGTGTACAGAATGAGGGGAAATCGAGGCGTAGAGTCATCGCGATAACCAAGCATTACTCAACACTCAGATTTTCGCAAACTTGCATTGGCTAGTTCATCGAAACGAAGAGGCAGATGCCAAAGAATGCAAGCACGGCACGTCGCATAGAGTCAATTTTCGGCGCAAGGCAGATTTCGCAAATCACAAGTGCAAGCCAAGCTTTCAAAGTCGTGGAAGTAAGCAGCGGGGCTGTGATTTCAAAGCTACGCCTCGTTTTGAGGCTCAACATCTTGAACAATGAGCTTAGCAGAAGAACATTCCAGTCTCCGGTTACATCATTGAGCCTCAATACGTGACCCGAGTCTGTTGTTTATTTTGTGTGGATGAACTGATAGAGCATGCTATGGTTGGAGGCTGTACAGTATTTCTTCCGAACACCTGTTGTGATAGGAGTGCTCGTCTCGATGAAGGGGTCTGCGTCCAACTCTGATCATGGAAGGGAATTTTCCGGCACCCCCAATGATTCCATGCCACGGATCTTGGCATACCTCTGCATTTCTATGTCCGGTAATCATAAGACTTCGGAGCTAAGATTATGGACATGAGTGTTGCCATTCCACCACGTGACAAGCCCATCTACATGCGAGTTGGACTGTGGAAAACAATGCGATTATGAAATCATGTGTTTTTTGCTCTACTGTTTGGCCCGAACTGTGTTTCCATTGCAGCTTTCAGCTCTGCAATTGATACCCCAATATGGTCTTTGAGTAATGTCACGTGAGAACGGACGATTGCTTCCGTTTCGGAAATGTTTGCTTTAATCTCAAGCAGCGAGATATGAAACTGTTCTCACTTCCTCACCGGAACAAAACAAAAAGCCTTCGTCACCTGGTGGAGAGCTAACACGGACCGGCCCACAGTAGTGATCCCGACTTGGCATAGTCTCCACAGATAGATTAGAGGACAGCGATCTTCCCAATTGCCACAGCTATCGCTGATATAATTCATAAGGTACAATTGGAGGTATGCCAAAGTCTGAAAAGAACTATCGTGGTCAATCTGCATTGCAACCCTCGAATTCTAAGATGATTGGGACAATAAGGAGTCTCAACTGAGTATTCAGGAGATATTTGATTACAGGGAAGAATGAGGGGCGAGACTTCCAGATGCAGTACCCGCATTATAAGCTTAATTATTTTGATACCTGTCCACAGTATCGTCGTAAGCATGTGCGAATCTGTTGGACTTGCAGTTTAAAATGGAATTGATGGGTATATCTCAAAAGCTGCATACTCTTTCAGAGTATCATGTTCTTTAATTCCCTCGAAAACACTTAAGCATGGCGAGGTACAAGGGCGCTTCTGTCCTCTTCTTGCTGTATATCGTGCTGATATTCTATTTATGGACAAAAACACCAGATTTGGCAACGCGACGAGTTGAAGTTGCTCAGGAGGGCGAGTTCGACGCACCAGGATCATTCATCCCACCTCCGGCTGTGAGAGCTCGACCACCAGGACCAATTCACAAACAACTTTTGAATGTCGAGAGCTCGCATGCTTCACGCCAAGTTGTCGATACATTTCAGTACAAAACCCTCCCCAAAATACCATCGTGGAGCAGACCCCCCGGAGAGCATGTTCCGGAGAAAACTCCTCTCTTCATAGGTTTCACTCGAAACTGGCCTTTACTACAGCAATGCATTTTATCATATATTACTGCAGGATGGCCCGCAGAGGATATATATGTTGTGGATAACACTGGTACCATGAGATCCAACTTTGCTTCTAAGCCAAAGATCACCCTTCAGAACCCTTCGTATTTGAATGTCGATCGACTCAGAAACGTCTTCGGGGTAAACGTAGTTTCAACGCCAACCCTTCTGACCTTTTCCCAACTTCAGAATTTCTATATCTACACGGCACTCGAAAATGAATGGGAGAATTATTTCTGGAGTCATATGGATGTGATCGTATTATCCGACGAAGACTTAACCCATGCACCGCTAAATCAACAACGAAATCCTGCGACATCTCACAAGTCTCTATACATGCGAGCTGTCGATGAACTTCGGAGGACTTCGGATGCTGATTATGCAGAAGGACATGATGGATGGGGAGTTCGCTTCTTCGAGTACGATTGGCTTGCGTTGAATAATGTGCAAAGCTTTGTGAAAATTGGGGGATGGGATCCAATGATCAGCTATTACTCTTCTGATTGCGACATGTACCAGAGGCTTCAAATGGCAGGTATCATGCTAGATACGGCCGAGGCCGGCTGGGTTATGGATGTGGGAAGAACAATTGATCTAAACTTGCTCTTTCGTCGAAAATACAACCCAGATATGCCCCCTAAAACGGCAGCTGACATGGATCAATTGGCAGAAGATAGGATAGGAGGGGAAGGCTTCCAACATCTGATAAAGTTGGTTCAAGCCGAAGCAGAATGGAAAAACAATGATCCAAGCGCCAGAAACAGTTGGCAACGAAGGCAATTAGGAGGTCAAGGAGAACCATTCCATCGCGATCCAAGAGGCTTCGAACAAGCACTCGAGATATCGATCCGAAGTGGCGATGAGATATATTCAGAAAAATGGGGCCACGTAGGTTGCGATCTTAAAGAATCTGGATTGCAATTAGAGGATGCTTGGATGGTTGAACATGATTGGGAGTGAAAGCTTGCTTGAGAGATATTCACTTCAATATCAATTGTTCATCAGATGGTATTCACTGTAGTGTCCATTTGTTTTGTTATTGGGTTTAATTATACGGTTAATGAGACGTGGAATATAAAACCATACATCTTTTGATCATTTATTTTCCATTCACGTCTTTTAAAATCGGTTGTGTGATTGGCAATTTTCTCTGGGAGATTTTGGTCGGTCGCCACGTCTGCCATCTGCAGTTATATTGCCCGCTTCCCAAGAAACAATTCAAGTCAAATCTCAGAGCCATATCCGACATATAAGTCTAAACTTTCAATCCAGGGCTACTCTCTATTCCCCATTTACATCCTTGTCCCTCATGGATTCTGATCCTTTTAGCCTGACCCTGGGCATCACATTCTCAGTAGTATGCCACCCCGTAAATCCTTTTCCGATCCGTATCTCAATGCACTCGTGGAACTTTATAAAGACGACAATAATCCCAAGCTAGATGAGAGCCATGACAATCGTGCTGGAAATTCTGGTACGGAGAATTTGGACCTCCCAGATGATGAGTTCATTCATGAAGACTTAGGTTCCAACAAATCTTCTATAACTACGCGGTTCTCAACCAAATCGTCTACCTACATGTACGGACAAGAGTCATTTGATACATATCGCTGTAAAGTCAATCAGTTGTGTATTGATATAGGCCTTGGAAAACCATCAACTATAGAGCGTATGGATGGAGGAAGTTACAATCGGGTGATTGGCTTGTCATTTCGAAATGGCTATGGGATTGAGCGACGTATTCTACGGATCCCGCGAGAATGGGATGCCAAATGGTCGGAACAGACTGATATCCAAGCCCAGGCCGAAATAACCATGTGGCTTCAGCGATTCGCATTCCTCCGTGTACCTAAGGTTTTAGCCATCGACACAACCCCCGAAAATTCTCTCAAATCACCATATGTTTTACAAGAAAGGCTTCAAGGAATACCCCTGGATGAGTTGCTCTTCGAGATTCCCTCTCAACTTCCTATGTCTATGAGACTCCAAGTTGTGAGGACTATTGCAGAGTTCATAATCAAATTAGAAAGGACCACTCTGGAAAAGCCGGGAAGATTAGTTGGTACCCACGCTGTACCATGGACTTCAACCTCCCTTGCTTCTTCCATACCGCGAATTGAATTTGCTGGCTTCAATTTGAATTTCACAGAGACCGCACCTCCTCTTGAGAAGCAGGACTTACCTTCACTCCTCTTCACTATGATAAAAGCCCACCAGAATAGCGGAACACAACATGATGCGGACTGGGAAAGGTTGCTAGCTGTCTTGCGGGAAATGGAGGCGAGACACTTTTTCCAATCATCTGATTCAACAAATGTTTTATGGCATTGGGATCTCGAGCCTCGACACATTTTCGTCGACAAGTCCGAATCTGGAGACTGGGAAGTCAGCGGAGTCATTGATTGGGACGATGTCAAGTCTATACCGTTAGTTCTGACTAGAGCTCCCAGATCCTGGCTCTGGTTCTACGGGGAACGTTTCGAATACTGTGATGGCTTTAGATTTCCGTGGGATGGAGACTATGACGCATCTCTAGAACTACCCCTCAATGAGGATGCAACGGTTGTGAAAGAGTATTTTGCCCGGATAATGCAGGAAGCGGATCCGACGTATGTGGATGATACATACGGCAGAGGTGTTTGGATTCGTCGACTCGCTCGATTTGCAAGGGATGGACTTTATAGCCCCTGGGACTTTCAAAGGTTTGAGAAGTTTATCGAGGACTGGAATAATTACATTGATGATGTGGGTTCGATTTATGGGGAAAATATGTATCATATTTTGCTTGGAAATTCTACGCATCTTTAGATAAAGTTTATCACTTCGCACGCTTCTCTTAGCAGTGTTTCCCGCTTTGTTTTTTTTTTCTCTCTTTCAGATAGGAATTTAGCTCGGGAGAATTATGTGCAATGTGAGTTACAAAATCTATCAATTGCTAAAATGCACACTGTTTCCCAAGAGTGCCGAGTCTATATCTATATTGGTTCTAGTAAAACAATCTATTTACAAATCAAATTTTTGTCCTACGAGCTTCTCACTCAGCGCCCAAAGGCGCTTTGCGTAGTCTGGATTGGTAGTATAATCTGCCGTTTCAGCAATTTGACAATCGGCAAGGTAGGTACCCGAGTGATCTGTATAATTTTCATGTGTTAGCATTGAGAAGGTATGGTTATTTGGAAAGTAGAGATGTATTTACCCTTCAAAGCTGGGTCAAGAGCCGCAACTAATGTTGTTGATGTGCCTGCTTCTAAGCTCTTCCAAGGGAATGAGCCATCCATCTTTATGTGTCCTTAAATTACATTGTCAGTAAAACTTGGAATATGTTGAATGATGGAATTCGAAGTCTGAATTACCTCGGGAATTGAAACGTTCGATCATAGAGTCATAATCTTTCTCCGGATTCATCTCTCTTATCAAATTCGTGGCGATCACGCCAGGGTGAACAGCAAATGCCTGTATTCCCTTGCTCTTCAATCTCTTTGCCAACTCAAGGGTAAATAGAATATTTGCTGATTTACTTTGGCCATATCCTGACCATTTGTCATAGTTTTTCCCATCATTGAAGTTATAGTCATCGAATCTAACTTCACCAAATGACCATCCCATACTGGACAGATTGACAATTCGTGCTCCTTCAGATGCAGCGGCAACAATGGCTGGCATGAGGAGGTTTGTTAGAAGGAAATGCCCAATGTGGTTTGCACCAAATTGAAGCTCGACACCTTCGGAGGTTGTGCGGTATTCGGCTGGCGCCATGACACCCGCATTGTTGATGAGAGCATGGATCTTGGGAGTGGTGGCCAGAATGGACTCAGCTGCTGTTTTGATGGTTGAATAATTTCCAAGATCACAATGAACAAATTTCACGGTTGTGCTTGGAGAGACCGCTTTCACTGATTCCACGGTGGCTGTGGCTTTAAATTCATCACGTCCGAGGAGGAGAATAATTGCCGGCTTAGATGCAGCAAGTAGCAAAGCTGTTTGAGCTCCTAGTCCGCCTGGTGTTGGGCCGGTAATGACAACTAAGAAAGGTCAGAACACGTTCATGTGTAAGGGAGAATGGGATGAATTTACATGTCTTGTCAGCGACAGACTGTGGGAATGAAGCAACGACTTCAGCGCCACTTGTCTCTTGACCAAATTGCTTTTGACTGGCCATTTTGCTGTTTGTGTTGAATTGAGATAGAGGACTATCGAAAGATGTGTTGGTAGGTCGATCGTGATGTTGATGTGTAGAAATTTTCTGGTGATCGAGAAATGCAGTCTTTATATACATAGTCTCATCGCTCTTGAACTCTATCACAGTTCTTTCCTAATTCAAAAAATTCTGGGCCCCAATGCATCAGCGAAGGGTATCCAGTTCTCCACCCACAGCGCTTGCTTGACATCATCGATGTCACTGCCAAATTTTTGTATTGATAGACTGTGTCAATTGGATAGAGTCCGGAATGCTTACCAACGACCAAACGAGAAGACCTGTACTTCGGCCGAAACTCATATTTCAGTATCCACTGGCTCGCACTAATTCCGAAGAAGGTAAACGAATTGATGAGCCAGAAGTTTCCTTTCTGACGGATTTATAGCATGCGGCTATTGCGTCCGCGTGCGGCCGTTAGTCCGCGTCGGATGTAAGTTCAATTTTCAATCTCCAAATCCGACGAGGTTCACATATCTCCTTTCTTGGGGACATGATTGATGGATTTCCGACGAGCTTAATTCCGGTCTTGCGATCTTGCACGACCGAAAATAGATGTCATGAGTTCATAAATTCAGTTGTTTCCATTTTTGAATGACAATTTCGAATCTTGGCGATGCCAATGCTGTGCCAAACGGGTTTATGAATTCAAGTCGAATTCCGACATGTTGAGAAATTCTTAAAGTCTCCTCGTTGTTGCTTCGGAAATGAGATGGTGCAGCAAAACACTCTAAGTTCTTGGTTCTTACAGTTTTAAATCAAGCAACCTCTCCCAGCTTTGAAATATGAAATCCACCACGGTTTTCTCATCCTCTTTGAAATGGCGTTTGCATATCGACTACTAAACTCCCAGTTGATCGTCAAGGTGACTCAACTAACCAGTTCTTTTGAAGGCAAGACTATCATAATTGCCGGTCGAAATATAGGTCCAGGTTTTGGGGCAGCGAGGTATTACCTCAAGCTCAAAGCAGCCAGAGTCATTCTGGCTTGTCGCTCTCTCGGGAAAGCAGACGAAAGCCAAACTCGAGCTGGAACAAACTTTCGCTATATGT
Source organism: Botrytis aclada (assembly GCA_014898285.1). NCBI lineage: Eukaryota > Fungi > Ascomycota > Leotiomycetes > Helotiales > Sclerotiniaceae > Botrytis > Botrytis aclada. The sequence continues at coordinate 230,515 of RCSV01000013.1, forward strand.
GAAGATATGGTAAAAACATGGATGGTTGATTTATATCCCTACGCATGTGTCATTCAGTTCTATGCGAAAGCAAAAACTCTGCCACGTTTGGATGTCATGCTCCTAAACCTGGGAATTATGACCAACGAAGATCGTGTAGCGGAAGACAACGAGTTGGCTATCACGATGAATATCATTTCGACTTTCGTCATGGAATTTTTTTGATTTCGAAATTCAAAAGAAACTGCAAACTTCTTCGGTACAACACCGCATATGACGATAGTGTCCTCCGATCTGCACTTCCTCAGTGATTTAACGGAATGGAAAACTGATGATATATTCGTATCTTTGAATGATAAGAGAACAGCTCGTATGAATGATAGGTACATGCATCATCTCCTTGATGAATTTCACTTAGCTAAACAGCGCACAGATACAACATGTCGAAGCTCATGGAGATCCTCATCGTCCGTCATTTTGTATCTCTATACGCCACAGACTACCCCGCTGTCTTCAACACCGTGAACCGAGGTTGGTGTCAATCGAATCTTCCAAATGAGATCGCCGCTACTGTTCTAAAGAATCAGGAGAATCTTATGGAAGGGACAACCGAAGAAGAGGCGAGAAGTGCGGTACTTGCCTCTACATTTGGCAGAGAATCACACGGAAAACATGTTAGAAACGGGGGACTCTTATCGTGAGTTTTTTAACCCTTCAAGAGATTGACATGTATAAAATAGGCTCTTACAAATTAATACAGGGAATCGTGTTTTATAACAAGTAAAGACGGTGCTGCAGCTGGCGAGAAACTGTGGACTCAGTTGTCCAGCAAATTGGAGAAGATTCGCCCGAACGTTATGCAGGGATTCTAGGGCGTCTTTCGATTTTATTCCCATGTATTTTTGCGATATTTATGATTACTTGTACGAAAATACTTGCTATTTCATACCATACAAACATTAGCATCAAAATTTGTAGTTTAACATTGCTGTCGTTCCGTCATCCTCGCCTAGCTCCGACCAACACAGGTAGGTTACTGTGCCACAATTGGCTGGTGGCTGAGACTCCACACGTGAGCTAATCTACAACACCAACATTCCGTTTTCCAATTCCTTCCTGCCAACATCAACAGCATCACCGCCTGCATTGTTAAACATTTGCAACAATTGTAATGTTTTGAATCTCATGTCATCATTAGAATTTGAGTCAATAATCCTTTGTGATTCTGCAAAGCGCACAAAGTATCGATGCAAGGCTACGACATTCTAAAGTTGGAAGATTCTAGGGTCGCGGTTGTGGTTGGGTGATTTGGCCGTGGTCATTGGAGTTGGGATTGGGCCTGTAGTGAAGAAGGCAGATTAGGCACGAATTGAGAGACCGCCGGAGACACCGAGTTGATTCAAGTGAGTCAATGAAGATGTATCTTCGTATTCTGATTTCGATGGACTGTGCGTTGGGACGCTTACCCGTGCGATGGTTTCTTTGTTGATATAGACAATGAGGAAAGAATCGTTCTTCAGTCTTGGTGCGCCTCGTGATTCTAAGCCGTCGCTGTCTCTGACATTGCTTTGATATTTCTTGATGCTTTCACGATGGCGTAGAGAGTCAAATGAAATATGATGATTGTATATAGTTAAAGAGGTATTCCTCGCCAGGAAAAGTTATTTCGCTCGATATCTCTGGCAGATTAGCATTTTATATCCCACCCCACACTCTTTTGTCTTTCCAATATCTCGAGACCATTTATATAGATTTATTTAAGATGGGCATCAGAAATGGGCCTCCGCTGCAGATACACGACATTGGAGTTGGATGTATTTTGTGGCTCCCACCTTACCATTGTTCCAATGGAGAGAGGTTTCGTCCCATTTGTCAACGCCACACTGGTAAGGAAGGACATCCGCTGAGCATCCACGGATTTGGTCGTCCAGTAGTTGTCCTCAACACTTACAACTGAAGTAATTTAAATTCTTCAATTCAATTTCTTACAGTAAGCTCTCCATTCAAGATAATCTTGCCTATTGTTTACAGATCTTTCTAGTTGAGTTCACAAGACTCATCGTATGGCGGATACTCTACCCCGCTTAGACACGGAAGTCCTGCTCAGGTCAGAACAAACTACTCGCTTGAGAGTGGCCGAAATTTATTGGTCGCTAGTCATTTCCGATTTGAACATATATTTACGCTCAACTTATCAAGATTTGATGCGTATGATTGGGGACAAGCAAGGCCTTGTCATTACCGACTTACTCGCCGATCGTATCTACATCTGATGGAAGAATTGGGTCTTCATGCCAATGCTTTTCATCCTACCTCGCGTATCAATAATGGATTGCTACAAGCACTTTCGCTAGCTCCACCATCACCAGCCCCACCGCCACCTACTCAACAACTACAAACCGTGAATCGGCGTCGTGAAAGCAAGCTGCATAATCCATATCTTTGAAGTGGGTGTACTAATGAGATGCAGACAATCCCTTCGCTTGCCTAGAACGAGACGAATGTTGTCCATGAATTGACAGAGGAATTAGTAGGAAAGATTGCGATCCAGGACCGTAATGTGGGATATTGCGTGTTGAATTTGAGAATCATTATGGGTATTTGCTGCAGGCAGTGAATACTAATTTATGTACATTGCGAAAGTATAACTTATCATGTTCCTGATGATTTCCACGCGAATTTTCAGATTATTTAGCCCGGAATTATGTGTGTCATATCAATAGTTCTTTTTAATAGGAGAATAATATATGATTTTAATGAAGTATTACAAAGTCAGAGTTCTAAGATTTCAGGGCTGTTTCTTGATTTCGGGCGGAGATCAATTGACAACGAGGATACAGAGGAACAAGGAAATAAATGGAGGTTTCCGGGACCCAATTGACGAGAGTTGGTGCATCGAAGTCGAGTGACTTCAGATTTCGAAGTCGCAGGATGGACAAAGTGTATTTTTTTGCCAAGATATTTTGTGTTGGATCTTGTGGAGGTGTTTCGAATGACTTTAGAACGTTCGAGATGATACACATATTGACCTGTGATAAGCACGGTAATAAATACGATCAATATAACACATTGTATAGAAAGATAGTCTTCGAACTGTTGAAACGATTGTTAAGACAATGACATCTCGTTTCATGAAAGCCACAGCTACAGGGAATGGATGATTCGAACCACAGGAAACGATCAGAACTGTCTGTCCCATCTAGTGATGTATATTCGCGATTAGGTGTCGTGAAGATTCTCGGTGATTATTGATGTTCCAAATGCTTGGTGTAGGACGATGCAGCCATGATAAGCAGGTTATAAATACTCAAAGTTCCCGCAACGATATGATAGCAAATGACTCGGATATCTCCCCACCTATCATTCATTCCACATACCTTTCACGTTTCCGATACATCTACCTGTCTTTACATAAAACTTAGCTTCTCCATCTTGTACCTGCCGAAGTCCACGTTGCCATGGTCTCAGAGATTGCGCTAAACAAGCATGAGCTTGGTGCAGGCTGCATCGTGAAATTACGCAGAAAGAAAGCCGAGAATACTTGTCAAGGAATTTGTTCGGAGAACCGTTGCCCGAATTTCTGCAACCAGTGTCTCAATGGGTGTGATGGTACCGCAAAACATTGCAAATTGGAGAAGGGGTCCTATGGACATCCAGCTCTGGTCTTAGGTGTAAGAGAGAGGTATAATACGACTTATGTTACCTTTGTGATTGTGAGCTCAAGACTACTCCATATCCTACTGAACTTCTATATACTAACTTGGATTAAAGATTTCAGCTCTGGGAAGCGACTTCGGTACCTTTCAGGAGTTCTTGAACAAACGCGGAGATCCTGAAGCACTCACTCCTTGTGCCTTTGGCCCAAAATGTCGCTGGCGACCAGAAGAAAATAGCTATGGATTGAAATATGCCGTCGAGCCCAGTGGGATAAATTTCACAAAGCGTTGTTACCTCCAACTTCAGCACAGGTATACTCTCAAGATTGACTCTTTCGTCACATTCAGGCCTAAAAACCATCCAGGCACTAAGCATGCTTATGGTTTGAGATTCACCGAAGATTCTTATAGTAAGATTATGAAGAGAATTGGATTGGAGAAAGAAAGATTTGTTCCAACTGACGATCTAAAAAGAGGAAGGGGAGGTGCTACAGGAACTATAACCACTCTTGATACAGGGCCATTGCCTTCTGTCGATATTGACAAGCGTCCCTATCGCAATTGAAGAACAATGTTCTGCACTAGCCTAAAGACGTCAGTCTTACAGAGAATGTTTCTAGCTTTGATATCTCATCAGCACCCACTCCCGGCCCGACTCCAGTACTTGTTCTAATACAGCTGTACTCACTGAAGGTATGAAAGTCACATTGAGCTCCTATAGCTTCCATAAAGCGATCAGATATTTGAGCTCAGAGACTGATCATTTCACAATACCAGTACTCATTTTCTCTTTGTCCGAAATCGTCAGTCTGAGATTAGTTTACTACAAATGCTCATGTTAGTCCAAGTACAAAATCTCAATTGGTTTACTCTACCGCCTTTTTTTGATTCAAAAACCAACAGCCAAAGCTTTGATTGTCTACGTGGTAATTGTACCAGATAAATCATAAGTGAAGAATATCAAGGTGATGTTTCTCACCGGAATTATCGTCTTGATTAACACTGAAAGCTATCGATGAATTAGCTCTATCATGGAAGGAAGTGGAGTGAATGTATTTCAAAAAAGATACAGGCTCGATACTTCGGTTTAACTTGCCGCTTGCTCCCATTTTTAAGAATAGTTGAAATATTATTCGAACAGATTTTTATACATGGTTGAAACTTTTTAGTGAAGAGCTTTTGCCCAAATGTATCGAAATGAATTGTATCAATTGTACAACTTAGAACTGAATAATCGATTTGTTTGAGGTTTCTGCTTAAGAATGGGAACTTCGTCAGTTTTAACCTCGAAATTGAGAATCGAGCTTACTTGACTGTTGAAGGTACTGACCAAACGTACTACTATAGCTAAGTCTTTCCTCCGTCCGCATCATTGATGTTTCATATCTTTTTTTATAGCCTCAAGGCTGCCTCTGGGGAGAATTTGTCGCCTAAAATAGCGAAATTGATAGGCACCGTTTGAGAGAGCTAGGAAGTCTCTTCCGAGGATGTTTTGAGTTGAGATGATATCTCATCATTGATCAAGACGTTTTGCCCTTCGTCATTTTTTGGCCATTAAGGTCTACTGGCCTTGCGCCCAGCCTTATTTCTACGGTCAATTTATGACCCCATCTCAGCCTCGCCATTGCTATGACCTGAGATGGCCTCAAGCGCCGATTTCCTCCAACCGAGCAAGAGGAATCCAACCAATCGAACGACTTCCGCAAAATTATTTTGCATGCGTGATCGAAAAATGTTGTGTTGGTTCGGTCTGTCCATGAGATCTCGGGGTAAAACATTTCATTGCTCCTGCAAACATGGGGCTGGGGAGAAGGATTCGCTTTGTCTTGGTTGGGTTTGCCAACGATTTAACAGGCATTGAAGAAATAAAAAGTGCTTATACTCATACAAACTGTTTGACTTAATGTGCACCTACTAATAACAGGTTGTCATCAAATAATCGGACTATATCATTCTTTACCATCCCACCCACATTCCAAAAGGTAACTGGACACCAGTGAGTCGCAAATTTTCTTCGTCGTCGTTCGTTTCTTATCATCTGCAATGGCTATTGCGAATCAGCGCCAGTTGAAGTCTACAAAACCCCTTACCCCACCACCAAGTGACGAGAATTTTCCTCGACCAAAAGTACGATCGGGTGATCTATGTGTCGGGTGCATTGTTTGGTTACCTTCAGATGGTTTTGATAAGAGCATAAAATGCTGCAAACGAAATTGTTGTGGAAAGGGACTTGGAGAAGACGGATACAACAATCCTGTTGTTGTGCTCAAAATCAGACAAAGAAAAGGCTCAAGTATACGCGGCGATCTAATTTGCTACGTTGCTACAGTATGTCATGACCACTTTCCCCATCGAATATGTATTGACCACCCGCAGATTACCACTTTCAGTGATATCGATTTGGAGAACTATCTATCGAAATGTCCACATAACTCTGAATTTCAGCAATCACTTCCAATTAGTCCTATAGATCAAGATAGCTGCGTCGAAAGTACACCATCATGGCTTCTTCGTCTGCAAAAGGGAGCGCTCAAGAAACAATCCTACATTAATCTTGCTCACATTTTCAAGGTGCCTTCCAGTAGCCTCTCCACGTTTGGCTTCCGAAATCACCGTGCTTATAAACTTCGACTCTCAGCCACAAGTTATAACAGTCTAATGTCAGAAATGGGTCTTCGAAACGAGCCCTACGAAGAAACTGCTTCACTTTACAAGACTGCGCGAGCACGTCTTGAAGCACTGGCTTCCCAAAATAGACAAATCCCAAGCTTAATACCAAAAACAGCACAGGTATCATTTACTCTTCAGAATGAAATAGATCTGGATAAGAAAAAATACCCCACTACTCCCTTCCCAGTTGCTGCACCCGATTGCCCCCATGCTAAGACCGCCCCGACATCTCCTCTTCTCCCATTGGGACAACGAAGAAATGTGAGGTTTACCTTGAATGAGATACCTAAGTCAAAGAGCCTCCTCAACGTTCCACGAGTCGCTGGTTATGGAACAGTCAATAACCAGCAACTGCTTACTCCATATCCGATCCAGCCACCTACTCCATTGACGGCGCGTTATCATTCTTTTAGACCGTTTGTTGATCATGGATGGAAACATGTTGCTTTGAGATTCTGCGTAGGATGTTTAGGTCTTGGGGCAGTATTTGGAGCGTTCAAGATGTTGTGGTCGGTAAAGGTTTTCCCTGTTGCTTTTTGATTGAGTTTGATGAAATTCGGTGGTTTTTATGGATGGCGCATATTTTGAGTGGGTTTAGGGATGGAGTTTGATAAGCGTTGAAAGGAGTACATGGATATCTGCCCGTGGTTTTAAATGTACGATATGTTCGGAAAGAGGCTGTGATCACCCATTCGTGATATAGGATAGATTACAAGGTGATTTATTGTTTGACTGTTCCACTTATCGCCCAAGATATCCATTTATTAGGAGGAAGTGACCTCGAAAGATTGCAGCATTCGCATCTAAATATCAATTTGGTGCGATGTCAATCAGCTTACAGCACCCCTTCTGATTGCGTCAACGGCATGACATAGAAAGCATTGCGAAAGGTCTATCCCGTTAGTTTTATCAGTGACATACACAATCATACTGATTGGTTTATTCTCAAGTCAAAGGTGCATATATAGATACCTAATTTTTGCAATTGTGAAATAGGGGCTGAGATATTCTTTAGATTACGCAAGATAATTTTGGATTGTCATTAACTAAAGAAACATTGAATTTGAAGGTTTCTAATGGACTTGACAACGATATTTCTCTCTCCAAAGGTTCATTGCAGTGTTGAATCAACGCGAGTCCCAAGCAGGAAAGTCCTTGTCGTCATCCCCAAAGGGGGGTTTATGACCAAATTTGTCAAAGTATTGTGTCATCTTTCCGTAGTACTGCGACTCTTCTTCACAAAATGCAAACATCTCCATTCTGTTTTTAACTCTCCCTTTATAGTCACTCCATCGGTGGTAACAGGCATGTCTCTCTGGTTCTTTTGTCCATTGTATCAGTTGATCAAAGTTTCTACACATGCGAACTTGTTCGTGCCCAATCTTGTTCGGGAAATCGTTCACTGAACATGATTTATTAGTCGAAATCTTTCAATAACACTTATGTACATAGTAAAGACCCCCTGCATAATATCTAAAGCCGGTAAATAGGAAATTCACATCACTCACTAGGCATCGGGGTATCGTCGGCATTGCACATCATATCTTGACGGAGTGCGTCCAGACAGTGGTGGACATGACCGGCAGAACTCCCAATCTCACTACCTCGCTCATAATCGATAAAAGCTCTGCGTAGTACTTTCTGAAAGAATATTTGATAAGCAGAGCAATATAACGAGCAGTCTTTTCCAATCCTCTGCACTGTATCAAAAGTTTCTTACCAGGCAATGTAACCCATGGAAAGCTTTCAAAAAATAGATTCCTTTTGCTTCAGAATCCCATGGAAATCGGAATACTGAAAGCGGTAGCTGGTGCTCAATTGCCCATTTATCGTCAAGCGCCACGACCAGTGGGCTTGTATCAATACCGTCCCACATCTCATCTTGGAGGGTGTCATTGTTGCTCATATAATCTGTGTGATTGTAGTATATGAGAGGAGTGTCGTATTTAAGACGTGCTTTCTTTTGATCAGTATGAGCACCACAAGGAATTTTGTAATGGATGCTTTTCGTGTGATAGCATTCAGCTAGTTGCATTGTGAATCAAGAACGTACCGTATCTAGAGACAGCTAAATCATTTTCTGAAAATTTTGTATCCTCGAACTTTGTATGATGAAGGAGAAGGAATGTGTTGCTTGATAGTAGACATAAGATGATGAACACCAGAAACTTCGTGATGGAACCAATTTTTGGTGTAGTCGAGCTGGCTACCTGCTTTTCCATCAGAAAACTGGATGCGTTGCATTCTTCTTCTGTATCCTGATTGGCTTGCAATAGATGGAATTTTGACTCTATATCTTCCATAATTGATAGAATAACAGTAGGATTTACTGCCTGGTAAAATGGTATCATGAATATTTGAGTTCGTCGTTCAATTTCAGAGGAATCAAACAACCTCAATCCAACAGTGCGGGCGTACTCCTCAGAAATCTCGGAAAGTAGGAACTCGAGAACCTGCAGCAGTTTCCCAGGTAATAATGTTGGTTCAAACTATTGATTTCTCTTTCAGGTACCGGCTGTTCAATCCTCCGGACTAGGAGACTGGGACTCTTCAATTGTGAGACCATTTCAATAATTGTGATATCAAAATTAGAACCCCTGAATGGGCTGGTCGTGTCCGGTACTTCAATGACTCTCATTTGCGGACAGCAATTCGTCTATCAAAACTACTGACTAGGTAGTTCCTATAGCCATCACACTCTTCAAGCGTGATACATTCCTGGTAGTGGCCGAAGATAAGAACAGATCCCATGTAGTCTGAGTGATTCCGCTGCATCGCTTAAAGGTGTGGTGAAAATCTGCAGTCGGCTGTTCAATTTTTGGCCAACTGTCCATGAAAATATGCGTTGGTAATGCTACATTGATACACAGCCTTTACATTCAATGTAACCTTCCTTTTCGGACACGGTATACTTGAGATACCAAAAATTTGATCTCTGCACAGAGGGGGTACCGAGGCTATATTTCTCGAATGAGTCTTTTGGTCACAATAAAAATCGTCGAGATATCCTATAACGAAATCCAAGTAAGATAGATCTCTTCAAGGCAGATTTTAGAGTCGTTGGTACCAACGAACGGGCATTCTTTGAACATACCATTCATCAAAACAAAGTAAGTTTTGTTTCTTGCACGGCATCTCTCACTTACAATAGCCAACGTTTCTAACGACCACGCAGATCTAGCAACTCCAATACTCCATCATGCGCCTTTCACAAAGTCATCAGTTTATTGCTGTTATGTTTGTCATTGGTACCTCTTGTTTTGCAATCAAAACCAAAGATATGATACGAGAAAATACATCGGACATTGGCATCATCGCAGATGAAATGCTTGGGGACATTGAATGAGGAACTCTCTTGACGGGTTTTCACGAGAAAGGTAGGAATTGTCCTGAGGAATATACTCCAAATTTCTTTCCACAGCTAATGATCTGAAGCTTTTCCTGCGTACATATATGGATACTGAAAGTGGAATTTGGGGTTTTGCTGCTGAGGGACCAGATATTTGGTTGCTTAGAATTTGTATTTACTTGATCTTCTGAGATTCACATGGTCTATGCCAAGTCAATAGTATCGCCAATATTAAGAACCTTAGCAATAATATGCTGTGTCGTTTGATACCGTGAAATTCTGGGATTATGAGATTCATGTTCCAAACAAACATCATACCATATGTCTTTTCCATAATCCATACAGAGCAGGAAACTATTTGCAGTGCCTTCAAAGGATATGTCGTGAGACAAGCTGTAAGAATTAGTGAAGATGAAAGTCTATTCAAGCACATTTAGCATTGATGTATACTAAACTCGATTTACATGATCAATTGGCTCTAAAACGGCCCCAAAGCCGATCTTTTTCCCCAAACATCGAAGATGAAGACTTCTGCAGCCATCTCACAAGGGCTGCCATGGGCGAGTCCGTTCACCTTCCTCCACGATTCCATTAAGTGGTCTCCACACTGAAAGGTAGGGTTGTTAGAAGTGTGTCATTTCAAAGAGACCCCCATTGACGACCGGGGGTTTAGATTGATAAGCGGATTGATTAAACTTACTTGCATACCATGGAGGCATTTTAAGTTCATGAGCAAGCTTGTTCCACAAATTTGACTTGTGGGAAGGAATGAATAGATCGAGCTTCATCACAACTCTATATCCCCACTTCTCGTACAAGTGTCTACCGAGCTCATTAGCTTCAATGAAACCTTCTATCCCCATTTCGTCGATTCTAGTATTAGCCCACTCCATCATCAGTCCACCAACACCACGAGACCTGTGATCTGGATGTACGACCATCATGTATAGTCCTGGATAACAGGCTGTTAAAAGTGAACTCAAGATTATATGGTAGTATGACAACTCACCAGCATTCCTACCCTGCATCCATAAGCTCCTTGGCGTCATGGACTGCCTTATCATCTCCTCGCAAAACTCCCTCGCCTCTCCATCTGGCCACCAATATACACTAGGCTTCGGAATACCATCTGGAAATGGATTTCCATCATGCCATTTCCATAAACAGCCACCGACAATTGTCAAGCTTTCTTTGTCCTCGACTATTATCCAGTGGTTGGTCGCAGGATTCGCGGCCAGATGTTCTTTCCACAATCGTTCTTTCGATGCAGCAACCCCTGCAGCCCGTTCTTCCAATGAGTAGCCGGCCACGGGAAAAAAGATAGAGCTTGATGGCATGTATGGAGAATATTGAGCTTCAAAGATAACATCAACTACCGCGTCGAGCTCCTCCCTCGCTTTAAGTCTCCTCACTGTGTAATTTGACATGATCTATGGCTAACAAAGATTCAATCAAAAGACTGAATGAAAGGGCAATTGGAAACAAGAGTTGGATATTCTTAAGCTCAGAGATAAAGATACTCTTAGAAAGGCGTATCTATTGGCATTTATTACTGGAACGGGTTCGTAGGCTTCATTTTCCAGTAAGCCCTAAGCCCTGTATTATTTGGCCCGTGCCACCCCCGCAATTAAATAGTTTCATGCACGCCAAAAAGAAGCTATTTTACTGTAATAGAATTTCTGTCACTATGCATTCTGAACAGCAAAATTCACGTACCTATCATACCTATCCAGCGACGGCACACAAAGCTAGCCAATCCAATTGCAATCTGGAGATATCACAGTTGCAAACTGTAGAGAAATCATACGACAATCATCTTTATGGAACACACCTTTTACTTCTTGCACATGCTCTCATTTAAGTATTACTACCTTCCATCTTTGATTGCGAGGTACTAATCAAAATCATAGATAGCATTGGGCTGTGTTGATTCGCTCAAGTTGGAAGACAATTTACGCCGTTTTTGACCCCTGTGTGTTTGAATGGGCTGGCCAATGCCTGTACGGAATGATATCTCCAGCCCTGGTCTGTATTTGCATACAACTCAAATTCATTTTCAGCTTTATCAATATTACTACCACACTCTTCTAAAATCATGCTGCAGGGTGATCAGCAAAATGTAGATCGAAAATCCTGTAGAAATCGCTTAACGATTGTTCCACAAGCACTCGAGCATTCCAAGGCTGTGGGGTAAGCTTATCATGCCTTCATTAGGGGTTCAGATGGATATCTTGTACGCTATATCCGCGAATTTGTACTAGCAAGACAACTCTCAACTTTTTCCACATATTTTGTAACATTAAAACTTGTGCATTTAGTTGGCTATGGCTCATGACCAAGACCCGGGCTATGTACTTGCAGCGGGTGCTGTGTTTCTAGTCTTGTGTGTTGTATTCGTGTTTTTGCGAATCTTGACGCGATATCTGCAAAAGACCAGGCTGGACATAGATGACTGGTTGACTATTCCGGCTCTTGTTAGTTCGCCTTTCGTTCAACTCCTTTCACTACTATTTGCAGTCCCGAAAAGTGGTACTAATCAATGCGAAACTTTAGTTAATGGTAATTGGTTGTTCATTGGTCTTGATCATTGGTATGTTTTGACATCATGTATCTCCTCGTCGGTGTTAACCGAGATTTAGGTGTTGACAAGAAAGTTCTCGCATACCCTACTCCGCCACCCACAGATCTTGAGCATCCTAACGATGAAGAAAGCTTTAGCTTTACAACTGTGGAAAAGGTTTGATGCTCATTCCCTGTCTTTGAAAAGAGAAGCTGATCGTGAACAAGCTAGAATGGGCTTTCTTCCTCATGCAAATTTTGTCCATGGGTTTTACCAAGCTTAGTTTCATATTTTTCTTCAGAAGAATATTTGTAACTGGACATCGATCCCATTTCTCAACAATATCCGCTTGTATTCTGGTGGTTGTTGTGTTATGGTGCTCGTCATTCTTTTTTTGGTTTCTTCTATCTTGCGGCAATAAGTTTGCTACTAGATGGACCACAATCAATACACTTCACCACAACTGCCGAAGTGACATCCAGAGCGACCTTGCACTTGCAATTTCCGACTTCTTGACGGATGTCATGATACTGGGCCTTCCTATTCCAATGGTACGGCTCTCCAACCTGCCTTCAAGTTTGAGAAGATGATATATTGACTTGCCGGCGGTTTAGGTTTTGAGACTACAAATGTCAACAGGTAGAAAGGTCGCAGTCTTAGCAGTCTTTGGGCTGGGGTCTATGTGAGCCATCCCTTCAAATATGTTTCGACTTTTCAAATGAGATTATGATTTATTGATGATCGAGACAGAGCTCTCGTTGCATCCATTGTTCGGCTGGCTTTGTTCGTCAACATCACTGGCAGTAAGTCTATGACCCGATATCTATAATGCTTGGTTATACAGACCTCCGTAAAATAGTTACACTAACATTGAGGGTCGCAGTTGCATCGGGCAAGATCAAGGATCCTAATGCGGATAATGATTGTGGGTTCCCAAGAAACCTAACTTTTTTTTAAAAAAAAATCGGGACAGCTAATATGAATATGTAAATGTAGTACTGACCACACGTTCTCTATTCTGGTCTATGTTAGAGTCGGGTCTTGCACTTGTAGCATGTTGCTTACCTTCTCTCAACTCCTTGGCTGGGTTACCTGCATTTCGTTCAATGATTGACAGTCTTCGAAGTATTGCTAGTCTTTACTCATCATCTGAACATTACAAAATTAGCCAAGGGAATGACAACTCCCAGCTCAAAGCCGAAGATTCTTCTTCAGCTTCCCGAAAAGCTCTAGTGCCAGAGTCTGCTGATTTCGCCGAGATTGAGACATATGCCATGGGGGATGTACCAAAAATTCGTCATGGAAAAAGTGCTGGACAAGATGTCATTTGGGTTGATAGAGTCGTGGAGCAGCGGAACCAAATGGTGTAAAATAATCGAGAACTTTTCAACGAACCATAATCTAGAGATTTTTTGGATATTAGAAAGTTTGAGTCTTCCTCTTCCCGGGTAGATTGCTGGTAGAGAATATGAACTATAAGAATTTGGCAATCTTAAATTCGCCCAAGGACAAGGAGGTTATGTCAAAGGCTCTAAATACAGTAATCCGTGTTCTTTATGATGAAAACTCACTTGGTGATTGGTGCTTACTTCCTTGCTCACTATTCTTTGCGCCACGGATATGCAGAACAATGTGGGGCTACTGGGCGGTAGCCGGCACATGAGTCTTGTCACTAGTACATTATTGCAGATAAGATCGTATTCCGCTTCTCTCTAACAGTTTGAAAGACAAATCTTTTCTGGTTCAGTTTTTCATTATGAAGGAAGAAAAGGAGAAGGCTGATTTTCTCACTGACTCAAGAGTTTGTACTACCACTGCAATCGTACCAGAAGTGCCTGTCCCTGAAACCACACTACCCTCTAGCATCTTCGAAGCTACCGTCGACTATGAAGGACCCCACGATGCTTCCAACCCAAGAAATTGGTCGAAAGCTTACAAATGGACTCTAATGCTGATAATAAGTGCACTTTCTATGACAACGTAAAGTGATCCACCTGAAACTTCATTTCACTATTATTTTTACTAACAAACTAATTTAGAAATCTCACTGTGCTTATTTGCGCTCCTGCAATACCACAAATCCTGGAAGAGTTTGGATCTGTCAGTGCACTTAACGCTACCCTTATCCTAACAATCTGGAACCTGGGAGCTGCTGTTGGCTGCCTTTTTATGGGCCCCCTAAGTGAGATGTACGGACGTAGACCAGTCTATAACTTGGCAAACCTCTTGTTTCTTCTCTGCATAATAGCAGAAACGCAAAGCAAGAATCTTGCCATGGTTATTGTTTTTCGATGTCTCGGTGGAGTCAGCACGGCCACGACGGCTCTCAACCCAACTATTGTGGGGGATATGTTTAGTGTTGAAGAGAGGGGAGGTGCTCAGTCTTTACTTTCCCTGATGCCCTTAATAGGTCCTGCGATTGGACCTATATTCGGGGGTTATATTGCTCAGACAGGGGGCTGGAGATGGACTTTTGGTCTAGCCGGTATCACTTCCGGAACATTGAGCATTTTGTTCTTTTTGATATACCGCGAGACTTACGATGCAACGATTCTTAGGCGCAAAGCGGCAAAGATGCGCAAGGAGTCCAATGACCCGTCTATTCATTCTCGATATGATCAGCAGGGCTCGAAAAAAAGTTCAATCGTGAACGCACTCGTGAGACCAATAAAGATATTGTTCGCGCCTATTTTCACATTGTTGATTTTCTCCATGTGTTTGCTCTCTTCGTATGTATATCTGTTAGCATCGACAATTACAGAAGTGTTTCAAACAAATTATGGGTTCTCAGAGGGTGAATCGGGACTCACATTTCTTGGGCTGGCCATAGGTATGGCATTAGGCGCAATTCTTTGTTCTGCGGTGCTAGATTGGTACACAAAAAAGATGAAAGTCCTCCATGGTGGTGAGATCAAACCTGAATGGCGCCTTCCTCCAATGACCCTAGGATTTGTCATAGCCCCAATAGGGCTAATGACGTACGGATGGACAGCTTACTTCCATATACACTACATAGTCCCCGTCTTTGGAACTGCGCTATGTGGCTTTGCCACTTACACTACAGTAGTCCCTACTACAGTGTATTTGGTCGATATATCAGGAATTTTTCGCGGTTCCGCCATGTCAGCAATGACTATGTCTCGCAATATAATGTCCACCGTCTTACCGCTGGCTGGACCCCCGCTCTATCGATCCCTAGGTTTGGGTTGGGGAAACTCTGTTCTAGCTTTTATTGCTTTATCGTTTGCTCCTCTGCCATTCATTTTGCTTAGGTACGGAGAACGTATTCGGAGCAAATCGCGACTTGAAGATTGGATGTGAGACCTGAGCCTAGCAACCAAGATAAGGAACGAACATAGTGGTAGCGGTACTCTAAACTATTTTCTATGAAAAAGAATGATCATATGAGAAAACTTCTACCTCTAGGGGGCGAGAGGTGGGGGGAAAATTTGTGGAAGAGCATCATCCGTCAACGATGGGCGTTTGTTTTGCGACGAATATTTCTTAATTATTGAATGAGTCTTCATCTAGCACCTTTTGAAATGCTGTTATTTACAAATCTAAGGTGATCTAAGGATTTACTTCTTTTAAACGCTCTTGGTTCTCCTGAAATGTGGTAGCAAGTTACTACATGATGGTCAAACCTTAGTCTCACTCCTACATGACCATCAGGCCACAGATGAGGACAAGTAAATACAGCAATTTTTTTTTTGAAAAGTTTTCACTTTCTGGTGAACTTATTTTAAATATATTAGTCCAGGCCATTGAAATTGTCGTGCAGAAAGATCGAAAGCTACAGGCTTCCCGATGGTCCAGTAGAGTATTTCACCAAAAATCAAGAAAACAAATTATCAAATTTTGCAGTATTAAAGATCTCGTAGTCTGTATTGTGTGCGCCAAATACCTCAGTTGAAAATATTACCAGTCTCAATTATGCGGATGGATTATAAAGGTTTGCTGGCTGGAACAGCTACTCCACTTGAATTGGCAGATGACTTTCGAGCAACCAGTGTCAAGAAAATATATAATAGCCTTTCAATTCCATTCTGAATGGAGAATAATTATTAAGCTCGCTAAGAGCATTGTAAACATTCATTCCTAGTATAGCATCCTTGGCAGAAATTCACTCACCGTTCGCTAAAATCTCTAGTGGCGTTTTGTAGTTGCGAAAGATCTGTGTATTGAAACAGTCATTCTCCGGTTATTAATCTTCTACTGGTGAATCTCTCGCTTATTGATTCTATTAAGGAACTCTGACATTTTCATTCATCTGCTAATGACGAATGGGAAATTGCTTGACCTTCACGCTATTAGATGAATGGTTCTTTTTCGAAATAACTGATGAGGTCATAGTGGAACAATAGACGACAAGATAACGTGAGATGCATGCGAACCGTGATGAGCTGCAGTAAAATCGTAGACTGAGAAGCAAATTGAGTGAATGTATCTATCTAAAGATAGATTTCTAGGAAGCATGGATGCGCCCTGAATTTGTTGAAAGACCAGTTGAAAGATCTAAACAAGCCTTCAAGCCTTCCTGCCGATAAAGAAGAAGCAGCAGGGCGCACAGTCATCTTTACGGTCCTTTTATATAGCAAACAACGACT
This sequence comes from Botrytis aclada, assembly GCA_014898285.1. Lineage (NCBI taxonomy): Eukaryota > Fungi > Ascomycota > Leotiomycetes > Helotiales > Sclerotiniaceae > Botrytis > Botrytis aclada. The sequence continues at coordinate 247,336 of RCSV01000013.1, forward strand.
TCTTTGACCAATAGCCTAGACTCCTTGTCTAATATTCCGACTTCCTCAGTCCAATTTGAGGATCAAAAAACTAGAGATATGTTTAGATTGAATGTTTCGATAATCACAACAATAAGAGTGACGACTACTATTCACTCAATCTCGTTGTACGGCAGCTAGCCATTCTAGCGAGTTGACGATGTCTATTCATTACATTCATTAAGGTCACTACCGCAGGGACCTTTCTGCATTGCTAAACAGTTTCTCACATTTAAAGTCTTCGACTTCTCCGACTTTAAAACACCTGCTTTCGAATCAACATCTCAGTAGATTTGATAAACATACGACTTGGAAATCCTTTATGATTCCTTGTCCTCAAATATCTTCTTCTTCAGAAGACCAACTTTGGATCACTCCCATATCATTTGGATTTTGCAACATCATAATGGCTGGTAATCAAGACAGCCGTTTCGGCCCACCTCCTACCATCTCTATACCAAATCCATCCTCGAGTAACGATTCATCAACCGATCAATCTCAGAATAGTAAACTCAACCCAGCAACTCCCAGTTTTCAGAGGGCGTCTACTCCCCATGCTTGTGTATTAGGTCCCATGCCTAATCCTCTCCCTCAACTCTGCCCAGTGCAGCAGCATTATCAAGGCGTGGAAGCTTTCCCTCAGCGAAACTACCAAGCAGATAGCCCACTGCACTTCCAATCTAACTATGGGACCAGTCCTAGTAGTGTTCAATCGTATCAGGACCAACAGATAACTCAATACGGGGGACAAAATCAAAGAGGAAACACTCCCCAGCAAGTTGACATGTCTCCACAGATCAACGACGATCCAGGCTACCAAGTTAGCCCAGATGCTCAGCGATACAGGAACTACGACGTTCCTGTGCAGCAGTCATCTCCAACACTGCGGCTATACAATAGGCCCAACAATGCCTTCCGTCCAGGTGGGCCCATGCCATTTAGCCGACGAGGACGACCACAATACAGCAGTCCTCTGCGTCCAACCACAACAGACGCTTGTAGTTCTCATGGGGGCACTTATCAAACCCCTCCTTCTACTGCATCTTCATTGGCTACCCCAGTCAATAACAGATTCAATCAGAGGGTAGAGGATTCCCCAGTACAATGCACGCCGCAGCCAGCATCAATTGGTTCCCGGATACCACGATCAGCACCAGCAAGCAAGTCAGACAGTAGTGGCAGTGCCACTCCTGAAACCGAAGACTTTGCCATCCAAAGACAGCCAGCCATGACACCCAAGAAGTACCCTTTGCGTGCCCAACATCTGATGCCAGGATGCATTGTTTGGCTGTCGGAATACGAAGAAGGACACGAACCGATTGTCTGTGTCCAGACCCACGAATGCAACGACAATGTCAAAGACAAGGATGGCCGGAATCATCCAGTAATGATCTTGAGGATTAACCAGCGTCGTGGTTCTAACATCATTGGGGATGTCATACTTGATGTTGCACTGGTAAGTCTTCACTAATCTGCTTTCTCATCCTGACCCCTCACTCCAAATTCTCGCTTGTAAAATTCAGGTAGACTCTACCATGTGTTCCTGCCCTTACATTGCTTTATCTGCATTCGCAGAATCTCAAAAAAAAAAACCGTGCCCAGATGTTGTTTTTGAGTATGTGACTGACCGTCGATCAAACTAGATGACAACTCTCAGTGGTATGCCTTTGGACCGGTACGTCAACAAGCTGCGCACACTTGGACCGGACCCTTCAAAACAATGGTATCTTCAAGAGACTATGCCATTGTCGTGGGTACCACTACAAACGTCCCAGCTGAAGGGCGACAAGCTTGACACTCTGAGACAGCGCGAGCAGGACCAAGAGTCGAAGCATCAAGCAGAGCTCAATCAACGAGGCAACACCTTGTTGTTTCTCTCACGCGGAAGTATGCAGAGACGGTCGTACATGCGTGTGTACCACATCTACGCCGTCCCTATCAAGCAACTTCAAGCTTGCAGCCGGTACGCAAAGCTCGCCCACATGGTCCGCTTGGATGAGTCGGGATACCGGAGAGTGATGGAGGCCTTGAAACTGGTACCCGAACCTTGGGAAACCAGTATTGAGAGAAGCGTTGCGGCTGCTCCGCAACGCCTTAGGAACCTTCGAGACGAGGAAATGGCACAATTCAATGCCATTCAATTGGCTGAAAGCCAAAGTCGTCGAGATGAAGCTGTCATGCAGCAAGGTTTCAACGTCGTACAGCAAAGCCCATTGGGTGATGCCTCTGGCGTTGAGGCCAAGGGTCACGAGTCCTGTTGAGGTACTCGTGGCTCAATTACTTGGATATATGAAGTTGTTTTGCGTCTCACTTGGTCACACTTGTGGGCCGCGGAGAACAACTTTCACACACATACGATACTTTTACGCGCATACATGGCGTTAGGGGGAGAGATTCAGCTGTTCTTATGCAAGTCGGATTAGCGGGAAGGAATGTAGGAGTCATTAAAAGGATCGGATAGACGGGTAGAACAGCGATGTTCAATTCAGCCTTTGGAGTTTGAATTAGCGATATTCTGGATATTGGATAAATGGAAATGTGGCAAATATGTTGGAGTTCTGATTTTTTGATGGAATGTATTAAGGATATGTTATGGTTTATTCCTGGGCAGGTTGTTGAGGGCAAGGTCAATGAGAGAAGCTGAGCAATCCATCGCATAAATGCCATAATCTAATCCATGAAATGCGAAAACTTTTGTGTCACTCTCCTAGAAGGTCATGTGAATCATGATTGAAGTTCTGTATATGTTCATGCCGATAATTAACACGATTGTGAATCTGCAAGATAAAATGATTGGACATACCAGAAAAGCCCACGTGATATCAACCTCTGAGCATCACCAGTTTCCATATACGAAGTAGTTGACCATCCCAGTCTTTCCCCATTTATCCCCCTCCAATCTCATTTGATCTTCTACCCAACAGTAAACTCACCTTTCAATCACTATTCCCACCCGGTTTTGAAAATCTCATAGATTAAACAAACCCCCACCTACCCCTCTCGACCCACAAAACCAAAGCAAAACACCACAAAGCTACTGCAACTCCCAACACACAAACGACATGATTCACCTGGCAAAGTGAGGCTGGAACCGTTTCCTGGACTTTTAGATTGGTCTGGTCGTGCCGTTTTCTGCTAAGGGTTTCTAGACGTGCGACTAATGCAATAGCTCGAGATTCTCCACAAATACCTCCACACAATTGGTGCCACGCACCAGACGACAGTTCATCAGGGCTCTCCCGTCATAAGCACGAACGCGTTGGGAGCCACGTCTTTCCAGAGTTCCTGATCAGAAAACAGTGCATATAATCTTTGACATGCTAGTATGGATTGTGCATTCGGGGCGAATATTGATATGATGTGCGTCATTTTAGAGCGCTATTTGAATCATGTAGCCAGCAGTCATGGTAAAATGGTCTGACTGATATGATTCTGGAGATCATAGCCCTTATTGTTGGGAAAAGCTTTTGATACTTACTATGAAAGGAGATGTGATATGGAGTCTGTTTGAACATCACTTATTCTATTGAACCCAGGAATCACATAAAAATCTGTTGCCAAGAAACTGGAAAAATTTGGTAATTTTAACCTAAAGTAACTGAGAGATGACTGCTGGTAGAAACTATCAGACTATCGTAACTCAGGGGTATCACCGAACAAATAGCCATTCATGGCTTCTGGATATCTCGCACCACCAATCTGTACCTTCTCAATAGCTGTTCTGATCTCTCTCTCCTCTTGCCTACTAAGTTGCACGTGCAAGGCCTCCATATTTTCTTCCAAGTACTTGATTTTCTTCGTCCCCGGAATCGGAATAATGTCATCGCCTTGGGCAGCTAACCATGCTAATGAGAGTTGTCCCGGTGTAACACCTTTCTCAGATGCGATCTTTGCCAACTCTTTCACGAGCACGAGGTTCTTTGGGAAATTCTCTTGGGAAAAACGAGGGGCGCTGAGACGGAAATCGTTTGGCTCAAAATCGGCTCTAGATTTGATTTGGCCTGTGAGAAATCCACTACAGATAGGTTAGCATGGTATATATGATTGTGAGGACTGCTTAGATTGAGAACATACCGGCCAAGAGGTGAATAGGCAACGATGGCAATTCCAAGCTGGCGACAAGTCTTCAAGACTTCGTTCTGTTCAATGTCCAAGGAAAATGGAGAGTATTCAACTTGCACGGCATCGATATGGTGTACTTTCTCTGCACGGCGAATGGTCTTAGGACTGACTTCAGAGAGCCCTAGATATCTGATCTTCCCCTCTCTGTTGGCATGATCATTAGCACGGATCCAACAACATATGTTGGCGGATGCAGCTTACCTCTTCAACTCAGCCATAGCCTCTACTGTCTTTTCGATAGGAGTCTTTCTATCTACTCTATGGCAGTAGTATAGATCGATGGTTTGAACACCCAGTCTTTGTAAACTCTTCGCACACGCAGCCTTCACGTATTCCGGACTGGTATCACAAGAACGAGTTCCATCTTCATTGGTCTTGAAGGCGAACTTGGATGCTAAGAAAATTTGATCCCGCTTTCCTGTGCGTTTGAACCATTTTCCAAGTAGATCTTCGGAGTCGGCATACATGTCTGCGGTGTCCCAGTTGGTTTGTCCAAGCTCGTAAGCGCGATCGAGGACCTTGAAACGCTCTTCATCGGATTCGGTGCTGCCACTGATGGAGAGTCAGATAGGTTGATCAAAATGAAGGCATTATATTGTGTGAAGCATTTGTGTAAAGAAAGGTCTGTTAGACTCACTAGAAAGCACTTAAGCCCATAGTTCCGAAGCCTTGGGCGACTACTTCAGGGCCATATCTGCCCAATTTACGAGTTGGAAGTCGAGGCATTTTCGATATTCGTATGTGAATTTGTTGTCTGTATTTTCTTCGAAGTAAACAGTTTTTCGATTGAGGAGGTAGGATACCCTGTAGGTGGGCACCTCTGCTCTCTTTATACGTATCCCCTCGTTCGTCCCATATCTCCGTATTCGTCACTTAAAGCCATTCCAAGGCTATACCCCACCATAAGCGTCGGAATCACATGCAGAATTACATAATCTTCGACCAAACATTGCTGTCCATGTATGCAAAGCTCTATTAACGACGACAATGATCTTCATTCGATTTGTTTTGGTGGGTTTGGTGGTGATGTGGTGATAGGTATGAGGTGATGACGATTTAAAGTTCTAGCGTACATAATTTTGTGGTGCCTCCTCGGAAGAGCCCCTGTAGGTACGTGGTACGAATAATTACCCCACCTGAATTCTGGTCAAGCACATTCAATGGATCTCAAAGCATGTGAATTTCGAATCACACAAATCACTTAAGTTATACCACACCAATCGGAGCAGATCAGGTTAATGTTTGGAGCTGAGTATTATAGAAGGTTTCTATCTCCACGACCTAGTCAAAGGTACAGCCCAGGTAATAGCTGAAGCCTCCCTCTCAAAGCTAGCGAATCTTAATGATACATGTATGGCCTACTCTGCAAGTTTCCACTGTGGCTGTGGAAGTCTGCAACGACGACAGAGAAGCTATATTAAAACCCCAAAAAGTTATTTTCTGTTTTCTAAGTCTTCCGGCTCTGGGGTGCCGTTAGCTTTCTATGAGAGGGTGACTCCATAAAATATTAATATTCTTCGCTTTGCACTCTGCAATAAGCTTCGTGAAGAAAGGGATTTTCTCGCTCAATTCGCAATAATTCTCACAATCTTCACATTTGAATGTGTATGTGTTAGCGTCCCAGATCAGTTCAATCTCTCGCAGTTCGGGAGCATATGTTTCTTTCTTGGCGACGAGCTCATAGAGTTGTTCCAAGTTAACAACATCGCTTTCACGATAGAATGGTGTGCATACCAAAACCCACAATCCGGGCGGGAAGGAATTGATCAATCGAGATTCAGGCTTGACTAGATTCTCACTCGACCACATTGAAGGAGATGGCTCAAGCTTTAAAATCTGTAGTCGTTTGAATCTAGATAGTGAGACGGACTGGCCATCCGGTATACGAGAAGCATCCCTGACGTCGACGTATTCTAATGAGTCTTTCGAGGATGACAACCCTTCCAGAATCTTTTCAACAGACCGAGGCATCTTGCTGTGATGTATGTACCTGCGTTGCTCAACTTGGCCCAAATAGATTCTTTGAATGCCTGTGAAGCGTCCGAGAAAAGCGGCAATTTCACCTGTAAAGAAACATGTATGAAATTCCAGACTCTGAATATTGGGTATCGGTGTTGCGCGAATTACCCTAGGACTGGCCGTGCACTTGTGATATTCATAAAACAAGTGGAAAACTCTGAATCTTTTCACGGATCTTAAAGTCATAAATGGCATGATGTGATGCAGGTCTGCTATTTCTGTTAGGCCGCTCGCGGTTCCAATTGTTACGCTCTCCAAGTTTGCAAGCACCCTTAGAGCGCGGTCTGGAGATGTAGTTCGCTGGTTTTCTGCGAGCCGAGCAATGAAGCCACTAAATGCATTGAGTCCGCCTCCACGCTCCACTTCTGCTGGAAATCCAAGAACCCTTAATTGTGGAACGAGGCAAAAAAGTATTATCATCAAAGCCCAGGATGATATCTTCCTCCAAAAAGGTTCCTTCCAGTCAGAGATATTCCAATCAAATAGGTTTTTTTGCACCAACTTAGCCTTTTCGAACAGATCGAGCTTAGCTATGGCACAGTAGTTTCTGTCACACAAGTCATACGAGTCAAATTTGCGTAGGTCGAGCCAACGGATGCTGGGTCCAATTATCGATTTTTTGACAATAATGCTGATCAGTGCCTTTAACATTTTCCGATTTTTCACAGTACAGTGAGAGTATAGTAATTCAATGCATAAAGCATAATAGTGACTAGAGCATCGTGTTAGCCTAGCAAGGGACTTTCTTGGTAAAAATAATCCAATACGAATGATGAGCTCCCCCGGTAAGCCGTCAAGTGTTCCGGGCATCTCGTTTAGTGGTGGGGGGTCTTTTCTAAACAAGATGATATCGAAATAGTCGTGTTGCAATAGATGTATGTTTTTTGTTGTTCTACCATTGTAGTAATGATTGAATCACTCAAGATGGCAAAGTGCATTCCGCCCAGCCGTGCCTACCAAAAAATGACATTAATCATGTTAAGGCAGGAGTGAAAGAGTGGCTTTCTTTTGCTTCCTTAATGTGGAGATCCCAGTTGCCCTGCATTTTGAATAACAAACATAGAAGTTTTGAAAAGTCTTGCAATAGAACTCACATTCAGGTTCCAGTCGCATTTCAAAAAATAATGATAGATTCAATGAGTAGGGTATCATATTTGGAACCGAAACACTAGGCACAAACTCTGCACATTTGAAAGCGATATGATATCTATGTAAATCTCTAATACTATGATTGAAGCGAGCTATTGGAAGCCTTTAAATATTCAACGGCGGTTTAGATGATTGCGCGATAATAGAAGGTTTCGATAACTGAATCGATGAGTTTGCGAACTTAGAAGGGCCCGTAGAATTCAAAGAGAAGGAAGTCACAAGACCAAGACACTAGGACTACGTGTATTGTGAGATATTAAAGTTTGCAACCTCAAGCTATAACAAATGTCCAGGTTCATGGGACTGGTTGTTTCCTAACACACAATTGCAATTTTCTCTTTACTCTTCCAACTATGGTTCCCATGTGTGTGAACATGAGTGAATGACTTCTATTCAATGGTAATGTACTATACCCAAAAGAGGCTAGCTCTTTTAGTAGCTCTTATTTAAGGGCTACTACTTTCGTAGTACAGCTAGCTCTTTAGATAGAATACAACAAGACATTTGGGACCTACTATACGCGGGTGCCGCGTCGTAGTATCCTTCTTATACAAACACCGTGAGAACAACATTGGATTCACGAAATTTTAGAGCAATCCCTTTCTCCTGGCACTCAGCTGAGAGTTCCGCTAAGGAGTCGTAGCGTTGGTATGGTCCACATTCTGCATGGCTTGTGAAAGAGTGAGAATCATGCCCAGGAAGATATTTGAGGTGAAGTTCCTTCAAAATTGTTATACCCTCCTTCATTTCCTCCGCCAGTCTTTTCATTAGCTGTATAAAATTCTCTAGACTGTCCACGCATTTTCCTTCGCAACTGAGTTTCAGTGATTGCAGTTTATGAGGATATACATAGTCCAAAGCCGAGCCAAAGATTGGTGACATGGAAGTGATTGCAGCTGGCAAAAAAAGTCCAAGCCCCAATTTCCAATACTGTGAGAGCTGAAAAGCCTCGTAGGATAAACAGTCCGAACTTCTTTGTGCATGAGTAACTAGAAACAGTTTGGAATCTCTCAAAGTATGCTTGAGCTGAATCGGTTCTTCAATAATCTTCTTAGAATCAAAGTTGTACATGAGGTCTGGGTGCATGTTTTAGGTTTAGTATCATCTCGACATGTAGCTCATTTTATGATTTCTCGAGAGATACTTATATTTACCTGAGTGCCGAGGAATTATTGCAGAATTCACTGATCGCAGGCTCCTCCGGACAGAGAAACCAAGTAATTTAGACTTAAGAGTTGCACGTCTAATACAAATGTTCTGTTGAATATATCCCTTCCTTTCATTTGTTGATGTGAAGTATCTGCTGTGTGATACAAGGTGCAGGGTCCCGATACTTCTTTGTATCTTTGTACTTCGCACTTTTGGAGCCTTCTCTTCATGCAAAGAAAAGACTCTTTGAAGTTTTATTCGGTGAAAGTATCGACCGATATTATAATGTGAGAGCCACATGCATGATATATGCCTTCAAACTCAGCCACCGAGCTTCCCCTAACTCTTTTAGAGGTTATCACACAAACACGTCTTCAACGGCCTAGAGAAATTGTCGGGACTGGGATCACATGACCGCATTAGCGCGCACGCTAGTGTATGCTAGTGCCTCGGTACATTATAACAAATATGTTTTATAATCTAAGCTTTTAGATCCTTAAGCAATATTATAACAGTGTGAATTATTAGTACTATATTGACTTTACTATCCCTATGGTGATACCAACAGAAACATATTACGCAATTCAAAAAAATAGTCATCGCACGCCGCGGAAACAATGAAGGTTTCTCGAAATCCGAAAATTCTCCAGCATCGCCTTCTACTGTTGCCATTGGTCGTCTTCCGCCTTCGACATTCATCTTTGTAGTATCGGGTATCTCGGTTTTCTAGACCTTTTTCTAGGCCGGTTGATGATTTTGACTTGCGACTCTAGAACTTAGATCATACGTATCATTCAAAGCTCGATTTTTAGTTGAGCGCTTGGTCTCCTTTGTGTTCAGCACTGCTGCTGCCTCAGCCTCTTCCCCTGCTGGTGTCCATTCCAATAAGAGCTGTTGCATAATATTGTCGTCAGTATGTTCGGTTCCTAATGTTCCATAGGACGGTATCATTTGCCATTATAGTGGTCAGGATAATATGCCGGCCTTCTAGCGAATGGAATGACAGGCTCCTGTATAAACTGGTGGGATGGGAGATTACGAGAAGTTGGCTGAGGTTCCTCAAGGTGAAAGTGTCTCGAATCGTTATCTGACGAGCTACTTTCGAGCGGAGGAGGCCTTGGTCTATAGTATCTTCTGGATAGTGCGTGTCTCGGACGATCATCAAATGTTGAAGTTCTGCCCCGGGTTTTAATCCTTGGTTGGGGAAATCTTCGGTAGGGTACTCTTCCCACCCCATGAGTTCGGTGTAGAGGTCGGTCATCTGAAATGACCATCTGATTCGTACAGCTCAGGATTCGTCATTCTCGGTCGTAGATATATTCTACGACTTTCTGCAAAGCTAACGTGCCGTCTACCATTATAGCTCTCATCATCACTCACGTCATCTCTCACTGTAATCTTCATCCCAGGATTTCTTAGTGAACTTCGCCGATGGATTATTGTTTACTCTTGGGTTGTTCGTTTGTCTTTCTAGCTGTGGTTGGCTGAAGTTGCAGTTAGACTAGCCAGGCAGTCAAAGCACCACGTGCTTTCTAGTTACTAAGCGTTCCAGAAATACTCTTGAACACTGTTCTGACACGACTTTTCCCCCTCATACTACACTACTTATCATGTTATCTAGACAAAATCAAATCAAACAAATTGTTGACTTCTGAAATCCAATCTACTACCATGCTTTCTCAAAGGGGTCGGATCAATGCCCACTCTACGATTCTGGATGGCTACAAACGTGAAAAGAACAATTACGAAAAAGATTCCAACCCCAATGGTGTGGTTAGCTTTTCTGATGCTGAGAACGTTAGTTATCACATAGCCTTCAATTAACTGTCAATTGACATCTCTTTTAGTTTCTTATGCATCAGTATGTCTCTACTTTCGTGAATAAAGGTGTGAGTTATTGCTCGAACTTTACTTTGCGATTAATAATTAATGTTCCTTATGGTAGCTGTCAATAGATCAAGCCAGCCTAACGTACAATGAGGGGCCAATTGGAAATCTAAGATTGCGAAGTGCAATGGCTACTCACATGAATGCTACTTTCCACCCCCATAAAGACGTCACAGAAGAGCATGTGACTTTTGCCACTGGGGTCACAGCATTGAATGAAGCATGTGCTATCAATCTGGCCGATGAAGGAGAGGCACTATTGCTAGGGATGCCCATCTATGGGTCCTTCTACCATGACCTTACAATGACAACAAAGTTAGTTCAACCACTTCTTCTACTCAAAAATCTCTATTAATTTTTATTTATCAATAGATGCAAGATCGTCTACGCCCCCTTCCGAGGTATTGACCAATTTTCAGTTGGTGCTGCGACACAGTACGAGCATGCATTACTTGACGCTGCTACTAAAGGCATAAAAATCAAAGCGCTAATGATTTGCAACCCACACAATCTACTTGGTAACCAAAAAACATTTTCTATGTCTGATACAAGATTTCTTGTACTAACTATTGGCAGGTTCATGTTATACCATCGCCTGTCTGAAAGAGCTCTTCATCTTCTGTGAGAAGTACCAGCTTCATCTTATTAGTGATGAAGTCTATGCTCTCTCTGTGTTTGAGGCTAGTGGCACGCAGTTTACTTCTGTATTATCTGTTGACCCTACTGGGTTGCTTAATAGTGATAGGATTCACGTTCTCTACGGGCTTTCTAAGGTTTGTAACCCTCCTTAATTGAACTAGAGCTCTATTAAATAAATCAAGGACTTTGGAGCAGCGGGTTTACGCCTTGGGTGTCTCGTAACTTACAATAAACAATTATCGAACGCGACGCGCAATATAGGGTACGGTCAAAATCAAAGCCTTACAAGAAAGTTCTTAGCTAATATACATCAAAATTTAGTCGTTTCCACTGGCCTTCGGAGCTTTCATGTGCAATTGCGATCAAAATTCTTGAGGACAGGTCTTTTACTACAGAATACATAGGTAAAAGTCATATGTTACTCAACGAGCAATACATTTTAGCCACCCAAATCCTGAAACGAGCTGGAATATCCTACTACGATAGAGGGTATTCAGTTTCCTATCTTTTCTCTAGCTCTTCTAATTTTCTAATAATGTATAGGAATTCTGGGTTCTTTCTATGGATAGATCTATCTCCATTCTTAGAAATTCAAGACAGGGATAATAAGGACTTATGGGAAGCAGAAAATATGCTTTCAAGCGAGCTTCTGAAGGCAGGTGTTGAAATGTCAGCTGGGTTTGCATATCACAATGAGAAACCAGGCTGGTTCCGCGTCATATTTTCAGATGAGAGGGAAGTTCTTGAGGAAGGATTGCGAAGGTAAGTGATAATTCCTCTGATAATATCACACTTTCAACAGTGTGCGCATAGGATTATAAAGACTGTGAAATGAACGACTATTATTATGGATAGGAAGTGCAGGAGGATGCTATCATCTCGTAACTGGGACGGAGGAATAATTATCCGATATAGCCAGTAGTATATGAGCTCCCCAGGACTTCTTGGCTAGATCATCATCAATCGTACTACTTTGCTCTATCATTCTCATCTCAGTTCATGGAAAAATTCAAGCGGGAAATTAGCGTTAAACGGTTCATTCTTGGGAAGTGACGAGGGGTTCTTCGCGAGCCACCGAGAGAAGTGCCAGCGATGAGCTATTGGCCAATTATGTAGAAGTGATGGGCATGTGGAAGTTGAAGCTTGAAGCTAGGCCTGCGAGGAACCGATGACTTAGTCCGAACTTGAGAGTGGATAGAACAAGTAATATAGCCTATGAAAGTGTTAGATAGCCATCTTCTAAGACGCTGGATTTCTTCATGTGGAATTCCATTGAGGTGAGCTTGCGGCTTAGACTTCTTTTTGTCAACCTCATTATTTGCTTTGCGAATACCAGCTAGCAAGTACCCTTAGGAGGAACTCGCTGTCGAAGACTTTTGTCGGGAGACGACGATTAAGGTGATATGATCTGAGTTGGGAAAGTTGTTATTTGAGAGTGTCTGCCTTGCAACGGTTCGTCCCAGAGTTTCTAATATACAGAGATAAGGAAGATTCTGTTGCTGGCCATAGTTTTATAGAAATTTCTGCTGTCCTGCACAATTATTAGTAAGACTTCTTTGTTGAGTTGTATAATTCCCTTGATGAAGCTCCTGATGAGTTCCACAATAACTGAGCCACTGATAGAGACACGCATCCCACGGCACCCTGACCAAACTAGTCGGGATTGGGCTCGCTATTGAAGTGAATTCCCAGAGTGTCTGGCACAAATCAGTAATTTCTAACCACTTAAAGCGTGGCAGTGCGTCCGCGAGCTTAATATTAATTCCCGGGATCTATGTGCCATAATCTCAATATCAAGTGTAGCTACCAAGAGTAGAGTTTCTCGCAGATAACTATTCACCGGGCTTGCCAGAGACTGTCTAGGTGACCGTGGAAGATAATAGCTGCGAGTAGTTCTTCGATTTTCGTTAGCATATATAACCAAATCCTTTAGCAATGTGATCATTAACAGAAACCTTGTCTGGGGGAGGAGAGATCATGAATCCGCCTAAAGGGGTGGAGCTCTTTGTCCCCTTCTCTACCAGTCCCAATGGCGAGACACAGTATGGATAGGCAGGGTTTGTTTCCGATATCCTTCTTCGTGCAAGATCGTCTTCCACTATGCCATTGATGACGGTTTCATCCAGAGAAGCTGACTGGTGATTATAAAAAGTGCGCAACAAGGGTTCTCCTTCGAATCCGATGAGCACACCATATAGTGGAATTGAATCTACAAAGATCCTGGGTACAGGTGAAATAAAGCAAGCCACGCAAAAACCACGAAAAGGGAAGGTGACCATAACATAGGAGGTTACTTGCGGTCATGGAAGGGAGACAATAAGATTGAATTTGGTCTCGCAGGGGCAAGTGTGCACGGAAGAAGTTCCAGGAAATGGGAAATACTATCAGTATTAGACACTCCATTCATCTGAGTATCCCCCTTTATCTAATGATCCGAACCAGGACAGCTATTGCTTATTTCCCCGAGTGCATATTGGTCGGCCATGAGATTTATCTCCACATGCGGAGCAATCATTGCGACGGCGGCAGGTAGAGTCTCGCTTCAGCACCATGATGTGCCATATAACTCTAAGCAGCGTCGATGGTTTCATTGCCAAGGACCATTGCATATCCCGATGTCCACCAATCTCCTACCTCTCGTACCTGTGACTAGTTACTGCAAGACGCCCAAGAAACTTCAATGTACCCTCTTGGCATTAAACTCATCAAGTACCAATGGATGCGCAACACAACATCTGTCGGAAACAGAACATCGTTTTGAGCCAATGTAAGCATGATGTTTGTAGGGAGCCTCACCCCGCCTCTCGGATAACATTGAGATTAAACAAGCTGCAGACACTCTCTGTGCATTTGAAGATTATTGATGTTACATCGCGCGAACTCGCGAGCTCTAGATAACGAAATTCCGGGTTTTTGGGGCTATTATTGATGAGCCCTAGACTCTGTTGTTACCGTTTTGTAATTTCCTCTACCATATTCCTGGTCTTTTCCACCACCACTTTAAAATCCTCATCCTCGACATCAGCAAACCTAACCATAGCGCCATGCGTCTTTCCCAATTTAACCACGACTTCAAGCTTGCCCTCCTCATCTTCACTCATCTCCTCATTCCCACCCACCCCATTCAAATGCGTAACCTTTTCTTCCTCGCTTCCCCCTTCTCTAAACCACACAATATTCCAACCTAAACGCTCACCCAATGGGTCAAATCTCTCACTTCCCATTTTCAACCACAGCATCTCTTTCCTCAACTCTTGCATCTCGCTACTCAACGTGGCTTCTGGCAATGCAAGCACCGAGCTCAAATTTTCCAATCCCATGTTTTTGGCTACCCCGAAAAACAGAAAGGCGTAGGTTGAGGCTTGGATATCGCTGGAAGGCAGAGCGATGGATATTGCCTGATCATGTTAGCACAAGTCATTTCTTATCATACAAGATGGAAGCAATATGAAACATATCGGATCGAGAAAGTACATACAGCCCTTAATAAGGGGCCCCCAAAACTGTGCGCAAACCAAATTATTTTCCTTCCTTCACCCTTTGTCTCATTTCTTAACTCTCCAATGCTCTTCATTAGTCCAGCGCCGATAACTTCGACGGGGTCTCGACGTGCATATCCATAACTGAGTACTCTAATCTTCACACCTGGATGGGCTTCCAAATTCCAGGCAGGAGATCGCGTAACCAAAGTACTCCATTACCTCTGTTTGTCCAGGAATTAATGGGATGGCCATTTTGACCGTGAATGGCTATGATGCTGGAAATTTTAGATATTGATGACAAAAGAAGAATAAAGAGACATACTCAATAGTTGCATCGGGAGAATCATGGATTGTTTTCAGACCTATGGATGCTGGATCTTGGGATACTGTCGGCACGGGTTTGAATGGGGGTAGCTGTGGGCCATTGTCATTGTATTTGGAGATCTTCAATCGAAGTTTCCCGAAAGCTTTCATCATTATTGATTATTGGTATGATTTGAGGTGATTTTGTTGGTTACGATGTGATTTCTTCGAAGTGGTCATCAAGATCACTAGTGATGAAATATATATAAGAGAATGAATCGATATTTAGGACGGGTTGAACCGTCTATTGGAGCGCGTTGAGGAACTGGAGCATACGTTGATTCCCTACGGCATCCTTGATCACGCGATTATCCGATAACGATGATGTATTCGAGGAATATTAGGGACGAAATATTGGATCACTTCTTAGCCGTATACGGTGACAGTGATGTCGGTGGCAATAGTAGTTGAACTAATTTCGTGCATGGCTGTTCTGTTTGAAGTAGAAAATTCGCGGAATCGAGTAACCAAACGTGTTTTACCGATATCATTTTCTTGTATATACCAAGGCCATAGTTTAAAGATGTTCTAAAGATATCCTGCTATTATGGGGCCGGTCCGAAGAATCACGGAATGACAAAAGAAACCAGTTGCCAGACAAGCCAGAGTGAAGATCAGATGTTCCACTTCACGATCATGTGACTTTGGACGATTTATCATCAGCTTCATAACTTCTTCTCATGACTGAACATGCAATGCAGTCTCAGCCCTGAAGTTAGTGCACAGAATTCAAGATAATGTTGCACAGGTCGCACAGTAATTCAGCGATCAAAAAATATTTCCGAGTTTGCACTCTATGGGGCCATCACGTGTAGCAACCAAAAGAGCGGAAATTTCACCCCCTTCATCGCCCCTCGCTTCATCCGGACTTCCTTTCATAAGGTAACTTCACTGCGCAGTGCACAATGCCAAAAACTTGAAGCTAAGTCCAGAATTCTTAAGAAAAACAAGAGTCAAGAGCCTACGATAGGTTATCATTTCACCAAGTGGAGTATCCAATTTAATCCAATTTTACACAATTCACCATCGGAAGCTTAATTCACCGACAGCCATTCCTTCTTTTCAAACCGATATCTTGCCTAGGTACTAGTAGCAGACCGCTATCTGATAGCACGCGGGTACTTCCTTTTCTGGAAGATTCGAAAAAGGTACCAGAAACTAGTTCATGCTCCGACCTGTCAATTGGTGCGAAGCCTTTGCATTAGGAGGGATACCGCCGTTTTGAAATTAATCATAAGCTAATGTAAATGTTAGTGGCCAACGCATTATTCGAGAACCACTATGCTATGGCGAAAAACGCCTCGGTGTACAAATTGCCAATTCCCATCAAGTTCAGGCGGAAAAACGTTCTCTGAAGTTATCACGTTGAAGATCCTCGTGCTATCAAATTGCCGTATATGATCAATTGGTAGTAATTTTCACCACTCAACATTCACTTCCTGAATAACATTCTTTATGATTGGCTGTTAAATATCCATGCATGTTATCCGGACAACGCCTACGCTATCGCTCAACCACTCGAGCCACTCACCAGGCATTTAATGTTACCGGGCAGTCCGTCGATCCCCGCTATTACTGACTAACCCTGAAAATATCTGAAAACCGCAACTTTAACTTCCAATTCGAGGATTCTTTTCCCCTCCAACCCAGGTCAAAGTGTGATCAAACACCCAAAGACCTGGACAATCATACCCCGCATTCTCTAGTCCTGCACGAGGGCAATTGGAAGTTGGAAGTGGAACGACAGGCAGCATAAGAATCCTGGGGACCCCAAGTTTTGAAGATGGCTCTATCATCAGCATCTGACGATCTGGCCGCACAGTCGGATACCGATAACACGATGGGCAACATTCACAATCGCGATCACATTGGGGAAAATGAGAAACCTCTCCATTTCCCTGAAGAGGACCATCTCAAAGTCTCGACATCAATGGAACAGATGATTAAGGATGCGAAAGCATCAACGGAAAAGGAACACAACATGTCACTACTCCAGGGAATCAGATTGTATCCCAAAGCTATCGGATGGTCTCTCTTGATCTCGACATGTATTGCTATGGAGGGATACGACGTCTGTTTACTGAGCAACTTTTGTGAGTTCAATAGACTCCAGACTCCATGAAAGATTCATCATACTAATTGTGTAGATGCATTTCCTCAATTCAATGAAAAATACGGTGAACAATTACCTGATGGTACATGGCAGGTGCCAGCTAAATGGCAAGCAGGTTTGAGCAACGTAAGTCAATGATTACATCACTAACAGTTGGACTTCAATTACTCACGTGTCTAACAGGGTGCTAATGTTGGTGAAATTATTGGTCTGTTTATCAATGGTTGGGTTTCCGAGAAATTTGGATATCGATACACGGTCATGACTTGTTTGAGTCTAATTATTGCATTCACGGCAATTTTTTTCACTGCTCAAGACGTCATTGCACTAGAAGTTGCTGAAGTTCTATGCGGTATTGTAAGTCAACCTCAACTCAACCTTGTCGGAACTTTTATTAATACTTGGTAGCCATGGGGAGTCTTTCAAACGCTCACTATTACTTATGCATCAGAAGTCTGTCCTCTTGGACTTCGTGGATACCTCACTACCTATGTTAATTTCTGCTGGGGATTGGGTCAAGTCATTGGTATTGGAGTTATCAAATCGATGTTGCCACGAACTGATGAATGGGCCTATAAAATTCCTTACAGTCTCCAATGGATGTGGCCAGTTCCACTCCTAGTTGGTATCGCGCTCGCTCCAGAATCTCCATGGTGGCTTGTTCGAAAAGGAAGAGTCGCAGAAGCTAAGAAATCGCTTCTTCGATTGACCAGTCTGAACAAGGAAACAAACTTTGATGCTGACGAGACTATTGCAATGATGGTTCATACTACTGCAATTGAGGAGAAAATTACGAAAGGAGCTAGCTATATGGATTGCTTTAGAGGTGTAGACAGACGTAGAACTGAGGTGAAGTTCCCCGTGAAATGATATGGAAAGATTAGAAGTTAATGTTCAACAGATTGTCTGCATGGTATGGGCGATGCAAAACCTTAGTGGAAATTCCTTTTCAGGCTACTCCACCTATTTCTTGCAACAGGCCGGACTGCCCACCTCGACATCCTACGACTTTGCGCTAGGTCAATATGGTATCAACATGGCCGGCGTTTTTGGAGCTTGGTTCCTCATGAGCTTGGGAATTGGTCGAAGATCTCTCTACCTTTATGGTCTTTGTATCTTGTGTAGCATGCTTTTTATTCTCGGATTTCTAGGTCTCGTCCCAGCTGCACATAAAACCGAGGCATCGCTTGCAACCGGCTCCATTATGTTGGTATGGGCATTGGCATACCAACTTACAGTCGGCACAGTTTGCTATTCTTTGGTCTCTGAATTGTCTACAAGAAGACTTCAAATCAAGACTGTGGTTTTAGGCAGGAATTTGTATAACGTTGTGGGTATTGTCTGCAGTGTTATTACGCCATATATGCTCAATCCTGGTGCTTGGAATTGGAAAAATTATGCAGGGTTCTTCTGGGTATGTTGATAAGATGTTTCTCTCCAACCCTTTGATGAGTGCTGTAGACTAATACTAAATTATAGGGCGGAATTTGTTTTCTTTGCATCATCTACACCTATTTCCGCCTTCCTGAACCTCAAGGTCGCTCATTCGCTGAACTTGATCTGCTGTTTGAGAGAGGCATTAGTGCGAGAAAGTTTGCAACTACTAAAGTGGATGTTTTTGATGATGATGTCAGTGTGGAGAGTACGAGTGCGTTGAAGAATTATGATGAGAAAAGTGCTGCTGGTGCCAGGGCACAGGATATTGGAGCTTCCTCGTGAGATCTTGGGTGCAAAATACGAGATTCAAGTGAGTTGGAAAGAGATGAATGTGATGGGATGAGCGATATGACGACACGATGATGAGTGGGTGGACATTTTCAAGGAGCTCAATGACGAAACGGCAAACGGCGAAAAATGAGCGCTGTAGTGGAAAAGAAAGCAACATTGCATTACGTCTACTTCACAGATTGAAGAACGGACACGGCGTTGGGACTTGTAGATACAGTGATGATAATGCATGCGATTGCTGATTGATAAACGGGAAGTAGTTGGATTTGTTAAGATTTTTTAATGCAATGTAAATACTTATTTATTAATACAATATACACAGCTTTATTCAAGCCTCTGGTATTTTTTGCCCTAGGTCACTTACGGAAAATGAAGGGAACCTAATGGCAATTCTCATTTTTAGATTGATGCGGCCCTTTCTCAATTTTAACGCCAAGCACCCCCTCCAGATTCAGAGGATCACAAAAAAGATTGATTTTGGGATGCAGCTTTGACGAAGGGGGGGGGGGGGGGTAGCCTGAAACTGAGGCCATGACATACATTGCTGCTCCTTACTCGATCTGCTGACTCGGTAATGCCGAATGAATTATGACAGAATCCTGTTTTTCGTGTGGGTATAACATTGGGATGAGACTAACGCGACGAGATAGTCAAGATGAAAAGTTCTAGCTGCGAACCACATTAATACGCTCCCTTTTAATGTATTCCGCATGGAAGTACCTTGTTTCAAGCGATCTCTTCAGTGTACGATGTTTTAAGTCTCACCGTTCAGTATATGCTTGCAATAAACCAAACATGTCCCTGCGAATCTGAAGTCGATGTGGAAAGCAGGCCTTTCTGGGAGTCAAATTCGCTAAGAGAAGCATCCCGATTCGAATGCCGCTAGTTGCATAAGGTCAATGCCATACTGTGGTGACTACCCTTTCTTGTTGTCACTAATGATTTCATTGATTTCGCGCTCGAAATTCGTCTGATCTCATCAGCAACACTTTTACATGCAATTTTTTGCTATCATATCTACTATGGCTCTTCTTTTATTCCTCACAATCTCGCAATTTGGTAGTCCTCGTGGAGATCGGCAGATTCTATTCTTTATTTCTCTTAATTTCTGATGCACTGCGAGAGCTAGTCGAGCGTCATGCTGAGCTTGTTTCCATCTATTTGAGGTTCCTCGAAGTCTTTTGCAGTAGGATTTTGAATAGATACGGAGTTTTATATGTGGTGCTCGCTACCTTTTCCTGTTGTAATATGTTATTTTGCATCCCGGATTCACTACACCATAATTTCTTTCTTTCTTTCCCAAATCAGTATTCAGGTATAAATCTCCTTTGCTTCGGGCTCTGCTCAATTATTTTTGTGTGCATACTCTTTCGAGCTAGCTTCATGGGATCAACCAGAATGGTGGGACGTCAAGAGTCATTGAGCTAATTCGAGGGAGGCGGTTGATTGTTTTGCTAAAGCCTCGAGGATATTTTGGAATCGCAGTAGTGATTACAAGCTTTGAATTGTTGTTACTGACGATTGTCCGTCATTGCCATGTCAATGTTGTTTTTATTATAACTGCTGCCATCACTTTTATTGCCTTATGTGATACCCACATCTGGATTTCGAATCTCTCACTTCCTTCTGGTGAAAATCCTATAAAGTTTTTTCAACTCCTATGAACCATTTCCTTCGATTTTTTCCTGGCAGAATTGGATACTGCAGTAGATTTTATACAAAAGTGTCAAGAGAATAAATAGTTGCTTTTATATATTCTACATTTCAATTCCCTTCTTGCTAGCGTGATTCCTTCACTTAGGTACTGGAGTACACAAAGTCTCATGAAACTTCATAGATTCACTAATAGCAGGTTCTCAGTTAATTTACAAACTTCAAGATTCATACTCCCAGGTATAAAAACCGGTCATCGAGCGTCTTCTCTACCCACTAGACAACAACCAATTTTCGAAGTAGCGTTCACAGAGAGCGAGAAGCTTCGCTAGCTAACAACTAAAAATTTCCCTTTTTTTGTAATAGATATACTTTTCTGAGATACCCGATCCTAAGATACTGCAATAAACAGTTAATATGAATGTACCTTACTGTTCCCACCACCGACTAACCGGTCATTGCCATCTCATCTTTTACATGTCGTTGTAGTTATCACTGTCGCCATCCCGCTTTTATTTCATCGGCTCTCAAAGCACATCTTTTGGAATCTGAATTGCCCATTTGAATCATACGCTCTGATCTGAGCCTGACAAAAAAGGTTCAAATATGGCTTCATTTCCCGTAAAAGGGCTTCCCAAGCACGCTCTCCAGACTCTTACTTTACACGTTCGGGGAGAAAGATATCATTTATATAGTTTCCATCTTCTGATGTCAGGATGAGAAAATTCGCTGTCCCTATCTTCACTCTCGACCTTGAACATTAGTGGGCTGCCGTTTTCTTCCCAGCCCAGATTCTACTCTGACTCTCTATGGAGTTGTATATAAGCTGCCAATTAATTGACCATTTACAAAAATATCAACTCCAAGGCAATTGTCACTTCCTAACTGTCTAGAGCCAATAACTGTAAATCAAACATAGGTCGTCTTTCTCAATATTCTTGTGTTTCTAGAGGTATCGGAAATTCATATTGATATCGAAAGCCCATTTAAATTGGACTCTACATGCATGCATGCCATTGTCGCCGTTGGTATTGATTATTGATACTATAAGTTTGCTATCACTACTCTATTATCATTGCTACATATGCCATGGTATTACATTCGACAATATCAACGCAGATCCTTTAGTATTTCTTCCATAAACCATCCTAAAACTTCCGATTCCTCACGAAGTATTTGAAGCATGTCTAGCTTTCTTTTGGCGGTTCGCCCATGGATCCTCATAACTTCTGAGTTATGTTTTCCTATACAGATGGACCTTGAGATATCAAGATACTTTTATACCTCAAGAATCTGAAATATCATGAGACTTGTGTCATCTGTAAACTCTAGTCTCCAAGTCACCTTCCTGGGCTCAGACCGATGTGTAACTTTCATAAGCTAGTCATAGACAGTTCATGGTCCCGAATCTATCCCTGTGCACCATTTCATGCATCACTATCCATCCATATAAAGACTATCTACTTTTCTTCTACCATACCCCCCCACGTCGAGAGGGACTTGAAAAACAGAAAAGACTTCAGTATTTTGAGATTTTTGAATCTATGCTGAACATGATTTGATTCGTATCATCTCAGATCCAGGTCTTATATTGATACCCGCCTGTTTGCATTTCTCTTCAATTTAGGAACCAGTACTGGTAAAAGCATTAGAAGTGTATCGTCACTATCGATTTGCTGTAATTATATCTCTTGTCATCATCTGACGGTTATCCTCACAACTTCAACACTATTCTCTCAAAGTATTCCTCTCATTCGAATCTTGGTTTTTTGTTTCCATGATCTTTACAACGACACGTAATGTGGATTCTGGAAAGACGACATCTTTTATATACCTATCCAAAAAGCCTACAGAAAGGGTCTTGGGAGACCCATAACTTTGTCTTTTCATCATTACTCCTTTTTGGACTCAACGTGTCATGTGTATGACGCCTCTTACTAATTTCCAACAAGGGAATTCAAATCTAAAGCCACATTCCCCTCAAATTTCCAAGATCAAACTATATAATACTTATTCCTTACCTCCGTCTGCACAGGCAATTGCCATACGAACTTCAAAGCACCAAGTCGAAGGACAAATAACTCCTGGTGTTCTTCACCTTGAACTTTGTTCAGCCAACCGAATTTTTCAGAGCTTTTCTTCTGGCTTCTTACCTCATTTTTTCGGGTCAAAAATCAAAAAGTATAGCAGCCACATGTAGTTTTTATTGTCATTACTCTTCATACTGAGGTTATGATTCTTCTTGTTGCTATTCATGGTCATTTCTAATCAGATTGCCAAAAGTATCACTCTTTACTCTTCTAAATTTTGTCTCTGCTCGGATATGCCTTTTGTAATTCTCTCATATTTCTCGATTTCCATCACGTCCTGTCCTCTATATATGTGAGCAGATTATGAATGAAAACAAGGTCCCTGAGCAGATTGGTGGCGAATCTGAAACTTCTATACAGAAATGCTGAAGACAATGACAGTCTCTTATATATCCCTCAACTTCTTTCCTTTCGCCAATAGCTTCAAATCGAGCTAACTCGTATCTTCAAAGTCGATCCAGCTTCAAGAGAATCTTCATATTCACTCTTCAAGTATTCCATCCTGTCCGGGAGGTCGCATATTTTTGAATTAATTTGTCTGTTGTAATTTTACATTCGGTATATGAACCTCTCCAATACTTCTGGCAAACTTCAAGTCCGATTTTGAAACACTAATTATATAAAGTTAGGGTTCAATATTGTTGTATTAATCTCATATATTATAGGCTGGCTTTCATGATCTCGAATCTGCTTCTACTCTGAAGGAAATGACGAAGGAATTATATGAAATTATGGCTAGGATATTCCATCGTATATCATTGCTGTCATTCCGTGTCACTCATTTGTGCATCCCAATTCCCGCTGTTATCATTTCTAAGAAGTTACACTATCATTCTCAAATCTACTAGCATGAACAGAACATTGTTAGTTTTCCAACCCACGAACCCTTCAGATTTTCTATGTATAATCTTTCGAAGAAGACTTGACAGTTACAGTTACAGCTCTCCCAAGCCAATCTTGTCCCTGGTAATAAAGATATCGCTTTCGAAATTCTATAATCTCATAATCTACCCATCCGCATTACTTTTATATCCTCCCACTTTATCACTACTCTCGAGCATTCCAAACTCATCCTTCAACTCCAAGCTAACCGAATCTCTCTCATCCTCCACATAGACTGAATCACTTCTCCACTTCCCTCAAGCTACCTAACATTCAACCTCGTTTGCCTCAATAAGACAATATATAAGCCCTCTATCCCACTCATCAAGTCTCAAACAAAAATCAAGAGAAGAATTCAGTGCATCAATTGAAGGTATGAGATATACTTATCAAGCTACCAACTTGCCTGTTCTATTTCAGCATATTCCGCTTTCTATTAGTTTGAAAACAAAGTTAAAGTCGAGAACGCGAAGCGAGTGCCGTTATTGTCGATTCGCTACTGCTATTAATCACGTTAATTGAGTGTTTCCATTTTGATCGTCAAATCGAATTTCTCATCATCACTTTTGTTCTTGCTCGTCCTATCACTATCATCTGATATTCCTCAATCCATCATCCTTCCTTGTTTCTTACCATTTTCCCTATCAATTTGATTACTGATATCATGTTCTCACGGACAAGTCTCTAATACACAAAGAGGAAATACCAATTCCCCGTTCACTTTTCCCGGCATTATCTTTCTTCCAATCCATACAGAAAGGAAAACACAAGATATCCCTCTCTTATACACTCTTACCTCGAATCCCCACCTTTCATGAAAACTTCAACCTCCCTCCCTCCCGAAAGTCCCATCAAATTCCAATCCAAAATCCACATCCCCAACAACCCACATAATCCTATTCTCCCTCCATTAAATCCATTTCTTCGTATCAAGACTCTATATAATCCCCCTCCTCATCACTCCCACAACCTCAATTCTCTTTGCAAGTCAATCATCGCAGTAACCCTTATGTCTTTGCACCACAGCACAGCACTGTAGTATCATATCTTATCGTCTTACATCCTCTCATTTTCATCCGTTATTTAATCTCATATCGTGAATACAAAACTATAATTGCTGTTAGATGGAAGATACATATCTATTTATCTATCTTGGAATATCTCATGAAAATGTCGAAAATAAGACAGCGAGAATGGGATTTCACAAGTGGCAATACCAGCATCACCATCACTTTACCCTATGATCCTCACTCGCAAATTTCCACTCTCATCCTCATCATCATCCCATCCTCATCTCCACACATCCACCACCACAATCCCCCCATCATCACCGCAACCTTTTCTCTATCCATACATCCCCATTCCCATCCTCTTCCTCAATCTTATTACCTCCCACCTCCCACCCTCCCACTATTCCCCCCAAATCCTCACACCCCTCCCCAAAAATTACCCAGAAACTCGCCAAACCCCACTCCAAAACCAATCCCTGAGACGAAAAACGGGCGGAGTTGTATTCCTCATCTCTACAGAATCTCCATTTCCAAGTTCTAATCGTTTAAATATTCGTATCTCGTCTAATTTTCCCCCTTGTTCCAATCTCCATTTTTCTCTTTCCTTTTCCCTTATTGTTCCTATTACTAATTTCCTCTTTGTTCCCGTAAGCTTTCTCTTCTCCTGTTCACACGTTCAACCATCATTTATCCCCTTTTCCTATCTACCCACCTCCCTCCCATCTCCCTACTCATCCCTACTCATGCCCATCTCCTATCCATCCCCAACAACATCAACATATATCTTCAAAGATTCCAAGTCCATCCATCCACCCACCCATCTATATCCCTATCCCCATCCCCATCAAACCACCTTCTCCATCCCATCAAGCACCCTTTCCTTTCATCCCCCCCTCAAATCACCAATCACCAATCCAAACATTCACCCATTCAATACCCATACCCTCCTACCCTCCTACCCTTCTTCCTTCCTCATCCTTAACCCTTATACATCCTCATATATCAATCATCCCCCTCCATTTACCACTTGTACATCATCCTCTATGTACCACTTTGCTCTTCTATCCTCTAATCTCTAACCCCTCAAATCTCTCAATCTCTAATCCCCCAATCTTACATACCCCCCCCCCCCCCCCCCCCTCCTCCTCCTCCTCCTCCTCTATCCGAATCCTCACCTATCCACTCAACCACCCACTCAATCCCAATCCCAAGCCCAATCCCAATCGCCAACTCCAACCCCAAACAACTCATCCCCCCACACATACATATTTCATCTTCATGCAATCAGTTTCGATTATTTCGTCAATCAGACCGAGGAGAATAGAGATGAATATCTTCATTACTTCCCATTTTACATTTTTCCACACCCATCTATTTTTATCACTGCACTCCACTCCACGCTATTCTATCTTATCCTATCCTGTCCTATCCTAACATCAAGCATCAAGACTTATAACAATAATTCATCCAGCCGTCCACCCATGGATCCCACCATCAGACCATCGCAAACCCATGCATATACACATACATACATACATACATACACCAATTGATATCGAGTCTCTCGAATCCACAATTCCTCTCTCCCACTCACCCTCCGTCTCGACTTCATCATATGTCATATCATCACATTGATCTCGATAGTGACCGCTCACTTCTCTGCCGCAGCACCACTCTTCAAACCCCCCCTTCCTCCAAATTTAAGATCAGTTTCCAGCTCATCCCCTGGTTGATCATGTCTACTATACATCTTATACTCCACCGAGTCCTTGAATTCCAACTTCCCCGATTCAACCTGTTTTCTGGTTGCTGTGAGTTTAGATTTAGGAAGACCCATTGATTCGAGGAATTTGACGGCTGTTTTATTGTTAGTGAGTGTTTAATAATTTCCGAAGATTGGGAGAAGACGAAAAGGGAAAATATGGGATTCAGGGCAAAACTTACTATCAGTCCACTCAACCTCCTTTCTCTTATTACTCCATCCAAGTTCTCCAGCCATAATATCAATAACCTTTGGTGCCGCCTCCAGAGCAGCCTGTGCATTCAAAAATGCCAATCTAGTTCTTCTAGCAAGAACATCAACTGCTGTTTGCGCATATTCATGTCTGACAGCATATCTAATCTCACCATCCACAAATGGATAAAGAGGGGAAATCTTTTCACCTCTAACTGGGAAACGTTGTTCCGTAGGTGAAGAAAGTGATGCTACAGTCCAAGCTCTATCACCATAATTCTCAGTCAAATGCTTGGCAACATCTGTTTCTAATCCGAAATGTTGGATGAGGTTGATGAAGAGAGTTTTCGAAAATCCATGTGCACCGACCAATTTAACTTGATGAGTTTGACAAGTACCATTGAGATGAGCACCGTCATCATGGAGTTGAGTTCCTGAAACATCTGGTGCATCTCTTACTGGCTTAGTCTTAAGTCCGAACTCCGAAATAGCTTCATCAACACATTCTTCTGCCATTTGACGATAAGTTGTCCATTTACCACCTGCACAAGTCAAGAGACCTGATGGTGAGATATTGATGAGATGATTTCTAACAAGGGATTCCGTGTTTTTCGCATTTGGATCCTTAACCAAAGGACGAATACCTGACCAAGCAGCTAGAACATCACCTCTTCTAACATTGATATCTGGAGCAAGGTATCTTCGAATTTCCGAAAGAATCCAATCGATTTCTTCTTCTGATGCAACTGGGTTATATGAGATTTTAGTAGGAGAATCGGTGGTACCAGCAATTGTGTTTCCTTGCCATGGAAGGAAGAAAATAACTCTGCCATCTGAAGTTTTAGGATCAATAAGACCCATCTTTTGAGGACTGTAATAACCAGGAAGAATAACGTGAACACCTGAACTTGGTGCTACAATTTCCTTAACCGCTTCATCATCCATCTTTCTGATTGAATCGCAGAAAGGACCTGTTGCGTTGATAACACCCTTTGCCCTGATTTTGAATTCCTTTGATGTTTTTCCATCCTTCTCATCTATCAAATCTCTAACGGTTGCACCGCATAATTTTCCGTTGGCGTCCTTTTCCAATCCAGTAACTTCGAGATGATTTACCACGGTACCCCCATATAATGCGGCAGTCATAGCCAATGAGACATTCATTCTCGAATCGTTATGAGCACCATCGTAGTAAACCAGAGCTCCCACCAGATTATCCTTCTTCAACATAGGGAAAGCATCGAGAGCCTTACTCCTGGTCAAAAAATAACTCGTTTCGATACCCTCACTTCCAGCCAAGAAATCATACGCCTTTGTACCTGCCCAATAATAAGGTGCTTTCCACCATTTATCCAAAGGCAGCATAATCGGTAACCAACTTGACAAATGCGGTGCTGTATCCAAAAAGTATTTTCGTTCCCTCAATGCCTCCTTCACCAACGCATATTGATTATAATCCAATTCCCACACTGCCTTTTCCAAATATCGCACACCTCCATGTACCAATTTTGTACTCTTGGAACTTGTGCCACTGCTGAAATCATCTCTTTCGACCACTGCCACTTTCAATCCGCGAGTTGCCGCATCGAGTGCTACGCCTGCACCTGTGGCTCCGGCTCCGATGACCAATAAATCATATACATCGTCTTCGTTCTGCGGCACACTTATGGAACCTTGCGATCCTCCACTTCGCTTCAGATCTGCAATCTGTTCTAATCTGCTCTTGATCTTGGGGAATCTGGGAGGGATGAAATGACCATCTGCGCCGAAAGGTGGAACGACTGCGGAATCTGAGCCGGGGATGTTTCGTGGTCGGTATGTGTAGTAGAGGACGCCACCACCTACTGTTGTAGCTCCAATTGTGTATAATAAAGGTTTTGCGAGGCGTTGACGGAACGCCATTATCAATTAATGGAATATGCGGATGGGAATTCGTGGGGAGATGGAGCAGAGGAGGAAGAGGAGAAGGAAAGGTTGGAGAAATGGGGAGTTGGAGAAAGAGTTGGAGTTATGGAGCGGCAAAGTTGTTATGATCTCAGGCAAAGTCCAAGTGGAGATTTTTTATTCGTGTTGGGTTGGTTGTGTATGATGATGAAAGCGCCTGGTATGCCAAACTTGCTAAATATTAATTGAATGCAGATCAGCCCGCTTTAGTGATCCAACTAAGAGTTTTCAATTGATTTGTGAAGTCGGGGCGGATGTCAACCAAAAATCAAAAGGAATTATTCCAAGGGTGGTTTCCAAGCTTAGTTCTTTTGGGAGGTAAGTGGTGGGTGATATTGAGGTTGGGTTGGGAGAGTTACTTGAAATAATTATTAAATGATTGAATTCGAGACTCAAATCTGGAATGTCCAATGGTATGAATGGGGATTGAACAGTTAGTTCAATGTATGATATATGAGAGTAGAAGAAGAAAAGGTCACAGAATCAATCAACCGTTTTCCATTGAGGGGAAATACTATATGTATATGTATAGCATATATGTACATCTATACAATATCTATATCAATATCAATATCTACCGGTACATCTACATCTCTTTGGTTCACAGTCTCATTTTCTACCTCACCCTTCACTTTCACTCCCACCAAGCCTCTCCCACCATTCGGCCAAGGAACGTGCACCCGGATGTCCATTCTCGGCCAAGCGCAGTTCATAAGTTCTGACCTTTCTCCGTTGCACCATCACCCCCCTGTTCCCAAATTTTCCATTCTTCCAAGGAATTCTTCCTCCAATGGAAAACAGCAACATTTGGCCTGGAGCTTGCATTATCTCGGTGCACATGATGGAAATGTTACCGCCAGCGTAAGGTTACCATATGCCTTGTGTGAAGAGAAGATCGAGAACAGGAATCATAACATGGATGACACGAATAGGCGCGAAAGAACCGGAAAAAGGGGCTTACATACACTATGGAAATACTCCACCCAAAAAGTCATTCAATCAAATGCCAATTTAATTAATCCGGAAAAGTCATTCCACTTCTTCTTGAACTATTATGGGAAATGGAAACACTTTATGAGTAAAAGCGCTCCAGGACTTGGAAATTACCCCACCTTTTCCTTGTCCCATGGGACATTTTTCTCTGGGGCGGAATGTTGTCCATGTTGATCATTTAACTTATATTTATGTTCACTGCTTGTTTGTACACCGGAGTACCACCGCGTCGAATAAGCTGATATCATACATGCAAACGGAGTACATACTTTGGGCCCTTCCCGTCCGATGGGAGACATGACATTTATACTTTGGAAGGAAAGCGAAGATCGCGATATCAACCCCTGATTCTATTTTCATGCCACCGACACTGTGACACTGCCAGACGTACATATTCGCCGCAGTTCTGCACAGTCTTTTAGATTTTGCCCATGGCTTGCTTGTTTTGGGTACCCGAATAAGGGTTGCATATCGGTAAGTTACACTGCACGGGATTTCTGGATTCATTAGCTTGGTGATGATCACCAAGCAACTAAGATCTACATGTTTGAGAATAACAGATCACCGTTTTCTCACTTATTCAGCTATTCGACCATTGTATAATAATATATATGTTCTCAAGCGCAGCGAGGTAAAGAGGGTTTGGGGGCTTGCCCCCATCAATTCAAAAACCATGCATGAAATAGAATGTCGCTCCGCTGGCCCTTCGGGGACCACTGCCGTGGAGGCAGACTATTTTGAAATGGTTTCATTTGTTATCCACCCGCGAATGCTATACGAGTCATATATAAGGCTGGTGAAGAGCGCAAGACATGATGATCTGATATAAATGCTGAGCTTCACGTTGCCCGCTCAAGAGAATTTATTCGGCTTTGGGTTTGTCTCGATTCATGAGCCCATTGACAAATGAGTAGGCTTATAATTCTCTTTCGGAAAGTATCAGTACTGGTGAAAAGAGAATGGGGAAATCGAATGAGAAGTTAGATTGGTGCCTGTTAAAATCTGAATGTATCGGCTACGGACAGCAGGCAGCACGCAGGAGCGAGAAAATGGGGCGAAGTAGGATCATTCCAATATTATCTTCCGAACCATTCACGCGGATTTGAAATGAGAAATCAACGCACCACAATATGTGAACATATATAATCTCTCAGTTTCAATATACTACGAAGGAAGCGGCGGTCTTTATTTGGAGCTGACGGCCCACATCTTCATGGGAAAATTGTTACCACTTGGAAACCCGGTAATATAGACGACAGAGCAACGAAGTTATCGCACGTATTGCATGTTCACCCCGAGGTCCTTCGTTATCGAAATTGGCCTAGAAGTTGCATGCTTCTTTTGATATCGGACCTCACTGGCCTTTGGCGCTCGACTGGGGTGAAAATCTATGGCCGCAGGATTCTTGCAAATTGCTAAATACTTAACCATCCGATCTCAGCGAGCGGCACGGGTCTGGAGATCATCACTAAATGGCATACTGCTCGATAAGCTGTCGAGTAGGCATACTTTGACTGTATCCAAGGACAATGAAGGCCAGCCATGCAAGAAGCTGGTTGTAGCGAACGGCAGAAGAGCTTTCATGGGACCTGGAGGAACACCTCCTTCAAATCTCAAGGATTCTAGATTTGTTATCGTTCCCGATTTAATAAGTCCTAGCTATAAATCAAAATGCTCTACACACCATTAGCGCACACGATCCTCGCGTTTGTTCTATGATATAATTACACGCAACAAACGCCTTTAGCAAATGAGGGTAACATTGATATCGTGAGGTGCATCGAGGAAATGAGATCGCCAGTATTGGAAAAATCCTACACGGGTGACTCAAGCTAGCGCCGGCACTGGATTGATATTGAACTTCGATCCTTTTAGCTTCCTTCATACGTTTCAACCAATAAGGTGAGCATTCCTAAACCGATATATTGGTTGAGATATCAGCGATTCCTGAACGTTCCCAAGTCACCAAAAGAAGCAATCAAGTTGTGAAATTGGTTTATTCCTAGGCAATCTTTTATCATGGCTTGGCGTCGAAAGATATTTATCACATCATAGATTGCTCATAGGTAAGTGATCAAGTGAGGATCAAATGAGATGCAGGCATTCCATCAATGCCAATTTTCGATATGTCTTGTTATTTCTAGGCCTCGGGGTGTATTATAAAGTTACATAATACAGTTTGAATTATTGCATTAATCGTTGGTCAAGCCTCCAAACTTCAACATTACCGTGGTATGATCAATGATCGAAGTGAATATTCTATCCTTGATGCTTCTAAGTATAGTGGGTGATGGGCGAGATTGAGGGTGAGGGTGAGGGTGCGGCTCCTTCCGTTGAAAAGGAAACATCTGATTGGTCATTACGGGGAGGAAGAACCCAAAATGGTGGTAGGAATATTATCGTCCCTTCTCTTTTTGACATCGGGACGGAACCTTCAAGAAAAATCAAAACTACCCGAGGGCCCGAGAGTAGTTTTCGGTACTTTGATGGGTGGTATCTGGTAAGTGAATTGGACGCTTATCAATTCTGTCTTCACTCTCGTACTACTACAATATTGTACTGTGCGTACTTCTTCTATATTAAACCCCTTCGCGTTCGCCTTCACCTTTTACTTCAGAAGATCAATTTTGGTCAAATTAATTCTATTGATTTGAAACATCAAAATAAAATCATCTTCTCTTCTCCAATCTTCACCCCTCTTCTTCCTTCCCACTCCAAAAGCTTCGAACCTTCAACTCGAAAAATTGAACCTTTTGAGTTTGAATTCGATCTATATTGAGATCGTCAACACAAACACCCTTTCCAATACCTGGTTTCTTCGAAGCACCCCTCAAACCATTCGAAAAGGATCGCAATAGTCAAGTCTTCATCATGACAGACCATTCGCAACAACAATCCGCCATTTCCAATTCCTCCTACTATAGCACGGCAACTACCAAGCCAGTTCCTGCACCTGCATCGGTTTCCAGTGCTCCACCAGGATGGCTCTACAAGCGCATTCGCATTGGTAAATATCGTCTCCCTTATTATGCGTCGCCACAAATTCAACTGGTCTTGGTCGCACTTGTATGCTTCCTCTGTGTCGGCATGTATAATGCGCTCAGTGGTCTCGGTGGTGGTGGTCAAATTTCTGCAAAGCCGGCAGACAATGCGAACTCAGCTCTCTATTCCACTTTCTCGGTCGTCGGATTCTTTGCAGGTACCTTCGCAAATCGTCTCGGAATTAGACTCACTTTGAGTTTGGGTGGATTGGGCTATTGCGTCTATGCTTCAAGCTATCTATGCTATAGTCATACCCAGAATACTGGCTATGTTATCTTCGCAGGTGCATTACTTGGTGTTTGCGCCGGTCTTCTTTGGACAGCTCAAGGTGCCATCATGATGTCTTATCCACCGGAGGAATCGAAAGGAAAATATATCTCATGGTTCTGGTCAATTTTCAATCTTGGAGGTGTCTTTGGTGCTTTGGTAAGTTCGATGGCGCAGATTAAAAATGCATACTAACAATCACTTCAGATCCCCCTCGCCTTAAATATCAACGACACTTCAAATCATGTTGTGAGCGACGGTACATACATTGGTTTCATCATTCTCATGTTCATTGGAGCTCTCAGCGCGTTATGTCTATGCGATGCGCACAAAGTCAGACGGGCCGATGGATCTCACGTCATTCTCATGAAGAATCCAACTTGGTACACAGAAATCTGGGGACTTTGGTACACACTTAGGAACAACGTCTATGTCTTCCTCCTGTTTCCTATGTTCTTTGCCTCCAATTGGTTTTACACATATCAATTCAATGGTGTCAACGGCGCACACTTCAACACACGAACTCGAGCTCTTAACAATATTTTGTATTGGTTCGCACAAATCATTGGTGCTTTCTCATCTGGTTACGCCTTGGATATTCAAAGATTCAAGAGAACCACAAGAGCTAGAGCTGGCTTGATTGTCTTGATCGTCCTGACTGCTGCTATTTGGGGTGCAGGTTATGGTTTCCAATCTAGTGTTCCTGATCGTGATGTCACTGGTAAACTTGATTATGAGGGCAAGATGGATTGGACAAGTGAAGGTTATGCCGAAGGATTGGTTTTATATATTGCCTATGGATTCTATGATGCTGTGTGGCAATTGTCTGTTTACTGGTATGTATTTTTGTCTCAAAATTGTTCATCAAAACTAACACTTCATAGGTTCATGGGTGCACTTTCCAATTCCGGTAGAAAGACTGCAAACTTCGCTGGTTTCTATAAGGGTATTCAATCTGCTGGTGCTGCCATTGCTTGGCGTATTGATGCAATGGATTATCCATACCTTACTCAATTCGCCATTACATGGAGTCTTCTTGCTGGTTCTCTTGTTGTCGCAGCACCAGTTATCTTCTTGAACATCAAAGAAGCTACATCGATTGATGATGATATTCTTGATACTGATCTCAACTATGCGGATATTATTCCTCAAGCTATTCTTCTTGATGAAGATAAACATTTTCAAGGTGGTCATAGTAGCTCAACAGACACACGTCGTCCATTTAATCCCACCAGGGATGATATGGAACTTCCTCATCTTCGACATGAGAAAAATTCTGAGGACATGGTTTAAATCGGTCAAAGGATCCAAGAGTAGGATGGTTGTTACTATCAGTAAAGTCTATCCTCTCTTGGACCTGACTGGTTTGTTTTCTTTTCTTTTCTTTTCTTTTCTTTTCTTTACAATGTGAATTATTTGCAGATGGGTGGATGGAGAGATTGAAGGTTAAAATTCATTTCTGTTCTTTTGCTCGTCACACAACACTTTTTACGAGCGACTGATTGTGCACGAGTACCGAGTATATGCTT
Source organism: Botrytis aclada (assembly GCA_014898285.1). Classification (NCBI taxonomy): domain Eukaryota; kingdom Fungi; phylum Ascomycota; class Leotiomycetes; order Helotiales; family Sclerotiniaceae; genus Botrytis; species Botrytis aclada. The sequence continues at coordinate 281,369 of RCSV01000013.1, forward strand.
GAGATGATATTTTCGATTTCGATTTCGACGCACACGTTTCTCGATTTTCTGATCTTTCACAATGCAACAAAACGACATAGGGTTCAACGGTTCGGGAATTTGCTTTTTTTTTCATGTTTATGGTTGTGGTAAATGGATGTGGGATGCTTTTTTCAAAAGTAAGCAAATTGCGAATGATGGATCAATGTTATATCAGAATGGATGGTTGAGATTTTTGCAATTGAAAAATGGATTGTACGATGAGGTGGTGATTTTATGGCAGTGCTAGGATTCAAAGCATACACTTGTGGTAATGATGGTAATGATTCTTCGGATGGATTCAAAACTTGATGTGGATACTTTATACTTTAAACTTTAAAAGTATCACGGATGGATTCGATTGAAATTCTTCAGTTTCGAACTTCTTTTAGATACTTGATACTTGATGCTTGATGCTTATTGCTTCATATGATGTGCTTATTAGAGCATTGGATTGTTGCAGATTGAGCGGATGGGCAGTGGTAGTGATAGTGGTGGAGTAGGTAGTTAATTTATGCGTGGGTTTTTATTATGTTGGTTGTAATATGATGTGATGATGTGTTTTGCTGTGTAAATGACCGTGTATAGGTATTCGTGATGGTGCGGGTAATGATGGTGGTGATGGTATTGGTGGTGAGAATAACCACCATCACCATACCCAGACCAAATATTCCCATCCATCAATCTACTCCATCACAAAACAAAAAGCAAAAAAAAAAAACACACAATCCCAATCTCAATACGATATACACGCAGCACAGAAGATCCCAATTTCTATCCGGATATACCCTGGAATGAGAAGATTGGGATGTTTGGGTATGGTGTTGGAGATTGGGGATCTAACTCTGGGTATAGTGGATGAAGGGGAGGGAGAGAAGGGGAGAGAGAGAAGGGGAGGGAGAGAAGGGGAGGGAGAGAAAGAGAAGGAAGAGGAGGAAGAGGAGGAAGATTGTGTGGTTATATTGAGGTTGTTGATGTTGTTGAGTATGGGGTGGGTGGTGAGGATGTGGGGTTCTTGGAGAGGTTTGGAGGGGGGGTATGGACGGGGGATATGGATGGGGGATATGGGATATGGGATATAGGATATGGAGTATGGAGTATGGAGTATGGAGTATGGAGTATGGAGTATGGAGTATGGAGTATGGAGTATGGAGGCGAGATATGGAGGGAGGATATGGAGGGGGAGTATGGGGGTTGTTAAGTATAGGGGTCATCGAGTGTGGTATGAGTGGCGAGGATACAATATATACTGCGATTTGAGATTGCGGGCTAGAATTGGATTGTGTATTTACTTTAGATAGGTGGAGAGGGGCGGGACTGGGTAGCAGAGTAAACTTTTGTAGGGGAATGGAGATTAGAAGGATGATGGAAGTGTGGTATGAGGGTACATGCAAAATGCTTTAGATTAGTGAATGAGAGGAAATCAGAATATAAAAGAGATGTCCTTCGACTACAATCATCAAACCATAGAATTATAGAGACCTCGACCCCCGCCTGATGTTGTGGACAACGAACATGGCTGTGAGTGTTTTGGGAATCGAGATTTGAAATGGCGAATTGGTAGGTTAAGCTTGGATAGGTTCGGAGGGGTTTCGATGAATGAGACATGTGAGAATGTCAATCTTTTGACGGTGAAGAAAGAACAGAACGATTACAATGAGAAGAGAGAAGAGATAGTTACTCTACATAACAGCAAGAAGAGGTGCGAAATGACAGTATGAAAATCCTCCTCAAGATCAAAACACAAAAACCCCGAAGGTGGGAAGAAGTTGTTGCTAGGGAGTTTTTTCCTTGGATTTGAATTGACCGACAAGATTGCTCTTATCCTGAACACATAGTCTCATGAAGGGAGTTTGAGTGAGTATTAGTTTGGATTTTGTGTTGTTTTTATAGTCGGGCTGGAAATGGGAATGAGGTTGGAATTTGTGGATGGAGATAGGTGGAGAATAGGAGGGAGAAAAGCAGGGCTGGATAGGAATGATGTAGAGAGAAATAGTTCTGATCTTCTGAAGTGGAGTGTAGAAGAGACGAGGTAGATGAGTGGAAAATTTGAGGGTTGAGCTGGTAGAAGAAAAAATATAAAAAAAGATTTATCTTCTTGATTAAACGCATCATTGACTTTACATTATCTTGGCCTCAAGGATGAAGAGTGAGATAACAACGGAAATTCTACCAGGGATTAAAATACTGCAGCTAGATCAAATTCTTCATAGACTAATATGGCAAGTGAGAAGAGCATGAGTAGAAAATCAGAATGACAGTAAAAAGAGTGGTGGGTGAAAAACAATGATAAAAAATCATAACACCGCCGCATATCAGAAGAAAGTGGGAGACGGGGCGATAAGTATATTATCCATGGAATCACATTGGTCTTCGGAATTCTATACTTGCATATGTATGTAGGAAAATGACAAAAGTGCTGGCTTTTTGTAAGATGGTAGATAGTAGATACGATTCTCCTGGTGCGTGAATGAAAGTTGATTGAAGGACTAGTAGATGTGTACATATAAGAATATATAGTGAACTATAGAATTGAAGCTGTGTGGTTATGAGAATGTGCGCAAGATTCATCTCATCTACTTTCTTAGACACCAACTAAGAATGTGTAGGTTAGTTAAAAGCTGGTATGATTTGATCTTATTCTTGATGCAGTATATGGAATAAATCAAATTATATTGTGGCGAAAGACTGTGATTCAGAAATTAAATTGAAGGTGTAGTAGAGAAATGATGAATTTTAGAGGTTGTAGTTTGGTAGGTGTTGGAGAATTGAGGAATAGGATAGTGAGTATCAGAGTAGAAATAATTAGAACAAGAATAAGAGCTGGATATAAATGAAGATCATGGCGAAATGAAGCAGCGATTTTGTTTCGTTTAAAGAGTGATGGTGTTTCGTTAAAGAGTGATCGTATTGCACCCAACAACCTGGAGGTCTTGGAAGCCCTGAAATTTAGAATAGGAATGGTCATATTCAGATTGATTGATAGCAGACCCACGATCACTGAGGTATTAGTGAAATGGGACTTGTCACTGTCAGGCAGTCTCAATAAGTACATGAGACGTTGTCACATGAGGAACAAAAATTATATGCAATGCAAAACACTTAAGTGCTGAGGTGTAGAATTGATATATATTACGAATACAAGATTATAAATTATTTCCATTTGTGTACAGAACATGTGACAAACTTCAATCTCCACAAACAATCATCGCTGACCCCAGATACGCTCTAATGAGAAGCAAAACCCCTGCTATAATCCCACAAACAATGTCCTTCCACTAGCCTGAATATCCACGCGCTTAAGAAGAGTATTCAACGATACCGGCAGAAATCGCATCACCAATGAGCTTAGCGGCCGCTTCAGCTCGGGGGATGACATCCTCGGAGGTTCTTTCAATCAAGAGTCCACCGAAAGTGTTGTAATCACTCTGTAAAACGACCAACCAGGCGAGAACAGCTGTTCTTTGAGCACTTGTGAAGAACTGTTTCTTGGCTTTCAACGCGTCGATAGCGTCGGGGATGTCAGTAGACAAGGTCGTCTCGATTGTGGCCACAACACGGGTGGAATCTTCTGAACTGGCTGGGGCCTCGAGAGCTGCATCGGTGACTCCCTGTTGATTTGCAACGTGGAGAGATGTGAAGTCGACGTCTACGGTAGAGGCATCGAGAGTTTTAGCCTTCACGTTGTCGAGGCCACCGATTAAAAGGAGGACTTGAACATCGATACTGTTGATGTCGGCGATGACGCTATCGGCGGTAGTAACGGATTTGACAGCTGCGGCAGGTGCTGCTGAGACGGCGACGGCCATGGTGGCAAGGTAGAAGGCAAGAGCTTTGATGGAGACCATGATTGCGATTGTTGGCTTTTGAAGCGAAGAGTGAAGATGAAGATAGATATTAAGCTTGGTAGTTGTAGTGAATTGGATATGAAGGTTGATGCTTTTTGAAAGAATGAGAGACTTCACTCTGGTATTTATATCATGCCTCAACGACTGACGAAGCTTGTAAATACTGGCAAAATCATAACATCTCGAAGATCTACAGAACTAGTCGGTCTCGATCATCCCGTTCCTACACTTGTAGACTTTTACTTTGCGAAACTAACGGAGAATCCCTCAGAAATTGAGGCTCAAGATACTGGTGAAAAGTCAAGGAAGATCGAAGTCTGGTCTATTCAACACATAGCTCCCGGTCACCGCTTGGAACCAAATTGTATGATTGCTGGTGCGCTCACTCACATGGAAATCGTTCATGAAAATAAGTGTTTGTTAATGCAGTTTTGTGTTTCCTGTAGCCAGTCTTACTGTATCATAGTTTTTATTCGGCGGTGAGGTATTCCGGTCATCATGTAAGTATCATTTCGTCCATTGCGACGGATGCAAAGTCGTATTTAGTAGAAGTGGCCAAAGTTCTGGTGTAATTAAGTAATCATATGTTATTGAAATTGTTCTAGATCTACTCAATGACTTAGCGCTCTGCAGTGCATGCATGCTACGGTACCTTTGCTCATTATAATGAATGAGCGTCTTCGAGAGACATAGAGATCCTCGAACCTTGAAATTGACTTTTGCCAGCCTTTCAGATTCTGACGCGTCTTTGATTACAGGAATTCCATTGCGGAGACGAGAAGAATTACGATTGCCTAGGTTAGAACCTCCACCTACATTGCTGTTGACACATAGAATGAGTATCTCGAACTCGATTTCGACAAAAGTACATAGGACGTCCCGTAGACATATGCCATATCATACAAACAAAGAAGCTTCTAAAGAGTTAGGGAAATACCATAAGAAGATGCGTCAAACATGATACACCGTAAGGCTTTGATAATGATCTACAATGACTATTGTATAAAATCGATAAATAGCGGTGGGATGTAGTGGAATGAAGCTAATGCCACCCTAAATCGATCCGAGCTAAACCTTATTTCATCGTCGATCCACAAATTGATGTTTCACTTCAGCGCTCGTTTCACATTTTATTTGTACCTGCATTGTGTTCTCGAAGGTTTCAAGACTTTATAGTTTCAATCGTCCATCAAAGACTTCGTGCTATGTATTTAAATAGCTCCATTTTAAAGAGATGGCGGGGGAGGAGATTCAAAGAAAAAGGGAAGGGACTCTAGAAGATAGGTACAATTGAATTAGACAAGATTAGATTTCGAGTGAAAAGCCTGATACATTTCATATGAACCGGAAAACGAAGCAAAAGGTACTGAATGGTACAATGGTACAATTAAACATCTAGAATGTCGATCCCCATTGAAGATGGCTATGTTATCCTTCTAGGGCACTCTCCTATCAAGTATTACACTCTCCGCTCATATTGATGAAGTTGCTTAAGTTCAACCCCATTACTGTGTCCATTCGGATAAGGTATATCTTCATCTTCAGGCACTGACCATTTTTGATAGACCATCTCACCATGTTGTACAAAATGTCCTTCATTATCAATTCCAACAACAGGATCTCTCTTGACTTCCAATTTCGCACCACCCAAAAACAAGGGAATTGCGTAACGAAAGACCAGATAATAAATAAAACCGGCGAGAACGAGTGTCCATCCGATTGTGGGAACAATGTACCAAGGTATGGAACTTCCAGAAGACGATTCCGGAATCCATAAGGCGGCCACTGGAAATGCATTGGCGACGAAAACAATAATTGCAGTTGTGAGACTGAACCATCTATTTGTTGTGGAGAATGTGTTCCATTCATCTGTCTCTCTTGATCGCATCCATATCATGCCAAAACTGAGACATATGGCGGCCATTGCATCAATTGGGTATGTATAGATTTCTGCCAGAAGCTGTCAGTGAATATTGGGAAGACGAAAAACAAAAGTGAGATTCGAGAATTCACTTACCAACAAGTAATGGGTAAGCATCCCTAGCCTTAGGTATTCGAATTGAGGCAAGAATCAGAATCGTGGAGAATGCGCAGTGAAGTACGAGAGCTGGAAATGGAATTGGCTCAAATTCCGCCCGTTCTGGCGGGGTTGTGACTCCTTGCTGTGGAGAATGTTCAATCTGCTCTTCTACTTGTTTCGATCGCTTTAGTTTCTTGGTTGCCCATTCAATAATGTTGACATTTTTGGCAAAGACCAAAGAGAATGGAAGTATGCCTTCTTTCGCAATCTCCTGCTTGACACGAGCAGCGGTAAAAGTAGTGACAATGACGTTGCCTAAGCTTGAGACAGCGAGACATGCGTCCATCAGTTGACTTGCTCGCCTTTCATTCCAAGCTTGACCAATGGTTCGCTTGAAGAATTCTTCGACTACTGAATAACCATCTGGGAAATTTCCATCATGTGGGACTACTACTACTATCATCTAGAATTGTTGTCAGCCTGATTTCATGGATCCTCTAAGATTCATACAAACATATGATATGTTAGTTAACAAATACAAAAGACACATTATCCCAACGGTCCACAGAGATATGCCTCGAAACCTAGTGGTTGGCTTTTTAATTTCACCGAGGACCTGAAGTAATGTTAGTTGGACTACAAAGGTTGGCCGATACGGTACCTACATAGTTTGCCTGGTTCCACCCACCGCATGTGAATATAATATTGAGGTATGCGGCTGCAAATCCACGAGCATGGTCTCCTTTCCCTAGTTCTTTGAAACTGGTACTTGTGTCGAGGTTGCTGTACGATAGTGGGTCGCGATGGAAGTGCCCAGTATGATTGTTGAGTACCATAAAGCCCAGTATAATTATCATAATGAGCATTGAAACCTTTGTCACAGCAAAAGCACTGTTCAAGTGAACACCAAACATCCGGCCTAATGCATGCAACAAACTGACGAGCCAGGCAGTACCAAGAGCAATTCCTTGCACTGCGCCCTTTGGTGGATTATTTATTCCTGCTGCTGCTAGACAATGAACTGCAAACGAAACGCAATTGGCGGCAGAATTTCCGACGACCACGAATATGAAGCCAAATATACAAATCGCCATGTATTTAGGATGTTTCGCGAGGAATTTGATATAGTTGAGTTCACCACCGCTTCGTGGAACAGCTTGAATTTCGCCAGCCATCTTGCGCCGTGGAATCGTAAGGCCATACTCGACGTACATTAACGTGCCAGCCATGCTAGCTATAAAGCCCAAGGTCCAGAGAATGAGACTTGCCCCGATATTCCGGTCTTGTTTTATAATAGTGGTTGGCGACTCGAAGATCCCCGTCCCTGAAAATGTGTGAGTAATGACCGCTGCAGAGGCAAGTTAGTTTACAGAGGTGACATACCCATCATCCGATTTATTATGATACAAGCGACTTGGAAACGACTTAACAAATCTTTGTCCTCTGGAGATTTAGTGAATTCTTTCGAAGAGTTACCAATAGCCTCCTGCTCGTTCAAGTACATTAAATCATCAACACTGAGGCCGCCTATACTTATGTTGCTCCGGTCTTGATGCAAACTTTCCGTGGGTACCGCCATGGTCATGATTGGTGATTGCGGTTGCGCCGGATTTCCCATCATAGATTTGAACAATTCAGAGTTCTGATTTCTGAAGCGCAATTGATATGCAGATTAACAGCAATTGGCTACATTGAAGTGTTGAGTCCTTCAAATGCGAAGGAGAGGTTGGCTGGGCCATGACGGTTCTGAAGTATTTGAGCTAGGCCTCGCCCGCCCCCGTAAGGACTTCGGTGAACTATTATGTGTGGCAGCCTCATTCTTGACATTTTGTCGGATTGAGACAAGGACAAGAAGCCAAGTCCCCAAAATGAATGAGATTGGGTCATACTCACGAGAGTGGCAGGTGGTTTATCTAACCAAGACTAATGGCTGCGCCCCCGCGCCCCTCATTCTCTCTAGTGGCACAACGGAACAATATCTTCACAGGGCTTAGGCGTAGAGCATTCATCTGACAGAAAGACAAATATGGGACGGAGAGGATTTGCTTACATTTCCTTGTGTTAATCCGCTACAAAATAGTCCGGTTCGTCATTCCATTGAACCACAGCGGTACGATAAGCGGATGGTGGAAATGCAATAGCTAGTCGTAGGCAGCTAGAATTGTAAACAGGGCTACACACTACATTTTTGAGAGAGACAAGCTCTTGTTGTTTTTGACAACTTTCTTTTCAAATTGTTGCTGTCTTTATCGCTCTTTTTGCTTTTAACATGATACTATTGCGCTCGATATTGTGGAAATCTCTTGATAAGGGACAAGGTTATGATGATGGAATTTTTTGACCACATGCGGGTCCTTGCTGATAAGCTTCACGATCGCACTCGCATCTCTCTACCTCGTAAGTAACATGTATTTGCAATTCCTTACTGGATTTCTAATTTTCGATAGATTCTCACGATTTGAATCCCGACAACGATTTGGAGGCAGAACTTGACGAACTTGTAAAGTATCTATCGACAATCCACGCCCGTTTTCTCAATGTTCAGGATACCTCGGGCCAGAATGGCGATCCTCGTTCGTCTGGGGGCCTTACCAGAATCTTGATCAGCATTTATGAAAGTCTTGAAGTTACATTGCAGTCGATAGCAGAAGGAGATGCGAAAAATTACACGGATGATAAAAACACCTTTCTCTGGAAATCGGAACTGTTGGATTCACTTGCGGAAGACATAGCCATTGAAAATCACAAATTGAGAGTATTGCTCTGCACTTTCGACCCGTAAGTATTTACTGCCAGCCGACGTATGTAGCACATATTGACTCTTTTACAGAGATGCAAATGTTGAAGCTGCCATTCCTCTGAAATGGAGAAGGTGGAGATCGGGAAAGATTGATGGCTACGTCGAAACGGAAATACAAAGATTTGGGAGACAGGGACGCGAAATAAGCCGACTGGATGGCTATAATTACCAGTTTAAGTGGAACGAATTGAACAATGCAGAATACTTGAGCTATATTTCTGGAGACAAACTTTGCAAGGTTTCCTCCAAGTCTTGGAAAGCTTTCATTCAATGTTTCACTCGAAATCTACAAATCGCACAAGAAGAGTCCTGTGAACCTTCTGATAGGTGGATACATCTTATGATTTGCTCGCACTACTTGATGTCTGCTCGAGACTCTTGGGAGTATCGCCAATTTGACACGTATTTCAAACATCCGCAGGATTTATATATCATCAATACGGGCTTCACTTTACCTCATTATATAACGGAGCTAGAGATCGTGAGTATCTGTCACTCTTTGATTCACCTAAAGCTGACAATCCACAGCTGCTCTTTGGCATTCTTACTGAACTAGATACAGAATACCTCAATCCTGACTCTGTTCAAGAAAGGACCAAGACAAAGAACTCGCAGCAATCCACGCCATTGATCCCTCAAACTCCTCCTTTAGTACAAGATAGGCATGAAAGTGTCTCAACTGGGTCGACTCAGTCGATGAGCATCGATGAATACGGAGTTATTTTCAGATGGTAATACGATCGGTAATTCCACGATGTGATCATGTACGAATACTAACTTTTGTTAGTCAACTCAGTGGCGAGCAAAATGGTCGTGTGATGAAAATTAGAACAGATGCAAAGGGTGCATTGACTTTGGATTTCGACGAGGAATTACGTCTTTGGCCTGAGACCCTCAAAGAATTCAGAGAGTTGTAAGTTTGCACAATCAAACTGCTGATGTGGTAATAATCCCTAATCACATAATAATAGAGACTTACGAAGAGCTTCTATTCGCCCCGATTATTTTACCCCCGGAATTTATATGTGTGAATTAACCCTGGAAAGAAAACTACATGGAAGACCCGATATCACGAGGGGCCGTTTGTTCTTTCAGAGCTCAACAAATTTGAAGGAATTTCAAAGGGCTCTGACAGGATATAAGGTTCTAGTAGACTTGTTAGTTCTTGCGATATCTTCTGAAAATCAACACCCGCTAACTCTCCTACAGTCAACGAGGCATCAAACTCCGCATCCTTGAGAAGTATCAATTGAAAAGCAAAAATGCAATTACTGGAAGACTACAAATTTGGCTCAAAGGCTTTAGCAAAGGGCATGATTCTACTCAAGCTGGTGCAGGCTCATCGCTTCGAAGAGCATCAACATCTCTCTCAACCATGAGCGGGACTACCTTTGCTTCGATAGCCACATTGAAGGCACTACAAGCTATTCCTGGTTCACATCTGACTACAATTGACGAAGGTAGTGGCTTACAAATAGAAATGCCCGTTCCTCCACTCGTCGTTATGTTTGTTGAATCGTCGAGAGATGGGAAGATGCAGCGAGGGCAGATCTTAGCATTCAAATGTGAGCAACCAAAATCCTATCTTAGTTGGTTACTAACACAATATTAGTTGCAGAGCACTCGGAGCTTGACCGAAAAAAATGTAAGCCTGACGACAAATTTCCTCGCTGCTTTGTGCTTCACCCTGTGCGTTGCCAGCTTGAAATTGGGCCTTTGAAATTCCCACAAAACCCGAAAGAACTCAGCTGGCTCGAAGTCACTTTCTCAAACGATGAAGGTAAGTTGTGCATCAAAGATGGTTTTTGTATCAAATGCTAAGATGTCGTTGATAGAAAGAGAAATTTTTACTAAGCAACTTGAAGATGCAAGAAAAATATACCATCGACGTATGGAACAATATAATAAAGGCTTGAAATTCATGCGCCAGGGTCATCATAACACCAAAGAATACGGCGTGGATTAATAACGATGAATAATGCATAATCTTTCATGATTTACGAAACGAAGGTTACGAAATTGGTGGCATTTAGTGCACCGTGTATATTATTTTCTGGGTTTATACGCCTTTTGTATGCTATGGTTCCATTTGTTGAAGATCGCCTCATGAATTGAGTCTTCCACAAGTATGTAATGGTTTCTCGTCATTGTGCTAAGCTGATATTGTCTCCAATTCATCTTCGGAAAGGAAGGTGCCTCTTCTCCTTGGAGATGATGGTCCATTGATGATTCGATCTCCCCTTCCTTGGAAGGATTCATCTACTGAATTATACTGGACGACATGTTCCCGCTCTGCCAAGCTACAGACCATACCATCTATATTGCTAGAAACATCCTCGTAAAGTAGATCAGATTTACTGCTGTATTTTACCATGCCAGAATGGTCGGAGTTTAGAGGTAAATTTCTTGCGCCTGGAGTAGCACTATCTTCTACCATGAGAATTTTTTCGCCCACAATGCCGCTTCGCTATTTCCGTTGTCAGTCACACGGGACGTTATCGTCTAGGATAGTCTTACTGTTCTAGGCTGGGAATAATGCCTCTCCCAAAAATACAACACTTCTGGTGCATGCGAGGAGAGTCTTTCCTTTTGCTTGCAGCAACTCTCAAACCTGTGTTTTAACTCGATGAGGTAAGCAGATGGCGTTCCGTTCTCACGATCACGACATAATTGACCGATCAAAACTTTGTTTGGTTGTGATTTTACAGCTTCAATAAGAGAAGGATTGTTGAGACCTGCTATTGGGATGCCAAATCCAACAAGTCCGTGCCAGAAGTCGAAAATCTCACGTTCATATGTATCACGACTATCTGCAGCCCGGAGAAGTGACTAAACAGTGTGAGATCGGCACCTATACCTAGGAAGTCGAGATGAAACTTACCTCCTGAACTATCAGACCCCCAAGACTCTGACCAATAAAGATTATAGGATGATTTCGTGTCTATAACTCGTGTCAGCAACTGTCCGTAGCGGTTTTATCGAAAGGGGTATTCCACCTACCGAGGTGTTTCTGCGAAGTAGTGTCAATCTATTCAAGAAGGTACTTGCTATATCCTCGACTTTTTCCATGGATTGACCTCCAGATACAGTGGAAGGATACCCATACAACAGAATGCGACTATTTGGGATATCTTTCGGAAGGAAATCTCTTAACCACATTTCATGGCTACCGGGAGTTGTGGAACGGAAAGTCCCAAATGCGTGTGTTCCAAGACCTACTACAGCTACGATACTACAGTTCATGTCAGTCATGAGAACGGCTGGAGTGAATGATATATGTACATACTCCACATCAGCTTGCATCCTCTCGGAACTGGCATTATACAAAGTTGTGAGGTTCAGGAAATCCGCATCATATTGTATCTGCGGTGCATCTGGACGTGATTGACGTGCTGAAATCACTTTTGGCAATTGCTCTGTCGGAAACCCATACTCTTCTTCTGGGAATGTGACGGTAGCACAAAGATATTCTTTGGTATGAAGTGCGAGGCTTTGTATCTTGGGTTTGCTGCCAAATTCCTTCTGAACAATTATCTCAACAACTTCTCTCGTGTACGTTACGGGTATGTTCTTGATACGAATAGTATCCGGTCTGTCTTTCGTTATAGGTGGCTTGGGAATTTTGTCTGTATCAGAACTTGGAGGTTGCACTAGCCCTTCTCCTTTGTCCGACCTTGGTAGAGGATCAAGTTCTCGCAATAAAGCTTGGGTCTTGATACGACAGAGATTTTGTACTTTCTGTGATTTTTAGTGGTATTTCAAGTACTTATATCATGCTAAAATACCTGTAGTTCCTCGGGTTTGGGTACCTCATTGCCTGGTAGTTGGAGCTCATAATCATAGTTCTGCGCTCTGGACTAATTTTTAAACGTTAGATTTACAATTGACTCTAGTATTTTATGACAAATACTGACAGGAGACTTCTTTCGAATCACTTTCGCATCTTTACCGAAGAATTTATGAACAATGCCCTCAATCGCGACAGTGCATTCTTTTCGATCACCGGGGACGGTGCATACACAACGCGAAAAATCGTCCGAATTTCGACTCATTGGAAACCACGGTTTTGATTATACTTGTTCGAAAAGGATAGCAGATTATGTAAAGAGAAAAATAAAATTGTCCAAATACTCAAAACGCGGGATCTGTCAGTGTGCCTTGACCAGGCTGCAAGGTATATTTCAATGATGAGGCTCAATGTGGAGAAAATACTCGAGCTGATCATTTACTTGGTTTACTTGGTTCTCGGGGGCTGTGTCCCAATGCAGAATCCCTCACATGCACCCATGCATCTTCGGCGTTGTGCGACAAGTCATTCGTCTTATCGCTCAGCCCGCCCGAAATGTTCGCCCTATGGAATGAAGGTATGCCACCAGGGCAGTGCTCAACTCGTGGTATTGATGTACACTCGGTGAGGGGTTTGATAAAGAAGAGATGATACCAGGTAATTGGAAAAATTACTGCATCGATTTTCGAAACTCTACAACAGACTTCACAACAATGTCTCCTTTTCGGAAATCTCCAGCGGAAAAGGTGGAAAAATCAAACCGGGTTTCCGTCTTACAAGTCAGCTGACTATCCGAATCCCCAATGGCAAGAAGACTTGAAGATAAGCACGCCTTCATTTGGCACATCAAGTCTTACGACAGAAATGGAAACTACTAGTTCGTCAATGATAGTGCCACAACCGCCAATAAACATTGACGATGTGTGGCGAGAAGTACGAGCCCTTGAACGCCACCGGTTCGCATCATCTCGGTACCGCAAAGTTGGGAAGACAATCGAGCCGGCAATAGACTTTTTAACGAGGTTTTCTCCTATAGTGGATATGATGGTTCAGGGTACCAGTAGTGCTTCGTTAGTGTGGGGTTCGTTGAAAGCTGTTTTGATGGTTGCTCAGACTTCGGCTACTTATTTTTATTATATCGATAATGCTATGTTGAAGCTTAGCGATATTCTTTCCATCTCTAGTCAATATGAAAAAATGTTCGCGACGGAAGTCCGTGTGAGAACTGCATTGTCGGACTTATATGATGAGATTTATCTCTTTTTGGAGAAGATCCGAAAGTCGGTTTCTGTTAGCTGTTAGTGAACCGCCCCTTCTTTTCTTTCATCCGGTTCTGACAAAGCTTTAGCATTGAAGGTCTTTCTCAAGAACTTGAAGAAGTCTTTCGACGCAGAGTTCAAAGATAATTTGGAACATATTGAAAGATATACCCGGGTATTCAATGATGAAATCACTCTTGCGCATCGAGAGAGAATGGATGTCTCGACTAAGAAAATCCAAGAATTGGTTGGAAATATTGCTTTAGACAATGTAGATCTTGCGAACCGAGTAGATGATCGAGATGCGTATCGTGAGTCGAGCCATTTATCATTTATACATACTTAGCTTTCATTGAAGTTCCATATTCCCTATAGTAATTTACTGACGAGCACACACAGACACCAAAGATGCAATATTAAAATGGTTAACCCAGGTCGACTCTAGAGAAGATTATTACCGAGCTCTGAAGAGACGCTCACCAGGAACTGGAGTGTGGCTACAAGAAGATCCAAGATTCCGGAGCTGGAGACGCTGTACCGAATCTTCGACTGACCATTCGATATTGTGGATTAATGGCCGGCCGGGATCAGGCAAAACCGTGCTAAGTACTACTGCCATTGAGCATCTTAAACTCAAGTCAGAGAAAAGTCTGGAAGGATCGGAGAATAAAACAGCCTCTGTGGCCTACTTTTACTGCGATTCCGGGGACACCAGAAAAAGATCGACGTTAGAGATCCTCGGATCAATTTTGGCACAGTTGATTGTACCACTGCATAACTTTCCAAGCGAAGTCAACGAAGCGTATGAACGAGCGCGGAAGTATGGAAGACAACATTTATCTACTGCAGACGATATTATTTTCGTCATCAAACAGGTGGTACAAGATTCCCCATCGTGTTACATTATCATTGATGGAGTAGACGAATGCAGTGATCCAGGCGATCTAACAAAATCATTTGCGGATATTGCAGCAGACTCCCACAATGTTCGACTAGCCCTCTTTTCCCGCAATCTTCCTATTATTGCATTTGGGCTAGAGAAAGTTTCGTATGCAATGATAGAGCTGGAACCATCTTTGTTACAACCAGATATCGACAAATTTCTGACGAAATCATTGGATAACCTACCGGGGAAAGGCACAGAGGCGCAAGACCAGGCATTTTTGAAGTTATCAAATGCTTCTGGTGGTATGTTTCTATATGCAGCTCTAGGAGTCCAAAGTCTAGCCGAAGCAATTGATTCACAGGGAGTTTTCGATGCCATCGAAAGAATACCCGAAGGGCTCAATGAATTTTACGGTCAGATACTCGAGAGATTGGGCTCAAAAAGCATTCGAAGACGGGATCTCGCTCGTAGAATTCTTTTGTGGGTTTGTTGTACCACAAGACCACTGTCCTGGAAAGAGCTCCAGTGTGCTCTATCGTGGGATGAAACAAAGCAGGTGTTTATAGAAGATCAGCGGCCTTTCAAAGATGCAGTCCTTGATCTATGCGCTCCTTTAATAGAGTACCGTCCAGAAAAGGATACATTCCACCCGGTTCATGCATCAGTTCGTGAGTTTCTATGGAAGTCTCATGGTTTCGACTCAATGTCGGCGAAAGCGACGCAATTTCTCATGACCGAGTCTTATGCACACCAGACTATTGCCGAAGTGGTACTAGCTAGCCTCTCACTACCAGACGTTATACACAATACGAAAATTGATGACCTTCAATATCCGTTGGCGAGATACTCTACAGAAAATTGGTGTCACCATCTATCGTCGTCGTCATTTGAAGAGAATCTACGGCAAAAATATGACACATTTGTGGATTCGTCTTTAGCGCGACCGACATGGATCCTACGTTTTCTTCTCTCAAACAGACAGTCATTTCCCTTACAACGTATAGCAAAGTATCAGAAACAAGTCAATGATTGGAAGAATCGCAAAGAAAGCTCGACTACCACTTTTGCATTGGAAGATTTAGCTGATATACAACGAGCATTGATTGAACTGGATCAACTGGACTTAGGCCAGGCAGAATCTATCTCAAATTTTGAGCGCGATCTGATTGTTCGGGATCTGGCAAGAGCTTTCACAATGGCAGGAAAAGTCGACCAGGCAATTGATATGTTCGAAAATGCACTTGCCCAAGGACCCCAAGGGGACCCATCGCCAGAATCTGTCCGCACCACCTGGCTTCTCAATAGTCTTGGAATAATGTATGATCAAAAAAATCTTACTGATCTCGCTTTGCAGACCCAGTTGAAGGCTTTATCAATCCAGGAAAAGTATCTTTCTCCCGATCATCTCGATCTTGCATTAACATTAAACGAATTGGGTCGAGAAACACGACATCTTGAGAGATACTCGGAATCCGAACAATACCATCTCCGAGCTCTCAATATCTTACGTCGATCTCTCCCCGAAACAGACTTGCAAATAATTTGGACTCTCAATACCCTCGCTCGCTGCTACCGCTTCCAAGGTCGCTACCCTGAAGCACTCACTCTCCATAAACTTGCGCTTAACGGTCAAATTACGCTGATGGGGGAGGATCATCCTCATCCCATTCGCACAAGGTCAGATATCGCGAAAGTATTGAAAGCTCAGGGGAAATTCGAGGAAGCGTTGGAAATCATGGAAGATATGTATGAGAGAAGAGTCCGAGTACTAGGAAATGATAATCCGGATACGTTGTGGACGATGAATGATATTGGGATGGTTTGGGAGGAGGTGGGTATGCAGAGTAGGGATGTGGAGTGTAGGAAGAAGGCGATTGAGTGGCATGAGAGGGCTTTGGAGATACAAGTGAGAGTGCTGGGGGAGGAACATAAGCATACAGTTTGGAGTAGGGAAGTTTTGGAGAGGTTGCAGGGCATGGAAAGAATGGGTGATGCTGTTGCCGTTTGTTGATTTGGATGAGAGGCTTGTAACTCCATTTGGTTTATGTTTATGACTTACGGCAAGACTTATGGCTTCTATGTAGATTTCCTGGGTTTATGATTCGAAATGGTGGGTTTTGTGGTGCTGGGCAAAGGCAATTTTTCTTCTAGGTGGATTAAGATACCATCAGTTAGTAAATGTATTCTATAACATGTATCTAGCAGGATTGAAATAACATGAAGTCGTGATATATTACGAAGAAACACGATCTCAGCAGCGGAGGTGTGGAGCGGCGAAGCAATCTAGTGAATCAAGACTATTGACTCGAGTAAATTTCCAAATTTTACTATATAATATCTCCCACATCCCAGAATATAATCAAGCCACGTGTAAGAGGCATGATGCAGATACTATTGTCAAGGAGCTTGAGACTTGAGCTATCATATGCCAGAATCTTCAAATGCAATCGTAACATGTGTACCGAGTCAAAATTGCTTGTTTTTGTCACCTTGAGCGAGATTTTTTGGCTATGGAATCAACAATTGTATCTTTATTGACAATGAACAGTTTTGCACATAGAAAGAGATAGCGATGTGTTGAAATAGCAACAAGTAGTGGAAGTGATGATATCTGAGGAACAATACATACATAAGTAGAAAGTGAGCCAGGCCGTCCTTTCTTGACACGTAACTACAACACATAATATTTGGGAATTCTGAAGAGACCCCTTAGTTGTGTTGCTAAGATGCCAGTCAGGGTCCCTAATGTGGAATGAGTATATACAGTAATTTATATATCCAGAGTATAGGTGTATTCGTTGCGCACTTGCGGTAACGTGGACTTCACTGAAATCATCGCCTCTCTTCGTCTGGCTTTTCACTTCTTAGCTATAAGGGGCTAGAGGCTCTGAAGAGTCGAAACCAAAACCAATCATTCAGTTCAATGAGCGTATCAGGTGCGGAGTAGTGAAAATTTACATGATTGCATTTTTGAAATATCGCCCCTCTTTTCTTCTGTGTACTTTACATGTTGGGAAGGAAAGATGAATTAGGAAATGGTGTCTGGATAACAGACGAAGATTTTGAATAACAGTGAGAGTGCGCTTCAGTGACAGCGAGAAATCTACGTTGTAAATAGACTGGTTCGTTTACCGTAGCTGGAATAGCCCTCTCAAAGATAGTGTGTGACTCATGTAGATATTTCAGCGCTTCTGATTTGCAAGGAACACAGCGCCTGAAGCAGAAAGTGTAGCACGCAAAGATGAGTACATGGCAATACGAAGTCTTCAAGGAGGGCTCTTAAGTAGTCGCTCGACACTTTCCGTAGGACCACTAGCAAAAATACAAACCATAATCCCGGGCATATCTCCACACTATTACCAGATTCAAAAATACACGGACTTAGTGAGGTGGATAAATCTCAAACAGCAAAAACACAGGTAGCTATAAATATGACCCGATCAAAATACTCATCGCGATCCACCTCGCATGTAACCTTTGGGCGTTGGGGCACTAATTTCTACGATATTCTGTCTCAACAGAATCTAATCCCCGAGAAGCTTTTTCGTAGGCGGAAAGGAAATGAGAAAATACAGCAATATCCTGTACGGTATACCTCAGCAGTAGAAATTTTCGACAGCAGGGATCGAAGTAGAACATTCACTAAATATGACAATAAGAATATAACCCCTGTAACGTTCGACAACAAGCAGCAACAAATATCCCAGCATTTTCTATACAGAAAGCTAGGTTTCTTTCAGAACGAGGAATCGCACGAAAAGAGAGATTTGTTTGTTTCCTTATGCTGAGTAAAAATGGCTCTCTGTGAGAATAATGTTGGAGTATTGGAATCGGCTCCCATAGATCAGTTATATACTAAGGCTACGCGTTTTTCTGGGTTGAGGATTTTTGTAGTTCGGAAATCTGTCTTCCTGATTATGTGAAAGGACACTTTGTAATCATCGTGCGACTAGTATTGACTCCAATGTTTCGCATTTCGAATCCACAAAGTGCTGGACTATATAATCTATTGACTTTACTGAAAGTTCCTATAACGTCAAAACTAAACTTGATCGAAGAGTTACGAAGGGGATGCACGGAGTAGACGAATAGTTCCGCCATATCACTGCAGCAATCCGTCACGGTTTTTCGAAGAGAAAATCACATAAATCTCAAGACCAGGGAGGGGAGGCCATGAACAGAGTATGATATTGAGTATAGTATGGTAATGATCAAAAGGTGATTTGACAGCAAGCCAGCCCAGACGACACTGATACCTTAACACGACTATCCGACGATATCAAACCCCTCCAATCTCCATACCAAACACCGTTTCTACCAGAACAGCTGAAAACTCGAATTTGGCAGAAAACTTTCATAGCTCCTCGCCCTTCGAAGAATTCTTTCTTGTGCGCAACCTAAATGTGAAATCACCACATCATCCGTTGTATTTATACAATTCCTTTTACCGAGCTTCAACCTAGAAATCTAAGCGAAAATCCGAACTATATAAACATCCCATCGCCCTATAGTAATTTTCCGTAAAAGGGAAAAATTAACACGGTGCTGGAAGTGCCATAGGACTATACTTGGCAATGGATACATTTGTATGACTTTTCGTTTGTATTGAGGAAAAGATAGACTTGATTTAGATGTCAATATGGACGCTGGCATTCAATAAAGATAAATGTGGTAACTAAGTCATGAAATTTCGGGAAGGGTAATTAATCAAAATTGATAAATCATCGACATTCAATGATGAGGAAGGTGGTCAATAGCGATAAGTAGATATAGGCGATAAATATGATGAGATGTTTACTCAGAAGAATCTTGGTAATCTAGAATAGAAAATACAAAATGGGGTAGCCGCAAGACGCAAGAGCCAAACGCTGGCGTTCCTTGCAACATCGCTTGCTATATCACCAGCACCATAATACCACCAGGGGGTGTACAGACTCACGGGACAACGTGATAGGAAAGTACAATTTCATATCTAAATTTATCAACTTCAAAATTCAATCAAGATTCGAAATTTTATATAATTTTATTCAAATTAAATTATATGATTCTTAAATATAAGAATAATATAAAATCTGCAAATTAGATTCCAAAAAGAAATATTGAATTTCAAAATTCAGTAGTACGATTTCCCATCAAAAGATTTGGTGGGAAATTATATAATTGATTATATAAGCTTGAATATTTGTATTTTTAATTTAATATTTTAATTATATAGACTTCTTATACTTAAAAACTACAAGTTTTAGTTTCAAAGCAAAATATTAATTTTTCGAATTTTAATTGAATTATTAAAATCGCTTTTTTTGGTGTGAAATTGTGCTTTCTTCTTAAGTGTCCCGTGAGTCTGTGCACCCACTAGTGTACTTGATTGACATCCCAGGAGCAGTCCAAAGATTTCAGACAGGATGAGATAGATACCCCATATTTATACCCTCGACAAATTCTCTTAAAAAACATTTATTCACTACTAATAAGAACAAACAAAGATGGAAACGACTAAATCCAATATCCAGCTGGTGAATCCCACCTCCGATTTGATATACCGCGCTAGAATCCCATATTCCGGCTATAAAACAGAGACAACGAATATTAGAACTCGTTATCGAAAATAAAAATAAGTATCTGGAGTATCCTGAGGGGTGAGCGAGAAGGAGGTATTTGTGTGGTTTATGACTTTATGTGATGTTTTCTGTGGTGTTTTTAATACTGGGAAATGTGATGTAATTAGGTTGTAGAATTGTGAAGTAAGTGGATGATGAAAGGATGTTTGATGGTGGAGATCAAGTTACATTGACGACGATGTATATTCGATGACAGCATAAGTTTTAATCATAGATGCCGTCGACTATCCCGACCATTTCATGTATGAATGGTGAAGGAGGTAGTCATTCCCGTTAGTGAAATTAGACTTTGTCACAATTAATGGATGAAGAAGAGTATCACATGGCGTAATTGCTTCGACTGATACTAAAAATGTGATACGGTGAGCTGAAATTGCAAGCAAGGGTATTAAATAATTACAAGATATGTTCAGCGAAAATTAAAACCTCGCTTCCACCTTCTTCTCCACATCACCCAAAGCCCAAGCACTAGACTTTGTCTTACTCCTCACACTCGTAGCTTGCTGTTCCGTGAACCCTTTTGCCTCGACAGCTGGGTTATAACCCAACTTATTCTTCTTTCCAACTTCGGCGGAATCAACGGGAGCATTTGTCTTCCCATCGGCACGCTTGTAAACAGTCACCACAACAGCCCCACCCAATCCAAGATTGTGTTGTAAAGCTACCCTTGTATCATCAACCAATCGGTTATTTGCCCATCCACGAAGATGCCAGACGAGCTCAGCGCACTGCGCAATTCCTGAGGCTCCAAGTGGATGACCCTTTGAGATCAAACCGCCAGAAGGGTTGATGACCATCTTGCCGCCATATGTGATATCCCCCGCTCTGACCATCTCATGAGCCTTTCCTGGTGGAGAAAGGCCTAAAGAGTCGATAACGATCATCTCATTGGCCGAGAAACAATCGTGCAACTCGCAGACTTTGATGTCTGCAGGTGTGACCTTTGCTTCCTCCATAGCAGTCTTTGCTGCAAATTTTGTCATCTCGAAACCCATAAGGTCAATCGCGGATTTGGAGAATAGCGATGGAGCATCAGTAGCCATACATTGGCCTGCAATCAGTATTGCTTGTTCTTTGAGATGTGGGCGGGCATCGAGGAAATCTTGTGAAACCAGAACAGCTGCGGCTCCTCCATCTGATGTAGGACAGCATTGCAATTTTGTGAGAGGCTCATGGATCATGGGAGCTTTCATGACTTGTTCTAATGTATATACATCTTGGAATTGAGAGTATGGGTTGCGTTGCGAATGTTCGTGGTTCACTCTGGCAATCTCGGCGAAATCTTCATTTTTGGCACCGTACCTATTTGCGATGAGAAGTTAGCTGCTTGCTACACCATTGAACATTGAGTGGTGATAGACATACTTTTCCATATATTCTCGACCTGCATTACCAAACATTTGTGCAGCTCCAGGTGCATTTGTGAATCCTCTAGTGACACGCATCATTTCACCCGAAGTGCCAGTCGGATTACTACGATCGTTCCAGAAACTCTGCAGCGAACCCGGATTCATCTTTTCGAATCCAACCACCAGTATACAATCTGCGCCTCCATGACTAATGAGATTTCTTGCCAAAGCCAATCCTGTTGAGCCTGTTGAACAATTGTTGTTTACGTTGTAGATTGGGATTTGGGTCATTCCGAATTGATAAAAGACACGTTGCCCGCAGGTCGAGTCTCCATAGCAATAACACGCCACTCCTTGGTCGACATCGTCGTAATTGACTTGTGCATCAAGCATAGCCTTGATACCAGCTTCAAAACCAAGCTCAGTGTAATCGACTTTACCCCTTGGCTTGATGAATTTGGTCATGCCAACGCCTAGGACGTAACACGGTTCATTGCGTTTGATAACCATTTTGAGACTGTATATGGTTCAAAACAAGTGGCAATTGTTATTGTGGTTTGAATCGTACAAGAAAAAAGTCGTGAAGTTGTGATACAGATTTACGAATGAGGATTTGAAGGGATTAGAGAGCCTTATCATGTTCATTTCTGGGGTAACTTTTGCGGGGAAACTACCGAGGCTCGGAAGTGGATCGTTGCCGTTATATCCGGTGCTAAGGGAACGATTTTGGTGCAAGCGCTAGTTGGTCAGTCAGGGTTAACGAATTGTAGTGTTCGTGGTGAACAGTTTTGACATTTGCTATTGGAATTAGTATCTTTTTTATTTCATAGGAGCTTGAGAACCTTTGTGCCAGTATCCTTATAAGATTTTACAATATTTCAGCAATTGAAGAGTGTACCAAGTGTGAGCCCTCTATGCACTTTTGCCATGGCCTCTGGAAAGCACCAGAGATAACATTCTACAGGGGAAATACATGGCTTGATTTTCTAGCATCCTCACATCCTGCGACGAAAGATTTGTCCACAGCTTGAACTTATGATTCATGAAAACGAATAACTCTAAAACCAAGTGAGCAGGAATATTGCCATGCAAGGTTATCCAGTCATAATTATACTGTCCTATTCGTTCAATGCTGCATTCAATCACGTCGCTCAGTAGCCGTGCTCTGATATCCATTCTTTCTTGATTCATTCTACTACACATCCAATCTATCTCAAATTCTCCTGTCTTCCACCTGCTAAACATCGGTGCGGGCGTCGAAGCTTTCTTGATGAGTCACAGTCAAGCCTGCAGGGAGCTTTTGGGAATGATACACGACTCAATATTGATGTCGAAGTTTTGGCTAGAAAGTAGGAGCTCTAACTCGACTGATTCTGTATCATGATCCTAACGCTTGGCTGGATGATCATGGTATTGATGTCTTGACACTGCTACAACTCGGTGATTTTTGAATTTTTTCTTCGTCTAGCCACTTACTCACGAACTGAGTCTCTTCGACCGTGTAAGACCATTAGTAAATTATGTCCAGCACAGCTTTCCTCTCACGCTATACATTGATCTTGAATTTATGGCTTATACCTTATCGATGGAAGCGCAAATGGGTGACATGCAAGTTTCGTTCTGACACTTCATTCAGTTTCATCTATTTCCGTGACAACCTCAACCATCAAAAGGTAACACCAACGAGCTAATTAATACACACCGAGTATACTAGAGAATAGTTCTTGATAATTACCTTCTCTCTGTACCCTTTTCACCCATCAACTTCAAGCGGCAGTAGGTAAGATCGCGAAGAAACCCCACCCCGCCGTCGCCCTCCCACTAAAAATTTCCAAAAACAAAATGTCCAAAAACATACAACAGTGGGGATTCGCTGGTGGTCACCCACCCAACTACTAATCCACCGATCTGAAGCTTGTGTATGGCAGAGCGGACGGGATGCCCAATTCTCTTCAGTCTATGGTCGTATGTGACAGGTGAACAATTTCGAGACGTTATATTCGGTGCTCATGTTGAGATACAAGGTGCTGATGGGAGCTGGAGATTGTAGAAAGGATATTACCGGGGTTTATTTAAGGATCTTCACGCGAAAGAACTGATCTGAACAGCTGCTTCACACCTAAACCATACTGCATCGGACGGGGTCAAATAAGGGTCCTTCGGGTGGGTAGGCACTTTGGAGCAAGATTAGGATATAAAAAGACGCCAAATCACAGGCATCCTAAGAAAAAGTAAAGCGCAAATGCACTTTGAATGGAATACGAGGTTGACTAACACAGCTAAAGAAAATTGTATTCAAAATTTATCAATGAACCAGAACGGACTCAAGTCTCTACTAACATAAAAAAGACAAGGGAACTTGAGATGATAGACTCTCGATATTGCATCCTCGATCCAAGTATATCAAGACGGCAACAATAAACGATCGAAAATGATGACAACAAAGATCATACACACAATAATGTAAAAGACAACACGGATGACAACGAAACTTGGCCCAAAGCAGCCAATAGATAGTGTATGGCTCAAATCAATCTCTGTATGTGTATCTTCCGAATCCAAGTTCTAGCAATGCGAGACTCCTTGAGTCGCTCTTCCAAAAGCCCAGAGGCTTGAACCGTTGATTTTTTGTGAGTGTCCTGAAATCATTGTTTAAGTACTCAGATCTTGAAGCTGCTTCAAGAGAAGGTTGTTGTGCCGATTCCAAGAACTCCGCGCTTTCGAAGAGACAAAATGCAAAAATCCTGAATCCACACAAAATTCGTTCCAAAAACCCCAAGACGCGAATACAAAAGGCCCTTTCCGGACTTAAAACAAAAACAATTGAACACAAAATTCAAATATGCGCATGACCAAGGAACAAACCAAAAGAATAAATCGACTTGAGATAATTAATGCCGATAGGAGAGAACTCCACAATACCACGCGAGTTTGTTAGTCCTGACACTCTAGTGAGCGTGGAAATTTAAGCAGTAATGAATAACAATCAATGACAATGAACAGACAACATGAAAGCGAGATGCTCCGACGATAAGAAGGTGTACTTTCGCTGACTGTAAATCAAGTCGAATCCCCCGCACACGGCACACCCAGCTGAACCAGCAATTCAAACCCCATAATCTGAAACTGCAGCCGCCAATGTTGAAAGACAAGTCCGAGGCCAAGAAAGGCAGCGGCATCTACTAATGTGTCGTCGTAAACGCGGTGATCGAGTTGATAATCTCGGAATTAGATTTATTGATGCTTCTTATATACTACAAGTTGAAATCTTAATGTTGGAAGTGGAAAGAGAAGTGTGAAGATATGCAGCGCTTTCATCTACCGCTGTAACCTCCCCCTCTCGTCTAAGCGATAGCTACAAGAAGTTATGTCATATTTAGAGCTGACCACAAGATATTCAATATGCAAATACAAAAAGACTTCTCGGACCCCCATCAAAAAAACATAATCCAGTGTATCGATAGGCCCAAGAAAAAAGCTCATGGAGTTATGTGAATCCGGAGCACAGATTTGAGAGAAGAAAAGAATTTGGCATGCTGTGATATTGCACTGACCGAGTGTCTACTAGAAATTCGTCAGATTGTATGAAATGCAGCGATGATAAGTGTCTGGAATCAATACAAATTGCTTACCAATAGATTATAGTAACAACGACGAGGAAATTTGATTGTTCATCCCCCAGCAACAAAATTAGAAGACCGACAGCGTGATACTGGCTATAGCAATAACAACATCCGAATCTCAACTCCCAGGGATCAGAAGTTCGCAATACACAGCAAAGTACATCCCCCCCAAAATCACCACCCACCCCAATCCCCCGCACAGAAATTTCTTCGCCATTGGCCCTCAACTGATACCCTGTAATCGGTTAGAGATACTTACAGCAATTCCACGATCGCATTCCATGCCTCTTAAATACCAATACCAAACCACCAAAATCCCATCCCCGAACCCCTAGAAAGAAGGTGAATAACATTCGTCCTCAAGCAGAGCATATGCTAGCTAGCATTTGGTGCTCTGTGACCTGTGACTATGCATGAATGCTGAAACTGCAATCTATCGTCTCGTCACTAGAGCTAGAAGATCAATGACTCTTGGAAATCGCTAGATAGATTTTGATTGCCCCACATAGGAGTTGAGATGTGCACTGTACGATATACAAGTATGCAGCAAGCTCTCAAACTACGAACTAGAGCTGCGCCAGAAAGAAATCGAGTGGATGAATCATGACTTGCAATAAATGATGAGCTTAAATATCTGGTTCTCTCCACTGCTATTTGAACTATTTGGTCTCATTCCCATTGATCGTCTCACTTCACACAGTGCAGTATATGAGACAAAAACGGAAGCAACGATTATTCATTCGTTCATACTTACGAACAACAACAACTCCAACACTAATAACAACCAAACAACAATATCCCCCCCAACCAAACCAAACCAAACCCCACCAAAATAAACTATCCATTCATCTCCCCCCTCTACATATTCATTCCCCCCATCACTCTCCCACACACGATCCCCAAGCCCAGCCTCACAACCCAGTACCCACAAACCACAAACCGCCTAACACTCCCTATGACAAAGTCAGTGAGCTCTACACTGACAGGCATAGGGATAGAGCTCTCCTTACTCATCGATATATGTAGCATATATACATAGTAGATTACAAAGCTCTGCTCTCTCTCTCTTCTCGAGTTCCAGGCAAGGGATTCAAGTCTTTTTCTCAACTTATTTATATCCCCAGAGAATTTCCATTCACAGAAGAGAAAGTAAAGTATACGTTCACAGTTTTGTCTGCGAATCAATCATGATTCAAGGCAAAAGCCGGAAATAGATTCGGAGATCGGGTATTCACCGAGAAATCGGAAATCTAGGTAAATCGTCGATACTGATTATTCAACGACTATTCATTGTATTGTGGCTTGATATTCTAGATCTTCCCGGAAAAATCAAGATACGAAGGTAGTTCGGGTTGTCTTTAGTGAATCAAAGAAAAGAAAAAAAAAAAAAAAAAACACCTCTATCACACCCACCCCATCTTCTATCCAATCCTGCGTCTTTTATAGAGATAAATCGACAACTTATTTGCTCTAGAACGCAAGCTTCTGTCCTCGTGGACAAGATTGATGTCAAGTGTCGAAGTGGTTCTGCTGTTTGTGTATGTTTGAGAGGGGTCTTTTATAAGAGAGATTCGAGGATTCCTCCCTAAAACCTACACAAACAGCAGAAGCCACCTCCATTCTCCATCCTTAAATCTCTTACTTTTAGGACAAAATCTCGCATCCTAGAGCAAATCCATCGCAAGTCCATCGTGCACTCATACCCCAACCCATCACCACATCCACATCCACATCCGCACCCCCACGCACAATACACAACCCCTCATTCTCACCATCTCCCATCCATCCGAATCGCATCACCGGCCCGGAAGAAATGGTAGTGATAAATGACAGTAACAAACACAAAATCTGAGGTCTCTGAAACGATAGTAAGAATAACATTTCCATTTCCATAACAAAAGAAAGTCTAGGGTATGGGAAGGCGCAGAAAAAAGCTGAAGAATTCAGTGAAATACTAATTATTCATGGCTTGTGGTAATAGATGCTGCAAGAGAATAGACCACCACGGTGATTCATTATCCCCGTAAGAAACTCGATGTATCCAAGCAACAATTGCTGGTTCTCTTGATTTGCGGTGACGAGCTTTTATATACTACTCTCGTTCGCGGAAATCGCGTGATCATATATCATATGTATCTGCAGTGAATGTTTGGCGCGGCCCATTATCGATAGCAATTGTTGTTGGTGGTCTTGCTCCGCAGATAGTACAATCGTAGTCATCTGTATCCTTGAAGAAATGGGCTGGTACTACCAGTCATCCCTCACCAATGCAATGCTTCCCTTCTCAACACCCAGTCTTGACACAGCACAGAAATTGGACAGAAAAGAAATACAAAGCAACACCGCAACACACCACACCAAAAATCATCACCAAAACACATCAAATATAGGTCATAATTTCGTATTAACATCCGCGCATCTAGTAGAAGCCCGCACAATCTGTGTCTCAATCTACCAATGTCTCTACCGCATATGTATGCGCCCCATCATCCGCCATCATCAATCTATCAAACCCTTCCGAATCTACCCCTCTTCCCTTCTCTCCATGCCCTTATTCAGTCTTAACACCAATATCCTTGCTAACTCCATCCGCCTCCGCCGTATTAATCTTCTTTCCCGTCTTGGCGATCTTCTCATACACGGTGTCGAATTCTAATTCTGGCTTTCCGATGACCGTGGCGGTTTGACCTGCGAGATCGACTTCGTATGCGCGGACACCTATTCTCTTGTTAGTGATCTTGTTTTATGTTAAGATTACGAGAGAGGCGGTGGATAGATATACGACAGCAAGCTGCCACCCGCGCAAAGCCCACGTATTCATTGGCGCGAAGCAAGAGGGGAAGAGTGTAAGAAAACGGAACAAACTCACCATCCAATTTCTTCAAAACTCTATCAACAGCCCCAGAGCATCCTCCACAACTCATCGAAATGTTGAACTTGTATGTATGTTCGCCCTCCTCTGCGATCAAAGAAGCTGGTGTGTTGACTCCGGTGTCTGCCATTGCGTTTTATTTATTTATCTGTTCTTGACGATTTCCGAGAATGTATTTGAGGTTATAAACGAAGAACGATCTCAGTCGTAGATGCAGGTCGTGAAGTAAAGTCAAGTAAAGAATCGAATGTGTGATTGTATCGAAAGCAACAAGAAAGAGGATGCGACGACGGATCCTTATAATACTTTCGAAGCTGCGGAAAGGCTGAGAGGGGCACCTGCACTGATAACGCAATGCGATCGCTTACAAAGCCGATGCACCCTGGCCTGGCGCCAAACAAGGATGAAACTTGCTCAGAACAGATCATTCATTCACTGGCTGAGTCGAGCGGTCATCACACACACGGGGATTATGGAACTCCATTCCAGTACGGACGGATATTGCTTTTTGGATGGTGCGAGATGTTGGGGGATATTGTGAGCATGTTTTTCAAGGGTTTGAATCCGCTTTCCTAATAGCAATATTGATAATTTAATATTGGGAGCGGGTATCACAAGAGACAATGAGTAAGAAGGGTTATTCAAGGCCGCTTTGGGTTGAAGCCATTTGATTACGTTGCCTCTTGGGAACATGCAGCATAACCTACCACATGCAATCGTGAATGCAGGTACAATATTTGTGCGCACCGATATCATAGGGTCCGAGTAACATACATCTGATTTGCGCTGAAGATCATATTCTTCTTGTCAAGGCCGCTGTCTAATTGTAATATACAAGTATGAAGTATTCCATCTAAATCAAACCGGGCATTTCTTCATCGTCGTCCGCATCTTCAACACGTGCCTGCCTATGTTCCGCATCTTGTTCCTCTGAGTCTATCAATCCAGCTAATAAATCATTATCATCATCGTCCGATTCAGAGTTACCATCGAAATCTTCCGGTGTTCTCCAAAAGCCAAGATATTGCAACATTCTTGAAGCTGCAGAAAGTGATGGTCCACGTGGTTGTCCATCTGATCCTTCTTCATCATTTCCTTCTAGTTCTCCCTCTGGTAATCCTTCTGCAAAATTTCTCAATCGCTCAAGTGCTTCTGCTTCATTCCCAAATTCATCGACATCATCGGTATCATCACCCCCTACTCCACGGCCCCGAAAAGCTCCAAATCCTGCAAAACCTGGCACGAGTCGCGCGAGAGCCGCGAGCGGATCATTGAATCTATCTTCAACGGGTCCGTGCTCATTTCCTAAAGTTCTTCTTTGAGATGGGTAGGAAATGGTATTCGAATATGGTGGTAATGGATCCGAATCTGAGTTGTTGTTTCTGTGGAGGAGACTTGGTGGGACGAGACTCATCAACTCCGGTTGATTTTCCAAGTAAACAAACCTAACAACATCAAGATTCAATTCCTTAACGTCCGATAGCAGCGGGTTTTTTGATGAATCAGGCTTCTCAATTGTATGTGCAATTTCCATGAGTAGAGCAGTAGACTCGGTAGTATTCCAAAGATCCTTTGTTTGGAGAACGTATAATTGAGTGAAGAAAGTATCAGACGCAGTCGGTGGTTGTGTACCCCAAATTGACTGAGGTGCGTCAAGGTTTAGTTCTTGAAAGAGTTGACAAAACAGCCATGGTACCTGTTGCATAGATTCCGATAGAAGACTTCTACATTTAACTGCGTCCTTAAGTTGTTGCGCAGCCAGAGCGAATGATGGTTTGGCGTAGTTTATTGTGTTTGCCCACTCAGGTATATTTCGACTGGCGGCAAAGTCTAAAAGCCATTGAAACTCATGGGCACGTAAGGCAAGATGGTGTATCATCCATCTCATGCAGTATGGATCAGTCTCGGGGTCCAAACTCAAGAGCAGTTTCGCCCATTCAAAAGCCGTTCGGTAAGTTCCCTTCATGATGAGAGATTTTATGTAGTGATATCCAGCTAACCAAAGTTCCCGATTCTCTGGTCTACTGAAATCTAATCGAGCTTTGCCTTTGGCCAATTTAGTACCAAAGGATGATAGAGAGATTCGTCCAAACGTAAAAAGAGCTCTCTCGACAAGATCCGATGCTAAAGAATGGTCGCCTTGATTTTTTGCAATCTTGCTGACTTGGAGAAGGAGTGAAATGTTGTACGCTATCATTGGTCAGTGAAAGCTGTGTGAAGTATAGATTGTACTCACGATGTTGAACAAGGAATCTAATAAGCGCTTGCGGATCACCAATCTCAACATAAGTTTGAAATGCTCCCTGCACAAATTGGTATGATTGGTCATGTACAAATCTGTATTCTATGGTGCCATCAATCACGTCTTGATTTTCGACGACTTCCATCGTTAATCCACCCGAGCTAGATTTTGGCCACTCATCCTTCCCCTGTATGAAGAGGTTACGTCGCAAGGTAAGCTCTGGAAGTCCTTTGCCAGGTTGATGGTGTCCCTTCAAGACTGTCTCTAAATCTATTTCTCGATTATGCTGTCTTCTTCTTGCTGCACGGCCAGTAGGTCCTCCGGGATCTTCATTTGGCTCTGTAGCAGCTCGTCCAAATAAGCTTCGCATTTCGTTTGCAACTTTAAGGTGCTGCGTGTTGATACCCAAGAGAAAACAGACTCTCTCGTATTCTTCATCCACTTCGATTGAGCTTGTCATATTCGTAGCATTTGGCTTCTTCAGGTTCAACTCTTTCAAAGCTTGATCAATATCATCCAAATCGTTCTTCGGTTTAGCTTCAGCAGCTTTTGCAGAGTCTTTGCCTTTTCCAGCATTCTTTGCCTTCTTCTTTTTCCTTGGTTTCTTCGGTTTCTTCGCTGTCACCATTGGTGTAGGTTCACTCAGTTCCTCTTCCGCCGGTTCTTCTTCTTCTTCATCGACGCCCTTCGATTCGTCATCGTCTTCCAAGTCTTCTAAAGCTGCGAAATTCGCAAACAAGCTGGGTTTTGATTGTGAGGCTTGCGGCTCTTCATCGGATTCTTCTTCCTCTCCCTCCTCCTCTTGAGCTTGAAGTTTGGCTTGTTGCTCCAGCTCGCGCTGTTGTTGTAACTTTCGTAATTGTCTACTCGACATGATGAGAGTAGTTGTGATTTGATTAATGCCAATGAATATCAAGATGTATGCGCAGAACCATGAGAATGAGAAGGACAATGAATGTGAATGTGGATGTGAAAGAATGGAAAAACAAAAATAGCGGTCCTATTCTATTCTAGAACCATGCATCTGTTCCAGTAAAAATTGGACGGGGAATGACGCAGTTGATTCACTGACCTACATCGCACATCGCACCGTCTCGAGCTAGTGGGGGTGATGGACTGGTGGACCGATAGAGATTGCTTACCTAATTCTTTGATTGGTCATGTTTCGGCGTGAGCAGAGAGGAGATCCATTTTCCTGCTGGCAAGACTTCGCAGTCTCGATACACGGACCTGGTGGACCTAGGAGCATGTATATATGTAGTAGTGGTATCTACTAGTAGTTCACGTCGTGCTTTCTCAACAAAATAAGAAGAATAATCACCTCCTCGTCAGGATGTCATATTGACCAGCAGAATATCCAGTAGACGTCTTTATTACCCTTTCCCTCCCTGCGACCATTCTCTCCATTGTGGTGATATCGATCCAACCACTCTTCCACAGTCCGTCCGTCCAACCACCCCTCTCACGGTCCTGGCAATATCCGGGGTACGACCAAAGCGTTATCTCGGAAATCAAGCTTAGCTAAACCCCCCAGGAACTCAAAACTTGGGAAATTCCTCAATACTAGAAATCTTCATTTCCAATGCATCGAGTAGCATTAACAGCGATTCGCACGGCGAGACAATTACCTGCTCTTCGTAGCACCCGTGGAAGCATCTTTCAACCATCACACTATGTTCTAAGTGCACGATATTCTTCCGGTAGAGCTCCTATTCCCAAATCATCAGCATCATCAGCTTCACCACTTCATACTCAAGTCATCCCAGCAGCAATGCATTGGCGAAGGTTTGGTCTGGCGTTCGTTTCAGTCTTGGTTGGATATGGCGCGTGGTATACATACAACGGAGACGGAACTCTCACCCAAGAAGCCAGTCCAACTTCATCAGTACAACAATCCCGCGGCTTCTCAACTAGCACCATCTATTCAACACCGATCGGGCCCGAAGAGACCGCGGATGCTAGAAAGGCTGTAATTGTCAGCACCGAAGGTCTTTATACTGACACAATTGAAGGTCCAATTTCAAAGGATACCGACGATTCTGGAAGAAAAGTTTTAGAGATGTTAACACCAGAGCAAGCTACTTCAAAATTGAGAAGAAATGAGGAATCTTATTTTGTCGGTCGTGGCAAAGGAGTTGTGCGATACGATGTCGTTCAAATCCCAAGCAATGACCCAATCGAGGACGATCATTCTGAAAAGATTATTGAAACCAATGAAGCAATTGCCGGACAATCACCCTCGGATTGGATGTTTTGGGGTGTATTCGATGGGCATTCGTATGTTCCTACTCCATTTTACAACTACACTCACTAATGTCTTAACAGAGGCTGGACTACTTCTGCGAAATTACGACAAGTATTGATCAATTATGTCGCCAGAGAACTCAATTCTACCTACCAAGCCTCTCCCAATCCTTCCACTGAAGCCATTGAAGCTGCGATGAAGACCGGCTTCACTCGACTCGATAATGAGATTGTACATGAAAGTGCGCAAAAAGTAATGAAGGGCAATTCGAAATTGGTCGCAGCAGAACTACTAGCTCCAGCATTATCAGGATCTTGCGCCCTTCTTTCCTTCTATGATACAAACACAGGGCTTTTGCGCGTCGCATGCACAGGAGATTCACGCGCGATCTTAGGGAGACGAAGTGATAGTGGGAAATGGACCGCTAAAGCTTTATCAATTGATCAAACTGGTAGCAATCAAGATGAAGAAGCTAGAATGAGAAAGTTACATCCAGGAGAGGATCACGTCATTAGAAATGGCCGTGTCTTGGGAGGCCTCGAACCAACTCGCGCATTCGGCGACGCAACTTATAAATGGACTCGTCAAGTTTCAGAGCGACTAAAGGAATCGTTCTTTGGGAGAACACCATCTAGCCTTCTTAGAACCCCACCGTACGTAACTGCGGAACCTGTAGTAACAACTACCAAGATTCAACCGGAGAGTGGAGACTTTGTTGTAATGGCTACGGATGGACTTTGGGAGATGCTCTCAAACGAAGAAGTAGTCGGCTTGGTTGGACAATGGATCGATAAACATTCAGCCGAATCGAATGGAAATTCCGCAAGTTCATGGACAAAAATGTTTACAGCGTCGCAAAAAGGATTGCCTGTAGAAGCAAGTAAAGATGATGGTAGTAGTGGCCAAAAAGCTCCAATTCGACAACGTCAATGGGGTGTTACGGAAAGTGATAGATTTGTTGTTGAGGATAAAAATGTTGCCACACATTTAGTACGAAATGCATTAGGTGGAAAGGATAAGGATATGGTTTGTGCTTTACTGTCACTACCTGCTCCTTATTCTAGAAGATACCGGTATGTTACGCCCTCTACACTATTTTTTTTAATGGAACCAAGCTGACAAATGCACAGTGATGATCTTACGGTGGAAGTGATCTTCTTCGGCAACGGTCCAAAATCTGGCGATATTATTGTCAACAAGGAAGCAAGCGCGAGCGCAAATAACGTCAAGCCTAAACTATAAAACATCTTTAGATTTAAAGGTTAAGACTACTTCTATTTTTCAGCATGTATTATTAAGCATTTAGCTTTGATATTGGATTTCGGTGAGGACGAAGGGAATGATTGGTATGAATGGATGGTGGTAATATACCCAGCGTACTGGTTAGTGAGTTTCAAAAAACTCGAGCTCATGAAGAGGTCAAACGATTGTTAGCTACATTTGCGAATAATATGTGAGTTCTTCAGCGCTTGGTTTTGGTGCCGATATCGTGAAAATTTGAGTGTGGATATGAATATGAACATTTCTTTACTGGTTGTTGAGATTTTGTAGAGGGGTTCAAAGAGTTCGAGAGAGAAGTACTCTCCTGATTTTACTGTTAATTGTGCTCGAGTACCTTGCTGGCTATGACTATATGGTCTGATATACCTGTCTGTTTACTTGATACTATTTGTTAGTTGCAGATGTCTATTCTCTAATATCTAGTGATAGGAGAAGGAGAGTTTTTGTATAAGAAGAATACGAAGACGCGGTACCCACGTATAGTAGGTCCCAAACGTCTAATTGTATTCTATCTACAGAGCTAGCTATTCTACGAAGATAGTAGACCTTAAATAAGTGCTGCTAAAAGAGCTAGTCTCTGTTAGGCTTAGTACAGTCGCAATTTAATTGAAGTCATTCACCTATGTTCACACTGAGAGCGATCTCGCGTGCTATTCGTCAGGCTCTAGAAATGACCTCACAGATCAGCACTTGAGTACCCGTTGACTTCGCATTCACTGCCTCCTCTCGTCGAAATCTGATAATTGTCTAGTTGTCAAGCAATGCATGCATTCAAAGTGGTCACAGATGTGATGGCTACTAGAGGGGTAGGTTAAATTATAAAATGAAAAAATTATCAATTGACTTGAAAGCGCATAAGTCTGGGTTTTCTGAAATTTAACTTAATTCTTTTGGAAATTCAGAGATCGAAAGTCTGGAAGGATGACTCCGGACCAATTTGGCCATGCGACAATCTTATCCCCCTTTCCGACTCTGCTCGGCTCTTCTTTCTCTCAAATCCTGCAAAAAATCTTCCTTTTTCCTGTCCCTCGAAACGACGATGTGCCTGTCAAGTCGCCCTTTTTGTTGACTGGCAACATAGTTGTAATATCTATCCCTCTCTTTCGAATCTTGATCTCTTCTTTTCAATTCCTTTCCCAACTCCGCTTTCATATGTTCGACTAGGACCTTGACACGCTTGTATTTTTCAAAGGTAAGATCCAGCGCCTCCATTTGCCCAGAAATCGTCGGAAATTCAATTGAAACCACATCTGCTTCATTCTTATCAACGCTCAAAATCCGCTGGAAATCTGTCATCAAATGTTCGATTTGGGCATTAGCATCCCTGAGTGATACATCAACGTATCTGATCAACTCTTTGATTGTTTCCTCGTAGCCCCCCCCAATTTTTGTCTTTAGTTCTGCCTCGACTGAATCGTTCCAGGAATTGGTATGCCGAGGGAAAATCAAAATTATTCCATTCCCCCTTTTTTGCTTCTTTGGTCATACCGGACTCGGCTTTCCTCAATGCTTTTTCAAGATCTTTCCTCTCTTCAACGGCTGTGTCGAGAACATCCGAAAATACATCTTTCGTCCTCTCCACATCTATTATAATTTTTTTCAATCGTTTATAATGATTGATCCAAACTACTGCCACTTTTCTGCAATCTTCTAGATTTAGGTTGGCAAGTTCATGTCCGGGTTTCACTTTGGCGAGTTCCTTCTTTACATGATTTGTTTCTCGCTGAAGCTTGTCTATGTAAACATCGAAGAGCTTTGAAAGCCCACCAATAGCTTCGGAGACTGTCCAGGCCCGATCTCGAAAACTTCGAAGTTTGGTACTCAGTACTGGAGAATCTTTTGACAGATCTGGCAGAGTAT
The DNA here is from genome assembly GCA_014898285.1 of Botrytis aclada. Lineage (NCBI taxonomy): Eukaryota > Fungi > Ascomycota > Leotiomycetes > Helotiales > Sclerotiniaceae > Botrytis > Botrytis aclada. The sequence continues at coordinate 317,080 of RCSV01000013.1, forward strand.
CTCTCAGTCTGTTGAGTCCATGTCGCGAATCGGAATATGCATCTTTCAAGACATCAAGCTGAGGGCCAATATCCAAATTTGCGAGATCGTACGATGGACTGACTAACTCGTAGGGCTCGAGTTGGTGTGACATGTGGAGTCCATCGCGATTATCATGTTTATGTGTAGATCGTTTCTTTTCGCGCCGAAAGTCTTCCTTTTCCCCGTGGATATATTCTTCTTCTCTTTCGTACGTAGCATCCTTCCCCAGGGACATACAAATATCAATGATGCGGATGATAAGGACAGTTGCGTGGATAAGAAGGATTACCTTGATGAGTCTTTTTATGGAAATGCGACGGCTAAACGCGGTACTAAATTCAGACCATAAGGTTGATATGTTGGCTAGCGTCTGTCGCCATGAGGTTTGGCGTTGTGGTAATTCGATTTCTTCGGGAAAGACGGGGAAGGAAACTCTTTTTCGTGGGCCGGAGGTTATGACTTTGGAGGCTCGTCGAGTGCCTGGCTGTGAGGCTTTGGGGGAGGGTTGGGGGGATTGAGGGGGAGTGAAGTAGGTCAAGCGACGGGAGGAATGACTGTCGGTGCTGATTGTAGACATCGTCTTTCAAAGTCTAATCATCTGTAAAACTTACAGGATGGTTTCATGATTTCTGATGGGATGGAAATATAGAGAAATGTGTGCTTTGAGAAAATATGAGGGTCTTTATGTTGTTTTCTTTTCCGAATTAGGTGATTCGGCAATACTTCTTTAGACTATTTCCTTATGCTGTGTCAACTTGACAAAGGTTAGGATTCAGTATTCGACATCAGCAATACTTTGGCTCCGGTGTTGAGAGAAGTTCAAAAATCCTTTGTTTCTATTATTTTTGATGGAAGGATGTTATTTAGTGTACGTGCAACAAAGATGAACAGCATGTTTCTGCGATTACAACTAGCCAATAGCCACAATTGAATAAAGAAAAGCGTTCCGATCTACCAAAAGAACGCGACCACAGTAAAAAAAATCTGAATTTTATTCCACAGGATTTTTTCAAATTTAAGAAGACCACAAGACGCCAACTATAATGCAAAGCAACCCTCGCCAAAGTCGTAATGTTCCCAAATATGGCGCCTGGTCAGGAAACCCCCAGATATCGGGTCTTACACCCCTCGCCCCTCTTTTCCCAAAAGCACAAATGGATCCTGCAGAAATCGAACTCCGGAATCGGATTGAGGACTTTCAACGAGAGCAATTTGATGGATTTACATCTCGAGAATTGGCGGATATGGATGTTATTACCGACAGGAAATTGAAGGAGTCGACGTTGAATAATCCCATCCTGCCGCTTTTTCAACAGCAGAGGTGGGAACTTCAACCCCATCAGCCCGATTTGACGAGGGATCATATGTATCCGCTGATAATCGATGGGGTGCAGAGGGGCGATTGGTCAATGCATAATCCGCTGGTGTATGAGAGGTTGAAACCGGTTTTGCAATTGGCGAGCAGGACTATAATGAGCATGTACACATTACCGTGGGTAGGAACTGGTCTGCTGCGAAGCATCTGAGATTTATTGTCTGGGGCTGATTTGGATCATAGTTCGCAGCTTTGATTTTCGGGAAAAGAGTTGCTATTGATCCGGCGAGGATTCGTCCGAAAGATGAGGTGCCGGATAATTTAGTTTCCTTTCTTCCATATAATATCACAGATTATGGTGTGGTGCGAAAAAAGATGGAACAGGTATTTGACGATCTGGAAGAAAACTGGAATTGCAAATTCGGTTTCATGTCACCCGATGAAGATCCTCGGGGCCCAGAATATCCTATCGATCCAGAAGATACACTTCCAGATAGTGTGTATGGACTTACGGTGACAAATTATCAATACATGGAGTATCACGAAGCGGAGAATAAGAAATGGCAGATTTATGTATGGCTTGCTTATTCGCGGTTGGAATCATTGTTCAGAAATGATTTGACTACTTCGGAGAGGAAAATGGCGGAGTGGGCAGGTGCGATTACGCTTGTGCATGAGATTATTCATGCGATTAATTTTGTTTGTCCGAGGACTGATGGGACGAGAGTGGAGAATCCGGATGATGAGAATCCGCCGTGGTTTTTTGATCAGGAAGCATTGGCTGAAGCGGGCTATAGTTTTGAAGTTGCTGTGAGTTTTTCCTTTGTAAGAAATTTGCTTCTTGAGGACTGATAATTTTGGGTGCTGTAGCTCAATGGCGGAACGGTCCGTTCTTTGACTACGGTAAGGGGAATGCCGTATGGACATTGGTTTGAGACGATATGGCCGTCGGTAGAAAGTCAGGATCTGTGTGGATCGAAGAGTATCACATTAATGAACCCTGGACCCTTCAACTACCAGGAAAGATTTCCAATACCGGCTTCTTTCTATGAAGACATGCAGCAAAGGGAGTTTTGGGATCATGCGGTACATAGATTCGGACACAAGCTTTTTCACTATCGATCGATCAACCACGGCGTTCGTCTAAATTTCGACATCTATACAAAAAACAGAACGCCGATTAAATTTAGAGATGTATCTACAATACGTATTGGTCCGGTGACTCCTGAACTAGGACATGATGATCGAGTGCTAAAAGAGAGATGGAAAAGTGTCCATGCGATACTAGGCGCACAAGGCGAACCTGAAGAGCGAAAAATCGCTCAAAGTTTCGGAATGTCTTTATTGCAAAGTTCGAAGATTGAGAATTCGTTCTGGACGCACGAAGAGTCGCAACGGAGAGGTGTTGCTGCTATCTTTGAACACCTCAAGAAAGAGAGCGTCTCGGAAGAAGAAAAACTCTCTAGTTTTACACACTTGATTGGATTTTTGTGGACAATTTTACAGAATCACAAAAACAAGATTGAGGCCCTATTAAAATCCGGACCAGCCGAAATCCCACAACTCCGGATTCCCTCGGAAGAACGTCGAAGAGCCTTACTTGCGTGGAATCGAGGGACTTTTATTTTCGTAAATCAGTGTTCGAACCAATTTCCCCACGCTACAGAAGCCCACAAATTCCAACTTTCGACTCTGGGGCTCAGTCTTGAGATTCTGCGCTTGCAGCTTTTTTCTCCGAATCTCCAAACCGAAACGATTAAGTCCGGACCGGATTTCATGGAATTGGCATTGTTGCTCCGGCTGCAGGATGTTTTTCTCAAAGGGGATAGGACTTCGTGTCGGGATTTTGGGAAGCAGATTAGGGATATCGAGGGGTGTTCGCTTTTTGCGTTTCTGTGTACGTTCTGGATTGACACGGTGATTTATGAGGGGCCGGAGACGGATTTGGAGAGGGTGAAAACTTTGAAGGGGTTTGAGTTGATGGGGAAGTGGTGGAGGGAATTGTGGGGGAAGAGTAGTGGGGGGGAGTGGGAGGGCATGTTTAGGATTTGGGAGGGGGTGAGGGAGGATGCGGAGAGGAAGGTTAGGTGTGCGCATCGTATGTAGGGGGTGGGGTGTACTGTGGATGTTTGGTTGTGTTTATTGCATGTTTAGTCTAGATACTTTCTATATATAGAAAACTTTATGGATCCTTAGAAACTTTTGGCTACAATGAATCGTCCATTTCATGTAATCTGAATTGTGAACATTTGTTGCATATTCTTTACGGACTAAAAGCTTCTAGAGAACTCATGACATGAAAGAACCTCAGTGCCTCTAAATCTCCCATCATGAAGTCAGTAAGTAGTGAATTCTATTTGAGGTAATGCAATCTAGTTCCTGAAAGCATCCAGATCTGCTCGATTCAAAAAGCTTTACAAGTCTTTCTTCTTTTATATTGAATAAGTAAGTGAATGTTCCAGGTGTTCTCTAATACATAATGTCATGCCATGTCACGTCATGCCATACAATTGAGAATATCCCAACATCCCAAAGAGCTCCATGAAATAATATGGATTCGATGTATCAAATGCGAGTATGTCATTGAGTGTAATGACTTTCCTCAAGAGCATCTAACTACTCGGAGCTAAGCTCCATATCCCTTCGCACCATCTCGGAGAAGGTTAAGTGTGTGCCTAGAAATTAGGCTGCGCAACGGGTACCCGCGGGGCCTATAATGACCTCGATGGGTAACCCGCGGATTATCTGTCAGCGGGCGGGTAATCTAGAATCTAAATGAGTAGCCCACGGGGCGGGTAGGACCTCTGGTGGGTTACCCGCGGATAGCCCATGGGTACAGATGATTTATGTGCAGCCTACTAGATATACTCAAGGTAGTTCGGAATGAGCTCATGGCATAAAGCCAATCCAGTTTCAGTCTATTGTGTAGTGATAGGAAGAAAAGAACACAAGTAAATGTGCCCTCTAGAGCGATCATACGTAGATGATATTGCAATACTTGGTTGAAGGGAGGTATCGTGAACCAACAGAGACAACTAAGTTTGCTACAATACAGTCAACTTTTCGTAGACGACGAATACCAATAGGCATTTCACATAAGTTTTATAATTAGACTTGAAACCCTATACATGGAGATTCCAAAAAAAAAATATGATTTGAGGATTGAGCCCGGTTTCTGCATCAGCATAGTATAAATGGCCCAGTAACGACCGCGAGGAATAATACCCCAGGATATGTGAATACACCCAGTAATTTTGCACCATGGAGCGATTTCAATAGCTGGAATTGATTTTAACAATGAATGAATGATATCTCAATGTCTTACTTGAATTTATATCATTGAATGCTTTAAGACAATGGAATATTTAAGTACCTAATATTCATTTGAATAATCAGATATATTCGAATATCTTTCACGGCTCCATGCTACTAAATGTTTTGAATTATTCAGGACCATTAGATACACGTAATTAAGGTACACAATGAGAATATTTTGATAATTAAAATCGATTTGAATAATTGGGGATATCTTGATGTCCTTTATGGTTGTACATTATTAAGCGCACTAGATATATTAAGTCAGTTGAGAATATGTCATGGGTTTAAACAATGAGAATGTGTCAACAATTGGAATTGTTCTGGAGAATTATGGGTATCTCAAAGTTTAATTTGATAGTAGAATATCAAATGAATTAGATACTTTCTAGAAATTGAATACATGTAATGAGTCTGGATGATGAGGATATGTCAACAACTGGAATTATTCTAAAAATTAAGAATATCTCAATGTTTTACTTGATATTAGAGAACCAAATGAATTAGAGACTTGACAAGTATTGAGTATATGTAATAAGTTTGAATAATGAGAATGTATTAACAACTGTGATTGTATTGAAGAATCGTGGATATCTCAAAATTTCACTTGATATTAGATTATCGAATGAATTAGATACTTTACAGCAATTGAATTTAAATTGATGAGTTCGGGCTATGAGAATGACTCGACAGCTGGAATCGATTCGAACAATCAAGAGCATCTCAATTTATCAATCAGTTTCACAAAATTCATCGTACGAAATACCTCAAGACAATCAAACACATGTGATGAGTTTGAATAGTGAAAATATTACAAAAGCCGAAATTTATCTAAACAATAGAGAGTATCTCAATTTCCCACTCAGGTTTACGACTTAAATACACCATATATCTAAAGACAATCAAACACATATGACAAATCCTCCTAAAAAAAGTAAACACAATCTATCAGTTTAATTCAAACAATCGAAAAATCTTTGTTGAAAAAAATCTGATCATAAAAGCTTCACCATTCCATACAATAATCACGAAATGTCCCTCGAGAACTAGACATTCCATTGACATTAGCTGTCGCTTAGAGTAAGGGAGCCGAGAAATGATGAACAAACCTTAACCATGAAAGCTAAACAACTTTCTTTGCATGATATATGTAGTATCTGATGCTAATAGTTGATTTTATAGTTGACTGATGGTTTATTTATTGTTTTGCAGTGTCAGAATGGTGGAATGCTTAAACATGTGTCTGGGAACTGGAAAATGTCTAAATTGAGGGTTTTAAGCTTGGGATTTCTACAACTTCTATTGGAATTCTCTGATTATTGTATGGGAAGAACTTCGATAGCATTATCATAGTACTTGGAACGTATTATGCAATGAAACCAATGTGACCTTGAACCAGTCTGTGGTATTGAAATGCGATTTAGTATAATCTATAGTTAGAAGAGAGGTATTTTGGATATTTTCACTTTCAAATCTGATCTCACAAGGTAGGTTGATTAACAAAATCCAAGATATCCTTCCAATAAATGATCCAATCCACGCAGTAAACCCCCCAAGTAACCCCAACCAACTCACAGCATCCAATCATCACAAAATGAACAACAACAACAACAACAACCACTACCACCCCGTCGCTGCTAGCGGCCATCCAGCAATCTACCACCTCCCAGGCCATATAAACATGCAAGCCGCGCCTCTCCCCCCGCATCCAATCTACTACCACGGTTGCCCAACCCCCCAATTCGCAACCCTCACCCAATCCAACGCCTGGATCAACCATCCCATCATCCACCCCAATTTCGGTCCCCACCCCCTCCCAGACGACCACCCCGCCGTCCCCTATCCAGCCAATCCCAGCATTCAATGGCTCGGCTACATAGCTCCTTCTCCCGGCCGCGAAATCCCAATGGATAACCCAGCCCATTATATAAACCCATACGATATCAACGGACCGCGAGGATTCCCACCACATTTCCCCCCCGCACATCATCAAGCATACTTTCCTCCTCCCCTCCCCCCTCAACTCACCTACCAACGGCCCGCTAGCCATCTAGCTCCAGCTTCCCGTCCACACCATCCTCCTCCCCACGAATCTCGCTTCGCACCCCCTGGCCCTATCGGCTATCTTGCTGGTGGTCTCCCCGGCCTTCAAAACAGTCTTCTGAATAGCAGCCATGGTTCAAATGGCCCTCCTATTGCTAATCCGATGGCGAATTTGGCTGTGATTGGGTATCATGATGAGAATCATCTGGTAGCGATGGAGAATCAGCGGATGTTGGGACAAATTGATATTCCGCATCGAGTTGAGGTGATGGATGAGGTTTGTGAGGGGACGAGAAGAGAAGGGGAGAGATTGCAACCGGTTTGGGAAATGGAGAGAGCTGCTGGTGCTTCTTTGAGTGGTTTTGGTCCGGTTGGTGAGAATACTGGTGGTGGTGGTGATGGTGGAATGGGGGCTGGAGAGGTAAGAGATGGTGGGGAGAATGAGGATACGGAAATTTGGGGGAGTGGAGAGGATAGTTTGAGTGAGAGCGATATGGATTACGAAGGATGAAGTGTTTTTGCCGGGTTTTTGTGCTTTGAGCACTCTTATAGGTACTTTTAGATTGTTTTTTTTTAGGTAATCAGAGAGAATTAGACTCTAGAAAGGGAGTATACCTCACTATTAGCTTCATTACATTTGAAAATTCTTTTAATCTATGAACAATGAATCCGCAAGGCAGTCCTGTGGATAAAAGCATATACAATAAAACATCTCCTCTTCTCAGATCAATGGGATATGGAGTATAGCATCTCACTACTGGCCACACCACCCTGTGCCAGCAAGCAAATAGAACGGGTAATAAACCTATACATGCGATTAGATCATCAACGGCCTCATAGAGACGATCAGACTTACACTTGGCAGCCCACTGACAAACGGCACCTCCATCCCACCATACTCATCCACCATTACATTCCTACAACTCAACACATCCGTCACCATCAATCCAGCTTCAAAACCCACATTCTTCATCTCGACCGTGTAATCTTCTGCGCTCTCACCGATATTGTTGAGCATCATTAGAGTCATGCATTTCCCATCACCCTTTCGAAACGCAACATTATGCGGGTCTGAGTAAGCGACTTGGGTTTGATCAGTCGCATATGTATCTGAGCGTGCTATGGCCAAGGAACGTATAGCGTTCAATTGTTTGACTAGAACATAAAGTGGGGAGCTAGTATCATAGTCTGTAGGCCATATTGGTTCGCGATCGTAGGGATCAGTTGCGCCATGGAAATGTTGTTCTTGCCCCTGATAGATAATTGGTATGCCATCGGCTAACATTGTGTATGTGATGATATTTCTAGCTAATGTAAGATCACTAGTATAATTTCCGAAGCGGGGTTGATCGTGATTCTCGGTGAAGGATCCGAGGAGTGTTGTATCTTTACATCGATAATTTTGGGATTGAACTTGTCCTATCAAGTTCTCTGATGTTGCGGTGGTGTTGGAAAAGAATTTGGTAAGTTGGTAATACGACGCGTAGGAAAGAAGCCCATCCATGTAGTCTTGGTAAGGACATAGATAATCTACATCTCCATCTGCTACTTCGCCCACACAGTAAACGCCGGCTGCTTCATTGAATAAAGGCCAAAAATCTTTTTCCACATGCTTAACAGTATCCACTCTCAATCCATCAATTGAGTAATTGGCTACTAGTGACTTGATCCAAGTAGTAAAGAGATCTCGAACATCTTGTCGAGTAGTGTTTAGATCTGGTAATGGATACTTCTCTGTTCCAAGTTCACATAGTTCGACATTCGTCTGATTGTTGTAATCATTAATAAAGCAGACATCATGAAAGTATTTGCTGTCGTTGAATGGATTCATGATGCTGAAATCGACGTCATGCGCAGTATCATCAGATCCCATGTGATTCGCCACGACATCAACCATCAAGTACTGTCAGAATTAGCTATCTTTATTTATGGTAGTTTTCTTGTCAAATCTTACCATTCCTCGATCATGGAGTGCAATAGCTAATGCCTTCAAATCCGATGCGTCTCCAAAGTGACTATTAAGACCATATAAATTTTGGGCCGAGTACCCATGAAAGCCTCGACCTGGATCCGCAACCTGTTCAACAACTGGTGATATCCAAATTGCCGTGAACCCCATATCCTAGTGAAGTATTAGTACCTAGGACTTCACTAACGTATGGCTGCACGTTTCCTCTCATACCTGGATATAGTCAAGCTTGTTGATTATGCCTTGCCACGTCCCACCACAATATCCCCTAGTTTGAGAAGGACAATCGGTGGTATTTGAAACATCTGTTCTAGCAAATCGATCTGTAAATACTTGGTATATTGAACGAGTTCTCCATTCATCAGGTGTCGCTGATTGAACGCCGTTCACGGAAGCGATACCTAGCAAGGCGCCTAATAACATCTTAGAAGAAACCATTTTCTGGCTTTTCTCACGTCCCGAAAATTGAAGAGAACAATAACAATTCTGGCGAAAAGAACAATTTATTAAACTTTTATTGAATCATTTGCAATGTCACTCTGGTAACGGCACAACAAGAACTATCGTGAAGAAGTACTTGGAACAAATGTGTCCGGTACAAATGTCAAGCACGAAATAAAAACTCGTAGGAAACCTCACAAGAAGGAACTTACGGCATAAAGGGTGACCATGAGCAACCAATCTAGTAACCTTACGTAGGTAGATTTATGATTAAAGGTACGAGTAAATCCTTTCAGAAGGTTGCACTTTACAATTTTCCCAAATGGGAAGGTTACAGAAACATGGTTGTCGATCCTTCTGCGGTCGACCTACCTCAAGCGAAGTGGGATCTGCGGAAAGCCAACAGACTGCACATCATAAATTCCCCTTCCGAATTGATCTTGTTGCGGTTTTTCTCTAAACATAAGGTATCTGTGCTCGAACATCGATGTCAAGAAGCCACCGATCGGTCCGGTGCGAACTGAACGTTGCGGATGTTACATGTGTAGTATTGTACTTCAATTGCGTGTTCCGGGCTGGGAACGGAAGGAAGCAGGAGCGAGAAAGGATTGTACTCAATTGTCTCAGATAATGTTTCACTTACTAGGAATTAGTGTCTATCATATTTATATCCATCTTGAATGTCATGTACATTGTGACAATCGAAATATTAATGTAATTCGGATAGATTGTTACCTGTCAGGAAAGTAAAAGTCTCCTCAAGGTCCCTACTCACTGTGAAGTATTGATTCAAAGGAAAACGCCGTTTGGTTTGCGTACTTGCAAATATAACTATTTAGTGACTTGAGAAAATCCTTCCCTTATTTCCTGAATGATCTTCTCGGCTGGCATTACACTCTTAATCAGCCCAACCCCAGTACCAGAATATGCAACCATCCTGCCATGGGAGCCCCAAGACTTATCACCATCTCTCAACTCCACCTTATATAAACGGACATTTTCTTCGTCCGTCATTCCAGCTTTTTCGTCTTCGTGGCCTTTATTGAGTAAGGCGCGACCATCATATTGTGTTGGCCATCCCACTGTTGTCTTCAATCGGTCGCATAAAGTAGACCTTCCAGTACTAACACCACCATCTACTGCTTTTACAAGCTCCCTTTGCCAACCCCGAGGAATTCCTGCTTCTTCGGCCGCTAAGAATCTAGTACCCATCACAGCTCCTGTCGCTCCTAAGCACATTGCAGCAGCAACACCTCGTCCATCCATGATTCCGCCAGCTGCAAGTAGTGGTATAGCTGTTGTTTCAAATTCTTCATCTTCAAGTGCATCTGCAACTTCTGGAAGCAATGAAATGATACTGGCTGATCGAGCTAGACCGTGACCACCAGCATCGGAGCCTTGAATGACCAGTACATCAGGTCTCGCTATTTCCACCACATCCAAGGCTTCCTTGACAGTCCCAACCTGTACCCAAATTGAAGTTTTCCCATCACTAACAGATCTAAGCTCATGAGCCCATTCTTTCAGATCTTCCGTTCTTTTCGGTGCATAGAGCCACACTGCTGAGGGATTATGCTTTTTCGTAGCCTCAACAGCGACATTGATTTTACAGCCCCAATTCTGGAAGCCAATTCCAATAGGGAGACGATCAAATGTCTCGAGGTGCGACGATTTTCGGCTGGCAGCTTCGAACAATGACCTCGTGGTGGTGAGTTTTTGATGTAGATCCACCTCATCGTTACCCCCTGCAAGAAACCCTATACCACCCGCCAGACTCACATTTGTCGCGAGAGCAGGCGTTGCAGCACCCAACATTGGCGCTGACACAATCAATGGATACTTAATCCATGGAAAAGCCTCTAGCATACGTTTCCTTGCCATTTGTAAAGATATAGACGACATTTCGATTGCTTAGGTGTGTGTCGCATAGGTTGTTATTGCTTTAGACTTTCCCTTTCGACAACATCATGGATGATTTGTGTTTGAGGTAAGGTTGAAAATTTCGGAAGTCACTAATTTAAAAATCGAACGACAACTCTCAGTACATTCTGCTAAGATTTGAACAGGAAGAGATTCCAGTCCCCAGAATTTAATGAAACCCTCCTGTGGTGCTTCAATAAATAAATCTGAGAAGCATAGAATAGGTTGGTGCTCACTCATGTATGCTTACTAATCTGACAAAAGGATCGGACACGGGGATGTAGCGGGGATGTCACGGGCCGTGATACCCGCAGCTTAGCATTCAAATCTTCAACCAGTTTTTCCGAAGTCACCCGGTGACCCGGTGCCCCGGTGCGTTGATAAACATTGATAACGTCCCGGAAAGTTGAGATGAATATCTCCCCGGAGATGCTTCAACCTCTGGTGGGTATCGTACATAAAGGATCAGGATACAACCTTCTCATGTCAGCGGTATCCCTCACTCGGCTCCCAAAAACATGCCATTGTCTGTCGTGATAACCAATTGCAATCGAGGTATATGTGTGATTACAATGCAATACGATGAAATCAGGTCAGAAAATTTTCATGGTCACGACAGGGAAAGGTTCTACTAACAGCAGTTTGTAATCATGATGCTCGATGTGGAATTTATACATAAGAATCCTGGGGCCAGTATGTCAGAATGTTTGGATATCTAGAATCATCACACCAGCTAAGCAATAACGCAACCTGCCAGACAATTAAGATCTTACTATGTCACTCACACCTCAACAAATCGACATCATCAAGGCCACAGTGCCTGTGGTCCAAGAGTATGGAACTGTAATTACCACCACCTTTTACAAAAATGTTCTCGACGCGAATCCAGCACTAAATAACATCTTCAACCAAACCAACCAAAAGAATGGTGCTCAACCACGTGCTCTGTCAGGTGCCCTCGCTGCGTATGCGGCCAATATCGATAACCTCGCTGTACTCTCAGATGCCGTGGAAAGAATATGTCAAAAGCATGCTTCATTATTCATCCGACCCGAACACTATCCCATCGTTGGAAAATACCTACTGGAGGCCATGGGCCAGGTACTCGGCGCAGCCTTGACGCCAGAAATCCTAGACGCGTGGACGGCTGCCTACAACCAATTGGCTCAGATTATGATTGATAGAGAAACACAATTATATCAAGAGGCGGGCGAGTGGAGAGAATGGAGAGACTTCAAGATCGCCAAGAAAGTCAAAGAATCCAGTATCATCACCTCTTTCTACCTAGAGCCCGTCGACGGGAAACCCCTCCCTCTTTTCAAGCCGGGCCAGTATATTTCAGTGCAGGTGCATGTCCCAGACTTTGGATATTTGCAATCTAGACAGTACTCACTGAGTGATCGTCCAAATGAGAAATACTACCGTATCAGCGTGAAACGAGAGGATGCTGTTGTCCTACCCGAAATCAATACCCCAGTTGAAGCAGGCGTGATCTCGCACACTCTCCACAACACCAAGCACGAGGGTGATATCATCCAGGTATCTCCACCCCAGGGAGAATTCTTCCTCGATCTCCAAAAGAACCTCGATTCTCCCGTGGTTTTGGTTTCCGCCGGAGTGGGCCTCACGCCCATGGTATCCATGCTCAACACTTTGGTCGCAAGAGGAAGCACGCGTCCAATATCATATATCCACGCAGCACGCAGCAAAGAAGTCGATGCATTTCATACCCACGTCCAAGAAATCGCTACATCGCATTCGAATATCAAATCCTGGGTGTTTGTCAAGAATCTACCAGCCGATGAGTATGGACATCCGCTCAAGGATCTGGTAGGACGAATGGATTTATCAAAAGTGAAGGACGATGCGTTGCATTTGGATGATTCCTCGACGATCTATTTTATTTGTGGTCCGGGGGGATTCATGAATGATATGAGCGGGACTTTGCACAAGTTCGGCGTGAGCAAGGATCGGATTAATTTGGAGGTGTTCGGGACAGGAGAAGCTCAGTGAGGAGTCATAGTCGCAATGGATGATGTATGGCGAATGGAAAGTGTATATAGAAGATTCCCAACGTTTCAACTCTACTAATATTATGATACCACACATATTCTTGCAGCCACAAGTGCACCCCAGTTTTCCTCGCTCATATCTAGAAGTTCGAAAATAATGTGTTCTTCCAATCAGCTGTGATAATCGCGATCTACGATTACGATACGATGCGCATGATCTAAGTTTCACATTCCTAAGACGTTGCAGCGACAGATTTTCCACCCCTTCCTTATCTAAGACACGGCAAGGCAAGCAAGTTCTCGCTCCCATCGAAGCAGTAAATCCAGTGTGCAGTAACTAACCTAAATGTTTCATTTCAACAAGTTAATACAAATAAAGTTTGAATTCCTTCTAACTTACAATAGAAAGAGTTTTAAAGGCCCAGTCCATTGGATTAGATAACTATGTAATTGTATAAGAATTCAAGACAAGTGGGTAGTATATACTATCACTGGTAATCGCTTTATATACTTATACTCTGTTTGGTAGAGTTTTATAGGGGTATGTATGTATGAGGAATAGATAGAGGAGGTGAGTGGGGAAATATATAATTTAGATCTGTAGTATTACAATTGCTCACCTCTTCCACATCTACATTCTAAGAATGAATTCTCCCGCGCAAGAAATATCCATTCCGCTCCCCTAATTCCCCGCAATACCCGGACGCGCATCACCCGAGCCAAAGACGTACGTATTGTTTGTGAGAGAAAATTGGGAATGATTACTGGATTCGTTACTGTGTTTGGTAATAAATAAGGTCTCAGTATCCAGGCAAGAGTTGGATTTGAGTCAATCGCTAGAATATATAAAGATTCCCCAGGACTGGTCTTGGTGCGGAAACATATATTCAAATATCATTGTAAGATTACAAACGAGCTTTTGATTCCGCTGTCCGCAGTCATACGTCTGATGATATAACGATGAATGAGGCCGAAAAACAAACGCAGGATGCTCAATTCTCAAACACCAGTACGGATAATGAATCGTGTTCCCCAAGCCCGACTCCCGATTCATCAAATTATGGCCCCCCTCCAGATGGGGGATTCACAGCTTGGCTCCATGTTTTCCTCACGCATCTCGTCTTCTTCAATAGTTGGGGTTTTGCAAATAGCTATGGCATTTTCCAACAATACTATACTGTCAGTCTAGCTCAGACTTCTTCATCCATTGCTTGGATTGGCAGCGTTCAAGTATTTCTCCTGTTATTCGTCGGAGTGATAGGGGGTCGAGCGTCGGATGCTGGTCATTTCCATCTTGTGTTCAGAATTGGTGTATTCCTGCAATTACTGGGTGTCTTCATGACATCTTTATGCAAGACCTACTGGCAGGTTTTTCTTGCTCATGCGGTCTGTGTTGGTTTAGGGAACGGATTGTCGTTTTGTCCTGCTCTGTCAGTCTTGTCCACGTATTTTAAGAGGAATAGGGCGTTGGCTGTGGGCCTTGCGGCGGCGGGAGGAGCAAGTGGAGGTTTAGTGTATCCGGCTGCTGTGCATGTATTACTTGGAAAGGTTGGGTTCGCATGGACCTTGAGGATCGTAGGGTTTATTATGTTGGCAGCTCATATCCCTTCGATTTTCTTCTTCAAACCGAGATTGCCTCCTTACAAAGCGGGTGCGTTGGTTGAATGGGCGGCATTCAAAGAACCTGCATATACCTTCTTTACCATGGGGATGTTCTTGAATTACTGGGGACTGTATTTTGCTTTTTTCTATCTGGGGACATACGCTCGCGACCGCTTGGGCGCGACGACTGAAACTTCCGTTAATCTGCTGATGATCCTGAACGGGATTGGAATCATCGGGCGCATTATCCCAAACCTCATCGGAGATCGGATCACTGGACCCTTCAACATCCTCACCCCATTCAGTTTTGCAGCATGCATCTTGGTTTATTGCTGGGCGGCTGTTGATTCAATACATGGCATATATGCATTTGCTATCATATATGGATTTATTGCAGCTGCCTTGCAGGCACTTCTTCCGGCCACTGCTACAATCTTGACGACGGATCCTAAGAAAACGGGAGTGAGGCTGGGTATGATTTTGAGCGTTGTGAGCTTTGCGTGTTTGACTGGTCCTCCTATTGCTGGTACATTGATTCAGGCCGGAGGAGGAAGTTATCTTTATGCGCAGATCTTTGCTGGAACATCGATTGCGCTTAGTGGATTGTGTCTTGTAGCTTCGAGGGTATCGAAGTCTGGCTGGAATTGGGTTAAGGTCTAGGTCTCCCACAGTAAATGGATGGGATTGTGATGATAAATTGAGACTAGTTCCAAAATGATAGATTGGATTTCCACAAGGCAAGAAATAGATAGAATAGGATCATCCAACTCAGATGTTTGATTGTGCTAAATTGTTGCTCCTTGGTGGGATTTTTCGAAGAGGTGACAAACGAATCGTCGGTGAAAGCCGAGGATTAACCATTGTCTGCTTCAAATTTACGTAATGCACATGCAGCAAATCGACTCCACCACAGCTCTGCCATGTCAGAGCATGAAATGGGCCCGATGAAATGTGATCGCTCAAGAAGGTAAGGAAAAATTTTGTTATTCGATCTCAGCTGTTTATTCTTTTTGTGAAGAAAAATTCTCTCGCTGCCATGGCGGACTCGCCATTGAAGCGTAAACGCTCTCGAATAGCCTGCGAACCTTGTCGTGACCGCAAAAGAAGATGCGACGGCGGTCAACCATGTGATTCTTGTGTTCGATTCGAATACGAGTGTCAATACAAAAACTATTCCGGGCATAGCAAGAAAGCTCGACACACCCATGAACAATCATCGTTATCAGCTCCCAGCAAAGCAGAATCCTTACCTCCTCCATCATTAGAAGCTAATTCCGGTGCAACCTTTGCCAGGCAGTTGGCGTTGAAAATTGATCCTCAGAATGCACCGAGATTGAATTTATTTTCGTGGAATATTGGAGAGAGGTATAGTAATACCAGATCTAAACGGGTTTCGACATTATCAACGGAGGACATATCAGGCGCAGGCATCGTGGATGAATTATCTGCGTTCTATTTTGAAAAGGTGGACATTTGTTACAATTTCATTGATCGGGCGAAATTTTTTCAACGATGGAAGGTTCGGCAACTTGTCAAGAATGAGAGAAAGCCATTTGATGCGATCTTATTTGGAGTGACCGCACTTGGAAGTCTTTTTTCTAATCGGGTTGCACCTTTCTTAGAACTGCAGCTCGTTGAATCTGCGCGGTCAATTCTAGATGAGTATTCTGGAGAAACACCAACAACGGAAACAATCACAGGACAACTTCTTCGAGTTGTTTATTTGCGTATGACAGCTTCACCTCATGTCGCATGGATGTCTAGTTGTACGTTGATGCACATGATTGAAGCAGCAGGTCTTCATATCCCGGCTACCACAAATGATCCTTCAGTACAACCAATAGTAGAGAGCAATTCAGAGTTACGATGGAGGTTACTGGGTGTAGCACAACATCTAAACACTTGGATCTCCTTCGATCTTGGCCGGTCTAGGGTTGTGCTCCAAGGAGGAGTGCTTTCAGTCCTCCCATATTTGAATCACCAAGATTCAACGAAGGAGCTTCTTAGCTTGTTACCCATGTCCGAAGCTTTGGATCCAAGTAACCTACAAAATGCATCAAATCTCGAGTCAGCATTCGTCCAAGTCTTGGATAGCAGTCACATACAGCCGCCATCAGTAATGGCTCAATGTAATCTGATGCTTTGTATCTACCGGCGTCTTCGCGCTTTGAATCTTACTGTTTCTCCGGAACTGTTAGACCGAGCTCTGTCACTAATGAGTAAAGGTTTACGATGTGCCCGAGACATGGTCCGAACAAACTGTCCCTGGCATCATATGGCTAACGTACCCTTCCAAATAATCTGCACACTCCTCGCTATCGACAACCGAAGTTCATTATCGAGACTAAGAGACGCAATGAAGACCCTTGGGGAAGTATCAACTGCATATGATACGAGTGTCATGAGAGAAGCATACAAAACTGCTCGATTACTAGTATTTCTTTCTCAAAAAAGAAAAGAAGATGATGCGAAGATGCTCAGTGAAGTCATGAAGGCCGATCCACTACTACCTATTGACCCTACAATGGACGGGAGCAGTAGTCAAGCGCTCCAGGATATCGGGTATGGTGATGCGTGGCTGGAAACGCTTCTTGCGGAGATACCTGGACTAGAAGATATTGAAGCACAGTTTTCGATGACTAATATGCCATGGACAATCCAAGGTTCAAATGCCTAAGGGTACTACGAGAAGAGATCGACTGTCGTTGTTGCAAACAACAAGAGCAAACTGTACAGAGACGGAAATGCTTCGAACCACAAAACAAGCCAAGAGGCGGCAATTTAAACACGACCCCATCACCAATAGTGAAAAGCAAATCAGAACATCAAGAACAACCATTCTCATCCATCTTCTCGCAAAATCATGCAGATTACTCACAAATATTGAATTCATACATGAACATCCCGTTTCTCGAGCCTGATTCCCAAAAACAAATCCAGAATATACTCCTGTTCAACCTATTTTTATACTTACCACCAACTTTCCCAAGTTGACCCCGCGTCATCAAACGCAATCTCGATCGAATAAACCTGGAGGATGAGAGTCTTTAACCTCATACATCGCAATCTTTAAACTACCATATCGTCCCTGAATCCCCACAAGAATCTAATCAGCACCCCTCACACCCCCTCACCTTTCTCCTCCCCTCCCCCTCCTTCCCTCCCCTCCACCACCAAACCCCTGCCCTCCTTCTCCACCCTCTCAAAAACCTCCATCCCATATCCACTAGCTCCATACCCATTAAACAAACACCCAGCATTTCCTCCCCCCAAGCCCGCTCCTCTCAATACTCTCTCCCTTCTCCTTCCTCTCTCGTATCTACTCGAGGCGCGGCGAATAAGCGGGTGTTTCTTTCTATGCGAGCGGTTGTGAGAGTAGAAAATTATGGTTATGAGGAGGGAAAGAGAGATGAGTATTAGAAGGGGGAGGAGAAGATGAGTAGGAGAGGCGTGGGAGGTTTTTGATCGGGGTTTGGAGATTGATGGGTGTGGACCTGGGATGGTTAGTATTTATGCACCGATTTTGACTCAACTAACTTAAAGGTTGAGTGGAAGATTTGGGAGGCGATGACGGGATAATAATACGCGCCTCTCGGTAGTAGGGGCATATCTGTTCAATACACAGGAAGACAAAAGTACAGAAATCAGACTCACCGAAAAATCCCCTCCCAGCACCCTCTCCCGTCCGCAACACACTAACTCTCCATCCCACACTATCCAGCAATCCCAATTCTTCTCTGTCACCATTCCTTCTCTTACCATTCGTCCTTTCAGAAGTATTAGCACCAACACCCACACCCAAAACTCCCTCCTCAATCCGCCTATGATACGCATCCCACACCTCCCCAAAAATCTCTCTCTTACCCATCATCAATTTCTCCCCCTCCCTTAGTTTCCCCATCAAACTCAATCCTCTACTTCCTCCGTCCCTCTCCCGTCCGCTACCTCCATCTCCATCCACTCCAGGCGCATTATACCCCATCAGCACATCAATCAACTCCACTACAAATCCATGGTTTTTCGGCGCGCCCATAATCCGCGTTAAAAGGGTCCCTTTTATTTTCTCATCATTGTCCTTTCCATTATCCTCAGATAAAGATAAAGGCTCACCAACAACAAACAAGCCAAGCAATAAAAACGGATCCAGACCCCGCAGACAGATCGTATCGACATCCAATACGATCCCTCCATATCTATGCAGAAGCAGGTATTTCATCGCTTCGACGCGTTGGGCATTAGAGGGATAGGAGATGTACGTTCTGAGAAAAGAAGGATAGTGAGTTTTGATAAACCCGAGGGATTTGCCAGATGTCCAGAGCTGTGTATGGATGTGGGTGATTAGTTTCAATTTCCAAATCCTGTTGAAAAGAAAATGAAAAAAATATAGAGCTGGATCGACAATTGGAAGAGATAAAATAAACACGTACCACATATTTCCACCCACTTTGCTCATTCACCCCCCTACAATACTCTCTCCTCACCTCCCACTCACGCGGAATCTCCCCCTCGCCTCCCCGTATTTCCCACCCCTCTCTATCTTCCGCTATATTTATTTTTCCCTTCCTCATTCCATATCCATACCCATAACCCCCTTCCACCCCCCGTCCTTCCACGTTTCCATCCCCATTCTCATTCCCATCACCCCGTCTCTCGACTTTCCGACCAAATCCCCCCTCCCAATTATGCCACACTTGATGGACCATTTTTTCCTCTCCCTCAACAGCGTCCTCTCCATTTTTCCCACTCACTCCCCGCCCACCGTTTTCGAGAATTTGTTTCCGCGCAGGAGATTTTCCTTCATTGAGTTTGGTGCGGAGCTGGATGATGGTTTGTTGAGTGATGGATTTGCCTTCTTGGGTGATGTATTTGGGTTTGTATTTTTGGGATGGGGAATTGGAATTCGTGGTGGTGGTGGAAAGGGGATTCAAATTGAGGTTGAAGTTTAGGGAGTGGGGATAGGTGGAATGGAGGAGGAGGAGGAGAGAGGAGGAAAATAGAATGATGAAGAGGAGGATGCGGTGGTGGTGGAGAGATATCATTTTGGGTGGGCTGAGTTTGGGAGGACATGAATGAAATTAGTCCTTTTTGTCGGGAATCGAAGATCGCAGGCATGAGAATGATATTGTGAGAATTAATTTTGGTGAGGGGGGGAACTGAGGGACCATGCGAAGGTGATGGACGTGAGGAATGTGGTAGATTCTCTGGGGGAAAAATGAATTCCGCAGCTGGAATGACGGAATTTGAGATCTCCTCTCGCTAGATGGTATTTCGGTAGTGTGTGGTAAGACTTTTGATCATGAAAGTGAACTATAAACTTTTGCTGGAATGAAACAACTCAGATGATTTCACTGGGACTGTGAATGAAAAGTTTGTTCCGTGAGTAGCAAGGGGAAAATAATAATACTCGTAAAATTAACACAGGTAAAATCGACACAGGTGTTCACGACAAGCAACGATAAAATACATGAGTACAATTGTATCTCGTATTGACTTGAATAGAATGCTATATATACACAAGAATGAATCGTTCACGCGCTGACTCCTTTTGCTTTTCAAATGAATACATATACAGGAGATTAAAATAAAGATCCATTTAGATGACCTAACCCACAAATAATCAAACGTCATCTAAACGGGGTTCTGGTAGGAAAAGTATTTGGTAATAGCAGCAACTTGGTCTGCACTACTAATAGGAACCTCTCCAAATCCATCACCCACTTCGAAAGTAACCATATCTGTCTCAGAACTGGCAGTCCATTGTGGCAATGTTCCGTTTCCCTTGTAGGAGCCTCCGTTGTTGGGGTTCAAAGTCTTGGCAAAGTTTGCCCAGTATCCGTTCATCTTGAGCGCAATTTCAAAATCAATTGCTTCCCATGGCTTATCCGTTCCGTAGAGATTGTTAAGAACATAGTTGACTTCAGACTCGTGATAAGCGCCTTGAGTTTGTCCTGGAGGAGCATGATCCCAGTAGTATGTCCAGATAGGCGACTTGGACTTGACAGACCAGCGATTGGCGAATGACCAACTGGAGACACGGGAAGTATCGCGCCAATGAGCATTATACACCATACTTGCTTGAGTGGTGTTTGAAGCTGGATAAAGTTCCAAGAATGTGGATGACAGATTGTAAGCACCGTATTGCGCTTCGATTTTCGCTTCGTATTCGGCAACTGTGAGATTGGTGCTTGTCGCTGCTCCGAACTCATCTTTGGTGTTTCCAGTGATGTATGGCACATCATTTGCTGGGCCAGTGGCAAGTGTTTCAATGTATTTGGCGGGGATGGCATAGCCATCAAGAACATTACCGAAGTTATCGGAGAAGGTAGATCCGAAGAGAGGTTCTTCGAGATCGGCAAGAGGGAGAGCTCGCATCTCGGCAATGGTGCTGACGTTCTTGGATGCCATGTACGCTAAGCCAGATTCGAGAGCATAAGACTGGTTGCGATAATTTTCAGCAAGAGTAAGGGCCTCAGGATCGAATGGATCACGGGTTCCTGACTCGGCGATGGCTCCGACAATGAGTCCCTTTGATAATGGACTGTTAACGAAGTGGTAGACAGCAGCTGAACCGGCCGATTGACCCATGACGGTGATATGATCTGGATCACCACCGAATGCAGCGATGTTGGCATGTACCCATTTCAAAGCGTGGATTTGATCAAGCTGGCCCCAATTTCCGGAACTGTTAGATCCAGTAGCTTTGTACATTTCCTCCGAAAGCTCTGGGGTTGAAAGCCAACCAAGAGCACTAATACGGTAGTTGTAATTGACAAATACAATCCCTTGAGATGCCATTCCGGCACCGTCAAACAAAGGTTGATCGGCAGCACCACCTGCTGGGAAAGACAAAAGACAACTGGGAGCTTGGCATCGGTAGAGTTACCATTGCTCCAAATATTGAGGTTCAAGCAGTCTTCGCTAACAGTGCCACCGCTTGTAGATGGATTACCCGGTCCGCAGATAGGGCCCATCTTATTGGCTTGAAGAGTGGTATTCCAAGGGGTTGCGTTCTTTGGAGCTGTCCATCGATTCTCCCCAGAGGTATCGGCACCATATGGAATACCCTTCCATACGGTGATGTCCTCCCAGTTCGAAATGTTGCCATTTGGGGAAGAGTTAAAGGCAGGAATCCCTTGCACAGGTCCGTAGTTCGTTTGAATTACTTGATTGTAAAGTTGTGCTGAAGCGCCATGAGCGAGAGCGGCAGCCCCAAGGACTTGAGAAGTAAACTGCTTCATTGTAAAAAGAACGTAAAATGGAGAGGAGTGAGTGAGAGAAAACTTTCGATGAGAACGAAACATGCTCTTTTATATGTTCACTTGGAAGAAATTTTAACTGAAGCTACCTACTCACCATTGCTTACCCCATATATTGTTCGGTCCCGAAAAAAAGGGTATGCTATCAATTGTTGATAAATCAAGCTTCGGATCTGCGATGAGGCAGTGCTTAAGTCTTCAGGCATAGCAAAAGATATTAACAAGGGGCTCACAATTACTAACATCGTTGAAGATGCGTTTCAAGCTCCGGCATTTGTCTACTGCCACCTCAATGCTCCATATTAACTCAAAGTCCGGGATGACGTTTAGATGTGATATTGAGCCGGGGCACCTGGTTCATCCAGTAAAAGCGGGTTGCCGAAGGATACACGTCGTCTCCCTACTTCCGTGCATTAAGTCCAGAACATACTCCGTACGTTGAACTTGGAAAGGAGGCTTTAACACAACCACATATCAAGAATACATGTTTTTCTCAAGTGGATAAGCGATACAACAATGAGATATATTATCTTGACAATCCAACAAGTCCTGTGTCTTTTCTTCTTGGAATCGAGTGTTCTTAAGCAGACATATGGTAGTGATATGCGTATCATTCAAATATGTTCCCAGATAGTTCGGAGGTTTCGGACATTTTTCCTCTGGTCTCGGCACTTCTTTCGGGAGCGAGAGAAGTAATGCTTGATCCGAAATAGGCTATGTACGTCTCTGCAACGCACAGTTGGTGTACGCGTAGACAACGCGCAACATTTGTATTCAATGTTCTTGGCATCCAACCTCTTTGAGATCGATGACCGACAGTTACTTTGAGCAATCAGGCAGAATCGAAGCCGAGGTCAAGCAGTTATGAATGCCGTACATGTTGAGTATGGATTTATCAAGTATGAATTTCACAAGAAGATAATTCCAACAGAAAGTACTTGTACTCTGAGAGTGTCTTTGGTGCGTTCCTTGGTACTAGAGACGAGAACACTCGTTCAACGTTCTTAGTTCGGGAAGGCTATTTTAGTCGGCAAATCACGTGAATATGTTTGAGTATAATATCGTTTGGCATTCTAACTTGTAAGACTTGAAGAGAGTAAAATGAGGATTCCTTTCTTATCCAGACACCTTACTGACCTCTTGTCGTGAGAATATGAGAGTGAGATCAACTCCTCGGAAATGAGCATTCGAAGATTACTTTCCATTCACTTATTTAATACCTAGGTATGTAAAGAGAATTAGTCAAGCGCGGACTAGCTCTCAACACGTCTCAGACACTTTGGACGGTAGAATTTATCTTCTATTTTTACTGAACTCGAGTTCGCAGATACGTTTTGACATTTCAGTGAAATGATCTGATCTTATCAGCTGCAATGAATCACAAACGATACCATGTAAGAAAACCTGAGATGGAATTCTTGAAATAATATTCCATGTTTCAGGACCATCTAATGATTACACACACCGACCCCCTTCAATATTCTCAAAAACGATAAACTGAAACATTTGAGAATTATGAACCTAGAAGTTCGATGAAAAATTATCGGGTATCTTTGGTGCATAAACCGTGAATCACAGAACCCAAACACCAACCCACATCTTCCTCGATGTCCATTCTCCGTATTTCTGTCCGACCTTAAATCCACTTTCATATTTTGAAACATCGCTCATCCTCATACTCCCTACGCTCCAAATACCTGGTCTTATGAACAACTACTTTTCGTTCTCTTCTTTCAATTCCTCCCTAACAATTCTGTCTTTCGTATCTTCTCCGTCTAGAGTGTGCGTAATATCTGTGACTACAAGTTCACCATTTTCTCCCCAGCCCGAATTACTTCGGCTTAATCTTCCGGTAGAGCCTGTAGGATCGCGTGGACTAGCTAGTGGGCTTCCTGGAGCAGCCATGCCACCGATACTTCCAGAGATGCTGTCTGTCCTGCCATGACCGAATAACCCACTTTTCACACTTCCGCCATCATTTGCCAAAGACTGTTTGTTGGCGTAATAACTATTTCTCTCACTTGGTAAAGCTGGAGCCACGCCTGTCGAAGAGTAAATGCTAGCTCTTTCGTTTGCGATAGGACGTGGCTGATATAGACCAGTTGGAGATGTGATTGTAGAACCGTCAATTGTAGCACTCAAAACACTCAACGGTAGACTTTCGCGACTGCCCCCAAACACTGAAGATGGCGCCAAAGCACGAACAGATGCATCAGTGTCCATAGATCGCCTGCGTCTGCGTTTAGAAGAAGAAGCCAAAGTCAAGATAGATGCGTTATCTGTGAGGAGATTGTTTGCTGTAGCTGTATTGTATGTTGCAGGGTGGCCTCCACTACCTTGTGGGGCCAAATGTGCGGGTAAGGCTGTGGCTGGTGGGGAGGTAGGAAATTGATGTGTGAATTGAATACCTTGTGTGTTATTTGAGGCATGATTGTGCGAAACAGTAGTGCCGGGAACTCCAGCAGAGTGAATCGTTGTAAGAGTTGTAGTCAAAGATCTGACAGATGGTGCCGGAGAAGAAAATGTACTATCAGCACCTCTACCAGTGCTAACCCCGCATCCAATTGTACCATTTGTAGCTTCGCCTGAAGATGGCGCATGGGATGCGGCAATGTCTGATCTTGCAACATCGTGTTCCTCGCTCGTTGTAGGAGCTACCGATTTGTTTCCAATTGTTGGCGGTGGATGTCCATCTTCAGAATACTGAGTTGATCTTCGACTTCTTTCCAACGATGACGTGCTGACTGAGTTACCGGTTGGTACGGTTGAAAACGACAAATATCGATCGCGAGAGGCAGGCGCTGCCGCAGTACCATTTATACGACCGGATTCTGGATATGGGTTGTTATTCTTCGAATGAGATTGTTTCTTTAAGCTCGCCTTTGTTTGTTGGCCGTTTCGTTTCGCATTAGTGGTTTGATTGGAATTTGCAGTCGAAGAGCCACTTTTGAAATTAGTGAACTTTTTCATCCATGTTGTAAATGGTCTGCGACGCCCTCCTATTTGTTCGGAACGGTCTGGCATATCAGTTAGTTGATGATAACTTGAGAATAAGAGTCAGGAAAAACTGAGAGGATGTGTCAAGGCACAATCGACCAGAGGTATGATTTTGATGAATGAATGATGAGGTTGGGAACAAAAATGGAACTGTAATGTGGCTCATACCGTGTTGTTGTGAGTTCGGAGGAGATTGTTGTTGCTGTGCTAACTCGGTGGCCGCCATTGTGCGAAACCTAATAAGTGTCTGGCTTGGCTTGGAGCGGTGTTATGCGGAGTGGATGTAGAAAGCGTGGGAAGTATATGAAGAGCAGATGGGAGGTATTTGATTGTAGATTCCAGATGGTCGGTATCTCAGGATTTCGCTTTACTTGGCTTTGCTTCACTTTGCCTTGCCTTTTTCCTGTAGGCAGATAAGAAAGAAAGAAGTACAAGTAATAAGACACCAAGATTCTCTCCTAAACAAGAGAAATGGGAATGTAGACGTAGTTTGATAGCTTTATCTTTGACACAATGATAAGAAGAAAAGAAGAAGTTCAGACGACGATGATAATAAATTGGTTTGAATGGAAATTTGCTGGTTCATTCTAATGACCATCAGCCCAACCAAGGTCTCTTCTCGACTTCGTAGTGCCCAAAACCCTTGGTGCTTGTTTGGTGCTTGATTTGATCGATCAATCAATTGAGCCAATCTATTATCTATTACATAAGCTGCAGCTTACCCTTCGGGTGATTCACATCTAAACCTCCGACCGTCATAATTACGACTGCGTGCAAGCTAGTCTAGCTCAGGCTTAGTGTCAAATCGGGACCTGATCATGTGATGTGTACTCGGATTGCTCAACATTGATTTGTTATCTACTCAACATCGAAAATTGAAAGATTTTTATTCATACTTCACTGGTATATATCCGAACAACTGTGGTTGCCATACCTCCATACATGTAAGGTTCTCAGCGTGGATGACTTTCTCTTCCTACGATGAATTTATCCTCACGGTACTGATCATACACATGATTTTGCTAGATGGCTCTTGCTCATTCTACTCTTTCCTACAGAGCAATATGATTTCAACCACATGGATCGTGTGTGGTATCTAATCTGTTTATCTGTCCATACCAACACTGAATGACCTGCTCATTGCTTTCATTATGTCTATACAACCATTGCCTTCAGATGTAATAGCACAAATAAAATCTTCTTCAACCATTACCACCCTGAATGGTGTCGTCTTTGAGCTTGTTAAGAATTGTTTGGATGCTTGTTGCTCCAGAATTGATATTGATGTAGACTATAGCCGTGGAAGTTGTACAGTAGAGGACAATGGACTTGGTATATTGCCCTCAGAATTCGGGGAGAATGGAGGCTTGGGAAAGCTCTATCGTATGTTATCACATATCTTCTGATGCATCCAGAAACATAACTCATCTATGCCAGATTCTTCGAAGCTAAACGCCTCAGATCCAACTCATGGGGGCCACGGAACGTTTATTGCCTCATTATCTGCTTTATCCCTACTCTCAATTACTTCGCATCATCACCTGCATGACTCGCACAATTCATTAAATTTGCATAGATCCGAAATTGTGTCACGTCAAACCCCAGCCCCCGAGCAACATCATCTTACTTCTTTTGAACACGGTACACGTGTTACTATCCGAAATCTGTTCGGCAGCATGCCAGTACGCGTAAAGCAGAGAGCGGCTGCTTCTGGCAATCGGCATGTTATTGCTCAGATGTGGGATGGTTTACGTAAAGACATTGTCTCACTCTTACTTGCATGGCCAAAGGATATTTCGGTGTATATAAAGGAAAATGGTACAGACCAGAAAGTTACCATCCGAAGGTCTCCTTCAACATCTGAATGGCGCGCAATTGGTAGTGTTGATCTGTTCAATACTTGCAGTATACTCTCCAAAGCCTCATACATCACAGTTGATGAAAAGTCGTCCTGGATACCTGTGAGTGGCTCTACGTCAAGCTTGATTGTCAATGGCGCAATCTCTCTGATCCCAAATGCAACTAAGCACATTCAGTTTCTAGCATTTGGCATAGAGCCCCTGATTTCTCAAGACAACTGTAATTTCATCTACGAAGAAATCAATCGTTGGTTTCTCAATTCTTCGTTCGGGAATCAAGAGGAGGCAAATGAGCTTGATGAAATTAAAATGAAAAGGAGATCTAAGGACCGAAGGTATAAGGGTGATGGGTACACGAACAAAGAGCTCAAAGGAGGGAGGAAGAGCGTTGATCGATGGCCCATGTTTTACATCAATGTTCACGAAGTCGATCCATTAAATCATGCAAGATTGAAAATTGATGACGTGTTAGGCGAGAAGCGGAATACTCTTGACAAGATTCTGGAATTCTTGCAAGCGATTGTTGTAGAATTTTTAACAAGAAATCATTTCAGGCCAAAACTGGCACGCGGGAATCGCACTAAGAGACCAGAATTGGCCATTTCATCGACAGATTCAGAGATTCTGGAGCAAAGTGGACCAACTCAGAGCAACCAATTTTGTCAAGATATGAACACTTCCTCAACTACGCTGGACTCTCTCGTTGATGGCGACGAAAATTCCAGCCAAAAGAGAGCAAGAATAAACACGCTGGCAACGGAAGTAAAGCTTCCTTCTTTTCGTCAGTCGCATTCCGCGCCTGAGTCCCCTTTTGGGTCTTGGTCGAAAATTAAAACAGGGATTGAACAACCACATAGAAAGTTTACAGATACGACAGAAAGCTTAAGTGCACCGGCACAAGCTAGCTCAAAGGCTGAGGTGCGAGCAACAACACCTTTAATTTCCAAATCAGGAAACTTGGTTCGATGTCCTTTTGAGGAAAGTCAAGCTCCAATCTCCAAAGCAACACCATTAAACGGTAAAGTGCAAGAATCAGGTGCGAGTGGAGATGAACTTGTTATATGGGTCAATCCTGTAAATAAGGTCAAATCTCTGGTGAACAGGCGGACGGGCCTTGTCGTATCTGAAAAGAAGGAGGACAGAAAAAACGGGAAACGATTTATTCTCAATTCATCCTCTCGTTTGACTGCGGCCAAAAGGTCCCTCACAAGCGATAAACAACCAATTCCATGGATCGATGACATTCTGGATAGGTGGGAGAACCCAATTTTTGCCCCTGTTGAACCCTCAATACCACAAGTATCGGCTGATGGGTTAAACCTGGAGACACAAGAAATTATACATGGTCGTCATCAACACTGTTCACAAATTGAAATCGAGAAGGCATTCAAAGAAACTTCATCAGGACTTCATGGGCGCATTTCAAAAGATGCTTTACGAAATGCAGAGATTATCTCACAAGTAGATAAGAAGTATATTCTAGCCAACCTTGAAGGAAGATTTATGGCTGAAGAAGATTCGAGTTCTCTTCTTGTAATAATCGATCAGCACGCAGCGGACGAAAGAATTCGAATAGAATCTCTTTTGTCTGATTTTCTTACATCCCCCGCAGTCTCAATTGTTCCGGCCTCAGCATCAGTATTCACTGCTCCTCTCGAGAAGCCCCTTAGCTTTGATATCGCAACAAAAGATTCTCGTCTTTTTCGTACCTACATAAATCATTTCTCCTATTGGGGAATAATTTATTCTGTTCCGTCAACAGCTACCACTATCACCGTCCATTATCTGCCACCTTTGATAACTGCCAGACTTGTTGCAAGCCCAAGCTTACTCCTTCATATTCTCCGCACGGAACTTTACTCCTATCATGAACATCCAATGTCGCATCCTACCATAACCCCAGCATCCACTTGGGTTGAAAGAATAGCTCACATCCCAAAGAGCATCTTAGAGCTGCTGAATAGCAGAGCTTGTAGGACCGCAATTATGTTCAACGATGAACTTGGCATTGATGAGTGTAGGGAGTTGGTCAGAAGATTGGCAAACTGCAAGTTTCCTTTCATGTGTGCACATGGTCGAGTGAGCCTGGTACCACTTGGGGAACTTGAGATGATGACAAACATGAGAGGAGGTGGTGATCATTCACATTCAGTACTGTTTGCTCAAGAAAATAAAATTGGGAGTAGTGATGGGGCGTTTGGTACTGAATGGGGAAAGTGG
This sequence comes from Botrytis aclada, assembly GCA_014898285.1. NCBI lineage: Eukaryota > Fungi > Ascomycota > Leotiomycetes > Helotiales > Sclerotiniaceae > Botrytis > Botrytis aclada. Next base: position 346,050 of record RCSV01000013.1, read on the forward strand.
TTGAGCCAGCGAAGAAAGAAATAATAAGAAAGTATAAGTTCACTTTTAGTAAACCCAAACAGTGAATTTCAAGTGTCTGATTTTGTTGGTTGGGAAAATGACATCCGAGTTGGAAAATGAGCGCTAAGGTTGTAAAACTTACTCAGGAGCTCGGAAACCTCAAGTGCTTGTTGATACAACAACTATGGGTGCGATATCAAATGGTCCATTCACTGATGAGCTAGCTATTCTGGGAAGTGGATTGGCCTACATGGAGCAAATCCCAACAAAGAAGCTATGCTTAAAACGTACTAGGGTTCACCACAAAGTACTATTGATATCCTGCTAGAAGATATCCTGCATCTTCTAGCACACTAACAAGAACAATCACATCACGACTACAACCACAACTGCAACTGCGGCTGCAAATACAACACGACTGCAATCTCCAGGGCAACGAAATGGAAAACCAGGCGCATCCTTTTGTTTTCGAAGACGGCGATGTGCGAGCCAAAGCCAACTATGGTGGACGAATAATCACTTTCAAATTATCCTCTCATGCGCTTTGCTTCGCCTGCCCAGTCTGGAAGAAATTTGTGTTTCCTCCATTTCCTCTTCTATCCTCACTTAGAAATGAAGAAGAGCCAAATTCGAAGAAAATTTGCGCGTTTCCCAAAGAGCCATTTCCCGACATTGAGTTGGATTTTACAGAGGACAACCCGGAAGCTTTGTTGATACTTCTACGGATTGCGCATCTGAGATTCTCCATTATCCCTGCACAGTTATCGCACGAAGTTCTGTATCACATTGCCATCCTCTGCGATCAGTACGATTGCAGAAGATTGGTAAAACCTTGGATTCAGAGTTGGTTGAAAGATGAGTCAAATGAGGCGTATCGACCACACCAAGAAGGACGGTTATGGATCGCCTATTACTTTGGGAGAAAAGATATATTTCACCGTATGATGAAAGTTCTGGCACTGCGACTAGCTATCGGCGATGATGGGAAATGTATGCTAATTGACGGGCCATTCGACCCCAAGTGTCGCACCCTCGACACCAAACTCTACCCAGTGAGTCTGGAAGAGAGTCCATTACCTCTTGAAATCACAGGTTAGCCTAATGCCGCATATCAATTTTCTTTGCACTAACAACTTATAGATTTAATCGTTAACTTGCGTAAAGATATGATTTCTCGCCTAATAAATTTTACGGCAAATTTCATGGAAAGACTTTTGACCGGCAATGTGCTCAGCCCATGCAAAGAGTTATGTCAATTAGCCATGTATGGGCTTATGAGCAAACACCTGCGCCAACACAATCTGTGGCCTCTACCAAGAACAGAGAATTACAATTATACTTCTTTTCAATTGTATAAGTCAATAAAGCACGCTCTAATGATGAGTTCTATTGACCACAAACTCATGAAAAAGGTTCATGCTGGCAATTGTTCCTTCAAGGAAGAATGGGGTATGAAACTTATGCGTAATCTCACATCCGCAATCGTCATAAATGATGCTAATCAGGGTGAGAGCGACACTGAAGGAAACAATTTTCAAAGATTTATGGATCACGCGGTCGAGGACATTGGCAACTTCGACTGTCCCAATAAACCGTACGAAGGAGGACCTGATGATCAATTTATCGTGGAGATACTGAGCCTGATCCGATAAAATTATCTTGATGATTCATTGCGTTGCTTTACATTTTATTTTACTTGCCTCTGTTCGCATTTCATATCCCCGACCAGCAGTCAAAACCCGGTGTTGTTACTCCTCTCATGCTCTGGGTAGTTGGCTGGTTGGTTCGCTCCCAACCTATTTTTAATGGCTTCTGCGAGTTTCGTAATGCATGTGGTAGGGCATTCAGATTGGGGTTCCCCCCCCCCAAAAAACAAATTTCATACAAGAAATTGGATGCTAGAAAACACTTATCGCGGTTCTAGCATATAAGGGCATGAAGAAAATCCAATCAAGAATGCGATTGAGTCATGGGCTTCAAGCTAGTTTCTGATGCATCAATAATATTTATGCACTTCAAATTCAAAAAGATTTGCGATGCTTTTATATGATCGGGGTTCTATGTGAGCTGTACTCTCGATCTCGGGATGCCGTCAAATAAGCTTAATTCGCCCGAATGTGTTTTTACTCAATCTTGATGTCCATCGCTCAAGCCTCTCTCAGGCCTTCCTTCATATTCCTATTCTCTTCTAACCAATCCATCACATTCCACTCTCCCCCTTCAAAAAAATATTCGAATCCCCTAGCAACATCAGCCCATCCACCATACCAATTCAACAACCTCTCCTCCGCTCCCCCCCTATCCATCCAACCCAACCTAACCCATCACCACACCTCTCTTCATCAAAACCAAAACCAAAACCCACCGTTTCACATATACATAAACATATACACATACTCAACCCCACTCAACCCAGCATATCATACCATACCACACCACACACCATATCTTTGCATAAAACACCATCCTACAGGGAACCACCCTCCACGCACCACATGTTGCCCCGCACTGCGTAACCGAGGATCGCATATTACATGGTTCTTTGTCTGCTGTTCATCTCGACTTTATGCGTTTTGGAGTATTTTTTGTTTATTTCAAACGTGTAGATGGTTATTTGCGATTTCATATTCATTGGTTGTTGTGGAGTTTTTTTGGGGGGGTCTAGAATATTTTTTCTTTTGGTGAGGGGGGTGTGGTGGATGTATTTTGTTTGGTTTGGATGACTTATTTGGATGACTTAGGGAGATTTGAATATGTATTTTCATGTGTAGATATGAAGCCATGCTATGTACCTATCTATGTACCTATGTATGCGCAAATACTATCTCTCTCTGTAGTACGAACAATACAGCGAGGAATTTCCCACAACCCTGTATCTGTGCAAGCCAAGCAGCCGAAGAAGCAGTGATAAATGAGTCGCAGACTGATTTATCATCATCATACTCCCTTCCCTGCATGCAACTGAACTGAACTCCATCTTAAAAAACTCCCCAAATGCTCGACTCGAAATGATGTGTTTTCCAGCCCGGACCCCAAACGCCAAGTGAGATTAATAAATAAATAAATAATACAAATGCAAAGTGGTATCTGTTGTGCCCCCGCTAAAAAGGAAAAGAAAAAAAAATCACGCTTTGCTTCCACCGCAGTAAGAAATGCGCAAGTTTCCGATGGGAAAGTTGCTCCAGTAAGAAAAGGCGTTTGGGGAATGGGTACATCGTTACGTCCTCCCTGTCATATCATATCTTCATAACCTTCCTTTCGATACCCATCACGCGTCGTCGTCACATCTCATCTCATCTCATCTCATCTCATCTCGTACCTAATCCAAAGCCGTAATGGCCGCTCCCACAAGCGTATCCAAGGCGCTTCCGTCACTCTGCACACTGTACACCGGTTTGGTGGCGCCACTCCACACCAATCCGAGCATATCCTCACTACTGGTATCCTTGAAAATGATACTCTCTGCGTTGAGCGCGAGGAAAGCGCGATACTTGGCGAGGACATCTGCGTCCATGCCGGTAGCTCTATTGACCATAAATGCGAGATTGCGGGTAAAGACGCCTTTAAATTGCTGCTCGTCTCCGTTACAGGAGTTGGGCTCGCAGGCTTTTTCCTGCAGGATTCCCTCGGAGGTTGTCATGTTTTCGATGACTGAGTTGGCGATTTGGACCGCGAGGGCAGTGTAGGAATGACTTCTTGTGCTCCAGGTGAGTTCGGTGAGTCCGGATAGGATGATTCCTTGATTGTAAGTGAATACGATTTTTCCGTTGTTTTTGCATGTAGTCATGGAGATGCCATCGTTGAAGAGGTGAGTAGAGGGGTTCATGGAAGTAGTAGTGTTGGTGATAAGGAAGTCGTAAGAGATCAGAGCTTGGGCGTAGTAGTAACCTTGACCTTGAGAGTTCTTTTTCGCGGGGAGGCGGTTGGCGAGTTTGGCGGAGGCAGTGAGGTACAGTTCGTTCTCTACACTGTTGACACCGGCGTGGTTCTTGTCCCACCTGATTGATTGTTAGTTTGTTTGTTCAACTTTCGTAAGACTGTTTGTGAAAGGGGCCACATGATGAATTGCAAAAGGTTATGGCGTGATTCGTGTAAGGGGAAATTAGTGGCCACTTGACCGAGAGTGAATGGAAATGAACATACCATAAGCCACCACAAGGAGTATTACCATAAACACTCTTAGGATCCTCATAAATAGCAGCCGCAGTATTGAGATAGGTAACATTTCCAGTTGCGTCGTAAACTTGAATCCAAGCCAATACCCACCAAAGTTCGTCATCATAGTAATCGTTAAGAAATCCCTTCGCATATGCTGGAGCATGCGTCAATATTGTCGCAAAAACATCAGGCATCCATGTAGCTGTGGTCGGGTATCTTCCATAGTAGTTCGCCATCATTGTAAGGACATTGGCGGAAGGCCACCACTGTGGGGAGAACTTTTTGTTGTTGTCATAAGAGCCCCATAGTCCAGAAGGAGCATTCCAGTATGTTTTCTGGAGAGCATTGATAGCTGACAAGGCGTAGTTTTGAAAGTCGTCGCGGTTCAAGCTCTCTGTTGCACGCTTCGCCAAGGAAGAGGACTCGGAATCTCGCTGAATCTTTGTTGGAATAGCTTCGACAACTGAGGAAGTGAGGGCTGCTACAGACAGCGAAGCCAAAATCTTGCGCAGAGAGATATGCATGTTGTTTGGTAGTACTTTTTTCTGTGGAAGAGGTTTCGTGCGTTGTTCTTAAGCAGGTTTCAGGACGTTATGAATCAATTAAAATTGTTTGATTCACACTACTTTCCTTTTCTGTGAATGACCGCGGCGTAGATATAAAGTTTGATGCAAATGACTTCCTAATCACTTCGATATGCCTCGTGCCAAGTCTAGTTCCAATAAAGTCACGCTACTAACTTGTGAAAGAGATGAAGGAGCAGTAAGATTGGACGTTCATACAGACCATTAGGGCAAGCAGAGGCGCGGGAATCCGCAGACTTTATATTCAAGCCCATGATGGCCGGCGGAGCTCCCAAGTAAGCCAAGGCCCAAAATTCTATGGCATTGCTGAAAACCGGTCGGGAAATTGGTTCCTCGATCTCATTGACAGGAAGGCGACAATTCTGTCGAGGTCGAATGGTGGGCTATGTGGCTCGAGCGTTTGTGGTCCTAAAATTGGATCTCTTCGGGGAATTTATTCTAACAAGTCAGGGGTTTAAACGACCCACTACAAAATAGCTACAAGGTGATCCCACACTGGTGAAGATCATTTGTAAAGCACTTGAGCCTTGCTCCAGAATTTTGGTGTCTCATCTTCATATAATTGGATGACGTGAGAACGGGTGTTCATAGAATGGATCCTTTGATTTACATTGTATGAGCTCATAGGAAAATCTCAAAGTAAATCTCGAGGGGGGTTGAAAGACAAGAAAATCGCAATTCTGGAGCATTACTAAACTTTCTTTCAGTGAAAGGTCTACAAACGATCTGAAAGTCCCAACAATGTTTGCGGTATGATAACATCGAGACCCAGAAATCAATAAATGACATGGTCCTACAGCAGGTCAATATCGGTTACCATCAACTTCTATGGCTTGGCTGGCGCGAAGACCTTAGATGAGCTCGTCCAAAAGACGAACCGATTGTTGGTGTTTACAAGAGCACGCTTTCTCCAATTCGCGAGTTGTAGGTGAAAAGGCCTAGCCCCTTATTCTATAACTGTCCCTTATAATGATTGGTCAATGTTCTCATCCCACTTTTCTGCATTCGGCTAGTATAAGAGCTGAAGGGATTTTGATCACAGTTGTTCGTATTTCCAGCATTGTTACCAAGTGGAAGGGTAGATGAAAAGCGCCTGGCCTTGTCAGATCTTGCTACGAAACGAACTTGTACGAATTTTGACATGTTTTGACTTGAGGCTTGCTCAATGTCCCGAAAGGAGCTTTAATATGTCTTCTTTCGTTTCATAGCATTGACCAGCAGCTTGAAGAAAGCGGCTGAGCAGTTTCAAGTTCTCAATTCAGATGAACAGCCGTTGCGTCTAGATACATGTATAATTTCAAATTCCCGTGGGAGGATTATGACCAAGATAATTCGTGGTTCTCGTCTGAATGACTCCTCTGTCAATATGTTAATTCGTTTTGAAAGGGTATGAGAGCGTCAATAAAGGTTGAGGTTGATTTTTTCAACTCGAAGTTTCATGGTACGCGCGATGGTGAATGCTCTGATTTGTCATCTGGCTGGCCGTTTTAACGTAGCGATGGCAGCGTACAGAATTGTTAAAGCAGCTTTGAAGACTACTCTTCGGCCAATCACACTCGATCCTTATCTTATCGAATATATTTCTCACCGATATCTTTGGCAGCAGGAGTAAACGACGAGGTAAGTTTAACATCAGCAAAAGCGCCACCACATGGCTGGGCGCAATCTTATTAAGTTGACTTCTCTCAAGCCAGATCTTTAAGGTTAAATCAACGTGAGAGTGGGCCATGTAACCCCAGGTTTAACGTGATGGCAATATCGAGGGAAAATGTTACCAGCGTTTAACAGGAAAGCTGCGCTAGCTGCTCACAAGTTGCATTAGGGAGTACGCTTATGATATGTCAAGGTATTTTACGCAAAATGGTGTGGGTTACACTTCCTTTTGAATCTAGCGGTCTTCTCAGATCTCGTATTGGTGTACGAAAGGAGTGGTGTAATCTTAAATCCATGGCATTCTCAGTTCGTTCCGATGTTTCCGTTGTAGAAAGACAACTCCTCAGTATCGTTACTCTCAACATATACTAGATTCCTAGACATTCTTAATTGAATATTGGGGGCATTCATGACTCGACCTTGTACAGCAAGGGCCATTTTTGGAAAGTTTTGTTGTTATTCAGTAGTGAGCTGGACAAGACTGTTCTACCCCGATGAAATACACATCTAGTGTTCAATTAAAGTAGGAGAGAAAATTCATCATGATCTTAGACTCCAACCATGTTCGTGATATCTTCTCTCCTCACGCTTCTGTTCTCTCTCTCCGCTGCTGTGACTATTCGTTGTCTTCTTCTGCATCGACTCTTTTGTGCGTCGCTGTTCTGCAACATCGGAATATATGTTTTGGAATAATGGCGAGTGGTGTCGTTCGCCATGTTTCCTCCTGGATAGCGAAACCATCAACAGTAGTTAACACTGAAGTATAGAATTTAAGACACACATCGAATAATTTTCGCCCCAGTTGAAATTTTCTTCCCACACACATCACACGCATGAAATCCAACCTCAGGTTCCTTCTCCATGACTCGAGGCTGATTGTTCTTTAACCTTTGAGGCTTGTTTCTGAGTTTTCTACTTCTTCAGAATTCGAGAAGCTTACGCTTTTGTTACGCTGCTCTGGAAAAGAGTAAGAGCTGGAGCACAGGCCGAATGGAATTTGGAAAGAACAAAGTGAAAGATTAGAACACTTGTCCGATATCACTAATGTATATCTATGAGTCTAAAACGCCACAAAATGGATAAATCTACATTTCCAAACTTCGCTTCGTCGCTCTCATCACACTCCTGCAGTATGCATACCTGACTCTGTCCTCTTCCAGTCCCACCAACCCCTCAATCGTCGTTCCTCTCGGACTACTGAACTGTTCTCTAATCTCGTCACCTGTCATCCCTTTCGACTTCTCTTTTTGCCTACCATTCGACTTCCCATCTCTTTTTCCATCATCCCCGCTACTCTCTTCTCCCTTACCCTCCAACAGCCCAACCAAGCCCTTCAAACTCCTCACCAAGATATCCCTTCCCTCACTCCTCTTAATCCCCTCCTTCACACCCCCATCTAGTATCCCGTCAAGCGCCACTGTCAAAAACGCCATGCTCGTGGCCGCCATCACACTGGCCGCATCATATTGCCCAGGCCCCACTTCCACTATCGATCCTATACATCTAAAAATGTAGCGAACAATAGATTTATTTTGTTGCGAAAGAACCATCAAAGGAGATATTTCCACTACGGTATTTGACTCCCCGAAGCTGGCTGCTAGACTCGGCATTGCGCGGACGATGGCAATTTCCTTTCCTTTGCCTTTTCCGTTCGAAGATTCTGAGATTCCGAGCGCGGCAGTCATTTTTTCTACTGGCGTCCCTACTGCTACACTGATCACCAATTTCCCTCCTAATGCCTCTTTTACTCCTTGTATTGAGAGGACTCCTTCGATTGTATATGGCTTACATGCCAATAGAACAATATCCGCTTTCTGCATAGCTTGAAGCACTCCGTCATTTCCAACCAGGATATGAACACGTGATTCGCTCGAATGGAATTGTTTGCGCAATCGTATCACGGAAGCCATTGTATTGACTGTGGCAATGAATGTGTTTATGTTTGAATCTGTAGCAGCGCCTTTGGATTTCGCGTTGAGAATACCAGTGAGAATTGAAGTGCCCATTGTTCCTAACAAAGCATGTCAGGTGACTTATCAAGGGGCTGCTGAGTTGTGCTCTGGGCAACCTCTCACAAGAGTACAGAGAGATGGGGAGAATAGGAGAGATGCTTACCACAACCAATAATAGCAAGCGTAAGTCCTCCATTCTCTTTATCTTTGTTCGCCATCGTAAGATCTGGGGAGGTTGGAGAGGAAGCCATGATCGCGATATCTTGACGTGTTCGTGGGTGATGCTCAAGATGTATATATAATCCGTCTTCACGTCAATTTGTCCCCTCTTTGGATAGATAAACGTATTTGAGAGAAATTTCGAAGAATCCGCAATTACGAAGGTCACCAATTCCGTGCTTCCTTTCTTTGGAAATTAAATTGCTCCCTGGGGCCTGTACTTTGAGAAGGAGGGGTTGAGGCCAGTTTTACGGCCGCAATCCAACCACGCTAATCCTATATAGGCTTCCTGCTTATTTTTTTGTGAGGTCTTTCATTCGCGGAATAATGGATGGTGATTGATCCATAAATTTTGTGTGTTGTGGGTAATTAGGCAACTTGGTCGCACAAAAGCTGTTAGAAAATACTTAATGCATAGTACCAACAGCTTCAAGGGGTTCGGCTACGTTTTTGAAAAAGAAGCTTTTATGAAAAACGAACCCTGATCTGTGCCAAAAGCGTAACAAATCGATCCAGATAAGGTTTCGACTGATCGTCGCTGGAGGATGCGTCTAGCCTGGTAAGTGAGTGGATACCTTTTATCTCCGCATGGGGGCTATAAAAGTTCGTGCAGTCATAGAATATAAACCTCAGCACTTCTATCGCGTTGAGATATTTCACAGCTTCTCTTCGTACCACATCGTGTTGGAAGAGCAACACGCGCAAGTTCCTGTGAAGAGCAGTAGTGTTGCGCCTCTAGGAATGGAAAACACAACCGGTGTCTTGGCGAAAATTTCACAGACAAATCCTATGTCTGAATTCTACCACGAACCCTTTTTAAATCCCAAAACATTCATACGATTATTAGAGCTTGACAATGTCGACGTTGAAGATACGACAACCCAATTGCGTTGCAGCATTAGCACGTAGCATGTTGACCATATACCATCTTACCATGCCATATCCTACGTATGGGGTAGCCCAGAATTTAGCACAACTATAAATGTTGATGGCAAAAGTCTAAAGATTAATAAAAACGCGGATTACGCGTTGCGACAAGCAAAATGGTTTGGCGTTCAATATGTTTGGATGGATTCCATATGTATCGACCAATACAACATTGAAGAGAAAGGTGATCAAGTGAAAATGATGGGGCACATATATCGAAACGCTTCCTGTGTCTTGGCTTGTGTAGGACCGCATGGTGATGACAGCGAGCTTGTAATGAGATTCTTCTGCGAAGCCAAGAGGTTTAAGCCAGGAATGAGCCATATCGATGGAGCTTCTGCACTTACTGTCATGAAACCCACAATTGAATCTCTGGTATGGGCCATCAACGCCCAAGACGTCAGAAAGCGAAGGCTTCGAAAATCATTTTTCGCCTTTATGGGGAGGTCCTACTTCAAGCGAGTATGGATTTTGCAGGAAGTTTCCACTGCTGGAAATGTGGTTGTTTGTTGCGGATGTGACCGTCGTCCTATTAGCGAGCTCTACACACTTCATCACAAGCTACACAGTCTGATGGTGAATACTGCCCGTTTTTACTCCTGCAATCTCTTGATTGTTGCTGCTTTTTTGGCAATGCATCGACAAAGGATGACAAGAGCTTCCATAGTAGACTGGCAAGACAACCGTTGCGACCCTGCTTCAAATTCTTGCTGGGGTTATTGTGCGGATCCTTGTTATCGATACTTGGCATATGGGGCTAGCGAAGTAGATCAGCGCTTCCTTTTACTCCCTCTATTAGAGTTGACACGGGACTTGCAATGCCAAGATCTTCGGGACAAGCTATATGGAGTTCTCTCCATGGTTGATTGGCAGGATGTGTTGCCTATTGAGCCAGACTACACCGCAGGTATCTTTGAGGTAGCAGTTCTGGGAATGACTAGGATAATCGAACAATCAAAATGCTCAGAAAGACATTGCTCAGAAGAAAGTTGCTATCAAGCAGCATTACCTCTCGCTTACTCATTCGTGCAGAGTATGAAGCTATCCCTCGCGCCCAAAACTCCAGGGTGTGTTGATATGAATCAGCACCCGGAACGAAATATCAGCCTTGATGATCCTCCCGATCTCCATGCAGAAGACAAGGAATGGTTTTCGTGTAAGGTTCTGAGAGACATTGACAATAATTGGAAGCTCGATGTTCGACCAGATTATAAGTATCATAAGAAGCATATAGAAGGAACATTGGGGTGCATATTCTATCGTGATAAAAGTGGTCGTCGGCCAAGGCTGAGCTTTGCAGATTTCAAGGGTGAAAGCATGGAGAATTATGTCAAAATCACGGATGATGAAGGCGACCTGGTAGCGCTGCTACCCCAAGCTACACAGCGAGGAGACTTGCTTGTTACTCAAGCGTACGAATACTTTGACAGCAAAGAGCCAACCAAAATCAGATACCAAATGCCTCGCTACCTAGTATTACGAGAGAACGAGTCGAGACCTCATTCAATAATTGGTCAAGCTATAGTTGTGGGAGGGTGTGTAGCCTCTAGTGCTACTATTGGCCCATGGTTCGACTTGCAATTTGATATCCGCGACGCGCTTAACTTAACAATCTCTTGGGCACAATGTCCCGCCTACCAAGAAAAAGATCTTTCTTTGATGACTTGGGGTATGGCAAAAGAGTTATTAGACCTGAAGGTCTGTCGGAACCCATTTTCTTCATACGCATCTGAGTTGCAGCACAAATCAAAAATAATCGATGTGAATTGGCGTCAGAAACTTGGATTTGATCCTTGGATGGCGGAAAAGTGTGGATGACTTAGCACGAGACTCAGAAGGTGGACCATAAAATATGTGGCTCAACGTGGAATGGAGAGAGCAAGAAGAAATGCCAAATATACACCTGCGAAATGAGATTAAGGCTTGAAAGAAGAGCGAATCTACAGGCTTTGGTATTTACTGACAACATACAATAAATCGTCCAGTTGCAGTATCAGATTCAAAGACTTTACCCGGCTTACTCTAGAGTCGCATATGCATGTACCGTATAATAGATGAACAAGAGGAACCTAGCCAAACATGGTAGTTCATTAATAGAAAGTTATGGATATTTTCGTATTCACTTCATCTGTTGCAATCCCTTCTCCAGTCTCTATCCCTCATGACTTCCAGCGCTCGTGCTTTTACAACTCTGCACCCGCAATTTTTCATCGGGAGAATCCAAGATTTACAAAATCAGTTATTTGAACCTTTCGGAACTCGGAAAAGTTTGCGAATGGGAATGGTTCTTGGTTAAGTTGCTCGACCCATGGAATGGAGGAAGCAAGAATAGGGAGAAGAGAATTGGTAGTGCCATTAACGACAAAAAGATTTTCAGAACACTTGGAACCACGTTTACAAATAGTTCACGATGATTTGATGTTCCACGAAATGATAAACTTGATAGTCCATATCTAATAGACTTTTTTCGCGGCAAATTTCAAAATGTCCTATCTTAGTTCCCAATGAACCCTTCCCAAGTTCACCTAAAACTCCTCTTACTTCCGATATTAGTTAGGAAGATAAGGAGAGTTACTCACGACACGCTATCTAAATCAAATTTTCCTCTATTGGGAAAGGCCGGATGTCGAGCACTAAACTTAGGTAGAGACACTATCTTCCTAGCTGCCGTAAAGTTCTAGACTAGAACTTCTAGTGAATACTGGTAAACACACCACACGTGATTTGGCTATGGTGAAACATGATCTCACTACACTAAATTACTATTTCAGTACATCCTCATCCTTTTATTATTTGATTGCGATCAAAATTCAAGTCGATGAAGTTCATATCAGTTCTATTGAAAACAATTCGTGGTCAATTATACTTCAACACAACAAAAATTCAAATCAACAAAAACCGCAACAAAAGATGTCCGACTCCGACGCACCTACCAATGTATCCGTTAGAGATCTCGACTATTCTGGACTCCGAAAAGCCATCGACACAAGACTCAACAAATATTTCGAGAGATTGGACGCGCCAGAATCTCGCGAGAGACCCAAGGCCATTCATCGCAACGACTTTTACAAATTCACAATCCGGGCAGAAGAGCCAAATGTTGAATTTATCAAGTTCGTACCGAAGATGATGTGGTGCAGCAAGATGGGAGTCTACAAACATGTTTCCCGTGAACGGGCTTATGAACTTCGCATTGTTCTTGATGAGTTTTGTGAAGAGTGGTGTGGCCAATGGTTGACCGGTGATGCGGGAATATTCTTTGTGCAGATTCGTACGAATCTTCGCAGAGGAAGGAACTTGTGAACCTACGAGGGTTCCTTTCGACTACTGAGGAAGTCAATCACAAGTAGGCCACCCGCGGCTCTAGATATTTGGCCACACGTAATTCTCAGGGTAGTCTCTACCCAATACAACTGCAAGAGCAAACACGACGTGGAAAGCTTTGATTATTTCCAAGCGTGTCCTGACAAAATGAAACTTTAACCAATGCCAATCTTTTCTCACAACCAGAAACTATACCACAATAAGATTAATACTGAATATATCTTAATCAAAAGTAAAAATTTGCAGACTGGGAAAAATATGGAAGGGAAAACGTGTGCAAAGTATCTCACTGAGGTAGACATGGGAGCACATGTCACCAGATTCCTTGCAAAGTTGGATAAAGATCATCTTCGATTTATTATGGCTCGAATTGTCAGGGACGAAGGGATCGAATGCCCTATTTACGGTGAAAAAAACGAAACTAAGATCATGGTCAAAATTGACCCATCAAAGCTATCCCATAACGATCCGCGCAAGATGATCACGGCATACACCATTATGGATGCCGAGGAAATTCGAACGTTTCTTCAGGATCTGTACTATAAATCCTTTGTCGACAAGAGTACTCGTCGAGCCAAAATTCGTTGTGATCTTCGTTTGGAAGGTCAGAAAGTGTTCTCGCAAGTCAAAGTGTGGGAACAAGGTGACTCAGACTTTAATAAACTTGGAGATGAGAACGAAGATGAATTGCTATTTGAAAAGGTGCTCGGTGGGGATAAAGACGGTGGTGCCGTCTGGAGACGGAGGATCTGGTTCGTAATCCAAAAAATGAAAGCTCCACAACTTCGAAGGGTTATCCACGTGATATGCGGAGGAGTCTACAAGCTAAATTTGCCCACTGATCGGGACTATTTCAATTCTAAGGAGGATTTGGCTTCGCGGCGTATATTCGCGGTAGTCTCGATAATTGGCACTCGGGTGGTCCTGACAAACGAAGCCGAAAGTTGCGATTTACTGGAGGGAATGACTGCTGATGGACTTCAAAATATCGTTATGTTTTTGTGTGATGCCAGACTAGTCTCGATATCGTTTATTGGAGGCAAGCAACTTCTTATAGACGGGCGCACAATTAAAGTCGGTGTCTGTGAAGGAGTCAAGCCGCAAGGCGAGAGACCCAGTGAGAGCGTGGAAGAGGATAGAACAGGCAATAATTCAGAAGAAGAGGAAATAAGTGATCATGAAGTAGAAGTTGAATCATTCGACGAAGAAGCATCGGAGCCAGAGCCCCCCATTCCGAGAAAGAGACCCACACTGTGGCTTGAGACGAACCAGCTACTCAGATGAGTATTCTGGTAGTATACTCATTGAAACGACTCTCGGTATGATGGTGAAATCGAGATGAACAAGGTTGCGGGAGCAGTCAATCAATACTGAGTATCAATTAGAAAAGTGCATAATCAAATAAGCTTGTCTTCCGTACAGATCCGATGAAACAGTGAATATAGGGCAATCAGTTTCTTTTGACAGAAATAAACTTGCAGAGATTTCAAATTGCTTCTCAGCTTATCTAAGCGAACCGTGAATTCAGTTACTGCAAGTCACTCTGTTGTTCTTATATTACTACCCATGCTCGTCCCAGCGATCCACGACAGTGTCAAACCGGGAAGCAATACTGATACAGCGTCATCAACACAACAACAATGGCGAACCCAAGACTCAAGACTGCCTTTGACGAAATGGACGCGCCAAGACTTCGAGAACTCCTCGGAAAGTTGTGCGAGTGTGGAAAGTTTACTATTGAAGATCCGACGGGCAAAATCGAAGTCGATGGCCGCAACATCGTTATCTCAAATGGGTTCATCGACCTTACTCAAAGCGACAACAGTGACAGCGAGGAAGAGCAAGACAAAGATGGCGAGGTTGGAAGTTACGGCGACAATGAGGACGAGCTTGCCAAGAAAAACGAAGACGAAGGAGAAGTTGCAGAAAAAAAGCAACAAGTGGGCACAATGGGAGGGCAGAAGATAGATGAAGCAATTGAAATGTTCAAATCGGCGGATCAACAAACAAACAGAGGCGACGAGGAGGGATTCGAAGATGAGGAGGGATACAGTGACAAGGAATCGGAGACTGACTCATGGCACAACTCTGCTGATGATGACGACGATGTGCCAGCTTTGCGAAAAAGTGAGATTAAAGAATTGCTGGTATCAAAGAAGAAGTACTTAGAGGAGATGTACGCGAAAGAGGAGAAAAGATTGCGGGATTTGGTCGCTTCAAAGAAGAGAAATTTGACGATATTCGAGTGCGAAAACTGTGGTTTTGACTTCGATATCGAGGACAACGCAAAGGGCGATTGTTTCTTCCATCCAGGTACGTATCGAAGTGTTCTTTCTCTATATAACGTTTGGTCATTGACTTACAGGTTCTAGGCGAGAGACAACTAGATGAAAATTATAGGGAGGATTGGCTTTGGCCGAACTATGGAGAGCCGTGGAAGAGTGTAGATGATCCAGAGTATGCTGATCGTTTCTTCTGGACTTGTTGTGAGGGTGCTGCAGATGCGGAGGGGTGTGTAGATACGAGACATAAAGCATTGGAGGAAGGAAGCAGCAAGAGAAGTAAAACTGAGGCTTAGGAGTTTGCTGTGGTTATGGCGACGACGGCAATGGCATTGTATACCTAATATTGATTTTGATCTTCCAAAATGCAGATAATTTCCTTGTGCTTGAGGCTGGTTTTGATGGGGAAAAAAGACATGATGAGGATCCTGTACATAGATTGATAATTCCAGCTATTCCTCTCATCTATTGCTTTCGATCTGACAACTTTGCATTTGCTGCTTATTTTATGTGAAAGAGATAAGACTGCTTAGTGTCTTGCAACTATCTCAACAATTGAATCATAAAAAGCTGCACAGGCTTTCTTTATTTTCCTTAGACTGTACCCAGATATGGTTTGTATTTGTTCCAGATATTCTCAAACAAATCTGTTTGTGAATAGTGAAGAGCTTGCTCTTGTTAGCCACAAGATGATTATTATATGGTCTTGAATCTCCTTACATCTTTGAAATGCTTTCGAAGAATTTGTTCATAGGAATTTCGTGAGACATCATTGAAATTCACCTCTTAGCTATCACTACATCTTTCTTGTGATGGATTATGCCGTATTTACTGATATTAGCAGAATAGATCAGCGTCTCGGGCTTCCTTCAAAAACATCTGCTTTTCCTTCTCAGCAACGACTTTCTTTACACCTAGCCACAGCATTGGGATTCGCCGCCTTTTCATCGTTCGTTTTCAAAGCTTGCATTCCAGCGCGAAAAACATGATCGACTCAAGATTATGCGAAGAATTTGAGAAGATGGATGCTCCACAGCTCCGGAATCTTCTCAAGTTGATCTGCGACAATAAAGGCTTTACTTTGAAGCACCGTCATGGAAAGCTTTTTGTCAAGCCAGAGAAGGTGTTCGTTGGGGTCGACGGCTTCCACGACGGCAAGCCTAGACTTACTCACTTCGGGGACTGCGATAACTACAAAGGGAGAGAGAAGGAAGTTGGAATCGAAGTTGAAGACGTGCCGATTAAGTCCAAGTACGAAATCCATGAGTTAGTCAAAGCCAGCAAGAGAAAGCATCCGGGCAGAAGCTCCACAATGTTTAGATGCCAGAATTGTCATAATTACTTCTGCATCAACAGCAATCCGTCCAACGACTGTCTATGGCATCCAGGTACATTCTCAATCTCTCGTCCCATGCCTATCTTGCTAATATTTGCAGGTAAAAGAACAACGGATCTTGACGATATCATATGGGCAGATCATGATCCGAAGAAAGACGGGGCAATAGAATCTCTTATTGATCATCCGGACTTCGAAGATCGTTGGATCTGGTCTTGCTGTTCACAGTTCGGAAGCGATTGGGGTTGCAAAAACACTAGACACAAAGTGTTGGAAGATGTTAAAGAGCCCAGAAACATATTCGAAACCGCCCCCGAAGAATCATCGAATGACTACTAATATCTCGTATGTTCTGACTCGTCCGATGCATCAGAGGACATGGAAGATTTTGAGGGACCGGCGGCGAAGAGGGCCAGATATTGATTGCGAAAGTGTGTACGGGAAACAAGAGTATACAATGGTGATGAATCGAGAATATTAGTTTTGTGGTGTAGAAACATCAATTTTTCCTATTGGCAAAGGACCTTGCGGGAACCGGGAACATTTAAAGGACAAGACCTCGAGTTTGTATAAGTGGAGAAATAAATCCATCTTGTAGGGACGAGATATCATGGTGGATGGCCGTTGAGTAGATGGAAGCAACATCGGCGACTATATACTCAGGTGTTGATTGAATTCGAGCCTTTGCATCAAAATTTCATGCCAAATATTGTATTTTCATCTTTTGAACTTCACGTGATTGACAGAAACAGATTGTGGTTACGTAAGCTTGGTGAAGACGCTGTGACCAAATGAGCGGGCAGCAAACAATTCGAAATGCAAACAATTGACATGTTCACTGACAATGATTGATTATAAGTTGTACGGCTACAACAAATTGATGAATTGTTTTATTCACTTCTTTTGACTTTCAATATTGTCCTTCGCCATGTTGAGATATGAGATAAAGGAAATTTATTTCTAAAAGCTTTTACAAACATAATAAAAGCACGAACTTTGCCACGCTATCCAAAAAATTGCACATAGCGGTCATGGCGGATGTCAATATGGAAGAAGGTCGCAATGACGATACATCTTTAAATTATAAGCTTTATACTAAGCAACGAATCGAGCAGGCAAAACTTAGAGCAGCTGAAAGAAGAGCTCGTGAAGCTGCCGCAAGACGCGTGGAACAAGCTTCTATAAGTCCACCCCGGTCACTATCGTCTTTCGTCAGAGAACCTTTACTATCTACTTCCAATCATGCATCAACGGAAAGTCTTTTTCTTCGATCACCGACTACAAATCATGAACGTGTCGAGCGGACTAATGCACTTCAGGCACTATCAAAGAAGATCGATAGGGCGGGGAACTTTAAGCTTCAGGAGTTGATCATGGAAATGATATTGAAATGTCCAGGAGCAAAGGAAGTGGCGGATGCCTTTTTCATATCGAACGGCGTGAAGGACAACAACGAAGAAGACGGTGAAAGGGAAAGAGATGATGCGGCGCCATTAGAGGATGCAGAAATGCATAATGACAATCACGTGATGCATCCCCACGACCTTGACGCAAGCGCCACTTCAGAGGAGGACCAAAATCGACGGGATGCGTTAGAAACTCAAGCAGGCTCCGGATCTCCAACGACGATAGTGCAAAATCAGCACGTCGGTGAAGCAAATGCCAGACAAGACCATGATTCTTCACGTTTGTATTCAGCTCTTTCTCCAGACAGCACGATATTGCACAATAACGAGGCAGCCAATCAACCAAGGACTCTGGAGCGGAGAAGTCGCTCTGATTCTGTGGACTCGCAAGGCTTGGTTGACAGGCAACTTCTCACCATTCTCAATGATAATTTACAGAAAGACCCTGGAACGATTGATGGGGTGAGATTGGAAACATCCTCGATACACACAGCTACGGAAGCGCTTCATACTCCAAGTAATGGCACATTGAAAGAAGATGTTTCCGGTACGGATATTTCGAAAGCGCTCGACACTCTTCTCAGTAGCGTTGCTAAGTCACGTGGAATAACTCTCAGTGATAACTCTACGAGCGCGACTCACCAATTTTCAATTTCTGGAGCAAGGGAGTCTGTTATGACTCCAATAACGATTGATAGACCACAAAATGACATGCTTCAATTAGCCAATGATATTTCAGTCAGATACCTTGCTTTAGCTCGTGCTTCTGGTGTCGCCAACTTTCATTGCGATCAACTTACAAGTATCAGCGCTGGATCCACACGGAATGTATCTACTAAAAAGTTTTCTTTTGAAGCGTTCAACAATTTTTTTGACAGTTTTCGGAGGAACATTGAATCAATACACAAATTTCATGGGAATAATGAGATCCTGGGAAATATGAGGAGTCGAGGATTTCAGGAGGATTTTAGCGATGCTAGTGATCTGGGCAGTCCTATCCCTATCGATATAAATGGTCAGGAGCTTGATGGCAATTCATGTCGTATAGATAGCCCTAATCCAGGCGACGAAGAAACTACGGCCAAAACAGAGTCAACGGACAGCGAGGAAGATGAATATGGCTTCCTTGACAACATGCCAAGTAGTCATTACAACTGCGATAGTTGCCGAAAACCAATCGTGTTACCTGAAGGTTCAGTTGTTAGTCTGATGAGTCCAACACCTACCACATGTCTGCACTGCAAGACGCTAAAAGCTGCGGGGATCACGCGTAGGAGACTGGGGGTTGGATCTCGGTCAAGTGTTGTTGCAGAATCTCCCAATCCCGAAATGAGCAATCGGCCTTCACCTGACCAAGTAGATCAACCTGTCACAGAAACTTCAATTCAATTTTCGAGACCTGTTGCCCAGACATCAGCGCCACCCCCTGAGGCTCCCTTGGAATCACTCCCAGAATGCCTTCCGGAAACATTACGAGAATCACTACCAGGCCAATTACCGGAGCCACTACCGAACCTACTATCGGAACCACCACGAGAACCACTTGTAGAGCAGTTTTTGCAATCAATAGAAATTGAAGGTAGCGATTCTGGTGAAACGCCTCGGGATTCTGGATCAGGCGATGGAGACAATGTGAAAGAGGAGCATCATAGGGGTACTGTCATCGTTGAGCTTCCAGGGTGGCCCAGTTCAGCAAGCCCATGTCTTTCCGCGAATCAATTTTTAGCTCATAGCCAAACATCCTCAAAAGGTACGAAGCGCAAGGTTGAGTACATAGAAGGCGAAGCTATCTATTCTTATCCCATCGGCCCGAAACGACGCCGTGGCAGACCTTTGAAGGATTATCATGCAATCGTTTTAGACTCTTCGCCGTCAGGCTCTCCTCAAGCTTCGACACCGACATCACGCCAAAGTTCACAAGTAGGTCTGAGTGGCAAGAAACGTGGCCGTCCATTTGGAAGTAAAAACAGAGTCAAATCGGAAATAATAGATCACAATCAGCCAATGAATAGTCCAGGAGCAATCAGACCAACGGGACAGCGTCAATCTGCCAAGAAAACTCGGGAAATTCTACGCAATGTATTTAACGAGGAACTAGGTTCCATGGAAGATGCGACAATCCGGTCAGTACCAGTACAGGTCCAGATCGATTCTCTCCCAGGCACTAGTTCTACAATTCCAGACTTGCAGGCAACATCTGGCCATGTTATTCCGACAAAGAGAAGGGCTCGGCGAGATTTAGATCCTGACTACATGCCAACATGGGAATCAGAAGTTCGAAGCGGCACAACATCAAATGGCATGTCAACCTCGTCTTCCGTTGATGGTGCAGTATCGAATATCGCCAACGAAAGTGGCAGAATCGAGAATACTTTGAATGGATCCTTGAAGGAAAATGCAAAGGAACCTGGGGCTTGTAATCCTCAGAGCAGAAGCTCCAAAGTCGGAGATGGCTTCCCGACTTTCTCGGATCGTTTAGATATGGCTGTCAGGGGACAGGATAGAGAGTTTCCCGTCGCTCAAAGCCCAAGCTTGGGACAAGAGCAATCTCGTCGTGAGTCCCCCTCAGCTATATTAACTGAAGCTCATTCCTAACATTCAATTAGCTCAGCCATTAATGCACCCAAGCGGCTTTTATGGCCTCGAGAGTTCACAACCTGGGAGAGAAAATTTAGCAGCAAGAATATTACCTGGAGAGCCACTAACTGAAAGCTCAACATCTAGCAGATTGTCTGGACGCGCGTTGCCCTGGAATGTATCCATTCAAGACCCAGATCTGACTGCATTGCCAGCCTCTTCACCAACTGTCCAGAGTCTGCAAGAACATACTCCAACGATTTGCTGCGGAAGATGGAGTTGCAGATTTAATAGTAGATGCGAGAAGAAACTCAGTCGCAGGGAAAGGAAGAAGCAGAAAAGACAAAATAAACTCTTGGCCAAGGATAACGGCGGTGAAAATGACGTCGCATGAAGAGATTTTGCACATAGCATAGGAGGTACATATTCTTGAGAAGGCAAATGGAGTGGGTGCATAGCAGGACGTAACTTGATGGGGAGTTGATACGTAGTGGTAATGCGACATACAGCGTCTTTGTTGGACATATTCCAGGCAGTTCTGCACATACACAAATTATATAGAATATTCAGGTTTGTTCTGAGATGCTTCTAGTCTAGTCTAGAATCGAATATTACAGAAAACAGATCAATTTCAGGTTACAATACTACTAGGTACTCTAGACTTACTTCAATGCATGGCATGTTTCCAAATCGCTATCGCCTAGCTATCTTCACAAATTATTACTGGAGAAAAGATGAATTAACCGAAAAGCGTTAACCCACTTGTGTAGAAGTAATATTTACAACTTCCGATGCTTCAGATTCTGTAAGAGTAGAAGAATTTGTAGCTTCACGGCGTAGGTAGCGTCAAATCTCTTTGTAATTACATATTCAAAAAATCAAAAAATTCCCGTTAGACATGTAGCTCAACCACCGTAGAGAAAAAGAGCTTCAACTTCTTTCTGTATATATATCAGGTCTGGAAAACCCCTCAGAAATTTCATTCTCATACGCTCTTTGAAGTTCTTCCATCTCTATGTACAGCACTGCATCAAGAACTCGATAATTTTACGAATTGTTGCCGCCACAAATTTTACACACGCCCTATTTCACCCCATCTCCTCTTCCTCATCAAAGCTTCCATCGCATGATGTAACTTCAACACCAGAGCCCTCACAACGCAAAAGGGTATCCGCAAAAAGCCTTTCACTCCCCCTCAACACACACTTACTCACTAGATATTCACAAAAGTATACACGAATTTCGAACATAATCTTCAACTCCAAATCCATCTCAGCGCCCCTCAATCTAAGAACGCTCTTCGCTCGTCACGCGCTCAATTTCTTCCTTCGTTCCTTTCCCAGGACCGGTACCCAATTTCTTCTGATTCAAAGCGCTACTACCACTACCACTCCTGCTCCCGCTGTGATTCTCAGAACTGGTACGTCTGCCCTCCTCATTCAATGCATTTACTCTCCCAAACTCCTCATCATCTCTTTCTGGACCATTCAATCTCTCGATCGCCCCATCGCCTCTCTCAAAGATTTTATCAACATCTTCTAGTTCCAATCCTTTGGTTTCGGGAAAATAGAGATATATGATCGGGACCCAACACGCATTCAGTACCCCGAATATTATGTAGGTTCTGTACCCTATATTATTTAATGCGATTGGAGTAATTTGTACGATCATGTAATTGAAGATCCAATTGCATGCTGTGGAGACCGAGGAACCTCGTTGGCGAAGACGAAGAGGGAGAATTTCAGAAGGGTAGACCCAGACCTAGAAGTGAGGGGCCCAGGAAGTTAGCAATGGCAAATAAAATCAATGAAGTGTCAGGATTTTTGAGATTTGGAGCAGTTTAAATTTGCGGTAGAGAAACTGGCGAGTTTTTCTTGTAGTAATCAAAAATGCGAATACTACTCACTGTCGCTTGGAATCCAATAGTGAAAGCCCCTTCGAAAATAAACAACATCACCGCTGCACCAATACCGCAACCTTTGGCAATTGATGTATGATTTTGCACATTATAAATCAATCCCGTTTGCACAATCATTACTATTGACATGACCGAAATCATTGACAAGAGGAGAGGGCGCCTTCCAACTCGATCAATGAGTAACCAGGGAATAAAACTAGCGGCAAAGAACCAGGTTTGAAGAAATCCCGACATAAGCGCACTGAGATGATCCGAGAATCCTAGAGAGGTCGAGAATAGTGTATTGGAGTAGTATATCAATGCGTTTATACCTCCTAGTTGTTGGAAAGATTGGATGGCGCACGCGATCAGGAAGCGCCGTTGCGATTGAATTGCATCGTTTTTGAACAGATCACTCCAAGAGCCTGTTCCTAGTGATTTTTCAAATTCGCAGGTGCGGACAATGTCTATGTGTAAAGACTTGATTTGCTCCTCTGTCATGTGATGTGAATGTAAACGAGCGAGAACACTCAAGGATTCATCCGTCTTCTCGTGCGCAGCTAGCCATCGAGGAGACTCGGGTACTATGGCGAGCAAGCCAAGCATTGGTACTAAGAACATACATTGGAGAATCGTCGGTACTCTCCAAGAAAACGAGGCATTGTATGATTGCGTGAAGCCGTAATCGACCCAATACGCCAATAAGATTCCAAAATTCAAAGTCGATAATTGCATGCAGACATCTATGATATAATCAGTATCTTGGTTCTCCACATATGCATTGGGCATCTTCCTTACACAATCCTCTTGTTGCTTTGGGGCTGAACTCTGCTTGGAAAACAGGAACAGTGCTATTAATAAATCCCATTCCTACACCAGAAACCACCCGTGCAACAATGATATGAGCTCTCGAGTATGCTGATGCTTGCAGTAATGCCCCAATGATCATGATCACTACTCCTATTCCAATTGATTTCTTCCTTCCAATGTTCTCTCCAAACACAGATGTAGCCACACTCCCAAGGAAACACCCCACTTCATAGATAGCGACGATCAGGCCGACGATGGTGGGGTCAGGATTCTTGAATGTATCTTTGAAACCCGTTGCATTAACTAGCCTGCCCTGAATTGTTAGTTGAAGAAAGTCCAATGGCAGCATATAACATCAAAAAAATGCAGCAGGAGTGTATGGAATAGAAACTACCCTCCCATCAATCCATTATCGTATCCTATGAGAAGAAACCCAAGACATGTTAGTGATGTCACAGCTGTAAATAGAGCTCGACCTTCAAGGTCCGGCATTGTGATAAGAATCGAATTGATCAGGAATTGCTGAGTAAAATTTAGAATATGGAATGGATCCAAGCAAGTCGATTGTATCGATCAACAGATAAGCACCGCGTCCAATGACGTTATGAAACCATTCCAAAGCGTGATGAAGTCGTAAGAAAGTTCGCAAAATAGTTTATAATCTTGCTTTATATATATTTCATGTAGCACTGTTGAGTTCTGTGGTGTCTGTTGCTGAATGACAAAGATTTGAAGTTCAGATATCTCTGTTTTGCATTGGAACGTAGAATGTAGGGCTTTGATTGATAAGAAAGTAAGCAAGCACGAACACAACATAGATTAGATACATCCGGGGAAATGGTGAACTAACGTAGAACTGGAGAAGGGACATTTCGGCAATTCAGACTAAAGTAGGGTAAGTGCGTGTGACTGAGGGGTAAACCAGGGGAGAAGAGACCCTGGCAATTCTGTAAGTGGAACATGTTTATTCTGCATGTAGCTCCTCAAAATATCAATTGAGAATCAAAATTGATCAATGTTTTGAATCTCGCAAGTCTCAATTGAACAATATGAAGTGATGAATTAGGAAATGATAATCATACTGTGTTTCAAAAGACACTTTATTGAAATCTTGTGGTTTTGAGAGAATTCTATATCGATTCTGATATGCCACGCTTACTAGTTGTGTGCCCAGCATAGTAGCTTCTCGCTAATAGCTTTTTATAAGGTTTCGGCTTGAGACAGTGAGAACTCCCTAGTAAATTATAAACTTTCTTGAATCACAATGATCTGTTGGCAGACTCTAAAGGGGAAAAGCTTTTCAATTGTTCGCCGCCTCGTTGTACTATACTGGTCTGAATACCATAAATAGGAGGTAACAATGACTGCAGCATTAATATTATAAAATCATAGAGGTTTCAACGCTTTTGATACCTCAACACTGACAAATTTGCAACCCGCGAGTCGATATTACCAGACAAGAGATGACAACCTTCGCCTTATAGCAGGTAGAAATCAGTCATCCGCGCCCCTCAGGGTCAGTCGATGCAGCAATCGGCTTCTGGAAGTTCTGAATTAGGTTCAACTTAAATTTATGCAAACAATCATTTTCGAACCCGGCACAGAATCAGCTAGGTCTCGAGCAATTGTCACTGGGATCAGCACCAGCACCGGCACCAGCTCAGACTGTACCCGCTAAAACAGGGTCCAAAGAACGCAATCGATGTCAAAATTCCAAATTCTGTGGGCGTGGGCATTATTCAACTAGGAGACAAAAATACACACCATTCTCAATCATGGCTCCAAAATTGTATCTTTTCATCAACACAACCAACACTATAGCAGGTAGGCATTATCTACTACCATGGACGTCACAATTTAATCCACGAGTTGGAGTACAGTGCTCCATTGTGTGAAATAATATGTCAAAAAGACAAGTATGGCTTGGAGTATAATAGCAAGATTGGCATTGATGAATGAAGAATATCAACGACAAGATCTGCACACACTTCAAGAGCCACCTAATCTGGCACTTATATCAAGTCGAAAATAGCTACGAGAAATTCTACTTTGTTGTAGCGCCTATTAGATGATACCATCTCGCATAAGATACCTAATAAGCAAAGGAGATCCCACAATGCTACATGCGTGTGGAATATTTCGATGAAATTTGAGCTTGATTTTGATCGTAACATCATGATTACTTTACGTGTACCTGGTAATCCTATCGGAACTGGAATTTACTGCAGATATAAATCAACGAAGGAAGGAGGCCCACAAGAGGGTGGGATGGTGAGAAGAGAAATGATAGAAGAATAGTGATGAGAATAGCACCTTCAAGATTTGTATCACCTCTTCTCTCCAGTTTTCAGTTCAACTTTCTCGTCGTTATTGATGGATTATTTCTATACAATAAACATACAAGGCAGGATTCTTTGAATGAGAAATATATAGAACACAAAATGCACACACAATATATGGCCAAACTCGAAAGCAATTCAAAGCGAAACTTCATCAAATAGGGTATCTAAACTAGAGAATTTACGCCATAACCTCAACTTCACAAGAGGAAACAAAGAAATGAAACCATCAAAAGTCATACAGCCCACTCTTTCTATCCAATTATGTTCCTTTCAATCCATTGAGTTACCAAATGCAACGCGTGAAGGTCTGCTCTCCTCTCTGTACTTAAGCAGATAGCAAGCAAAGTCGTCTTTATGTACCGGTTGCCTAGGTATATTACTTGTCCACCCGCTATTGTACTGAGAACTTGCAGACACCAGAGGACAGCAGAGATTGAAGGATGACGAATCCGACGGCGACAGTAAGAAGATGACGACGGCGTAAACAACATGCGGATACAAAAGAGGCGGACGAAAAACCGGCAGACAATCGATAGCAAAAGTTGAAGACAGGTGATAGTGAGAGCTGGAAATAGCGAAAATGCGACAACGATAGCGATCCTGTCTTGAGAGAAGCGCAAAAACAGTGAGATAAGTCCTTGAAAACTTGCTTGTATCGAATTGATTGGAGTCAGTAGAACGTCCTGAATGAACTTGCATCGTTGTTCCACCAAGCAGGGACCCAATGTCGTTCGAAATGATACTACTAGACTCCTGGGTGTGATTTGGTGGCTACTAGACACGAAGAAACACCTCGATTGTACTGACTCTTTGACGATAATATACAAAACAAGAACAGCAAGAAACTGGAAGAGAAAAAAAAGCTGAGAGGTGGCTAGAAGACGATCGAGGAGAATGGTCGAAAAAAAAGAGGCATCGAGCTCAAGATCGGTTTCAGAGAATTTGGTTTAATTGGCCATTCAGAAATCCGATGATTCGTCGCTCTTATGCGTCGTCCTCTCGCTCTTTCCGTTGTTTGTGACTATTCGACGAACAGATGGTTAGATCCCTCTAGCAAATTGTAGAATAAACAAGGCCTGAATATAGAACGGCCAATCAATGAGCAAGTGGTAACTTACTTTGGATGGAACGAACACTTTCCTCCCGAGCTTTGATAAGCACAACTCATACACACTCCTCCCAATGGTTGTTTAGCACTGTCAGATTGACGTGGAACCACAACACACTCAGCGAAGATTCCATTACCGGCCTTGCAGTAGCTGCAAGGCTCAGGGACTACTTCACCCACTAAGTATCCGGCTGTTGCATCCCAGTAGTCGGGACGCGTCCGATAAAAATCCTCGTGTGGTTTTCGTAGAGAGAGTTGTCTGCGCAACGGCATTTTCCTCAGAAGGTCAAGTTGTCTGCGGTGCTGGACTTCGCGAGGAACGGCCGCTGTTCTTGCTTCATTTGTTAAGCTTGCCATGAGGGCAGCGCGGACAGGGTCTGCTTCCTCTTCGAAATTATTACCGACAAGAGGAGCGTCTTTGGCTGGAAGCTTGGCTACAGTGGACAAACGACCTTGGGAAGGACCTGATTCCGGAGCTTGTAATTGTGCCGCCACTGGTCTGGTGCTGTCGGGGACCATGGGGTCATCAGTATCACCACATATGGCTGAGTCTAGATGGAAATGTGGATGTGGAGGAGGAGAGAGATAGTCAGGAGTATTTTGAGGAATATTGGGCCAGCCTGGAGGCATAATAGAAGGTAAATCAAGAGGATAGGTGCGAGTTGATCCTAATTCGCCAGTGGCTGCTGCTAGCTCCGCATTTCGGACATCCAATGGTCCCTCAGGATATTTGTAGTCACACCATTGCGGGTACGTGAAGCCAAAGTATTCGTATAAATTGTCTGAAGGAGGGGATGAGGTAGTTGGGAAAGAAACTTCGTCTCTGTTGTAAGACATTTTGTTTTCGTTGTGAATTACTTGGAGAAGATATGACTGGATCAGTTGTATTTGAATTTGACTTGGGTCAGAGAATGATTTTCGAGGATTTGAAGTTGTGTTGTTGGAAAATGTAAACGATCAAAAGAAGACAGTGCTTTTGCTTTGTGGTGATAATTTTTGTAATTGATGGTCACCGTGTTGATGTCTATTCTTGTGTTGATTGCTGGAAGAAACTGACCAACCATAAAAGGACAATCATAAACTTCACTCAACAACAGGAATTAAGTATTGCAATATTTTTACTTCGTCGAAATTCGCCAGCTTCGGCGGCCAGGAATTTCGTCCATGCGTAAAATCCTCTTTTGATACCACTAATTGCTACGAACTTCGTAGGTATTCTCTGCTCTCGAGACTATTCAATGTCTCCCTTTGCTTCTTTTGAAAGGTACCTTTTGAAAATATCTTCTGGCACATTCATGCCTGAGCTTCTCAAAGCCCTCCCCAAGTCCACCTAGATAACGAAATTCCTCTGAAATTCACTCAAAGAGCAACAGAGACGAAGAATACAACTGCAGCATTGCATTTCATCGTTATAGATGGCCATCGCTACCTTTCCAACCCTCTCACCCCATCACGCAGGCGTTCAATGTCCTCTATGTCCACGGAAGGTATTCCGTCAACAACAACGTGCACTGTTTCCTCGAAAAAAATCATAAGTGATGGTTAGATGAAGGGATACTGGAAACAAAGGTTCGAAAAATGAAAGTGTGGCCTGCCGATCCTTTAGTTCTTCAAAGCTCCGCATCCATAAGTTACACCTAAACTTTTCTGAATGCATCACTTTGATCTAGATTAATGATCAGTGTAGCAGGCTTGAAAGCGGCAAAAACGACGTTGCGGCCCTTTTTTGGAGGAAAGGATACGAGAATCTTTAATTTCAACCATCGATGTAAGCCATAGCTACTGCGCTAGCTCTAAGGTTTGCCTCCTTCTCGAGATCCCCAAGGCGCGCGTAGAGGGCTCCTCGTACTTACGATACCAGCATGGGAAAACAGTGAGCGTCCACAATCGGCAGCGAGGATACTCTTATCCAGCCTCTCAATAAACCTGAGCCGCCTTCATCTGCTAGCTTCTGGTTTTGGCACCCTCTTAGCAGCTCGAATTGATCTACTTGTCAGCCTCATAAATATTGGATTGCCGGTGAATAGAGGCATCGGGTTGCTGAGAAGGAAAAGGAGAACTGGCCATTTGCGGCAACGACGACCGCTAGCAAGCTTCTTCCTTCTTCAAGGGAGGATTACCGGGATGCTGCCGAAAGCTTGTTTGAATTTCCGTTTAGAGGATAGGACACAGATTGTATCCACAATCAACAATGACTGAGGACGACACTATCTTTCCAGACAGCTGCAGCCCGCTCACACGAGCGAGGAAATATGAGATATTCAAACTCCAAGAACTAATGTGGTCGGGTTGGCTTACCATTTCATGGTGACCTTTCGAGTCTGTCTGTGTTGACCAATTTACAGGCTCCGCTTCGCTCTTGACTCTGAGAGACCTCACTCTCTTTGCACATCTCGATTGAAATATGGGACAAGCTTTTTTGAATAGCCTCTTCTTAGACTCTCAAATCTAACTGTGCAGTTATCTTAGGTCAAGGTATGTGGCTTCCCCGGTTTCGAAGCGACAATGGACGATGTGTAGAAAAGCCGGATGTTTCTTTCTAGTCTTTTACACCGCAGCTGTGACAATTCGAGTGGCCTATGAACGAATCAGCCATCTGCAAATTAACATAGACTATAGATAGTCCCCCTGTGCATTCAGTCCAAAGGCGGCGCCTTAGAGGAAACCGTTATGAAGAAATGATTCTTTGAAATTCTGGGTCTTCTCTATGGAGATGCCCCCTTCATCTCGTCACTTCAAAGCCCGACGAAACTATGAGAAAACTGGTCCGGAGATGCATTTTTGGAAGCTATCTGCATCCTATACTGCTCCGCAAGTATCAAAACTCTTTTTCATATTTCCTCTTCGCTCTTTCCAGAAATTTACTAATTCCACAGGCGATCTCATCAATCTACAAACCTAGGTATCTTTAAGCCAACGGCACAGTCTCTCAATATTCCACGTATTTTTCTCAGGCATATTCACAGGACAACCTCAACCCACGATATATCGAGGCAGGCTACGTCTTGCCTATAAGTACAACACTCTGCAGCAGTCTCGAAGGCCGCAGACTCAGACGCAGCTCAATCGCAGCCAGGGCTATCTTCCGGTACTGACTTGGCTGCCTCGGAGTCTTTTTCCTCCTGTCTTTAGGGATTTTAGCCCTTTCAGGCTGCATGGAGCGGCGAATTCTGATTCGCCACGTTGGTATACCAGCCCTGAAAACCGGCCAGATATTTCCACACATAATTAGAGTCGGAACCGCATTGAAAGCAAAAGTCGCGTCAGAATTAAGAAGTCAAATTTTCGCTATAAATCTGCTATTCAGATAGCTCGCGTCTTTCAAGCGTTAAAGAGACAACGCTGGCCTGGTAAGAATGTGGATTTTGTTACTCTCAAGTCGGCTATCATGAGCCCAATCAGGAGGCTCAATATCTGCTCGCACTTAGACATCTGCAGCTGACATAGAAAGTACCGGATACTTGGAGCGTTCCCACAGCCAAAACGAAAGCGACCATTCTGCATATGTGATCTTGAAATCACAATATTGAACCAAAACCGTAGGATTGATTTTGATTTTGGGCAAGCTTCACATATTCGATTCCCTCTATATCTGATGTAGGTTTTTTAGTCAAGCTAGCTATCGATTGCTTGCCATCCCGCAA
Organism: Botrytis aclada; assembly: GCA_014898285.1. NCBI lineage: Eukaryota > Fungi > Ascomycota > Leotiomycetes > Helotiales > Sclerotiniaceae > Botrytis > Botrytis aclada. Next base: position 376,269 of record RCSV01000013.1, read on the forward strand.
ACCCATCACCAACACGAGAGCTAATAGCTTCAAAAGCACCAGTTTCGAAGGTTATGCCGCTAACTCTCGGTCGCTTCGACAATCGGCTGGAGATCCATCATAATTTTATGGTCGAGGGTACACTGTGCCGTCAAACGCACATTTTACCTCTTGGAATTTCGGCGGGTTTGTATTCTTGAGCATCAATTCAATACTCAAGCTTATCTTGGTATCAAGTTCAAGATGATAATGACAGAAAATGAAACCCATAGAAACGCCGCTGAGTCGTAGGTAGAGAATAGTGCCTAGAGCGAGTTGGCTATATAACTTCGAGGATCTGGCTAGAAACAGCTGTATGGGGCGCTTCGTGATAACGGCTGGTGATTTGATGGTTTAGTCTATTTTTCTACTGTTATATCGATTAGTTAGTTAACAAGCGCTTGAATACCCTTGAACTTACACATTTCCAGCCGTTACCATTCCCATGCACTTGTTGCGACATTCTCCCTTGACCTCTCTAACAACGCCACATTGGTATTCCCTAATACTTCCATCTATCTTCCACAGCTCTACTCCTTTTCAGGACGTAGAGGTTGTTCATATCAGCTGTCATGAACATGAGTAATGCCCCTGATCGATTTCTCCTCCTCCTGTAAAGCCGGTGGTAGTGACCTCTACATCAGCTGTTTCGCTCTCCTTTCGCAGACTGATTTCCGATCGTATACTGTTGATCTTGCCATTTGAATTGACTTCAGGCTTCTGGCTTTTTCAAATGGTCAAATGAGAACTATGAGGACTGAAGCGAAGAAGAATACATCTGCTTCCGTGCATCATTTTTGTGGAATACTGAAGTCCAACATGGAAGGTCTAGGGGACAACCAAAATTAGTAAACGCATTTTTTTTTTGACGGAGCTCTTCTGTCTCCTCCGAGATGTTTTCCAGAAACTTGCCAGGAAACTGCTGCAACATACGCATTTGATTTCAAATGGATGATCAACTAATGGTTAAATGATCTTTCACCATTGTGAAGAGTTTTTAATGATGAGATGAAGTCATCTCCATAAAGATATATATATGGGGAGCGAGAAGTGGACCTGCAGGAGGGAGTCTGCAAGCATTTGCTGACAAACATTTGAAGAGAAAATGTTGGATTGAGAACCCATAAGCAATCGAAAAAAAGCATTACTTGCCCATTCATGTCAGAAGTCTTACCAAGACTTCGACTTTTGCAGATGATGTTGATTGTTTGGTTGATTTCCCTGCTTCCAAATACAAATCAAAATTCCTTTAATTCCTTTAATAATGTGAAACAAACAAACAACCTTGAACTTGGAATTCAACACGCCAGATTTACAATTCAATCTCACTTTGCCTCTTTAAGTATATTAGCCGAAGGGGCTCGAGCGCCTTAATTCAATTGTACAATTCAGAAACAAATTTGGACAATTTACATCTTTCAATTACTAATCTTGTTCTCCATCAACATTTTTTGGAGATGATGGTTCCTGGGCATACTCTGTACTTGGAGAATCTTAGATCTTCTTTAAAGTTCCTCCACAGACAACCTTATCAGGCCATTATGAAGCAGCAAGCAGAAGGAATTGTCTGTCTTCACATCACTTCCATTGCTCAGTGAATATCCGTAGAATTGGTTTATGGGAAATGAGCTTGATATTTCAGGTATGTGCATTAGCTCAATATCCTTTTTCCATCTTTGTTTACACCATGACAAGACTACATGTTATAATCCTCAGGGTTTTCATAGGTGGTTCTGATTGGCTCACTCGATAACTTCGAAAGCTATCTCGAGGAAGTCGAGCAAGCAAATTGCACTAATCCCTGCGCTAAGACTTCTCATTCTGGTTAGACATACTGATGGACCTCAACATGTCAAACAGCCTTTCTCCTTCTACTCACAGATGCGCCCCTACAGACTAAATCATCGAGCTTAGCATTTGTACGTAAGAACCAGTGAGATAGGCAATACTTGTTCTTGCAACATTGGATACAGGTACTTGCAAGCTGCGATAACTTTGGAAACGTCAAAAGACGAGAGAGCTGTCTGTCGCCAAAGGGACTATAAAGGTAAAGAGAGGTTCGTAGTGGATGAGTCGACATATCACTAACTTCCCTTGAGTATTCGGATACAGCCTGATTTGAACTTATAACATATATCTACGGGGTTTATTGGGATTTGACGGTCAGCACTAGGCCAACTGGAGTTTGTGGATACGTTATGGCCAGCAAAAAGTACCGACTCTACCCCTTAAATGAATAATCTCGATCTTCTTCACCTTCGAATCAGCTATCACTGAACTTCGAAATCTTCGTTATGAGTAGAGTGCAGCAGTTGAATTCTCTCTCTACTTCCAAGTTCTAGTGTTCTTCTATCAGACCTATGAGCAAGTGCTGCTTAGTTCTTCATTAATTCTGCTCTTTGTGGCTATTCATGTGCCTCTCTCAATTGAGTCATAATATCCATACGTTTTATTGAAGTAATCATGATTTATTACATGTTGTTCTAACTTCCCTCCATCTTTTTCCTATTTTCACAGTAAAACAGCTTTTGCGCATGCAAATTTCATCTGTACTAAGTAGCGAGATTTACCTGAAATTATTATCTAGCTCACCGCATATATTTCCAAAGAAATCATGTGCAATCTCTTATTCTATATTTCTAGACTCCGAACTTGCGCATATACGAATGATCATCTTATCCAACACCAATCATTCTCCCCTTTCTTTTTAAAACTTCTGCAAAATGAGTCCACCATAATTCAACCAATTATGAATAGCCTATCTCATTGAACCCCTCCACCAATCAACCCCTTAACTACCCAATCTCGTAAGGATAAATGCAAGTAACAAACGCCACTTTGTTCCACGTGGTGGCTTTGCTACCATCATTTATCCTTTTTCTGCCCTCGGCTTATTTGAATTTGTGATACCTCAAAAAAGATTGGGCTACTCGCAAATCGACAGTAGCAAATGTACGGAAAGGTGTGACATACACCGTGTAGGCTGTTTTTGGGAGACGGATTAATTCGCTTGTTACATCAGTCTGTTCAATGATACACATATCACTGATCATCTCCATAATGTATCTCCCTATACATCGAAATTCCATATCAATTCCTCCCACTTCCTTATACCACAGTTCCTGTATCGCAAAGAGCCAGTGGCATTCATTTATACCGTCTACTTGACTCCTTCAAGCCACTTTTCCTGCACGCTAATCTCTCACACACAAGAAACAAATCGAGGGATGCAAAGTTGTGACGCCATAAAGCCACCGCGATGACATTGATATGAACCATCCCGCATTACGGTAGTAAGTCAACACCGATTAATTAAAGGATCGCGATAGGATGGCGACCAAAGTTGAAGAAATCCTACCCTTTCCCACCCCCACAACCAATCGGTACATGCGAGAAATAAACATCATGCGATAAAGACTTGGCAATTCCCTACACAAGCTACCACATGTTATTATCGCAACTGCCAAAACTATAATACATTTACTAGTTCGATATACGAGCAGCGCATTTTGTATGGACGTTATACGAATGCGTTCTCACATGTGCACCATCATAATTACTTATCATTACTACCTTGCCACAACACACCACAATACAATACAACACTGCGCTCATACCTCACACTACGGTATAATATTATAATACAATACAATACAATACAATAACTTATCTGCACAGCACAGCATAACACTACATCACATGGCGCACGAGGCCTTTCCGTGAGCCTCTACTGCACCCCAACTTCAATTTATCTTGAGCAGAAAGGCAAAGTAAGATTTTAATACCGATGTGAGGTTACTCGGCAAGGCAGATAGATGAACGCATGATTATCTTGTGCGGTTCCACATGTTGTGCAGCCGAAAGATGAATAGGTGAATGGATATTCTCCATGGGAATTATTTTGAAAGTAATCTTTTGTAAGTAGATTGGTTAAGCACGTATAATTTTAGGCCGAAGGTCTAGCTTACTTGATGGATATTATCCGTACTGTATGAGAAGCACAAGAACAATCCATCTATATCATGCATTAATTTAGGAATTATCTAGCAATAACACCAATTGACTAGCAAGTTGCAACCGTCTTATTTCAATCCCCATTCCCATTCACTTAATAATCTTCAACCCAATGAGTTGAACGCCTCAAAAGCTTCATCAGCAACCACTACACAACATCAAAATCCCTCCACATCCCCTTGACATCTAACACTAACCCTCCCATCCATCCAATGAGCCCCATACCGTTTCCAGATCCCACAACTAATACCACCATAGTAAGATCGGCTTTCTTGTACCAATCACCCCGACCCTGATTCACTTTTGCGTCATCCCATATCTTCCCTCCCCGGCCGCCTTCCCGTTGCCTTCCCGTCCTATTCTCCTCCCGCCAGTCCATTAAATTACAGTTCCTACCGGCCCAGCCTCCAACTCAAATAGGTACCGTGAACATTGTCATCAGATGAAACCCCATTCAACCGAATGACGCTATGAGATGTCCGCATACACATGCATACAGTATATATGCACCAGTACACCCCAGTAAGCATACACAGACATCTCCCTACACTGAGATAGATAAATATAGCCAACAATCAGCCAACTAACTAACCAAATTACTAACTAACTAACTAACTAACTAGTATTCCCCAAAAGTAAGACCTCACAACATCCCATCCTCATTTTCCTCACATCTACATTCAAATTAGCATACATGCATGCATGCATGCATATATACCGTACAATCATGCAAGCCATCATAATGTCACTATCGCTGCCTATAGCTGTCGTACGTTTATACACAAAAGATATAGCGAATTCTAACTTTTGTGAGTTAGTAGGGCAGACTGCTTACAGTTAAGCTACGATACCAGTATAGGGCTGAGCCGGTAGCTAGCGACGCTTTTAGTGTCTCTGAAGATTGATTGAGAGGATTTTTAGTATTTGAAATTCATTTGATTTTTAATGCACTACGTAGTGCGCTAAAGTACGCCAATATATTAAATAATGTTCATTACTAACAGGAGTTCTCGCTCGCAAGTATCCCTCCTAATCTATAAAAATGATTTTGATGACTCGGTAATGTGCAATTTTCTTTCCGTCGACCTATTTGGCGCCTGTACGCCAATCTTACCCCATTTCCTGATTTATCCCATCCTAGTATCCTGTATTCTTTCCCATCCTGTCGTTCCGTAGCAGCCTCATAACACAATATTATTTGAGCTTCAGTAATCTCTCCATACCCGATCCATACCCAAGCCGATCTCATTCAATCATAAACCCAATACAAAGTTCCAAAAGCCTCATGCCGCTCGTCGTGTTCTAGCACAACTTATCTTGTCCATACCCATATCCAATGCGCCCACGTCTTGAAATTCTCCATACTAATCCCCTCATCCGGAAACTCCAGTCTCCCCTTTCTCTTCTCACTCGCAGCTTGAATCGTGTTCCTCAAATCATTTGATCTTTCCGGGCCCCAATTTCGTATTTTCAGTCCATGTTTATTAATTTTATAGCCTATAATTAGAAGAATAAACACCGGGATCTATTCCGTGTTAGTCCAAAAAAGTCAATAGCAGAGTCAGGGAAGCTACAACATACAGATACATAACTGGCAATGAATCTTCTAACATCAAAAGGTCTTTCAAGGAACGCAGAAACACCGTTAAAAGTAACGAGAATAATACATGCAGCCATACCGTAGAAGCCTTTAAGCCATTGACCGTGTGATTTGTATGGGTAACGGGGATGATCGCGGTCATAATGCGCTGCTTGCCTTTCCGATGCATTTCCATAGAGTTTAGTATCTTCGAGTCTGTCATTTGTGGCGTTAGTGGGCTGCATGAATGAAACACTAACGGTTGGGGAAAGCAATATGGAAAAAGAGAATTGAGACATACGTCCGAAAAAATCCGAGATAAGTAGCACAAATCGTGGCGTAGACGATAAGAATTGATGAAGTGCAGTTTGAAGCCAATTCACTTAATCGCTATTTTTCAAAATTAATTTTCAAAGCATCGCAATAAATGGATGGGTGCAGGTACTCACGATCGCAGTTGTGCCAGTCCTGCCCATGAAAGCCACTAGGGCCATAGCAGCCGTTGCTAACACCGCTCTGATTGGAACACCCGATCTAGTTTGCCTTAATCTCCTGGCAATGAATTCTGGCCCAGCCTGATCCTGTAAAGCTAAAGTATGTAAGACTCTCGATGCCACATACATAGAATTGATGGCACAAGTAAAGGACGCAAAAGCGAAGATGGCGTTGAAGAAATGGGCCATGGCTGGCAACCCCGCTTCGACGACTGCAATAACAAAAATGGAGTGCGCGCCAACCGATTGTCCTTTTCCATTGATGAAAGGATGAGTGTATGGTACTATGAAAGATGCTGTGATCATGGCCATGGTGTAGAGAGTGACGATACGAATGGAGATCTTTCTTGCGGCCATTTTCATACTCTCAGCATTAGCAAGCGATTTTGACTCGGCCGCAGTTGCTGCTACAATATCCATTCCAGTATATGAGAAGATGACATTAATGATAGTTGTCCTGTAGAGATAGTCAGCTATCTATGGGCACTGAAGATCGTGATTCGACATACCACATCCCAAGGAATGAGCCGGCGGGGCCTTCAATCTTTCGCTGCAGGTTTCCCTCTTCATCTCGAACGGAGTAGGCGTGGTTGAAAAATCCCCACGGATGGCACCAATCTAAACATATTAAATCAGTAAAAAACATAGCACTTCACGGTGAAGAATGCTCACATTTAGAGTTTGGGGGTGACGTATAATAAGCATCTGAGCTAGCTATCGGAGTGTCAGCGCAGAATAGTCGACAAAAGAATACTGTACGCACGTTGCTTAGTGTCAAGAATAAGCATCAAAACAATGACCATTGTGATAAAGATGATCTTGATGCAACCGAAAGCATACTCTAATTCTCCAAAATACTGTACTTTGATCAGTAGCGGTAACGATTAGTGGGTGCTGTTGGATACTTACTTTGACAGGAAACATATTGATAGCAGTAACAATTATGAGGAACAATCCAATCCAAACAGCAGGGTCGACACTTTCCCCAATTTTCCAAGCTAGAAATGTTCTTCCGTCATCGTAATGAAATCCAAGAGTTCCAGAAACAGCAACAAGTTCTTCTGCGGCAGTGACAGCCCATGCGAACCTTTTGGTCGTCAATATTCCCTCTCGACCTCTTTCATGATTGAGTTTACTCACCAATACATCCATCCAACGGCAAACCCAACGCCGCGATCTAAGAATCTTCGAGGAAACTCCACGACTGGGGCATTGACAGGCATAAGAGCGGTCATTTCACCTAGACAAGATATGACAGAAGAAACCACTGTTCCCATAATAATGTACGCCATGACGGCGCCGCCTGGTCCAGCTCCAGCAAGAGATCGACCACTACCAAGAAAAAGTCCATTTCCAATTGTCCTGTAACCATATTACGTTATTGATGTGCTTGGGTAGAATTTGGCTTCGAGGAACGTACCCAGAAAAAGCTATCATCTGACATACGATATACGTCGTTAGCCATTGTTTCTGACAGAGAAACGCTCAGCCATCGCTCAACAACTCACATTAATGTGCCGTTCGCCTAGTGTTCTCCTAATGATAATTAGTGGTCGCAAAGATTGAATGGTACAGATTGGCGCACCACAAACTCTCCCCTCGGCGTTCCCGACGGTCTTCAGGGTAATTGGGCTCTGCATCTGGACTTGTCCGACTTCGAGTTTGATCGATATCAAATTCGAATATTTGCGGTGGAATCACCGCTTCAGGTTTTTCATGATCCATCGTAACAATGGTCGGTCGAAATTTAGAGTCGAAAATGTTATGACAATCCGCGCAAAAGAGGTCGAAGGAATCAGGGTCGCCCAGAATCATATATATCTGCACTGCCTCGATGTAGACAATCTTCCGCATTATTTAGCCCCTGTACGTGTGGAAGGTCTAATGTAACCACATTGAAGGGACGACTAATTATATCGCACAAAGCTGATGCCTACTCACAGGGGCCCCCGCATCCGCCGCTCTTTTGAGTAGTACTTTGTTTTAACCTCGTGAGAAAACATGCTCCTACCATATGTTTACAAGATATAAAACCGGATAAATATGAACCTCAAACAGGAAGAAAATGCCGATTTTCGAACCAACCAGTCAAATACAGAAGATAAAGCTCTGGAATGAGATCAATCCCGAAAACCTTATTGTCAGATTTATTTTTGAAGCTGGTTCTCTCGTCTGGAACTTCCACAAGAAGAACCAAGTCTGTGCTATCCTTGTGGACTTTCAACCAGCATTTTCATTGATCCTTAAAGTGGGTTACATTGCATATGATAAACCCTGATACCGGTTCAGCCCTCCGGGTGGCCAGATAGTAAATGATCCAATGGTGTACAGGAGATACGAATAGACGAAACGGTCTGTATCCGTAGCTGAGATTGGATGACCTTCCAAATTGGATCAAGTGAAAGAGACAAATCTGGGCAGAGTCTTCTTGAACAAGGGTAGTTTCTGAAAAAAAAAAAGCCTATCCAAAGACCTTGCTTGAACGTTCTCTTGAAGTGACAGCGGGGCCACCCATTTCGTCCCTCATGGTACCCTAGCTATTACTGTAAACGGTCGCGGGTTGTGGTCGTCAGGAAACCAGCCCAATACGATCCGATCGAGTTGATGATCTTCGCCCTTCATGGTCCATTTTGACACGCATCATACTTATGATATACTCTCAAAGCTTGCCATTATTGCGGCACCAAATTGAGGGAGTCAGCCCACGTGGCGACCAGACTGCTTCGAACCGTTGAAGCTACTACGTAGATTGAGAGCTCATGCCATCAACACACCATGCCGACTCCAGCCTCGGCCGCATCACCACAATTTACACGTCTGGCAAACATTTGGAAGCTATTGTCCCTGCGCAGCGACATCGATAATATAATTTTGGAACTGGTGGGGCAGTTTTCCCTCGAAAAAGTATATTCTGATGGCGATAAGGAAACCTATCAAAACCTGGTCATAACCCTATTTGCTCAACTCAACGCCATTTTTTATGTCCAACGCCTTTCTATCCCATCTGCGAAGCTTCAAAAGAATGGGTGGTACTTTGGATTTCTCGCTAGCTGGGAGGTGACTCTGCGGATGATCGAGTTTGTCTTGCACATTGTTATCGAAGGTCGAGAGAGTTTATGGGAGTCGCGACAGTTGAGAGACAAATACTTGGCCGAGCTGTTATTATCTGCGCTTCGTGTCCTCCAGCTGTTACCACAACCACAATCCGATGGACAATCTCAATCCAAAATCGAATTGCAGAGAAAGATTCGTCGCGATAGATTCGGGCGCATCCATCGTTCACTGGAACATGTGTTTGACAGTTATCCGGGGCCGAAATCATTTTTGTTGTTGGTTTGCAGAGAAATAACTGAATCATTGCGGGGTTCCGAGCCTAACCCACTAGCTTTACCCTCTAAATTAAGGGATGAACTGCCAAATTTAGCAGAAGAATTGGTAAGAGCCACTATATTAACGTCTTACTTATGGGGCTCCGCTAGGCCTAAGCTTTCTACGTACCCTTCTAGAACCTTTTCATCCAAATCTACGAACCTAAACTGACTGACATCCTTCTTCATCTACAGTATCCGTTGAACGATTGCTTCTCGACAAAATATGTGTCTACTCTCATACTTGCAGATGGGTCAGGTGGAGGAGGAGGAGGAGAAGGAGGAGGAGGAGGTACTGGGGGAGGTGGATGGCTCGCACAATTCCTTGCGCTTCGAGACATTACTCAATTCGTCGTCGCGGCCTCAATTCAATATACGATAAATGGAGAAACTCGCGATGCATATCTTCCAGCAGCGTCAGAAAGAACGAGGAATGCGGTTTTACGAGCGATTGAGAATATGCGAATGCCGCCACGATTCTCTAAAGAAGATTTGGTCGGTACTTTCACTGATCAATATCGAATCATCCTTCCAGACACACCAGATTTGAGAAGACAGTCGATGCAGATAGAAATAGATGATAAGGAACTGGATGCGATAGATGCACTATGTCTACGACTTAATGATCGTCAAATTATAAGTCGCGTGAGTGATAGGGAGATGATGCATACTATATCTGAAATTACGAAAAGGATTCTTGCTCTTGATGATCCAAGCCGGCATGCCAAATCGTCAAGACCGAGAATATATACGCTCAATTGCTCCAAATGTCATTTAGCCGGTGCCTCACAGATGAGATACTTAGAGAATCTGAAATTTCCGGTACGCCAAGTATTTTACTAGAATTTAACTTCTGACATCATTATCGGGGAAGGTTCCGAGCAATAGTCTGAATGTGGACTGACGCTGATGGAATAGCATGCTGACGATGATCTCTATGCTCAGTTGGAGAATCAAGATATAAATGAGGTTAGATTACCCTCAAAGACAAAATGCGTTCAATGCGAAGAACCAGTTACAATAATGCGTGAGATGGCACTTGCAAGGCAAGTTTGGGATCTTCTTGAGCCATTTGAATCTCATACAGATGCTATGCATTTGGAACGGCATGTCCCAACATACTTCCAACTTCCACCGCCAAAAATGGATGGAGCAAGCTCTTATCATCCAGCTTACGGTAATTCAAGTGCAAGCAACGTGAAGATGCGCACGTATGATACTGAACCACCTTCACCCTTTCATAACAAGACAAATTTTATCTCTGCAGCTGCTCAAGATCGGTCTAGGTCTCTGCCTCATACTATGCCGTCTCAAGTGTCGCCTACTGTTGGTACTTTCAGCCAAAGATTAGATACCCCCCTCACCCTACCTTCTTCCTCTTCTGATTTGGTATCGCTGGATGGTTCGAGGTCAGGTGAAACCTCGAGAATACCAGAGCTTCGGAAGAATTCTACTAATACGGACGAGACGCCATTTTCTCCAGATTCCGTTGGCAATACTTCACCGAATGACCATACCCCATATGGAATGAACTCTGAAGGCGGAACTTATTTTGTGAGCCGACCAACAATAGGCCAGAGCCATTCTGATAGAAAAAAGTCAAAAGGTGGATCTAAATGGACATCGGTCTTTACTGGAACGCGAAAGGAGTCTATTCCAGGACAGTCCGTCGAAACCACATCACTCTCCTCATCATCACTGGAGGCCCAAAGACTGGATGAAATAAATTTAGAAAGCTTAGTTCGAGTACCGAGAAAGACTTCGAAAAGCAAAAGCGCTAAAGCAATCAATATCTCTTTGTCACAAAACTCAACAAATGGTCTATTTTGGACTCAATCTTTGATACAAATTTGGGATATGGGAGCATCCCCTCCCGCGATGACGCGTGTATTCCCAACAGAGAGTAGCTGTTATAAGGCATCTGTAACCAAAATGTATTTAGCTTATATAATTGGCACCCGAGATCCAAAGCTCACAGTATGTCCCTTCAGTCTATAGCAATACCCTAACGATCTTTCTATTTACTAACAATAAAGTAGCTTAGAATAGTCAACTTACAAACATCAGCTCCTGTTGTAGAGTATCCTTTACCCCCAAATCTTTGGGCAAGCAGCATAGCCATATCCCCCAACGAAAGCACCGTCGCAGTAGGATTCACAAACGCAACGGTTTACTTTTTCAAGACCACCCAATCATCTGAACCCAGAGAAGATCGTCTCCATAGTCGCATACACAATGAATGCGAAGATTGTCCGGAGGTGGAAACCCTCTCCTACTCAGACGATGGAATGCATCTTCTAGCCAGTACCCGAAGTGCCAAAAGCGGAGCCATCCAAATATATTTTTGGATGACTCCAATGCAATCGTCTCAAGAACTAGTTTCTTGTAGATATCATGTTCCATTACATGAATCAGAAGATAGAGGTCTCTCGTCCGCTATTTTTCGCTCAAGAACGGGGATTGAAGAAGTTCTGGTCTGCATAACAACTTGGACACAATCCGGTGTTCCAGTCCTAGTTCATCCTAAAACAGGCCAGAAAACGGATATCAGAACTGCGCCTAACCGATTCGGAAAGTTGGGAAGTCGTATCCAATGCGCTAGTTTCTCTCCATCAGGAAAAGAATTAGCAATGGTTAACGAAAAGGGGCATTTGTATTTGATTTCGGCCCTAAATTCTAGCCCATTGGACATTAGAAAAATAGCAGTTTCAAGAGAACTTACTATTAAATCTGATTCATTCGCAATGGCGTTTATGTCATTGCCAGATGAGGAGGCCGCGATTGTTATGGCATGGATTGATCCTTCGAAGGCGGAAAGGGGAGTGGTTAGGAAGATTCCTTTGACCAGTGTGAGTGTTCTCTTTCGTTCCTTTGCCTCGAGGATTTTCGGGCAGTTGACTCACTATATCAATTCAAACATCTTTTTGCTTTTTCAATTCCGCCCCCCAAAATATATGAGACTGATACATTTTAGAACGATACAATTACCCCATCACCCATCCTCCACAAATCAGAAGCAAACTCTGCAAGTCCCACACCCAATACGTATATGTCGGGTGCAATAAATGAATTACCAGGAGACTCAAGACCAACTGAAATGGTGGCTGATGAGGAGCCGATTACGAAATATAGGATGATGGGATTTGTTAAGTTTCCGAGAAAATAGAGGGTGAGGATATGGTAGAATTTGGAATGATTGGAATGAGGAATATGACAAGTGGTGATAAGAAATGACAGCAAATAGAAGAGGGAAAAGAGAGAAAATACGATGATGCCGGTGAAAAATATCCAGTGGAATGTCAGCGGATGAACCAGAGCTTGTTATCTTGGTGAGTGGCTTCGTTGGATCACGAGATATATCTTTTATTCTACTCAAGTACCTCATCTAACGACACGACTAGAAAACTCTCCGGGTCCATGTATTGAAATTCTTGGAAAACGGGAAAGTAATTTAGAAATGTGTATATAGGAGAATGTTCAAAAAGAATCTGAAGTTGCAATAAAATCTTATTAGATAGCTTCATCATGATTGATAGATGGATTTGGTGATCTCTACTCTACGCATGTAATGTAATGTAGGCACCCGCCTTCTTTTTGAGAACTTGATAGATTGATACGGTATGAAGGCTGTAGTGCGAGATGTAAGATGAACGAATCTGAAACTGTTGAAATACTTTACTTTACTTATATCATATAGAAATTGTTCGATATCGTCTCGTCTCGCTGCACATCTCTTTTCATTCCGCTGGTTCGCGTGTATGTTCTTTCCTCTTCTTTTCTCTTCTCTTCTTTCTCGTTAAGGCTGGTTATCTCTTGAGCGTAGGTAGGTAGGCATTGGGGGTTTGATGATCATTGCTTCCTTGTTTTTTTTGGTTTGTGTTTGTGTTTGTGTTTTTGTGTTGTGATTCGTACTGTATTTTTTGGGGGGGGGGAGAGGGGGGATTTGACTTTCTTGATGTTTTTTTTTGAGCTTTTTTCATACTCGGGTATATATATACATTTATGGTATATATCTAGATTGTATCTTATGTATTATATTTCTTTCTTTCCTTTGTTTTCTACTTTATTATTAGTACTTTGATATCGATAAGATTATCGATAAATAGGTAAGATAATGTAAAGTAAAGTATAGTAAGGTAAAATAAAGTAAAGTAAAGCAAACATGAATTATGAATACAAATATGAAATCAAAGCGGAATAGGAGTAATATGTCTTTATATTTTCATATCTTCATATCTTCACCTCTTCACCTCTTCACCTCTTCACCTCTTCACCTCTTCACCTCTTCATATCTTCACATCGGAATGGGGAGTCCGGGGGGAATCCGGGAAAATCATTTAATTTCGCGTCGCTGCTACTCCCCTTATTATTTCTCTGGCATCTCGGGACTTTCCATCGCAGCTCGTTCTGCTGAAGGCTTATTAGAACAGAATATATATGATTATAAAGCCCTTGAAGATATCTTTATCATTACAATATCGAATTTCATTTCAATTTCAATACTTTTTACAAGAAGGATATTGCTTTTTGTTGTACTGCATGCAACATTTTTAGTGAATTTCCATCAAATGTTCCTCCCAGTGTACAAACCAATGGGAAATAGAGATGGTTTATTGTATTCGAGGTTAGATATGATGCAAAGTTAATAGTTAATGCGGATATTGTATTCCGTATAACTTAAAGAAATTCTGATTTTGAATTTGATTCTAAGTTGAATTTTGATTAGAATTGGTGAGATGATGTGATGTGGAGATAAGATGATTTGAGAAAAGAGAACGGGACTTGGAATCAGGAAATCAATGGAAGTGAAAGTTATGATGAAGTGAAAAGATGTGACCCATCACAATGTGTGAGTGGGTTGGACTTCTATATACGCAAGTTCGCAGTCTGCAGAACTCAACTCTTTTCTTCGCGGTGAGATGGTTGGGGCTATCTGCTAGATGGTAGACTTGTCATAGGAGGGATAGGGTTTGGATTTTTTACGCTATATTTTTTTTATGATCGGTTTTTGTGGATATATAAACGAATCTTACAAAAAGGAGAGAAAGAAAGAAAAGATCTACACAATTTCTCCCCATCCCATCCCATCCCATTCTTTCCTCTCCTCCATTTCATCAACCCAAAAAGCACCTCCTCTCCTCTCACTTCACCCCCTCCCCTCTCCCAGCAGCCCCAAACCTACCCAAACAACACCACAGCCCCGACACACAACCCGACCAAGGCCAGCATTTCCCCCCTCCCGACCTCCCTCCTCCTCCCCATCCCCACCGCCCTGACCGGCGTCCCCGGTTTCACCGTCATGCCCGACTCATACACACTCCACGTTACATTTCCCGCGCTGTTTCTGGCATCTAATCCCCACTCTACAAATCCTACATACGTGTTACTCGAGATGTATACTTCTCTCCAGAAGTAGTTGAGCAGGGGGGAGATGTCCATTGCGGTGAGGGTGGTGGCGTTGATGGAGGGATACCATGTGTATATTGTTTGTGGGACTTGCGGGTTATCATTTACGGGTGTGGAGGAATTGGAATTGGGATTTGAAGAGGAAGGGGAAGAGGAGGTCGATGGGGAGGTTTGCGATACGTAGAGAGTATATGATATTCCGGCGAGATTGATGACCGGTCGTGTGATTGTGGATGCGGTTTCGTTGTAACCTAGGGGAATGAGACCCCCGTAGTTCGCTTGCCAGATTGAGATTTTGGTCGCGGAAAACCGTTTGTCGAGGGAGAGGGAGGGTTCGAGATCGAGATAGATATTGAGGTAGCAGGCGGCGATGACGGATGCGTTTTGGAGGGAATCGGGGGAGGTGGCGGAGATGGTGTGGAGAGGGTTGCCTGGATAGAGAGCCCAGTTGTTGGTGATGGGGAAGAGGGAGATGTTGGAGATGGGGATGGGGAGGATGGAGGGGAGATTGAGGGTTAGTGAGGGGAAAGAGCGCGGGGTCGAGATATCGTGGGAGGACCAGGAAAAAGTTGTGTTGAAGAGAGTTGTTGAACCTACGCTACCGCTATTTTCGTCGGCGAGGGAGAACTTGAAAGAGGTGGAATTAGTTTTTTCTCTTATTGTTTCTTCTTTTTAGAAGAGAGATGAACTCACATCTGTACATTGATACCCACTTTTGTCGGTGGTCATGAGATCTGGGAAGAATGTGTATCTTCCAGAGTTCGTTGTTGCATTTGAAGAATCACATATTTGTGTTGTTTGTGCATATATTAATGGTGTGAGGAAGGGGAAGAGGTAGATGATGAATTTATATCGAGGGCTGAAAAGCATTATGCAAGGCATGTACAAAAAGAAAAGGATTTGGTTCAGATGAGAAACTAGAAGATAAAACGATTGAGTGAGTGAGTTTTGGGAGATGGAATAGATATTGACTTACACAATGGTTATGAAAATTGCAATGAAAGACTTGGAAAGTCATGAGGACATGAATGCAGTAAGTTTCAGGCTTGTTGAATGGTTGTTGGTGATAAAGGATGGACGTAGCGACTGCTTGTGACTGTCTGGCTCCGGCAGCAAGATAAATATGAATATAGAATTAGATCTTGAGGAGTGTAAGAAATTGAAGATAAAACGCTTGAGTGCGATACTACACAAGACACAAGACAATAGGAAATAACAAAAACAACTCAGCAACTTAGTTGAGTGAACTAGATAAGTGCTCCCAGAAATCGACACTGTAGAATTGGAAAAATGAGAGAACCAACCAACAAGAGGATAATGAATAAGCACTTTCCTTTACCTCCAGTATACCGAATGTCGAAATATCTTGACTCTTCAACGGTCTAAATTGTTGGCCAAGAATTCCTACGATGTGGAATATGCTGCGCCTTGTAGATTACAACTGAAAAGTCCTCACTTAAGGTCTATCCAGATCCAACGGAGATTCTGATCTACGAGACCTACTTTGTTGGTTAGGTTATACTTATGTCTATTTGTTGGGACTCGCTCCTCTCAAAGGACGTTTTCCATCACCACCCAGAGCGTGTATTCGACAGAATAACCACAAGGAGAGACAACCAAGATAACTGGTCAATTTCGAGGTCCCCAATTCAATCATGTAACATAACGTTATCCTGTGCAAATGATCGAGAAAAGGTCTAGTAGCCTCTAAGTCTAGCCTCTCGGTCTCGTAGTCGGCCATCAAACACGCCTTCGTAAGCGCCGTCATTTGTTTTGAGAAATTCGTCAGCGTTTATGTCACCAGCAAAGGTTTTTCGTCGCCTATAATATAGCGTCTTTTCAGCCCTTCATTATCTAGTCTCGTTCTACAAGCCATGCCTCGCCCTCGGACTTTTCACCAAGTTTCTGGGTACCGGTACCTGACTAACTACTTAGCATGAAATTCGAATCTTTTCTTTTGGTGAATTCGTCTGATGTTCCTTTATCTGTTGCTGCGTAATTAAGGTTCGGTGCCGAAATGATTTGTGGTTTTATACGGATATGCGTTGTTTCAGGGTTCTTGCTAATAGTGATAATTGCTAAATCATGGCAACTCTACTCTGTGCCCGTGCCAGATTGAAAGGGAGTTGAGGTGATTTCCATGTAGTTCGTATAGTTACATTTCTGTATTAAATGATAGGAAATATTATCTCCTCATTCGTAGCACTTCAATTTAAAGTCGTGCGTTGATGTTGTTGCTTTTTAAATTGTGGTGAGAAAACGATTCTTATCACAAATTCAAAGTGTGGCCAGTGCCTTGATGGATGAGTAGGTACTGAAAACCACGTGATGATTTATATAGATCAACAGATTGCTCCAGGGGATGAAAATATCATCTTACTTGATTGGTTTTGGGATCATATGAATGCATTCCGGATTCTCCTTTACACTTGTTAGAACAAAAGATTCGCAATCCTTAAATGAGGTCCTGCTGGAAGAATGTTGGTGTGATGGTGGTGATGATCGCTAAGGGTCGAGCATTGTCCATTCCACCAAATCCTCTTTTGACGCATCCAATCAGTAACCAATTTGTCCCTCAATTTGTCATGAGCTTACAGTCTGTGACAGTCAACGTTGGTGTTGACTTAGAGGTATTTCAACATTGCTACTTGAGAGTTCGTGATTTCAATGTTTGCTGGGGAGTGACAGATTGTACTTTACCTAGTCCTCACAAGCTCATGGTTCACAACGGTTTTCAGCTAGCCGTGATGCAATTTCATTGGACATACCCACAGAACTGTCAAGAAGGGACAGCCGCTCAAGATACAATTTTGTCATGGAAAACTCGACCGCTATTGCGGATGCTGGCAGCGCCAGTGACATCACTCATCTGATACGATACGTTTTCGATGATCATGAGAAAACACTCTAATCATGTAAAGGTAGTCACTCTCTCCTCAATTGGAGTCGATAATAAAAGAGGTTCCGAGGCATTTAAAGATGTTTTCCAATCAACAAAAGCGTGAGAATGAATATGCGGAGACCTAGGTGGATGTCGATCTTTGTCTTCTGATTCGAGGGTATACCCTTCATGTTTCGAACTTAGCACTTTGCTTCTTTCATCTTATGCTCATCAAAGCCGAGAGAAAATGACAAGAAAACGGAGATTTGGCTTTACTCGCAGATTTTGCGCAGCTTATCAAGTATTTGCTTCACGACCCTTCATTTCTCTAGCGAGCTTTTGCCAAGTCAATTTTCAAGAACTATCAACATAATCTTCTATGCAGAACTCTTGGGATTGCGCGGTAATCAAAATAGCAGGAGATAAAATGCAATACGAGGCTCCTTTTTATAAAGGGCATGAGCTGGCATTCCCTAGAAGCTTCCATTAAAGTATATTGAGGGAGAATGCCGGTATGAGAAAACTCTACTTCGTTAACCTTAACATAGCGTCATTAATTTTCTAATTTAAGAAATCTATTCGGAACGGTCGGTAAGGGTATGCTAGAAGAGGAGCTCCGAGGAAAGTTTCTGTGGGAATTGATTAATTCTGACGACATTACGGAGTCAGATATTGCAGTTTTCTTGGTCGGGCGGAGCGGAATAGATGAACACGGAGCTGGGGCACTTTATGAAGCAGTTGGATCCGATTTGCTATGAATTATGCAAAACCATCTGGGTAAAAATAGGTAGATACATCGTAATGTTCTCAAATGCCGGTACTGGTTTCCAACTATCGACTCCTGAGTCCTGACCGTTGAATGAGTGGAGAGCAAGGAAAGACAGCCAAGCCGGTTGGCTGCATTGACCTTGAACACCTAGTAAACGAGGCGCAGCAGAGTATTATGTAATCATCTGGAACTAACAACAAATCTTTTTCGCAGTCCGTTTCCCGAGATTCTGCTTTGTGCTTTATTTGACTTCTTCCGCTGTCCTGTACTTTGGTCTCCTTTATATATCTCGTTCTATCCTCAGGGTTCAGGGTAAAGAGTAGCAAAGTCCAAACAAATCTTCCCAGTATGATCCACTGCACCAATGGGATTTAAGGTTCATAGAAAAATCCGTTTCTCTAAGGTCTAAGGTCTCCAAGTACGATTCATACGAGATCAAGCCCGACCAAGAAAAAAACATCTCCACTTCAAACCATGCATGTTCCACGCGTCGTCACAGGTTCGCATCACATTTAGCTTCTTGACGATAAAGGAAACAAATGAGCCCTTCATGACAAAGCTTGTAAACCTCCTTTGGAAAAACAAATGCGGCGTTGACAGGAGTTCGTCCAATCTCATCGTTGAAGTTGAGATCCATTACGAATCAATGCCGTTTTCAATGTTTTATTAAGGGGATCCTCCACTATCTCCAACATCCACTTTGGGTCTCCTCGATCTAAAAGAGGAGACTTGTCTCTCATTATCGCAAAAGCTCCGATGTGAATTTCCTTTGTCAAGTAAGATTTCAAGTGAGCTCAGACGAAATCATGGGTTAGTACCCAGGCATGAAGCATATCGTGATATGTCGGGCCAACTATGGTTGTTGGAAAAAGTTTCCGAATGTCTAGGATATGGATGTCAGATGTCGTTTGCGCTGCCGAGTGGGTTTCTTACAACCCACTCGCTTGGTTCACAGAATTGTTTGTGGAGACCAGCCGTCTTATCCGCTGCATACCTACCTCGTATCTTGTTACAAGGGCTTCCTGTAAATTTCTTTCTTATCTTGATCCCCGATGCCCCGAATTGGGATGACCCTATACACACTACTGCAAGCAACTTTGATTAACTGCTGTCGCTCATAGCGTCAGGAAGGTACCTTGTGAGCGTTAAAGAGATTTTACGGCGGCTTCCGTAATATCCACTTGAACCGCCAGGAAGCAAGGTCTTCCCTCCAATCACTCGTGTACCGCTCACTAAGATGAAACGTTTACACTGGTAAGTTCGGATGAAAATTCTGTTCAACAGAGGTTTTGTTCAAAATATTGATTGTGGTAGGATATCTTATCCACAATCACATTACATGCAATCTGGTTTGCAGTAATACGGCAATTTTTCGTGGGGGTCTCGTCAAATTTGTACAGCCCAATTGTACAGAGGTTGTAAGGGTAAGTAATGTAAAACCCACTTTTACTAAAATCTTGCTGTTTTAATAAATTCTACTGCTGCTTTAAGCGAGTTGAATAGATAATGAGCTGTTCCCCTTCAAAATTCAATATTCGAAGCTTTTACTTGCTTTTTATTAACTTCAATAGTTTTATAGTATTTGAAGCTTTTGAAGTTTTCTATAGATTCTAAATAGGCTGAAAATAAAGATTCAAGTTTAGAATCCAATCAAAACTAATGATTTTAAATGAAATATATTTTCGAATAAAACGTGACTTTTACAATACTTCCACCACCTAGAGTTCACTATATAAATTTTCAACCAACAACGTGATTTGATTCGTTCAATAGCCTAAAGTGGGGACACATTTAGGTGCGTTTTACATTACTTACCCTTCCAACCTCTGTAGAGGGTTTGCGTTGAGGTGGGTCCAAAAGTGGCTCGCTCTCCCTTGTTGCGTTTTCCAATCAAGTAAGCTTTGTCGCGTCTTCCAACTACATGCTCAAGTATCGCTGCATCGAAGAGATAGTGGAGGTGTCATCTAGAGCTCTCCTTGTACTTTCATGGTTGCAATACCATAAACCTGGACACTATACCCAGTCATGTTGTCGGCGTTTGCTTAGGTGACTGCCAGGTCCATACAAATATGTTGGCCTACACGGATCTATGTATCGTTTCTGTTTTTAGACGAACAGTCGAGGATTTCTACATTACCCTGGATGACTTGCAGTCCAAATCCAAGAGAAAGAATCTAGGTTTAGCTTGCTTCTCTCTCTGGGGGTATCTGAAATAGCAACTGAACACCAAGACCTTCCACTTCAACATCCACATAACTTGGACTATTCTGAATAGCAATCTTGATTTTTCCAGCCGGCAGCATAGAGACGCCATGGGCCTTTTCAAGCATTCTTTAATTGCATAAGCAATTTTATCAGCAAGTTTGCCAGTAAAATGAATCATCACGATTGAATCAACTAACCGCATCCAGCTCGATTCTTCAAACTCTAGATGCTATATCTAAGCTCTGTGAAAGATGTCTGGTAAACTCGAATACCAATAATCATCATAGCTCATGATTAATCGATTAAAATATTTAATACTAGGTACAAGAATCCTATAATTAAAATAATATAAAGGCTAAAGCATAGCCTAGATAGTACTAGCTCAAAGGAAAAAAGCCAGTGGAAAGCTCCTCAAAAGAGAGCTAACATTACTAAGTAGTATTATCCCACATATTATCTTGGCAGCGACTTGAGATCTCGAGGCATCTCATAAGCATCTCCTCAATCAACATGTTCTCCACTAGAGCCATATTTTAACAGCATAAGTGGTCCCATGAAGCCTTGTACAGATGTTATCCAATACTTTTCACCATTGCCACTCAGGGTTCGAGGCTCTGACAGGGACATGTATGTTTGTCACTGACATCCACTTCGTATCTCTTACTATTTTGGTCTCACAGATATCGTGCATGCGGAATGTCCATCTCTTTAAGAATCAGACGATGCCTACAAGTCTCTTATTCTTTAGGGTTCATTCGTTTTCCTCATCATATTTTTTGGTTCTTCATTAACTCGGTCAATTGACCTCATTTTCATAGACATTCGCTGAACCTTGAGTCTTAACTATTTTCATTCATCATCGATATTCCGTGGAAGCATAATTCGGGATGATACAATTTCCTCCTACAGCGGCTCACAGTGATAGTGATGACCGCGGAGAATTCCAATCTCTTCCTCAACCACCATCACCTACCGCAGCAAGATGGGGTGAATTTCATAACAACGAATCAGTCACCTCTTTAGACACCATCCAAAATAGTCGACCCGGCACTCTGCGATCATCGTCGAACATAAATTTAATAAACAATTATAGCTCGGCAACTCTATTACCTGGTACATCGACGCCTGGCCCTTCAACACCTGGTCCAGCATACGGCCATACGTTAAACGCCTTTAATCATGGCCGCTCTTTCTCCGATACCTCATCCTACGATGGAGCAACAGCGTGCCCGACACCAGCTTTACAGGATGAAAGTATCAGTTACGAAGAATTCAAAAAAGAAGATCCGGCAACCGCTAGAAAAGTCAGACATTTCAATACCTTCAACAAGCGATATGATACTTCTGTCTATCAAATCGAAACGCTACACAAGCACGATGACGAAATTTTCCTCCCTCCTTGGAAAAGAAACATGTATCGATTATCACCACTCTTCACATTCCTAGCCTGCGGCTCGTACTTCCTCTACTACGCATACCGTATCATCTGTATTGTAGATGTTCAAAAAGCATATGACAAGGTATATATCATGGCATGGCTTTTTATTGCAGCCGAAGGTTGCGTTGCTTGTAAGTATTTTTGTTCTATCTACGTTTTTACGTGTTGTTGGGGCCGGAAAATCCCCAGCTTCCTTCACGTAAAAATCACCACTCCCGAAAAATTATTTCCCCTGCCAAGTTTTGCCAAGAGATCACACACTTACGTCAAATAGGTCCCGCATTACTCCACCAACTGTACCAAATGTTATCCATTCGCGGTCGTTCACGACCAAAGCTTCGTCTTCGTGGTGAAGAAGTACCTACTGTTGATGTTTTCGTTACGTGTTGCGGTGAAGATGTAGATGTTGTTCTTGACACGGCCCGAGCTGCTGCTGCTGGCGACGTAAGTCTTTGATTTCCAAATCTCCTTCTCATCACGCAAATACTAATCAAAATGATAGTACCCTCAAGACCGTTTCCGTGTTGTCGTTCTCGATGATGGAAAAGATGCCGAATTAGAAAAGGCTGTCAACGATCTCTCGCTCGAATATCCTAATGTCTATTATTATGCCCGTATCAAGATCAAGGGTGTTCCACATCATTTCAAAGCCGGTAATCTTACAGGTGGAACCAATTTCGTTGTCGATTTGGAAGGAGGTGAAGCCGAGTTCATTGCAGCTTTGGATGCAGATATGATTCCAGAAGCAGATTGGTTGAGAGCTATTATTGCACATATGGTAATTGATGACAAGATGGCTCTTGTTTGTCCACCTCAGGTACGTGTTTTCCTCAACGTCATGATTCGGAAATATCACAGCTACAGAACTAACATCACAACCAGCTCTTCTACAATGTTCCTGAAAATGATCCGCTTTGTCAATCCCTCGATGCCTTCGTTCACGTAATGGAACCTACCAAGGATGCCAACGGAGTAGCATGGTGTACTGGATCCGGTTATGCCATCCGTCGTGCAGCCCTCGACGATATTGGAGGCTGGCCCGTTGGTTCTCTTGCTGAAGATACCTTTACCTCATCTCTTCTCCTCGGTGCCGGTTGGAGAACCGCGTTCTGTCACGAAGCCTTACAATTCGGTACCGTTCCCGACACTATTACCGGCCATCTCAAACAACGTACACGATGGACACTCGGAACGTTGCAAACCGCGCTCAAGTTAAGATTCTGTCTCTTTGGAGATTTAGTAAAAGGCATGAGCTTTTTTGCCCGTCTCTCCGCATTCGTCTTCGCCATCGACGCATTTTTCAAAATCTTCCTGTGCATTGCTCTCCTCACCATCCCCATCGTTCTCATCTCCGGCGGTCAACTCGTAGCCTACAACACCGAAACTCAACTAAAATGGCAAATCAGATTATGTTTCATCCAACTCGTGCTCACCCGTCTCAACGAATGGATCACCTATCTCCCCTCTGGATACCGATTAGCTCAACGCGATTCCGGGGCTCAACTATGGATGGCTCCTTTCCACGCCAAAACAATCATCATGTCCTTTTTGCTCCCATCCTGGCTCGGCGGCAAGCCCATGGCCTTTTCCAGTTCCGGCAGTCAGAAGAGCGATATCAATGAGCGCGATCCGCGTACGCGCGCAGGCGTCTTCAGACGTCTCTGGGTCATCATCTGGGATTGCCAATGCTACATGCATCTCCTCTATATTCTCTTCGTCATCGCAGCCGTCACTTACAGTACCGTCCGCGGGCTCGCTCTCGATTCCGAAGAAGATACCCTGAAGAAGAAGCTCGTTTACCTCCTGACTCATGCCTTCTGGCCTCCCATGCTCTGGATGATGTGTCTCACCGCCTGTTTCGAACCCATCCGCTATGCGATTTGGCCACCGACAATGCCAGATCGAGAGGAGCTGTTGAATCGCGATGACAAGACGCAGATTGCGCGACCAAAGGAAGAGTGGAAGAAAGCGCGATACGCAAAGACGACTTTCTTCCACGAGTTCCAGTACACGCTTCTAACAGCATTTACTTGTATGGTTTTTGTGGGGGCGTTTTTTATCGATATCTAAATAAATTGGGGGTTGGCGGGGTGCCGGGGAAGAGGATTACATATGTATATGGATATGTATATGTTGATGATTTACATGGCGTTAATTTAATATCTGGGATGAGCAAGAAATGCAGCTTGATAGTTTAGTTGCTGGCTATCGGGTAATCTGTTTACTCTACGTCTTACTACTGTACATGAGGGAGTTGGGATACCGATTAATATGCAACGTATTTTGTACGAATAGGATATAGATGGGTTTAGATGATAGGTAATACGATCTGACAGGATCGGATGAGATTATTATATATCGAAGAAAGACAGAAAGAAAAATCTAAATAATATTTATTGTATGAATAATTCTATTCTTTTACTTGCAGATGGCACAGTGGATGAATACTACAGCATCTTCTGGCGCGTTTACAGATGCGGGCAGTCTGGTATCTTGAACAGCTTCGACTTTCGTAGGAAGAAACAATCACGTTCTTCGCGCCTTCAATATGTTTGTAGAGTTTTATTCTTCTTTTTTTCTTGCAGACTGGACTGAGATGTGTGGTATGCATGTATGGACTAGATGGATGGATTGTTCGCTTGCTCGGAATGGATCGAGAGGCAGGGCCACCAGTTGGGGCACAGAACGGACTACCCTGACTGGAACTCGCGATGTCTCTGAAAAATCAGATCGCATCAGATCAGATCAGGTAGGTTGAACCCCGACATCAACACTATCACATAGAGTAAAGAAAGCAACTCGAATAATCCAAATATGACCAAGTGAGTAATACCTATTTCTTATCAGATCGAAGGAATGACATCTGTTTTCATCTTGATAATCTATGATTGAAGAAAGTGAGCCTTGAAGAGTAACCGCCTGAGCCAAGAAGCCCTTCACATCTGGAGGTGCGGGTTGCAGCTGGGTGATTACCATGAGCTTTAATTATGTGAGTCAACTCATCTATGTTCTGGCTATTCTTGTCTTGGGTACCTTGGGATGAATGATAAATTTCTTTATAAAGTATGTGATATTAGGGATTGTCTCTATTCTCCTAGATATTTCGTTGTGAGCCTTAGCCTTACTCTTGCTATACCGGCCGTTCTGGGAATGGCGAGATTCGAATATCGTGTCTAGCGTAATGAAATATTGAATCACCGATATATGTGTTGTGAAAAGGAAATCGAAACGAAATCTCAGCCATGTCTATATCTCAATGATGGATGCCGCAGCAAAGATGGACATGTGAAGTCCTTCCGAGGGATTACTGTACAGGAACGATTATACTATCAATCCCTTCCTAAGTCTATGTCAAAATCGAGAAATTCACCTTCATCCTTGGTTTACAGGTGACTAGTCAATCATCTTATTAATCCAGGGCTCCTAAAAGCATCTTTTTTGACGTTTTTCTGTCTTCAGGACGCCATTGAAGCATCCCACGCATCATCTGCAAAAATGCTTCTTTTTTCTTGCCCTCCAAACGTATCTCGGATTTCTCCAAATTCGTGTCTTGCGGGATAGATACCTCAGCTATCCATTTTCCTATATACCCAGAGAATTAGCACATTGTTTCAAGCCTGTGGTGTCTCCTAGTAAGCACCTTCTTTATCGAAAAATTCAGAAGCGCGTACTCCTTTCTCAAGCAAATCCAACGGAGGAGGACCTTGCATCCCAATAACCTCTGCTAGATGCGCGCGAGTAGAGTATCCTTTACCATCAGGATCGTTGCCATGGAACATATGCTTGCCCTCAAATAAATCCCATATCATAACACCTACATTCCATATATCGACAGGATAACTCCAGGCGGCTTTTACCATGACTTCAGGCGCCTATTAGTAAATTAGCATGATCTCTCCAGAGCTTCATACACTGAGAGTCATTGCGAAACGCTTTGAGGTACAGGCTTTTGGACAAACAAAAATGTAACTGCAGGATTGTACTAACCCTGTAAATCTGGGGTCCAGCATTGTGATTTCTTCTCAGATCACCTTGTACCGCTGAACCAAAATCGCTCAGAACAGAGTCACCGAAGAATTTTGGAACTTCTAGCTGTATTGAAGCATAGATTGTTACGCCATTGACCAGTTTTCGTGGGGAAGGACATTCCATTTTCCGTCGCAGTGAAAGCATCAAGGATGGATTCGTCTTCTATCTGGGAAAGTATATTGTCGGCTTTGATATCTGCGAATGAATTTAGTAATTAATTCGGTAAGAGTAACACAGCAATCAGGATCTTATTTCAATTGTACTTTGCAAATGCTATAGAAGAGATGATGGGGCCTTGCATCTGTATGAACGAGTTTACACTCTGTGTACAAATAGTCTAGTACCAGGAAGAATTGTTTGAGAGCGCCTTTGAAAAGCACTTCCATGAAAAGGCTATTTGGAATCCGATGTCTAAGATCTCTGAAACTTTCCCATATGGGCTTTTGTATAAGGCAGGTATATTCGCCACCAGAGCGAGGTATTGCGAAAGTTTCCAATGCAGTTCTGATATGGGAATAGCCAGGATGCGAATAATTGCCTTTGCTTAATTGTTGGTAGATTCTGAATTCCTCTAGTGGGTCTCCATCACGAATAATAATTTTGAGAGTGACATGCTCATGTTCTCTAATTTATCAAAACTTCATATACAAGTCTTTATCATGTAGAAAGCTTACTGGAGATCACGAGCCAGCCAAACGGTAGATGATACACCATATCAAGCTTTCCGAGGACCTGATATTTTGATACAAAGATATCTCCAATATTAACCGGATAATATAAACCTTTTTCAAAGCCATCAAATTGTTCTTCTTCAAAGGTTTGGGCATCACTGATTAAATTAAATCCGGTGCTGGCAAAGCGTAGGGGTGGGGATGGTGCTCTTCGGACAGCGGTTTTTGCCCATTTGAGAAGGGATGCCATTTGGAACATAAAAAATTCGTGTTATAGGGCTATGTTTGAGTTTGATTAAAGAAATCGATGTGAAAGAGTAATGACTGATGTGTATGAATTGAAGGAAATATTTGAAAGAAGCACTCAGACAAGTAGGTACACTCGCCTACCCACCTTAGGTAATCACCTAGGTGGCTCGACCCCACCAACTTATGCCTCACGATACAGGCTTTACGCTTCGAGCCCCGGGGACATTTGATTTCCTGTTCTATTCAATATTAAATCAACCTTACATTAATGAGATCTTAGCAAGGAGGATCTGCCCTTCTTCAAGAGCTTTGCAAGACTGTATGGAATCACTGTACATTCCCATCAATTCGAGCTCAACTTCTCAATAGCGCTGCAAACTATTCCTCCACATGATTTCGGACCTAATTGCACGCGCTTACCAAGCCTCAATCTCAACCTCATCGTCGCTTTTCTTTTCGGCTAACAGTTATAACACCGTTTCTACGCGCAATTCTCCCAGCAAGACATGAACGATCAAACTATCAGACCATACTATATTCCCTTACTTTTGCAGCATTTGCATCAACAGCTATAAGACAACCACGATCTAGATGTTTCGATTCACATTCATAAGAAAGGAGTACCATAGCTATGCAGAGGTGGATTCTTTCCCAGCGATGAGCTACTACAGTTACAGGAATGGGAATACTGGGATCGGTGATAGTAACGAAATCGGTTATAGAGAGGGGGAGTGGAAGTCGGGGAATTCTCCTAAATATCATGTAATAAAATAACGCAGTCTTGAGTTCAAAATGCAGAAATGAAAGTTGGTTTATTCAAATAGGTAGTGCTTCTATCAGAGTAGGACGGGAGTAGCTTGGCAAAAGACAGCATGTATGTAGTTCATCGTGACATTTATAAAGCATGGGGAAGGAATTTCGTCGTTCGTGAAAGGCGCAGACGAAACTAGTTAAGGTTACGCGAACCCCGCAGTCGAAAAATTGTGGGGTAGATGATGACGTGATTCATATTACAGTATTATCATTGGGTTTCTGAGGAAGTAATATGGTTCGTAATAGAGTATGATAATTGGGTTTTTGAGAAAATGATATGGCATAATGGACATAAATTCCTTCAAACTGGTACTCGAATAGTCTGCTTCATCACGCAGAAAGACAAGAAGCTACTCTTTCCATAACTGATGGATGTGTACATGCAAGGCGAAAGTTCCAACCGGTGTAAATCCTCATGCCTCTTATCAAGCTCCGTAACCAGACGTTCAAGTGAAGAAACCAATCAATCTTCCATCTGAAGCCCTTCTGGCTTTTAATCAGAAGGGTCAGTCTCAGACTGCTTTGTATCGAAGCCTGCCTGTTCGAGGATCTTTCGGAGTAGAGTTAGTCTGGTAAAAACAAGGCGTTCAGATATAAGAGAGCCCACCTTCATGAGATCGAGTTCTTCCACATCCCCAGATTTCTCAATTTCTACCAAACGCTTATGTAGGTCATCTACCGTCTTCTGAAGCTGTGCAACTTGTGCCTCGAGCTTCTTGACTCGATCATCTGGATTAGTTCCTGTCGCGAGATTGTCGATTGTGCGAAACTAATTTAAATGACATAAGCCAAATGATAAGAGGCATAAAGAGGTTGAATGCAGATCCTAAACTTACCATGGTGATGAGGTTTATTCCTTTACGTTTGGGTTTTTAAAAATGCTTAGCCGAGCTGGAGGAGAGTGGATAAGCTGTAATAAGGATAGGATGAGCAAACTTAACGTATAGGCGGGCAATTTTATATATAGGTAAATGATAGCGTGAGCTTAGTGTAGTATATAGAAGTTAGAGGTCTCCTCAGAAATATACCGAGTACAGAGGATGAGTACTATAGTCGGATGTTGTTGCTGAGAGCAATGAGGGGTTCGTGCTGCCAAGGTACCTAGAAATGAGGAAGCGGGAAGTGATAATCATTTGTGAGAACACAAATCGATCAAATGATGGAGACCATATGCAAACCCCTCTTTGCAGTCGAGACGGCAAGTCAGCCTTTGTGGTAGCTGAATATATTGCCTAGATGCACAATGATCCATATGTAGTAAAACAGACATGTTCAGCTAGAGACTAACTCGAGACTGACTCGAGACTGACTCGAGATTGAGCAGCGCCAACTTGGTTTTTTGCATATCCTCTCAATAGCCGTGCCCCACTGGCGTTTGATTGGAAGCTGTGGTAACCTTATGCAAGCTAATGCCAAGCACCATTTAAGGCGAACGTGGCTGCAGAAAAGAAATTGTGCCAGCTGAAGCTTTAGCGATGCAGCGATGCTCAAGTAGAGTAGAACTCCATTGATGTACGTGCTTCCGTCTTTGTTAAACCGATTTCGATGGCGATCAAAGTATGTTACACTGAATCGCTTGATATCCAGCTCAGCCTTCCACGAGAAGTGAGCTGAACACAGTCGACGTGGACTGTTTTTCAGAATTTGCATGCAGATATCGTGATTGAAACGTGATGATGAAACTCTTCACTTTACTCTACATTAATCTCTCACCGAAATAATACAGGATCAGGCAAAGTCAGCAGCATTCACACCGATCTACCAGAGCGAGGAAATACCTGTGAAACCTCATGATAGCTGGTGACAAGATGTGATACCCGAATGGTGCAGAATACGGAATAATCAATATCGAATGCATATTGTGTAAAAGCGCCACTCGATGCTAGGTACAAGAACAGTGCCAGTTGTATCACGAACCTTGGTCGAGTTTAATGCCACGGTCAGTTGTGGTTTCTTATATCGTCAACGTTTCCTGTCAGAACGAATATACTGCACCTGAGCTGCAAACTACGCATTCTCTTTCCACTTTCCTTCTCCTACTAATCTGTTCTGCCTTCAATCGAGACACAAAATGGCTGCAGCACCTCGTGAAGGTACAGCATGGTTCTTGAAAGAAAGTCTTAAGAGCCCAGGCTATGATGGCTCGAAGCCGGAAGACTTTTATTCGTGGATGCTTCTCGAAGTCGTTTTTAACGCGACAGAAGACGAAAAATACATGTTGCCCCCGCCCTTACGGTACCCCAATCACCCAAGAACCGGACAACAAGTCTTTCCGGGTAGCCTTACCAGCACCGGGTACGGCCGCTATGAATTTATGACCGCGTCAGTACGATACGCTGACCAAGCGCTTTCTTAATACCTCATTGTATTCCCCATCCCAACATCCTTTATCCATTTGATGGATAATGAAAATTTATCCTTCTTTAGCTTCCCAACACATCTCTGTCTTCTCCTTCCTTTAATAATCTTATTTCGGTAAGCATTACTGACTCCCTGATCTTCCAGAATGTACGGCCCTAGCGCCGAGGACATCAAGCGTACATATCGCCTCAGTTGCAATATCAGTCGTGGTCAGCTGTGGCGCCAAACAGGCTCTGCCGCTGTTTGCTACGTCGCAGTTCCTCGACCAACTAAAGAGGAACGCTTCTTCTGGATCGATCTGACATACCCTATCAGGGCCATCTACATTCCCTGCGCTTTTACTGCTCATCCTCAGTACAAGGGACATGCAATTTTCTCGCGTCTCGATGTCCGTGGTCGAAAGGGAATACCAAAATCATATGTTCTCAAAAATTATCGCTGGAATGGGATCACCCAAGTCCAGAAAGCCATCAATCAGTGGAACAACGTAAGGAACCACAACTGGGCCTGGGGTCAACAAATGAATCAACTCATTGCGATAAACAATATGTTGTGGGCTCTAGCAGACGAAGCAGGACCCGAAGGCCCTGCAATAAAAGAGCCTGGACTCACACCTGGCTTTGTTAAGGCTGATGGAAAGGCACCAAGTCAGGTTTATGCTAAGGTC
Source organism: Botrytis aclada (assembly GCA_014898285.1). Taxonomy (NCBI): domain Eukaryota; kingdom Fungi; phylum Ascomycota; class Leotiomycetes; order Helotiales; family Sclerotiniaceae; genus Botrytis; species Botrytis aclada. The sequence continues at coordinate 407,231 of RCSV01000013.1, forward strand.
AGCTATGCCAAAGACACGGTGGCAGATGATACAACGGGATTGGGGATGCGGCCTCAATGGACACTTCGAATTGATGTTTTCAAGTTGGCATGCCAGCTTTTGGTTCCATACACAGACCGTACCGATGAGTGGAAGGACATGTATGCTTGCTTTGCCTTGTTCGACAGGCGTTGCGTCCATGAGTCAAAAGTAATCGCGGATATTGACATGGCTCAGTCCATCGATTGGGCCCAAGCACAGGGGAAAGAGGCCGGCCTGAAGGTAGAATACTCGAAGGAAGAGCCGGAAGAAAAGTTTATCAAAGATCTCTTTGTTGGCTTTATCGCTGTAGGACTGGGATTCATCCCCGTCATCGGACCTCTTGTGGCGTTTGGCTTCACTGTCACGTACGAGCTATTGGAAAATTCGGAAAAATTTACAAAGGCTGCAGGAATTGGCGGCAAAGCACCGGCTTTCACACAGGCGTGTGTTGATTCTCGTGAGGGATTGAAACCTATGTTCAAGGCAGGTGCCAAGGCTATATTCAAAAGCCATTTGAAAGCGGCTCCTAAAGGGAGCATTAATGTCGATACTGGCGAAGAGAAAGTCGAGGATAGCGATGGAAAAGTCGAGGATGGCGACGAAGAAGATACAATCCATCTTGTGATTGAAGCGGGAGAAGCAGACTTGCTCTAGGCTCGTGGAAATTTTTTTGCTTAGCTCTTGAATTTGAACTTGGATTGGGAGGAACTGGGGTTTTTACTGACTCTAAATACGTACTTGAAATACTATACTTGTTTATCTCTGTGTCTATATTCAGGTTATGCAGAATACAGTCCGCTGATTAGCTAGGAGGGGCAAGTTGCTGAATATTTGATTTCGACAACGAATGGATGAATGTCTTCGTTCCTCTTGGAACACGATAAATTGACATCTTGAGAAATCATCGAATGAAAGTTGAAGTCCTTGACGAAAAGATCCCAGATGAAAATATCGTATACTATTTCCGACAAACATCAAACGATCTGTAATCATTGCATGGCCAATATGTGAAATAGTAGATGGCTAACTTCGAAGTCTGCATATGAAAAGGCATTGACTCAAGACAGAGCGATGTAGGATCATGAAGAAAATTGCTCCGAGATTGTCAGGTGATAAATCTAACCTTACCATTAAATATTGTAGTAATGTGTGTGTATCTGTAAATGACCCATTGGTGTTTGGTCATTATAAAGATAGATGACAATGAAGAACTGTTCCTCGCGGTTATATTATCCTTTTGATGAACTATAGTATACCCACCACAGGACATTATCGATTAAAACAATGTTCCTGCCGTCGTGCAGCGGTGTATCATACAACGTTCAATGTGTAAGGTTAGTTATGAAGCCAGATATTTGCTAGAAATCAGGTATTTAGGTAATCACCTAGATAGGATGACCTCAAAACTTATGCCTTAAAATGCAGGCTTCATGTTTTGAGCCCCTATAGATGTATACATTAAGTTCCATCCCCACAACTTTTCTCTTCTCCGAGGAGATGATTTACTACTACCATGAAGAAATACCCATAGTAAATACACCGACTCTCCAGCTCCTCCCTCCCTCTTCCCCCCCCGCCTTCCTCCTTATCCCTACAACTACATCTTCCTATTACTCAAAAGTTCCACCGGTCGACTATTAACCCTCATCACCCAACCTCTTTTCTGTCCATCGTAATACATGTTTTCATCTATATCATTCTTCTTTTCTTCTTTCCCTTTATTCCATTTATACCATTTTTCTTTCTTGTCTGATGTATTTCTTTTGTATGGTTTCTTCTCCGTACATGTTTTATCTTCTCTATACCATCGATCTCCGTTATTTGTTTCTTCCACTTGTGATAACTTTGATCGGGATTTGATGCCTTTGAGTTTGCGGTGACGACGGAAGAGAAAGATGGAGATGATGAAGAGAAGCGGGAGACAGATGAGGGAGAGGATTATTGCTAGTTTTGGGAGTTCCATGGGGATAGATGAGGATGAAGATGAGGATGATGGAGTTGGTGAACTAGGTGAATTTGTTGGTGTTGGTTGAGAGGACTCAAATGAGGTTGAGGTTGAGGTTGTAGTGAGTGTTAGGGAGGAGGATAGCCACAAGAATGTAGATGTAGATGTAGATGTAGATGTAGATGTAGATGTAGATGCAGATGGCGATGTTGATGTAGGTGAAGATGTGGACTGCTCCATATTAGTTACACTTTAGGAGATAGATGGCATGATTGGAAGTGACTTACTATTGTTGTCAGGGTTGCTGGTGTACTAGAGACCCTAGAAGCTGGTGGGCTTTCCGAGGAACTTTGACTGGAAGTAGATGCCGCAGAAACGATCTCCGTACTCTCCGAAACTCTCGTCTCAACCATCGTAGAACTAGGCAGCGCAGAAGTAACCGCATTAGTGGTCGATGCCAGTACCGTCATTCTCTGCTGTTGAGACGTTGTAGTAGATACAGACATCGCAGTTTGAACCACCTGTTCCGCAGCAGAAGTAGTCTCCGGCTCGCTCACAATCACTTGATTTGCATTCGCGTCTCCAAACACAAACAGTTCTCCAATGAAAGTCAACCCATTCTTGTTCACTCTATTCGGGGTTTCATAAAGATGTATCATGTATGTCCCATCCGGTATAGAGGTTGATGGTAACCATGTAAAAGAACCTCCATTGATACCAGCTTATCACAATCAGTATTCATTTTTGTGGACGGAAACGATTGTAAGAAGTTGAACCTACTAGCGATGTTTTCTACAACTGCAAATTCGTTTCCAGAACTATCCGCATCGATTAGTGTGAGATTTTTTAAACCAGCATCACTAGTGCCACTCCAAGCAATAGTAAACTTGGTTCCGCGTACTGGATTCCAACTCGTTGTTGTAAAGTCTGCAATTGATCGACCTGCAAATAGAAGAAGAGATAGTGTACTACAAGAAGAAACACAGAATGAACGTAACAGAATTTTCATCGTTGTGTGAGGAAAACTTTTCCTGGCATGTCGAATGAGTGAATGAGAAGTGGGAAAGTAGAGGAGAAAGAACTTTAACAATGGTACTTGGGATACTCTTGAAGTCAGGTACGAATTTCCTTTTGATTCCTGTGGGACTGGTTGATAATATCCGCAAGGCACAAGAAAAAGGATGTAGTGACAGCGAATGAGGTTGAGTCTGCCTGTCTAGTTAGGCTTTCATCACAATCCTTCAAGTTGCAACTACTCTAGTTTCGCCGCAGAAGTTCGCTGGGATCAAAATTTGTCTCGACTGTGAGATAGACAATATAATTGCGGCCGTTGTTATTTGATAGGTGCGTGGATACATTTATGCTCGTGATGACACTTGAATAGTAGACTTGAGCATAGATTCTATAACATGAGACAACTTTGTCGTGCTATTAAGGTTGATTTGCCGTATGACATTGTCTCGAGCGGGTAGATCCGAGTATCAATATCAAATTATCACTCATGAGCAAGATCTGAGACTTTCCAAGGGTTGCGATATCTTGCCCCCAACTGCATGGGGTAACATTTCTGCGTTGGTTTGCTTAATAAGCTCAAGAAGCGACTCCGCCTTTCAATGTAGACCTAGGGTGGTGTTGCAGAGTTGTATATTGATTCCGCATGATCATGAAACTCGTGCCCTGCTTGTTCGACAGGCTTTGATTTCAGTACGACACCCCATTGAAATGACATATTCTGACTTGCATGATTAGGGATCCGAAGGGGTAGTGCTCAGATCGAATTGGGTAAGTGGTCCAAATGAGACTTTCTCTTGGCAATTCCAAGATGCGGCAACGAGGTTACACTCCCTTGTATGAAGAGCTTCTCAGCTCATCTTGATCCCGGAACACATTCTCAGGAATGCAAATTGATGACCAAATGTCATCCGGCAAAATCACAATCTGCGTATTTCAAATCAGACATTGCGAGGCTAGCCTCGCGGGGTTCACAATAGAAGGAGGGGGCTGTACTTATATTTTCGCCATTGATATGTTTAGGCCAATATCATGGGAGTCAGGAGTTCACGATACAGCCAATTGAGTGCCAGAAGGAGCCCTGAGTATTAAGAGTAATTGTATTGAACGCGGGAAATCGAGAACATATCCGGCAAGTGTTCCACCGAAATAACTAAATCCTTTCCACACGAATAATCTTCCAAAATGAGATGAAGCCCTTGCCTCCGATACATATCCTACAATCGATGTGAGAATGCGCCGAAAACGGTAACCGGCAGCTGTGTCAAAACCAATCGATCCATGAAAAACCGTGTAGGATTTTTTCCCTCAGAAATAAATCTGTCCCAATGTATACTCCAAAAACATACCAAACTCCTATCCTAAGTCAATAAATCATAATCCATATGATGCGAGTATTATCGCATGACCAACCCCAAGTCCCTAGACTTCCTTTATTTATACATGGTCAATATCGCAATCAAGTGACCCAGCGGTGTCGGTATTGTTATCTTCAATGTCTTCCTCCAACCTCTTCATATGCAGGTGGCGGATCTTCTGTTTCACCCGGAATTGTAAGTTCGTCTTCTCCCGGAACCGCAATCCTTACTCTCGAGGTATTCGCTCTTGGGATCTCATATACATCGCCCGGCGCAGATGATGAGCGACCCCGATTTGACGGACCAGGCCTCAACATAGACTCAGGTAGCTTCTCGGGCGGGTAAGCATATGGCTCATTTGCGAATGTTGGGTGAAGAGGCTGTCGTGATGTTTGATGAGGAGGATAATGAGGTTTAGAATGATGATTGAAAGGAGGAGAAGTAGTGATAATGGGTGGGCTGTTCATACGCTGTTGAGGAGGTGGTGGAGGAACCCATCGCGCTGAGGATGCGCCAAAAGGGGAATGCATTTGTTGTCGCATCGGCGTTTCTGAATGCGGCGCATAATATCCTTTTCGTGGTGGCGAATTAGTATACCTCACATCCTCTCTGCTTCTCCTCTTCTCATCTCTTCGATTATCCCGCTCCCTTTTGTCATATGTATATTTTCTTTCTGGCGAATCTCTCCGTCTGTGTCTTCGCTCCTTACTTCTTTCTCTCCCTCTCTCCCTACTCTCATCCCTATCATAAGCGCGATCGTGCTCCCGGTCGTGGGATTGCCTCCGTCGTCGATGCCCCGGACCGGCGCGATCAGGAGAGTAAATGCGATACGACTGCTCGTCGAGGTCCAAAGCTTCAATTTCGAGGCGCTGCTTCTCCTCTTTATGTTTGAGATGTTGTTTTAAAAGGTAACCTGCTGCGAGGAGTTCAAGACCGCCGAGGATGACCATACTGATCGTGTTTATCTATATCTCTTCGAAATATAAATCTCGATTCTTTGCGCAGTATCTGTTGTGCCTTGCTTGGTTAATGTGGATTGTAGTTAGTCCTGAGAAAAAGTTGTTGATATAATATGAACGAGTGAATGATGATTTGAGTCACAAATACAAAACATGATCGCAATATCCAGTCAGCTGCCGGGAGCCGCTCACCTCAGCTCAGCTGACGAATATTTCGAGGATTAACCTTTCTGTTACACGAGAATTTTCGTCCCAACTTCCAACTTCCGACCAAGACGGGAACATGGCACAGTCGAAATCGGCTTGTGGCTGCCGATAGAGGCTGTGCGTGCTCATTACATCATCTCGATCATGAATGCCAAGCTAGGTCCAATCAGGTGACACGGAAAAATGTTATTGCTGCCGGCCTTACCCGAATAGATTTAATCCTTGAACAATCTGATCACAGCGGTGCAATGCAATGCAATGGGGCAAGCGCTGTCAACAACAAGTCAGCGACATACATCAGATCCATACCCTTGATAATTGCTAAAGACATTACATACCTCTTTGAATTCGTTGATATGACTCTATTGAGCCATCCCCTTTCTGTTTGATCCTTTGAACCGAGCCTCCTGTTGAAACTACTCGGTCCAAGATCACATCTTTGATGATCAGTTAAGGCAAGTGATAAATTATATCGTCACCACTTGATTCGTTCTCATCGGAACAATGTATATCATAATTTCTGTATCCGAGATGCTACTCAAGGTCTTGGTACCTGTTGTGCCTGTCGGGGTATATCAACTTATTATACCCCGAACAATATATATATTGCCGCTCGGTTGAAAGTTCGCCGAGTTATGTCAAATGTTAGCAGAAAAAAACTTTGAAAACTCTTCCATCTAAGATCATCATTTGAACAATGCAATTAGCCAAAAAACAAGAACGTTGTACTATCCCCACTATAGCTTCGGATCTCGAGAAATCCACATTGATTGTCATTCTAATTGCTGGAAATCTAATATCTTCCGAGCCGTCGGATTGCGGGGTGCAGCGGCAAGAATATCACCCCTGGATCACAAGCTTCATTCACTGAATGATGCTATTTCCAAATTGCTATATAAGAAATAGGTTCTACTATGTAATTTGATGTTTAGTTTGCTAACATAAAGTGAAATCATGAGGTTGCTAAACATCTTCACAACGTTGTGTCTCCTGTTGTGGGGTGGGGCTGCTACAAATGATGGATTGACCGATGTTGTAGAATGGGACCCATATAGTTTGACAGTCAATGGTTCTAGAGTGTTTATTTTGTGAGACTTTTTCAAAGTCATCGTTGAATTCTTGCTAATTGATAGTCAAGCTCTGCCGAGTTTCATTATCAACGGATGCCCGTTCCCGAACTATGGCTCGTACGTTTCTTTCCCTCCAAATCTTACAGAGATCTTACGTTAGCCTAGGATATCTTCCAAAAGTTTCGAGCAAATGGTTTCAACACAATTAGGTAGGATTAATGTTGCTCAATCTGAATTGTCTAACTAGTATAGTGTATATTTTTTCTGGTCTTATCACGAGGCATCAAAAGGAAAATTTGACTTTGAAACATCTGGCAAGAATGTTCAAAGAGTTCTTGACTATGCAAAGGAAGCAGGAATCTGGGTCATTGCTCGAGCCGGGTAAGTTCAATTGGTTCACTAACTAAGAATTTCATTCCCAATGCCCAAATTGACAGGCGACCAACCCCTCATCCTTTTGATTGTCGCCAACATCTTTCTTGGGAAAGAGACATTAACTGACTCCCCGGTTATACAGACCATATTGCAACGCTGAGACCAATGGTGGAGGTTTAGCGTTATGGGGTTCTGATGGAAGTTTGGGAACGTTAAGGAGCAACAATGCTGTATATTACGAATCCTGGCTTCCATGGATCGCGGAAATTGGAGAAATTCTAGCAAAGAATCAAATCACTAACGGAGGAGTAAGATTTATCACATGTTTTAGAGAAAATCATGGTGTGCTAATTCCCAAGACAGCCTGTTATCCTCAATCAAGTTGAGAATGAACTTCAAGAGACGACTCACTCACCGACTAACTCTTTGGTTCTTTATATGGAGCAACTTAAAGCTGCATTTCGAGATGCTGGCATTACTGTCCCTCTTAGTCATAATGAGAAGGGTCAGAGAAGCATATCATGGAGTACCGATTATCAAAATGTTGGTGGCGCTGTGAATGTTTATGGCTTAGATTCGTGTAAGTACATTACATTGATAATTTTCGATGTATTTTTGGCTCCTGTTTTATCTTCTTTCCTGCAAATTAGCTGACACAATAATAATAATATAGACCCCGGTGGATTGACATGTACTAACCCTGCCTCTGGTTTTAATCTTGTTCGCAATTATTATCAATGGTTCTCAAATTATTCTTACACACAACCAAATTACTTCCCAGAGTTTGAAAGTGGTTACTTTACTCCATGGGGTGGTAGCTTTTATGATGATTGTCAATCGGAACTCTCGCCCGCTTTTGCAGACGTTTATTACAAGAACAACATTGGGCAAAGAACAACTCTTATGAGCTTATACATGGCTTGGGGTGGTACAAATTGGGGTCATTGTAAGTGTGTCTTGTCAACACAAACGAATTGAGTCTAATAATTTGAATAGCTGCAGCTCCAGTAGTCTACAGTTCTTATGACTACGCAGCTCCTCTTCGGGAAACTCGTCAAATTCGAGACAAACTATCCCAGACCAAACTTATTGCGCTCTTCACCAGAGTTTCTACTGATCTACTCAAAACAGATATGATTGGTAATGGTACTGGATATAGTGTATGTATCTCCTCGTATAGAGAGACATACAAAGAAATAAAACTGATCAATGATAGGTATCTTCAACTGGCATTTGGTCATGGGTTTTGCGAAACCCTGATACTCAAGCCGGATTCACAACAGTCCAACAAGCGAAGTCCAGCTCAACAACATCAGTGACATTTGATGTGTATCTAAATACCTCCTTGGGTGCTGTGACTGCTTCTAATGTTAATCTAAATGGTCGTCAAAGCAAAATTCTCGTCACAGATTATACATTCGGAAAGCATACACTCCTTTTTGCATCTGCAGATATCCTTACATATGGTGTTTTTGATGTTGACGTTTTAGTTTTGTATCTTGAAGAAGGACAAGTCGGTCAATTTGCTTTCAAAACTACGAAAAAATTGACCTATCAAGTTTATGGAGATTCTGTTTTCGCTTCGAATTCCACATCCAACTATACCTCGAGCTCGCAAACATTTACATACACCCAAGGATCTGGTCAAACAGTAGTCAAATTCTCTGATGGAGCTTTAGTCTATTTACTCGATCAACCCTCAGCATGGAAATTTTGGGCTCCAGCAACAACATCAAATCCTCATGTCAAGCCAGATGAACAAATATTTGTTCTAGGGCCATACCTCGTACGAAATGCAACTACATCTTCTGGGGTGGTTAACATTTCCGGCGATGTCGACAAAACAACGAATATTGAAGTCTTTTCCGGAGATTCATCGATTGAGACTATCGTGTGGAATGGTCTCCCGTTATCCACAACAAAAACGAAATATGGTTCATACATCGCAAAACTTCCTGGTACCGAAGGTAGAATTGTTTCCTTGCCAAAATTAACCAATTGGGAATCAGAAAATTCTCTTCCAGAAAAAGAAATCTCCTACGACGATTCTAAATGGACTATTTGTAACAAAACAAGTACATTAAGTCCAATTGCACCAGCGACTCTCCCTGTCTTGTTTTCAAGTGACTATGGATATTACACTGGACCTAAAATCTACCGTGGATATTTTGATGGCTCCAATTATACATCAATCAATATCACCGCATCGGGAGGTTTAGCATTTGGATGGTCTGCCTGGTTAAACGGTGTTTTGATCGGTGGAAACACTGGTAATGCGACTGCAACCACTACCACCGCCATTCTCGATCTCTCAACCCACACTTCTATTATTAGACTCACAAACAATCTTGTCACAGTTGTAGTAGACTATCACGGACACGACGAAACATCCACTGCGAAAGGAGTCGAAAATCCCCGCGGTATTCTCGGCGCATCTCTCCTACCCAAACCAAGTAATTCCACTGGTTTCAAACTTTGGAAAATACAAGGAAATGCAGGAGGCAATGCAAATATCGATGCAGTACGTGGTCCTATGAATGAAGGTGGTTTCTATGGCGAGCGACTCGGATGGCATTTACCTTCCTCTCCTTCTTTGTCTTCAAAATCTACTCCTTTGATTGGACTGAATACTTCTGGAATCTCATGGTATTCCACAACTTTCACTTTGGCACTCGATGCAGACCTCGATGTTCCGCTCGGAATTAAGTTTTCCGCACCAGCGGGTACTGTTGCCAGAGTTATGTTCTGGATCAATGGTTACCAATACGGAAAATACGTACCTCATATTGGACCGCAAACCGTGTTCCCTATTCCACCGGGTATCATCAACAATCGGGGGGAAAACAAGTTGGCGATTAGTTTGTGGGCGATGCAGGACGAGGGGGCGAAGTTGGATAGTGTGGAGTTAGTCAGTTATGGGGTTTATGAGAGTGTGTTTGGGTTCAATAGAGATTGGAGTTATTTGCAGCCGGAGTGGGATAGTGCGAGGTTGCAGTATGCTTAGGTGGAGGGGTTTGCGGGTGAAGGGGATGCAGGATGGAAATTTTATGAGGAGAGATTTTATTTGAAATAATTTTTGAGGCAGAATGAGTTTCAATTAATCTGCAGTCTAATTCTTTCAGGCCCTTTCTTTAATTCTTCCCTTGATTATCATACTTTCATCAGTGACATACAGTTTGACCCTTCATCCTCTCGAACTCTCCTACGAAACTCTTTATTCACCACCCTCCTCACCACCTTCCACTCTATCTATTCAGATCTTGAATTTCTCCCAATCTATTAAATATCTAGTTTTTTTCTTTCCCTCCTCCTCCCTCGCTTTTCCTCTCGATATCAACATCCTCCTCCTCTCTCCACACAATCCACCAGTAGGTAGGTACACGAACTAACGGGACACTACAAAAATCGACTTGTGGATATCTCTTATTTTATCAAACAATTCATTTTACATATTATATGAATGATTCAAAAGATACAAAACAATCAAGTTGTATACTCCGATTCCAAACAATTGAAGAATATATTTATGATATTTTTTCGAAAATCGGAACGTGTCCCGTCAATTCGTGCACCCACTCGTCATCCTCTTCATCTTCCCTCGACTACTTTTCCTTCTCTCAACAATCCCACATCTTCTCCCTCCTTAAACCTTCCCTAACCCTCAACCATCTCACTCGTTACCTTCCACGTAGAAGCTCATGAATCTTCCCATTCAATTAAATGAGATATCATATCTTGAGAGATTATTATCCAAGATGTGTAGAGAGAACCAGGACAGGTAGAGCTTTCCATTTTCGTTCCCGTTTTCGGGCTTCGAGCTTCGGAAATTACAGTTTCGGGTAGACTTCGCTTTCGCTTTCGATTCCGGGATTGGAGTCGAGAGCAGCGGTAGATCTGAAACTGGATATTTGATCAGATTGAGAAAGACATCACTCGCGAATTTTATTCCCGAGGAAAACCATCCAATACCAGTGAAAGTGGAAGTATGGAAATCAAATTTCGCAGTGCGAGCATATTTCGTGTACAGTACCTCCTTGTTACTCATGCTTTTTGAACTTTATTGTATCCACATCTTCTGATTTTCAATCCTCTAGCCCAATTCTCTATCTTTACATCTTTCGCCGGAAAAAAAGTGAATCAAATGATGCTCTCTTGTTGATCTTGTATTCCCTTTCCTTATCTGCCTATCTATTCGAGACACGTATCTCTAGTCATCTCTAGTAGTACTCATCCCTCGATATCGTCTTTCTGGGAATCGGTCTTCGAGATTTCAGGTAGTTTGTCGGGATCCTGGAGTTTGTGTCTGATCGAGAATCAGGAATTTCGATATCGAGATTTGTATCCTCATGCTGCGGATCCTCTTCCTCCTCGATACTCTGATCATCATCCACCGCACCGACAAAAGAGGACACACGCGAACCAAAAGATAATACCTCTTCTCTCTCCCTTGCCATGCTCCTCCCATACTCGAAATTATTTTCTTCCCTCCCTATCTTCTTCTTTCCACGTACCCCCATACCCACATGATCGCTCCCATCACCACCCCAACCATCATTCATCCTCAGCACCTCATCAACCCCCGCTCTCCCCTTCGCCACACCCGCACCTCCACCCACAACCTCAGAAATCTCCTCCCCCACGCTCATACCATCCTCCGAACCATCCTCTCCATAAGAAATGCGACCAGACGTCGATGTTCCCATATCAATATATCGACTCCTCTCCACTCTCCCTCTTCCGTCACTACTCCTTTGTGCAAGATCACGCGATGAAAAAGACTGGCTCTGTAAAGAAGTTCTCTTCTCATCTCGGAAAACTGTCGACTTCTCGTTGAATCCCTCGCCAAAAGTGCCTTTCCTCGTAATTTTCGCTGTTGATGTAATTCTCCTTTTTGAGTGTGAATGGTTCTCCTTCTCATTTTCACCCCAACTCCAGCCTTTTGAACTTCGTAGCTCCTCATTCTCATTCTCAACTTCTTCTTCTTTCCCTTCCCCCTCTTCCTCTTCCCCTCTCACATATTCTTCCACCTCTCCTCTCACATATTCTTCCACCTCCCCTACCTCATCCCCAGCCACAACCCCCCTATCCCCTATATCCTCCGAAATCTTCTCCATTCTCATAAACGCACTATTACGTTTCATCCCTTGCGCCCGTCTCCGGATATCTCTTTTAATCTCGAATTCCTGTATATTATTCACATCTGGATTATCTAGAGTCCAGCTGAAGACCCCAGAATCATTTGTGGTTATGTGAGAATCCGAACATTTGGTACGAGCGGGAGGATATGGTGATGGTATCTGGGAAAGGGGAGTCTCATGAATATGTTCTTGTTCCCGCTGCAGACCAAAATTAAAATCAAATTCTCCGAAAGAACCAGGAGTTTCCCGACGATGCGTCGAGAGGGTAGACGGCAGGGAAGTTCTTGCTGTTCCTTCTTTCATGACATATTCTTCCCCGTTCTGAATGTGAAATATATGGTCTATGTTGTTTATGTCGGTTGTGGAAATAACAGGAGTTGGTTGCGGAAGATTATGTGTACCTGTAAAGTTAGCATTTCTCTCTGCATCAGTCATCCATTCATTTGTGACCCTTATCACCCATGGTTCTTAATTCCAAAGCCAGATCAATGAATGGGACCACTTGATCACGCCATTCGAGAGCTCAGCTAATTATAGTGCATGCACTCTCTAACTCCATCTGTATTTGCATTTCCATTTCCACCAGGAAAATACTCGCACCCACCCACTCACGTACGTGTGCAGAAAGAAAATAAAAAGATAAAAATGAAAAACTCACCAGGAATAACCCCCACAACCAAATACGCCTTCCCTCTCAACCCCTCTCCCTCTCTCCTCCCTCCCCTCCCCCACCATCTTCCCTTCCTCTTTTTCACTCCCTTCCCTTCCCCCTTCCCCTTCCTCCACGAACCCACCTTCCCATACCTCCCCCTCGTAACCCAACACAACGCACTACTCCTCCCAAGCAACTCCTCCAAACAAAACACCACACTCCCCCCCTCCCTCAACACCTCCCCACCCACCTCAAAAATCTCCACTCCTCCAATTCTCCTCCCCTCCTCCCTCGCATCCTCTTGATTATCCCACAAACTAACCTTCGAACACTTCCCCGCTCTCCATACCCCCGGGACGAAAATTGAATTCGAGGGTGTAGAAGCATAGGAGCTTTTCTCATCGAAATGATTTCGCACCAGCGAGAGGATTTCTTTAGGGGAGCTAGGAAGAAGAGTCTGGGTATCTTTTGCGGACCAGCCATGTTCGGACGGATTGTAGGGTTTAGAGGGGAGGGAGGAGTGGATATCCATCCAATTCTCCGTACGATGAAGTCTATAAAAGACGTCTGGAAATCTCTCCGGCGCGAGAGAAAACGGATATTGGTATCCGGGGATAACTTGTTGGATTGGCGCAGGGAGTGGTGTCTATCACACTGTTAACGAAATACGCAGATGTAGATTAAGATCTAGAGTATTTACATTTACCAAATCATCGATGTGTGCAGGATGATGCGTATTCATAATCGGAGCAGAAATAACCATCTCATGTTTTCGATTTCGTTTCCTACACCTAAACTTAAAATTAAAATTAAATCGACATCTAGTCTTCGATTTGAGGTTTGGAAAATGCGATCGACGAGAAGAGATTCGGGGCGACGATTTGAGTTTTCGTGATGGGAATCGGAATCGAAATCGAGATGGAAAATGAGTTCTAAATCGAAATCTTCTTCTGACATTGAATCCCTTTCCCCTCCGACACTTCTCATTCGAACTTTTTCTCCCACCAAAAATCTCCTTTCCGATTTTGAATCTCTCCAGTTGCGATACTCTCCTGAAACCCCTCTTCGATTTTCTCCTCGCATATCGTGGTTCACGAGACCCAAGGCACGAAATGCGTTTCGATGAAAAGGGGAAATACATTTTAGCCTAGTCAGTGACAGTGTGCTTGGTGGTTGTAGTGAGGATGTACAGTTCGGATATGATATGAGTGATCTTTGATGAGTGCTTGCGTTTGTCAGCTCCAACTTGATTATCCAGTATGAGAAGTGTAGTAAGTGAGTGGTAGGTAAGAAGTTTGTATCGGGGAATCAACACAAGATACAACCATTGAAATTCCAATTCAATTCAAACTTTTCACTTCCTTCTTACTCCTCTCTTCCCCTCCCTCAAAAAAGAAACAAAGCAGATATAAATATCAAACTTTCATGCGCTATTCAATTCTATTCCATTCCCCTTTATTCCAAACTCCTCCACCATCCATCTATTCATCTTTCTCCTCCACTCCCTACTCTTCTCTTCTTTTCGCTTCGCTTCTGTGCGATGTAGTGCAGTGCAGAAAGCGAAACACATGTTGCTTTATGTCTTAGTGCAGTGATTCACCACCAACAAATTTCTTTCTCTCTTCCTTTCATGACTCGAATTTTTGAATAGAAGAAAGAAAGGAAGGAAGGAGAATAAACGAATTTCCATCTATAACCCTGACAAAAAATCTGCCTAATTGCTTATATCGTGTGGTTCGAGCTTATCCAACCCCATCTCGCAATTTCCAGAATCTTTCACATCTTGGACTTTTGAAGAGAAGATGGCAGAAAAGAATGTATAGGAAACCCACAAAACAAACTTACAAAACAAAAGCTTTACACAGCATGTTCATACATCACAGGATCAAATCAACTTCATCCATCTGAGATCACGAGAATTTCCATACTGATGGGAAAATACTCATGAAAATATAAACAATAACTAATAAAATAGAACAAAAATAAACAGAATAATGAACAAGAAAGAAAGAACAGAGATAGAAAGTGATAGAAATAGAAATAGAAATGGGAATACCTTCCAATTGCCTTTCAACATCAACACCAACCCCCTTTAACCACCAACTCACCTCAAAACTCAACATCAACATACCATCACCATCAATACCTCACACTCTCCCACTCTCACAATCTCATCCCCTTCTCCTCTCCTCACAAACCAAATCAAAACAATAATTCTAATGTTTTTCTTTCCAGCCCATGATCCATCTATCTATCTATCTGTAAAACCTTCTCTTTCTCTTCCTTTTCCTTCTTTCCCATCATTTGTATCATATGATCTGATATCAATATAAGTACTTACTTACTCTCTATCCAATCCAATCCTGCCCATCAATCTCTCTCCCTCCTTGACTTCTACTCCTACTTCCATTCCTCCAATCGTCATCTGTGTTCCCAGTCTTAAAACCGAAAAAACCAGTATCTAAATCCACACTCACCCTCAAAAACTCACTCACATCTAAATCCTACCCATCCTATCCTCACGACCCCCATCCACGATGTCCAAACCCAACTCACCCAACTCACCCGACAAGCCTACTGCTTCCAATAAGCAAACCATCGAATCAGTCTCCCTCTCCCTCTCCCAAATATCCATCCCTTCCACATCTGATTTACTACTACCATCTGCTTCATTATCCCCCTCTTCATCTCACCCTACAGATTCTCTTGTTCATTCTCTCCATTCTCCTCCTCCTTCTCCCTCTCCTTCTCCCCCTCCTTCTCCCCCTCCTTCTCCCCCTCCTCCTCCTCCTCCTCCTCCTTTTCTTTCCCTCACATCTCTACAAGTCGCACTGGCAGCAGAATCACACTCACACTCACACTCATCTCCCAACTCATCTCCCAACTCATCTCCAAACTCATCTTCACCCTCATCCCCCAACCCATCGCACCCAGCGAACAAACCATCAGAGCTGCCCACATCAACCCCCCAGCCCCTCCTCTCCCTCACCATTCCGCTCCACGCATTCAGCTCCCCCTCATCCCGCAATCCACTTCTCCACTGCGGATCCATAACTTTCAGTCCCGAGGAACTGGACCATGCTAGTTATGATTCATTGATAGTGAAGGTGATTATTTCTCTCGAGAGGGTTCTTTCGTCGCAGAAAGATGAGGGGCAGAAAGCTGGTGAGTGGATGGAGGGTATGTATGAGTTTTTTTTCTTCTTCTCTTTTTTTCTTGTTTTGGGGTTTGGGGGAGTTGGCTAACGGGTGAGATGAGATAGATACCGGGAGTGAAGACAGGGGAGAAGCAGGAATGGGCGATGGGATTGAAGGAGGGAGTGAGATTAATGATGATGACAATATTGGTACTGGTGGTATCGGCGGGAAAGATACACTCACACAAAACCCACTAGGGAATCTCGGGAGCGGAGTCGAAGAAGTCGGTTTAGGAAGCGCAATGAGACGTGAAAATCTATCCAACTTCCGCGATTGTGGAGTGTTAGGAATTTTTGGGCAGAACAGAGACAACGATTGGAGGAGTAAGAATAAGAAAGAGGGGAAGAGGAGGTGGGAATTCCGGATTTATGAGGATCCCGTTGATAGAGAGGCTGCGAAACCTAAAACTGCAGAGATGAGAGAAGGGAGGACTTTAAGACAGGCTAGGGAAAGATTGGAAAGAGAGCAGATAATTGGAGGACGGCGAGTGAGAGAGTATGTGGGAGAGAATCAAGAGAATGGGGAAATGGGTGCGAGTCCGAGTCCACCGATACGACAGAATGAGGAGGTTGGGGAGGGAAATGAGGATGGTGGTGAAATGGGTACGAGTCCAAGTCGACCAATACAACATAACTCAAACTCAGGGTCGCAAACCTCAAATACCAGCAGCGAAATTCAGAACAACGAAGTAGACGTCGCCGCCCCACAAACCCAACACCCCAACCTTACCAGCCTCCCCATTCCAACTTCAATTCCCACCCCCACCCCCACACAATCCAGAGCCCCCCCTCGCGCCGCTCTCGCGACCCCCAAAACCCAAACCCAGAGCATGCAATCCCAATCCCAATCCCATGACCCTCTACATCCACTGGAAACCCGAACCTGTTGTCCCGGGTGAATACGCCGAGAGAACAACGAGTGTGTATCTTCCTGCTAGCTTATCCGGAATCTCACGTTTCCATGCCGCGAGTCCTGGGGATGGTGATGGTGATGGGGATGGGGACGGAGATGAAAGACGCCCGGTTAACCGCGCCGATTTTCCACCCGCGAGAACCGAAAAAAGAGATAGGAAAGAGATCGACGACGATGACGATGACGAAGAAAATGAGGAAGAAGAAGAGGAGAATTCAAAACAAGAACAACCCGCACCCGCACCCCCACCACCAGAACCCCCTCAAAAATCCAATCTCACAACCCTCCACCCTCCTTCCCCAGCACCTCACAATTCAGCGATGCATACGGGAACGGGGACGAGACAAACGAGGAAGGAATTCGAGAAGTGTTGCGATTTTTGCGGGCGAGAGGAGAAGAGATGAATTGATTGTGGAATATGTTTAGTAATTCAAATCAAGTAAAATGATCAATCCTCAATAACTCACTCTATACACCAAGCCAACTAACCAACTAACCAACTAACTACCTAGACACCCAGACACCTAGATACCTTTACCTTTACCTTTCTCTTTCTATCTTTCTTTCTTCTTTCTCAAGTATTGGTGCACCAATACCAATACCAATACCAATACCAATACCAACAACCCCAATAAACAATAATTCTCCTAACATCATTGGTCAACCCCAACTTTAAATTTTTATTTTATTTTGGAAAACACCACGCCGGAAATAACAAAAAAAGAAGACTTCCTTATTCCCAGTCGATGGAAGTTTTCAATTTTACTGATTCAAAAAGGAAGAAGGATGGATGGAGGAGTGAAGACCGAACAATTTTTCAGATATGCAACAAATCGCAAATCGGAGTAACTTTCACCGCCCTCGTGATACATGGCAGAATGTTTTTGTTTCTGTTCCAATCATCATGCCTATGGTTGGCTCCAATATTTTTGATAATGGGATGATTGTTCGAGTGTGTAGGTAGTACGTGTAGATTGAGGAGACGTGACATTATGTGACGTTGAAGCTGATTGAAAATGACATATTAGTAATCTAATATTCTCAAGAAAATTGGTTCAAGTAGTCTGTCTACAACTGGACAAATTTATTGGCAGTGATGACTGGGGAGCCGGAACAAAAGCAAAGCATAATTTATAAGAACGGCTAGGTCTACAGAGGAAACAACAATAAAGTCATTTATTACTATGCTATGTTATCTGTGCTTTGCTGTGTTGTCTTGTTGCAAGATCGCGGTATAGATCTATCAAGGCAGAGTAAAAAATGAAGAGAACTTCAGAAATTGATAGCTCGATTTCATCTCCACAAAGATTGAGTCATTCGTGAAATTGTGATGTGATTCGATAGTTTTCAATTTTTCGGCTTGATTGTATATTGTTTGTAGATCTTCTACTTCCTTACCAACCCAACATAACACAGAAGGTACCTGTTTTTCAGAATAACAAACGGGATGTGTTGTGCATCAAACGGAGATTAGATGATTAGACTAATCATCCGTAAAAGAGAAATGAGTGCCAATAATGTCAAGAATATCAAGAATAAGCAGACAAACATATTTGAGCATCTGAATGAACCAATCATGTTAACATGTATGTACCTACATGTAAAATAGACACCCCGCATGGAAATCGGGAAAACACTTGCTCTAGATGTGCTTCTATTCAATCAATCAGATAAGTCAAAACATAATGACAGTAGAAATTAGACCAAAAGATCTGGACCTATTGTCCCGCATACACCGCAATACCCCTTACTCTCAACGCGTCGATCTTGTGCAACACTGCAGTGGCAAAACCTTCACTATTATCCATCCTGAACATAATATGGCCTTTCTTCTCGGGTAGGCGGCTGAAACGGGATACCAAGACGAGCATCTCCAAGAATCAATACCCGTCGGAAAATGAAATGATTTGTTGCATCAACGGGGAGTAAACTAAATCAGGAATAAATGATTTCGGTTTGTACACTCCGAAGTCTTCTCGCAATTGAGCGAATTGCCATGTCACTTGAACACTATGGATTCTTCTCTGGCACACTCCGAATGGACCGTTTTATGAGATTTCCATGGATTTCTTCTTTCCAAAGTAATAAGATCCTTGAAATCTTTGTTTGACTACATGAGAGATTTTTCCCTACAGTAGTAAGAGAATCTTCCCAGTAAGAGATCCTTCCCCGCAGCAAGTAATCATGCATGATTGCCGTATGCAGGTACAACAAATGATACATTGGTCGATTTCCAACAGGAAAAGATATTCTATCATTTGTGTCTCGGAAGATTTCTGAAGAGAAATTTCCATGTCTAATTGCAATTAATACAAAGTAATTTCTGATTGATAATTAGGATTGAGAATTGGAAGAAGTATCTGGAGTTTAATTGTAAAGTTGAATGTGAACTTGGAGTTCATGAAGAAAGATACACCTTACCCCTCTCGTGGTATGGATGATGGAAAGAAACCATTACACTTATCAGCCAGTCAGCCAGTCAGTCATCCAGCCAACTCACCAACCAACCAGTTCCTTACCGCTCGGTTTCCACCCTCACCCCGGATTTTCTTTGTGATCGGTGAGATCCAGGATATGAATTGCTGGCGTTTGTGATGCAACGGTTATGAAAAGTCATTGGTGGGGAAAAGCAAATTGATATGACAAGGAGAGTGATATTAATGTTAATGCAAGGTTAATGCGGGAGAACCTCGTTGTTGTGGTTGTTTGTTTTGCAGCAAAAGAGAACAAAAGTTGTCGTGTGAGATGGATAGCTGGAGCTGTGTAGATTAAAAGAACCAAGAGAATTTGGCCAAGTATTATTATTCGTGTACTCCGTACATTACCTCGTAATGAAGATGAGAGGCCAAAGCATTGAGTCTTGTTCGATCCACTTCGATAATAAAGTTTGGAATATTGATTTCTTGGTGAGTGGAGATGATTTGATGAGTGAGCGATTGAGCGGTAACGAACGAGTATGTATCTATGTATTTCTCAATCTGGGGATTCTCTTCTTTTTGTTTGATTCTTGTATGATGCTGAAACTTTTGTTAACCTATGGTGATATTGATCTGGCTTATCTTGTTAGTCGGCTGGTAGTTGTCGTTGTTGGTATTTTAATAAGTTGCGGGTAGAGGTGGTCATGGGTAGGAGTGGTAGGAGTGGTCGGAGTGGTCGGAGTGGTCGACGGTAGAAGTGGTTGCGGTATAGTAAGTACAGTCCACCAAGCAAGTTTACCCCTGATGCTACTGCAAGACGGAAGAACTTGTAGGGGATCTAGTAGGTCAGCAAACCACATTCATCACATCACCACGACTCGAAGGGGGAAGGGCATAACTTTTATGATGAAGAGATTATCTAGATGTGATTCAATTAGATGAAGAATGACGGATAGATAGACAACCTTCTTCTACCGCTTTTGACAGTTATCTGAAATCTTCTTCTTCTTCTCTTACTGCTTCCTCTCCTTCTCTTACTGCTTCCTCTCCTACTCCCTCTGCCTCCCCTCCTCCCTCTCCCTCCCCTCCTCCCTCTCTTCCCCTTTCACAATTCCACAACACCACCCATTTCCATCTCGTTCCTCTTTTGCTCCGTTCACCAAGGGTTGCCAAGACTAAACATTGAATCGAAAAGTGCTCCTGTGCAAGTGTTTGGCTGATCTCTGGGAACCAATGATGATCGACACCACATCTTCTCATTCGTCCTGCGCCGTAAATTAATGTTGGCCTTGATCCAATGATATCGTGTGCGTACCTGCATTGTCCGAATGAGATCTAAACTCCATGTGGCATGAGTTGACGGATAAAGTTGATACAGGCGAGAAAAGGTGATAGAGTTCTCCAATGATTCTCCAATCATGCTCGAAATGGATGGAAAATGGATCGATCATTTGCCATCATTTTAGATCATGTTCCCTCCTTGTAAAATTCTTTCCCACTTTCCCACTTCTTTCCTCTCGTAGAATTTAAAGGTGCATCCCTATCGCCTGCGTACATGGTCTCGGCTTGGTAATGATCCACTTTCACAATATAAGATCCTCATTATAATCTCTCTCCTGCTCTCACTTCTTTCTTCACTCACTTACCTCATTCACTCCCAATCCTCTTCACCTCACATTCTCTTTTTCACCTTTCCATCGCCATAATACCCCATACCCGACTTTTCGTCACTTACATTCGTTTCTTGTAAACAAATCCAATCTCCAATAATCCCACCATAATCAACCAACTCTCTACCTCGTACCAAATTACTTAGTTAATAATATCAATCTAAATCTTTCAAGATGCAATTCTCAACCGTCGCCATGATCTCTGCTCTCGCAGTCTCCGCTTCCGCCTACGGAAACTCCAGTATCGCTGCTGTCTGGGTTACCGATGTTGTTACTTCCTTCGTCACCGTCTGCCCAGCTGCAACCAGTTTCTCCTTCAACGGTGTAACCTACACTGCCACCGAGGTACTTATCCCCATCCGAAACATGAATGCATGGTAGCTTTGCGCGGTCAATTCATACGAATCCAGCCACGCGATCTACCATCTCTTGGTTTCAAGATTGAGTTACGATATCGCAAAATACTAATGCGGTTCACAGAGTGAGACTGTCACCATCACCAACTGCCCATGTACCATCTCCAAGCCAGTTTACACCACCTCTTCCGTCATCTGCAACACCTGGTATGTATCTCCACTACCGGAAACAAAATCCTCACATCATCCTAACATCCTCTAGCACTGCCGCCCCAACCGCTCCAGTTAGCTCTGCTGCCATCAGCTCTGCCCCAGCCTGGGGTAACAACACTGCCCCAGCAGCAACCGGTGGCGTTACCACCAGCAAGGGCTCCGTCGGTACCACCTCTGCCCCAGCAGCCGGATCCAGCCCATCTGCTTCCACCACTGCACCCATCGTTGTTTCCAACAACGGAAACCGCGCCATCGCACTCTCTGGTGCCAGCCTTGCTGGTCTCCTCGGTGTCGCTGCTTACATCTTGTAAGATCTCCATCCGAAAGAAACAAGAATTCTCCACCTTGCATTTATTCCCTCGCATACTCCATGGATGTGAAGATATACCTAGTATCTTCGTCGGGATCAATAATCTATAATTCATGACTGGCGTCGAAGCCTTTGCAATACAATACTGGAAGATATCGAAATCAGGAAATGAAAGGAAAGGAGATTTCTTGGTGGAGTGGGAATGGAAATGGGTACAAAATAATTCATATGGATTGAGTGAGTGATGCCAATCACATAACGATGGTGTTTTTTTTGTAACTTAGCATTTGAGGGATGGCTTGGAAGGGATGGTATGGAAGGTACTTTTTAATCAAATTCATGACTACATTTTTCCTCGAAAGGGAATACCTACATATTATTTGAACTACCTACCTTTCTCGTCCTTTTCCTTACTTTCCTCGTCTTTTGACCTACTTTTCTCATCTTTCCTACGTAATGCATTGTAGCAGCTAATTTGCAGCGAGGAGAGAAGAGGTGAGGAGATCTCTATCTTTCTCTAGAGAAAATGATGGGTTGAAAAATATTGGCTATTCTGTAGATGATCATAATAAGTCAAGACGAGATGAGACGAGATAAGATGAGATGAATGAGATGAATGAGTATGAATAGATAGATATATACAATATAAACAATGTAGAAACTAACAACCTATAACTTACGTTAACAAATTTATACAACTTATACAATTCAAGTAGTATTTATTGATAATTTTGTAAGAACAAGCAATGAGTTGAAATATCAAATTATATCGAGAGACTAGATATAATAGGAAGATGGAGGAATGGGAATTTTGAGTTGAGGAGATGGAGTAGTGGGAAATTGGAGTAGTAGTGAGTAGATGGGGCGGATAGTCAAAAGAATAAATAACATCATGGTTTACGTATATATGTATAGGATTCAAATCAGTATATATACACATATACCGAACCAGACAAAACATCGAATGGGAGATTAATTAATTCTCTGCTACCCAGGTAGGTATGTATAGCATGGAGATTCTGCTCGAAAGCCACCATGTTGAGTAGTGGAGGTATTCCATAAACAAAGCATTTAACTAGTCACCACAAGCAGTTCATTATCTCACGTAATTGCAATTGCATATAAAACATATATTAATAAGAGTTTATCATTAATCTCCCAGTCCGTTGATCTCCTGTTACTTTGATTCTCCTTCTCCCAGTATTTCACCGTATCCCCCAAACTCAAGAGAGAAGCTCAAACCAAAGCTAGAACCCAAGCCCACCGCACAATTTATATAATGCTCACTATGAGCTTTGTAATAAGCAGCTACAAAGTAATTTCCATATCTATAGTGGTATCATGACGTGGCGCGTCTTCCCCAATATAATGAAAATGAGGTGCACCCGAAGAAACTTAAACAATAGCAAGTTATCTCCCTTCAAAAGAAGAACCGTTCCCCTCTAATGGACTTGGAACCTTTTGATACATTGAAGAAACGCAAAAGAAGAATACAGAAATGACAAAATAAGGATCAAATTTGTCGCCAATATCCTCCCCTAATCCACCACATAATAGCTCAGGCTCAAGTAGATGAAGGTACAGCCTCTGATGTGAGTCTGTCCATGAAAGAATTCGTCAGAGAGAAGTGAAATAAAGCTGATAACCTATACTGGTCAAAGGCCCCTCTTCGTCGCGCATCTTAATGTCAAGGCTCAAGGAAGGCGAAGAGACAAAGCTGATTATTGAATGACTAAAGGAATCAAACGTGCTGACCCAAAGCTGGCAAACAACTAGATGAAGGCCATACCTATAAGTATAGATTGCAGATCCGACGAGTATGATTGCTGTAAATCAAGTATTCCGTGGATCCTATGCATCTTCCGCCTCGAGAGCAGTAGTGAGGTCAGCCTCCAATTCTGCTTCAAACTCGGCATGAAAATCAGCCTCAAAAGCAGCATCCATACTGTTTTCAAAGCCAGTCTCTTGCTCAACTGCTGGTGTCCCATTACTTTCTTGTGATTGATCTGTCTCGTCGTCATGATCACTCTCATCATCCAAAACAATCGTCTCAATATGCTTTGGTGGTTGCATCCATGCCTTAGGCTGTGTTCCAAGTGCCGCTCTCAAGGCATTTTGAGTCGCCTTGGAATAATTCAATGGCGTATGATCTCGAGTCTTCTTGGTAGGTGGCGGTAATGAAGCCCATCTGGATTCCGTACTTTGTTGAACTTCTTTGTCATCAACAGGAAGAGTAGGCAGTGACTGACGACGTGCAGGATCAACCCAGACGATTGGATTTTTGTTTGTCTTATTGACCTTATTCACGGTATGCTCCACATGTCCAGGACGTTGAAATTCTGGCGGGCCGGGGAAAGCGGGAACGGAAGGACCGAGTTGTTCAAGGTTCCATGCTGCAACAGCTTCATCGTCATCAAGATATATTCGATGCAGCTCATGAACCTTGGCTTTGCATTTAGAGCATCTTTCCCGTCTTTTCCAAACTTTTTTTATCAGATAAAATTCCTCTTGAACATTATTACAGGGTTGACCGTCTTCCTTGTTGAAATTCCTACACACCCACCATCGATTGTGTTCTGGATCTGCTCTGAGTTGTGTGAGAAGACCCATTGCTCTGGTTTGCAGGGCTTCTTGAGCGGTGGCATTATCTTGAAGCTCAGTGAGCATGTTTTTCAATGCGCTTTCTCTATGAGAAGCTTGTTGTCTTTCATTGATAATCTTTTGCTTTAATTCCTCAACTTCAATACTTCGTGCTGTTATGGATATTAGCAAATGCTCAATAATAGGTGGATTATTGGTGAACTTACAAGGAAAAACAATATTAAAAGCATTCCTGAGATCAGAGTCCATCCTAATCTTGTTTTCAAACTTTTCCATAACTACTCTAAGCTGAGGTGGAATGGAGCTCCTATCTAAACTTTGTGGCAAGGACTTCTGGGCATTGGTGTCGGAGCTTGTTGGCATAGATGGTAGAAAAAGTCTTGTACGTTGCTCAGTAGTTTGTTGTGGAGCTTGAATTGAGTCTCGCGAGCCCGATGTAGCTTGTTGATTGAACGGACGTCGAAATGGAGTAAAACCAAGGGTTTGTGGAGGAAATGCGCTGAATGGTCTTCTCTGAGTATGTGGTTGATTTGGGGAACCTTGATGGCCATAGTTATCCGATGCAACTCGCACTTGTGATCTTTGCGGGCTTCGTAGAAAGGTCTGTCCTAGTGGAACGCCATTAACTTCACAAGGTTGCTGCTGAACTGTTTGGTGGGATTCCAGAATAGACAGTCTACGAGTTGCAGAAGGGGGTTGAACAATTTCTGGTGCAGTGACACTTATGCTACTTAATGATTGCGAAACGTGATTGGCTGAAGAGTGAGCGGAATTGGTGACCGGTCCTGTTTGGATATCTGCGGCCTGACCATTAGATAATGTGGTGGCGTCGTCCTCGCTGGAAGATTTTTGCAATTCAGATGAAGATGCTTGGGATCGAAGTGATTCTTGTCCTATTGCTTGCTGAAATGCTTCACTTGTGGCCTTAGGAGCATTTGACGGTGAGGTTGATTCTGTTGTCTTTTGAATTGGCATGGCCTGTTGAGAGAAAACGGACAAGGACTCAGTGATTGGACTGGCAACTTCTTGAGTAGCTGAGTCAAAAGATGAAGACTTGGTAGTTGGATCTGAGTTGAACTTTCTTCTCTTGGGTACGGGTGGTTCGACATAATCGTCAGGACATTTTGGACCGCTGTTGTAAAGATCATCGAGATTTCCCGTTTCGTTCCAGAGAGAATACCCGTTCAATGAGTTATTCTGGAGGTCATTCTCTTCCATAGAGAAAGAGTCCCATAATGAATAATCATTTTGGAAGCCAAGTGAGTTCTGGCCATTGTACTGCTCAAAGGAAGGAGGTGTAAGTCCAATGAGGTTGTTTTGAGAGGGAACATGAGAATTTTCAGGAGCATAATTACCTCCGATTCTACCAAAGTTATTCTGAACCACACCCATTTCAGATGTGTTCTCCATCTTGAGATGTCTTGAGGTCTCTTCGATGTAATCCTTCTAATAGCTGCCTTGAGCCACAATAATATATTCCACCACAAGTTACGATCGCTTGAACAGAAATGCTTCTGACACTTTACCTCTGCACGATTGATCGCAAGCAATTTCAATGAACAGATTGTGAAGACAAAACTTTGTCGACAACGACTCGTGATAGTAGCTCGTGTTGAATCCAAGGACCCAGTTGGGTAGTTTGTACAAATGTATGTTTTGGCTTGGTAGCCTAGAGATATTTCAACCTCACAACTTCAAAGTTCACCCAGCTATACTTCTTCTCAAGGCAGAAAAAGGGCACTTGATGAAGTCAGACTTTGTAGATTTTGAAGTTGTATGATTGAGAAAACTTTTGGGAAATTATTTGTGGGAAATATCTCTCATATATGAATGTATGAAAGTGAACATATGATTGCTAGGTGAGAAGCTGACTTTCGACTTCAAAAAGTTCTGGTCAAAGTATCACGTGAGACAGAGTTTTAATTGGCTCGAGCTTATTTTGGTGGAGAAATCTCAAGGCAAGCTTGGACAAGGCTACTACAGCTGCAAGGCTAATTGACTGGTGTTTTATCGGAATAATTGGCTCCGACCATCTCAATGCAGAAGGCGGTCGGGCTAGTATACAGTAGAAGGAGCTCCTAACCGTCACTATCAATTTCATGGTTTAATACCTTTAGAACTTTATATATTTCTCTACAACCCACTCTACTGGGAAGGTGCAATCGCCAATCCATAGCCACTACTCACACTTCTTGCTTTTCTTGGTCATTTTCTGTCATCTCATTCAATTTGTATTGGGAAGGAATAGACAATGTCCGTTATTCTATGCACTGGTAAGTAACGTTTTTCCCTCGTCAGCCTACTACAATTTTCAGATGAATTGGTTTCTTTACCATCACTTGGGGAGAAGTTTGTTTCCCACTTCGTTCTTTGCATCGTCTCTTTCCTAGTCATGTTCTATTTCGGACCTCAAATGGCATACCAACCTGTTCTCGCTCTCGGACAAGGAGGCCCTGTTGACATTCTTTGCGTTCTTGTTACAGCTGGCTACGACCACACCATCAGGTACGAATCAATCTTAATCTTTATGTATGATTTGCAGTAAGATGGGTTACTGATGTTCTACATTTCTTAGATTTTGGGAAGCTCTCTCTGGTATCTGTTCTCGAACGATTCAACACCCTGATTCTCAAGTCAATCGATTATGCATATCCCCAGATAAGCGTTTCTTAGCTGCGGCTGGCCACCATACTGTCAAACTTTATGACATTAAGTCAACCAATCCAAATCCACTTCTCACATTTGAGGGCCATACAGGAAATATTACAGGTGTCGCATTTCATTGCGAGGGGAAATGGATGGTTACAAGCTCTGAGGATGGCACAGTCAAAATCTGGGAGACTCGGAGTGGCACCGTCCAAAGAAGTTATAGCCATGGGTGCCCAGTAAATGATGTAGTGATCCATCCAAATCAAGGTGAAATCATCAGTTGTGATCGCGGAGGTAGTGTCCGTATTTGGGATCTTGCAGAGAACAACTGCTCCCATCAACTTATTCCAGAGGAAGACGTACCTGTCTCCAGTGTCACTGTCGCAACCGATGGATCGACCTTGTGTGCTGGTACTAACTCGGTAAGAGCATGCGCGCTAGATGCATCGGACTTGTATTAACTCCTATTCAGGGCAGCGTCTACGTTTGGCAGCTTCTTCAATTCCGAGAAAAGACTCAGCTTATGCCGATTACTCACTTCAAAGCTCACAACCAGTACATCACCAGAGTTCTACTCTCTCCAGATGTAAAGAAACTCGCAACATGTAGTGCCGACCATACGGCCAAGATTTGGGAGGTAGACTTTACTGCCCTAGCTCCTAATCCAAATCAGCCTCAAACAGAAGCAAGAGCATTTAATCTTGAATCAACCTTGACAGGTCATCAAAGATGGGTCTGGGATTGCGCTTTTAGTGCCGATTCGGCTTACCTTGTTACTGCATGCTCAGATCACTATGCTCGTCTTTGGGAGTTGCATAGTCAATCAGTAATCAGACAATACAATGGACATCATCGCGGTACATCTACATTGCTTCAAATATCCCCAATAGTGCCTCTTCTAACTCAGCATCTATTATAGGACTCGTTTGCGTTGCTTTGAATGACTATTCCGAAGCTCGTTAAAACTCGTACCTGCTCGCGTGCATTGATTTAGGCGTTCCACTTTCAACCGGTTGCGGAGTTATAGGATTATACACGTTGCATATTCTGGGAGATTTTACTGGGTCGTCTCTACTGACTATTTAGTCTATCCACTTGGTGGTAATTCTATGCATGGCTTTGGCGTATGTAGGTATGGGCTTGGCTGGCATGGCGTTGTGACACAATGGTGGTGATTCAAACGGTGTTGTGCACATCATGGATGGATGGCTAACTTTCAATGATAAGTCATCGATTTGATGACGATATATCAAATCTTCTTAATATTTGCAAAGCGAGCATCGTCTCTTCTTTCAGTGATCACAATCTAGTCTATCAAAAATCACTAAGATTCTCCAAAGCAATTTTCATGATTTCCAACACGTCATGTCCCAATCCCTGGTTCATCGACTCCGCGGTTCTCCCCTCGGCTACCTTGACCTGCTCATGATACCCACCACCCTTCACGTCAATCATCTTCGTCCGGGCTCCTTCCAGTATCTTCATTTCTATCCATCCACGTGGTTATATCTAATCAGACGACAATATCATATTCATAATAACGAGATACACAGCTATAACCATTGTATCTGAACATCATTTCGCTGGTAATGATTTGTACGTGATAATTGCTAAATCGTCTGAAAAGAACGTGACCGGCCTCAAAAGTTGAATCAAACTTTAGTACTTAATTTTTTTCCAGGGGTAATTTTAAAACAGAGATATCGATTTCGCCGCGAACATGGGATTGATAGAGACCGAATGATGTTGTTATACATAAGGAGTCGGTCTAGAGGAAAGTTGGGAAGCGAAGAAGAGAGGGGGAAGAACTTTGACAAGCGGATGTGGTTGAGGTGATTGATTTCGAACTGAATGTTGAAGCTATTGTTTACAGAGCTGAGGTTTCATAAAGCATGTTACTTTTATGGCTGGTAGATAGTATCAGTATGGGAAGCTAGAGGGAGGCAAGGTTGGGGGGTGAGAGGGGAGTCTGTGGAGGCGAGATTAGGGGGTTTCATGACTGTGGATTAGCGAGCTATATGTGTATATCTCCATCAACTTAGAAAGTTATATATCTTGGATCAAGCTTAGCCAACATATAACAGCGAAATGTTTCCAATCATACCGAAAATGTGATAAAAAATATACGGCATGCGCCATATATGAAGGGACTCGGGATGCAAGACTAGGAACGACGCCACCCGAAGCCAAGATCCATAGATTACTAAAGACTTGGCTTAAAGTGAACTAACATACCTATCTCATTGAAATCAGAATTCACTCCTACTCCACATGTTTTAGCCAATCATCATTTAATGCAAAGTTTTTGTTGCATATCTTCAAAAACTCAGTTTTGCTACCGACAATTTTCTCGAATCTAAAGTTCAGATTTGGACTAAGTTTCAAGCTATGCGCAACGAATGGAAGAGATAAAGTGCGGACACTAACAAACGACGGATATTGTCACGTGAAAGTCACGCTTTAACTTGAAAGGTCGAAAAATGAATACTGCGAAGTAAACACCATTTCAAGGAGCAAAACCTTGTCAATCAATCAATCATTGAAGAAAAGTGATGTTGTGGTTGAAAAAATATTCTATGTAACCTTAGATCCTGCTGCCTTCAATACACGACTTCTTTCACTCTCCAACCGCAACTACTATTGCATTGCAAAATGGCGTCACAAAATAATGCCTCATATGCAGAAGTATGGGACGACTCAACGCTTGTAGACTCATGGAATGAAGCTCTACAAGAATATGAGGTAAAGAATCAAACGCGATTATGTGAACTTTGCTAATATCAAAATAGAAGTATCATAGCATCCATGCTCGAGGAGAGAAAGTTGAGGATGTGTTGAACGCGTTCGAGAACCAAAGTAATGGATTGCAAGTTTGTCTTCCCCCGACTATTATGGGATTGCTAACCTTTAGTAGGGAAGAGGCGATGAATGAGGATAATGGAGAAGTTGTTGCAGAACCGCTGGAAGAAAATGTTGTCATGCAAAGCGAGTTTGAGCAAATCGATGACCATACCCAAGCAGCGAACAAACCAAACGTAAGCATTGGAAATGAAAATGACCTACCAATAAACACCTTGACCGATTCTTATGCATCTTTAGGTTAATAAGAAACCCGCACTGAAAGCGACCAAATCTGGTTCTTCATCTTCAAAAGCTCCAATATTACCACCACAGTTGATTGGTCAAGGTAAGACGTGCAAGTGTTTTCATGATATACGTAGGATCCAAGCTGACGTGGAATTCTCATACAGTTCACGATGAGAATCTTAAGAATTTGTTGATGTCTTGGTACTATGCTGGCTACTATACTGGATTGTATGAAGGCCAGCAGCAAAAGCAAGAACCAAGTAAGGGTACATGATAAGTATAAGGCATAGGATGGATCCTTTGTGAGGGGACTATTATCACTACTGCGACTATCTGTGACACGGATAGTTTGAACCATCTGATCTTATTCGAGCCGGATCATTAAGATTGGCATTGGGATGAAGTCCGAGCTGTGCCATGTTGTGCCGTTGTGGCAGATACCATATCCGTCAAAAACGTGTGAGTGAGGGATGGTCTCATGTTAGCTGGTACTTCATGGAAGAACCAACGTTACAGCAGGTATAGGAGACGTGTATTATATGGTTTCATGATTGATTAACGGGCACCTTACATGAGTGCACCTTGACCTAAGTTTCTCTACTCTTCTCATTATCATATCCCCCAAAGAGTTCATCATTATGCTTATGATTAGATGTGGAACCGTAGGACTCCGTGAATCTTTGGTACTGTCTTTATGATATTGTCGATAATGAATACCCTCGAGACACCTCAATTTGACAATTTCTGGGTTAATAGATCGTCAGGCCCATTCTATGTAGGATTCTTTGGAAGACATTACTGAACGTGGGCACGCGATGAAACGATCACTTTATTTCACCCCCTAGCTTATCCAACCTCGAAAAAAACTCAATAACGATTTTTCCATCAATTCACAATCCTTTTCCGCGCTTCCATCAATTATCAGATAAAATTTCAACTTCTTTTCATCCCTCAATCTAACGTTCGAGACATTGGTCTTTACAAGGATTTCAACATTAAAGTTTGCCTATATCTAGTGTGCCGTCGTCCCTTTATGACAGCTGAGACGAATCTGGCACGCGCCACAGGAGGTGCCAAAACAGTAAATGTTAGGGCTGGACCGGGGTAAAATGCTCTCATGGGGCAAAGATTGGAGTTCGATATAGGCTGTGCTATAGGCTGTGCATATAATCTTCAGTGACCTTTGGCGTTAAAATACAGGGATGAAAGATCTATGATTATCTTGTGTTTAGACTTGGCACGATGACAAGGGTTTTCATCACATCTTCGTCCAAACCTCGTTTCTAAAACGTTGGATCTTTGGCTCACAACCTTGAATTAAGTCTTTTAGTAGTAGAATTTTCTATGTTATGGCAGTTCAACTGGATTAGATTCGGACGAGTAGGTCTCCGAGTGGTACGATAAATCCTGGAGGGTTTTTTCCTCCGTTCATCGAGTCGTTTCGACCAAGGATCTTCGAAGCAAGTGCTTTTCATTTTGTCTTCAAGTCCTGGCATTGCAATTCTTATGGTTGAATTTATACCAAGACCTTCCCCAGGACCTGATGCATTGTTTTTCGACATTCTATCATTCATAAACTTGTGAACACTTTCGTTCTCCTTCTCTACTTTCTCTTTAATCACTATCACGAGCAGGCCCTCGACAACTGGCTACTTTGATACTTAAGTCAACTCACGATCATTGAACAAGCCAAGACAACTTTGAGAGTTTAATTCTTCTCCGCAGCGCGGCTTACATATCACTCTTTCATATTCATCTTATACCCATACGGCATTCAGTCCTTATATCCTAATATATTTATCATGAGATCCTCAGTTATTGCAGCATTGTGTGCGGCACCATTGGTATTGGCCAGTAATCTTCAACATGACTTGGCTGGACGGGGCATAATTACACCGGAATTCGCTGAGAGATCATCAGAGCTCGTTATCAATAAGAAGGAGATCACGATTGTACAAGCTAAGAGTGAGAATATCATTATTATCTGGACCAACGATGGCAATGGGGCTGCAACTAAAACAGTCACCGAGACGAAGACTGTCACTCAAGTAGCTGGCGCGACAGTGGCAGCAGCAGCACAGGCAACTCACACCGTTGTAGTGGGAGGCGCTGCCGGAAAAGTCTATACACCTGAGACGGTCAACGCTGCTATAGGGGATATGATCGTGTTCAACTTCGAAATGGCAAATCACACCCTCACACAATCAGCTTTCACAACACCATGTGAAAAGTTGGCTACCGGTGGAATGGATAGTGGTTTTGTGCCAAACATTAATAATACCATCAGTCCACCCC
The DNA here is from genome assembly GCA_014898285.1 of Botrytis aclada. Lineage (NCBI taxonomy): Eukaryota > Fungi > Ascomycota > Leotiomycetes > Helotiales > Sclerotiniaceae > Botrytis > Botrytis aclada. The sequence continues at coordinate 439,674 of RCSV01000013.1, forward strand.
CCGCAGTAGCTATGCAAGTCATGGTTGATACTCCTCAATGTTAGTATACCACAGATATCATTCAGTCACGAACAACACTAATACGAGTACAGGGTTCTACTGTCGTCAAGCTGGGCACTGTGGTTCAGGAATGGTTTTCAGTATCAATCCCACTGCTGACAAAACTCAAGCACAGTTCAAAGCCATGGCTGTTGCACAAAATGGTACTGGAACCCAGAGTGCCATTCAAGGAGGATCCTCTGCTGGCGGAGCCAGTAGTGGGACATCTTCAAGTTCTGTTGCTTCGGCCGCCGCTGCAGTCTCTACAGCGGCAGTCGCTTCTGGGACTGGGACAGTTGGTGCTGATGGAACGTGCTCGTGTAGTTGTCTCTGTGGACAAGCTGCGTTCCCAAATGCTGCGGTACAAGGAGTTGGAATGTTTGGTGGAGTTTCTGGTTAGTATTTCTCTCGTCATGATTACTCATATCCGTTGCTTGGAACTAATACTTACATAGGTGCTATGTCTATGTCTTTACTAGAAAAATAATTGAATGAATGGAGGATGAAATAACCATCGCTTCTCTTTCTTTTTCTTCTTGGTATAGGTTGACCATACGCATAATGTTAGGATGGGAAAACATGAGATTTCTATTTATGATATGATGAAAATAGCAGTCGCCCATAAGAGGCTTGACGCTTAGGATAGGAATCAGGGAAAACTTCATGTATATGACTGGATCGTATGTTGGATTGGAGTTTTTAGATGTGTGTGAGATGAAGGAAGGATGAATTGCTGTGAGATGTCTTAATAATCGTTCTCTTTTCATATCACCTCCCCACTCACTTATTAAACTCTAAGGTTAACTCAAATTTTAAAATTTGGGTCCTTTTTCACCTGAAATTCATACGAGGTAATTCATTATACGATTTCTATCTATCTGCCCATCTTATTATTCTTCTCAAGTATCTACAGCACAATGGGTACTCAAAGCAAAGCAATCTTCAATCTTCGACAGAAGTCCCCTCCCAAACCAGCCATGACATCTAAAAACCATCCATCCCAAATATTCCCCTTAGTTCCCCCACCACAGCCTATAACAGCTGCCCAACATCGGGTACCTGACACTAAAGCACCGGCAGCCCAACTCTAAAATTAGCGTTGCATGTCCCCCAAATTCCAATCCTTCCCCGCCAAGCAGGGCCAAGCCCCACCATCCCCCATTCAGCAGATTCATATCAGAACAGGAGGAATGACTGGCGCCCTTCATTTCTTTTACGTGTGGGAGCTGTGAAACATTGTCACCTTTCTTTTCTCCATACATTCTACATACACACATACATACACAGATATCTATCTCCAGACCTTCTTCAAGGAAAATTGATTCTTTTGATTTCGTTGCGTATTGTCGCTGTCCTCTCTTTTATTTATCGATCGATCTCTTGTGAAGATTCCATACACATTCTTTTGCTTATTCAATTCATTCATTTTAAATCTACAATCGCAATTGCACATCCAAGCATCAAATCAATACGATATCATATTCGCGAAAGATTCCAAAAACCAACCTCATCTCCATTCCATTCCAATCCAACCATCCCCTCAACGCCAACCGCAAAAATGCAGACCCCAACCCTCCTCACCATTTCTCTCCTTTTCCTCTCCAATGCGCTCTCCGTAACCGCCACTCCTCCCGCTTGTCTCCTCGCAGCCATCAACGTGCAATCCGATCCCTCCGATCTCAAGGCCCTTTGCGGAACATTGGAACATGCTGTTGCGGGAAACATCACGGATAAATGTTCGGGGGATAACTATAAGGAGGCTGTGAGCTCTTACCAAGCTACTTGTTTTGAGGGTGCGGGGGTTAATATCAGTGAGTTTTAACTATTCATTTTCGAGAGTTATAGCATAGCAAGGAAAGGAAAGGGGAGGAAAGGAACAAGAAAGAAAAGAAAGAGGAGAAAACAAGTTCCGTAGACCCAGCTTAGGGTTCTTCACAATAGCATGCATAGGAAGAGAGGGAAAATAATCAAGAGGAAAATAAAAAGTGCAACACACTAACCAAACCCAACAGCAATCACCTCCTCCTCCGCCTCCGCCACCGGCACAAACACGGCATCTACCTCTGGCTCTGGCTCTGCTTCCGGCTCCGCAAGCGCAACAGCAACAGGAAGCGGAGTAAAAGCTACCGGAACCGCTTCCGCGACTGGAACCAGTGGATCGAGCGCCAGCGCGACGGGAAGCACTACTGCTACTGGTGCGAGCGCGGCTACGGCTACGGGTGGTGCGGGAGCATTGGTTGTTCCGGGATTGATGGGAGTGGTGGGATTGGTTGGTGCGGTTTTGTTTTAGGGAGGAGAGGAGAGGAGAGGAGAGGAGGTTGATGGATTTGAGGGAGGGGAGGGGAGGGGAGAAATGTAGCCTGGTGCTAGATAATAGGATGTGGAATTTGGGAGGATGGTGTACAAAGGGAGAATGGGAGAAAAGATGACGTGGGTTTGAGGAGTAGAAGAAGATGAAGATGAATTTGTGCATATTTCGAGATACCAAGATAGTTTCTTTACAGTTAGTTTGTGGAGCGAGGTTTGAGATAGACACATAGATACATAAATCGAAGAAGTTCAATTGTGTTTTTTTTTTTTTTTTTTTTTTGCTTTATAAATTTCTTTTCTAGATATGTTGTATTATATGACATCACATCTTCATCTCCATCCTCACAAAAAATCTGAACTTCAGAGTTGATACATTTCTACATTTCTCTAGGTTCTCTCTCCACTCAAGAAAACTACTTCGTTTCGTTTCGTTTCGTTTCGTTTCGCTTCGTCTCTTTTCTCCCAATACTTTTTCAATATCAGAATATTCTTTCTAGCATTCTTCTCGATAGATGTTCTGGAAATGTCTCTGCGTATTACATATTGTATCTGGATATCTGGATATCCAAATAATATAATAGAATAGAATAAAATATGATATAATATAATATAAAGTGATCTCAAATATAGCGTTGTGAAAGTTACCAAATACCTACTTACTTAGCCATGTGAGCACGAATATCAATCAAGGTAATGGTATGAATAACAGTGAGAAAATTGAATCATTTTGAAAAGTAAAGTAATAGCTATAACTACAATTTTCTAGATGTAGGTGACTTAACTGCTGTGTTGGGTTGCTTTTATAATACATAGCCTCTTTTTAGCAAATGAGAAGATTGAAACGCGTTCCTCGAATTCCCAAAACAAACCTTCTCCTCTGAACTTCCTTTATGCTACATGGTCACCACCCGTTCCTACTCTATCTTCCGTTGCTTCCTCTGTATAATGCTTAGGGTCATTCTCACGGAATTCGTTCACTTCGTACTGCAGCTCTAGCGGGCTTCCCTGAAAAATGTCCGAAAGAACAGACGTGTCTCCTACTTCATCTAAATCCAAACCTGGAATATCCTCGTCCGAATCGTCTCCAAAACTTGGTTCATAGGGAAAGGCAGCCCCAGCCATACCTACCACACGCATTAAAGCCCATTGGAGCTCAAGGAGCTTGAAACTTGGGAGGGGTTGCTTTATTGGATCACTAGTTTTGAGTTCGAAGATTTGGCCGGATTTGATAGCTTTACCCCCCGGACAATATAGCGTTGTATAGCCGTGATCAAATGCACCCTCGTTGTGATCGAGGTTCTCGGTAGAGGTAGGTGTTGTCATGAGATTCATAGTTGGTCGAATGTCCGTCTGTTTCTTCTGCCAAAAAAACTGGACTTTCAATACGGTGTTCTCGCCGGAGATAGAAATTGGCTTTAAGGCAAATGCCCCTCGATTCCATTGAACATGTGCCGTCTTTGACAGTATTATTCGATTATCAACCCTTTCGTCTCCTATATCAGAGAGCCCTCTTGGAAAAATTTCCGCTTCCCAAGCAGCCACTTTCTCCCCTGACCAGAAGTTCTTCAGATACTCCCAGAACATGTGTCTCGTCCCGAAGATGTTCTCTTCCAAAGTCGATATTCGGCAAAACGGGTATATATGAGCTACTTCGATAACGGAATCGCTAGTAAGCACACAACAATGGTGGTCACGATCTCTAGCCTATAATATATAAGCTTTAAATAGTAAAATGATGTACATTTCAAGCTTACCAGATCCGAAGCTGCCTTGCTTCTATACAACGACGACGAACTAACAGGAGAATTGGTAGTCGTCTGCTTATCAGCAAGCGGGGGAGGACTGGTAGGTGAATCGGTTGTCTTTTGCCTCTTAGCAAGTGGAGAGCTGGTTGAAGATGAGCCCAAGCCCCGTTTCAATTGTGTTGTGTTCGGAGTGGAAACTCGTGATGTTCCTTGACTGCTTTGAGTCCCTATAAATCATTAACAATAAAGAAAAAAAGCAGGTGGTATATTCTACTTACAGTATAGTATTGCCGTAAAGGCTTGTGTAGCAAGAATACGTACTATTGCAGGGGAAATGCGAGCAACGTCTATGAGTTTTGGAAGGGCCTGAAGGTCACACACTTGACAGAAAGCCCAGAAGTATAGAGGTACATCTCCTATTTCTTCTTGGAGGGCTTTCAGCAGAACGATTCTTTCGTTGCTAGGGATATTGAAATCCTCCATCATTTCAGAGAGTGTTTGTATCAATGTCGAAGTCAACGCGCGAAGAGATGTGGAGGTGGGGAGATGGGGAAAGATGACAGGGTTCGGTGTGGGTAGGTTTCATGTGGAGCGAGGCTCCTCGGGTCACGTGACTCGACACTAAAGATATATAGCATCGGAATCCTATATATCCCCCTCTCTTCCCCTTCTCTCTCGTCTCATCTCATCTCATACTAATTTTCAATCTTTGATCATGATAACTTGTTGACGTGTTGACTTGTTGATAATATATATCTAGGATAACAGCATCTAGTGAACTTTCTTCTCGCTAGCGTGTGTCTTGAATTAAGAAATCTCCATTTCCATTTCCATTTCCAGATCTGTATATACAGGGTTTGACTAATATGTAGAACATCAACTCTTTCTCCAAAACTCAATTTATAAAAGAAAGTTATGAATACTGAAAGACATATCGAATCTCCCTATGAATTACCAACCCGACAACAAAATCATCCAGGCAAGTAAAATACCCAGCATGCGCATCAAACACAATCCATCTCGCATCTGCACCCCCCTCCAATCAGCAGACCGTATAAACATAAACATAAACAACACAAATGACCTCCTCAGAAGCAGTAATCACTACTCGGTACTTAGTCGAACTACTGGCATTCGGTGCCTCTGAGCTCACGCCAAATGCAAAAGCAGAATCAAAAGCAAAAGCTAGCAACCAATAACTTTAACTAAGCTGCCCTAAGTCTTTGAAGTATTCTCTGGATATTCGGTACATCTAATGGGTAATCTGAACGTCTAACCTTTGCTGAGAGCTTTAACTCCAGCATGGCCTGGACTTCAGTGGCTAGGATTTCACTGTGTGATATATATATCAGAAGGTACTGTGGTCTTCGTTGCCTTAGTGAATTCCAGATGGGATATGCAGAGCAGCTTGCAAGCGTGATCATGATTAGCGTGTAGATGTAGAGACAGTCAAGTGAACGAAGAGAGGAGGATTGATGACTGGTGTTTCGGTATCAAAGAATTGCTATAGTATCCCTGTGATTCCATCACGTTTCTAGAATGTGTATAGAGAGTCATATGGAGATGATATGCAACTTGCAATATCTTCGCTTGAATTTGTATTTGTGATTTAGCTATCTAGTATGCAAGTGTGCCTCATGTAGATAGCCATTGAACTTTTAATTATGGCTCAAGATTGAGCTATATCCCTGCGCTCATATTGAGCATGAAACCCGACTCTATACTCTTAGTGCAATAGCTGTAATAAAGCTCATCATTACCCGTTCACAACCCCCCCCCCCCCCCCCCCTCTCTCTCTCTCTCATATCAATTCAACCACCAGTAGCCTCTCTATAAAAGCTCAAACTACCATTTGCCCCCGCCGTAACAAACGCCTCACTTCTCCCCTGCACTTTCGGCAACCATTTGACAGCCCAGAGAGCTTTATCTGTCTCACTATGGGTCGCCACGCAGTTTCTTCTCTCAACACTCCATACCTTCACTTTGCAATCCCAAGCACCACTAACTAGATATTCGCCTGTGAAACTCCAGTCGATGCTGAAAATCCAGGCTGTGTGGCCTGTCATATTAGCGACTTGTTCGCCATGGGTGACGGAGTAGAGGGCAATGGTTGTGGAGTCGCCAGCGGCAGCCAGATATGTAGAGAGGGGAGAGAAGGAGATAGTGCGGATTGGTTGGATGAGTCCTGATTTTGTTAGTATGCTAGGTCTTGTTCCGTCATATATCAATTGAATTGTGAGACTCACCAGGTAAACTATGTACCATTCTCCCCGTATCATTATTAAAAACATAGACTCCTCCATTCTCATGTCCACTGGTCGTAAATCTTCCATCCGCACTAATATCCACACATAGTCCAAAGCTCCCCTTCGTCTCATACTCTCTCATTTTCTTGCCTACACTTTTCTTTCCCGCATTCTCTTCAACTCCTTGTAATAAATCCCATACCCCAATCTTTCCATCAATAGTCGTTGCTGCAAGGAAATTTCCATCAGCACTTAATGCTAGCGCCCAGATCTCACCAGGCTTATTGCCATCGAGGATGTGGCCATGATGAGACCATTCTTCCGATCCGTCTGCGTTTGGAGAAGAGCTCCAAATACTAACTGTACCGTCGAAACCGGCGGATGCTGCGATAGTGCCAGATCGAGAGGTGCAGATGTGGTGACAGCCGAGTTTGTGGGCGGGGAGAGTTTGAGTTAGAGAAGGAGGCGTGGTGAGTGTGCTGTGGACTTTAAGGGACGAGGTGCCGGAGGCTGAGAGTATAGAGCTGGGGGTTACGGCGAGGGAAAAGATGTCTGTTTTGTGGGCTGGGGTGGGTTAGCATGAAGGCTGGATGTGAGATATAGCTGCTGGTGCAAGCGGGGAATGGTGAGGCAGAGGGGCAGCTTGGAGTATTTACCATCATCGATCGTATGCGTTGTAAGATATTGTTTCGACTTTGAATGTTAGCGCGTGCATTTTCACATTCAAGGATCTACATACCATTGTCACCGGTTCATTTGAATATTTGGGTATATCGTTTTTGGAAAAAGAAGTTGTTTTGGTGGAAGTTGTGAATAAAGTTGAAGCTCTGGAAGCTTTGGCGGGGTTGAAGAAAATATCATGACCTCACAGGTAATTTCAGCAAACGCAGTTTACATAACACGAAGATGAGATTTCAAATATTGATGATGCAGTAGGATATTCTTATTTTGATGTACAGTTTAATGAATTGTACCAGTTCTGAGGATATATACCTCATGGTTCAGGATCTCTTCATCATGTCCCAAACGCCATGGCTGATGCCATACATGATCATCTCCATTCGTGATTCTCACCAGTTCTTTCGTCTCGCACGCCTTCCATTCCCGCCCAATTCCATCCTACCCCTCATAATCACCTATTCAGTTCTTCTGGAGCCAATAATCTGCTTAGGATTCTTCTCCTCATATATCTTTCTCGCAGCATCCTTAGCTGCCTTCTTTTCTGCCCGCTTAGTTTCCAACTGCTCTAATTCTGCCTCTTTCTTTGTCTTTTCCTCTGCAGCTCTTGCTTTTCCGGCTTCTATTCTTACTTTTTGCTCAGCTATCTCATCTGCTCTGGCCTCTTTTGCAGCGACGTTTGCTTCGTTTGCATTGGTCTTGAATAAAGTCTTAATCTCTACGCCATTGTTAACCGCCATCCTCTGATATGTCATATAGGAAATCTTTACCAGCAACACAATATGGACAAAGCAGATGTGCTCTCTTAATGTGACCACAAGCAGAGCATCTATTCAAGTTTGTAACATCTTGTAGTCCTTTGCCTGCCATTTGCCTATGTCTCTTCTTCATATGTGAAGTCTTCTTCTTTGGTACAGCCTTCAATATTCCCTCCCATAATCCTTCGAGAAATCCGGGAATGTTAAGATGTATCGCAGATGGAATAGCGAGTACTGGAAGTAATGGATGAGACAATTGTCGCGAGTATAAAGTTGTTGATCTCGTTGCGAAAGTTGCTGTTGCAGGTGCCAATCGTGGAAGAAATGACGAAAGTATCGACGACGTAGTAGCATGAGCAGCCGCCATTTTGATTGAGATATCGAAGGAGAATTAATATAGTACGTATGGGTATTCAACCTCACTGTCGATACTAATTCATCAAAATCTTGAATCTTTCACTTCTCGGCTCGCATGGTTAATTCACTAGTTTCCACTCACAGATAAGCTAGCGCATTTTAAGATTAGCTTAGAATTGCCCAATTACTTTCCCCTGAAGTGCACGCTATATTGCCAAAATAATCTGGAGACTGACCTCCTTCCCTAACTTTGTTCTTTATCAACGACTTTTGATTGCATATTACCTTCGAAGATAAATATCTTCATTTTTGTTTCTATTCAATTCAAAGATAACACCCTCGTTTAGAAAAGACTCAAGATTTAATACACTCTTTCCAAGATGTCAACAATAACTGATAGACACGCTCCTCAACCTTCTGTATTCCCCAAAAGCCATGTTGGTTTCGATAGCATCACATCACAAATTGAGCGCAAGCTCTTGAAACGCGGTTTCCAGTTCAACGTTATTTGCGTCGGTGAGTTTACTTTGCACATTGTTGACAAGTGATTTGGGAGAGTTTTCTAATAGATTTATCTTGTAGGACAAACTGGTCTCGGAAAATCCACTCTCATCAACACCATTTTCGCCTCACATTTGATCGATTCCAAGGGAAGACTCACCCCAGATGAGCCAGTACGATCTACCACCGAAATTCAAACCGTTTCTCACATCATCGAGGAAAATGGCGTAAAGCTGCGACTCAATATTGTCGATACCCCAGGTTATGGAGATCAAGTCAACAATGATAGGTGCTGGGATCCAATCGTCAAGTACATCAAAGATCAACACTCTGCATACCTCCGAAAGGAACTCACAGCTCAAAGAGAAAGATATATTCAAGATACCCGTATTCACTGTTGCTTGTTCTTCATTCAACCTTCTGGCCATGCCTTGAAGCCAATTGATATCGTGGTTTTGAAGAAGCTTTCAGATGTTGTCAATGTCGTACCAGTTATCGCCAAGTCGGATTCTTTGACTTTGGAGGAACGTGCTGCATTCAAGGAGCGCATAAAGGAGGAATTTGCTTTCCACAACTTGAAGATGTTCCCATATGAGAATGACGAGTTTGATGAGGAGGAGAAAGCGTTGAACGCACAAATTAAGGTAAATTATATTGTATTGGTGTCTCAAGAAAGCATACTAACAATATCAGGACATCATTCCATTTGCCGTTGTTGGATCTGAGAAGGATATCATTGTTGGAGGCAAACCAGTTCGAGGACGTCAAAACAGATGGGGTGTTATCAATGTCGAAGACGAAAATCACTGCGAATTCGTCTACCTACGAAACTTCCTTACCCGAACCCATCTTCAAGACCTCATCGAAACCACATCTCAAATCCATTACGAAACATTCCGTGCTAAGCAATTGTTGGCTCTCAAGGAGAGTAGTGCTGCAGGACATGCTGGTAGCAGACCAATCAGTCCATCAGCTGATAGAGAATTGAGCAGAAACTCCCAAAGAATGACCATGAACGGCTATTAGGGAAATCCATGGGATACGGATGATGGTTAGTTGGTGGTGATGCTGGGACCTGGTGAGTTTGGATGATTGGTTGTGTTTATGATGGCGAGATGATATTTGCCAAAAGCGACAATTTTTTGAAGGGAGATTAGAGGAGAGTTTAATGGACTGCTTTTGTGGAGCCGGGCTTTTCTAAACTGAATATTGCTACATTTCTCCTTTGCTTAATTAGCCCTTTTTCTTTAATATCCAGAGGGTTCATTTCAATAGTAAATAATAAGATCTTCTTTTGATTCTTGTGATCAATCATATCTTGTGATTCTGTCTATGGAGATTGAATGAGTAGTACTTGATCTCATGAATTGACTGTGCATTATTGATATCATATTGATAGATCAAGGGAGTGGGTTGGAGAGACCTTGATGTTAGGTAGGTCTGGCCATGAGGTTCCATCCAGCGGTCCGCATCAGAGTGTGATGTGGCTGGCTTTCCTGGCCTAAAATCTCCGGCCTAAAAGGACCCCCAAGCGCTAACGTCGATAAGGGGTTTCCCCAGCTTTATCGCACGACCAGCACGCACCAATCATTTAAGCGTCCCTAAACCACTTCCACCTCCTAAATATCGTTTTCTACACATATGTGTTTTCTCCAACCACCACTCCTGCGACATAGTATACTACGCAAGATCTCAATTGGAATTCGTTTTCCTAGATCTTCTTCACGGAGCCTCAGTACAGGTATTTTCGCAAAAATTGTCAACATGTCTCGTAGGTTCTGTTTCTTGTTTCCCCCCTCAGCAGCAACAGAAAAAAGAAAAAGAAAAAAGATCCCTCAATACCCATATCAGAAGAGAAATCAAAATTGAAATTAAACTCATAAAATAAAACTAACACACCTCCCCTAGCCATCCCCCCCACCACCAACCCCATAATCATCAGCGGCCCCTCCGGCGTCGGAAAAGGCACGCTCTACTCGCGGCTCCTGGCCAACCACCCCTCGCTCTTCACCACATCCATTTCGCACACGACGCGGGCGCCGCGCCCAGGAGAACAGAGAGATGTGGATTATTACTACGTGTCGATGGAGGAATTTGAGGCGATGATTGCGGCGGGGGATTTTGTCGAGCATGCGAAGTTTGGAGGAAATAGGTATGGCACGAGTAGGAAGATGATTGAGCAGAAGAGGGGGGAGGGGAAGATTGTGGTGTTGGATATTGAGATGGAGGTTTGTGTTTTGTTCTTGTGTTCTGTTTTCTGTTTCTGTTTCTTTTTGGGGAGAGAGGGAAAGATGGGAAGAGGGGTTACTACTCTCATCTCCTCTCCTCTTTTCTCCCCTCACTGTTTTGTAAGAATGCAATTGCTAACATGTTGAAATCACAGGGAGTAAAGCAAATTCATGCGCTCAGCCCACCATTCCCAGCACGCTACGTCTTCATTTCTCCTCCATCCACTGCGGAGCTCTCACCCTACCAAGTTCTCGAGAAGAGATTGAGAGGAAGAGGAACGGAAAAGGAAGAATCGATTCAAAAGCGTTTGGAACAGGCAAAGTTGGAATTGGAGTACTCGAAGAAGGAGGGGGTGCACGATAAGATTATTGTGAATGATGATTTGGAGGTTGCGTACAAGGAGTTGGAGGATTATATTTTTGGCAAGGGGGGAAAGGCCGCGGATGAGAAGGAGGCCGGTGTTAGTGTTTTGGACTGAGGTGGAGTAGGTGAGAGGAGAAATTGATATTGTGGGGTGCAGAGGGTAGTATGGTTCGAGCGTGTGAAGAGAAGATGCGCATCGCGAGAGAAGTTTCCCTCGAATGTGTAATAGCCATGAGGGATCATACATAGAGATTGCGTGGTTCTTCACATGGGATTGGATGGACATGAAAAAGACTTATATACCTAGACAAAAGAATGCACACAGTATCAACCTTCAAATTCAAATTAATCCAAAGTGCAAATGATGAAATTGTTTGTTTTCTCGGGTATGGAAAAGGGGTATAAAATTGAATGGGCGATTCTGCAGGCCGTATTTTTGAAGCGGTCATTTTCTGTGGACCATAACTACGAGAGCAGTTATTGTACTTACGGGACCGACTTTTGGGGCAGGCCATATAGAATAGACCATATCGCAGCATCCCAAGGGATCAACTTCTTCGCACTCAACACCACAAAATGAACTCTAGTCTCACAGCAACATTGAGAAACTTTATTAAAAGGGCCTACCCATATCATATGGTTCTGACACCACACAACGAATTTAACGAATGATTCCCGCCACATCCATCCATCCATCCATCTATCCATACGATCCACCCATCACAGGAAACAAAGCCTAGGTAATCCACGCATTCTAGAAGAAACGACCGAAATTCAACACCCCTCACAATGAAAAGATTTCCCACGCGCGTTCTAGAATTTTTATAATTTGCAGGACCGAAATGCTGCTCCGACGCTGTAACACCTTGAATGGGGGGTTCAAAAGTATTGTAATATGAAATTTATAATGAAAATGAAAATGGAAATGAATTTCCAGGAGATGAGATATCTCGGGGGGTTGTGCGAAATTCTTTCGCGCCTGCCTGCCTGCTCGCCTGCCTTAAAACTCCATCCTTTCTCTCTGGGGAGGGGAGAAAATGTTCGGTGAGATTCGTTCTTCGGATTGTAGGGCTTTCTGTAATTTGTATCATGTCGTGTCGAATTGGAGAGGTCTGATAACATCGGAAGATAAGAAAGGTCGAATGGAATCGAATCTATTTCTTTCCTTGTGCAGCGGCGAGTGCTTCGGCTGCTTTTCTCTCGTCGGCTGGGAGGGAGAGTCAGTAGATGTACAAAGTAGATAGATGGATAGAATGACGAATCGAGGACCTGGGAAATCATACCTTTCTTTTGCTTTTCCATTAATAGAACACGGGTCTTATCTTTCTCGGCCTGCATTTGCGATTTCGACATTCCGCTTCCGGCTTTCTGTTTGGGGAGGGAAGGTTAGTAAACATGTTTCAAGAAAGAGAGAGAGAGAGAGAGAGGAGCAAGTTCCGCATAACATAACATGCGAGTAGAGATGATTCGAGGAACCTAAAAGCAAAATAGAAAAAAACATACAGCAAGTTGAGCTTGTTTCTTAGCATTAGCCTCACGGGACTTTTCTCTCTGATTTCCTCTAGCCATTCTTGAATGATTAAGTATAGAAAGAGCTTGGTCTTCGATGCAAATTGTGGGTGTGAGAAATGTGTTGTGTGTCTGCGTGGCCTTTTTATCTTTTTGCAAAATGCAAATGAGGGTTTGGTCAGATTGTGGAAAAGAGAAAATGAATGGTGAGGCTGAGATATGCACGGAGACAGAGACAGAGACAGAGATATGAGAAATGAATGTTCTGGATTATTGATACGGAGAATCGGAGGATGGGTTTAAGCGAGGGTGGATTGAGAGTGTTTGATTGGTGGATTGGGGGGTTAGTGCGAGAATGGATGGATATGGATATGGATATGGATATGGATATGGATATGGATACCAGGTATATATGGATGGAATAGGATGGGATAGAATAGAATAGCAATCATAGAATACCGTAGAGTTAGAATTCGAAAATTGTGGGATTTGATTGTTTGATTGGAGGATGGAGAATTCAAAGTTTCGTTTCAAATCAAATGACTGGTGAGTAGACAAGTACCAGGTATTGATCTATCGTATCTGTCTACGCTATCCACATTGACACGTGATTGCACAACAGAATAGACTTCTTCCAAGAACACCATATTGAAGATGAAATGAAGTCTGTTTCTATTTACAAACCCAAGTTATAAAAAGAATTGTAAGGACAAGTATATTGTATGCAGGACATCTTTCACAAAGAGGATTCATTCAACCATTGGCCATAAGTTTCTTTCTTCTCTTTCTCTCTCTTCTTTCTCTTCTTTCAGCACTCCGTACATCCAAATCATGAAACATCCTTACCCAAAAGGCATTTTTCATCCAATGATTGGAACTCGACTGTAATATCACGAAACAGAGCTACTTCCAAACCTCACTCTGACTTAACAATCAATTCATGCATTGCTTCTCTACTTCATTGGATAAGAAGTCACTGTGTTACTGCGATGATCGATGTCAAGCGCGTCCTTTCACCTCTTTCGCGCCAGAGAGGAGTTCTCCTTAAACACCTTGAAGCAAACCGAGTTTGGGTGATCAAACCTTACCTATTTTCATCCATTCATTTCTGGCCTTTCTAGATTTCTCTTCGGAATAAGTTCTAGACGTTGTACATAATGGTCAAAGAATCTCTAGCTAATCTATATGTCATTGGATCTCCTTTCATCTTTTGGTAATGATGGGATAACAAAGAGTTCATTCACCCCACATTAGCTACATCTTCTGGCGTCAAAGTTGGAGTCAAAGGGTTCTGGGGATACTTCTTTCAATCTTCATATCCATTCACCTTTTCGTCTTCTTGTGTCTATTGTCCATCTCCGAAGACAATAGGACGAATCCGAGAGGATTATTATTTCTATTGTTAGAATTATTCAGACAATGAAGTCGTAGACTTCAATAACGAACAATTGTTTTATTTAATATATCTTCGTTTCCTCCTGTTTGAGATTCGGAATCTGTTTCTTACTTTTTTGAATTTGAAAATCATCATACACTTCTTCACAATCTTTCGAAAAGTTCTACACACAACTACAACTATACAACTTCACTTAACAAGTCTCATACTTAATATTTACTACATACATACTTTGAAAGTATTCCCAGCTCTTCTATCTACTGCAGGCAGTTTGCTACTACGCTTCTTTACCCAGATTGTAAGTTCTTTTTTGTCGTTGTCTTCCAGATTACTCGAAGCACTTGGCTAACACATTCTTAGACTCGGAATTTATACATATACTCGTTTTCTAATACAAAATAATCACGATGTTGAACGTCAAACAAGCCGGTCGAGGCTTCGTTATTCTTAACATTATCCGTGTTATGAACATTATAGCACTCCTCGATGTTATCGCAGCAAGTTGGATCATGCTTGTCATGACCGTCAAGACCTCGAACGTAAGTCCCTTCTCCCCTCCCTGATTATATTAGTACCCATCTGACACCTCATCTAGTTCTTCTTCTTTGATGGAGTTTCTCACTTCATCACTAGCTCTATCGGAATCTTCCTCATCATCTCAGAGCTCTCCCTCTTCAAGAAATACTTTGAGAATTTCTGGCCTCTCCTCTGTCCACACAATGGTTTCCTCTTCCTTGGTCTCTCCATGTTAGCTCTTGGTTTCAATATCCTTGGAAACTTGAACAAGAATGCCACTTCTGTTCAGAACTTAGGATTACCTATGTGGCGTGTGGTTATCTCTTCAGGATGTCTTTCAGCTATCCTAGGAGGTATCAATTGTATTGCCGTAAGTTATCTTTCCTTCTATCCTTTTTCCCTCTACTCATTCATAACAAGTCCACTAACAAGCTCACAGTCCCAAATCTTCACCACCAAAACCAAAACCGCACGCCAACTCCGCGCCCACGGGGCCACCGAAACCCCCAATCCGTACGAAAAGCGTCTCTCCCTCCCCTCCTCCATCAACAACGATCTCCCCTCCTACTACAGTAATCCCGCTGAACGCCGCAAATCGCGCTTCCCTTTCCGTCTCCCTCTCCGCGCTTCGCAAATCCACATCTCCAAGCCCGTAATCTCAGACCCGCAACCCTTTCACCCAGATCTCGAAGTCGGCGAAAGCTACGATCATCAGAAAAATGATAGAAGTAGTCCCATCGTTCCTGGTGTCGAGAGACCACCCACCGCAATGCATCCTGCGAATTTGAGACCCCCTCCTGCGCCGAGAAGTAGCACCTATAGTGTTGCGAGTAATGTGACGAGGTTTACTAGGATTTAAATGGGGGTTTGAAGTTAGATGGCTTGAAGCGTGGACAGGGTGCCAATTTGGCGGGAATGGATCAATCAATCTTTCAATTAAAAAGTATAGCATAGCGTAGCGTAGGATAGGATAGGATAGGGTAAATAGCGAAACTTTGGGAATCCGGAACATGTCACGATGGATTTGGTGTTTATGGGTGTTTAGGGAATGGATGGATATATGGAATACCCCACTGATCCTTTTTTGCTCTTTTGATTTTTACTTTCTTGTCTTGTCTTTTTTTACATTAAAAAAAGGGGGTTGATGAAGTGGGATGAATGAATGAATGGATGAATAAATGGATTTTCTAATGATTATTCACGAATTTCCATTTTCATTACTGCACCTACTTGTAAGTAACCGACTTATTTTAATAATACTTGCTATAGTTACTTATAACTATTGCTTTGCTTTTCAAAGTTCATAATAACTTAAATGTCTCATTGTTATTCATACTTTTACCATGATGGATGTTCGTGCTCGCATGGGTAAGCATTTAGTGACGTTATAACGCTATATTTGAGATCACTTTGTATTATATCATATCATGTCTTATTCTATGCTATTCTGTGCCATCCTATCCCATCCGCTCCCTCGCTCTCCCTCCACCCATTTCAAAATCCAAAATAAAGTAAAGTAACATAAAAACATTCCGCCCCGCTACCAGTTACCCGCTACCCGCTAACCCTCCTCCCCATTACCACTCCTTCCCTCCTTCCTTCCGTCTCTCCCTTCTTCTCTCCCTCCTTCTCTCCCTCCCTCTCTCCCCTCCCCACCCAAAATTCAAACAAAATCAAATATACGCGCTAAAATCCCCCTCACTCCCCAACCCCTCCGTCCCCCTCCCAATCTTCGCCTTCGTACTCCCAATCCGTGCATGTTCCCTCGCATCCACGCTCACGGGTCTGCGTCCCGCGCCCTTCACCATCCGCGCATTGGGTCCCACGATGAGATTTCCCATCGTGGGGGATTCTTCGCGGGCTTCGTGGGGGGCTTGGGGGGTTTGCTCGGGGTTTTTGTTTGGGGAATGGGAATGCGAATGCGAATGCGGATGCGAATGGGAATGCGGTGTTGAGTGGGGGTGTGAAACCGGGATCGAGGTGTAATAGCCCTCTCCTTTTCCTTTTAAATCCGCTTCGGTCGAGCGTCGCAACGATGGATTCGGATTCGGATTTTTTTGTTCGCCCCAGATGGAATCTGCGGATTGGTCTCCGAGGTCGGGGGTATAGGGATTCGATAGAAAAGGTGAGAAGTGGGGAATGGCGAGTGTAGAACTTCTTCCTCTTGTTGTATTTGCTGTTGCGCTTCCTGCTCCGATTCCAGATCCGCTTGCGTTACCACCCAGAGGGGGAAGTTGCGGGATTTGGGGAATCGTCGTGGTGGTGCCGTGGCGGATGAAATTTGGTTGCGAATCGACATCTGTGCTTTCGCCCAAGCTTTCCCAGCTGCCTGCGCTGAATTCGCTGGGGAGGATGTCGCTGCCGTTTTCTGTTTCTGTGGTTTGCTGTCTTGTCTTTTTTTCTCTTTCCAGTTCTCTTTCTCTTCTATCTATTTCTAAAAGCTGCGTATGTCTACTCTGACTCTGATTCTGAGAAGCATTCCCCGAAGTAGACACTTGCTCCTGACGAATCTGTAATTCCTGCATACTCGGGCTCACACTCTCAAATCTACTATCCAAGCTAACCAAACTATCGCTCCCCTTTAATCTGCTTTTGCTAAACGTAGCCTGGATATACGATCTCAACTGTCTGGTTCCTTCCTTAGCGCTCGAATACCCATTCGGATATGTGATCCCCAACGAATCGTTGTTGATTCCCGTACCAGCAGCTTGTAATTCATCGCCAACACGTACTTCTTCCGGCACCGTTGGTGAATCCGCATAACTTCTTCTTGCCTTGCGACGCACAGAAGCCATTCCTCCCCCGCTGAAAAAGGGAGATGCACCTCCACGACGAGAAACAGGTCGTGTGTTAATGCTACTATACGACATTCTACTATTTCCTCCTGTTTCCGACTCCCAAATTGGCGCTGGGGCCCGAGGACTCTTAGGTACGGGTTTTATGCTTAGCGTTTCGTTGCCGCCACTTGGCGATACCGTTGCGTGGCCGAATTTCAGAAGATCAGTGGAGTTGGTTGAATATACGCTTGTTGCACTGCGATGTTTATCAGCATCCGAGTTGAGAGTATGAACTGTTTTCCACGTGCGAGAATTACGTGCGAGACTGGGATGTTGACCATGTCCTATACTTCCTCTGCGACCTGGTGCATTCAAGATATCGAATGAAGAAATAGATTCTCGAGCTCCGTGGCCCAGTCCACTCAACCGTTTATCTAGACCTTCTGCCAATGCGAAATTGAGATTTCGAGTTGTGGATTTACGATGGGCTCGTTTTCTCTCGTTTTCATGACTTTGTTTGTTCTTTCGAGGTGAGAGGGGTGCTCGAGTTGCCTTACTCCAATCTCCTGACAATACAGAGAAGTTATCCAAAGGAGAGGATGAAAAATTACTATCCGTCAAGTTCAATATTGTACCATCAGAAGGGTTGGTGCCGAAGAGACTTTGATTGCCAAGTTGGCTCATCTCACTATTCCTTAACCTTGGATCATTACCTATAACATATTGTGATCGTCTTGTATGTCCTTTCCGTGAGTAATTCGAATAGTTCCGTTGTAGAATATTAGTACTATTTGTTCTCGAACTATCCAAAGTATAATCCGTTCCTTGAGTGTTTCTCCATGTACTCCGATTCGGAGTTTTACTCAATGCATTTTCCGAATTTGCACGCGTCCTATTTCCAAAGCTTTGCGATTCGCGAAACTTCGACTTTGGAGCCAATGTTTGTGAGCGCCGGAGAGATTTGCGATTGTCATGGACCACAATATTGGGAGTGGTTGATGTGTAAACACTGGAGCTAGCATCGATAGAGAAGCCAGAGGTATCGAGCTGCAGTGGTGCTATCTTTTTAGCAGAGTATGCGCGTTCTATGCTAGACGTACTTCTTATAGGACCTGAAATATCCTCCTTGGAAGGTCCTCCTGAACGTAATGAGGGACTAGAACGTTTTCTGCGGTAATAGAACAGACAGAGAATGAGTGCGATGAAGACAATCAGTACTGGAACCACAATTGCTACTATCACTCCTTTGCTCAAATTTCCGCTCGCAGGTGAATCGACACCGGATGTTGCAGATGTACCCGATGCTGATGGACTACCTGTGGACGAGGAGCCGTCTGATGCTTGAATAGCCAAATTAAAAAATTCAGAGCTAGAGCGTTTTGACGTTTTCGAGGTTGCTGTAAGTGTAATATTGATGTTCGAAGGTTTAGCAGATGTAGGCACCTTTCCCGATATCTTGAAGCTATGGGCATCAAAATATATCCATTCCGTTGGTGGAGATACTTGTGCTGTTAATGTAGTATCGTAATTGTTTCCAATATAAGCACCAAGGCCGAAAGAAAATTTAGATCCGATACTTGCGTTCACATCTTTGATAGGACCAACAAATAAGGCTGTAGCTATCTTGATGAGCACCACAGTGTTCACTTGATCCCCATATATATCCACAGCCTGCACGGAGACATTATACGAAATGGCATCAGATGGTGGTGTGCCGATCAGGCTGAGAGTAGTATTGTCGAAGTCAAGCCATTCTGGCGTTTGAGCAGTAACTGAAATTATGCTTGAAGCATTGGCGGGTTGTCCATCAAGCTGCAGACTGTTTTGTAGACCTGTGTAGTTGACCTCCACACCTGGTGTAGCATTGAAAACTGAATTTACCGTACTAAATGCTAGGAGATGTACTCCAACTCTAATATTGAAGGGGATCGATGCTCCAGAGTATCCAGATATATCCGAAGCAATAAGCTGAACACCGAAAGTCTGTGGTGGTTGTATGAGAGAAGCATACTCTGGTGTTTGACCGCTAAAAGTGAGGGTGTTTTCATCGAAAAGAACCCATGAAGGCAGAGGTGTATCATCGACCGTTAGAGCATAGTATTTAAGAGCTACTCCGCTGGGACTCAAGAACGTTGCTGGATCGAAGCTGATCTCGAAGGATGATGAAGGGTGGTATAATAGTGTTGATGGTGCTGAGAAAGGCCCTTCTGAAGCAAGCTGTGATTGGGCCGATATTTTGATTGTCGGTGGTGAGTTTTTGGACACCACTAGAGTAGTATTCGACGTCACAGATCCCGAAGAGTCGCTTGCAACCACTCCAAAGATAACCTCCGTCACTGTTCCTGTGCCAGTATCACTACTAGAAGGTATGCCCGATAATGTTCGAGAAGTACTGTCGATGGAAAGCCATTGAGGCGAGTCGGCCAAACTGTACCTGAGAGGGGACGTTGAAGTAAATGTTGATTGGGGAAATGTATATGAATATGGTATTGACACGCGCGCAATAGGAGGGAACTGAGAATTGATCGGATATGCGATAGATGGTATAGCATCAACGACTGCCCCAAAGAAAGCAATACCACACAAAGTAATCCTCAATGCCATATCCAGAGAGTCTTGCAGATGTAATTCTCAGAAAGTCCGGATGAAGATACTACTTGCATACAGAATGAGAGATTATACATGTCAACAGACTCTTTGGATGAAAGCGGCGACTAACAGTAGAAATTCGACATAGGAAAAGCTAGATATCATGGACTTGCCATCGCCAGATATTCCAAAAAGGCGCAGTAGAGGGAGATCCACCTATCGGTATCACCTTACCTGAAATTCGAACCATCGTGATGTAAGGGATAATGAAGTATCATACCCCCGCCTTACCAGATAATTGAGATATTTATGGAGGTTGATATGCTGATTTGAGGCTATACATAGTCAAATTCCATTGACCAGCCCCACCCGAAGCGAGCAGCATTCTGTGGCAAGTCTGAGGAAATAGAAATAATATCAAGAAACTCATCCAAATAGAACTCTCGAAGTGATATATTGTAGGTCAACTTGTCTTCCCCAGACAAGATATAATTTTGATAGTTTCGTAGGGCTTTGGCAGCAATAGAGGGAGGTTCAAATTGAGAGTAGTTAGCACATTGGATTATTTGAACCTTTCAACAACCCATTAAATGTAGACTTCATCGATCCTGCATCTTTATTCGATGGTCTTAGCATTCCTTGCCGAGATATTCAATTGTCCAGGCCAGGGAATTGCCCATTTGTTGTGCTAAAAAGGGTTATCACAGGGAGAACAGATGAAGGGATATCAAGACTCGTTCTAAGACGGTGAACCACATTAGGCGAAATAGCTTACATAACAAGGCAAAATTCATGGTGGCATGGTGGGGCAATATCAAAAGTCTAGAAGTGCATGAATATTGTTGTCGCGGGTGTCCAAAGTTTTCGAATCCCCAAGATGACTTCTTCTAGATCTCCCTCCCCGGAGTTCTCTCCTCTAGCAATAGGAATTGATCTTGCTCCTCTCCCGACCTACAAAGCGGCCACAACCAGCACCGTAGACTTTTCCGGTCTTCTCGAGCCCCCACTAAAACTACATGAAGATCTCTCAAAAGGATGTGGTGGTCAACTTTGGCCTGCGGGTATGGTACTTGCGCAGCATATGCTGCGGTATCATAAAGATACCCTGAAGGATGCTAAGATGTAAGTTTCATCTCACATCTCATCTCGACTTAAAGTCTGCAAATATCATCTTCTTGAAGGGTTTCCAAATCTTGATGTCCTGGGAAAAGTCATGTGTTGTTTGTTCCCTCTACAGTGATATGTAGTTACGATAATATTATACAATCACATAACATGATTTGACCTTTTTGATATCCTGAGGTATCTGGAGGGGGTCTTACAAAGGAAGGGTAAAAAGAAATGCGGAAAAGGAAAATGATGATTCGAACTTTGAGACTTGACAACACCATATACAAAGCACAGCAATATTCAAGGCTCAAGAACTAACGAACATCCAGACTCGAACTTGGGGCTGGAGGTGGATTAGTTGGGTTAGCCGTAGCTCTAGCATGTGATCTCCAACATCCATTAATACTCTCCGATATGGAAGTTATGTACGAACTCATGAAGCAAAACATTGCTCTCAACGAAGTTTCCTCGAAAGTCGAACCGCTGATCCTGAATTGGTATGGTTGCAAATCCCCCTGCTTGTTTATGAATGCACTCTGATTAGAATAGGGCTGAACCGCTACCAGAGCTAGTAGTGAAAGATAAACCAGATGTTATTTTGGCAGCTGATTGCGTCTATTTTGAACCCGCATTTCCATTACTACTTCAGACGCTCGAAGAGCTATTGGAGTTATCAAAGGATGCGGTTATTTACTTCTGTTTCAAGAAGAGAAGGAAGGCAGATATGCAGTTTATGAAGAAAGCAAAGAAGAAGTTCATAGTCGGGGAAATTGAGGACCAGGATAGAGTCACTTTTACTCGGGAGGGTTTGTTCTTATACACATTTAAACGAAAATCATGATACCCAGAATTTGTAACATCATGCGTGTATTAAAGCAGTTGCTCTAATATCAATGTCTACTTAATATGCAGTCTAGAATCTTTCCCATGAACTGAAATATTACTCTTCGCTAGCACCCATATTCACACCCAACAAGAATGCCGGTTCATCAACCTTATGATGTTCATAACTCAACACACCTACAGCTCCTGGCTCAAGCATCATGGGCAATGCTCTTCCCAACTCAAACCCAATCCATCTCTTCGCAAACGCTCTCAAAATATGTCCATGCGCAATCAACACAACATCCACCCCCTTCTCCCCATGCATGTACGGACCCTGCATCTCTCTAATCTTTGCAATAACCCCGTCCAATCTCTCCTTCACCTCATCTGCACTTTCCCCATCCTCACATCCATCCGTCCAAATATTCCACGGTCTCTCTGCATCCAAACCCCGTTCCTTCCGTGCAGCTCTGATTTGCGCAGTGAGTAATCCTTCATAAGCTCCATATTCCCATTCCCTAATATCTTCTGTGACTTCTGTTTTATCTGCAAGTTGCTGCTGTGTTTTTTCGTCAAAGAGAATTTCGAATGTGCGACGAGCGCGGGTCCGCGGGGAGATGAATATGTGCGCGAGCTTTGAAGGATTGATAATTTTTGAGGGACCGACTAGGACGCCAGCGGAAGAGGAAACTTGAGTTTCCCCATGGGGAGTTAGGGGGATGTCACTTCGGCCTGTGTAGCGGCCTGAGATGGTCCATTCTGTTTCGCCTGAAGGTGATGAAGTTAGAAATCTGACTGTCTAAACCTTCAGATCCGTGATAGATATGTGCGAGCGTTGAACGATATATGATGCAGTTGTGAACTGCAGATTTTAAGGAGCCATAAGTGACTTACCACTAATACAGAGTTAGCATTTGTTATCCATCCAATTTACATCGTAGTATAAGATCAATATATAACCCATGGAGAATGTTTTGCTCGAAATTTCTCTAGGTTGAATAGAGCAAATACTTAATGTCTAATGAGGAAGACTCTTGGAGTACCTGCGTCCTTGTCTGGCATGATGAGGTTGTTATTGATCCTTCAATTGTTCAATTGACAGCTTCAAATTGCATTGGACTGACAAGAGCACCAGAGTAAATAAAACCCCACCAAAAGCTTGGCATACCTGATAAGGAACCCCTCGTGCTTATCGATGAGTCTCGCATAAAAACTCTGGCTGATCTTAAAGAGGGGTTCACCGGGAATGTAAATATGCATGAAGCTCACTGGGTGCACCTTATAAAAAATAGCTCCCCGCCAATCGCCAAAGATCGTATTCTCAAGCTTGGGAAACGATCAATAGAATCAGCATCCGTCAGCATGGTTCGGAGATGAATTCATAATTCGCCTAATCTATCATAACGTACAATACATAGTTGTACAGAGGTAAATGAAATGAGCTACACTCTGCCCAACTTGTAATAATGTCTATATCCAAAACAACTCTGATAGCTCTAGCTCTGTACATCTACACATGCAAAAATGGTATATATATAAAATTACAAGCTTCAGTCCCACTCTCATCTCTCGATATGTAACACAATATTTACATCTTTAAGATTGTCGATCCTTGTCATTTTTATTTACTCGTTGTAATAACCCCTTTTCCTGAGAACTGCGGCGAAAAGCTTTTGCTTCAGGCGTCATTGTCCATTGTGTCGTTCTTCGGAAGAGTAGCTTATTGGTTGGTAGTAGCTTCGATTCTCTTCTATCTTCAATCACTGATTGATGCTGTCGTTGTTCAGTATGATCGTCTATTTGGCTGTCTGAGACCTGTCCTTGATTCTGTTCGCTGGCACTGATTGACTTGTCTGGTGATTGAGCCGATACCATTTGAGACCCAGCTACGCCGTCGACGGTTGGTCTGGCTGCCTGTTCACTTGGTTGATCCAAATATTCAGTCGATACACTTTCAAGTTCGGCTCCTTCATCGCTTATTGAGTCTATTTCCGGCTCGATAACATTTTCTTCGCCGGCCCGGATCATGGCGTCAAAGATCCAATTAGGATAGACGGGAGAATTGACAGCGTGTAGACGGTGCTTTAAAATACGATACATATCTCCTGTTCTAGAAGCAGTTGCCTCCAAAACTTCTTCATCGATAATATCGTCCTCATCCGGATCTTTCATCTCGGACTCAGACTCCATAGCATTGGCTACATCTGCTAGTGATGTCTCATTGCCACCAGAAGCAGATTGCAAGGCTTCACTTAAACGAGCTCTAGCTTGGAATCTGAGCCACCACCTGCTTG
This sequence comes from Botrytis aclada, assembly GCA_014898285.1. Taxonomy (NCBI): domain Eukaryota; kingdom Fungi; phylum Ascomycota; class Leotiomycetes; order Helotiales; family Sclerotiniaceae; genus Botrytis; species Botrytis aclada. The sequence goes on from RCSV01000013.1 coordinate 463,916, forward strand.
CCATGATATGGTCGACAACAAATCCAGCGCGCTTTGTTCGAATGAGGGCATCTGCAGTCATCTGTGGGTCTTGAAGTCTCATGTAGCCCATAGTCAATGCATTCCATGTTGCTTGGTTGGGCTCCAGACCCTCTTTCTCAATCATGATCTGTAACACTTTTTCGGCTGCACGAGGTTGATGACGTTGCATGAATACGTTAAGTAATGTAGTCCATGTATGAAGACTTGGAGGGGGTGGCTGGAAAGTATCGTCAGTTGCATCAAAAGATGGATTATCTGACTCAGAATCAATGTCGCTCTGTTCTGGGCTACTTGACGCCGCAGCAACATCATCCTCATCAGAAGATTGGTCAACCTCAGTTTCAATTGCCGAGGTCCTTGGTTTGGATTGCTGAACCTGCATATCAGCAACGATTTTCAGACATTCATGCATTGGTGCATCGAGATGGCCGAGCCCAACGAGCAAGTGGTTGTAGATCTGAGCTTTTACCAATAGAGGAGCGACTATTGGATCTCTTGCAGCTATCAGGGCTTTGAGATGGTTGTAAAATTTCAATAAAGCCTTGTAATTCCGAACGCTTCCAATGTATGATTTCAGCATCACTATCAAGGTCACGTGGTTCGGTTCTAGAAGAGCGTCTTTGGCAGCGGACTCGCAGGGTGTTATGGCAGTTTCGGGTTGGTTTGTAACAGAAAAGTCGAGATGTTGTTGGTCTTCTTCCGCACGACCCTGTATGTCATGGTAGGCGTCCTCTACCCCATCATTAGGATTCATCAACCCTAGACCTAAGAAATTCTCCTGAAATCTAGGTATGAGTTGAGCCAATGGTTCCACCTCGAAGTTCTTCAAATAGATCGGAAGCATCTGTGAGAATGGGGTTCGAAGAGATCTTCTCTCACTGGGGGCCCGCTTAAAATACTCTCGTCTGTGTAAGCGAAATATTGTGTCTAATATGTCTGTGACAGTATAACTGTTTCGAACACCGTCTTCGCTCATCCAGTGCGCCAATTTTTCGACCGCAACGTCATCTTCACGAATCTTGGCATCATTTAGCATGATTGAATAGGTGTATGCGTCCGCCATTACTTGATTTTCAATCATCATATCATAGATTTGCCACGCCGTAAGATGGTCTCCAGCTTGAAGTGAATTTTGGATCAGGATGTTGTATGTAACAATCCCGGGCTTCAGACCATGATGTAGCATGAAGTCAAAAAGTTCTGTATCAGTAACATGTGCGTTGTGGTCACGATATCTGCCGGTGAGAAGCACATTGCAGATTTGTGGCCATCTTCCAAGGTTTAGATCAATGCCTTGTTGAGTTGCTCGCTGCAGTACTTGGAAAGCCATATCTGTTTGGCGACACCGCGCAAAACGATAGGCGAATCGTAGTAAGGTTTTACCAGTGAGATGCTGTCTTGTGCCTGTTAGTATGAGATAGAAAGTCTTGAATTCTTGGTCATTCATCATTAATTGTAACAAGTAGATTGAGCGCGCACTCAGCTGGAGGCCGCGAAGTTGAAGATATTGTACACTCTCAAATATCTGTCGAAGATCCTCAGTGGTAAAAGATTCTGGAGTGGGTTTGTGCTCTTGTGACCCAAAATAATGAGATACTACAAAATCAAGACAGTCATTTGCGGCCCATGCAGGTGGAAAAACTGGTGCTTGATATGTTGCAAGTAGTAATTTGAGCGTAGATGCAGGGTATTGATCCATCGCTGTAAGCATAAGCTCCTCCCAAACATGAGAACGGATCTCTGTGGGAACTCGACGCCAAATGGCAGCTAGAGCAGTGACATTGTCTTGCTTGATGAATAACAACCTCGATGCAAGGGGAAACTTTGACACAGCAACATTATTGTACTCCAGTTTAGGATGACCCTTCAAAGTATCCTCGTGTCGTTGATTGATAATGGCAAATTTTGAGGACCATTTCCACATTTTCAACTCCATGATATTGGCTCCTGCATCCATTTTTAATCTGAGATATTTGGTTGACAGCTCTGGAAGGCCTTGTTGCTGGGCCCAAAGTTCATGATGGGCAAGCAATTCCTGGCGCGTTGCTGGATCAGTTGTGACAGGCTCAGAGTACAGGCGTCGCTGGTTCAAAGATGTATTCCTTTTGACGGATGGTACGCCCTTCGGTCGTCGATAATTCTCACGAGAAAAGTTATACCCACTAGGTCTTCGGAAAAAAAGTGACTTTCTCGGAAGGTTGTTTTTGATGCGCGACCCTATGACCGGCCGATCCTGTCTTTCAGATCTACCAGGGGTAGATCTGTGAAGAGTCCTCGTGGGGTTTGTCGTTGCCGCTACGGAGATGGACTGATCTGATGAATTAATTTTATTGCGAGACATTTCCGGTGGTATCTTAGTCTGTTGAGAAAGAGGTGATGTTGCTTGGCTCGAAGCATCTTCTGTTCGAGCTGTGGATACAGGTGCAGGTGTCGAAGTTTGTTGAGGGATAAGTTTTGACAACTTGTGTAGAGGGAGTGCAGTAGAATTTCCAAAGCGACTCGGCTTGGTATTATGTGACGTACACACATCCTGTTCATAAAAATGGACATCGTTGGAAAAAGTATTTGATCGCGAATGGAGTGCTCCCGGTCTAGAAGGCACACGATGTGTCTCAAGATGTATTCTTGGACGGTAAAACGACGATGCAGTTGATCGCACGCGACGAGGTCTCAATGAAGAGCTTGTATTCATAGAATCTGCTGTTTTCCCCGAGTTTTGACGAGTTGATGCGGCGGGACTCGGCTGACATTCTGATGGTCCATTAGACCCTGATTCACATGGAGCTTTTGAGTGATCTTCAATGGGCGACCCTTCTGCATGGCTTTCTGTTATTCTCCCGAGACTGTCTTTCGAAGAAAAATGTCTTATAGACCCATGATCAGGAATATCTACCCGGGCAAAGGAAGTGGGAGTCGTCCGTCGTTTGCTGAATCTAGTATATCTTGTGTTGGATTGCACTACCACGTTTGGTGATGAATCTCCCAGACGTTTTGAATATGTATCTTCTCCCCTCCCGACTGTCGATCGTGCATGCCCGTCATGGCCTTGATTTCGTCCCGTTTTCGTTTCCAAAAAAACTCTGGCACTCTTTGAAGGCCATGGCTGGAAGACTCTCGGTGCAAGGAACGGAAGGATTGGCAATTCCGATGACGACCATCGTCTTGGTAGAGAGTTCGAAAATGGAGGCATCAGCTGCCGACATGCATTTTCTAATCCATTGACTGGCACTCTATACAATTGACAGTAGGAGAGGACTAAACACTCTTAAAATTTGGGCCCGGGAAAAAAAATAAGGTTTATCTTAGCGGCCGGGGTATGACTAGGCTGAGGTTACCGTGAGCCAATCAAAGTCCGCATTAGAACTTCAATATCTCTCCCGGCTGTAGATTTATTTAATTCGAACTTCTTAATTGTCGATAACTGGAACATACAAGAATTCGTCAATTCAGCTACAAGTCCAGGTTATCACATCATATAAACACCGGCAATGTCATCTACACATGCCACTCTCGGCGCCGCCGCAGATGAGCGCAAAGCGCGACTTGCAAAGCTCAAATCCCTAAAAAGAAAGCAACCAGCCGACGAGATTGTAGCACCAGAATCAACGCGCTCGCCCTCACCACCTGCCTCCCCTGACGTCGCGAAGCTTCATCTGTCGGGACGTAACTATGATCCTGAAACCAAAGGTCCCAAGCTTGGTTTTGAAGCCCCTCCCACGTTAGCACTCGAAAACCCTACACTTGAACAACAGGCCGCAGAGGTTGAGGAGGAAATTAGGAAGAAGGCAGAAGAAGAGGAACAGGATGATAAGGGGGTAGACTTATTCAAATTGCAACCTAAGAAACCTAATTGGGATTTAAAGAGGGACCTCGAGAAGAAAATGGAAGTATTGAACGTTCGGACGGAGAATGCGATCGCGAGGCTAGTGAGGGAACGAATTGAGAGTGCGCAAAAGGCGGCTAGAACGAAAAATGGGAAAGGCGCAATAAGTGCAAGTGAGGGTGGAGAAGAGCTTGGGATGGAAGGTGTTGCTTTGGTGGAGGGAGTCAAGCTGAGGGAGAAGGAGGAGGAGGAGGAAGAGCGACGGGAGAAGGAAGATGAAGATTTAGCATAAGATCACTTCGAGATATCATTTGATTGTACAAAAGGCGTTCAAATGAAGGCAGGCATAGTATGAGGCGTATGGGCGTCTCAAGTTTCAATATAGATACAAAAATTGGCAGATAGCCAAGGGGTATTTCACAACCGCGCAACCATTCTCTGCCACTTCCTCACCCGGAACGCTCACCGGCCCGTATTCATTGCTTGCGTTAGTGCCAATCTCTTGCTAAAAGGACTCATGCTCCTCTCTCTCGGTGGGTGTGCATGAGCTGCAGAGGACGCGAAGGTCTCTCTGCGCCCTTCGCTGACTCGAGGCTCATCAAATCGTCTCCTATCAGTTGAGACATTTCTTCTACCTCTATAAGGACTTCGACTCTCTGTCCTTCTTCCACGAATCTCAGGGCTTCGATCGTTAAACCTCTTTCTGGTACTTCGGCTATTTCCCCTCTCTCTCGAATCTCTCATATCTTCCTCGTCTCTAGAGCTATATGAAACTACGGAAGAGGATGCGTCTCTTCTCCGCTTTTGTCCCGAGTTCCGTACATCTTGTCGGGGCGGTGATGGTGACGGCGACAAGCTAGGAGTTCTACGCTTGTATCGACTGGATGGAGGTTGAGGTGGTGAATGGGAATGTCTAGATTTGTATGTGTCGGGTGCGCGTCGAGCTTCTCTTGGCGAGGGCGAACGTGATATGTTTGTAGATATTGTCGAAACTGATGCTGAAGAAGCCGATCTTTTTCGCTTAGAAGCTCCCGTTTCCATATCTTCTTCATTTTGTCTCTCACGTTTGCGACCTCGTTCCTGCTCCAGTCTCGCAAGTTGCTCATCGGCAACGCCTTTCCTGTGATATGTGGTCAGCACGAAGCCCTAGCCCCTCGTAGAATAGACTTTGAACAAGTTCTCCAATATGAAGCGCGCCCCCAACAATGTGATATTCTGATTGACTCAACGAGAGCTGAGAGCCTGACAACATCCTTCCAAGCTAAATTATGGGGAGCCATTGGGGGCAAAGAAGGAACAGCAATTATGCAGGCGTATGCGAGAAGGAATACGTACTTTTTCAAAAGATCTTGTGGTACATCATTTGTCAATTTTGGGACAAGCTTGGGATTGGAAAGTTGTTGTGTACGAGAGGGTCGAGGAACATATGGACGTTCTTGCGCGTTTGCTTTGCATTCATAGCTGTAGTGTCGTAATGAACAGTTAGCCATGAGGATCTGAAATAAGCCACAAGGTAAACGTATCTTTCTTGAGGCACTTTTGGCACGTAGTTGTAGCGGATGCCTTTGAAGGGCCCCCAATCGTGGCAGGCCTGTTGATGCCATGGTAGCGGTTCATGATAGCAATGACAACGGCAATGGCAATGGTAGTGGTGATAATGTTGTTGTTGTGGTGGTGGTGGTGGTATTGTAAGTGTGTGGATTTGACTCGTAGAATTGAATGTTTGTGTATAAATGGCACTGGGGATCTCAGAAGCTACAAATGAGCTTTCACCAAAATATAAAAGTAACTTATCGATAGAGACCTTATCCGATCAATGTTTGTGCACCACCAATGAAATAGAGGACTGGGTAGTTCACGAAAAGGAGTTCAGCAAACAGCCGTGGCAAAGGGAAGTTTGTGTACTTAAGTATAGTTTTGAGTCAAATGGGAATTGTGTAGTGATGCTGTTCTTCTTGTGAATATTTCCTATCGTCGCTATCATCGTCGTCAACTTCATCTGCCGCCTCTTCCTCCTCTTCCCTCATTACAAAATAAGAATTCCTTCATATTGTAGTCCATAATCATGGCCCCACTTTAAACTCAGGATTCCCGCTAAAGAATTCTCGGGGAGCCTTAACCTTATTAAACTTCTTGCAATGAACGTCCACACCACCCAGCCAGCACAATCAATCAATCTCTTGATTTGATTTCCTAATAATCTGATGATGCACTTTGGAGATTCTTAAGATCTCCTGGATGTGAACGTCGACTTTTTATCCCGACCATACCAACGGAATATCAAATAACCAAGCAAACTTTTCGCGGTGTATTGATACCCAATACTTGTTTGGAAAGGAAAAATAGTTTGTCGGTAATAGGAGTATCGGCGTATCAATTATCTTTGAAGGAAGTGGGTTGTACCAAAAACCACATCAGGTATTCCACCATACAAGTCGGTACCGCGAAACGGATCTTTAAAAGGACGGAAACCTTCAATTCAAACTACTATTTTACAAAAGCTTGTCGGCCCAACGACAATGACCAGATGTCTATTCTTTCCATTGAACGCTTTTGTTAATCTACTTCCTTAATCTACATCATTTCCAAAAGTATTACTCTTCGACAGCCCCTCTGCCAACCTGGGATCTCGACATTGTCCAATCTGGACATATACGCTCATTTCCGCGATTTGATTTACAATTAAAGCATACCTTTCATGGCTACTGCGCCAATGACGACAGATCCATCGAGGCTGTCATTCGCAAAGGTGCGCAAATCCACTGGATATTCCTCAGCCCACTTGATGACTTGTCGCCGGTGGACTTTGGCTTCGCTATCATGTCTAAGTCCTTTACTAACAAACATCATCAATAGGTTGCCGCCTCAGCTGGGAAAGATAATGTAGCTCTCGCTTCGTTCGCAAAAATTACTGCTTCTTCAACTTCTGTCCGAGATACGAGATCTGAGAATATAGCTCCAACTGTACATGAAAACAAAGATACAAACATGCCTAGTGCTACCCGCAACGATACTGGCAATATGACCACTCTCAAAGAGACGGGCACATCGACAAACGATCAGTCCTCAAAGAAGAGGACAATTACCGAGAGCAAACCTATGGCTGCTAAGAAGGAATCGGATTTGGCAGATGCGGTTAAAGCGATGCACATCCGTGATATCACACCAAGTCTTGTTGTCAATGGTTCGGGAATTGTACCTCCTACCCACAAACGAGATCTGGGAGAAGGATTCCCAGAAGATCCATTTCAGAGAACAGAATCTGGGTCCGAGATAGGAACAAAGCCTCCAAGTTTGGATGGAAAGAGCATCACTTCAGGTACAACATTCGCATTGGATGAGAAGGAGTCTTTACGTCCTGATGACAGCGCGAGCGTTAAAGCAGCCGAAGATGATGATACATTTTCGGGTCGCGGTTCTATTGTTGCTGGTTCTAGAATTGGATCTGAAGCAGCTGCAAGAGCCTATCGTGCACAGTTCTATGAAGCGCCTGATCGACGCAGTATACAACTTATGCAGGAGCGCCAAACTCAGGGCATTGTTACCCCTCAAAGTGGATCATCTGGACAGCAAACTACAGATGATAAGCCCAAGCCACTTGTAGGTCCGTCGGGTTCAACTGAAGCAGCATTCACACTCTTTTATCGTCAGACGCCTGATGAAAAACTTTTGGAGGCATTGGAGTCGCCAAAAGACCGCATTTTTCTCCTACGTCTCGAGAAGGATGTTATTGAGTTTGTGAAGGATTCCAAGTGAGTTTCAAACTCTGGACAACTGTTCTTACTACCATAACTAATACACTCACAGGGAACCTTTCATTGATCTTCCACCGTGCAACTCCTTTTGTAGAATGCTGACCCACAAGTTGGCGGATTACTACCACATGACACATCAAGTTGATGCTGTAGTTGGAGCAGTCCGTATCTTCCGAACACCATTTTGCAGGATTCCGCCATCACTTACAAGCATTTCCAATCCTCCTACCACTGGGAATACCCCACCTCCCAATCTACCTGCAATGAAGATCATGCGTAGGGGTGGTGATGGTGATACTGGACCGAGCCCCTCCAAAGCTACTTCCGAGACCGGAAGCGATGGCAAGGAAAAGGCACAGTCCGCCAAAGAGAAGTATGATACCTGATAATTCTCCAATTGAATCGAGACTGACTCTGACTAAAGACTTTCGCGAGAGGAGCGAGAAGCAGTTTATCTTGCGGCCCGGGAACGAATTTTCGGCAAAGATGATAAATCTGGCGAGGCCACACCAGGTGGGTATCCAAAGAATCTTCCTTCAGGCCCTATTAGATTGCTAATCACAAGATAGAAACCGACGAGGGTAACGAGATGTCACGTTCCAGCTCTGTCTCTACGAAGGATAAAGGCAAGAGGGGTAAAGTTGGAAAGCAGCGTCGTGACGACTCTGAAAGCTTTGACGTTCGATCTCAATACACTCCATACTTTCCACAACAACAAAACCAGCCAGCTTGGATCCCCACCCAGAACTTCGGCGCAATGGGAGTTCAACAATACAATGGTGTCATGCCAAACAATTATCAAAACCAGATGCAACCTCAATATGCTCCACCCCCACAACCATTTAATCCTACTATGTTGAGCAATGGAAATATGCAATCATACAACAATATGACACCACCGGTAAGTCAAATCATGTTTCAATGGTAATACTGTGTCTTTACTGACATTCCATAAGCAATTTCCTCAGCAAAGTCAGCCACGTTACCAACCACATAGTGCTCCAATCACCACTTACGGTACACCAGCACAGTCCCCTCAACCTCCGCAGCAATGGATCCCACAAAATCAGTACCCAGCAGGCCAGTATCCATCGCGAGGACCCGTTGCAGGAGGACCACCCAACACTATCCCTTACGCTTTTGGACAACTGCCCAGCACGGTAAACCCAGCCGATCCTAAAAGTCAACACCCAATTCCAGGAAGTTTTATTAACAGACACGCATTCAATCCAAAGACGCAGTCGTTTGTCCCTGGCAGTCAGGGTCTTCCTATCCCGCAGCCCATGTCTCACCATGGATCTCCCCACCACGGTTCCCCACACCATGGATCTCCTCATCTCTCTTACAGCAACTTCTCTCCACCCCAGCAACAGTACGGTGCTGGAATGGGCTATAGCATGGCGAGACAAGGGTCGAATAGCTCTTTACCCTCGTATCATGCATCCCCACACATGGCACATAGGCCAATGATGCATCAGAATATGCCGCAGGGTCTTCCTCAAGGCCTTCCTCAAGGTCACCTTCAAGGCTTACCACAAGTTTTGCCACAAAATATGCCGCATGGTATGCCACCAGGAATGCCACAGGGCATGGTTCCAAATGGTCAAGTTGGAAGCCACCTTCCCAACTTTGGCAACCCGGCAACTTTACCTCCAAAGCCTCCAACTGGTGTTTAGGTGTCTCTTGAAGGTTGCGGATATGTTCTGTGATGAATAAACGGTGGCGTATGGTAGCATTGGTGGAGTTAGTGGGAAATATGGGCATTAAAACGAAAGTCATTTTAAGTACCTGGTTTATATTGGCTGATAGACCTATGATTACAAATACAATACATTTGATTACACTATTTGCTTGTACTGGTTCCTAAAGTACTAAACAGGTGCATGGTTCGAATAATTTGTCTGGAATGCTAGGTAGGTGACTACAGAGTTATGTGTGAAGTACGATAAACCGTAGTGAAAGCGTCTCACGGCACACTCTATAGATGGAAAAGAATGTGATTGCGATTAATATGATGCACAGTGCTCAAAGCTTATGGATGCTAGCAAATGGTAATTGAAGTGATTGTGATTGGCTGGTGTAGTTTGTAGTTCAATTATATACAGTAGTACCAACTAGTTGCTTAACGAAGGGGCAAGCGGGGGCGAGTGAAACACGCCCTTGTGCTTCCGAGGGAGCACCCTTCCGTTCTTTTCTTCCCCAATCCTATCATTTTATTTCTTTAAATAACATTATCAACGTGTCAGGTTCTGTGGGTGCTAGCTCACTCATACTGTGTCTAATCAAATCACGTTTTGATCGGTTGTGGTTCTGGCATCTCTTGCTCACGCTCACTGGGACAGATACTGATGAGAGTGGAAAGAAAGCCTTGTGTGGTATGTGGTAAGTAATTTCAAGTAGTAAAGTGTTTGCAGGTGATGGATTATAGCATACATTTCCCTCCTACGAAGAGCATCGGTCATAGCAACACACGCGGTGACATAAACCATAATTTTGAAATTCTATAATAATTGGCCTAGAGCCTACCTGAACGCCATACTTTTCCATCCACATGCACAAAGTCTGTAAATTATGGAAAGGCTTTTATTTTATCATCGTCTACTACTCAGCGGATTCTCGGGGCTCTCTTGGCTCTCGTGTTTGTCCGCCTCCTCTGCCGCCTCCTCTTCCTCCACGCTTACCACCTCTCTGTCCTCCACGTTGCTCGGACTTCTCTCCTCCTTCTCCACTGCCGGCTGCGGCAAGAACATCTGAGCCTCCCATAGTAAGAGTTGCGGTTGCCAATCTTTGAGAGAGTTCGATTTGGGTGCGGATGGTATTGGCGAGGTAAGATACGACTAGGACATCTTGGATGTGGTTGTTGAAGTCACGTTCAATATCTGCGGCATCAACCTTTGGTGCTAAGGACAATGCGTTCATGAGGAATTGACCAAGAGCATTCGATGGTTCTCTCTCCTCGTCCAAGACTGAACTGACATATTCGGATACTCTTTCCAAAAGGTCGAGGGTTTGGTCAACAGCTCGCTCTAAACCTTCAATATCAGAAACCACTGGTGCGGCACGGCTCTCGCTGTCTTTGGCGCCAGAGATTAACTCCAAACCACTCTTCTCAGATTCACCATATCGGATCTCGTATGGTACTGGGATGAAAAGACAACTCTCAGCTGCCCTCTCAGCATTTACACCAACAGGTGCACTAATATATGCCTTTGCCTCGATCTCCTTTCCAGCCTCAGTGCTGACCGTCAAATGAACAGCTGGGTGAGGGAAAGTACCGGTCTCAGGACTGGCGAAGAAGTTTTGAATCAAGGCGCTGAAGCTGTTGAGTTCAAGAGAAGTCGTGTACCATCCCAAAAGAACTTCGCGAGGATTGGCCTTCAGTTGTAAAGCGAGCATGTTCTTTTGATACTCGACGTCGACTTCGACTTGGTCTTCGGTCTCGGTGTGGGGAATGGCGAAACAGTTGCGGACTTCGCATTCCATACCATCTTCAGATCGGATTCCGAGAAGGGCTCCGATAACACGGGGGGTTTGTGTCACACTGGTATCGCGACGAATGGCATGGTCGAGAATCGAGAAAACGGCCTAATTTTGTACTGATTAGTCTCTGCAGAGTAGAATTTTAGCCCAGGGAAAATATCGTACCTGAGGTTGAATTATGACATTTAAAGGTGCGGTTGTGGGCTGGACACCAATGGAAGCGGGGGCGAGTGGCCGCGCGAGGTGAAGGAAGGACTGTGTACCGACTGCCATGCTGGGCTAAAAATTATTCGGTATTTGGTCTAGCGGACGAGTGTTGGTGGTAGGGTCTGAGATGGGGATGGGCTCGTCGTCGTCGATTGCAAACCAGTTGCGCAAGTGGGATTTTTGTGTGGGCGCGGCGCAAGGATCTGATTTCGCGCTAAGATAAGCTTTCGTTAAAATTGTAAAGAATTTCCCCTCGATTTTAGTTATATTGTGGTTAAGTGCTTGGTTAAAGTCTGGAAATATTTAGCAGTAGGTAATTTAGGTTTGGCTATCTGAAAGGGGCATATTGAAAGTTTTCTTAATATTGTTCCTGACAATAGCATTGATTTGAAAGCCCATAATCTTTGATCCAAAACTTTTTTTCCTGAGCCCTGATGACGCTAAGATAAGGATTCGCCAGAACTTTTTTTGTACCAGCCGTTGAGCATCAGCCATTGAGTGTTGCGATTTACAATTATATTTTACAACGCAAAAATGGCATTTGGGCAGAGGAATACATCTAGAGGAGGTCGCGGTGGTGGTGGCGGTGGGAGTAGCTTCAGAGGTAGAGGAGGTGGTAGGGGTGGTCCACGAGGAAGAGGTGGAATGAGGGGAGGAAGAGGCAGAGGTAGAGGAAGGCCTGTATTTGATAGTGCTAGATTAGCACAAAAGGAAGAGTAAGTATTTTCAATTGATGAACAAAGGCAATTGGCTCATATGTATAGGGACGAAGAAAGTGCTTCCGAATCCGAAGAACCAAGTCAGGATGAAGCAAGTGAAGAGGAATCTAGCGACGACGATGATGATGATGAGCCAGTGCCAGCTGTAAAATCCTACACAGCTTTGATGCAGAGTTTTACTCGCGATTCGGCACCGCAAGCAAAACGGAGGAAGCTCAATGCTGACAAGGAGGAAAAAGAAGACGAAGACGCGGATTTGGTGGACGAGGATACGAATGATGTGGATCTGGTTGAGGAGGAAGAGGAAGGACCCGAAACTGCAACAGATGGTATACTTGAGGATGATGAAGAAGACAAAGCGGATCCATTCGAAGCTCATTTTGCCAATCCAGATGATAACATATTGTCAAGGAGGCTACAACATCTGGAAAAAGGACAATGGGCCCTGAGAATGTCATCACTTGCAAAGGTTGGAACGGCTATTACGAGTATCCCCGGTGACGGCGAGCCCAGGGCTATGAAAGCAATTACTATCAACAGTCCAGATGGTCTCAAGTTGAAACAAAAGCTGGCAAACGTCATCAAGAAACAGCGCCCTACTTTCAATGCATTGGAAAAGTCTATAGCTCCTCTTTTATTTGGCTATCAGGATTTACTATTCACTGAACGCAACACGTCTAATGCCGAAAGTTTAAGAAGATTAACTTGTCTTCATGCTGTCAATCATGTGTTCAAGTAAGTCAAACCCCGTTACTATGCAAGCACAATCTAACATATTCAGGACCCGAGACCGTGTTATCAAAAATAACTCTCGCCTTGCCAGAGAAGATAGTAGCGATGATCTGGAACTTCGAGATCAAGGTTTCACAAGGCCCAAGGTTTTGATGCTTTTACCTACTCGCGAATCTTGTGTCAGAATGGTTGATATGATCACTTCACTGTGCGAGCCAGAGCAACAAGAAAATCGAAAACGATTCAATGATTCGTTTGTCGATAAAGAAGAAAATTATTCTACTGATAAACCAGAAGACTTCCGGGAACTTTTTGCAGGTAACGATGATGACATGTTCCGCCTTGGTCTGAAATTTACTAGAAAAACTATCAAGTACTTCTCTCAATTCTACAATTCTGATATCATTTTCGCAAGTCCTCTTGGTTTAAGAATGGCCATCGGAGATGAAGATGCGAAGAAAGTAGACCATGACTTTCTCAGTTCGATTGAGATGGTTATTGTTGATCAAGCAGATGCTCTTCTCATGCAGAACTGGGAGCATGTGGAATTTATTTTCGACCATCTTAACCTTCAGCCAAAGGAAGCTCATGGCTGTGATTTCAGTCGTGTACGAAGTTGGTACTTGGACAACAATGCCAAATACTTCCGTCAAACTATTGCATTGGCGGGTTTCAACACACCGGAGCTTCAAACTATGTTTTATACCCAGTCTCAAAACTGGGAAGGCAAAGCCAAAGTCACCTCTACGTACCTAGGAGCTATTCAAGAATTGGGATTAAAGGTTAAACAAACTTTCTCCCGAATTGACACAGAATCAATCGCCTCGGATCCACAATCACGTTTCGAATATTTCACATCAGCAATAATTCCTACTTTGACCCGTAGAAGCAAGGATAGTTCAGGAACTCTCCTCTTCATTCCTTCATACATGGATTTTGTTAAAGTCAGAAATTATTTCTCAACCTCAGCTACCACGAGCAGTTTATCATTCGGTAGTATATCAGAATATACAACACCTAAAGAAGTAGCAAGAGCTAGATCCCATTTCTTCAGTGGAAGACATAATGTTTTACTCTATACAGAAAGAGCACATCATTTTCGAAGATATCAGATTAGGGGTGTCAAAAAAGTTATTATGTATGGAATACCCGAGAATCCGATCTTCTACAAGGAGATAGTAGGAGGATATTTGGGCAGATGTATGAGAGAAGGTGATTTAGAACCTGGGGCTGGAAGTGTACGGGCTGTATTTTCAAAATGGGATAGCATGAAGTTGGAAAGGATTGCGGGCACAGAAAGAGTGAACAAAATGATCAAGGAGAAAGGCGATACTTTTGATTTCTTATAATACCCTTTCAAGTTTACTTAATTTAGGTCTTGCTATCTATTCTTGTAATATAGATTTGGAAAACGCCTTGTCCATACAAACATGCAAACCATACTTCTATACATATACATTTGGTACTTTATGAACGCAATTTGCTCATGACCATTTTCTTTGATCGGGTTTCCATCAAACCTCGTTCCATTTTCCTTATCCGCTTGAGGGCATTGATCTTCGTAATAGAGACCCATCTTTGCTTCGAGACAACTGAAGGGGAAAAAAATCCTGTTGGCTGTGGCGCATGATCTCAAGTCTTTGATTTGTACATTCCTCCGCATTTAATCACGTAGACCTTGAGAACCCCGTCCTATCCCGATACTAGTCTACCAAGAAACCACATCCAGTCTGTCCAGACATCCATCCATCCAGCGCAAGCCAATCTCCTAAATAAATCCACCCCACCTCCTCTCCCTCCTCTTCTTTCCCTCCAAAACTCCTTCCTCCCCATTCCCATCGAACGGCACATCCACTCTCTTCTTGTCCCTGCCCAACCCCAATTTTCCCACCCTATTCACAAATCTCTCGAAAGCCTCTTCTCCCCCCTCGCGGAACTGCGTTACTTTTTCAACATTCCTCTCGGTAATATCATTCATTGGGATTTTCTCTTTACGGAAGCGCGCCACGGTTCGGGCGGTCATGGCCCAGCGGGTATCCTTGGGACCATCGACGAGCTCGAGAATAGCGGACGGTGCTTGATCTTCTTTCAGAGGCTCGATGCGGAGAACACGGGTGTAGCCTCCGGGGCGCGAAGCATAGCGCTCGCGGAGGGGTCCGAAGAGTTTGGGGAGGAGATCGTGGGGGGTCTGGGTATGGGTTAGTATTTATATATATATGCATTGATATTTTTCATATAAAAATATGGAAATCGATTCTCGCCCAGAAAATAAACTAGAGAACTTACAAAAAATATGCTCAGTGCCTTTCTCTTCGAAGCCTCGGTATTTTTCTTGCCCAACGTGATCAAATGTTCTGCTAATCTCTGCGCTTCCTTCGCCTTGGGATATGTAGTTGAGATGGATTCATGGGTGAAGAGGGAAGTGACGAGGTTTCTGAGGAGCGCCTGACGATGCGAAGAGGTGCGGCCAAGATGGCGATATTTCATGCGTCCGCCAGCCATTTTCGTACAGTGCGAACGGAAGAGGTGAAAGGGTGTGGTCGTAGGTGATTTATGTGGTGGAGGGAGGGAAGAGGGGAGGAACACAGACGAGGCGGAAAAGTTTTGGCGAGGCCGAAAGATTGGAGATTTCGGGCCGTGACGACAAACGTCAAAATTCTTGGTGGAGGGCCTTTCTTTATCTTGTTTCTATCAACGACATAATATTTATCCTACATAATTCCATCGCACGACGCTCCTTCGAGCTGATAATTTGGCAATTGACTTTTTTTCTTCTCCTGTTTTTTTTGGGGAGATAAGTGGTCTTTTATAATACCAAACAGCGCTGTCTGCGCACTTGTATAAGACAACATGGGTTTTACTACTGGTTTTGTATGGTTCCCCTCTTAGCTTTCTCGCTCCAGCTCCCCGCTCTCTACAAATTGACGGACACTTAACTAATATGCTTTCAAGACCGGCGGCGTAACCCTAACTCTCTCTCTCGCCTACCTAACCGTCCTGGCACACCAACGCAATCGCGCTTCGCAATCCCTCCACCTCCACCACCAATCCCAAGTCCTGACCTCCCTCCTCGAAAAACAACCCATCCCACCTCCAAAATCGCGCTCGGAGCTCGCCCGCGAAGAAAGAAGCACGCTTGTTGAAGCTGCGAAGGATCGATGGAATGCCGAGATTGAGAATTCGGTTCGGTGGATCCAGAGGACGGATTGGGAAGATGTGAGATGGAGAATGGAGGGCGCGGTTAGCAGAGCACTAGGCTTGGGATTGGAGAGAAGCAGAGAGGGCATTCAGTATGGGGAAGAGATCGCCGGGGAGAAATTGAGAGATTTTAGAGAGGAGGCCAGAGAGGATGCAAGAAGAGTGGCTACAGGCGCTGTGGCGGGGGTCGAGAGAGGTGTTGCTGGGACGAGGGGAGCCATCGATGCTTCTTCGCAAAAGCTGAAGGAGGCAGAGGCGAGAATTCCTTCGTATCCTGAAATCGAACGGAGAGCGGGAGGAACAATTGATGCTGCTCGTGGTGGCATCCGCAATGCAGTTTCCCGAGGCATTGAAGCCGGTAAAGAATATGCTCAAAAAGCAGGTGCCGCAGTCGGAATCGCAGAGCAGAAAATTGAGGAAAAGGTCGCGCTTATCTCGGGTTCGAGTAAATCTGCGAATTCGGATGTGGAGAGGGCTCTGAGGGAGAGATTTGAGGGTCCATCTCAGTTGGATAAGAGTGTGCAGCAGGCGCTTGAGGAGAGATATACACCAATTAATCAGAGGAAAATGGAACTCTGAGGGGTATATGAGGCAGTGAGATGAAAGGGATGAAAGGGATGAGTAGTTAAGCGAAGAAGGAATGAAGGTGTACCATCAAAAGTGTAAATAGATAAAGTTCTCTGCTATGCTATGATATGCTTGCTGAGTGTGCTATGGAAAAGTTGATTTGCTTTTGGCTCAGCTCAGGTGGACTTGAGAAGGGCGATGGAGACTTTGTAATACAATACAAGTACTTTTTCCTCAGTCGCCCTTGCGGGCTGACTTTGTGTCGTTCATGATATACTGTATACAACTCATACCAAAGTGTACATTTACATTGCACGTATCTAATCAGTATCCCCAGATGTAACGAGGCGGGATTTTGGGCAGGCTACAAAGCTGCTTGTCACTCTGAACCATCTCATTTCACAACCATGAAGCAAAACACACGTCTGGAAACAAAAAGTATTCCGACTATCCTGTGGGACTATCTGCAACCAACCTTACAATAGAGCCACAAAGCTAAGCTGTTGGATGGCTGAATAGAATGTCGAGATTCAACTCGACTGTTAAGACACACGCTACAAAATACAAAAGTTGGCAAAGTTTCTGTCCAACAACGGTGCTTTGGCACACCATATGCAAAACCTGACTACTCTGGTCGAACATCATCTTTGCATCCTAGCATAGCCTATCATATCACACTCCCAATAATGGCCTTGGTATAAGCACAACGACACATAGATCTCTTGGATCTTTCATATCAATTTATCTGGCGATGCCTCTTTATGGTGTCTCGAAATAATCATTGGGATCATTGGGACTCGAGCTCGGACCGATTTCAACCATGAGTCGCTTCGCTCCTTTTTTGACAGTCTTCATAGAAGCTGGAGTTGCGATGGAACTGGCTCGGTGAAGAGGGTGACCTCTGGGAAATTCATCGCTGAATTCCATTGCATTGCTGCTGGATGAAGCTCCACGTCCGTTGTCGGGTTCCATGCCATCCTTGGGCAAAAGATGACGAGAATAACGTTTAGTAGATGAAGCCTTGTTTCCATTGTCGAGTTTCATCTCGTTACCTGATGGAACACGGTGAGAAGACGAGTGGGTCATGGCACCGGAAGTACGTCTTCTAGTAGGAGTGGGCGGTTGTAACGAGAGCTTAGGGTCACTGCGACTGCGGTGAGAACTAGCCTCGACGTAATCATTGTCTTGGTCATCGTTTTCCCCGTAGTAGGGTGGATCACCGTCGCTTACATTGCCAGATCTGTTTGATATTAGTACAATATTTTTATTCATCTGATGAGAAGGTCATACGTCTCTTCGGTATCATCCTCAACAGCAGTTTTTTTCCCCTTGTACTTCGATGATGCCTTGTAGTATTCTGGTGGATCACCATCACTCAGATCACCAGAGCTATTCAATGTCAATCTAAAGTTTCATAATTACGGGAGAAGGTGATCATACTTCTCTTGGACAGCATCTTCAACAGCAACTTCTTCGCCCTTAGACGAGAATTGCTTGGACGTATTCTTGGTAGCCAGCTTCGAAGCGATCATGAGAGGAAGTGCGTCATCCTCATGCGCTCCGGGAACATTCCAGTCTCTCTTTCTGACATATGAATTGAACCTCCTCAATCCTTTAAGGCATTTGCTAAATTGCTCACCCAAAACAGTTTTGTTCATTCCGATCATATGCTTCCATTTGGGGCCTTTCATTGTCGCACAATCATCCGCGTCTTGAGCAGCCTTCATTGCACCTCGCATAGCTTTGAGATATTCTATGGTTCCGTAGAAGAGTAGATCAGATGGGTTCTTGATTGTGAAAAGACGAGCGTATGGATCGGCGTCGGGACGAACAGCTCGCTTCTTTATATTGGTGATTGCAAAATATCGATCCTTCCAATCAGCCAATGTAAGGAGGTGTGCATGAAGATTGGTCCATCCTTCGTAAATCTGCACTTGATAGACACGGAAATACTTGTCGAGATCGCGTGAGGTGAACTTGTCTAGGATTATCAGCATGAAGTTGTGTACAGAAGCAAGGAGAGTACTTACCGTCAAGCTTAGAATACAATACAACAACAATTGACTCGACTCCAACCCAAACAGAAATCAACAACTTCTCGATATCACATAAAACCTTGATCAATTCATCAGAATGGGTTTCCGGCTTGGCTGGACGTTTAATTTTAGGATCAAGAGGACGAATCCATTTAGGCGTCTTGGTCGATAAGCTGATTTGTGGACGTTCGTACTCATCCTTCCAAATTCGGTCATAGACCTCCTTAGGAACCACGCTGAATAGTGCATGCGCCAAAGTAAAATACTCTCCCTCTGCAGCCAACTTGTAAGCTTTCTCGTCAGTGACCATAGATTTTGGTGGAGCCTTTGGGAAGACCGGAACTGTTAGGGCATCCAGTATTGCTTGCTTGATTTCTGCCTCACTCATGATCCTATCGCTCTGGTCTTTTAGAGGGTCCTGCTCAGAATCGCTAGGAACTTGAGCGAGATCAGAACCGAGTTGTCGATCGTCAAAGTGCGTAGCATTTTGGTCATCGGCATTCTTGGCATCACCTTTATCTTTACCTTTTCCTTTTCCTCTGCGTTTACCTTTGCGTTTCTTTTTAGTTTCACCAGATGGAACAGCCTCGACGGGTGTGCCATTTCGAGTACATTCATCAATTTCCATTGCGTCGCCCTGAGCAGATGCACTAGCCTCAATGGAGTCGTCAGTCTCCCTGGATTGAACGATACCAACATGCTTAGCAGATGATTCTGATTGTACAGGATTTCTCTGTTTACGGTCGGAGCTTTTTCTTGGAAGTTCGTCGTTTGTAAGTTTGCTGCTTTGTCCACTGTCCTCTGGTGCTGCAACCACTTGCATTTCATCTTGATTGTCAACGAATTCGTCTTTGATGGAATTATCAGTTCGAGCCTTGTCGTTTGGCATAGATCCTACAAGGTCTGGAGAAGGAGCGGGCCCATTACCATTATGGGAACGATTTTCACGTGCATAAACCCTGTCTCTTCCCGCGATGACATGATTGATCCTGGAGGAGGCAAGGCCAGCACTGATTTGATTAATGTGTCGTGGCAAATCGTCGAGCTTGGGTGTGGGTGATCGAGACAGAGTTAAATCTATTGTAACGGGCTTTTCGAGGTTACGCTGCACAACATCAGCTTCAGCTTCAGCTTCTGGCTCTGGCTCAGATCCTACCTCTGATTCCGCGGAACCGGCAGGTCTGAAGGTTGAAGAACTCACATGGCTTACTTTGCCTGGGCGGTACTCAGTGTGGCTCTGCGAATTTTCTATTAAATCTGGCATATTTTCATCCTGCTCAATGGATTTCTGTACCTCTTCATCCTCTCCAGTCAAATCAATTGCTTCCCGCATTTCTTCGTCAGATTGAGTGCGTGCGGTGGGGTTGTTGAAAGCCGGAGAAGCTGCAACAGCAATCAAGTTTGATTCCGTCAAATCAATGAAATCTCGCATCTCTTCGTCGGCCCCAATATGGGAACCTGGTCTCTCAGTTTCGAAATTTGCGGGAGTCGAGTGGCTGACAACCTTCAGAGACTGTGCTATATCTTTCGTGTCCTGCGTTTTTGTTTCGACCGCATTTCGCCTATTGGAACTGTGATCTTCGGCAACTGGAGACGCCGCTTTAGTTTCCTGAATTGGAGCTTTTTCATTGGCCGGAACTGAAGTCGGTCCAAGTTCCAAAGCTGCGGGAGACTCAGCAACAAAATTGAAACCATTGTCAGACGGAGAGGTCGAACCTCGACCATATGGCCCACGGCAATCGCTTTCTTGTCCACTGTCAGGAGGAGAAGGGGTCAAATTATACGGTACAGCACCAGGAGTTTGGGATGATCCAATTTCTTTGAGGTCAGTTACAGGCAGATGGCTTGCTGCAAGCACGGATCCATGTTTTGCTTCTGATAGAACAGGAGCGGATGTGGGTGTTGAGAACAAACTCTTTGAAGCTGAGAGGGAAGATCCCACCTTTGGGGCTGATAATTCCAATGCCGGTCCGACAGGTTCTTTCATTTTGTTAACGCATGAAGTGAGTCCAATTGAGGGTAAATATAATTCTCGATAATACTTTGTAGCAAGTGATGTCTCAGAATTAGAGATTGAAGCATTATTTCGGAGCTTCTCTGGCAGTGTATCAACCTTTGTTGGCTTCTGTGTTTGGCAGTGAGACTTTTCTGACCTTTGATTATTCTGCTTCAAAGGTAAACTCTGTAATTTTTGCGGGGGGTCAAGCTTGAATTTTGCAGTGGGCTTCGCAGTTGAACTTAACTTTGTCATCAAAGCAGGCTTTGTGGTCGAATCTCTATGCCTATCGTTAGAAGTGGTTATCGTAGTCAAACTTGGCTTTGTAGTTGAAGTCGGCTTGGTTGTCGGAGCCGGTTTCATGGTCGAATCCTGAATCTTCTTGCTAGAGTAGGATCCACTGATTTCTCTTGGCTTGGAAGAGTCGACTCTCTCTTGGGTGCTTTTGCTGGAGGTTTCCTCATCTTTAGGAAAGTGAGTGTTTATACAAAGCGCACCTCTATTGAGACGACCTCGGAGATGCTGCTGGGCTTGTCTCTCGCGAGGCTCAAGATTTTCGGGATTAGATCGAGGTACCATATACCACTTTAAATACCTGAGATTATACAGCGGTCCTGTATCTTCAGCTTCATTGTCGAGTAAGAGGCTGGGAGAGTTTTCTCTGGCTGGTTTGGGACCGATTCCTGACTTTGGAGTCTTGACTTCTTTTCCTCCATCTTGTGTTCTTTTTAGCGCATGCACACTTGGTTTCTTTCCAACGCGACCAGTGGTAGCAATATCAGGTGTGTTGACTTTGCTCGAGATTGGTAAAGGCACGTGAGGAGAACGAGTACCCAGTGGTCGGTGTGATGATGCCAAAGCATCAAGAGATCTTTGTGGTGCGCCAAGTGTGCCATTAGAATTGAGGACGCTTGGTGACGAAGTTGATTGTGGTTTTCCTGTTGATGATGAACCTCCTCCACTTGGGATGTTTTGATGCTCACGGCGATGACGTTTTTCAGCCATCATTAATGTTGATGTATGAAGATATTCTCGAGCTTCTCCACTTCGAAATCAGAATATTATTGGGTTTCAGTTGTAAGTTCAAGGGAAATGATTTGATTGTGTGTGGGGGAAGCAAAGTGTGATACTTTGTTAATTTTTGAGTGAAGGGACTATCAGTGAATCTCGGATGCCCTCGGGACATGTGCCACTTACTCCAGACTTATTCCTTGTTTGAGGACTTTTTAATAACCTCCTGTCCCATCTTCATGAGCTGTTGTGAATGATTTGAACCCATCAACTGTTTTGGGAATATACTCCTCTATTTGGTAAGACCTTGTTCTGCTGAAAGAGGGGTGTGAAGTTCATCACAGAGGTTCGAGAGTACTGATCAAGTTCATTTGAGCTTGGTGTACAAGATAGGCAGGTACCTCCCTAGCAGTACTATTCTGTTTATTCAGTTTCTGACATTTGGAGAGGATTACTAATAATGACAAGTAATCGTAGCCAATTATACTGCAATCATTTTGATACTCAAGTCAACCATCATCAATCATACTCTCCCGTGTTTGGCTGGGCTGTACTGTACATATGAAACAAATCCTGGTTCAATCCTTGTTAATAAACTTGCACATTCACTTTGTTTTCTGTTTTTTGGTCATCCATTGTCAACTCCAATCTACCTTCATAATTTTGTACACAATACAAGTGCAAAATGGGAGGAGTTCTAATAATAAGTTCTTCTTACTCCTATTGGATGGAAACGTGATTCAAAACTCTGGCCATAGATGAATGATGTAAGATTCTTGTAGACTGTCTACAAAAGTCTAATATTGAGAGTCCATGTGGAATTTAGAACTTGCAATCTCCTCACAGTCACTTACCAGTCATTTGTTTTTCACTTGTCAATAATTAGCCCTCTTTTTTATTTGGAGTTTACTGTCATCTAGACAGTTGTACCCATAATCTAAATCAATGGGCTGATTTATTTTTCATGATCAGCTCACAACTGCCCTCAGCCTACGACTTGCTCAAAGATAGCTTCAAAGTTCAAAGGTAACAGTTTGTCCTCGGCCAGTATCTTCTTTCTTTCACACACTTTGATTGGCAGATCAAAATACCTATTATCAAACAATGCTGAAGCGTGGGAGCCTTTGGGATACAAAGACGTGTTCCAAGCTTAATACATACAAAGCATTCTCAAACTTCTTAATTTAGAATTCTTATCAGACAAAGGGCATTACTATCTCAAAATTATCCCAAAATGTTTCTTCCAACATCTACTAGATGTCACTCTTTTGGTATAATTCTTCAAAATCGACAATAAACTCAAAGACATGGCATATAGCACATTCCAGAGTAACGGACTTTCGGGTGACGATGAAGATGACTCGACTTTCGTCAACGAAACCTATAGACCATGTAAAATACTCTATTTGATGACCAGTACTGGTGTGCATTCGCTACGAAACATCGGTCCCAATCATCGCATACTACTTGTCAAATCAAGATTCATTGCTTCACTATTGAAGAGAGGAGTCATTCCTCACTACGGCCATGACTGCGCATTGTCTTATGGAGGTAGAGAGCTAGTAGATAATGAGACTTTGGAAAGCTGTCGTATTGGTGATGAAGCAACTGTAAATGCTGATGTGTGGGAACAGAATCCTAACTCGCCTGGCTTCTCGGGCCACGCAATGAACTCAAGCTTAAGGATCAGACCAGAAGATGAGCAGAAGACCAAGCAATTTAAGCGCGGCAGAAGTTCATTCGGCTTAGAAGAGGAAGATGAATTTGAGGATCGAGTACTTTGGCGTGCCCCAGTTTCGAAAAAGCAAAAGTCGGTTAGATTTGCTGATCAAGATGATGCCACTCATCCTCCAACATCTTCGCATTCGTCATCGCCTTCACAAAATCCAAGTCCAGAACATTATATCATGTCAGGGGCATTAGAACCAACAGACAGACCTCTGGGATTCCACGGTAGTTTGGTCCAGAATAGTTCCCCGAGAGATCTTCCACGAAGACCTCTTGGAGAATTGTCGCGACCCATAATGCCAAAAACGCCTTTGAGATCTCCGACTTTTTACAGTAATTCCGTACAAGAACCAGAAATGCTTATTTGTGCTTCTTATGATGCTTTTGGATATCCTATTACGCCGCGAGAAGCTTCCAGGAGAGATCTTCCCACAGACTATAACCTATTGAGACATTCGGACAGAACTTTCCATAGCAGAGATGGTTCCTCTTCAACTGCAGTACGTTTTACTCCGAAACTTCTAAACGGACATTCACTGACGTCCCGTTCTTTTCCTGCAGTACGAAACACCGGGTATGTTCGACCTCCGGGAACTCGGCCAACATCTGGATCCTTACCTCTATCATCGTTCTCTGGATCGTTAAATCCCATTTACGTAACAACAACTCTGCCTCCAAGTCCATACCAACCTTTGTTTCCTCCTATTTCTCAGGAAGTACCTTTATTCAGACCAAAGTCACCCACTCAACAAACCTCTTCATTCAAAGATCCTCTAGTATCATATGCGCCATTACCTTCAGGTTCACCATCGATATCACAATTATTCATTCATAGATACCTTTTGTCTCAACCTTCAGATTCGAGTTCCAGGCCAACAACCAAATCATCTTCTACATCTACTTCACCGCATCAGCCATCAAATCCTTATTTTTTAAGGTCAGCACCATCATCTATTCTCCAATCATTAAATTCGTACTTCTCAACATCATCACCATCGCCCCAGTCATTTCACTCACCGTCAGTTCTCCAGACATTGAATTCATACTTTTCAGACACATCCCCACCTCCTCCAAAATATCCTCTTTCGCGGATACCATCTCACAATCCTTCAGATTTCCCACAATCTATTAAGCAATCCCCGATGGAATTCGATTACTTCCAAGCTGCGCGGTCTAAGAGATCATCCTCACCATCAAAGCTCCATCCATTAAGTTCTCCTCTTCCATCACCACCACCACCGCCACCTCATATCAGGGTTGAATCACAATCAGCAACATTCTTTCCAAGTGGTGGCCAATCTTCTTCAGATATTCAATGGGATGAACCGACATTTCCATCACCATCGCCCAAAGCAGATTATCTGCAGTTTGATCCTTTTTCTAAGTCGGCTCTAAGAAGTAAACCTCAGCCGAAGGCACCCGAAAGGTATCCCCCACCACCTCCACCAACGCGTCCTACTCGCTCACCTTGTTTTCATATCCCTTCGCCTTCCGGTCCTCCTTCACCTAACAGAAAAGAGAAACAAAATCAATCTCAACTCCCCCGCATTCCGTCCTTTTACGACTACTATGCTCTTCCATCAAAATCTATTTCCGATCCTCTAACTGCATCTTCTCTTCCAACACCAGAGTCTATTCCCCCTCTTACCTCCACAGAGCGTCCTAAAAGAGCATCACTATATGATTCGACAACAAAGTCGACTACCTCAAAACAATCATACTACTCTTCTCACTCTCCTCTCCCAACAGGATCTTTCCTCCAAGGCGCAGTTGCAGTTCCTTCGCTTGCACACGAGATGCTACCAGAAGATTTCCTCGCCTATCGAACAGTGAAACAGCTTATAGAACTTCAAGGATGGGAAATGAGCAAGGGAGAATGGCGATCTGTACGGGAAGTGTTGAGAAGGTGCAAACATGGGGAGAATGGTGCGAGGGGTAATATCGAAGTGCTTGCCAAGGGAGTGGTTGAGTTAGAGAAAAACGGTGTTGAGATGAGTTGAGATATTAGAGTTATGGGTATCAGTTATTTGCAAGACTACAAGCGAGATGGGTTACAGCAAGAGCTTATTTACATATTTGGAGCTTTATAGATCGCCTTGCGCTGAATAGAATGGGTTGAGGGACTAGGAAAGTGCGGCAACGCCGGTGTTGTACATATTTCAAGATAGACATAAGATGAACCAATAAAATACAGCAGGAGCAGGAGCAGGAGTTGTTGAGATGATAGAACACCTGTTAGATATCAAGGATACCCTAGGGAGTGAATAGATTAGAGCAAAATAAATTTATCTTCAATAACTGTACGGTTGGGATTCCATGAATGTAAATACAAGCACATCAATACTCAATAATTATAGTAGTAAATCATAGCATGGTCAATATTCTTCTAATGATTACTGGAGAGCAGAGTTACACTATACCTTACTACACATGGATACCTAGTACCTAGGTATTATTCAAAAACGCCTTTAAGTTCACCACAACTTCACAAGTAATGAATATACCGCATAGAATCATTCAGATGAATAGCACAAAAGGACTAAACCACCATCTACTCTGTCTCTCTCCTCATTCCCACCTCGCCCTATTCACAAATCATCCTTTCGATTCATCTTGATGAATACCACATCATATCATATCACATGATATCCAATACATATATATAAGTTCAACCCATAGCAGAATATCCTATCTATTTAATAATTCTTCAACCTCATCTTATTTAGCATCTATCCTAACCTCTACATGTACATGTAAAACATAATAGTATCATTAAGTACCATATATCCCTCTATTCTTGGTCTTTTCCCACAGAAACAAATATCAATCCTCCATCGTATCTACTTCTGATATATCTACCACTATCCAGTATTCCATCCCTTCTCAAAGAAATAACATTAATTTTCTTCGTCTTCACACCGCATCTTCATCCCAATTCCATCCCCTCACTTTCATACCCCCTTTAATTTCTCACCCCTCCCCTATACCCCAAAATGCCATCGCCACCACCGCCCCAAGACCCACAACCGCAACCCAAGCCCCCCAATCGAGCCGCCGAAACCGAAGAAGAAAGAGCTGCCCGTCATCACGCACAACGTGAAAAACGACGACAAGAAAGGAGATTATCTCGCCGATACGATGAATCCGAGCGGAGAGATGGGAAGAATGAGAGAGGTGATAGGGGAAAGAGTGAGAAAAGCGAGAAAGAAGAAAAACAAGGACTTTTCAGTAAGAGTCGAAAGAGCATCGGAAGAGGAATCATGGCGTTGGGAAAATGCGTGGCGGGGAATGGGGATGGAGATGCAGAGGAGAAGGGGAGGAGAGAGAGTCGAAGGGATGTTGGCGGTGGGAAGGATGATGAGGAGGAATATAGGAGGAGACGAAGGAGACGACGTGGTAGTGTGGGAGAAGGTGATTTTAAGGAGAAGAGAGATACAGATAGAGGTGATAGGGAGAGGAAAGTTCGATTTGATGTTCAATCTCTTGCTCCTGAAGACAGGTCAAGAACCGAGCGAGGCAGAGATAAGGAGGGGGAACCTCGTAAATCTGTACCTCTAGCTAAATCATCACCCTCTCCCCCTCCGAAAATACCTTCTCCCACAGCAAAAGAAAAAGAATCCCAAATCCTCGCAAAAGAAATCGAAGAACGCAATCTCGCTGAAACAAAGAAACTGCATATCGCCCAACGAGCCCGCGAAGAACGCACTAAAGCCGAACAAGATAGAACAGCCCAAGTTCTCTCGGCCGAGAAAGCTCAAAAGGAGAAAGAAGAACGCGATCGCATCTCACGACAGGAACTCTTACTCCAACGCGAAGAAGAAAAAGAAAAAGAAAGAGAAACAGAAGAAAATCTCCGTCGAGAATCCATCCGTAAAGCCACCGAAGAGCGAGTTGCGCGCGAGAAAAAAGAACAAGAGAGGAAACTTGTTCTTGAAAAAGAACGTGCAGAAAAAGAACGTCGGCTTCGAGAAGCACAGAAAGAACAAGAAACTGCTCGACGCTTGCAACAAGAGCGAGTGGAAAAAGAAAACCAAGCACAGCTTGCGCGAGAAGAAAAGGCTCGTCAAGAACGGGAACGAGAACGAGAACGCGAACGAGAAAAAATCCATCAAGAGCGTAAACGTCAAGAAGCTCATCGTCTCCAACAACAACAAAAACAAAAACAAGAACTCGAAGCCCATCAGCAACGTCAAGCACAAGCCGAAGCCCAGCGCAAAGCCGAAGCCGCCCAGCTCCTCAAACTCAAACAGCAGAAACTCCAAGCCCAACGCGCTCAAGAAGCTGAATTGGCAGCCGCTCGTCAAAAAGCCGACGCAGATGCAAAAGCAAGAGCGGAAAAGGAAAAACAACTAGCCCGCCAACGAGAAAAGGAAAAACAAAAACAGAAAGAAGAAGAAAAAGAAGCCCACCGCCAACAAACCGCCCAAAAGCATCTCGCAGCCCAACGCCTCGCGCTCGAGCTCTTCATCCAAGCACAAGCACAACAGCAGCTGCATCCGCACCCACAAATCTGCGCGCATCAAAAGGCCGAAAAGAAGCAGCAGCAGCAGCGTGCAGCAAACAAAACCCAAGACGTGAAAGAAGCCCAGCCCGCCAGACTCACCCCCAGCAATCTCCTCGCCGTACCCCAGCAAGTCCATTCCCATCCCCCAAAATGCATCGGAAACATGGAGCGCACCATTCTCGAAGGCTACGTGCCGATGAGCGCGGCGGAGCTGCTGGCGCGGGATGTGGCGCTGGGGGTGGCGGTGCCGCTGAGACCGGTAAGGTGTATGGGGAATATGGAGAGGACGATTTTGGAGGGCTATGTGCCGATGAGTGAGGAGGAGATGAGGAGGAAGAGGGAGGGGGTGAGGTAGATATTAGGTAGGTAGATATATAGAGGGGGTGAGGTGAGGTGAGGTGTTTGAGGAATGGAGAGAAGGAAGGAAAGGAAAGGAAAGGAAATGGAAGGAGGAAGAAAGACAGAGGGGAGGTATTGTTGTTTAGCCTGAATATTAAATTTTCAAAATGCATGATGTTGAGGTCAGCCGTGTGCGTTCAATACCTGGATATGTTGTGTTTGGATTCAATTCAATTGAATGGTATCTTTGCCTTCATGCCTACAATATACCTATGCATACCTACTCCTCAAGACGCCTATATCCACCTAGTCCGCGACCAAAATGCTTAACACCTAACCTCGATCCCACCCCTACTAACCGTCAAGTATTTAACCCCCTTGTAAGGTTTAACTCCCTCTCCAATACCTCTACTCTTTCTCGTATCAACGGTTAAACTTTCCACTTTAATACCACTAGCTAGCCACCCCTTGACCGAAAAACTGACTGCTGCAGAACTAGGCATTAAAATTTTATTCTGCGCTACTTTCCTTGCATCTTTTCCTTCGCTACTTAAAGTGTTTTCAACCTTTGCTTTCTCTGGAGCGCTTTGGTATGTTTCTGTGTCATAGTCGTATTCACCATCGAGTCTGAAACCATTTCCATCATATTCTTCTTCGGTTGATAACGGTCCCACAACTGTACATCGTAATGTAGCTCCACCTGCTACCGCATCTCTAGCTGGTATATGCCATTCCAGATTCTTTTCACCTGGGTTATATGTTGTATCGCCTCTACTTGCTTTGATCTCCGAAAGATTCCGTACATCAGCTGGTAGTGGCACTGTGACTACTAAATCTTCGATGATGGGTGATGTACTGTTACCAGTATTTCCCCCGAAATTTCCACCGAGACCGCCGCTAAATTGTGATGCAGCCCTGCTTAACTGTCCTGCCGCATTGCTGTTGCTCCTCGAACTCGAACCTGAAGATATGGAAGAGTTACCCTGGCCAGAAACCTTGACAATGAATAACCGAACCTCGAAATCGGATCCGGTAGGACCAAGACTAGTTTTGACTTCAATGTTGACAGGTAATTTTAAATGAGATGCATTAGTAGTACCAGACCTTCCACCCGTAGAAGGAAGTAAATCAACTTCATATCCAGCTAAAACAAATCGTCCATCGGGCGGTACAAAGCTCAACTCCCCTGGCTTTTCTCTCCATCTCGCTAATCTGACACAAGGGTGAAATACTGGTAACTCCATAACACTGCTAACGTTCTGTCTACCGGATGGTGTGGACAAATTCAAGAGTAGATCTGGTACTCCCGATATTTTTGATGTAAAAGCAATAGTTCCATTCGCAAACGCAGCCAATGGACGACCAGATGGCGCAAGAGTAACGGTGAGTGTTTCAACCAGATCCACATATAATTCATTTGAAGTATGTCGTACATTTGCTCTTCTCCATGGTAAAGCTGGTGTATTCGCTGCGAGTGAGCCTGTAGACGATAATCCGGACATGCCTGAACTAGAGGGAGTTGCAAAGCCAGGTTTTCTATGATAGATATCTTAGTTATGTTCCGAAACTCCAATTGCATCCCATGAAGATATATTTACGAACCCAGGAATATTAATACCCCCCAAGAGCTTCCCAATCCATCCCTCCACCTCTACCATATCCCTCAATGCATTAGGTTCCGTTAAGCTCACCGTACCCGCATCACACATCTCATTTAGTAACTGAGCCACTACATCATAGCTACTCTCTATCTTTTGCGCCAATAACGGCGCACCCACGAATTCCTCTAACACATCGATAACACGGTGTAAGAATTCGAGAGCGAGGAGAGGTTCGATTTCCGAGGAGGATGTGAGACAGAATAGTAGATTTGAATGAATGAGATTAAAGAGTAGAGTGGGCGGAGATGTGTTTGGGAGATATATTAGACTTGGTCTTGGAGCTGGATGGGCGAGATAAAGAGGGAGGAGTTGGGTGGAGGAGAGGGGGCGCGAAGTGTAAGTATTCTGGAGGAGAGGTCGACTATGTATTAATTAGCATGGAAGCTTGGGGGTTTGCGAATCTGGGAGCCAGCGAGTAAGGAAGCAGAGAATGAGCGAAGCCGTGAAGCAAATAGAATCACTTGGTGGGAGTACTCACTTGTGTTCATCATAGATATACAATGCCTCAATAGCACCATTCATGATTTCTATTCAAGAATAAGATCAAGACATTTGCATTTGGTTTGCAACTTGTAGCTTGAACAATGATGATTGCATGCTTGCGAACTTGCGGGGCGGCCCGCAGCGGAAAGGCGGCCGCTTCTATTTCTCAAGGTCATCAAGCTTCAATAATTATTACACAAGTGTGACAAACAACAGCAAGAACACTCACAATGGCACCGAATTCCGCACAAAGTCTCGATCGACAGGAAAGACTCACGGATGTACTAAAAAGAGATGAGGCACAATGGAAAGATGACTGTTTACCGTGTCGACTTACTGGTATATTCCCCCTCTGTTATAATGCGCCCCCTCATTTCCTCCCTTATTTCTTACCCCGATTTCCCTCTTCCCCTTGATTTCCACCCGCCTTTTACATTACGAGCCTGCCAGGCCCCTATCTATGCAACACAAACTAAGACTTCCTCAGGATCCTTCGCATTTATCGGCCTTGGAATCTACAGTTACTTCTCCGGGCAATCCCAATTAAAAGCCCAAGAAGCAAAGATTTTAAAGAGCAAATCTATGTTTGGTATGAAGAGTCGGCAAACTGGTATTACTGGTATTGCATTGACACTCGTTGGAATGGGACTTTGGAGACTGAAAAATTAGGTGCCTCTGGCTATAGGACGAAAGAATCTTATAAATGGGGCATGGCGTTTGGGAGTTTCGGGATTCCACTCACTCGGAATAAGACGATGTCACAAGAAGAGTTGCATTGAGAGGATAAGGGATGAAAAAAATATATGTTCTACGAATCGCACAGTGGTATCTTACAATAACAATACTATACAAGTGATATCCGCTTGATGGCTAGCTCAAGCATATTCCGCAACAGCCTGTCCTTCCCCGGCCTCTTTCGTCTCCCAACGTCTTTTCTCTTTTCGCAGTTGCGTCTTCACAAAAGCCATAGTGATGCAGACCCAAACGAAACCGAAACAATATGGCAATCCCCATCCGACTCCGAAACCAATGTTCTCGGGTAAAGTCATGATGATGACTGTTGATATAATGGCGATGCATACAAGACCAATACCCCAAAACCACGTCAAAACCATCATCATACGTCGAAATATGGGGCTGACTTCGTATCGTCTTAATACATTGCTTCGATATACGACTCCTCCTTGACCTTCAACTCCACCGGCATCCTCGATGATGGCCAATAACGCTGGACGCCAAAGTTTCCCCTTCTCTGTCGATGACATGTTGAATGGCAGTGGCTTCTTTCGCATTGTTTGGACCGCAGAGAATATGAACATGAACCCAAACCAATAGCATATTGTAGGGGAAGGCATAGCGCATAAGCGTACCCATGGGTGGTGTGGAATGGTTCCTATGATAAGCTCGAGTTCTACGAAGGTGATAGCGATCATGAAGTTGATGTGGAGAAATTCAAGCTGGAAGATTCGTTAGTAACATACTAATCCCAAGGAATGACGTGTGTAGCTTACCATTCCCCATTTAGTCCATCCTACTGGTCTCCATCTCGGCGCCGTTTTGGCACGGAAGAGTTTCAGGGATCGGAAACCATAATGTGCGAAACTGATCATTCCATATACACTTGTTATAATAGCGAAGACTAAAAATCTAAGATTAGAACTGGTGGAATATTTCGAAGGGTGAAGAAAACAGGTCTTACTGTCTTGTAACTCTATGTTTGTTCCAAAACTCAAGGCATAGTAATATGTAATCGGCAGACATGCCAGGTCAAGTGTTACAATAATAAGTCCAACCCATAGTATCGTTTTCCTCCTTCGATGTGGTGTATGTAGAGGAGGTAATGGTTCTCTTAACCCAAATGTTTGTGAAGGAGACGAATTTTCACTTGGTGTTTGGAGATTGTGTGATGATGATTCCGGCGGTTGAAGGTGTGGCGTGTCTGTGTTGAATTCGCCTTGTGTATTCCTCCTCTCTTCTAAATTCTGTAATTGTGCGTTTGATTCTTCATCATGATGTCTGTCTAAATGATTATGATGTTCGCTCTCCTTTATCTCCTCATCTTTGAATGCATTGAACTCCGGCATGTTGGTGGGAATCGATTATGCACTTTCCATAGGTTCCGATAACATTCGCTGAAAGGTCCAAAAAGGCAAAACAGTACGACAATGAACGAATGAGCGAATTGTCAAGATACGATTCACAGATCCTTGAAAAGTTTAAATGGTTGTTGTGAATTGTATGTATATGATGAAAAGATTGAAGGGGAGAACTACAGAGTGTTTGATACTTAAGAGTCTTGTTACCACTGGAGAGCAACATTTCTTCTGTCCGGTATGAATCGTGATCACACAGCGTCAGGTATTGGATGGATGGCTTTGACATATGCTTAGGTGATGATGTAATTGTTGATCCTCCATTAAAAAGAAGTGGTTTTCCCATCCGATTCCACGGAAAATCATCACTTTGATTGGCGCTATCAGTCTGGGAACCATTTATCCGCAGACCAAGCCTTCTCAAAATCAAGACTTTCAGCCTTGGCTAAAATTGGCTCTGCAAAGGGTCTCGCTAAGGAAAAACGAGTTTCGTTGGAAGTTTAGAAGCTTGGATTGGTTTGAGGTATCAATATCCACAGCCTCGTACAGTGCATCAAGAAAAAGATCGCAAATTGTCTATTTACATCATGGCAATTACTATTATCGCACCAGTTTCTGCTGCGGTACCCTATCATACTGAAGATGAGTCGGATCATTCTGATGATGGAGGTGTTGATATAGAAGGAGATCTTGATATGCAACTGTCCAAACGGGCCAAGCATCAAAATATTGTTACTCCTGGTGAAGTAATCACAGATGATCCTCAATGGATGAGGTACAAACACTTCTTACTACCTGTGGTATTTCCAACTATAAAGCATAGCTAACCATCTTCTCAGAGGTCATGGCACATATGTCGCTCCTGCAAGCACAGAAATTATAGGAACCGTCGCAGGTACAGTTCAAAAAACGAATAAACTTCTTTCAGTTCGACCATTACGCGCGCGCTACACACCAGAAATCGGTGATCTTGTTGTCGGACGCATTATAGAAGTACAAAGTAAGAGATGGCGGGTTGAAATTGGAGCTCCGGTTCTTGCCAATTTGCCATTGTCTGCAATCAATCTTCCAGGAGGAATTCAGAGAAAGAGAACGGAAACCGATGAACTTCAAATACGAACATTTTTTTCAGAGGGAGATTTACTAGTCGCCGAAGTCCAACAGTTATATCAAGATGGAAGTGCCAGTTTACATACGAGAAGTTTAAAATATGGAAAGCTGAGGAATGGTGTCTTTATGGCTGTGAGTGGAACTGGTGGAGGTGGAGGTGTGGTGCGAGCTAGAAGACAAGTTTGGACTATCGATACAGCACACAACGGTGGAAAGGTAGATATCATTCTGGGAGTCAACGGCTACATCTGGATATGCAAGACGGTCGAAGTAAAGGAAGGGGAAACCTCAATCACAAGAATCGAGGAAAGTGTTAGCAACGCAGCATACTCAAGTCAAAACGACGAAATTATTCCCGAAACGAGGACGGAGATTGCAAGGATAAAGGGGGTCATTCAACTGTTGGTGGAAGAAGGACTGAGAGTTGACGAAGATATGGTCAATAAAGCATATGCAGCTGCCGTTGAGGTGGATGAGGAAGATGAGGGTGCAAGTGGTGCATATGTTGGAGGAGAAATAGGGAAACGGGTCTTGAGTGTAATAAGCACAACATGAAAATATAATTATTATAGAAGAAATCAAATATGATCAAAGTACGAGTCAGGGTCCAAATGCCATGCGTGCGTGTAGGTAGTGTGCTGTATGTATACTTTGTACGAAACGTCGCAAAAGATGGATATTGAAGGGGGCCGAGGTAAGACGAAAATAGATTTCTGGGAGCGACTGTTCGACAAGACGGTGGACGGATGAAAAGACTCGTACGATCTAAAGGGAAAGAGAGATTAATTGCACGGGTTGAATTGGATTGAAGGCTTGAACGTCTTAATATTTTTGGCTGTTCTGGACTCCAGAAGCTCCGGAGACAGATTGGGATTCGGAGAGAATATTTCGGTTAAGAGCCTATCATCTTCTCACAACACATTCGTGATGCACTTTTAATGCATGAGTCTCCGGTACAGTGGATTTTGTATACCAAATTGATCAACTCCACCACTCCTGACTTTTTCATCCTGCAATCCAAATGTGTGAACCATGCATAAATGCTACCGCCAAATCTGATTGGAACCAATCGTCGTTATTGCCGAAAAGAGTTCCTAAGATGGAAAGAGTTAGATGCCAAAGTCCGAATCTCCCATCTATGGAATAGGATAAGGCTGAATAAGCATCACGCATCAATATTAAACAGAGTACAAACTCCGGTCTCGGAAACTTCCACTCTATCTGGATGTGAAATTCATCCCATCATCGATATCTCCGACGCAACGGTGAACCACTCATGCCATGTTCATGCTCTTGCTGCGTTCACATCCCTTGGGCACTTGATTGATGTGACCACCGCATTTGGTCCATCGGAGTTAGTTGAGGCAGTCCAAGGGTACTCCATCTTTCCTCCGACGTCATGCCGTTTTGAGTTCCGGGAGATTCCAAACATTCCAAGCTCCCGCCGCTATCAAATTCTTTTTTTCGCGATATCCGATCACCATCGAAATCTTAACCGGGGCATTTATCAAGTTTTTTGCAGCGTAGAACAAAATGGAAGACTAATCATCGCCGGATCCTGTCCATTCTAGGAAAGACATGTAGTTTCGGAGAACACTTACGAATGATTCTATTTTGACTTTGGCCCTATGGAGTGGATCGTCAACATGCGAAAATATGTCATGGTTTTCGGAGTTTGGTGTTTTGCTGAGAATATTTGCATGATGGGAGGAAATATTCACTGGGTCTGGGGTCGATGGCAACTTGATCGTTTTGGTATATATACATGAGAACGGAACTCGTTTTTTATATTCTTCTTCTCTATCATCAACAACATCATCATCACCATCATCAATACAATCATCACTTCAATCAACAAGCAACTCTTCACATCTTCAATACTCACTCCTCAATCAACAAACAATCCCACCTTTTAAATCCATTACATTTAATACTACCTCTATCAAAATGGTTGATTTCACCGTCTTCAAGGGTTCCAAGGAGGGAAAGATCGTTAAGGCTACCACCACCAGAGAGATTGGTCCCAACGATGTCTTGGTCAAGATCACTCACTCGGTAAGAAATGATTTCTCTCCATCTTGATGCAATTCCAGATGCAACAATCCACCATTCCCAATGTTGCTCGCATATGCATCCAAACAAATCACGATTCTTAGCTGCATGAAATATTCTCCGATCATACCACTGACATCAGATTTTATAGGGTCTTTGCGGTACCGATGAGCATTACAGACATGCCGATATGGCTCTAGGCCACGAAGGTGCTGGTGTTGCAGCTGTGGGTACTCCTTATCTTCCCGCCTTTTCCACTCGCCTAGCGGGATTTGAGATTTTGAGCGGAACCATCGCATAACGCAATGGCCACTGCTCATTTTCCATCTTCCTTCTAGACGTGGCCGGAAAATATCATTTTTATGAAACAATCACTAACAATTCCCTAGGAAATTGGATCTGCTGTCAAGAACATCAAGAAGGGTGATTCCGTCGGATGGGGTTACCAACACGGCTCTTGCAACGACTGCAAGCAATGTCTTACTGGTCACGAGACCCTCTGTGCCGACCGTGTCATGTACGGACAAGCCAACTTGGATCAAGCATCTATGGGAACCCACGCT
Organism: Botrytis aclada; assembly: GCA_014898285.1. NCBI lineage: Eukaryota > Fungi > Ascomycota > Leotiomycetes > Helotiales > Sclerotiniaceae > Botrytis > Botrytis aclada. The sequence continues at coordinate 499,994 of RCSV01000013.1, forward strand.
GTCTGGGATGCCGGATACCTTTACAAGCTCCCTGATAACCTTCCCCGCGAGTACGCTGCTCCTCTCATGTGTGGAGGTGCTACCGTCTACAACGCTCTCCGTTCTTTCAACGGTGGTGTGAAGCCAAATGAGCGTGTTGGTATAATCGGTATTGGAGGACTCGGTCACTTGGCCATTCAATTCGCCGCTAAGATGGGATGTGAAGTCGTTGTCTTCTCTTCCACCGATGCCAAGAAGGAGGAGGCTTTTTCCCTCGGTGCCACCGAATTCGTCGCTACCAAGGGTGTCTCCGAGCTCAAGGTTACCGCTCCAATTGATCACTTGATCGTCACCACCTCTTTCCAACCAAACTGGCATCAATTCATGGATATCATGGCTCCTCAAGCAACTGTCTACCCATTGACTGTTTCTTTCGAAGACATGAAGATCCCATACATGCCAATCATCATGAACGAGTTCAAGATCCAAGGATCCTTGGTCGCTGCCAGACAAGTCCACAGAGACATGGTTGCTTTCGCCGCTCAACACGAGATCAAGCCAATCATTGAGCAATTCCCAATGACTGAAGAGGGTATCCAAGAGGCCATGAAGAAACTCGAGGATGGAAAGATGAGATACAGAGGTGTCATTGTCGCTCCTCAATAAATTTGAGGTGTGATGAGATTCTCGGTTGAATGATTATATGCATGCATTGGAGAGGACATTATAGACTGGTATGGGTTGAATTTAATGACATGGAGTTGGATATCTGGATGGGTGGATGGACGGTTGTAATGATAGCGTTGGGAAAACCTTTAGACTTATAGATATTCTCTTATACAATATAAAATTTTGAAAACTATATTCCTTCTTCACTTCCTTGATTGTTTCTCTTACTATCTTGCGCTCTTTGCTGACTTGCTTACTTATTCTCGTCTTCTTATTTTATGTTCCTAAATTCTTTCTCTTTCTCTCCAACTCTCTCTCACACCAAACACCACATATACACACACCACACATATATAATAAACACCTCCACCTCTTCCCCTATCACCTACCCTACCTCTCCCCCTTTTTATTCCCCCCAAAAAATAAGAAAGAAAAACCCCCCCCACACAGTTGGATTTGAAGATGGAAGTTTCTTGATCTTAATGGAGAATAGAGGTGGAGATTAGAAGTGAAGATTGAAGATTGAGGGTTGAGGATTAGGATGAGGATTGAGGGTTGAGGATTGAGGGTTGAGGATTGAGGGTTGAGGATTGAGGATTAGAAGTCGAGATTGAGGATTGAGGATTGAAGTATGGATTTATGAGTATGGATTTATGAGTAGGTGGAAGGGATGAGATAGAGATGTGAATGGAAATGGAAATGGAAATGAAATGGAATTGGAATTGGAATTGGAAGGAAGAGAAGAAAGGAAGAAAGGAAGAAAGGAAGAAAGGAAGAAAGGAAGAAAGGAAGAAAGGAAGAAAGGAAGAAAGGAAGAAAGGAAGAAAGGAAGAAAGGAAGAAAGGAAGAAAGGAAGAAAAGAAAGGAAGAAGAAGGAAGAGAGAGGCAAGAGATTAAAAAGAGAAAGTTAGAATTTTTGAAGGTGTGGATGTATTTATTTGATTGGTTGTTTGGGGGGTTGAGGAGTATGTGGATTTTGATTGAGGGGATAGGGGGAGAGAGAAGAGGGAGAGTTTACGTTGTATATACTAACGTCCGTTTTATATGAACATAAATGAACAACCCTAAGTCATTAAGCTACTACAGTACACTAAGCGAGAGGGCTAGCCTCAACATGTAAGGATTACTCCTTTCTATACATAGCCAGCTCTCTAGACAGAATACAATGTTAACAATTAAGACCTACAGTGTAGGTGCTACGTCATCTATTCTCCTAAAGCAACACTCACCTTGTGCAACATGTTCTCTGCACAACCTTTCACGCCTTTCAGTCCGGAATATAACCTCGCATAGAGCAGTAATATTCACCATGGGTTTTCGCGAAGTCTATCCTACGTGGAGTAGCCAAGGCCTTTTCTATACTGATTCCTGGAAAGACGATGCATTTGCCCTTCTTCCAGATGGCCAGATGGTGGGGGAGCTATCGCCTAAACCTGTCGCTTTGCTCCTTCATGGGCTTGGGTCGTCCTCCTGTTTCTACCATACCGTCATACCTGCCATTTCCTCCTCCATGCGTTGCATTGTACTCGATTATCCTGGCTCAGGCATGTCTCCTCCTACGCCATCATCCTCTCCCCACAGCATTCAATCCCTTGCCCAAACAGCAATCAATTTAATGGACGAACTTGGGTTCAAGGAGAAGATAGTAGTCGTGGGCCACTCAGTAGGTAGTATCATTGCCAGCCACTTGGCAGGAGAATATCCCGGTCGTATAGGAGGTGTTGTCTTACTTGGACCACTTAATCCTTGCAAGGGACTGAAATATATACTTGAAGCGCGGATTGAGAGTATGAAAGAATGTAAGTATATGCATCCATTACTCAACATGTTGTCTCAGCTTTATCCTCTTTGGTCGAGTCGGCTGTAAACTGACAGTCGGCAGCAGGAGATGGTTTAACAAATTTAGCATTTTCCCTTCCCGAAATCACCACATCCAGAACTTCGACCCGACTGGCACGCGCCTACGTCCGCTCTTCCATTCTCTCCACGGACCCAAATGAGTATGTCCGCCTCAGTAAAGTCATCACAGACTCAAAAAGACCACTGTATTCTGCGATCAAGACCCCACTGTTGATTTTGGCTGGGAAAGATGACATGAACGTTTCTAGTGAGGAAATTCTGGAGGCATATGGAACAGCAAAACATAAGAAGCAACTCCAATGGTTGAAGGATTGCGGGCATTGGATCTGTGTTGAACAAGGGAATGTGGCTGCGGAGAGGATCAAAAGGTTTGTGGAGCAGAAAGCGGAGCTTGTTAGTTAGCACAATAATTGTGGCGCTGTCGTTGCTCTTGGGTAGTGCATGAGAGACAAGAAACGTTCGACAATATACCCAATTTCATAACTAGCTTCCAAAACCATCTTCAATACTTACTATACCAACCAGCTTCATCCATAATTAAGCATATTCTATTTCTTGTTGGTGAGTAGTCTCTTTAAAGAACAACAGTTGAAGAAAATAGTAACTTCATAAACTTGCTAAGAAAAAGTAATAATTCCAAAACTACGTATTCGTCTCGTGCCTAGACAGGGGTCTAGGCATGACATATACTTTAATTTAGGATGACTATCATACAGTCGATTGAGTAACTATGTATATCCTGAACTTTGCTTATCGAAAGGAATAGTGTAGATTAATACATGGTGTATATTCTAAGTACTCTTGTTTCACAAGCTTTCTAGTATCTATAAATATAACACTTTCGTAACTTTCCCTTGAAAGCAAGAAACTAGAAGAGGTTCATTAATTAAGAGGACTGGTTGATAGAAACTGAAACTGCATTTCCGATAAGCAAATGCGCGAGCCTCTTATTTTTGGTAATCATACGAGCGGTTCCTAGTTAGTACGTGCATTCTTGGATATACTTATACTTATACTTATACATCTCCCAGTACCACACTTTGAGAACGACACCCAAGTGAAACGAGGATAGGGTGTGATTTTCATGACTAGTGACTTTGAATCTGGGTGAAAATCTCTTTACTGTTGGAAAGACAAGATATGGATGTTGATGCTAGACGAGAGACAAGAGTATCTATTGGGTATAATAGAAGAGTAGAGTAATTATTCTGCTCAGCCTGAGAATTGTGATGTCGGCTTTGCCTTTTGCAGGTGTATATTCTTTTCATATTCAATAAGTTACCCAATTCTATAACTGCATCTTTTCTGGACATCGTGTAGAGTCCGCAAAAGCTTACTCTAGAAACTCGAAGCTCTGTGTATCATCACTGCGACGATTCACTCTTCTAAGATATTGATAGCTTCAACGCAGCAAGTCCAGCACAAACATGCGTATCCTGCTTTCTGAGTCATTTCTGGATCTCGGGAGTTGTAGTAAGGATTTAAATTCAAGCCGTGTGAGGTTTGATGTGAGTCTTTGTGATCTGTATGATTGCTTCCATTGTATGCTATTCATCAATGCGAGACTAACTGAAAAAACCTGCTTCTTGATGTAAGATTACAAAGAATAGTGAATTACGATCATTTTTTACATGCAGAGGATTAGTTGATTGTCCTTGAACCACAATTAATTTTTCGCTTCGAAAGGGGATTTCCTCGAAGCGAGATTTTTTTACAAGTCACTTACTAGTCATTTAACATTGTTAATATCTTAACTATAGAGTCATTATACAGAAAAACAAAATCAGAGAAATAGATAGATTATGAAATTAAAACAGATAATTATGAATTATATGCAATTCAGCCTTATATAGCAGCAGTGAAATAATACTTTCTATGAAGTTTTTACGTATTCAAAGACCACCAGTATAGTATTAGAAGAGCGGAAAGAATAGCGGGATCTTTTTTTGCCTCCCTCATTTCCGGCCTAGCTATCATCCGGTTTTCTATACAGGAAAATTAAGACACCTGGATAGGTAGATAGTGTGTATAATTGGCATGTAGATAAAATGCACAGGCACAGAATCGAGTAAACAAACCACACATTTCAACGAACCCTCGACACGAAAAAGAATCCCCAACCATCAATCAAGCAATCAATCGATAACACCACAAGTATACATCATCATGAATCCATATACTATCCAAGGAGCTAGTTTGGTATTCCTTGTATTCCTTCTTGCGATTTTGGTAAGTGCGTGCACGCATATATAAGTAACCTACAAATCATCACTGGGATTCCCAGAATCCCAAACCTCGATTGCGTACTCACTCATCTTCTATATCTATGAGATATTCAGCGCTAATGTTCTGATTCAATTTCAGCTGCTAGCTGGTCTGTTTCGCCCGAGATACAGAGACGAGCTGTGGAGTGTCGGGTCGAGGCTTGAGAATTCCTTGGATCAAATGGCGTCTGCTCTTCGCGGTCTATTTTTGCATATGAGTGGAGATGAAGATGGAGATGGAGATTGGAGAGCACTGGCGGATGGGAACGCGATTAGAATGGTGGATATGCAGAGTGGTGGAAGGGACTTAGCTGTGGAAGATGCGCATGTTGAGGAGAGAGTCGCGAGTTTTGACGGCGAGGAGAGTATTTGATGGAGAGGGGAGGAGATTGGGAAATGGATTATTGAGTGTGCGTGGTTTGTAGGAATGGATGGGTTGGATGATATGCTGCCGTCTTGTGTTTTGTCTGGTTGGGGGTGAGGATATATCGACAATATATTGAATCTTCTCTCTTGGCCTGGACCCTGAAGTTTATATGAACCCCATCTCTCTTTTACTTCTAAAAAGATAAAAAATACTCTCTTTTCTCACCAGAGAACTATAATAGAAGCTTTCTTGAAGTGATAGCAATGATTGAGATCCCATTCGCTTGCTTTACATCAAATCTACTGAATCTTCAAATACTTCTCCTCTCCGCCACTACCAGTTAACTCATATTACACCAGAGAATAAGTGTAAGTTCTTTAGAGTATTTGATTGACTGTTAACGAGAATTCAAGCTACACTTCTAACCTCCCCTTTCCAGGAACTCATATGCGACCCCCCTTCTCCGAATATTGCAAATGAGATTGTAGGATATTTTATAGATACGTTCTGAGGTATTTTTGTAAAGCGAAAGAGAATTCCAGCGTATCAAGTGTGCCTTTTCTAGGGAGTTTAGTTGAGGATTGGTTTTCAGGTGGTATGCACATTGTCTGGCTTCTTCTAAATGAGATCAAATACTGCGAGGAATGAATAGATATAGCACAGGTGCGGTAGTATTCGTGCCTTGACTTGAAAGTCATCCCATGGATCTGTATATTCGCTGTTAGTTGACAAATCTATCGTCGAGTTTAACTGTTGCTAACTTTCCTGCTCGACTTTCTCAACACGAGTCTCTTTTTGCTTTTCGCTCTCGAATCATCTTGTAGTAAATCTTGATCGGTGATTCAATGTGCTGCACTCATTGAACTTGTCTCTACATGGTATCTTGAGTATTATCGACTGTGTGAACATTCTTGGCACTTCAGCATATAAATCTTGCATATAGGCATGTCCATCCCTGATATTATGTTACTTGGATTGTGTATCTAGCTATCCTACCTATATTTTGACACTCGAAGACAATATTGCTATCGAGATACTATCTATGCCGAATCCTATTCCCATATTCAATGTTCAATGTTCAATGTTCAATGTTCAATGTTCAATGTTCAATGTTCAATGTTCAATGAAAAGCCAGCCTGTGAATCTAATACGCGCAACTTCAACTCACCTACCTTTCGCAGCCACAATCATAATCATCTACTTTCACTTCTTTTTGTCTCATTCCCCGTCTAGTCCTTTCAATGGCGTCCCCCATTTATATCTTCTCATGCTTCTCATATCTTCTATGCCTTCCATGCTTCCTGCGCTCTCCATGGTCCGATCTCGGCGCTGCCGATCGCTCAGTCTCCACACTCCTTCTTGTCCTCCCGATATTCACACCATGTGGCTCCCGCAGACTTGCACCTGGAGTAGGATGCTGAACATGGATTTCGGGAACTAGTCTTTCTCTTCTTCGATCCCCAATTGCCTCCACTCGTCTACGTTCACCATTTAACTCTATTCGCTCAACACCTAATGTACCACCGCCTGTATGTTCCTCTTCCGTTTCCTGAATCGTGGTAGGACGGTACACACCCATGTCTATTCTTACCGCGAATTCAGGCGCTAATGACTTATCACCGAGTACCTCATTCCCACCCGCTGTATGCCTCTTCATACCATCCCTGTGCATCTCCGGACTAACACTCGACAACTCCACCGCATTGGGATACGAACTCCGGAAAGTAGGAGGCGAAGGACCTGCGATTCTTTGATGTCCATGTAGCATCACATCTTTAAAGGCATCATGAACTGCACGCCTTTGGATATCATTTTGATTGTTATATCCGTTAAGACGGTAATTTTGGGGAGTGACGGGGTAGGGTGGAGCTCTGGGGTTGATTCCCCATGAGTCAGAGGAGACGGTATTGCGTCGTGGTGGAGGCATCACTGTACTCGTACGAGAATCTGGTGGGGATTTTATATGGCTGGGCCAGGAATTGTGGGGTTCGTCCTCCTTTAGCGATGTAGGCCGAAATGGAATCGGAAACTCAGAGGATAATGTGCCAGATCTGGATGATGGGCTTGGGTGGTGTTCGAGACTTGGGGGTAGTTTCGGAGGTAAAGGGGGAGGTAGAAGTTCACCTTCTCTTTTACGTGCTTGGTGATTCTTGAAGAGTCTCTTATTCTCTTCATATCGACGTCGTCTTCTAGGTGTATCCTCGTAGTCGTCTTCATGTGGTTCTTTGATCTCTCGAGGGCTTTCCATGAGTTTTCTCTCTCTGCGTTGTCGAAGTATCTCTTCCTCATTACTACGATTGATTATTGCCAACTCTGCTAGCCGTTTAGCATTTAATTCTCTGACTTCGTTTTGTGCTATTGATGGATGCTGCAAATAGGAATGTGGTACAGGCTTTCGTGAAGGAATGTCGCGAGGTGAGATAGGTGCTTCATCGTTTGAATGACGACGAGAGGTCACATCGTTTTGTGTAGCAGCGTCTCGCACCGGGTCAAATCTTGAATGGGGCGACGGTGGTCGTTGGTTGGAATATAGAGGTCCTCGCCGATTGTTACTCTCGTGTGCACTTCCGTCTACACGAGGCGCATATTCAGAGGAAAGGGCTGCGACCGATAATCCTGGAGTCCCCCAATGCAAACGTACAGAATTTTTGTAAGGTAGCGAATAGTCATCTGGAGCTGACTGTGAAAAAGAGCCTTGTTGACCCCACGGTTTTCCGCTTGGCCCCAGATTGGTATTTGGATAATCAGAGCTGTTCCCTGTGTTTTTCATGGTCACCAGAGGGGAGTCATGCTTAGGTAGCCGATCTGAGTCTGACGAATGGTCCCCGTCCTTAAGCCATATTGACCTCTGATATCCACCTGTCTTACCATAATCAATCCTTGTACCACTTCTAGATGGACCCTCTGGACTATAGTTTCCCGGAGGGGGACGATGTTTGACTTTCTCGCGGTGTCTTTCTAACCTGCTGTTACGGTTGTTGAGACGTTCCTCTTCACTCTCGCTCTCCAATCCCATGTTTCGAGCCATTTGATGTAATCTCCTGCAACTCAATTGTTAGCATACAGTATCGATGGGTAGGTGAGAAGTCAACAAGATAGGTCTATCAATTTTTGATTATTCAAATAGAAGCAAATGATTTCAAACATAATCAAGATGCGTACCTGCTCTCGATTACATCTGGCCCTACGCAAGCTTCTATAGGCTCCTTGAAAGATTTCCCTTTCTCCCCTTTGAGCCATCGAAGTCCCGCACCAAGTACATCAGGCATGTTTTGATAGTGATTGCAGAGTTCAAATAACCCTAGTTGCGAATGGATGAGCTTGACCGCAAAGAACTGTAAAAGATCTCAAGGCACTTAAAGAACAACAAAATGCGTAGAACGCAGTACGCAGCGAAGCATCAATTAAGGCCCGGAGACTTTGATGAATGTGCTCATCAATGCAGCTTAATGATCGAGAACCAAACAAATTTAGAGTATGAACGGTGGTTAGATTTAGTAGAACATTGGGACTAGAAGAAGGATGAGAGCATGTCCAAGTACCCCTCAATTTCTGAAGTCGATATTCACTCGAACCCCGCATTATCATTTCTTCCAAATGACCAGTTCTGAACTTGGTTTCGTGGTCACCCGTTGCTCAAACTCCTCATATTCATTTTTGTAAAATAGCATAAGATTAATAAGGTAGTTACTTGATTTGACTCTACGACACCACTCCCAAAGTACTCTTCAAAGAACATCTTTTACTTTATTTGTTCTTCCAGCCAGCGAATCCCTGGTATATGAACGATTGCGGTTGACATGGGTTTGGCCAAGCTTAAATAGCACGCTCTAGAAGGATGCGAGCCTTTCTCATCTTCATCTAAACTTCCATATGGCATTCATCGTCTCGTGTCTTCGGCGACGCGCCGTCCGGCCTTTGATAGAAATCTAGATTCTGCAACATATCGACTCGACGTGAGCTCTCTACCCAAATGCTTCATACAAGAAAGCATTAGGAAGTGAAGAGAATTTGCATCCACAAAAAATTACTGTTCCGAAAGACCTTGAAACCTTTTCCCCAGTTATAGCTGTACTGAAACCAGAAGCTATTCCCCGCCAAAAAAGACAGCTTGAGTACATAAACACGCATCTTTCTCCCAAGGAAATAGTTTCAAATAAGATATGGAGCATGGCTTCTCTGCATAGTAACTTTTCAAATAACGACATCATCCGATAGACAGTTTCTCGTCAGCTTTTGATCCCATCATTTCCAAACCTTGGATGCCGTCTTTTGAACTCGACGCCTTTCTTTCTCGGTTCTCAACTTCCTCTCAGGACTTCCTGATCAAGAACTTATTATCAACGTGCCATAAAACCCCTAAATGCGAAAATCTAGAACGAAGTAACAAAGGAACAACAAAACCCACCACTCCACAAAGAGAAAACCGGAACACCCCATCAAGCCTCCCATATTCTTCCAAGTTCCAACTCAAAAGAAAAACAAGACCTCTCCTCCTCATAATTTCGCCCAACACACTGACCCTCAACTCCTCTTCTCAAACTCACGATCCATTCTCGCCCAGCCCATCACTTATCGTTCGACGTGCAACAAAACACCTTCTCCCTCTTCGCCAACTCCCCTATTCCTCCCGATTCCTTATATCTCCTCAAATCCCCTATCTCCATTCCACACGCCCGACAATTTCTACTCGGTGACACGAATGCGGTTTCATTAGTGTGACTCGGATATCTGCGTCCGCATCCGTAACCATCCGGAATCTGCAAGCATGCGTTGCGCAATGATAGATCTTGGCGTTGATGTTCCGATTTCTCTTGGCATCAGGTTAGTGTCGTGGTAATCTTGCTACACTTTGGTTTCGGTTGTGTTGATAAGACTGATAGATGGATAACCTCATACAGATTCTTGAATATTTAACACAATGTCCATCTAATTGAACAGTGATTTTACAAATACATAAAATGTTACAACACAATCTGATTTTGAATGAAATAATTGAAAATAGTAATCCTTTGACGCGAGTCAAACACACAGACACAATCGCCCTGTCCAGGCAAAGGAAAAAAACCACAGCTTGGCGATAAAACCCCCTTGGCACCACGCCATCACCACGCAAAACAAAGAAAAAAACTTAAATCCCAAGAAACTTCGATATGCAACAAAACCTCAATTTTCCCCCTCTAGTCCTTTTCAGTTCTCGTAAGGCCCCTTAGCTCGCCTTGTTTACCTGCATCTTCCCGACAACAAGCGTAATTACCAAGAATCTCCAAGAGATTGCGATATGCAACAGTTACATTGAAGATGAAAATCACATTACTTGTTCAATCTTTGAGGCCACCAATGATGGGTTAGTATGATGTTCGTATTTGAGTGTGAAATGATTGTGTTAAATTGAATTCGCTAAGCTACTTGCTCTTGAGCAGAAACGAGGGTGCTAAAAGAAGATAAAGTAAAGCAATGTGGCCACTCGTTCCGTTCTCCGTGTGTCAACCAGACATGATTCTCGAGTAGAAAGAACAAAATCATTTCAAATAAGAAGGCAGCCCGCTACCAAATTTCAAATCCCAAACTTTCTTCGATCCATAAGTAATGACAGCGAGGAGTGCCCACCTAACAAGCACACTCTTAACTCCCTCACCACCAAGACTTGTCACAAAGCCCAGCCAATAACTCAATCCTCTAACCTCATTACCTTCCCTATCGAAGTTTGGTTTCTGCCTACTAGATTTGAGGAATTGGGCAAGTTTGGCATCGGTATATGGTGGATAGCGAACATTGAGCATTTTTTCGATCCAGCTAGGGGTCGTGACAACAGAACGGAGATGGGTGAAAGCGAGGAAGGATTGCTGGCCCCGATAACAGCCTGTTCCACTAGTTCCTACTCCTCCAAATGGAAGAGTTTGTATTGAGCCGTGGAAGAAAGCGTCGTTGACGGTAGCACCTCCAGATGTAATGCTGCCGAGCACTGGTTGAGATGTTAGTAAGGTACGTCAAAGAATAGTTGATTTGCGTATAGTAGTCATGAAATTCTGTCACTTGACATCGGCTTCCATGACTATTGTCAAAATGAGATTGCTCGCAAACACAGAACTATCTGTACATGGGGTCGAATATCATGTCATTTGTCGTCCAAATCCCTTGTCTAGAGAAGATAGCATCGTCTAGGAAACGTTTCCTCTTAGATGCACAAATAATGGGCCGAATAAAATGTGAAATTTATACATACTCTTATCAGTTTCTTCCTTCGTTCCAAATGGATAGAAACCCAATGGAGTTGAGTGAATATCGTGAGCGATATTGATAGCTTCATCAAGACTATCAACTGGTAGGATAGGAATCAATGGACCGAAAGATTCATCCACCAACATTGAATCGTTTGGACTGTCAACCAAAACCACAGTTGGCGCAATGAAATTCTCGGCTTCGTCCAATTCTCCGCCTAGCAGGATCTTTCCTCCAGTGTTATCAAGCATCTTTTTGATTCGTAAAAATTGTCTATTGTTGACAATTCGGCCATAATCGGGACTTGCTTTGGCGCCGTTAGGAAAGAATTCCTTATAGGCAATTCCGAGTTGCTCGATAAAAGCATCTAAGATTTCCTTTTCCACCATGACATAGTTTTGGCCAATGCAAACCTGTCCAGCATTAAGAATCTTACCCCATAATAATCTTCTGGCCGCGAGATTAGGATCCGCATTCTTCGATATGATAGCTGGATTTCTACCACCAAGCTCCAAAGCAACTGGTGTTAAGGTTTCCGCGGCCTTCTTCGCAATAATGGTTCCCACTGTTTCGCCTCCAGTATAGAAGATTTTATCCCATTTCTCGTTCAACAAAGCTGTCGTCTCGGGAACAGCTCCATTGACCACTGTATATGCCTCTGGGTCGAGACTTTCTTCAATAATCTTCCTCAAAACCATGGCAGTCTTAGGTGACTGCTCGGAGGGCTTCAACACAGCTGTACATCCAGCAGCGATAGCTCCAACAAATGGACCCAAAGCCAATTGAATTGGGAAATTGAATGCACCGATGACCAAAGCTGTGCCCAAAGGTTCCTTGCGAATTCTAGGGCTGAATAGAGTATTTTGAAGGGCCATATCTGGAGCAGCTTCGTCACTCATCCATTTCTTTAAGTTCTTGCAGACATATACAATGTCATTTTTCATCCATTCCGTTTCCGTAAGAACAGTTTCGAAAGCTGGTTTTCCAAGATCACTCTTCTCTGCTTCGATAAGAGCATCGCTATTATCGACAATGGCCCAATAGAGCTTGCGAAGTTGCTTCAGACGATATTCAAGTGGTTTCGTTTTTTGCGAGCGAAAGGTGGTTCGGAGGAGCTTCACTGTGGTTGGAATAGATTCAAGTGAGCTAGGCTCGAATGGAGCTATCTTAATTGACGACATTGTTTATTCTATGACCAAGCACCCTGCGAGAGTATTTTATGGTCGACCTTGATTGAAAAACGGTTGAAGAATTTATACATTTGTTGATAATCCAGGGTTCTAATTAATTTCAAAGGTATGGAGAGCAATTATGAAGCAGAAGCAAGTTGACCAACTGGCTAGCTCGAAGCTCTTAGTGCTCCTCTCCATTGGGTATCTAAACCGAGGCAGGTTACCTTATCCCGGCCGTAAAGATCAGCGGGGTAGGGGCAATTATATGGTCCTGCAACCAAATTTACCATTTTACATGCTACGCAGCGCGGAAAACAGTCTCGAGATAGTCTACTTCCGCATATTTCACATTTTAATATTTTAGAATTGCTCCGAGTCGGAAATACAAATTGTTCGACCGGATGTACGGACGACGCCTCCATTAGGCCATCAAACCGTTGGTATCACTTGCTTTATCCCCTACGTGTCAACCAACTAGAGTAGCCCCTCCAATTAGATGGCTTAATTTGTACATACAATATCTTACATATTTTGCAGTAACTTTTATACTATCCTCTTGACACCAACCTTCTTGTTCCCGACTATCCTTCCGCCCGCTGCCACAGTTTCAGGAACCGGTTCTTTAGCTATTGGATTAGCCAGTCTGTGTCGAATTGTTTCAACTCCATCCACAAGTTGACCAATGTGTTCTCGATTCAAGTCTGTCTCCACCATCTTTTGGCGATAGTCTGCCAGTTCTTGCTTCCTCTCTTTTGTTAATCTCCATTCTACAGGGAATCTTGGCTTCATTTTGAAAACGTGATGGCGCGTATTTAACGGAATATCTTCAAAAGTATCGCCAGTCTGTTTATATTAGTTCCTGAGTATCTCGGCAATATGATATCACGTACCTTTGCTTCTGCCAATAATGAATCCACCATATCACCAAGATATCTCTTGTTTTGGGCCTGTGATGGGTACATTTCACAACTCATTTTAACAATATCCGTTTCTGGGTTAAGTCTTGGCCCAACCAATTTTCTGAGTTTGTCCGTTTGGACTTCTGTTAGTCCTGGCATATCTGCAGGACAAAATTCCATGACAACTTTCTTCTCTGCTGGATGTTGCTCGCCCATGTATGAAGTATATCTGAATCGTAAAGGAGTTTCAGCTGAAGGCGGTACGAATGGTTTTGCCAATTCTATATATTACTTGTTAGGGAAAAAAGCCATGTTCCGGGTGTGTCTTTCAAGTAAATGTGAAATAAACTCACTGCTCAACATTGGCATTTCCCAAGCTGCCAACCTATTGTAATGTCTAATTTCTCTAACCTGTTCCAATTCCATATGCGCCAAAGTCGTGATATCATCGTGGTCATCTTCTCTGTCGTCCTCATCGAACGGTTCTGGATCACCCATATTTAAAAAGGTGGGCTTCAACTTCTTCTTCACACCCTCATCAAATCCATATGACGGTAGATTATTTGCATGTCGAGCACCCGCATTCTCGAACAATTCGTCAATCTCTTCCATGAATTCATCCTCGTCTGGTTCGGTTTCCTCGAGTTCCTTGAATTTCGGATCGATTTTATATTGCCTTGGTGTGATTGAAAATAACCTCCGTTGGGCAATTGGCTTATTGATGTATCTTGAGGTAACATTTCTGCATGAGCAGCATCGCGCTGTCATACGCAAACTATGTAAGGCCGTGGCCATTGTGGTGATTATGGTTGATTCTTCTGAATCTTGAATCTCCAGATTGAAATCGTCCCGAAATAAACAATTTGGCCCTAACCTATCAAAGACTAGCGGTATAATATCCCACCTAAATCGTACTTCGGAGAATCTTCAAGCACCGAAGCAGATCAATCAATTAATCCGGGAGTCACCAATGATTAGAACAGGATGTCCAAGATCCAATAAAATACTTTTGATAATATTGGGAGAAATTCAGACTTAACAGGGAGCTCAACCGTTATCTAACTGTTATTCCCATCATCCAGTCATGGGGCTAACTCCAGGAGGCGCACCGCCAAAGGTCGCTTTCGTTACAGTCGGCGCGACTGCGACTTTCAAAGAGCTCATCGAGGAAGTGTTCGCATCACATACTTTAGAGGCACTAGTTCAGGGAGGATACACGAAACTAAGGGTACAAGCTGGGCCCGATGCCGAATACTGGAAAAACAATATACCAGCGGAGAAGGGATCTGGACTCGAGATCGAAGTGTTCGATTTTGACCGTAACGGTTTAGGGCACGAAATGCGACAATGTAAAAGGGGAGGATTTTATGGCACAGGGGAGAGTTTAGAAGGTGTAGTGATTTCACATGCAGGTTAGGAGATTCTCCTCAAACGACTACGTTACATTGAGAAAGTGACTGATGTTGAGGTGCTATAGGTTCGGGAACAATTCTGGATGCACTACGAATTGATGTACCTCTCATCGTAGTGCCCAATACTTCACTCCTCGATAATCATCAAGTAGAGTTGGCAGATGAGCTGGAAAGACAAGGCTACGTCACCAAGGCATCGGGTCCCAGGTAAGTAGATTTGGATTATGAGAATAATGGGCTAATGCGATTGAATTTAGGGGCTTACAAGATGCCATTCGCAAAGTAGAGAGAAGGAAGAATGGCAAGCCAGACGGATCGAAAGATGTGCAGGGACGTAAGAATTGGAAGGGACGCGAAAATCCTAGTATTGCACCAGTACTCGACGAAGCTGCCAATTATGAAGAGGAGGTTAGAAGTGTGTTGGACTAGTTTCCGAGGAGGTCCTAAGTATATTTTGATGAATTTATGGTGGTGGAGTTATTGGGAGGGGCCTGGTTCATTTCGGCCACTGGCGTTGGATTGGATTACAAGATACCCTTAAGTTCATACGATAGTGTTGTGGATTTAACACAATAAGAATTCTGTCAGAAAAAGATCTCGGAATGTCAGACCTTGAAGTTCGGAAGAAACTTGGGATTTCGGACTCATCTTGCATTGAATCGTCATAATACATTTGGTGATGTGATATTGTAATTGTGGTGCAACGTTCAGTTTGTTGCAATGCGATTGCCCAAGAATAAATGCAGTCGTCATAACATGAATTACGTTGTTTGTCCAAACGGGTAAATATGAGGTTATCCCGGCATTGTGCATCGTGCATGCATGAAATTGATGGGCACGTTGATCAGGTGGATGAATCCTTGGCATGATACGCGAATTTCTTCAACAACTCTCCTATCATGTTTCTTTCAATCGTAGATTTCTTTAACGAATAGGTTCAAAGTATACTTATATCAATCTCTTCGTTACGCGTAATCCTCCCTCGGGTACCATGAATATTGGCACTACTGATAGATCTTTGGAGACAACATTGGAGTGAATGACCTCTTCATCGGGAGCCAGTAAGTAGTTCACGATTTGGTACTCCGCGCAGTGTTGTTGACTCTTCCAAGAACTCTCTCAATTCATAATCACAGCTTGTGAAACCAACAACCCGACTCTCAGATGCCAAGTCCTGCGGGCGATTACTCTCCACGTTTTCTAAGCAGCGTAATCAGATTGCTTCTTTTAACGCTTTCGTAGCTGCACTGACCCTGGTCGTTATAGTGGCGGGGTACTCATTACGAAGCTGTTACCATTGTAGGAAGGTATTGAGGTCGGCGAGGCATACTGCATCTCGCATATATCGTATATAGTTGTATACACAACATTTCTTCCTCATCCCGAAATTAACGGAATATCCCCGAGTGATGATCTTCATCGTTTTTATCTTCATGCTTCAAGTGCCATGACTTTTACTGATCGGCACTGCGGTAGCCCGGCACTGAAAGCTTAACTTTCTTAGTCTTAGTAACCCTGTGGTACTCGTGGGGAACAGTCGAGCAAGCGTTCTTCTAGTCGGCTGTTTGGACAGAAACTAAATATATGTGATCATGATTCATTACTACTAGAACTAAGAGATTAACCGGCAATCTGCACCGTCTAGTGGCGGTTCGGCAGATGAGCCTTCTGAAGATTTCCCAATTTCTTCTGGATTTCACGTGAAAACTTCTCGAGATTTATCATTTATGTACTGTCATACTTTCTTGGTGTTGCCAAGGTAATCGGCGTATTTTCACGGCTAACAAATTAGAGATGGGTAAACATGGCCACGCCTCAACGCCATTGATTGATTAGTCAATCTTCATATGTACTTGGAGTGCATACGAAATGCTTCTCTGCAGGTTTCTTCATCGGGATTCCGGAAGTTGACTGGTGTAGATGCTACCGTTCCCATGCAAGTTGTGAACTAGCTACCTGTAATGTTGTTGAAAATTTAGCCATGGCTCATGTTGGTAGATATTTGTATCATCCTTATATGACGAAGTTGATCTCATTATTTATTTTCAAGAAATATATAAGTACAGAGCAGAGAACATTTCTTCGTCTTCCTTCCAAGCAGACAGAGGACAATAAAACATCTGTTCACGATGCATCCAATAACTCGCCTCCTCGGTTCATTTGTGGCGGCTGGACTTCTTCCAGTAGTTCTTTCAGCTCCTGCACCTAAACCTCAGATGAGCTATGGCGAACAGTCAGTAGCTGTCGGTGGTGTATCAGCACCAGTACCTACAGTTACTGCCGCCACCGGATCACTTTATGGCGATGAATCATTACTAGGCGAAGCTGCAAAACCATCTCCCGTGTCTGGAGGGGATTCTGCCATTGTTTCAAACGCACCAATGGTCAATGGCCAGGAAGCAGATGCAGACTTAGGTTTATATTTGGATTTCAATAGCGTTCCGAATGCACAACCTATTCGAGGGTCAACAGGCCAAACAGACCCTGGTCCACGTGAGTTGAAAGAAGCATCATGTGATTAACGTGAATCTAACATTATCGTAGAAACATACGAATACCAGAAGTTGAATCCTGATCTGTTTGCTCCACCAGGAACAGACAGTGGTGATGTACCACAAGCACAATGGCCAATGAGTTTATCTCGTAATAGATTAGGCAGTGGTAAGAAATCAGGATGGGCAAGACAGCAAAACACTGGTCAACTCCCTTCCGCGACTGAGATGGCTGGTGTTGATATGCGTCTCGCACCAGGTGCATACCGAGAGTTGCATTGGCATACAGCAAATGAGTGGTCGTTGGTGCTGAAAGGAAGCGTAAGATTATCTGCTGTCAATGAGAAGGGTGAAAGCTTCATCGACGATATCAGCGCAGGAGACGTGTGGTTCTTTCCAGCTGGTGTTCCACATTCCATCCAAGCTTTGGATGAGGGCTGTGAATTCCTTTTGATTTTCGACGAGGGAGACTTTTCGGAAGATGGCACTTGTAAGTATAATCATTTCATCTTAAGGTCCCGCTCTTCGATGTTCGAGCCGATCTGGATGGAGCCGATCTGGATGGAGCCGATCTGGATGATCTTGAATTCCCAATTGAACCCATCTCAAGTCCTTAGATGCACCCGAGCACTTTTAAGATAGCAATAACTAACCCTCAATCTAGTCCTCGTCTCCGAAATGTTTCTTCGCAACCCCAAATCTGTGCTATCCAAAAACTTCCAAACCCCGGTCTCCTCCTTTGACAATCTCCCCTCAGATGAACTATACATCTTCAACGGTACCCCGGCCCCTTCCAACATCTCCACTCAAAACCAAACCAGCGCCGCCGGTCCCCTCCCCCAAAAAGATTCCTACACCTACCACTTCTCACAACAAGCTCCTTACACCGTCCCGGGCGGTTCCGTAAAAATAATCGACACAACCACCTTCCCCATCGCCTCCAACTTCGCCGCCGCCCTCGTCACCATTCAACCCGGCGCCATGCGCGAAATGCACTGGCATCTCACATCCGACGAGTGGAATTACTTCCTCTCCGGATCCGCACGCATCACTATCTATGCCGCTCCCAGCAGTTCCCGAACGTTTGATTACACGGCTGGAGACGTGGGATATATTCCCGCGAGTAATAGCCACTATATTGAAAACACGGGAACGGAAGATGTGGTGTTTTTGGAAGTGTTGCAACAACCCGTCTTTAGCGATATTAGTGTAGCGCAGTGGTTGGCCTTGACGCCGAAACAGGTGGTCATGGATACGTTGGGGTTGAGTGAGGAGGTCGTGGATGCGATTCCGAAGGAGAAGACGCTGATTAAGACGGGGAATGCAAATTTGACGGCGTTGGCTGCGGATGAGAAGGGGAGTGGTGCTTATGAATAGAGCGGGATTGAAGAATGAAGTGAAACTTCGAGTTTGGGAGTTTTCATTTCACGTTCTAGGATACTTTGGCACATGACGTATATATTTAAATTTGAATAAGCAAAAATTCCTTCGAGCTCATTCATCTGCACCCTTGAACAAAAGTAAGACAGACCATTCTTGTGAAAAGCCCATTCAAAATTCTTTCATGCGAAGTTCGAGTGGAGTCCCGGGTTTATAAGTCTACCATGGTGGTAGTTATTTACAATCCACCTGTATCCCAACTACTAAACCACCTCCAAATGGATCTTATCTAACGTTCCAACCTCCCCACAAAACCCCCCTTCAACACCTCCACTAACTCATCCAACCTCTTCACCACTAAATCCGTACACTCATGTTCCCACAACTCCTCATTAACACTGTTCCCCAGCAAAACTGTTGCCGCTCCCGCCGCAAATCCAGCTTTCATATCATCGGTCGAATCGCCCACCATGATCGTATCTCGAGGATCCACATTCCATTCTTTTGCGATGTGGAGAATTCCCGCGGGATGAGGCTTCGGAGGACGGAATTCGCGAGTGATGATGGGGGAAAAGGGGGTTTGGGGGAGGTGGGTTGTGAGGAGGTGGTTGACGGGGGGTGGATGGTTGCGGGTGAGAATTGCGAGGGGGAGGGTGGGAGTGAGGGTGGAGAGGTAGGTGAAGAGGGTTTGGAGGCCTGGGATTGGGAGGTTAGTTGATACTTGGGATGTTGATGGAGGAGAGGGCGGGGAGGAATACCGGGTTGAGGAACTTGGGTTAGCATTGCTTCCCGTTCTATGGCTCGGATTTTTTCATGTGCCGCTTCTTGATCGGATACAGGGAGAGAATAAATGTGGTCTAGGATATCGATAGACTTGTCTATTCCTAGAGCACTACGCATTTGGCCGAACCTATGGTGGGATTAGGAACAAACCAGAATAGAGAGATGCTTCAGCTCCCTAGTATGGTGAGATACAAAAGAGTGCTTGTTATCTGGTACTTACATATAGGTCTGAGGTTCACTGTTGAAGAAATTAGCACTGTAACATTTGGAAAAAGGTGAACAGTTTGATGGATGAGTATGGATATCCGAGAGGTATGTGGGAAAGATTGCTATCCAGAAGAGAACCACTCTGTTCTAGATTTTGATATTGTCTATGATCAAGAAACATCGTGAGTAACTACTCATTGGTGAAATCGCAATTTTGCAACACATTACTGAAAGTATCAAGTCTTGCCACCCAGCAAATGCCTTTCTAAGCTCCAACCTACTATCCAACCTGCTATCCAACAGTATTTCAAACTGTTGACACCAGTGCCGACAAGCTAAGCCCCCAAGAGTCCTCTAGATACTCAGAAACAAAAGGAAACATAATCTCCTATCCAGCATCACCCACTTAAAATCTTCAAATAAAAGTAAAAGCGTTAAACCCCGCCATTTACCCCCCTTTCAAAAAGACGGTATTTCAACCAGAAATATCCTCCACCCCAGAACTCCAAGTATCAAACAACAACCCACCAGTACGTAAGAAAGAAAAAAACTCACCACAAAGTTCCATCCATATCAAAAATGATTCCCCTCAACTTCCTTACACCCTCCTCCCCCTCCCTACTCTTCCCCTCCTCCCCCAAAGGAGCAAACCTCCTCACTCCCTTTACTCCCCCTCCCACTCCCCCAACTACACCAGATACCCGTGTCGTCATACCGAACGTTCTCTTATTATTAACCCTCGCACCTATGCCCACACAGCTTCTACGCCGCGTCTCCGTTGCTAGATTCCTCACTGAACAAAATTTTCTCCCAACCACAAATCTAGGCGCGATTCTGATTAATGATGAAAAGTTCTTAGAATGAATACTCATCGTATGTAAGATCTTTCAGCAAACATCTGCGACTTCAAGAACGGGTATATCGACATCGGCCAAAGATAGAAGTGGCGGGGGTGGTGGGGTCATGAACCCCACCCTGCCCACGTAGAGTACTAGCGCTTCACCATCACTCTGATTCCATTCATGGCATAGTACACAGCTTCTAAGTCACTGTGTTGTAATATGAATGGTGTTGCGAGTCTTACACCCACCCATCGAAGTCTGCGGAATACTAATGTTGGAAGTGTACAGGATGATTGATATCGAGTTATTGTCATTATATGAGACATGCCCACTGTCAGTAAAATCACGTCTACAGCCAACCATAAGACAATTCATCATATGAAGAATTCTGGTTAAAACAGCGACTAAGTACCTACATATTCATATCAATCAATCTCGTCTACTTCCAATATCTTAAGCATCAAACTAGGTATATCAGGTCCCCACCATCAAGCACGCATTATCAAATAAGGCCAATCCAAATACAGAGAAAAAGTAGATTCTTCCGAGTGATATAATAAAACGCTTTGTAACAACGTCCCAAGAGTCTGTGTGCAACAGTATTTAACTATATTCCTATTCCTATGTTTCGCTTTCTTTTGTAATTTCATGCATGGCTTCCTCCCTTCCTCCCTCCATTGCCCCCCCCCCCCCCCCCCCCCCCCCCCCCCCATTTAAACACGCGGAAGACAAAGCAAGCTCCTACACTACATTAACAAATCCGTACTTGCTACAGAAAAGATTTTCCACATCCATAGACAAGATATATGTCTGATCTGATTTGGCGACGTATCTGCTAGCTGGATCCGGCCAGAATCTTGTTATATCAATTTGCTGCACATGTGAAAAATGCGACACTCCGAAAAGATGCTCTTCGCTCCAGAATGATATGAGAAAATTGTGCAAAAATATCAATGCATTGTGATGAGATTAGAATTATGAACCCTGAGCTGCATAGCCTGAGCCATATAGGCCATTACCAAACGTTGCCTGACGTCGACTTTCTTTATGGCTGTTATCTTCGGAATGTTTTCTGGGTGGCGGTGGTAAGGGACCTGCTGGAGCTGGACGCATTGGAAGGGTTGTGGTGGTAAAATTGGGTGTATTTGCGCTAGAGGGACCATTGCCCTCGTGTGGGTCAGGTGCGTTCAATGCTGCAAGTTTTGGTATCGAGTTGGTGGTGCTGCCTCTTATGGGTAGACCAGGATGGAAAGCTACACCCCCTCGACCCGAAATACTACCATTTTTAGTAGGAGAGCGAGATCTTGGGTTATGATTTTCGTTGTATTGTGGAGAGGTTACCGAGGAACGTGGATCGGCATTTTTGATGGGAATATCTCCTGATGTAGGCGTTTGCGAAGCATTAGGCGAATCATCGCCGCGTAGGACATCTCTACTCGCTGGCGATAATTGAGGTGCAAGATGTGACTTGCGGTTGTCTCTTTCTAACATACTGACGGCCCACTCACGAAGATCCACGGGGGTTCGCTTGGCAGCTTGGACGAAGGGTTCACGCTCCTATTGATCGTTAGTATATAGAGTCTCAACGTTGATGCTAGAAAATGCAACTCACATAGAGCTCTTGAGGCGTTGGTCTCTCTTCTGGAGTCTTAGACATGCATTTCTGAATCATGTCTTCAAGGATTTGAGGGAAAGCTTCGCTCTTAGGTAGCCTTGGCGCAGGCTCATAAACAATTTGTTGAAGAAGGTCAAGGATACCCGATGGAGCTCCATCTCCATCAGATAAGTGCTCACTAGCATCGAATGGAAACTTTCCAATTGCGAGCTCCATAATAGCGAGACCAAAACTCCACACATCAGACTTTACAGTGTATTTTTGTCCTTGAATTCTCTCTGGTGCCATATATGTAGATGTTCCAACGAAGGTGTCTGCCACTGAATTAACCAATTCTCCTGAAACACCGAAATCACACAGCTTGATCTGACCCTTCGAATTCACCAGGATATTGGACGGCTTAATATCTCGATGCATGATGTGATGTTTGATGTAAAGATACGTGAGACCGCCGAGAGTAGCTTCTGCGATTTTTCCAAGTACATCGACTCGAACAGGACCGAAATGTGTTGAGATTCTATCTAAAGATCTGACAAGAAGTTAGCTTCAGCATTCTAATCATGAGGTTTTCTCCTAGTAACCATACCCAACATCCATATATTCCATACACATGATGACATCGTTGTTATCACTCAAAAATGCACCATAAAAGTTGACGATGTACTCCGAATTACAGTCGTACATAATTTGTAATTCTCGAACGATTCGACGACGCATTTCCTTTTTGGCTTCGACATGTATAACCTGTGTTTGCATAAGCGATTGTTTACAATTTGAGTTCTCGAGAGTTTGTGCCAGCATACCTTTCTCGCCATGACCGTGCCTGTAGCCATATGTCTGACTTTGCTGACGGTTCCTCCATTTCCATGACCGAGGTCTTTCAGAACTTCTAAATCCTCCCTCTTCAAATCCAACTTGTATTCGATTCCAATCTCTAGTTGTGCGGTCTGTCTACTACTTTCACTGCTAATTCCACCCGGAATCTGAATATCACTCTCGGATGGTGCCGCAGCACGAGGTGGGGGTGCATTCAATGCTAGACCTTTCACATTCTTCCTCTTCAATGTGCGCACCGAACCAATACCGTCTGACATTTTGTAAGAATGGCCTAGAAGCTAGAAGTATTGATTGATGTTGAGATGAAATGAATTTTCAGAATCGCGCAAAGTTCTGGGGACGATTTTCCCAGTTGGCGCTTGAAAAAGGTGCTAACTGCACGAGCGTATGAGCAAGAAATCGAAAGCAATGATAATGAGTGAGTGAATGGGTGTTTGGTAGATCTTCCTTCAGCCCCTATTATGGATGATTATTCCAAGTAGACGAAATAATCAGGAGATCGAATAAAGTAGATAGTTCACTTGTCGTCGAGGATTATGGGATTTGGTGGAGGGACAAAGTGAAAGCGGGACAGTCGTTTGGGTTTGGCGCTTTGGCAGCTACTACTGTAATAAGAACGTGGAGGCGCGGTTGAAGAGAAATTCAATCGGGAAATATTGTTTAGGAAATGGAACAATGAAAAAGTAACCCAGTGGTGTCAAAAATCAATGGAAAATGTCTTTACCCCTTAACGGTTGTGATTGTATTGTATTGGGCGAATCCTTCTGAGAGAGGGGTTGATATTTCATCTCATAGGCCGTTCTCATGCGTGCTATCTAGCTAGGTCGGTATATAATACAATATTCACAATATTAGTGCTCATGTCATCTGTCTGTACTTTCGTACCTGGTGAAGCTATTCGTTCGTGCTTGTCTCATCAATTTAAGTTTCTAACAGAGAAGTTTGCATTGGGCATTATTTGGCAGGTGCGTTTATCATTTGAGCGAATGAGAATGTGAAGACGGCTTTGGGGGCCAATGTTGGAGACCAGGAGATTTGAAGCATGAAGCGCTCTGTGCTGCGTATAGATAGAGCACTTCCCATATGACCCCACTGCTCGTTAATTTCATACAAGTCAATGGGAGAGATACCAGTAGACAGTAGCTCTTGTTGTGTCATGTAAATGGAGATCCATTTGCCAAACCAAACAAACGGTGGTGTTTGGGCAGGTTGTAATGAGTAATGTATACCTACTTCTTCAAGAGGATGTTTTAGTTCGATTGGAAATCTGGTACTACTGGGTATCTGAAGCCATCAGATAGTCCGTTTCCTCTGCTCCTTCTTGTACAGAGATACTACTGGGCAGAGAGCTTTCGGTTTGGGTTAGAGGTGCACCAAACATATGTACAGCAAGGATTTGTGATATTGATTCTATATCTGGATTGGGAGAGAGGAGCGAGTTTCCTCTTAGCTAGAGCTCACCAGTGACCATTTTTTGAGAAAATGATTGAGATTCTGTAATTGCAATATGAACCTTTCGCCGAGACGACCATATCTAGGTGTACCAATCCTGATGCTAACATCTATCTTCCCAGAAGCGCATGGCTATTAATAATCGTAGTTCTGGTACAAGCAACGAACAATGTTCGAAACTCTCTCTGCTAGTTGTCGCGCGCATCTGGCCATTCACTTCCAGTGTGGCTCATGTGGCTGGAACCTGACCGGGGAAGGATGGATACGCCATTTGAGCCTCACATATGAGGCTATCTATCACCAGCCACAATTAATAAACTCCCAGTCGCGAGAACTAAAGGGCTGCCAAAAAGTTGTCAAAAGGCAGTTCTTTCAGGTTATTTTCAGCTTTCAACTACAATTTCCTTACATGAATTTATCACAATCGCCTTGTATGCAGCAATTGTGATCTCATACCCTTCAACATCTTCCTTAACAATAACCAAAAAAACCCAGCAAAGAACACCGCAATCATGAGCATGCGCGATCTGATTGACGGTGACGTTGAGGTTGATGAAGAGGAGCATGATGAGGAATTCGACGAGGAAACGGGTGAAGCTCGCTCTGCGGGGCCCCGAAGACAAAATGGAGGCTTGGAAGATGATTCAAGTGAAGAAGAAGATGATGACGATGAGGAGGCAGCTCGTGCAGTACATAGCTCTCCTTCCAAATCACCATTTGCGCATTGTTACTGACACGCCAGCAGGTTCGAGAAGGTTTCATCGTAGATGAAGATGAAGAGGACGATGATGACGCGAGAAGTAGACGTCGCCGCAGAGAAAAGAAGCGCCGCAGAGAGCAGCGTGAAGAAGAGGGTTTGGATGACGAAGATTTGGATCTCATTGGAGAAGCAAATCCAGAATGGGAGAGAAAGACAACACAGCAGGTTTGTTATATCCGTTTATTTCTACCTACCAAGCTAATTTCAATGCAGCCAAAGTTTAAGCGTCTTAAGCGTGGCCACCGAGAAGACAACGATCAGGACCGAGAGCGAGGCCTGGATCAAATCTTCTCTGATGATGAAGAACAAGATGCGCCACACGAATATGAGCGATCCTTCGCACGTCCAGACCATCGCATTGATGAATTCGCAGATTTCATCGAAGAAGACGAGCTTGAGGACGATGAAAGAGACAGACTTGCCGAGGAAAGAGAGGTAGCCCGTCCAAGAGAAAAGGGTTACGTTGGTGGTGCGGAAGCATCAGGTCTTGATAAGGATGCTTTGGATGATATGGAGGCTATCTTTGGAAATGGCGAGGATTACGACTGGGCTCTTGCTTTGGAGGACGAGGCAGAGGCAGCCGAAGCTGGGGACCAGAACCTTGAACTCAAGGATGTCTTCGAACCTTCGCAGCTCGCAGAGAAGTTACTTACAGATGAGGATAACTATATTCGGTACTCCGATGAACCGGAACGATTCCAGCTCGATCGAAAACCTTACAAACATTTACAAATCACCGATGAACAGTTCAAAGAGGAAGCTCGATGGATCACAAGTCTCATTTGGCCAAAAAAGAACTTCAACGGAGATATGCAAGCTCCATTCACCAAAGCTATTAGCAAAGTCTTGGAGTTCTTTGTTGTGGATGAAGTCGAAGTTCCTTATGTGTTCCAACATCGAAAGGATTATCTCATTCATGCCAGAAAAAATAAAACGCGATCGGATAACCCAGATGCGCCTGAATACGAAGTTAGCGCAGACAAGCTCCTGAACCAAGACGACCTTTGGCGCATTTTGGAACTCGACTTGAAGTTTAGGGCATTGATCGAGAAGCGTAACGTTCTAGACAAGACCTATGAGAACCTAAAGCTGGCTGTTGGTATTAGTGATGCAACCTTTGAGCAAATGTTACCGGACGCCCAAACTATGGAAGAGCTTCAGGATATTCAGGATTACCTGTATTTTCAATACTCCTCGGAAATCAAATCTCTGCAAGATTCCAACGGTGAAGTCAAAGAAAAGCGAGCTGGCAACAAAGCATCACGATTTGATCGTGTTCGTAAAAGCAGGGCTTATGAACTCGTGCGAGCTTATGGAATCACGGCGGACGAGGTTGCTGGAAATGTTCTGATGGAAGGCCGCAAAAAATATACAGAAGATCCTCCGTTGAGCCCAATTGATCTTGCCGATACTCTGGCTAGCCCAGAAGATTTCCCTACAGGCGATGGAGTTTTAGTAGCAGCAAGAAGCTTGCTCGCCGAGGAACTTTTCATGAGCCCGAAGATGCGCCAGCATTTCAGAAAACATCATTATATGCAGGGACTCGTCAGCTGTGCTAGAACCGATAAAGGTCTTAAAAAGATTGATGAACAACACCCTTACTATGAGCTGAAATACCTCAGGAACCAGACTTTCATGGACATTGCAAGCAAGCCTGAAATGTTTTTGAAGATGTTGAAGGCAGAGGAAGAAGGATTACTAGAGGTTCGAGTATCTCTTCAAAATGAACGCGATTTCAGAAGGCAACTCTTTGCAGAGTTCAGATCGGACAACTACAGTGAGGTTGCTGATGCGTGGAACGAGGAGAGACAGAAAGTTCTCGACATAGCATTTTCAAAGCTTGAAAGGACTATCACCAAAGGAGTTAAAGAAAGCATGCGAACAGAGTGCCAAGATTCGATCCTTAAAATCTGCCGAGAAGAATACTCGAGAAAGCTTGACCAGGCGCCATACAAGCCAAGAGGCATGGTCCTGGGTACTATTCCTCGAGTGCTTGCTCTATCTAACGGTAATGGTGACCCCAATCGGGATGCCGTATGCTGGGCCTACGTTGAAGAGGATGGTCGGGTTCTGGATCATGGAAAGTTCGACAATCTTTCCAGAGACCAGAGAGCTAGAGAAGCATTTGTCGATTTGGTGCGCAGGAAGAAGCCCGATGTTCTTGGAGTTAGTGGTTTCTCTGTCGAGACTCATAAGCTTGTATCAAGTCTTAAAGAATTGGTGCAGGAACACTCTCTGCGAGGAAATGAGTTTGATAATGAAGATGGTGATGGTGAGCGAAGCGAGCCTCTAGACATTATCGTCGTGAATGACGAAGTTGCTCGACTTTATAAAGACAGCCCAAGAGCCGCTGTCGATCACCCTGCATTTGCTCCACTTGCTAGATATTGTGTTGGCTTGGCCAAATATCTTCAGAACCCAATGAAGGAGTACGCAGCTCTTGGAAAGGACATCATTTCTTTATCCTTCCACCCATCTCAACAGTTGTTGCCAGAGGATAAGCTTCGAAGACAATTGGAGACTGCAATGGTTGATATGGTCAATCTTTGTGGTGTCAATATCAATGAAGCGGTCAATGACGCTTATACAGCAAACCTTTTACCTTTCATCTGTGGTCTTGGTCCTCGAAAGGCTACCGCTGTGCTTAAATCTATTAATGCCAATGGTGGAGTGGTGAATACTCGTGAAGAACTTGTAGGTGATCCAGACAATAACAAATTGCCAGTTGTAGGTCCAAGAGTTTGGAACAACTGTGCCAGTTTCCTGTACATGGAGTACGAAAGCGCAAATCCTGCCTCTGACTATCTTGACAATACCCGTGTGCATCCAGAGGACTACGAACTTGGTAGGAAGATGGCAGCTGATGCACTGGAGCTTGATGAAGAAGATGTCAAGGCAGAAGTAGATGAGGGAGGACCAGGAGCCATTGTCCGGAAGCTCATCAAGGATGATGAGCAGGAGAAGGTGAACGACCTGATTCTTGAAGAGTACGCCGATCAATTGGAGAAAAATTACAATCAACGCAAACGTGCAACGCTCGAGACTATTCGCGCCGAGTTATTGGCGCCATACGAAGAATTGCGCCGCAACTTTGGCATGTTGTCTGATGACGAAATTTTTACGATGTTAACTGGAGAAACTCACGAGTCGTTATGCGAAGGCATGATTGTATCTGTCAACATCAGAGTGGCAAAGGATGATTTCATCATCGCTAAGCTGGATTCTGGAATTGAAGGGCGTGTCGAGAAAGACGATGGCTCAGATAATTCCAACGCCTCCTTGAACCGTCTATTTTCCGTAGGCCAAACTGCTCAAGCCAAGTTGCTTGACGTCGATCGACGAAATTTTGCTGCCAGATTATCACTCCGCGAGTCACAAATGCGACCATACAGGAGACGCATTGACCGCGATATAAGTACCTGGGATATACATCAAGAGCAAAAGGATAGAGAGGAGCTCCGCGAAAAAGACAAGGCCACAGGCCGCGTCCAAAGAGTTGTCAAGCACCCTCTCTTCAGACCATTCAATGCCACCCAAGCTGAGGAATATCTCGGATCACAAGCCCCTGGAGATGCTGTTATTCGTCCTTCATCGAAGGGAAATGACCATCTGGCAGTTACATGGAAAGTTGCCGATGGCGTGTATCAGCATCTTGATGTATTAGAATTACAAAAGGAGAATGAGTTTTCCCTTGGTCGACAATTGAGAATCAACAACAAATACAACTACAGTGATCTTGACGAATTGATCGTGGATCATGTTAAGGCTATGTCCAAAAAGGTTGAAGAGATGATGCTGCATGAGAAATTCCAAAAGGGCAGCAGAACCGACACAGGTAAGATTACTTCTTTCGATTCGGATGATGATAACTGTACTAACTCCAATTCCAGAACGTTGGTTGACAACCTACACGGAGGCCAATCCCAAGCGATCTGTATATGCTTTCTGTCTCGATACGAGACATCCTGGGTATTTCCACTTGTGCTTCAAAGCTGGTCAACAAGCGCGCGTCAATTCATGGGCTGTACGGATCGTTCCCAATGCCTTTGAGTTATTAAAGAGTCAATACCCCGATATGAAGGCATTGTGTAATGGATTCAAACTGCGCCACACGGCGGAAATGAATCGAAGATGATGATGGGTGGGACTTTTTTTGAGGTTAGTGAGGTGAAGGGGGCTGAGGGATAAATCTGATAGACGAGCTACGATGCATCTTTCTACAACATGTAACAAAAGTTCTCGGGATTTCATAACTTTAGCATTCAAAGGGGTTAAAAATGGACGGGAGCACTATCTATTGGCCTAGAAGCTAGGCAAAATGCGAGCCCAGTTTATAAGAAGTAATTAATTTATACCTACCCAATACCTATTTCCGTACATAGTACTTCTAGGAAAAAATAGAACAGAATTAGTCGTTGATTGACTTTCTTGATCCTGCTGATTCTACGAGGTATAAGTATAACCTTTCTCTCTTGAAATTAATGATTTCTTATGCACTACCAATCCTTGAGCTTACCTGAAGTAGTCTCGCCAATTCAATAAGCTCGGCGATTAGTTACCTATGTAACCTTACTGTACAATGTAATCTTATTACTAGGGATACATGAATTTGTGCTAAAGACGTGTCAAACAACAAGGCTGAAATTACCTAGATTGACACCTTAACACAAATACACAAATAACCCTGTCTCTTGCTTTACTCTACATGATGGCCGGATGATTTACGTAGCCTTTTCGAGAATTGTGTACCGACACAGGGCGGGTTTTCGGCTACTTTGATGTAGATTGTTTCCTTGTCTTACTTTTGTTATACACCCTTGATTGAGGCTTGAGATATATTGATCTTTTTCTTATTTCTTATTCTTGGTTTTCATAAATCGTGAACCATCAATCATAAATCAATCACAATTTCCTCTTACTCGCTGTATCTACAAACATCCGCCAAAGAATTACTTTGTGAAAGCGCATTGACCGGTGAGCCGCTGACAGCAAAAGCCGAGCCTTAAGCCAGCCTTCAAGACCAGGTCGAATGCTATTCCAGGGATTACCTCCGTAAGAAAGTTATCAAACAAGTAAACATCAGCAAGCATCCGAAAGCAAAGCATCCGCAAGCATAGCACAGTAATAAACCTCAATATACGAACGAGCAAATGGGATGAACTTTCGTACCGAATACGTGGAATTATCAAAGACGAAACTCTCATTGATTACCTATTAGGGATATCTATGAAGGGAGATCCTATCCTCATTCTCAATTTCAACCTTTCTCCACTTCAACTTAACATTCTTTATCTGCATTGATTTCCTGGAGTAGTCGACCTTCCTAGACGTTCCCTTTCCTGCCACGACCAATTCTCAATCAACTTTGAACAACGTCCCCATTTCTCGGAATATTCGGATGAGCTATCAAACGGAAGAAAGGCAATAAAGTAGAGCGCAATGGCTGGCATGGAGCAATTGGAAATTCATAGCAAGGTATGTGTAATACATGACGTGAATAGTACTATGGTCTAATCGATTTATGCAGTCGTATATTGTTCGATGGGTCAAGGTTGAGGAGAAACATACAATCTCATGGAGTGTTCAACCGCACAAAAAGTCCATGTGGGATAGCTCTATTTTCTAATTTTAGATTATATTATTGACTATAGCAGAAACTTTGGAATTGTCAAGCATCCAGGAACAGGATCATCGACAAGTGCAGCCTCTACCCCGCGACAACCCAATTTCGACGATGCCGTTCACTCCCTTCATCCAGATGCCAGTTCGCAAAGACTATCCGCTACCACCGATTCGAGAAACGATTCTTCCACCGCACAAGATCAATTAAAAGCAAAAGGTTTCATATTAGTTGAATGGTGTGGAAAATGCGAAGCAGACAAGGTATCCATGGGTACATTCGCGGTGCCGGTGGGTCAGGGGGGGATGTACGGATTGGTGTTCGACAATACATTCTCGAAACAAATATCGAAGACTGCCACTTTCGTTCTTCTGACATACCCATCTAATGCCCCTCCACATTCGAGCAATCTACAGAAGCTACAGGGTCTGGATGGTTCACATGCACAAAACAGCAGAAAACCAAGTCCAAATTTCTCAACCGCAGCTTCGGAGTCCGTTGAGAGTTTACAGAGTACGGCAATGGGCAGAGGTGCTAGTAGAGGTTCTATGATCAGCAGAAATGATAGTGAAGGTGGCTTTTCAAGCTACCATGTGGGTGTTTTACAAAAGAGGAGGAGAAAGAAGGGACAAGGCTATGCTCGCAGATTCTTCTCTCTGGATTTCGCAACTTGCACTCTATCCTATTACTATAGTCGCAATTCATCGGCACTTCGAGGAGCCATTCCATTAAGTTTAGCTGCGATTGCAGCAGATGAGAGGAGGAGAGAAATCAACATCGATTCTGGAGCCGAAATCTGGCATTTGAAAGCAAACAATGCCAAAGATTTTGAGGAATGGACCAAAGCTTTGGAGAAGGCTAGCAATAATGCTAGAGGCCCTATCGAAGGTGTCGAATTGGAATCAATTCCAACACCGAATGTGGGATTGCAAATCAGGACCAGCTATCTGCAGGTCCCGTCAAACAAAGAAGAGGAAAATGAATGGGTTCAGATTGAAGGTCTCGTGAGTAGGATTGTAGGAACTAGGGATGCTGTTCGTAGATTATCGAAGGATACGGCCACACCAAACAGGCGACACTCCCACCTTCTTGGGGCACCTTCCGGAAGTCCTCTAGTTGAAGAAAGTGCTGACTATTTCGCTCCTCAAACCAATCAAAGCAGTCAAACGAATGAAAAGAGACCTTTTTGGAAACGAAAACCGAGCACACCCGCACCTGGCACACCGACAACGATGCAACGTGGTGTTGCCACACAACTTGCAGTTCCAGCGCCCGCGGCAGCTTCTGCCGTTAATGAGGTCGATGTTAATGGCTCAACCCCTCGAAAATCACGTACTTCACATGAAGAACAGAATATCCATGACCATTGCACATCTTTACTTAAGGATCTAGACGCAGTGCTCTCAGATTTCCAAACTTTAATAGCTAGCAGTAAACGTCGCCGTGCATCGAACGCTGCGCCTATGTCTGCTAGATCTACACACAGTATTGAGTCAGCATCTACAGGGGAATTTTATGATGCAGAGGCCGGAGACCCGGATCATTCACAGGTTATGATCATCAATCGTAAGAGTGGAGAAGAAGAAACTATCAACTCAGAAACTGAAGAGGAGAAGGATGATTGTGGTGCTTCTACATCTTCTAGTAGAGGAAGTGAAGAAGTCGAACATGTGAATGGTGCAGCAGCACTATTCCCAATCAAGCCCAAAAATCTAGATCCTTTACCAATCAAGGCAGCACCAAAACGTCGAAAAGCTATTCCAGCTGCAACAGTTATGCCTCCAAGTTTGATCGGATTTCTTAGAAAGAACGTGGGTAAAGATTTGAGTACTATCAGTATGCCAGTCTCAGCCAACGAACCTTTATCGTTATTACAACGCGTGGCGGAACAGCTTGAATATTGCAACCTCCTGAACACAGCCGCAGATCAAAAAGATCCGATAAAAAGATTGTTACATGTAGCAGCATTTGCAGTATCACAGTTTAGTAATAGTCGAGCTAAAGAGCGTGCTATTCGTAAGCCTTTCAATCCTATGCTAGGAGAAACTTTCGAGCTTGTGAGGAGCGATCAAGAAGTTCCGGGAGGGTTTAGACTGTTGGTGGAAAAAGTCTCACATCGTCCGGTTCGGATGGCTTGTCAAGCCGATTCGGCTAAATGGTCGTTGGGACAATCGCCAGCTCCAACCCAAAAGTTCTGGGGAAAATCAGCGGAACTTATTACAGATGGTCGTGTAAGAATGGTTCTGAGGCTTCCGGATGGTATTGAAGAAAGATATACTTGGAATGTGGCAACTGTGTTTTTGAGAAATGTAGTGATGGGTGAAAAATACGTGGAACCGGTCGGAAACATGACGATTACGAATGAAAGTACAGGAGCGAAAGCATTGGTGGAATTCAAACAAAAGGGGATGTTTGGAGGTAGAAGCGAAGATGTAGGCGTGGAAGCATATGATGGAGAAGGAAAACATACGGGGATTGGTCTCCAGGGAAACTGGACCAGTTCGCTCAAACTCGTCGAAGCGGGGCGTTCTGGGACGGAGATCTGGAAAGTGGGAGAGCTGGTCGACAATGCGGCAAGTTGTTATGGGTTAACGACGTTTGCGGCGCAACTCAATGAAATCACAGAGATTGAGATAGGGAAGTTGGCGCAGACGGATAGTAGGTTGAGACCGGATCAGAGGGCTGCGGAGGGCGGGAAGCTAGATGAGGCGGAGGATGTCAAGGCGAAGTTGGAGGAGGCGCAGCGTAGGAGGAGGAGGAGTATGGAGGAGAGAGGGGAGCAGTGGAGGGCCAAGTGGTTTGTTAAGGTGGAGGGGGGTGTGGAGGAAGAAGGGGAAGAGGTGTGGGGTTTAAAGGGAGGGAAGGATGGGTATTGGGAAGAGAGAGAAAGGGTTGCGAGAGGGGAAGGGGGATGGAAAGGAGAGAGTGTTTTTGAGGTTTAAATAAGGGATATATAGAAAATCGATTTAACATTCGATATAAAATACGCACCAAAAAGAAGGAGAAGTAAGGAGTATTCTGGGCGGGAAGCGATAAATGAACGAACCATTTTATTAAACGATAGATTACTTTTGTGTTACAAAAGTTGAAAGATTCATCTTGATTTGGGTTCAAATATTCGGCTGGATAATGCTGTTGATCAATTTATCTAGATATTCCACACATAAAAATGCATACGCGCTGATGAATAGGTCTGTCTTGTCTGTCTGTCCATCCATCTAAAACAACCCAGAAACCCTCTCTCGAATCCCGACTTGCGTCAAGAATTCCAAAATCCACCTTCATTCCTTCCATCTTCCATCTTCCATCTCCCATCTCCATCTCCATCTCCTCGTCCCAAAAAAAAGTTGCCCACTCGGCTCAAGAAAGAAAGAGAGAAAGAAAGGGGTATATCAAATACCAACCAAGCACAATGCATCGACGTACTAAAACAGCTCGCTCGTCCGCTCTCCCGGAAAAGAAAAATTCCCAGACAAACTTTTTCCTTTCCTTCCTACATGACTTTACCTAACCTGACCTGACCTAATAATGTTCATAAACTCCTTTTGTTGCTGGTATCATTCATGATATAAAAAAAACAAGAATACCTTTCAAAGCCATGCATGACGAATGCGCACGCAGAAAGACCGCCTGGAAAAGATGAAATGCGATGGGAACCAGAGAGAGAAAGATAAATAATAATAAAAAGCTCTAAATCGTTGCTGCGCGTGAAGAAAATGAGGAAACGGAGAATTGGCCTGTTCTCAGAATCGATAATGCGATTTGATCGATCTAGTTTCTGGTGATTAATGCACTATCACCTTCGTTAGTATGTCTTATAAAGAAAAATGGTGAAGTGATGAATACTCACGGTAGACTTTGTAAGACCACCTCATTATTCTGATAATGGGTCATGAAACCACCACCTAGAACTCTTCTTAAAGATTGTAGTCGATGTAATTTCCACCACTTATCAATTTTCATGACTCCACTCTTATGAATGCGGACAAACATTCGAGATCCTAGCAAGTGGCCATTCTCATCAATAACATTTGAGTATCTAGGCCCTCGAACTGGGTATTTGACTGTAGCTAAAACATCTGCAAAGGTAGCGTGTAATGTTTTTCGATCTTTCTTGGATATGGATTTCGAGGAGGCTTTTGCTAACTCGCCAAGTGTATGTTCGAGTTGATGCCTTTGACGCCATGGCTCGTAACGCTTTACTTGACTGACATCGAGAGGGAAACCATGTTCATCTACCTTCTCGTTCTCGCTGGCCTCCGGATCGTCCGATTCTCGTGGTGTGTAACTTTTTTCGTAGATTATGGCGATGTTCTCTCCAGCGGCAATTTGAACTGATGTTGAGGAACTTTCTAACTGGTCGACAAATGCCTCCATCGCTGCCTCGGACTTTTCTTCCAAATCATCCACAAAGGTAGCTAGACTGCCCCATTCCTCACAGGCTGCTGTAACAACTTCCGGGCTATCGGGAGCGTCTACCGAATTGCCATCAGATTCGACTATTTCCAGGAACTCATCCATGATATCATTGATTTCTGTCTCGGAAGCGCCACCGTAGGTTGCTAATGCAGCGATTGCTCGAATAGCTGCTGCTTTGACAGTAACATGCTCTGATCTTTGGTAGGCTTGTTTGAGAGATCGGAATATATCTTCGTAAACATCGTCGGAAGGACAAGTAATGATTGTAAGACCGATAGCTGCGATAAGATTAGAAAAAGATGCCCAGAAATTATATGATGATGATAGCGCATACCTCTGAGTGCCAAACAAGCTTCCTTCTCTCCCGTGTCGGCTTTGATACTTTTGCACAAAGCAGGATATAATTCTGCGACCTTACTTTCGATTTCGTCGTAGCAATATCTAATCATGAGATAATGATTATATGCCATCAAGGCACGTTCTCGACCTTCTTCGCTGCTTCTCTTCCGATCCACGATTTCTTCAATGCGATCGCTTAATTCTTGATCCCAGACATCGGATGCATCTTGTGGTTCTGGCGCATCGAGCATATCATCGACGGAATTAACACTGTGAGAATGTGTGAGTAAATAGGATAGGTCATGTTGTGAGGGGAAGAGTGTATCTTACCTCCATGTTGTGCTGTCATCGTCGCTCAGATTTCCATCTTCCTCATCCGAGCCGTGGCGACTGACATTTCGCGAATTCGTTTTTGAATTTACGGTCGATACTGGTTTCGAACCTACGCGCGATGCAGCTTTTTTGGATACCGTCTTGTGACTTTCCAGTACTCTTCTTCTTAAATCTCTCGTCATTTTGAACCAGGTTTCTGTGGTGTTTGTGTGTGTGGTGACTGAGTGGTTGCGAACTTGTAAATGTGAATGAATATGTTTGTGGTTCTTTCGATTCTGCCCCGAGTTCCTAGTGCTTGACTCGGCTTAGACAATGAGAATGTTGTGAGGACTTGAGATGAATGCTTGTCAGGTTATTCTTTCAGTAGACTTAAATGGAATGATTTAAATAGAAACAATTTTTTCAAAAACGTTCCTTTTCCATATGGGATCTTTATGAGTCATAAAGTAAGAAAATGATCAATTGTGAATCAAGAAATATTTTGAAGGTAATTTTTTGACCTATGATGAAATGCATCTTGTGAATAGTATATATATAGCTAATACGGTGGTACCTAGGCAGAATGTACAGGATGTACTAGGTACGTAGAGGTGCATCCAGTGAATCAGGATTATCGAATTATTCACGCATGTGCGGTTTTTTAAACGGGGAGAAGTGTATTCCTTGTCGCCACTAGTCGTCAGATAAGAGCGATTGGTGACGGAATTGTCATGTACGAAGGAGTGATAGTGAACCTGGGAAAAAGGTTGATCTGGATAAGTTGCGAGAGAGGTTTGAGGGTAGGTAGGTAGGTATAGAGCAAAGCCGGAGACATGGAAGAATGAGAAGAAGGAATAGATTAAAAATATTTAGGTAGTCCTATAAAATGCATATATCAAGCGATAGTTAAGACAAGAATAAGAGTATTGCCGGTAAGAGGACGATAGAACTAAAATAGGTACCTTGCTAGGGATGCAGATATTAGGACAAGCATAAAAAGTAATTTCACAATACCACTTTAGTTCATTTGTCATCATTCCAGTTTGGAATTCATTACGAGTGGTATCATTAATAGAACTGATAGGACGTTTACTCCCTTTCGCCTTAATGTCAAGGTGTCAATTGTACTCACGTGCCCCTCACATCATAAAACCTGGGGTCACGCAGCCAATCCACCCACCCATCAATCCATGACGATTCCTTATCGATAACACCAAACCACTAAAATTCCTTAAATTCCTTAAATTCTCACTAATTTACCATAGCTTGGATCCATCCTATACTATCCATACATATTTCAGGAGCTGCCTATCTAATTTAGTACCTGATAAGTACCCAGGTACCTAGTACGGCTTCTGCTTCTGCTTTTGACTCTAACCACTCCCGTATCAACCCCTCCTCTCCACTCTTCTACTTTCTTCCTCTCCCTCACACACTCTCCTGACACTCTCCTGACACTCTCCTTCACACTCTCCTTCACACTTTCAATTCAACATCATCATCATCATCATCATCTCAAAGACTCGACTTTATCTAAAGACTTTATATCCAGGAAGAAAGCAAGAAGAACACACAACAAACTCGCTCTTCAATACAAGCCAGACACATATTGAAACGTTTGGCTGGCCATCTGCACTACGTCTACCAATATCAACCATTTCAATCTCACCTTCCGAAGGATCCACCGCCAACGAACACAGATAGCCTTGTCGTTGCGTTTCACCATCCTCAACCCGAATAACTTCGTACATTCAATTTCATATTTAATTTCCACAAATCCCAAACTCTCCATCACTTTCTTCACAGCTCGTACAGACTTTTCGAAGTCTTGACAGCTCAAAATCCACAGGATGTCTCATCAAGGTATGCAAACTATGGATTTCATCTTGCTTATCCACTTTTGATCGTTCATCCATTCTTAAGGCTACAGCTATGGGTCATATCACTTCTTCCTCGTTCCCTTGAATGTCTGCCGAGCTTTATACTCATAGACCTCTCGATTTCATTTTATGCAGATTCCATTTCACTATTTGTTCCTTTCGTCATTGTTCATACTAAACTTTCCATAGTGAACATTCATATACGCCACAAACCAGTCGAATCAGATGAAGACTTCCTATCTTGCGGCGAGAGATTAATCAATCTCGACCCGACACGAACAGTATTGCAAATAGGCAGAGCTTCGAAGAGTCCCAGCAAAGGTCTCTTGGGTGCTATTGATAATGCCTGGTTCGATAGCCCTGTAATGTCTCGAAACCATGCCGAAATTATCTACAGCCCTATGGACAATGTAAGAATACTCTATGCCTATTGTTGGCTGGCCTGTATTAACTTCCTCTAGGTTGTCCAAATTCGAGACTTGGGTTCCATGCATGGTACTTTTTTGAACGGAGAAAAGTTGGGACAAGAAGCAAAACCTCTCAGTTCAAACGATCAAGTTGTCTTCGGTATTGGTGTGAGACGTGGTATGGATCTGTTCCAACCGTGTCATTTTGAGGTCAACTATGAAGTTACCCCATGGAAGTGGGTATCACTCATACCATCTTCTTATAGCAAACACTAACCTCACTATTACAGGAGACCTAATAGCTACACTGTGCCCGACTCCTCCGACGATGAAGACGATGAAGATGAAGGTTATCATTTTAATGATACAGAAGTGTCGGGAGAAGCTTCCAGTCCGGGTGATACATCTATCGAAATGACTCGCTCTAGCCCTACTACATCTAAGACTGTTGATGCTATCGACCTGACTGTGGACGATACTCCAAGCCCTAGATTGAAGCCGACTAAGCCTTCTTGCATTCCGACTGACGAAAGAACTGAGGAAGACGAGTATACTCCCAAGTCACCAGTCTTAGGTAGCATCGTGGGAAATTCTCCCGGTGGTGTAGGATCAAAGAAAAATCCACAATCAGAAGTTGACCATCGTCGAAAAGTGTCTTTCACATACACTTTCAATTACGATATTAATGATGACGAAGATGAAGACATGCTTTCGACACCATCTGAGTCTGGTGACTCTGATATGGAAAACGCATCTGAGCTAGATGGTTTTGGAGGCTTTGAAGACTTACCCTCTGATGATGCTAGTAATGAAGATGTCAGCGAAGATGAATCAATGTCCGACGCATCGGAGGAATCAGAGGTTGAAGTTCTGCTA
Organism: Botrytis aclada; assembly: GCA_014898285.1. NCBI lineage: Eukaryota > Fungi > Ascomycota > Leotiomycetes > Helotiales > Sclerotiniaceae > Botrytis > Botrytis aclada. Next base: position 539,059 of record RCSV01000013.1, read on the forward strand.
ACTGAAAGTCGTGAAGCACTCGATGAGATTCCATCTTCATATCCTTCAGTAGATTCGGATTCATCACATGCATCTTCTCCTGCTCCTCAGGCCACCCTCGCTCAGACGCTTTCACAGGCCACTAAATTCGACAACAAAGCGGATATTCCTGAATCTCATGTTAGGACTCAGATTCATACTTCTGAAGAGGTTATCTCTCTCAATGAACACAACATCGTTGATGAAGATGAAGTCGACGATGATGATGATCGAAGTGTTGGACTTTCCGAGGCTGCTAATGAAGGTCTTCAAACATTATACAAAGATGGATTGCTCAAACAAGAACCAGGCACGAACCCCATCCGTCTTATCGGTGACGGTGGATCTTACGATGAACTCTCCAAGTCCCATCTTGAGAGCTACTATGCTACTTCTACTCCTACCTATGATGCTTCACCTTTCGGTTATTACAATCCTCCTCTGACCCGTTCTTCGCTTTCTGCTCGTCAATGCGGTAATTCTCACAACGACTATTATTCCCTCACGAAACCAAGATCACCATTTGCTTCTTATTACGGCCGTGAGACTAGTCCTTCATCAGTAGCAATGGCTAGACCTCCTTACCAAGAAAGTTACGCCGATCAAAGTCTCGAAACCTCATCTGCCAGAAGTTTGGGTGACAAGACTGGCAAGCACGCTTTCTTTGAAGCCAGAGAAGAAAACAAAGCACAATTGCAAGCTCATTTTGATGAAGAGACTAAATTAACCCATTTTCCACCAGCAAGACCAAGCCGAGCTATCAAGTTCACAAAGCCCTTGGCTAAATTCGTACAACCTATACTACCCATTAAATATCACGGCAATGGCATCGATCATGGTTTTGTAATTAACGATCGTCCGGTTCCTAATATTGAATCATCTAAGGACCGTCCCTCAATTCATCCATATTACTTCAGTTCGGACGCCTCATCAAGAGCTGTGGAGAGTCCAGTCTTAGAAAGACATCCTATTAGATCTGGCTTAAGTATTGACGACATCATCGATAGCTCTTCAGTGGGCAAGAAGAGAAAGGCCGATGAGATTTCTCACGATGAAGTAATCAAAAATGAGGTTCAAGATTGGGTTTCTGGTGTCAACGACTCTACAAAGCCCCAAGCTGCTATGGTTACACAAGAGGAAACTACTGGTCCTGAATCTTCAGTGCATACAACTCATACAACTCATACCATCCATCACGCCCAAAAGGAGAGACCGGATGTGCAAATTTCCACAGCTGATTCTGCAATCCAACCAAACAAGCTTGCAGTCTTGGCTACTACTAGATCAACTGATTCTGAACATCGACCAGTTAAGAGACTCAAGATGAGAAAGTTTGTCGAGGCTGTAGGATACTTTGCACTCGGAGGGGCTGCTGTAGGTGCTGGTTTATTCTCGGCACTCGTAGCAACAGCTCCAGATTTCGTTTAAGCTCAGCAAGGAATAGCAATCCGAGCCGAATTACAATGATTGCTCCTCTTACAACATAGCAGCATTTATCGAGAACTTGTGAAACGGATGGATAACGGGAATAGGAATAGGTATCGGGGAAATGGGGAAAGGGGGGATATTATACCATGGTATTGATGGAAAGAAGCACTGGGTGCATTTCTTATTCTACCGAAATTTTGATTGGTTAATGTGTCTAAATATTGACAAAGGATATATGCCGCGTTTTTGAACATTGCGTGGCTGGCGTTTGAGGGACTAACGTGCTGGTTATCAGTTTGTTTATGAGGATAGTGAATGGATGGATTGGGTTGCGATGGATAAACGATTTCTTTGGTTGATTGTGGGATGAACAGGGGAGTTTTTCATATCACAACATACAATAGGTACTAAGGCTTTTCTTCTCATTTGTTTTTGTTTATTAGCTTTGGTTTTTACAATGGTGCGGATGGATAAGGGGTAGTTGGGAGTTCGTTGGGGCAAGGTATTTATGAAACATAAATATGCTGAAATAATACAACATAGTTAGGAAATACAAAAAAAAATAGAAAACTTGTAATTGAATAATGAAATGTGATCCTGGTGCATGGTTGTCAGTTGAGTATTTTGGTGGATATGATGTAAAATGTATTGAAGGTTTTATAATTCATGCGATGTCTAGTTGAGATTATGAAATCAAATTGAATAAATGAATTTAAGGTGGTGTTTTAGTCAAGTATTTGGAGGTGTTTAGAAGTTAAGAGGTTAGTTGATTGTGTGATATTTACTATAATATATCATTTCAATCTTTCTTATTCAGTAGAAGACAAACATATAACATAAGGAATTGAGAAGGAGGTAAAAGAGAGAAAAGACTTTCTAGGGGTTTCTTAGGGAGGACGTTGAGGGGGAGTATTGGGTGGAGTGTTGGATGAAGTGTTGGGTGGAGGTAGAGTGTTGATTGTGGGGGTAGTAGGGGGAAGAGGGAGAAGGGGGAGGAGGGGGAGGAGCTTTTAATAAAAATACACACTCTACTTATTCTAAAAATTCAGTCCTTTCTTCACGTTTTTCCTGATGGGAATGGGATGGATAGGATGGAGTGGGATGGGTGGAGGTAGAGTATTGAGTGTAGAAAGAGGGAGGGGAAAGGAATTAAAATAAAAATAAAAATAAAAATAAAAATAAAAATAAAAATAAAAATAAAAATAAAAATAAAAATAAAAATAAAAATAAAAATAAAAATAAAAATAAAAATAAAAATAAAAATAAAAATAAAAATAAAAATAAAAATAAAATAAAAATAGGGAATAGGGAATAGGAATGAATCGGATAGGATAGGATAGGATAGGATCGAATGAAATAGGATTAGAGGAATGAAATAGAGTATGAATGGGATGGGATGGGATAAATAGATGGATAAATTGAATAAAATAGAATGCGATAATGATAAAATCAAATGAGGTTCTAGTGGTGCTTGATTTACATAGGGATGAAATTTGAATTGGATAGGAATAGAAAGAAATAGAAATAGAGAGGACTTACTTGGGTAATAAATGGATACTATTTTTCTTTTTCTGATATTAATATTGGTAGTATTTCTAATTGTGATAGTGATAGAGAGAGGGGGAGAGAGAGAATTGACATTGGGATGGGAATTGGGATTGGGATTGGAATTGGACTTAATAAGTAGGAGTGGTGAGGATGAATTGAGAATGGGGATGGGAATGAAGATGAGAATGAAGATTCGTAGATGCCTATTAGCTATAATATAAGTAAGAAAGCGAGGAAATTTCTTGGGGGTTTGTGGGGGGTGAGGGGGGTGAGGGGGATAAGGATGAGGATGAGAAGAGGAAATGGAATGTGTGGAGGGAATGATATGGAAAAGAGATGGAATGTGTGTAGGGGGCGGGGATGGTTTGATGATTGAGTTAGTTAGATAGATAAATTGGTGCTATTAGTGGCTAGTAAATGAGTTATAGATCTAGGAACCTAAGAAGGGAGCTCAATGCTGAATCGAATATACTTAATGTGGTGAGGATAGTAAATTGGTAACGGAATTTTAGTTTTGGAGGATTGAAGGGGGGGGAGGGGTTCAAGGATTGGAGATTAGAGATTGAGAGAAATATGTGATGATGTAGAGGGAAGGGAAGGAAAGGGAAAGAGGTGAGATTCTTTGTGAGATTCTTTGTGGGTTTATCTACTTATTTATTTGATTGTTTTCATTTAACTGAATCAATAATCACACAAGGATTAGATCACACGAAATTAGAAACCCGTTTTACATCAAGCAGGCTTGAATGTACGTTTCAAGTTTTGAGTCTTGAGTCATGATTGAAAGAGAGATTAGCATTTTGTTTTCTGCGATTGTTGATTGGAAATAGATAGATGAAATCGATGAACAAATGCACGAATACTCATAACCTTCATCGAAAGAGCGAGGGCTCGCTTATGAAAAGGGGCGCTGGGGCTGGGGCGCGTGCTGGGATCCTGTAGTAGAGTAGAGAAGAAGTGGGTCGGTCTGTGAGTGGGTGAGTTTTTGTCTGATGAATGGAATGATGAACAATAAATGATGAATCATGAATGATATAAGAGAAAGGAATGGGGATGTAGAAATTGATATGATGTGATTGTAATGGTTGGTGTATTATGATGATAATGATATAATGATGATATGTGAGAGTTGAGATAGATGTATAGCGTAGATTGATTGTGTTTACTCGAAATGAATGGAATGATTTGTTTCGACACGATAAATCTAGGAATTGGAAGAGCATATTTGAGAATTGTATTTGGGGCTTTATAGTTTATGTAGGTGTGTGTCTGTTTACACTGTGTTTTGTTTTGTTTCGAAGGGGTTGGATAAGTGAGTGTAGTGTGTTGGGATTGATTATTTGACACGATTTGGGATTTGGTGGGAAATATGATGGCATTTCGTACAGAGAGAGGGGATGTTTGGTTGGAGGGTCGGTTGTAGAGTTATGGAGTTGTGTGACTAGATCTATTAAATCGCGTAGCTTTATATGTATGTACTGATTTTACTACTTTGTGAATATGTTCATATATCCGTTCGTGTTAATGTGTGATTAGCTGGGGAGGGAGGTCTAGAGGATTCCTGGGTTTAGAAGAGTTTCTGGATAGGGTTTTTAGTTTCTCCTATTTAGTAGTTTTATTTTAGCCACTATCTGTCCCACTCTCAATCTCGGCTACAGCAATTTACCTAAGAATTCCAAGATATCTCAAGTCCGTAAAGAAGAAGAAGAAGAAGAAGAAGAAGAAGGGCAAAAGATATCACCTTTACTTCGCTGCGTCAACAGAACTAGAACTTGAAATTATCGTCCAAAGAGAAGAGTCTGGAAATAGTTGTGATAACCATTGGTACCTTGGTACTTTTTGGAATCTGAGGATGTCTGATGACTATTATGGGAAGAAGTTTTGTTTTGAGAAATAAGCACTAAAGGATCTTGTGGTTAAAGATCAGAAAACTAGGATAGTTAGCATGAAGAGAATGGATAAATTCTGGTTAGTTCTTATTCGACATTGTGTCGATAGAATTGGGACTTGATGTAGTTATAATGTTAGGATCGGGATGAAGATCTACATTCTCAAGTAACAAGATACTTGTTGGTGGAGATTGCGTTTCTTAAGGGAAGTTGAGTGGTTGTGATTCTACTGCGCTTTGTATTGTATGATTGTGCTGATACCTAATAGGTATTCATTATTGCTCGGGTACGCCATTCGATAACAATGAATCGAGAAGACAAGGAGAAAAATTGAGAATTTGGGGTGTCAAGTAGCGATCGCTATTGCATTGTGTTTGTTTGTATGAGAAGGATACTTAAGACGCGGCACCCACGTATAGTAGGTCCCAAATGTCTAAATTGTATTCTATCTAAAGAGCTAGCTGTACTACGAAAGTAGAAACCCTTAAATAAGGGGTTCTAAAAGAGCTAGTCTCTTTGGGTATAGTACATTACCATTGAATAGAAGTCATTCACTCATGTTCACACAGTGTTAATACACTAGTCATGCACGTTACTGTGATCTCTGGTCCAAAATATCACGGATTCGACCGAAGACTGCTTTTCCGGCTGTTCCGAATGAATAAGAATTTACATGGTTGGCGCTCGGAGTTAATGATCTTAGATTTGCCATTTTGTATGGAGCTGTTAGATTTCCTTGCCGGAAAGGCAGAAAGATAGTGGGAGAGTTGATAAAATGGATTCATTAACACTTGTTGTGTATTATGAATTATCAATGATGTGATGGAAAGATGTATAAAGGGTCATGATATTAGGAAGAGGTAGCGCAAACGAGTTTAATTCAGTTTTTGAAGTTCATGGTGAGAATATGTGAAGGATGTTCAAAGCCTTACATAGATTTAATTTACACAATTTGAAAGCTCTGTAGTCACAGATATAGACAATGAAGCCAATTATGACACTGAAAAGATATAGAAGCCATTGATGGGAAAATTTAGATTTTTCAAATTTTCCATCACACACCCGTTGAACCCCCATATTTTGATTCGTATCTACATTGCAACATATGCACATTCCAGCCTATATACAAGCCTCTAACCAGCTAACTATGATACAGGAACTTTCCACGACACCGCATCCAGCTTCCTCTAGGAGGTTCTAGGAGGGTCTAGTTCAGGGTTGGCCGTAGTGTCAATTCCAATGGTAATATACCCAATCATTCCCTTGGTGATATCCTCTCCATCAACTGCAACAACATCCATAACTGGATTGTATCCATGTGCGAAACCACCCGAATAGTAATTATCCTCAGCATTGGTGGTGCGGTTGATTTGAGTATGGCTTACATAAGGTTCCTGGGCCATAATTGTCTCGGTAACAGTGTCGTTGAAATAAAATTGACCGATGGAGTTTGAGTTTCCGGTCAAAAGGGTACCGTTAGAGTGGAGAACATAGTCGGTGAAAACTTCATTTTTGTGTTAGCAAATGAATGTGCGGAGATTTGAAACGGAAATGCGGATTTGTATATGTGGGAAAGAATTTTTTTACCTTGAGCATGAATATGAATGGTTCTTTGAACATAAAAACCAGGGAAGACAGTTTTCATCTCCAACATTCCCTCATCGTTCGTAGGCCACATTCCTCTCAACCAAGTTGTATCATCTGTATGGATATCCGTAACACCGATTTCGTAGTGCGAGATATTCAATTCCTTGACCAGAGTAGGGAATGGAATATCGGCGCTTCGACCGGTGAAACTGGAATAACTACCAGTACCATTGCAATGCCAAAAGGCAACGAGCGCATTGGGAAGTGGTTCACATGTTGCCATGTCAATAACTCCCACGTCGAGAGTTAGAGGAATACCGGCTTGGCCTTCAGTCATATCTTGACGGAGAACCTCGGATCGAGGCCAGTAGTATGGACCAACAGTGACGTCGGCGCCCAAGACACAGGTGTCGTTTTTGAGAACATCGTAGTAAGGTGCTTCGGTGGTGATGGTGTATGTCGCATTTCCAGATCGTTTAGCGAGAGCTTCTGCATTTCGTCGTTCATATCGACGTTTGTTGTAGTTTGCAGTTCCGGAAGCGCATCTCTTGGAGAGGTTTGCAGAACGCTTGAGCGCCTCTGATGAGACTTCTTGGTGGGCAAGAAGTGGTGTGGCTAGAAGGCCAAGGACAGAGAGGTGTTGGAGCTTCATTTTGATAGAATTTCTGGTTGCAAGCTGGAGAAGTAGGTGCGCTGCAGACTGTGTTGATACTTCGATATAGAAAGTAGATGGTGCTCCCTTATATATGCGTTCAAACCTCACTCATTACTTTCAGCTACACGCCATTGGTCAATATGCCTGCATTCTGAAGGCCCATATGTAAAGATATGCCGCAGACTGTACCTAAATACCGGACAAATCGCATTATCCGAAGAAACCTCCGAGTGGGTTCCTGCTCATTCATCGGAGAGCTAACCTTTAAGGTTAGTTGATTAACGAAATGTGGACGGACTGATAATGCAGGAGGAAGTGGAATATGTACGAAGGTTGGAAGGGTAAGTATTGTCAACCCCACTTTTAGTGGAATCTTACTGTTTTTAAAGAATTTATTACTGCTTTAAACTATTCGAATAGATATTGAACTATTCCCCTTTCAAAATTCAACATTTGAAACTTTCACTTGCTTTTTATCAATTCTAATGATTTTATAATATTTAAAGCTTTCAAAGCTTTCTATAGGTTTTAAATAGGCTCTATATAAGTTTTAGGGATACAATGACTTTTACCTGTACGTGGTGTATCCTACGAACCTTCGGTCGTACAATCGGAGAGCTAAATAGAGTTAACTAGAGCCGGGTGGTGGTTGTACACTAATCGAAGACCGTATTGGGAGCAAAGGTACGCACAGCTGATCACCAGAGGGTAATCGCGAAGATACTCGGAACAAAGAACTACCAGCAAAACGAAAATGAAAACCATTCAATAATGGAAGGGAGATAAGAGTGGGATTGATGTGGAATCATGTCTTTACAAATTTGTGTGGGGAGCAGAGCCAAAGTATATCGCAGCAAAACATCTGCGAAGCGGAATTAACCCTTGAAATAATGGATAATGAAGCTTCTATAACATAGCTGAGTCTGACTGAAACCTGTGTTAAAAGCAGAGCCGATATTCTTAACTTGATGAACGAAAATCGACAGAATATTTCTGGGGTGCTAGTGTACAGAATTTTCACAACCCAATAATACATACAATCTGCGGGTATACTAAATCGAATATTTACAAATAATGAGGGGAATAGTAGGAAGTATACAAAGACTAGGATAGTATCTACTGGGGTCAGCGGGAGCATATATAGAATAAAAGGAGGGACATTTTTAGTATTTTACCTCTGAATGTATGGGAGTGGTATAGCAATAGAGGAGCTTTGATACAGGAAGGATGCTTTTAGCAAGCCACACTCGACATTACTCAATCAATATTACGGCGGCAGAGGATCTCAGATAAAGGCCAATCCTACAATATACATGTGCAACACACTCCTAACACTCTACTTTCGATTACAAACTATACATTGGGGGAGTGGATTCTACAAGCAAAGCTTTGGTTAATGGATTGGAAACACTATGAAAAAACTACCTAACTAGAAATCTGAAATAGCAAGCCTGTGAGATATAGTCAGCTTTGTTGTATAGAAAAGATTCGGTAAGGTAATGCGAAACAACTACTAGTCGCGAGGTATAGTATATAATAACAGCGACAGCAATACTGTCTATATAACTCGAGAGGACAGATATGTATATCAATCTATAATCGGATATTATAGAGCAGAGAGCATAATGGAGGTATCAGATAGGCTTAAAAAGCAAATAGGAATGGAGGTGTGAAGGAATGGTTTTGGTTCTGACCGGAACTTCCAAAGGTAATCACACAATAGGTGGTTTAATGTAATCAGAAGATTCTACAGAAGCCTAGTACTAGTAGCTTTATCACAAGTGAGCTGGGAAAGCGTCTATAGGTGTAGCGAACCTACTTTGTATTATAATATATTCTAGAAAGTAGTTATAATATAATTCATTTCTGTCTGAAAGCTTGCTGGGACACCATTGGACTGGTGATCGCTGGGATCTTCAATCGATACTTGCAATTAAGCTACTTCCCAGCCAGATGGAAACATGCAAAGGTGGTAATGATTTCTAAGATTGAAAAAAAAGATAAATTGTCAGTGTGATCCTAGCAATCGATAGCTCTATTCTTATATATCTCGAAGGGCCTGGAATGTATAACCATTAGATGTATTTTATAGACCACAATAATAGTAGGCATATTTAGCCCTTAATATAGAAAAGTGTTTTCCAAGCGAGCAGCAATGGATCTAATCATTTCATTTGTATATAATATTGAAAAAACCTTCGCCCGTAAATAAGAAGTTACAATAATTATATTAAACATACAAGATGCATTTGACACATTCCTGCCGAATAGGTTACTGAAATATATATACTAACAAGAATGACCCCACTCCCTTTTACAATTAATCCAAACCTTTCTGAGTGATCACTTAGTAAGAATATGGCTGGAAAATGTAACTACAGAGTATAGCTGTATCAAGTGCAACACCCCGCAAGGCTCCCCGCTCTCACCTATACTATACGTTCTATATCTCGTTGAGCTATTGAATCAAGACATCAAGTTGTGCTTCGGGTATACTGATAATATTTGCATTTATTATATATTCAAGAATGTATACAAAAATATTAGCCTTTTCAAATACAATCTTTGCCAAATCTTTTAGTGGGGTAAACAAAACCGCATAATATTTGTATCAAAAAAGCTAGAGATAATATATCTTTTTTGAAGGAGAGAGATATATATTCTATATCTAAAGGTAAACGATAAGATATCGATCCGTTCTATTAATAAGTTAGGCGATGAGATTATTTAATCAATTCTACATTGGCTAGAAGTTTGGTTTGATTGAAAGCTATCCTTCAAAAGATATGTAACAAAACAAGAAACGAAAGTCTATAAGGTTGCAAGACACATTAAAGAGTTTGTATAGATATATTATGGCCCGTTAACTGCAGTGTTGCACAAAATGGTGATTATTTATGTTCTACCTTTTGCCCTTTATAGATTCGAGATATAATATATAGGCTAAACAAAACCAAATTGGGTAGGAGAAGTTGCTTATAATATAATAATAAATACAAAACTGGGCAGTTATATTACCAAGATCGATCAAGTGATTATTCTAGTAGTAAGAGAAGTTCTACCCATTTAGTGCACAACTTCGACCATTGCAATCCTGAGAGATTCTAAACTACCGCCCAGCGAGCTAGCATTCGAACAAGTATGAATAAGATTTGCACTCTGATTCCGCAAAATGGATAAAAACTATTTACTAATGATTCGTTTAGTGTAGGTATCTCAACACAAAATGAATAATACCAATCTCTATAAACTAGCTAAATTAATCCCAAAAGCATTAAGATCAATACTCTCCCCACCACACTTCTCCGCAGAAAGCTATACCGATCCTATAGAAAATATAAAGAAAGAAGTAGCTGCACTCGAATTTATACAATAATGAAATCGTTTGTCTAACAGTTATATCATAGTTTTCTCAGATAGTACTAAACAATACCACTGAGAGCAAAAGATAGTCGGCTATAACTACACAATCTACCGGGGATAATTTCCAGTGGTATCCAACTATGAAACAATCAATCTACTTTTGTATATCTTCAACACCGAGATAATAAATACTTTAAAAGGTTTAAAGCACATTATTCAACTGGAACCAGCTAGGCAGATTATTATATATATTAATAATATTTCAATCATTTAATATATCAGGGGCAATATCTCCAACTTATTTCAATAGGTGTTTCTATATTGTTATAAAATTATAAGGAATAGATAAATAGTGATTCAATAATTGTCTGAATATATTGGAATCTTTGGAAACAAGAAGACTAATCGGCTTGTTAATCTGAGTGCTTATAGCGGTTGTATCGAAAACAACAATTCATTGCTTCTTATTATCAATAGTATAAGCTCAACAGCCAGAATTTTTAGATAAAAGGCAAAGCAAAAATAATGGAAGCGAAATGAGGTCTCTTTTGCTAATTAATATTATTACTAGCACCTCAGTTACCAAGTCAAGGAACTTGAGGAACTTGCTCTCCCCCATTCTATTCTTCAGTGATTGGTAGTGTTTAGGACCAGATACGGGGATTTTGTATTCTATCACCGGCACTTTCAGCACAACAACGCCACCTCAGAATGCTTCTGTGGATATAGCAAAGAGCCTGAGCACTTAATGCTTTGTTGATACTCCTGCACTTAATTCAATAATTGGCCGAACAAACCCGACTCAATTCCATAAGATACAAAGAATGCAATCGATTATCTCTTTCTTCTTCTGAAGACCCCAACAGACTTTGCAATCTTCCTAGCGATCACCAATCACTTCGAGCAACTACACTTAGCTTCCCCGGAGAGCCTTTGATCTCTTACTTTTATATTGCTAACCAGGGCTGCACCCCCCTCTAGAGTTGTTTTTCCTTCTTTATTGCCACGTATAAACTGTAATATACAAAAACTGATAATATAGGGCCCTATAGCTAGCCACAAACCTAAATTATTTAGTATAAAATGAATTGAATAGTATTGATATTGTAAGCGGGAGATAAACGGTAGGAGCGCGTACAGTGCCTCTGATTGCTTCTCCCTCGACCTGCATTACAGTTGTAGAAGAATGGAATGTATGGCTATGTTGGCACCCTTACTAGCATAGTCCATTCCTAATACCCCCTGAAAGGTTGTGGCGAGCCCCTACGGCTTGCCCCCCGGATATAAATTAAAATAAATAAATAAATAAATAAATATATAAGTTTTAGATAGGATCTGAATTTCGAAATCCAATTAGAATTAATGATTTCAAATAAAATTGAAATAATTTTAACGAAATATGATTTTTGACAATACTTTCGCCTGATAAATTTCACTATATAAATATTAAACCAGCATCGTGATTTGATTGGTCTAAAGTTTGAAAGTGGAGAAAATTTCGTTGATTTTTTAGTATGATTGACAATACTTACCCTTCCAACCTTTGTACACGCGGCAGTGACATTGCCAAGGCTTGGCAATGCAACCTCAATGATTCCCGAATGCCTATTTCATAACTGATCCTGGGGAACAGTAATCAGACTTCAAGGATGGACAACTACAGCACCGTGATAAGATACGCAATGTGAATGAATACACTGACTACCAATTTTTTCTCCTTGCAGCTTCTATGTGATTGCTCAGTGATTCTTAAACGGCTGTTCAATGACTGGCGGCTGGCCATCTGTTTCAAAATGTTTAAAACCAGGCGAACCTAAGAAGAATAACAATCCTCTACCTTAGGGTCTGTCGTCTTTTGACTTCTGGCTTCTACTTAACAATGCAGATACCATGCACAGTATAGAGTTACTCGACCAATTAGAAATCCTGATTTACCAATCACTATAGCGTCATTGAAAGAAGGGTTGTTGTCGGCATTGGTATGGACAACCTAGTTTTCATGCTTAATCTCTATGTTTATTAGTGGAGACTGGCTGACGGATATCTGATAAACCTTTCCCCGCGGGTCCCCAGAATTACGGAGGTTGACGGCGTAAGTATTGTAAAACACACCAAAAAGCGACCGAGCTTTTCCCCATTTTTATCGTTTGGACCAATCATATATATCATCACGCTGATTGAAAATTTATATGGTGAAAGTATTGTAAATTTATTCTACCCCTAGCAAAATCACTCAAATTTATCGAAATTCATATTTTTCTTTTTAGAAATACTATTCTGAACCTATTTATGTCAAGGTACGGGTGAAGACTTATATTGTACCATAAGGGTAGAAGAGCTATGAAAGAGTGAAGCCCTACTTATAGGAAGTAGGGCGCGCTAGTATGCTGTGCCTGAGGCACGAAGGCAACTACAGATCATGTAGTTGGCGCCGTGACAATTTAGAACCTATTGAAAGCTTTAAAAGCTTTCAAATTATGAAAGTTGAAAATATGAATAAAAGGACCCAAAATTCGAAATTTTGGGGGGATGGCTGAATATCTAGTTAAATTAGTAAAAGCAGCATTGGAATTTCGTAAAACAGCAACTTTTATTAAAAATGGGGCTTACACGACTTATCCCATCAACCTCCGTAAACATGGGCCCGAGCAATCTACCGTATTCATTTGGAAAATTCGAAAATGGCTAGCAAGGATCATTACTTTAAGGTTATTTTAGAACCAATTAGCTGGCTTGTGGGTTAGGTGAGTGGATTAATTAATAATCAATATTTTCAACCTCAGTTAATGGAACCTTGAGATATATGAATATCTCTTGATATGTAGGGGGGCGATATTGACTAATTTGACCGATTTCCAGGTCGAATACAGGGATTCGATGACAGTGGTGAAATATTATAATCTTTCATTTAGTTCCTATAATTCTATGGTGGAGGATAGAATTCATATCGATGCACGCTGTTCAAGTATCACGGTGTAAGAGATAGGTACTAGGTAAGATATATGATATTCTACAAGGATGAAAGAAGGCGCTGGATGAGCGCCGACTATATAGGGCATAGATGCCTAAGGCATCTACAAGACTACGCTATTGAACCCGTGACATCAAGGGTTTTATTATATTTGCCTCTTTTCGAAGGGTTTGTAGACTGAGAGAGTGTAATAATAACACTTGTATCGATTTCACCTAATATAGGCCTACTAGATGATGGTAGTGGTAGTATACTGAATAATAATTTATAGAGTCAATTGATAATAAATGATTGATTTATTGACAAAATATGAATATGCCTACCCGTTGTCACGGATCGCACTCAATCGCATCGCGATCGGTCACGTGCGCCTCCAGACGCACGTGCGCTCACGTGTACGTAGTTAGTATTTATAGCCGCTCTACGAGCGCTCAGCTCGTAGTTCCTTAGTTGTAGATTCTAAAGGCATCTTGTACCCTGCTTTCGCAGTTCTTCTACGGCAAAGTGTCACACCCGTTCGGGAAAATGGCTCAATTGAGGAGTTGATATCACGTGCGACTAATAATAGAAAAGAGCCTCAGTCTAATTGGTTCTAAAATAACCTTAAAGTAATGATCCTTGCTAGCCATTTTCGAATTTTCCAAATGAATACGGTACTGTCTTGTTTGTGCCACCCCTGAGCTGTGTCAGCCAATCGCTTGCACGCAATAACACATATCGTCAGTACGTTACCGCCACGTCGGTTAAACCACTGGTTTGGTCGCTGAAAGCTCGGCTGTCACCCACCCTATTCTTCAAGTTCCTGCCTAATCCGAGAGCGATCGATAACCTTGTATCCCCGCTATAAGGATATTTCTTTACGCAAGAATACTTTAGGTTGAAGTATCGACTCTTACGGACGAGAACTACGCAGTGATATCGCACCCGAGAAGATACTTGCTGTAGCTAGATAGACTCTCGAATAACATGAAGTAATGTTTTATTTGCTTGTCCACTTGAAGTTGCCGATGTACTCACCCCAAAGGGTCGAAGTCCCACTTCCATAATAAATGCAATGCCAACATGCTTGTTAGCCAACAGACACACATTGTGCCACTCGAATTAACTCGAAACAGTTCTTAATTTGACTGGAACAGGGGTTCATGGAGCCTTCCAACTTCCACTTCAGTGAATAAGTAATCAGAATGCCCCAGATAGATACGCTTGGATCTATGTTGTGGCTAAAAGCTTTTGAAATTACCTCGATCACACTGTTAATCTCGGGCTCTTCCCACAGTAATCCCTCAAGCCATTGTAAAATTCTCTCATGTAGTTGAACTCAAACATTTATCAGTATCATCTAACCATTTTCGTTGTCCGGAAAGACGAAAGACAACACTAGGTCGGCGAACTATTGAGTGGGACATATACAACAATAATTTGGCAGTGTCGCAGCAGACTTTTTATATGGAGTTGTGTAGGAAATACTAACCTAAAGTATGAGCACTAGCATCATTACATTCATATGACTTCCACTTCCGCACTCCTCGTTCAATCAAAAGAACACCGCCTGCGTCTCAGTACGCATTCCACTAGCCTGCCTTCTATGCTGTGAAAAAGTTCACTACTCACAATTACAACATCATGGATCGCGGTATCAAGAAAGATATTTCCACACTCCTAATCGAAGATAAGAGGCTCATAAAGCTCTCAAGTGCACTAAGCTTCGCACTATCTCTTTTTCTACCACATATTTTCCAATTCGCCAACTCACTCTGAGTTGACAACGAAACGGAGAGAATATCCTTGTGAGCAACAAAACACCAAGCATGCAATAAGCATGGATTATAGCAAAGTGCATGATGTACAAACAGATTGACAGCCGGCAAAAAGATAGCCGCACAACGATATTACAGCAAGCTCAACTTTGAGATTGACACATATCACACATCACATCCCCTCCTTCCCCCCAAACCCAATAATACCTCCTGCCAACATCACTCCACAAGTCTATGTTGATCAAAGCCCAAGATTATCAACATCCATTCTCACCACATATAGAACTAACAATTCATCCACCTCACTCCAATCCCCAACAACCAAAAACATCGAAAACACACACATTTCAATCAACTATATCCTTCCCAAATATAACCACAATCCCAACAAAAACAATTTATATAAATAAATCCAAAGCTCCAGAATCCAAAAATCAACTTTTCAACTCCAAAATATTAATCCATCGATTTGTTATCGAATTTTCAAAATGCGTTGTTGCCAATTTTTGGATATTTTCTTAGCGAAAAAAGTTGAGTTCAACTTTTTTTCCTGTCAAACCATGGATGGATGGTTAGTTACTTTTTTCTCAAAAACCAAAAAGTTCAAAAAACCGTAAAATACCCAAGAAAAAGGAAATCAACTATTTCAGACATGCAACAAACGAGTTCGAAGTGTCCAGATCACGAGGTTCTACTGTTAATGGTTGGTTCCTGGGAAGGGGGATAGTTTCTCCGAGAGCCGAAGTTGTGCCATGAGAGGGCAGGAGGTGAGATAGAATAAACAACTTTTCTCAAGTTATGAATATAAGTGTAAATGATTTTTAATTATTGATTACAAGGAACCAGAAATTTGAAAACTGCTTGATGAACAAATTAACTTATCTAAAGAAATCCCAGGATTGGGATAGTGCTAAAAGAGTTTGTTATACTCACTAGATATATATACACGATGCAATATTTCAGAAAACAATCTTTCACAGCAGGAAGATACTCATTAATCATACTTACTTACAAACAACAAACTTCTTTCCCAAAAATATGAAGAAAAAAAACTCCAGGAATGCATTTCAAAAATATACCATATGTGAAAGAACCCACACTTGCAGTTCCAAACTTCTCAAAACAAAAGTGCTCATGTAAGATTAAGACTATATGAAAAGTGCATATCAATTCAATTCAATCAACCTCTCCAGACAAATGAAGCATGCTGCATACCTACACAATAAGAATAAGAATAATAATCACCAAAATGCTCTTTGCGATATACAACACAATACAACAC
This sequence comes from Botrytis aclada, assembly GCA_014898285.1. Lineage (NCBI taxonomy): Eukaryota > Fungi > Ascomycota > Leotiomycetes > Helotiales > Sclerotiniaceae > Botrytis > Botrytis aclada. The sequence continues at coordinate 555,557 of RCSV01000013.1, forward strand.
AACAATCTTGAAGTGACCCCAACTCTAACCCTAAAAAGACCACTACCAATAATCCTGCAAGTGAAGCCTTGAACTTTCAAGCCCTTCGCCATATCTATCTATCTATCTATCCAAAATAGAATCGCGAGTTGAGTAACCTCAAAGAAAGCAGGAAGAAAATAGAATAGACAAGACAAGGGAAAATCTATCCCTGTCCCCTATTCCGCATTCAATCCGAGCGAGCGGAAAACTCTCCAATGCTTTCCTCAACAATCTGATCTCATCTTCCCATATTTCCATAAATTTATTTCCTGTCTGCAGTCTCACTGCTACTGCTACACCACTATCATACCTCTCTTCTCTTCTCTTCTCTTCCAAGTCCCAACTACATTCTCCTTTGCTTTCCTTTCCTTTCCACGCTCATTCATTCTGTATTTGTTCCTCACAAGACGTGTTTCTATCTAAGTCATCACTCCTCCACTGAGCCGAGCCGAGCCGAGCCGAGCCAAAAAGAAGCCGAATCAAATGCAATGCAAAGACTCTGCCCGATATATACATATGCGCACGTATGAATCCATACACATCATCATCATCATCATCACCACCACCACTATCCTCCCACTCACTACCACCCTCATAACTCCGGATCCCACCAAAACACAATCAACACCTTAAATCACATCACATTGCATCACAACACAGCCGCATATATGATATATGATATATCAAAACCAATTCTCACTTACCCAGCCAAATACCCCTACTCACCGTGTAAAACACCAGTCTCCAGACCCGCAGCAGTCATCTCCGCCATACCAGCCCGACCCATCCCTTTCAACAAGCATCCCACAACCCCACAACCCAAGCCTGCCTTACCCCAACTCTCAACTTCCCAAACCCCCAACATGATCTGGACTCCTCGAGAGACGGATTCAAGAAGTGGGGTAGTGGGGTGATGAAGAAAGAGAAAAGAGACAGGAGAAAGCAAGCATACAATACACGTACATGACTGCATATGATATGCACAGCGGACGGCTGCACATCTACATTACCCATCTATGCGTGTAAGAAAGCCATTTTGCGGGATATAATATAGATAAACACCGTATGTATTGCTGCAAGAAAGTGATTGGTCAACTTGTGCATGAATGGAGTGAGTATGAACGGACATATTCTGGGAGCTCTTTGCTAGTAAGGTGATGTGAATTAATGCATATGATATGAACCTCTATAGTGATGATACTTGAAGGATCAAAGAAGTAACGAGGGTAGTCAAGCTTATAATTTGACGTACATCATTATTCGACGTTACGTTTCAGATACCGGTTATTTTGATGCGGTCAAATAGCCTGCTTGCCATTGCCATCTGAAACCATCGTCACCACGCATGTAATATGCAAAGTACAGTGGTTATATGAGTAAGTCGTGTAAAACCCACTTTTAGTAAAACTTGCTGTTTTTACTAAATCTACTGCTGCTCTAATGAATTCTAATACATATTGAGCGGTTCCCCCCAAAATTCGAAGTTTTGAAGCTTTTTATTACATTTTATCAACTATGACAGTTCTATAGCTTTTAAAATATTTAAAGCTTTCTATAGGCTTCAAATAGGACTTTGAATCATAATTGAATAAAAAGCTAGTGATTTTGCTTGAAATTTAAATGATTTTGAATAAAATACAACTTTTACAATACTTCGGTACGCTAGAGTTCACCATATAAATGTTCAAACAGCGTCACGATTTGATTCGTTCAAAGCCTAAAAGTGGAGAAAAACTCGGTCACTTTTTGGTGTGTTTTACAATACTTACCCTTACAACCATCGTACTATCAGTGTCCACAAGGGACCTTGCAAGAGCCGAGACACTTATCTGTATATGTATGTAGATCCTTGAATGCATACTCAGAGCTAAGGAACTCTGTATCCACGCATTCAGCATATATAACACCTCACGGCTACTTGCGTATACGGTGAAGAGTCTGACCGAAAGGATCACGATTCTATGCAATGATTGTCCGTTTCAACTCACGCCACTAAGCATAGCTTATGCCCGAGTGAAAAAGTTAAATTAGACTTATCATATCTAATCATGAATAAAGAGTGATCTTGATCGGATGCAACGCGAATCAGAAGGAAAGATGGATAGAAAGAACGCATACTTGCATCGATTGCGATCTATCGGAGACCCATTCTTCCCGACGGCAAGGACCGATTGGTACTTGAATAATTGGATCCATGGTATCGGGATGATGTACGTTGGTATGGTTATTCCGACTTAGGAAACTTTGTTAAGTCATCTTCCAAAAAGGGGAGCTAGCTAGGTAGTATTGCGGTTCGTATAGCGGAAACGCACATATACGGGTTCTGCCCGACTCCGACGAACGAAACGGCATTTTAATATGTAAGTCAATGCTCAGCCCTGAGGATGATGGTGTGATAGATCATATCTTATCAGTTTTGAGATTGTTCTGAGAAGAATTTGCAAATGCAGGGACCATACCGTGTGGGATCAGAAAGATGTGCATAGAAGCGGTGACGTGCGATTTATCATATGTCATCGATGACGCACACCAGTCAAATTTGCAGGAACTCGATAACCATATGAGAATGTCTGTGGGTAGAGAGAATCTGTGGATAGATCAATGCGAAGATTAGAAAGTAAAGTGCAGTGATTGACACAGAATGAACTGATGTGGTACAGAAATGCATGTTAGAGTGAAAGATTAAATTTCAACTTTGAGAGGTTTGATCTTGTTGACCGATTCGCTTGAAAGGAGAAGTAAAAGTCATAATTGGAAAAGGAACTCGAATACCTCGCCGTCTCAATTACTTCTTACACCTTGGTATCTTGCACAGAAACTTCGTGGCCAACGCTCATTCGGCCAATATGAGAATAAGGCTCTTTCCTACTCCTTGAGGATTCATTATTGTCATCACGACACTTGGCGTAACCCCCACTAAACGAGACTCCTGTCATTACCAAACATCCTTGAAAACCACATATGATGATAACAATAACGCTGATAATGGATTAAAATCCCTACATACTTATGTAGATCGTCCTATACATATGACATTTCGATTTGCGATTCACTCTCGACGGGACTTAAATCGAATGTATGGAACTATCAATTCCTCGTTTTCGAGGGGCGGTTGCACAGCGTCTCGCACGCACGGCATAACTTGTTGTATATTAGCGAATAGAAGAATGACCAAGTCAGCCACTTATGTTGTAATCCCGAGTTACGGCTAACTGCCTATTGTGTGCATGAAACCTCGAGGTCTCCGGGACGGTGTTGTATATGGTAAATAATAGGATTGGTCGAACTTACAGAATTCGCTTCAAAACCCATCATGAAAGGTATGAATGATTGTTTTGAGAACTGAAAGTCTAGTTTTGTGGTGGGGTATTTAGAAAAGAGTGGGAGGTAAGTCTTGGAATGGTGTGCGAGGCGCCACTGCAATATTAAATGAAACCGGTGGTTTGGAGCCAAATTCTGTGCATCAAAGACAAGGGACCACATATCAACGGTACTTTATCCGTCAATTTAGTGTGCGCAAGATTTGTGCCATCGGTTGAGCCATCCCAATCCTGCCACTTTACGGCTAGCGAGAGCGCATAATTGAGTTAATTAAAGGCAATTGAAAAGATTAACAAGTACCATGAAGCACCCACGAGTTCAGATCGTTTCGGGTGACAAAAAATTTGTGTTGTCTGGCACAAAAGCCAGAGGCTTGCTCTTCCAGTACCTCATCTCTGTTTCGCGGCGACCGTTTTTGCCCTAAACGCATAGCGCCCTCGACTTTTTGAACTGAAAGCCGAAGTCGTCTGTAGAACGTATCTGCTCATAGAATCTTATGTTGTGTAAGGTCCACTCCGCTGGTAAATCAAAAATGATAGAAATAAGCCAATACATACTTCTCGGCAACAATGACGTAATCAAAGTAACTCCCAAGTTTTTAATTGTAAATTATTTAGCATATTACCAGCATATCCATTAAGAGAGATATCAGATCAGCAGATCATCTTTGAGCCCCTCATCTATTGCTCTTGCTTCGCAAGTAGCCAATGGTGGCATGAGAGGCAGAGATACACGAGAAGAGTACAAGAGTTTTCCTTGTTTCAATAGTTCAAGTAGGAGCGGTGAGGCCTGGTGAGGAAAGCGGTGCCTAATACCATGTGCATGGAGCTATCCGGGTGAATTCTCACGATATCTGGCGATGTATACTGTTTTTTTTTACCAAAAAAAAAGAAGCTGACGGTGAAGAAGAAAATGCATGGGGTGGGATTTGACTGACCTCGATAAAGTGTGGGGGTTCTATCATTGATGAGAGTTGATGGGGGATGCTAGAAAATATGATGTGTATAAGATGATTGAAGATCACTGCAACAAAGTGAGAAATTTGGAATCCGCACAACACTCCACTTTATATTTTGAAGAAATTGTGCTTTACTTCTACAGCCACAGAAACTGAAAGACTTCTCCGAATCATTGGCAGCCTTCTACTTTTGATACCATCGAAGATTCATCTACCTTCACATATCAGCGCCCCTACGACAGTTAAGCGGCATTTAAACGTTTTTATTGCCACTTCTACAATGTCATACTCCAACCAAGATAATTATAACTGCTGCTTCAATGGTAACGTGTTGGAAACGTGTTCGGTTTGCGGGGGTTTACCACGACAAGTGTAAGCATTTTCAAATACCTATCTGACAAGTTTCACTTCCACATAGAATACACCACCATAATAACCAGGAGAATCTAACAAGATGCCTTAGACCCTATTGCACTACCTGCGGAGGTACCGGAACATTCAATAAGTCTTGTCTATACCACTCCACTTCTGCGAGCAGTTATTCCAATAATCTGCATGCTGTACCAGCTCATAGAAGTCAGGAGGTGAGGCGCTCTTCTGGAAGGAGCAAGAATAGTCATAGTGGCCGAGCCGTCAGATGATTGCGCTCTTGTTGTGCTACAAGTCGGAGATAGGGGATGGATTTTTGCCTTGTCATATTTTGGCGTTTCTGATGACTTCAGTATCAAACGGATTTGCAGTTCGCCCATTAGTTGAAACCAATTTCTGGAGAATGGAGTACCTTGTCCTAAGATTTATCTTTGGTCAGGCTAGGACTGAGTGGAAATTGAGAACTAGGAAGCAATGAGTCCAAATTTCAAAGTTATAGCATGGAGGGTAAGACCCGATCATACATGACAATCCTAGGGTTATTCAGAACGGTGGACACAAAAAGACAGATGGAAGCAGGCTCGACATCGGGTACCGCTGAGACAGAATGTTGGAAGAAATGGAGTTGATGGTTGCGAATTTCCTGCGGCTTCGGAACAATGAATATCTATGGTCAATCTGTCGGGATGCAACTAATCGGTCGGATGTTCAAGGGAATTTTGTGACTCGGGTCATTCTGTGATTCGGACTACCGAACAACGGCATAATGGGAGTCGATGGTTCGAAGACTTTCTCCGTCGCGAATACCACACTTTGAGAAGCCAATTAAAACAGCATCTCAATCGGTCATGCCATCTAAGGAGGGTGACAGTCCTTTTGCTAGTGTCGAGGAGCCTTTTTCATATTCTTTCCTTGTGATTGACTGCAAGATTCGGTGTCACCTTAAGATGAAGACTCAAACGCACAAACTCTAGTGTTTCAATCGAGCTTGATTCGTCAACCTATACCAGTCTTTAGATTTCACACGTGGGATGTCGTTGTATCTCTGTGCTCTCTACCCGCAGTCTTTATTTTTATGAGGGTTCTGATTTGATCGAGACGGTTGAAGGGAGCACAAGGAACATGGATGGCGTACAAATGCGGAAATTTGTCACGGGGACATTGTTTCTGGGTGCCGACGTTGGGAAAGGGTATTGTATTACTTTTGCAAGTATGGGAGGTGTCCTTGGGAGTTTTTAATGATTGCGGATAAAATGAATTGATTTTCCCATTGCCATCCATATATTCTGGATAAATGAACATGCTTTGGTGTTCGAGGTTAAACTCGAAACAAGTTCCTGTTCTTCTTCTTCGAATGTTCTCGCTTCCAGTGAGTATCAAATACACCACAGGAGGGCACGACATACTTGGTGGCAATAGCGCAAACGCGTGTGAGTAAATCTTGTGCTGCGACAAAGAGCCAATTAACTCATTGCCGATAAGGATAAGGTCTTTGACAAATAGTTCCATTGGGATAGGGAATCCTCCACTTCTTCCTCATTAGATCATTGGTGTCTTCCACATTGGGTGAAAATAATCACCAAACACTGGCGCATGTTTGTGATTCCCATAACCTGACTAAGAAAATGCTTGCACAGCATATTCGAATCAATTAATGAAAACTACACATTTGTTTCATTGGTGCCAGCATTTCCGCACCTTCTTCTGAAGAACCATTGTTGATATGCTATGTTTTTACTTGATTGGGTTCTTTGGCCCCCAATGAGGAACGCACCTCGACTGGCAAGCTTACTATAGAAAAGCCATCTCAGAAAGTGACAGAAAGCACAAAATCTCGATATTCAGCCAGAGCGATTGAGTAGTGCGACATGAAATTAGCGGCTGTAGATGCATGCAACTTGTCAATACAATGTTCCGACGTTATGGAACCGGCCATCTGACTGATAACATTCCCAAGAAAATGTAATGATTGATATGGGAGACGAAGGTCAAGCGAATCAGTTGATCCATTTTCTGGGCGGGTTACATTTCCTTGTTTCCCGCTTTGTCGCGTGTACTGTATGAACGTCGGGACTGTTATATCGTATGTTGCTATCTTCTTGCCATAAAAATGGAACGAATTTCTCTGCATGGTTGTGACATGGTCATGGAGATATACTTTATATATGCCCGGTGCAATTGATTCATCTCATCGATATGACCAGCCGATAAATTCCGCAGCACGTCCATGTAAGTCGTGCTATATGACAAGAATATGTGAGTAAGGGCGATCAGGTACATCGTAAGCCCCCTTTTGTAATTCTCTGTCGTTTCCGGTGTCCAGATTCGTCAATAGAGATAGAAGGTAACAATCACGGCCAGGTAGGTAAAACAAGAAGGGTATGAGCCACTGAGTCCTAACGTGATACCACACCACAGTCACGCGTTTTCCATTGATCCTGTTGCACCACATTGAAGGACATCATGATTGCAGGGTTCCGACGAAGACTATCATAGGATTGGCTGATGAAAGAATATGGTTCGATTGAAAGGGAAACGTCTGCATGTGACTATCAGCACACGTAACTTGTATGTATAAATGAGATTCTACTTGGTAAAGAAATGCCTGATTCCAATAATGTCCTGATCTTTGTCCTCCATAAGCAAAAGAGCGACAATTAGGGTTCGGGTTTCGAGAATGTTGTAATGTGTAATATTGACTTGTTTGATTTATTTCGCTCTTGAGGCCAGGTGATCTTCGGCCTTGAAAACCTTTGGCCATACTCTCTAAGCGTGTTCATACCACGTGGTTGATGAGGAGTGAGTATTGGGACAAGTCATTTCTGCCCTTGCTAAGCCAACAAATTTGCTTACCTCAACGTTCAGGAGCTGTGTATTTCTTTCGCTTTGTCGTCGGTGGCGAATTATGTGTATGCAGTAGAGCAACAAACAGATTGGCAACTCCATGTCGCGACATTTGCGATCAAACTTTGAGCATCACTGGACCGAAAAAGAACAATGGGGCTCTGTCGAGAAAAGGTATGTGATGATTGGAATTGTTTCCATCATACATCTTGTACATTGAAGGACTGCATCAAATGATGAATATAATGCTAATATGTTTTTTCATCCTTCGGTATATTGGCCGCAGATGTGGTAATATGGTGATGAGAGGCTTCTTCAACAACGTTCCCCTGGTTCAATGTTGGTAAAGATGGAGCAGAAGTTTTGTGTGATCAAAGATACAACGACATTACCCTGGTTGAAGTTCGGTGAGGATGAAATAGAAATCGCATATTCTTGATAATTCGCGATGAAGAATGAAGTTGAAGATATGCTCAAACCTGACGTTCCGAGCAAAGACCGCCACTTAGCGTTGGGACTTCCCATCAAATCGTTTCTGAGACTGATGATAATATAGATAACAATAAAAACTCACTTTGTACAATTCCATTTCTCGAGATTATCACAAAGCACACAGAAAATGGAATTCATACATGTATACCCACGAACTCTATTATAATCCGATAACGTGTGAGCTCAATACTAAGCTTGAAGAGAAGTATACATGAGTGGGCGTTTGTCTTCACGGATGATTGACTTTGAATACAGACAGAAAGATGGGATGAAAGATCAAACCGTCGTTTCAAGACTTCAAACATGATCGTAATAATTATCCACCCATACGATGGACTAAGAAAATGTACCAGAATCGGAATGCAGGTATCTACCTACCTAGGCTTTGTCTACTCTCAATATTCTCATTCAGATTTGACAAGTGACTCTTCAGATTGAGGTACTTCTATGATGCAATATGATCGTGCGAACTCTTCATCCGACGAAGCGCCTCCTATTTTTGGTGAAAAGTCAAATCGATCGTATTGGGCTGTTCGCCGATTAGACCACAAAGTCAATTGATTCGAGTGGGCGCCGCGCCGCACCGAACCGATGAAGCGCTGAATGTATCCCCTAGGATCTCTCCCAATTTCACATTTGTTTATTGCGAGGTCATATGAGCTGTCAATGCCTGCAATGGGTAGCCTCGGTTTCATGAAATTACGGACAAGTCGGATTTGTGCGATCAAAGTGGAATGAATGTACGCATTTAAACTTTATCCTCGCTCTCGGTCTCCTATTCAACAATTTCAAACCTCGGCATTCCGGCCTTGAAGCCCGAGTTCACGATGGAGTCATTTTTTCTCAGAGTTGCAAATCATGCAATGCTAGAAACGGTTGGCAGATGACTATTGATTAAGAAGCAAGAGTCTCGACCATCGGTTGCTCCATCTGGCGTTTCAACTCCTGATGGCTGTCAATGTTGTCTAATGCACATATGTGGATCTAATGAAAATTTCTTTCATGGGCGTTGAGATTTTGCGGGGGAAGACAAGGGAAGAATAATGAAGCGGTGTTCTTCAGCCCTGTTGCTTCTTCATTGGTAAGGGGTGAGCTTGTGAAGTTGTGGGGAATGAATTAAAAGTTTTCAGTGTGTTGACATCACCAGAAAATCTCTTTTCAGTTCTGACTCTACATTCTATGGAGCTTTGAGTTGGTAAAGGTTTATTTGGAGAGACATTCAAGGAAGAAGAAGGGGCAAGGGAAAAAGAGGAAAAAAGAGGAAAAAAGAGAAAGAAAAAAGAAAGATGTCTATGAATACAATGATCCCATTGGTTCGTTCCTATTGAATGATGGCCTTGAAATGACAGCCAGCCCATGGAGACTTTGAGACTTTGAGACATGTAAGCCATTTCGCCATCTCGCCATCTCGCCATTTCGCCATTAAGCCATCACTGCGGAATATTGCCCTTGTAATAAGGTGTCAGCCACAATTTTGGGTTTTCATGGTGCGGTACCTGAAAATCTAAAGCCGGGCGGAGAATTTTGAATTGGATAGCGACCCAGGTACCTACATAGGTACAGACAGGCAAGCAAACAAGCTCGTTGGCGGTCAGACGAGGCTCTTTTGAAGTTTAGGTTAGGTGTGAGGTTGCAATTGATGAGTACATACATAGGTAAGCTTACATATATAGACAAATTGATGAGATCCGGGAAGATTATGGCGATATATGGCGATATATTATTAATCGGTGACAATACACACAATTCAATGGTTGCTTTTGAAATGATGTTTTCCACAACATGAAGCACGTTTTTCACGGCCACAATTGATACGTGGATACTGAGGTAGTAAGTACATAAGAAACAAATGAGAAGACGATGGTGCCACTTTCTTTGACACTCAAGGAAATCTCTCACCGTACCACGCACACCACATGGCGCATTCGTAACTTGTACCAACTACCAAGCGTAACTTTTCTTCTCAATGCATGAGAGATCTGATGCGAAATTGCTGACGAGATTGGAACTATCCCTCGAGTCGCTCACGATGTTGCAAGATCGACTGGATGTCCGAATTTCAATTACCCCCAGGTTTGCTCCGAGGCAAGGGACACGCCCAGGAGGCCCAGGATCATACGAACCAGGATAGACAAGGCACCAAGCACAAATGATCATTTTCGAGCATTTTTCTCCATAAGCGAATGGAAATAGAAGGATCTAGCGTTCAGTGATTTCGTAATAGTAACCACAAAATTCATCACGAGTGCGAGAACTTTGGTAACTTGGGCAACTTTGCTGCAAATTGGTTGGTAGGAAGTTGGTACGTGCGAGTAATTGTATCAACTTGTATGGAAAATGACTTCCCACGGTGGATGCATCCATGTCACTGTGTTTAGTTCACGGCAAAGCGGTTAGCGGTTACCTCTAACTGCAAAGTGTCCAACATCGTGAGAAATTTAGAATGCGAAATGCGTGGGAAAATGTGAAAGAAGAGATTCGTGAACAAGGAAACAATGAAAGAAAAAAACTTTTTGTTTATTTTTAGTTAGATGGCTCGTATTGGGGAAAAGAGTCACCTGCACTATGTCTTCGATATACAAAGTGAGGAGTAATAATGGACGGATTAAAGAGAAGAAGGATATAAGAAAACGTTGGCCCACATTCCTTTGCTTCTATTCACTACTACCTACTCAAACTACATCAGACCAATATCAAACTACTATTACTACTACCTCCTCATACAATTAGGAAGCTGCTATAGTTTCATCATCGATTCACTTTATAACCTAAACGTTGCTACACTCAACCATCAAATACTTCACTACCTCATCAACCAATCTTCCACAAGAACTCACAACCTCTGAATACTTTCAAACACCCTTCAATCAACTCCCAAACCTACATCTATATCCTCCACAACCAAACAAACAACCAAGCAACAATAAAACCACAACCATGACAACTCGATACCAAGTCACCGAACCTCACCCTCACGTCGCCACATCCTCATTCATCCATTCCGGCCGCGGCGGAGCAGGAAACACATTCAAAGCCCCCAAAACCACCGACGGTAGCAACGCCCGCGGCCCCGCCTCTCTCTTCACCCTCGGCCTTCCCCAAACCTCATCTAAATTCAGCAGCGGCCGCGGCGGCGCCGGCAACATTCTCCCCACGTCCAAAAAGGCGCCTTTCTCCTTCGACGAAGAGCTCGAACGTCAAAGCACGCGCGAAAAGAAGATGAGCGAAGGAGGCATGTGGCACGTTGGACGCGGCGGCGCCGGAAACTACACGAGCGCACGACCCGCCAGCGAACGCAAGAGCTCGACCAGCTCCGAGGACAGCAATGGCAGTATCCGCAGTGCACGCAGTGGAGGCTTTCTCGAACGTTGGACTTCGAGGAATTCGACCAGAACGGCCTAGGTGTTGAGAGGGATTCTTTGGTTCTTTGGAATTAGAGATTTCTCGAGACAGGGAATTCTGCATGCATTTGCTTGCATTACGATACCTATGATTTTTTTCTTCGCGGCGCGGGACGGTATTGCACTGCTTTATTATCTATCTATCTGGATGGGCAGACAGACATACCTCCGCATTTCAACATTCAAAAGCATTATGATGGCGTTTTCAACATTACTACTTCACTCTTAATACACACCTACACACCTACAATAACTCATCTCATCTCATCTCATCGCATTCAACACAGCCGGCGCAAACGGGAAAGGGGAAACCAACAAATGGAAACGGGCAGGCAGGGAAAGGGACGGGAAAGGAAGGAAAGGAAACGGGGGCACAAAAAAGTTTATCTGATTTCTTTTCTCTTTTCATTCCTGTTTTTGCATGAGCGAGCGATGGCCGCTGCATGCATGTATGTATGTATGTGTGTATGTTATCACTCAAAGTACCTACCTACCTACGTACCTAGTAACTTTATGATACCCCGGATTTTTCTATGTTGGGAAGACAGGGGAAGAAAGGAAGGATGTACTTCATACAAAGGGATCAGTTAGTCAGTTTATCAGGATATTTCTTCACTATGAAGAAATCACATTACATTACATACAATTCGTACTGTTAACACAACACCATACGATTAATACCAATAAATGTAAATCCCATCTGCACATCTCTATCATCGCATATTTCCTGCGTCTTGCAGTATCTGCATTAACTTACAAAATGTCTCGAGCGAGCGAATTCATAAATCTCTAAATACGTTCATTCAAGTATCCATCGATTCATCCATCAAGGTTACATACAACTCACCCGTCGATCGTCCAACTCAACTCCCGCTAAATTCATGGGTGAGACAGTTATTACAGTACCCCGCTTGGCACGACGCAATAATAAGCACAACAACAATCATCATCAATCATCATCATCAAAACACTAACTAGTACATAAGTAGATACCGACCTAGTAACAAATATAATAACTCTCCTCTAATGACTAAGAATCAACCCAGACCGACCCAGGTCCAGACACAGACACAGACACAGACACAAACACCACTACAAAGTACATCTTCACTGTTACTCCTTTTTTGTTTATTTATTTATTTGTTTGTTTATATTTCATTTCATTTCATTTCATTTCGCTCTACGATACAAATACCTAAACTCCTAAGTTGCTTATAGAATGATTCCCTCATCTCCTTTCTTGAACAGTACGGAGTAATGAAACAGTGAGTGGATGGATGGATGGATGATCGTCGTGATGTGTGGTGTGCAGTGGAGTGGAGTGGGGGAAATGAGATGGATAGACGGACAGATAGACAGACAGACATAATTTACTTCGTACGGAGTACGAGTATGTAATGATAAGTTATCCAAAAGGAGATTTTGATGTGTAAGAGAGTGGATGGATGGATGGATGGATGGATGGATGGATGGATGGATGGATGGATGGATGGATGGATGGATGGATGGATGGATGGATGGATGGATGGATGGATGGATGGATGGATGGATGGATGGATGGATGAGTGAGGATTGAAAGGGGGGATTGAAAAGGGGGGTTGAGACAGAGGGAACTATGTATTGGTACTAATATTAGATATTAGATCACTGTTTTACTCAGAGTGAAATGAAATTCTCACGTTATTCTTCACGGCATGGTTTTTGGAATGGAGTGGAGAATGTGAATAGGAGATGCTGTATTGGTGAGGCGATGTGAGGTGAGCTGTAAGTTTCAGATGTACATGTGCTCGAGTACAATACTTGCGGAAGAAGTGTGCATGTTCTGTTTCCATTCCATTTCATTATTTATACAATCAACAATCCAATCCGATGATTCAATTGGCGAAATCGTACTTTGTTGATCATTTAGGTAGATAGATAGATAGGTAGATGATAGCATGATTATAAATCTATTCATCTCATCTCATTGTATCTGTATCGTAGCTGTCGCAGGTATTATATTGCATCGTATAAGTTAGGTATATCGTATTGTATTATAATAACCTCTTTAATTTTTAATGTACAGTTACTTACAATTCTTCGTATAACTAATTTATTATTAAGTTAATCCTGCGTGTGTATAGCATAAAGTATCTATCTAACTTACTCAAAAACATAATATCTACTCTACTACCTACTCTATCCTTCCCCCCTGTGAATGAAAAATAAACCCGTATATAACCGCTCTTCTTATTTTCCCTTTTAACTTTTTACTTTCCTTTTCCTTACTTACTTACTTACTTACTTACTTACTTACTTACTTACTTACTTACTTACTTACTTACTTACTTACTTACTTACTTACTTTACTCCATTCTTCCTTACGGAGCACAGAATACAGAGTAAAACAAACTAATGCCAAGCCTCGCTCGCTCGCTCCCTCCCTCCCCCGGACCCCGCATTATCCGTCTCGTGGAGATTGTGCGTTATGCTACTAGGTATTGTAGGTGCGTAGGTATGAATTAATTAGTCATTAGCTTTGTACGTGGCGTTTTGATTTTGGGGTTTTGAGTTTTGAGTCTTTGGGTTTGGGGGTGGGTGCTGGGGAAGACGGAGGGGTGTTGGGCGAGTGGTATTTCAATCGTCTTTGCGATAGAATATGGCAGATGGAATATTGGGATGGGAGATAAATGTTATGTGCCGGCAGATATATGGTTTTTTGTTTTCTAGATTTATCTGTCGATTTGAAGTTAGGTAGGTCTTGGCGGGGGGTATGTTAAAGGTTGTGGGATCCGGGGGTTTGAGGATCTGAGGGTTCTTAGAGGTGGCGAGTTGTGTACGGTAGGTGTACAGAGGCACTTGCGGCCTATCTACCGAGCTACCTACCTGGTTCTATGGAGATGGAGATTAGAATCTGGAGAATATCAGGTGATTTTTGTTGGTTGTGTGTGGGTGGTGTGAGGGGTTTGGGTGACGTACTCTGGGGTTTGAGATTTGGGGGTTTGGGCTCGGAGTTTTGAGCTCGGGGTCTGTAGGTACGAGTCATGATACAATGCTCATGTGTTGAATCATTTTGATGGGTTGGAGAAAGGGGGGATGTTTCGTTTCATTGCTCTGCCTGTACTTGTGTGTTTCTGTTGCTTGGGGGGAGGGTGGTAAGTGTACTCTTAATTTTGTGCATGCGTTCTTCTGTTCTGATGTGAAAGATTGAGACTGTGCGGACGATGAATGAATGCTCTTGTTGCAGTATCTTTTAATGGAAGTCTTGATGTGAAATCTCAATATTGTATTATAAGATCTTATCATACAAGTAAGATATATCGATTCAGCAGATGACAGATAGAAGGATATGTTTATGTGCGTGCGTGTATTAAGTATCATCTCGCTGTCCTCCATGAATGATTGTGGCAACTTGCGTTTCCTCCTAATTGCGATTGGTTTTCATCACACTCTTGGAGTAATTGCTTCTTATTGTGAGATTTTTGGGGCTACATTCAAATGTATTTCATGTTTTCCGAGAACTCAGTCGTGTTCATAGTTGTGTAGTACGCATATAATGCATGTGATTTATCATATATCTCATATTTTCACCTACTCTCACAAGCATTCCTCTTTGTTTCTTCTTCGAGACTGCCGAGTAGCATTATGTATGCTTCATACAGTAATGCACACGATGGAATTCTAAACATCGTAGTTCTATCAATCATTGATTCTTGGGACAAAACTGATTTCCTTCTTCTCAGAAGCACACAGCTCCACTTAATCATCTTCTTCTCCATTTGAATTTCGAAAGAATTTTCCTGCGTGTCTGGCGAAAATAATATATCGTTGGTGGTGAAAGCGTTCATGTTCGAGTAAAGTTGGGATATACGTGGCATATTATCATACATAGATAGAAAGAAATCGAAAATTCCAGCTCTCTCTCTCTTCCATGAAGCAGGATCAGAAACCCGCAAATCGTAAACTTACGGAACGACTTTTAGGCCTCTAGGTAGGTTTCTTCTCTCAGTGTTGAAGTCAAGTTGCTTTTGGGATGAAATTGTGCAGTATAACCTCGTTCGATTCTTAACTGCCTCCAGATTCCGAATTGACTCGAAGTGGGAATATAAACATACTATTGTGCCGGAAATCAAAAAGCGAGAATCAAATGTGTCTTGATATAAAATGCATGAAGAGAAGTCTCGTGGATTGACTTCAAATAGGCAGTTTTAGTGATGAACTCGCGCTTGATATGTGTGAAGAAATGAGGATGGAACTTCTACTTGAGATGACGAACACGGATTATGATTTTGCTGAGCTTCATTATGAGAGATACCAGGCATGATCTTACTGGTTGGATAAATGAGCTCAAGTTAATCATCTATTTATGGAGGAGAATTATCTCCTAGATAACATAGAATAGATAGGAGATGAAATTTCTAGCGTCTCATAGAGAGGAACCTTTATTTTGTGATGCATGACTGATATTGTCCTAATACTATTCTGATATTTTCAATTTTTCTACTCCTCCTGGCTAGGTATATATGATCGGGATATTCGTATATGTTTATCTTCTCGGCCTCCAATGCTCTGCTTGCTCTGAATGATGGGCTTCCCGCTCCTGAGGCTAAGAAGATCTCCTGCTCCGAAACGTCTTTCTCTGTAACATATCGTTTATTGCTCATGAGTGGTCCCTTGCCTATTCAGTTTATCTATTGAAAGATTGTGTGGAAGAGGCCTCTATATTGACTATATTGCGATACATTTCAGCATATTGTTCATCCCATAGTATTGTATGGGGGTGACCAATATGCCTGTCTATGGTTCGTTTAATCTAGCCCGTTTAGGTAACCGTATTACTAATCACTACACGTGTTTAGCACCAGTAACTTCTATTCCTTTTAACATTATCGCATATTGCACATGAAGTTTTCAATCCACAAGACTTCTCATGCTCATCACAGCATCTGGGCACTTGTCATTAAGTTCCATCTATATCATATGTGTCAATTTGATCTTGGGGGAACTAGTCCCAAAGCCAGTATTGCTGGTTTCTCTGCTAGTTTTCTTCCGTCCAATCGAGAGACCAGGGTCAATCTGATTGAGGTACGTGGTGCGAATTTGTAACTTTCAATCTCTACTTGAATTCCTGTAGGTGTATGCCTGCTTCGAGATTCGGTACTCGAAAAAATGTGATCTACGCTCTTATGGCCGAGAAAGCTACCATCAGATCATCAAAGGTCTTCCAGAGCGGTAGAGGTACCGGCTTGAATTGTGCTCATGTGTGTTGGAGATTGCTTATTCGTCTTTTGATAGGCTTCTCCTGTGAGAAATGATGAAATATGTGTAGTGTTTGTAAATTGGTTGTGAGATGATCCCGCTTCTCTCAATGCGTTTTGCAGTCGACAGGATCGCGATTTGCATATAATGCCGGGTATTTTGTGTCCAGCTCGTGGGCTTATATGTACCCATATATAGCATCCACCCTGACAAATGATCCAGCAATCAAGCTGGTAAAATCAAAGGCGGACAGACTAGTGGCAAACATACGAATAAGGTTCTCTGTAGCTGCTGTAGCTGTAGCTGTAAATGCCGGGTTCTTGTGAAAGAACTCTCCAATGTAATCAATTCATCTCGTGTAGCCTGTTTATCCTTTTCTTGTTGAGTCAGTGTGCTCTTTGGGGGGAGGTCTGCGGGAAGTCGAGCGATTCCTGTGATAAGGTTTTCGTCTTTCCGTGAGTCGAAATAAATGCGAAATTGGGCGCTTGTTTGCACTAGGTTCGCACAGCAGGATACTGATTAATTTTTGACATTGATCTTGAAGTTGGTGTTGACCGGTTTCATGAAGGTCTTGAGGTCTGTTGAATGTAGCTATACCTAAGCCAGTATCCCACCGTCAATTTTGTTGATATTGGCCAGAATAGTATGCTGTTATTGTAAATATTGATATACATCTGGAATCCGCACTCAATAGTTGATAACCAGCTGAGTTATTTGTAATATACAACTTTACATCTGAAGGACTGGTATCGTGTGCGAAGCGACAAGAGCCTAGAGAGGGCAAGCGATCTTTTTGCAGATTCTTGTAGGGCAGATATGCTAGAGCTCCATACCACTCATAAAGTTAAGTTCCACAAAAATCGTCTTGCACTTGTTCTATTTAGTCATTCAAGATGCTCCTCCTTTTGGAGGCTCACAGAGCCTGTGTGTTGACTCAGGACCCGACATGGCTGGATATAAAACAATAATTGTCACAGTAGAGAAGAAGAGATATCGGACTAATACATAGAGAGCGTGTCTCCCCTGTAGTTGAGATTGGTTGGGTAGTACTGGTGAAGCTTATTCTGATGCCGTGCTGGTGGGGGCCGAGCATTTTTGAAATCCAGTGCTATGTTTAGAATTTGGGGTAGTAGACGCGAGTCCCGCAGGAGCTGGTCTAATCACCAACATATAAGATGCTGTGGAGTTGTCGAAGTAGATTGAGCGATGAAAGTAATGAGTACGCCATCAGTATGAGAGTTAAATTGTAAATGCTTGTGTATATAGAGGTATCGCTCGTGAATTGAATGTTCGACAGGTCGCTCTATGGGTTGCTGTCTATTTTCTGGAGATCTGCGGTGTTGTAGCATATTAGTTCTCCATATTCCAAGAATCTGTTTAAGAACTGATCATAATTTGCTATTTGATGCCTTTTAATGAAGACATGCCGCTCGTTTATTGGGAGGACTCGTATCTTTGCATCTGCCAATACCAAAGATTTAATAACTTGCACATGAGATAGTCGACACAGGTCTCTGGTTTCCCGACCTTGGACTGGGGTATGGTGAAGAAGCTGAATCTGTTTCACTATTAAAGCTTTTGCGTGGCTCGCTCTAGTATCTGCTTGCTAAAAGTTTGGAAGTGATAAATGTTGCTATCGCCGTGGTGTGGCAATTTAGTTGTTCGGAATAATTGAGCCGTAGGTATATGTGTCTAGCTTGCAAGGTATGCGATATCCGGCATGAGGTATCCTAATAGTATACACCAAAGCAGCTCTTGATTAAAGAATATGTTAATGAATGCACTTCTGAAGGGGTTTCAACAAAGGACTAGGGAGCTAAGAATAAAAGTTTTGAGAATTTTCATATGAAGGCAGGATGACGCAATGAATATGCATATGCACTGGACTAATAAAAAAGCTTTGTATTTTGATGAGTTCATTATTTCCCAAGAACTTCAACATTGTTTGCTGTGTTGAGTCAATGAGTTAAGGTTTGTGAGTTGAAAAACATAATTTACCCCGTATTTCGCTCGGTTATAGCCGAGAAACTAGCAAGCAATTGAACTAATTTCACAATACCCAAGTTCAACTGTTAACAAACAACAACCAATAAAAAGAACCACTTGCAAAGGAATCTGTTGTATGGGTTGTTTGTTTGTTATGGGGTGTCAGTTCCTCATAATTGTTTGATCATGCTTCAATTTTTTCACATTGTACTTTGTGATTTCCAAACAATCAACAAGCTCAAGTCTTGAAGGACACTTGCAATTTTTTGAATCTGATTGAGCTAAATGACGCATCCTATCAAACTAACAATTCAAATTGGAATTTAATTGATTAGTAAAGCTAGCGTACCACTGAATACCTATGTCAAACGCTGAAACCTCAGGCATTCAATAATCAAGAGGCACTTGTTATTTCTGTTGGATTTAGTCAGGCACGGGATATCAACGTGGAGATGGATGTGATAGCCTCTTGAACCTTTTAGTGTAACAAGCCAGCTGATTGAGCAGATGTGAATATGCCTCTATCTTGCTTATCTGAAACTCTAGCGGCGTTCTTAAATGAGTTAGTCAGAGGTACTTTCCGTCATGACCCGACTTTTTCTGTATTCAATATGCTAGCGCGAATTTCCTGGAAAAGAATTGAATTTCACTGGCTATCTAGCTCATTAGAAATGCCTCTAATCTTACAGACATGCAACAGAAGAGCTTGAAGTAATGAATATCTCCCCAGGTACCTGTGTCATGTGCTAGGCAGCCTATATGTGAGTCTGAAGAGCCAACAAAAGCTTCAGAAAGGTTATCACAGGGTCATAAGTCTTTGGGAGAAAAGATATGGGACAGAAGCGCAGATATCTAAGACGGTTAGCGCAGTTATTTTGACCGCCTGGATAGGATTGGTTGAACTTCTTGGTAGATAGACGTGGATTGTTGGAAATTACCAAAACAACCACGAATATTTTGATCCGATTCAAAATCCTCGAAATTGACAATTGAATTCAAATCCAAGAATCTGCACCACTTACTCTTTGAAAATGGGCCAATTTCCCGCCAAAATGGTGTTGATGGTTGTTGCCGTCATTTGCGCTCTTGTATGTGTATTATCAATTGCTTTCAGGACAATTTCAAAGGCTTTTCGCAGATTTGGAGCAGTTGGATTTGAATTTATACTAACGATTGGTTGCTTAGTATGTCCTATACGTCTTCTGCGAGCTATGGGAAGAGGATGACAACGATCGCTTTGCCCGCGAGGCCGACGACTTGGAGATGGGAAGATTGGAAACCCGCGGTGCGAGCTTTGATGGCGGTGACGGCGACAGGGGAGGAGGAATTGCTGCTGCCAGATACAATGAAAGCACTACTGCTGGCAGGGCTGGTGGAGCTCCAGATGGAGAAGACGGTGGAGATATTGAATTGGCTCGCGCCCTACGATTGGAAGGTTGAAGGACACTGGCGCCTGCGGGCAAAGACTTGCTTCATTTCGCAATCTAATCTTCCTTCACCCACACAATTTTCATGATCAGATTTCTATATGTTTTATGGTGATATTGTAAATTGCTAGTGAACAATAAGCGATTGGTAATGAGAGCTACGGATTGACGTCGAATAACAAAAGGGAAGTTCCGCGGACTATCAACGAGGCAAGACAAACAATCGTAAAGGACCTGAGTACCAAGCACTGGCATCCTTAGCAGCTTGGTAAGATGGTATTGAGCAACTAAAAGAAGTCAATGGCAGCCAATAACTCTCAGTAAATTCTCAGCTGGATAAAGCTAACAATTATAAAGGGTTTCGCCACAGAACAAGTGTAGCCTCATTAACTTCGATAAGATGGGCTGGGTATCTAGAGAAATTTCAAGGTAAGGAATCAAATCATGCAGTCACTTGGTGAGAAGGAGCTAATAACAATTACAAAGACTTTGAATATAGCAAAAACTACAACCTCAGGGGCTTCGACAAGAACTACGAAGCGCTAGCCAGGCCCCATGGACAGGCATCTCATCAAATACTCCCAGCGAAAACAATATACTTCAAAGACAACAACAAATTTGAGAAGCTGTTATCAAAGAATACTGGGCCTGTACCACTCATTGCATCAAGAGTTCTGATGCGACAGTAGTACAAGGGTAGAGATAGTTGAGACAGAAAGGGTACATTTTCGAAAACAAGAACAAAGCCAAATCAAATACAGTCGAAGGTTGCTTACATTGGATACATAGATTCTCAACAATAACAACAACTTTATTGAAGTTAGGGTCGAGAGGGTGTTGCAAGTAGATCATAAATTGTTGAAAAGTGGTGGATTTGATCATGTCTCTCGTCGGATGTGGTTGGAGTTGGAGCTGCTAGATGTGCAAAATAAGAAAGACTTTTGTACCCTGCAGACAAGGTTTAGACATTAGCGCATATATACCCCTTAATGATAAAGAAGGATGATAGAAAGGATGGAATGGCATGGTTGTTGGTGTATGTAGATCCATCGATTGATACAAGAAGAATGGAATGTGAGGTTGTGTTGTCAGATGCAGATTTGAGTGTATTTTCGTATGCTTCTTAGCAGTATCAACATAGTGAGATCTAGAATGGAAGACTAAGTGATGCCTGAATTCTCAATCCCGGGAGTGATTGCTCTTGATACTTGGCCTTTTGCCCGCATTTCTCATTTCACCTTTGTCCCATAGACCTGTTTTCTATCACTCAAAGATTAGCTGTCAATAAATCTCAGCTTCGTGTTCCTTAGATGGTTCATAGCTGATACTTTCCCAAGTAATTGCATCTTATCAAGATACGATACGATGATGATGAGTCCGTCGTGAGTAGACTCAGTCACTGGAGTCTCCAGTAACTTTTAACTCTTGGAGCCTCAAGCCGCTGCTGAGATTCCTGTGCCGCTGTGATAAATCCTTCACCCCCGATCCGCAAATCCTTGAATTATTGAGAGCAGAAAGGGTTCTCATGGTTAACAGATTCTTCCCCCCAGAACATCGAAGAGTAAAGTCGTAGACGATAACGATTGATATCTCTAGGTTAGTTGCTGGCGGATATAAAACTGCTAACTGCTAAACACATAAATTAAAGTTGGTCCCGGCAAATTGCATTCCCATTTCAGAGCAAGAAAATTTGAATTGCTCCTGCGAGAAATAGCCCATTCCCAAGTTAGAGCATTCCTCATCGGGAAGGTAGCTGAGAGATGGTGTCAGAGCGTCTTCGCTTCTTCGCTTCTTCAATCATTCAACTCTCCCTCTTCAACATCAACACATACCAAAGGTTGGTCTCTTTTCCATTTCCATCGCGATTTCAATTGAAACCACAGGATTGACATTGCATGTCTTTTTTCTGGGACGACATGGATGGTAATACCCGAGACATGCAATCAGCCACCTCAATTGTTGGCGCATGTAACCCTGCACATCGCCATCCAGGGTTGCACAGACTCGCTCGGGAACCCTCTCACCTCTGTCATCATGCATACATACTTCACTACAACAATCCGCTAACTTGCATACTTCATAGTTTTCGAAGATTTCCAATCGATATGGCCTCTTACGATAGAACCCCTGCGACTACATGAATCAAAGTTTCGGCGATACGGACTTCATCCTCCAGTTCTTCGATTGTGCCGCTGACAACAAAAATTCTTCTCCTCGTCTTTAATTGTGCCACAGATAAGTATATACAAGGCAAGTGGGTAGGTAACATTCAATAGACAATTGGTTCAGCTATATCACTCCCGATTTGCCTGGCAGAAAAACTGCAAGGCTGCCTCAAATGTCAATTACAAAATTCGGGCCTTTAGTCTGGACCTATCCTACGCCTGCGAAGCACCATACTTCCCATTCTACTATCAGCTGTAATACCCTAGAGCAAGCACCAGTCTTCAGCACATGTCTAAATGGACACTTTTCTAATAGACTCTCAACTTACCAGCGCTCCAACACCATGCCCACTTTCCTCATGTCTTCAAGATTGATAAGACAGACCTGTCCCGTGGTTCCATCATATCTGCAAATGTTTGCGTTGGCTTCTCGATGAAAAGTTACAGCAAAGCTCCGAGTTGATCTGGGAATTAGAGTTCGGTATGAAGCCTTAACATCAAATATCATTTACCGCAGAAACCGCACTCCATGAAGTTCGAGAACTAGATTGGTGCCGACAGTCTATCGGTGAAGAAATCCGAAGGTTCTCATTGTCCATGATATCATTAAAATCCTCTGTCATTCTGAGGTCCATCCGAAGTTCAACGAGATAATATAAGCAATTCCGGAAACCTCCGATCTTCTGCTCAGAATTCCACGTGGTAGCAGACAATAATCGTGTCATAATACAATACACCCCCTCCCCTTCTTCCCCGACTCGGGACTAGATCTTTGGTTTGCATTGAAAATGACTGTCTGACAGGGCAAAATTACGCATAATGGGACTTTCAGCAACTTGCACTCATATGGCTAGCTGATACCACGCAAGGCCTTTACTCTTTGCACTTTATATACCTGGCAATAGATCATAGCTGGACGAGGCCATTCTTTAACATACGGTGGATGACATAGTATGACATGGAAACTCTGAGGTATATATAATCCAGTGCCTATGACTGGGACACAGAATTTTGGCCGAGGGAACTCTTCAGTAGAGCCACAGAACGACTTCATTAAGTGAATGACACTGAAGTCCTGAAGCATCCTCGTCTTTCTCATCATATGGCAAGTCGAGAGTCTTCTTATTCCCGCACTTGGACAAGCAACCACAGCCTGATTGTCTCGCACTCACCGGCCACAAGCTTGCTCTAACCAAATCAAGTAGACCGCTGCTTCAGGCCTGTCTACGAAAAGTTTTCATGTGCCTAGAACCATCGTATTCTGTCACAGAAACTGACAACCAGCAAATTCATAGATGATGAATGAAGATCGCAGGGAGTTGCGACAGATTTGACAATTTCTTATGAGCCGGTCTTGACTTACGTACTGGATGTAAGTTTCTTGTTTTCTAGTAATCATCAGCAGCGGCTTTGGATTTTGGCTCGTGAGTTGACGACATTGTCGGTGTGAGAACAATCATGAGGTCTTTGTTTTTGGCAGCCGCTATGTCTCTCACGCCATTCGAAAGCTTCTCGTCAACGGTTCTATCAAGTGATTCTCGGTGTGTACTGCTCCTTCACAGTACTCAGGCTTTTCTTTTTTATCTTGACAAGAATAGTGTACCCTAGGCATATGGACTTAAGGTTGCAATGACAGAATCGAAAGATACATCTTCTCATGCTTCTTCAAGAATCTTTCACATTTCATATCGAAATGCGCAGGAATATAATTGAGAAGTTTTTTTTAGGAATTAGATCATTCTGAATCCGAGTGGTTCTAAACTCAACAGCATTGCGTCTCTCGTTTGCTATTCAACATTGCTGTATCCCATGTACTTTAGAGAATTATACCAAAGTCTAACTCGAGATATTGCTGCTGTATTAAGTTCAGCTCGGCCTCAATGATACCATTTAAAGCCACATAGACAGAAGACATGTAACAAAAGTTCTTGTATTGGTGATGGATCATGGCCTAGTGGCTCTTAGAAAGGTCTGCTTTCTTATACTAAGTCCAAGTTTACATAGATTGACCCTTGTAACCTTGATAATATATGTGCAGGCGCGCAAACTTCTGGATCTTGTTCTTTTTTTTTTTGCCACAGAAAATCCTTTACAGATGCCAATAACATAGAGATTCCTATAAGATGATGGTCGTTTGGCTTTCAAGGATTCAATGTCTCCTTTTGCAAGATCCTTATTTACAATCCCAGCCACAGATGGTTACCAACAGGAAAGTGGCTTTCTTGAGTCTATGGCCTAAAAACTGGGATTGGAATTCCACCAAGTGCCCATACAGCAGAGTTTAAACTCTGGAGAATCTAGCGTTTGAGCTTCTCGTGGTAGCAGTCACGTGAATCAACGAGTCTTCGCTTCTCAAGACACTAGTTGTTAGCCACAGCTGTGATGACCTCAAAGAGGTATGCGATACACATCTTGAGCCATGCAAAGTACACCTGCTGAACTATATATATACATATGTGTGTGGATTAAGAAGGCGCGAGCATATGCAGAAGGTTCTTCTGACTGACCACATTCAATTATGACATGTAATCGCAGAATTCAATATCTTTAGAGAATTCCAAGCATGAAAGAGATATATCCCCAAGCGGCGTTTGCAACATGAAATCCACAGATAAGACATGCAAAAAAAGGTTCACTCTATAGGATTAATCATCCAAAGATTGACTAGCAAAATCTCAATTGGTCGGACCGGAATACTCCTTCGCAGAGTAGAGGCTGAGAAAGACCTCGGCCACCTCATGTGATGAAATCTCAAATTCACTCGGAGTCTTTGCTGCTGGATCCTTGGCAGTAACATACAGGATGTGCTAAGCCCTAGTTTCAGTCAATTTTTAAAATGCTTACATATGAGTTGATTTTGGCCTTGGCTACATCCTTTCTCGACCTTACAACTACCTCCAGATGAAATAATTCAGTACTTTCAACACGCTACTTCCTTTTCCCAACTTTCCTGTCTTCTTCTATCATAGATAGAGCTTCCTAAAAGCGAATTGCTTTACTTCTTCCCTTTTTCTTGTACAAATCTTATTGCGTTTTGATTGCTGTGGTTACATCCTCAAATTGTAACTTTCTCAGATTCGCAACCCAAGATCGCAACATACAAGCCAAAAATCTCAACATACCATTGTGCATTCAAACAACGGACGCGTTGATTTACAGGTTCAACCCGATAGCTCAACAGTTCTATCACATCATTTGTACGTATATCGATACTCCTCGCCTCATTAATTTTGGTATGTCTGCCATGGAATTACGTTGCACTCCATGTCAATGGTGTCAACAAACATCAAACTTGGAAACTTTTGAATCATTTTCTTTTAGGGAATTAATCAAAGCAGTGTGTGCGTTTGCTGCAGAGTACTAGTTTATGTTTCTAACAACTTCTACCTCCACAAGTATTCTTGGTCATCAACTCACAATTACATAGGTCTTCAAGTGATCTTTCAAAATCCTTGGAAGTAAGGTAAGCTATCTAATTTCTCATCGTTGTCCCTGCAGCTTGCCCCTGTTTTTAACAGAAGAATTGTGGTCTGTGGCTTACCGCAAACAAGTGCAGCCATCCGCAGGCTTCCAACCTTATTTGGAAGAGCAAACGGAGAAGTTTCATCAGAAGCTTTCATCAAAGCTCTAGAAGAATCCTTATTAGAGGTCTGTTCCAACCATCATTCTTTATCCTTGTTATGATTCTTAAGGGTGTTGACTAATTCGATTAATCATTTCCCAGGATCTCCAACAATCTCAATTCAATACTTTGCGAATATACACCGTTCGTACCTTTTGTTTTTAAATTCTCTTCATATTCTTCTATTTCCATCTCTATCAAATATTCAACATGTCAACTCAAGTCAAAACATGTTCTAAAACCAAACTTTCCAGCTCTCCTGATTCTTCTCACGAGAGTTGTGACGCAGTTGATGCGATCGATACAGAAATGATTTCACCGCTAACCTCGATCGATAATGATAGTACCCGCAGTCTTACTCCCGACAAGATGGATCCTTTTCATTCAGCTCGCGAGCGTGAGGAACGTATTCGTAGAAACGGAACAGTGCCCAGCCAAATCCCTCTCCAGAACATGGGTATGAACAACATGAATAGCATGAACAACATGAATAGCATGAACAACATGAGCAATATGAACAACATGAACAACAACGGCAACAGCAACGGCAACGGCTGGCGACGCCCGTCTGTCTGCGACCCAGCCTACCAAGGTCCAGAAGGCTTTACTCCACTGACCATGGTTCGCCCTGGTCCTGTCTACCCCCTTCCTGAACAAATCAGCTCTGCATTTGCTTATGGCATTCGCCGAGCTGATGGCTCTTACACAAGACTTCTTCCAGCTGATGAGCTTCCCGCTCTTAATGGTATTCCTCGTCACCAAGGTCCAGAAGGACTCATCATTGTTCCAGAGCTTCAGCATGGCTCACCAAAGCCAGAATTTGCTACTCCTATGATTCCGAACAAGGTACGATGAGAGCATTTTGTTTTCAAGTGATGTGCTGACATAAGTTGTTTTAAGATCGTAGCAAAGCTTCCACCGCTTGGCTCACCAATGTATGGACCTAATCAGCAAGGTGGTTCCCGTCGACCAGAGAATCAAACTCAGGTAAGAGAATATCATCATTCCAGGTATATCGTCAATGGAAGATATATACTGATCTCCCTCTCAAGTTGACGATCGACTCTATTCTTGCCTCAGCTGTCAATCCCCTTGCGAGTGCTTCCCCAGCAAACAATGCCATGATTCCTATGGGTGGTCCATTCCGCCGAGAAAAGATCTACTGCGATAAGTGGGTTCACGAAGGCACTTGTGCTTTCACTCAAGTCGGCTGTAAATACAAGCACGAAATGCCGATGGATAAGGCTACACAAGTTTCCCTTGGTCTTAACCATGGAGTCCCAAACTGGTATCGTCGTCAACATGGTCTTTCTATCTCTCCACAGGCCGGAACAAATGTTCAAAATGAAGCACCTTGTGCAACTCCAACTCCAACTGGTGGAACATCCCGTACGTCTCAATCTTGGCGTCGCAGAGAAGGCACGTCTTTCTCCCTCCCGACCTCAGCCCAAGGTGTTGTGAATGGTCGTGGTATGTTTCTTTTAGCATCTTCTATCTTTTCATGATTAACAGAAGCTAATATTACCCCTGCAGATCGTCGTGGCTCTGGTGGTTCTTTCGGTCCCATCGGCCCTCCTCACACACGTCGTCTTACAAACTCATCCTCTGGTGACTCAATGAATAGAAGTCATCTTTTTGTCCCAGAGAATGACAATGAGCATGATAACGACACCAGCATGCAGTGGGCTGGAAGACCTCGTGGCTATACTAACAACAACGAACAAAACCGTCGTCAACAATAAGTTGACTTGCCAAAACATATGCTCCAACGATATAGATATCTATCTCAGCATCTTCTGCTTGAAATTCCTACTTCTATATCTCACTTTCCTCGACATCGGCTCTTTAGGCTATACCTCTTTTTCAATAAATACGATTTGGTTGATCATGGTTTCAAATTCAGGTCAATGGCGTCACCAACTAGATGAAGTGCTGATTGTGATATATGGACTCGGAGACCTGGGATAAACAAAACTCTTTACTTGCTACTATATCTAGGGTTATAACATTTGGTTTTACTTTTTTTGTGGGATTTTCATTTTCTTTGGCTACACAAAATTGCTTAGTATTTCATCATAACAGCATGGTCTGCGTATTCGTTTCTACTTTCGGGTTTTGCATTTACAAAAATGGCTTTGAAGACATTATATGCCCTGGTGGTGTGTAATAGAAGGAACGAATGGACGGGCAGGCTGGTGGGTGGGTTGGTTGAATAATCTGGATGATTAAATGAATGGAATGGAGAATATGGGAAACATGACGATAATGATTGAGAAAGGATTTTTTATGGTAAACATATCAAACAAGGGTCATGAAAAGCTTCTATGAATCACTGGGATGATGGATGATATGGATATGCGTCGACGATAACGGAATTTTGGGCACGCAGCTTATTCTGCACCGGATGCCTACTGGATAGTACCCTAATTTCTTTGCAATTACCTGCTTTGCATTGATGAGCGTGATTCTTGCTTGCTGTGAGATGGTCCTAGTCGTTTGATGTTGTGTGAAAATCTCTTATGAGGACCTGAAAGTCGTGCAAGTTGTCTTATTTCTTTGGTAGGGCTATTGTTCTGAAGTTTTTCTGTATAGATAAACTCGTGCAAAATGAGATTGCTTGATTCCCTGTTCGTTAAGATGAAGACCTGAATGGAAGCTAGAGAACGTATTGAAAATTACAAACTACGGAGTTTGGCTAGTGAGGACTGCAAGTGTAGGCAGTGTTTCTTTTGATGGGTTCTCTGAATTGTCTAGTCAATGATGAAAAACGATGTGGTCCGGTGTTTCCTCTGAACATTCCGTTGATGGAACTCTGAAATTAATTTCCAGGCTTTTCTTCAGAGATTGACTTTAATACACAGAGCAAGTGAGGAACCGAGTTCAAAGTTTAAAGTATAAAAATATTCGTTATTTTGTATATCATTCATGATGTGGTAGCGACAGTATTACTTAAAACCAGAACGCTAAACGAACTCCAATGTCTAATCCCCTTGGCTGATTTTCCACACAGAAACAGCAAGGAAGCCCTCATCTCACACTTTCCCTAATCTCTTAACCCATGGTCCCCTGTTAGTCCACTCTTCCTCTTCCTCTTCCTCCCCATCTCCTACCTCTCCAACCATCCTATGACCACTACTCCCCTCCCCACCTCTTTTAAAAATAACAATCGCCGTATTAGGATTTTGACATAAGCCCAGGAGCGAAAGACATTTATTAGTCGAACAGCAAGTTCTCATGCATGCGGAACCGATGCCGCAATCGGAGTCGATGGTGCAGGAGGAGAGGGCAGAGCAGGGGGTATCGGCCATGCAGTAGCCTGTGCCGTTTACGGTTGGTTCTAGAGGAGAGATGTGTTAGTGATTTTTGTGATTGGAATGAACAGGGAAGAGAAGGAGGAGACATACGACATAGGCAGGTGTTGTCTGAAGAACAATATTGGTTTTGGCGGCAGGCGGATGGGGCGTTACATGTAGCTATGAGGGGAGAGACGGGGGGTCGGGGAATAGGAGATGAGGATGAGGTGGGGAGGGAAGTAGAGGTGAGAGAGCTGTTTGTGACGAGTTGAGGTGTAATGGTGGAGAATGTGGATGATGACAGTGTTGATGTCGAACCGAAAGAGGTAGTCGAAGAGGGAATGGCAGTGGTTGAAGTCAATGAAGATGAGGATATAGAGGTCGAGGTCGTTCCCGGGATGAAAAGGGAAGAGGTTATCGAGAAGCCTGTGCTAGTTGATGATAAAGGTGCAGTATAAGATGTGCTCAAACTGGAAACTAAAGAGTTTGAAGATGAGATAGTGGAAAATGTTGACGGCAATATAATGGAAGAGGGAAGGGAGCTTCCTGTGCTTGAAGTAAGAGAATTCGATAAGGAAATCGTTGGTATACTTTGGGATGAAGTCGAGTCTGAACCCAAAGTAGTAGAGAGTGAGTCCAGGGTGACTGTCTGCTGCGAAGAAGATCCCAATGGTAGACTGCTAACACTAGATATAGGATTGGATGAGAAAGCACTGGGCAAAATCGTAGTAGTAGACGTCGATAGTTCAGTGTTTGAATTGGTATTGGTCAATGGACTCGTCAATAAGTTGATCGAAGTTCCGGATGATTGGGCGGAAGAAAGTATCTCGGATGACGATCTACTGGATGAAAGAGATGAGGCAATAACTGAACACGTTAACGCAAGAATGAAACAGCAAATAAAAATACGTACCATTCACAGAAGTTGACTCAACCCCTACAGTTGAGCTCGAGCTCAAGCTACTGCTAGATGTTGGTCCTTGGACATCGATGGAAGGAGTCCCACTGACGGTGTCCATAATATTCGAAGCGGGGGCAGAGATCAAATTTTCGAACGAAGTTCCTGGTAAATTTACAGTAGCATACTCCGTTACATACGAAGTAGAAGCTGTGATGGTAACGGTAGCCACCACTACGCTTAAGTGACTTCGGCATGCTTCGACATAGGCACTATGATTTGGACAAGCACTCGTCGCATATGGCGGGATGGTTTCAGTAGCCGTGCTTGTGATTGCTTCCAGCGTGGTTGTGAGTGTAACGGCGTCTCCGGTGACAGTGACCATAACAACGTCTCGTGGTTTCACGTTTTTGGCAGTCACGTACACTATATTTGTGCTGGCTTCCGTATATGTGATTTCGTTGAGAACCACTGTAGTGATTGTGACCAAACTTTTTTAATCGTTAGTGCTGTATATACTCGATTGAATGATGAATTGGAAGTACCCAGAAGCTATGTATGACGGAGTAACAGTAGTTCGCATGTAATTGGAACAATCCAATTCTCGTATATCTCTTGCGACATGATTATGAGAGCCACCAACTATATAGCCACAGGCATCAGAGCCCTGCCACCGATGTGCATTCGATGAACCAAGGAGGAGGAGGGTAGTCAAGAACTTCATAGTGGGGACGCTGGCGGAAGTATTTTGGTAATTTATATGAACAATCGCTTTTTAGCAACACTTGAGAAACATCGTATATAGCAAAAAGATTGAGAATTGATGGGCTACTTATTCACAGGTAGAAGCTTAGTCGCGTTGCTCCAGAAATTCCTTCCGTGGCATGGTATGCATCTTGGAAATTATGTCGCTCTGACATTTATGACGATCGTTGCGGATAATGTAGACGTGGATACGTGAAGAATGCAGTTGTAGGCGCAACGATCATTAGAATATTGGATTTCTGGACAATATTGAATATTTCGTTCACTTACGCAACACCGGAGAATTGCTAAAACATGATGCTTGGAATCTCAAATTTATCAATCGATGGACAGAAAGAAGACAAGGTAGTTTTTCGACACTGGTCGAGATACTGCCAATGTTACACGTATCGCAATATGAAGTACAGAAATTCTCTAAATTAAAAAACTTGAAAACTAACGATGGGTATTTAACTTGGATTAAAAGAAAGAAAAATAGTCTATACATAGAGACCAGTAATTGCCCCCATGGACAGGTAAATTCGCTGTCTAACTGACGCCTTCCAATGCACGGTCTTCTGTTCCCCTACCCCATTACCCCCATTTAAATGCTGCTTAGAAACAAAGTTCCCGAACTTGTGTAGGCATGTTATCGTCAAGGTCGTTACAAATCGTCCATAATCCACCAAATGTAAAGATGTGGTTTAGCACCCCCCAATAGAAGGCATGATACATCGCTATGTACATTCTGTACACAGGGGCGACGGTGGCCGTTCAAACGAATCTTCCCCTCTTTCCACCCCCACCGAAAGAATCGTCTCCATGCCCTAAATTTCCTAAATCAAAGAAATCCCCAAAATTTATTTTCCTTTTTTGACCAGCTCCTCTGTTTATCTGTGTCGTTGAAGATCTAGAGTTTAATCGAGACGAATGATTGCTGTGTCTTGCGTTGGTTCGTGAGGGGCGAGTAAGGGAAATACCCGCTGACTGATTACCGAAATTATCAAGGGGTTGAGTGCGATTCTTATCTGATAAATCTAAGTCTGACAGTAAAATATCGGGATCTTGTGGATATTGCTGCGAAGATCGGAAAGTGAATGTGCCTTGTGGAAGCGCTGTAATCGTTGGAGGTTCTGGGTCGGGCAGAACAACGGCCGCAGGTGGAGGCACTGTTTCTGAGCTCATTGGAGAAGCAGTTCTTGTTGGTTTAGAAGTTGATGCTGAGATATGGCTTGAACTTTGCGAACTTTGAATTACTGGTGATGATCCCCTATCTCCTTTTTCAAGAACCTCGTCGTCGCTGTCGTTGTGTGATGCTGTGTCCCGACCATCTAATCTCTCGGTCGCCCATCTTCGGATCCTCCAACCCTCGCCATCGCTCAATCCAATGTCTTCTTTGTCGAGGAAACTTAAGAGTTCGTCCAGTGCATCTTGGTAACCTTCAGCCCTAGCTCTTCCTTGGTCTGCAGCGGCAGTTTTGTAGAGATTGGTGACGGATAGGGCGGCAGCTTTGAATTGTGCGATAAGAACTTGCTGCGGAGGTTCGCTGTTCAATTGCTTTGAAGGAGATTTGCCCCCTGGAAGGGAGGTATTCAAAGATCTCATAGAGTCCATGATTGTTGTTGAAAATGAGTTTGTACTGAGTTCTGTAACAAAGGTGGAAATTAGTCAGATGATGGGTTCCACGGGTAGGCGCAGGATTATATAGAATGTAATGACGCTTGAATTTAGCCTAGCAACGTACCTTTCTTTTCGTGGTGGAAGAATCGCAGAAATCCGAGCAAATGAAATAATCTCAAACAACTCTCGTATTCAAGTTCAATAAAAAAGAAGAACTTGCAATTATAACTATGACTCCTTAATCAGGATTCGAACAGTTTCTGTGCTGTGGAGTGGAGGAGGTTCCTGTTGATTTTTGAAGAGACAAAGAGCAATGTCTTTTTCACGGCCCGTGCTCTGTGAACCACGGCGTAGCAGTTAATCCGTATTCCGTGACCAGCACCGCGTCCATTCACGCCTGTGCTGTAGATTCTATTCAATGAACGCGAAATTCCACTTCAGGTCAATTTCTTAATTTCTGCATCTCAATCTCAACCTCAATCAACAAACAGTATTGCTCTTTTGATTTCAAGAACCCATTCATCATCAAAACTCTTTATACCCTTCCATCTAGTGAAGCACTTCTCCTTCTCGGCGCATAAGTGATACACTTCTTACTATCAAGTGCCCTAGAAAGGGTTGAGGTTATATCAAGATGGCGCCAACACGTTCTTCACGCAATAGTGGCGTCGATACAGATATGTCCATGCCAGATGTCTCTGAAGTCAAAGAACAACATGCTGACCCTATGGTATGTTTTGTTTCGGTCTACAATACATTTTCTGTAAAAGTCGTCCAGGCTTTATTTCTACTTGCATTGACCTAAAGTGATGATATACTAACTGGCGCATTAGGATGTCGATGAAACCCCAGATTTTACAGAAGATTCTGATACCAATCCAAACACAACAGAGAGCAGCGTTCATGGTGATGGAGGAGATGGGCGTAAACGAAGATCAGAAGTTACTCAATTGCGTCGGAGCGTTTTTGGCAAAAAACATGATCGTCTTGGTGAATCCAAGGTATTTTTACTGCTTTTTGCTGATTTTCAAGAGCAATAGCTGATTGATCCTCTTAATTATAGGAAGACGACTCCATTCGACGTTTTCGATATCTTCTTGGCTTAACAGATTTGTTTAGGCATTTCATCGAGACAAACCCAAATCCCCGAATCCAGGAAATTATGCACGAAATTGATCGCCAGAATGAAGAGGCCGAACAAAAGAAGAAGAGTGCGGATAGAAAAGGGGGTGCAGCCAACGAAAGACGCCGCAGAACAGAAGCAGAAGAAGATGCGGAGCTCTTAAAAGACGAAAAGGTTGGAGGGTCTGCGGAGACCGTATTTCGCGAATCGCCGGGTTTCATTCAAGGACAAATGAGAGATTATCAAGTCGCCGGATTGAATTGGCTAGTTTCTCTCCATGAGAATGGTATTTCGGGAATCCTTGCAGATGAGATGGGTCTTGGAAAGACTTTACAAACAATCTCATTCTTAGGTTATTTGAGGCACATTATGGATATTACTGGTCCTCATCTCATCGTTGTCCCGAAATCTACGCTTGACAATTGGAAGAGAGAGTTTGTAAGATGGACGCCAGAGGTCAATGTTTTGGTACTCCAAGGAGCTAAGGAGGAGCGTAATAATTTGATCAACGA
The DNA here is from genome assembly GCA_014898285.1 of Botrytis aclada. Taxonomy (NCBI): domain Eukaryota; kingdom Fungi; phylum Ascomycota; class Leotiomycetes; order Helotiales; family Sclerotiniaceae; genus Botrytis; species Botrytis aclada. Next base: position 589,591 of record RCSV01000013.1, read on the forward strand.
GCGACTTATCGATGAAAAGTTCGATGTTTGTATCACAAGTTACGAAATGATTCTCCGAGAGAAATCTCACTTGAAGAAATTTGCGTGGGAATACATCATTATTGACGAGGTAGGACTGTTTATTCTAAGAAGATGATCACTTGCTAACTAGATTAGGCCCATCGTATTAAAAACGAAGAGTCCTCCCTTGCTCAAGTCATTCGTTTATTTAATTCAAGAAATCGACTTTTGATCACTGGTACTCCATTGCAAAACAATTTGCATGAGTTATGGGCCCTTCTCAACTTTTTACTTCCAGATGTTTTCGGTGATGCTGAGGCATTTGATCAATGGTTTTCTGGCCAACAAGAAGATCAAGATACCGTTGTCCAGCAATTACACCGTGTATTACGCCCCTTTTTACTTCGTCGTGTTAAGGCCGATGTCGAGAAGAGTTTATTGCCCAAAAAGGAGATTAATCTGTACATTGGTATGTCCGACATGCAAGTCAAATGGTACAAAAAGATTCTTGAGAAGGATATCGACGCAGTCAATGGTGCGGGCGGAAAACGTGAATCCAAAACACGACTTCTGAACATTGTCATGCAACTTCGAAAATGTTGTAACCATCCATATCTTTTCGAGGGTGCTGAACCCGGACCACCTTACACTACCGATGAGCATTTGGTCTTCAATGCTGGAAAGATGGTCATGTTGGACAAACTTCTTACTCGCATGAAGAAAGCTGGAAGCCGAGTCCTAATCTTCTCCCAGATGAGTAGACTTCTCGACATCCTTGAAGATTACTGCGTTTTCCGTGAATACAAGTATTGTCGAATTGATGGTGGCACAGCACACGAGGATCGTATCCAAGCTATTGATGATTACAACAAGCCAGGCAGTGAGAAATTTGTCTTCCTTTTAACTACCAGAGCTGGTGGTCTTGGTATCAATTTGACTAGTGCCGATATTGTTGTCCTCTACGACAGCGATTGGAATCCTCAAGCAGATTTGCAGGCTATGGATCGAGCACATCGTATTGGACAAACAAAACAAGTTGTTGTTTATCGATTTGTCACTGAGAACGCCATTGAAGAAAAGGTTCTAGAGCGTGCTGCACAGAAATTACGTCTAGATCAACTCGTTATTCAACAAGGCCGTGCCCAGATTGCTGCTAAGGCAGCTGCTAATAAGGATGATCTGTTGAACATGATTCAGCATGGAGCCGAAAAGGTTTTCGCGACTACTGGGCCAACAGGTGCTCTTGCAGAAAAGGGTGCAGACCTTGACGATGATGACATTGATGAGATTTTGAAGCATGGTGAGAAACGTACTGCAGAACTCAACGCCCGTTACGAGAAACTTGGTATCGACGACCTTCAGAACTTCACATCAGAATCGGCTTATCAATGGGATGGTAAAGATTTCAGTAATCAAAAGAAAGACATTGGTATGACTTGGATTAATCCCGCCAAGCGTGAACGCAAGGAACAATCTTACTCCATGGACAAATACTACAAGCAAGCTTTGTCTACTGGCGGTCGTGTCGCCGATCCAAAACCTAAAGCACCCAAAGCGCCTAAACAAGTAACAGTTCATGACTATCAATTCTTTCCTCCAACTCTACGGGATTTACAAGACCGCGAGACCGCGTTTCATCGTAAAGAAATTGGTTACAAAGTTCCTCTAGCAGATGGTACAGATGAAGATCTCTCGGATCGTGAGGCTGAACGTAACTTGGAGCAGCTGGAGATTGACAATGCTACTCCTCTTACTGAAGAAGAGCAAGAAGAGAAGCAACTTCTATCTCAACAAGGTTTCGCTGACTGGAATCGTCGAGATTTTCAACAGTTTATTAACGGTTCTGCAAAATATGGCCGTAAAGATTACAATATGATTGCTGAAGAAGTGGACAGCAAGGGACCGGAGGATATCAAAGCCTACGCTAAGATCTTCTGGCAACGATATACCGAAATCGCCGATTATGCTAAACACATCGGTCAGATTGAAGCGGGTGAGGAGAAAACCAGAAAGATGGATCATCAAAGAAAAATGTTGCGCAAGAAAATGCAACAATACCGAGTACCATTACAACAACTCAAGATCAACTACTCAGTATCAACTACAAACAAAAAGGTCTATACCGAGGAAGAAGATCGTTTCTTGCTTGTTCTTCTAGACAAGTATGGAGTTGATAGTGATGGTATCCACGAAAAAATCCGTGATGATATTCGTGAAAGTCCTCTTTTCCGATTTGATTGGTTCTTCTTGAGCAGAACCCCTATTGAAATCAGCAGAAGATGTACAACACTTTTGACAACAGTTGCTAGAGAATTTGACGAACCGGCTGCAGCTAAACCTGCAAATAGTACACCGAATGGTACTGCGAATGGCAAAGCCAAGAGGGAACCTGAAGATGATGAAAATGATGAGGATAGTGTTTTGGGAATGGCTCCTGCCAAAAAGAAGTCGAAGAATGGTGTTAAGGTATGATTATCCATTTTGCCTCAACTTGGATATGGTTACTAACTATTTTTTAGAACAAAGCACTTGATAATGTCAAGTCTACTGCTGGAAGTAAAGCAGCATCAGCAACTCCATCTTCAAGAGCTTCAAGCGTTGCTTCAAATGCTTCCAGTCCAGCACCTGCTTCGGCTTCGAAGAGTAAGTCTAAGGGTAGAAAGAGATGAGGATGAAGAAATCGAGTCAAAATAGCTCGTTATGTTATTATTACGAAAAGGGACTTGTCAAGTGTATTCATTCAGAAGGCATGGCTTTGGGTAGGGCGTTATGAGGATTAATTGCTGTGCGCTTCGTCATCATAGAGGTCAAGAATGCGTAGTTTTAGATGGATATGTTTACATCATGATATGTAGATAAGTTGTGAACGATTGAAAACCACAAGAATTACAGAATATACTATTATAAAAATACCGCAAATTTTAATACTTTCTATTGTTGCGACTTAACAGAATGTTTGGAGGTGCATTCCATTGATCCGCCATCTGACATGCCTTTTGACTCCTGATTATCTCAAACATCTGGGTAATGTCAAGAGTTAGCTTAGAGTCAATATAATCATGTTTATATACCTAAAAACTCCCAATATACATGAAATACAAATTGGTACACACACATGATCCGAAACCGACCACCAAAAATTAGTACAAACCTCTAGTGAATATCTAGCATTCATCACACGTGATGCAAAAAATTAAAGCACCCCACCATTCATCCCACCAACGACGAGCGATCTTTTTCTTGAACTTTTACGAGAGTGTTGGTGAATATCTACTCATAACCTCTAGAAATTCGAGATTGTTGATATAGTATTTCGGTACGTGAATACCCCTTTCTCTAAAGAAATTGTAACCGACCTCCATGGTTTAGCAACCTTTGATCTGAAGTTCTCGCCAACTTCGCACAACACATATTAAAGTTTGACAAAGATTTGAATTAGGAAAGTTCCTAGTTTCTGTCAATACTTTACATCCAGAACCGCAAGCTTCCCTCAAAAGAAAAAGGAAAAGAAAAATGTCACCCCTCTCCAAATTCGACGGGTTAGAACTCCCTGCTGCGGCAGATTTTCACGTGCATCTACGAGATGGAAAGATGATGGAGACAGTTGTTCCCACCATCAAGTTGGGTGGTGTGGATACCGTAAGTGGTTTTCTACATAGAAAGACTTTCGATTCATCCAGATTTCGAAAGTTCTCTTCTGGATCACAAAGTCCAGATTATCTGAATTGTTGCTCTGGTTTGCTAATCTATAAGACAATAGGTCTATGTGATGCCCAATCTCGTTCCACCCGTTACGACAGTGGCTGCAGCTCTGGCCTATAAAGAACGACTTCTTGCCATTGAGCCGAATGTCAATTATCTCATGACTCTTTATTTACATGAGAGTATTACTCCTGAAACTGTTCGGGAGGCTAAGAAGGCGGGAATCGTGGGAATTAAAAGTTATCCAGCTGGTTCGTGTTTTTCATCAAAATTTCTAGTGACCCGGTTTGCCATTCAACGATGAGATGCTTTCGACATTTGGAAGCAATACAAGAGTAGAGAGATTGAAATACTTAATTCGCTCTGAATATTGTATTGCTTCCAAATATTGAAACCTTACATCCAATCTACCAGTCCCATAGTCCGGACTAACAAATACCCTACTTCCAACTATTTCCTTTCCAAAAATAGACTTACATGACGCAAAACTAACCCAAACACAGGCGTGACAACCAATTCCTCTTCGGGCGTCATCTCCTACGAACCATTCTACCCCGTCTTCGCCGCCATGGCCGAAGAAGGACTCGTCCTCAATCTCCACGGCGAATGTCCCTCAGACCACAAAAAAGACATCACGATCCTCAACGCCGAAGCCTCTTTCCTCCCCACGCTCCTCTCCCTGCACCGGCACTTCCCCACCCTCAAAATCGTCCTCGAACACTGCACCACCGCCGCCGCGATCCACACGGTCCAACAATGCGGCCCCAACGTCGTCGGCACCATCACCGCCCACCACCTCTTCCTCACCATCGACCAATGGGCCGACGACGCCTTCCACTTCTGCAAACCGGTCGCGAAATTACCCAGTGATCGGACCGCGTTGCTCGCAGCAGCAGTCCAGGATTCGGAGAAATTCTTCCTCGGCACCGATAGCGCCCCCCATGATATCGCGGCCAAGAAGGGCGGGACCGGAAAAACGGCGGCGGGGGTGTTTACCCAGGCGCATGCGGTGGGTCATGTGGTGACGGCGTTAGAGAGGGGGGTGGAGATGGGGGTTTTGCGGGAGGAGGATGTGACGCGGGAGATCTTGGAGGGGTTTCTGGGGAGGAGGGGAAGGAAGTTTTATGGGGTTGCGGAGGCAGGGAAGAAAATCGTGCTGAGGAATGGGGAGGAGGTTGTGCGGGCGAGTTTTAAGGGGGAGGGCGTCGAGGTCGTGCCGTTTTGGAGGGGTCAGAGGATTTGGAGTGTCGAGTGGTTGTAGATGGGTGTATAGAAAGTAGTAGTAGTAGTCAATTCATAATCGATTCGATCTATAGAGCTGAGCTAAGCTAAGAGCATAGATGGATGAATGTATATGTATATTCAAGTATATTGAAGTATATATGAGAGAGAAATTGTCACGCAATATCACGTGCTATACACATGCCCCGATCATTGAGATCGGCCTTTATAATCGATCTCAATTTATATTAGCTACTCTACTCATTACATAGTCTACTAGGATAATAATCTTTTTCAAATAAGTGACCACATTGTTTATTTTGGGTATATATAGAGGACACTGATTATTACGATCAATCCTCAAGTAAATCTAGTCTATTATTCGTTTATTCTATTATCTCTCTATCAAGGTGACTACTGATGTAGCTATCCTCCGTGATAGAAATACATACTCAATCCTTCAATAAACATAAACATAAACATACAAATACAAACACATATCCTTAATCTTTCTTTTCTTTAACGAAAGAAATCCCTCCTCCTACCCTCCTCCCCTCCCCTGCTCATCTATCCAGTACCAATACAAGTAAGTACTCACCAATCCAAACAATACCATACTATACCATACCATACCATACCATCTTGCAGTCCCAGAAAACTCACAATATAATATAATATAAAATTAACTAAAATTAAATTTTTAGATCTTCAGTCCGCACTGTGAAAATATCGAGTTTGATTGATCGATCGATCGATCGATTGATAGATAGTAAATTTACACACGGAGAATATTTATTCTTTTTTACACGTATACACATACACATACACATACACATACACATACACACACACACTCTCTCTCTCTCTCTCTCTCGCCCCAAGAATCGAAGTGTGGGATTTTAATTGATAAGAAAATATACTACTAGTAGATCTTCTGCAACATATGGGATATAGATATGCAATACACACAATATGCAAATATATACAATATTAGATCTCTTCAGGTACTCAGGTATCCAGGTAAGCAATCCTCTTCTGTTCTATTATATTCGATGCTATTCTATTCGATCCTCTTCAGTTGTATCCAGTTCGTTCATCACCAATACCGATACCAATACTGATGCTGATGCGGATGCTAATCCCATGGTAACCCTCGTGCTACCTCCAATGCTAATGCTCGCGTTATAATTTCTCTTCTCCTGTCCTATCCTCTCCTCTCCTCCCCATCATCTCCTCTCTTCTCTTCTCCCCTTCCTTTACCCTTCCTATATACTACCCCCCCCTTAAAAAAAAAGTGGCTACCCTTCCCACCGCCAATATTCCATCTATTAACCAACGCCTTATCCCGATGTATATCCCGATATCCCAATGTCCTGATTTCATAACTATATATGTATGTATGTATGTATGTATGTATGTATATAACTATAATATACTTCCGAGACATATTTCTTTTGATGCTCTGGGTTTGTGTTGATGATGTTGATGTTCATCGATGAATATGCATATGTATATGCACATGTATATCTTCCACTCTCAGTCTCGTTCTATAATACGATATGATAATCCAAGTTCCATCTATCTTTTTTCCCCAAGAAGACAGGAAAAAAGAAAAAGAAAAAGCATGAGAAAAAAAAGCCACTCCCTATCCGGGAATCACAAACCAAGCCAAGCTAAACTAAACCACCTCCCCCGCCGTCTTCCTCCTCCCAAACCCCGGAATTGTCCTCTTCTTCCCACCCCTCTTCTCCTCCATGCCCGCCGGCATAACTCCACTCGAATACGCCTTGCGACTGCCCATCCTCCTCCCACTCTTCACATCCCTCCTACTCGCCCCACAACAACACATACCCACATGAATCACCCACGCGATGATCACACAAGCAGCACCAATCCACATAAAGGCAAACATCTGGGTTCCCACACTGGCGCCAATATTTAAGCCCGCCTGACTCGTCACCGTGTTGCGGAAAATGATAAACATGACCGTGGCGATGATTGCGGCGGCGGTGACGAGTAGCGCGGAGATGAATGTCCAGACGGCGTAGAATCCGGAGATCCAACGAGAGTATATGGTGAAGAAGGAGAGGAAGATGTTGCAGAAACTCATGACGACACCGGTGATGAAGAAGCCGAACATGATGTGACTGGCGATGCGGATGAGACTGAGGATATTGTTTATTTCGGCGGGGAGAGCAATGGTTGCGCCGGCGAGAAGTTCATTGAGGAGGATATCGACGGGGTTGAACCAGTAGAGGTTTTGGGGGGTGGAGCAAGCGGTGATGCCTTCGTCGTTGTAGCCTTCGCAGAAATTCCAGAGGCCGACTTGGTAGAAATCGTGGAGGCCGAGGGAACGGGCGAGAGAGTTTTGGAGGGTGATGCCGCTGCCGATGGATTCGGGAATGATGTTTGTGAGGTCGAGTCGGAAGAACCAGGTATCGCGGATGACGGCATGGTTGTTTATATTGCCGATTATTGTCTGAGATTTGTGTGTTAGTTTTGGATGAGGGAGAAGATTGAGATGAGTTGAGGTATGGGGGGAAGGGCAATGGCAATAGCAATAGTGAGAGTCTAAACTTCAAAACTTACGAGAATTAAAAATATAACAGCGATCATATACAAAAAACTGGTGACATAAATAGCTCTCTTCCTCGCCTTGGTAGCTCTCTTGATATCCACGCCCGCTGTCGAGACATGATTTGAATTGTCACCGGGAGTTAATGTTCGATCGGAACTTTTATCTGTGGTGCGACCTTCTGGGGCTATGGTTCCTGCTCGAGATGGGAATGCATCTTGCCGTTTTCGATTAGGGAAGAAACCCATTGTGAGATTGGGTGGTGAGGTAAGATAAGACGAGATGAGGTTATTGATTGATATGGAATTGAGATGTGACGAGATGAGGAATTGGGATGGTGACTATCTCTTTGTACACTTTCACAAATCCTATCTATGTAGATAGATGGATATAAAATGTGAGTGAGTGAGTGAGTGAGTGAGTGAGTGAGTGATAGAAGACGACAGCGATTATCGAATAGCACAATCCAGAAATCCAAAAACCCAATCAAGAAACCATCAAGATCGATCCATCCAAAAAATTCAAGACGGTAGAAGGATCCTAGGATAGATATCAGATAATCATCCACTGAATTTCTCCAAAGACCAAGCAAAGCAAAGCCTACCTCACTCTCACTTCCTGTATGCAAGTCTTCACCAAAAGCTTGATTCTACTTGACCAGAAATTACCCAGTTTTCCACAACGTTAGTTTAGATGTATGTATCGAGGAAAGGATAATGAATAAAAATAATAGTAAAATAATAATAAACCCGCGACTTAATTCTTCCCGATGCTCACCATTGTAAGAAAAATAAGAATAAAATCAAATAATAATAATAATAAGATTGGAAACAAATTAGATTGACCCTACGACCCATTCTTGTCGACATCATCGAAACCATGGTACCTACACCTACTATCCACAGCATCCACACACCAGGGGGCTTGGACACTTTAGGTGCATGGATTGACATTTTAGTCACCGAGGGTAGTGTGTAATCTTGGGCGTCGAGAACTGGCTTTTCGTGTTGGAGCTTGACAGTCAGTCAATCCATCCATCCATCCATCGTCTGGAGTCGACTCTCGAGTGACTGGAATGGCTTGAGAGTTTGAGACTACTAGGTGATGGTCGGGAGGTTGGATGTGTACCGGTACAGCAAACAGAATTTTACAGACGAGACTTTATTGTTAGGAACAGGGAGGGAGATACTGAGACGCACAAGAGAGGAAAGAAAAAATAAGAAGAAAAAAACGCCGCTGATGTAGTTGTACATAAGTATGTATGTACATTTTATACTCGTACTGTCGTTATACCAAAGTTTTTCAATCAATCAATCTGGACGGACACGGTGGAATTATTCAATTAATGAAACTATTGATTTCTCTAACTTGAGCAAAACTTCTAGAATCGAGAGGAGCAGAGATCTCGAATTTGTCGTGGGATGGCCTACCTAGTATGATACACTTTTCATAATGCTTGGTGTTGTTGGCGGTGGAGACGCGGGATACGATGTGAGGATTCTAGACTTGGGATGTAAGAGTATAATAAAGAGTATAAGAATGGACGAATGGACGAATGTGAAGAATGCGAAGAATGTGAAGAATGTGAAGAATATGAAAGTCATCCCCCTGAACATCATGACTTCCTACTTCCACGAGCCTGAGTAATAGTGTTTCCATAGCATCGATAGGCTTGAGAATGCAACATTGTAACACCTACCCAGCCAGTACTCATCACATCCGGTATTGAGCTTAGGGACATCGAGGCGCAGTTTTAGGGATGAGGAAGGCGGAAGCGGAAGCGGAAGGGGAAGGGGAAGGGGATGTTTCTCTCCGATGATACCGGGTGAGATCTATAGGTCGATGGCCCATGGACAAGATTGTGAATACGAGAATTGGGGATATCGATACGGCACGGTACGGTAGTGTCCTGACTGGTTTACTGGTTCTCTTTTTTTTTTTCGTTTGTTGCTCAGTTTGTTTGCAAGTCCAAGGATGCCGGTATACTTGGCGGGTAATGGACGGATAAGTAAGGTTAGATGATCCTTTAGTATAGAGACTGTAACTTTGTAACTTTGCACTTGTCTCGAGAGGAATTTCTTAGGAATTTCTTTTGACTTTTTCAAACTCAACCCTGAAGATTTTTTCTTTCCCTTCAAACTTTGGTTATATATGGAGAGTCTTAGTGGTAGAATAGCATAGGATAGCATAGGATAGCATAGGATCATATGGCATGGCATGGCACGGTATGGTATGGTATCATAACTCCCTACTCACCTCACCAGACAATCAATCTAGACCCTTAATCAATCATGATTTACCCTCTGCCGATGATTCTGCACCTCGTTATTTCAAGTGCTTTCCTCCCCAAGGAAATGTCCGTAATCCTAGACTCGGATCTATGCAGGAAGATGAGGTTGGGTGCTTCCAAATGGATCCCATCCCTGAATAGCCGTCTTGGCCGTGAGGAAAGGAGGAGCGGGAAGGAGGCTTGGACCATGGAATTGGGAGAGAAGGTGGGACTTTGTGTTTGCAGACAAGAAGAGGTGAGAGGTGTGAGAGGCTCAGAAACGGATGACAAGCAGACCCAGAAAATGATGATGAGTTTTTGTGAAACTCTATTTGATACAATTGTAAGACATTTGGATGATGTGGTGATGTGGTGATGGGTGTGAAGGGTAAGGGTTCAATTGATATCTTTGTGATTTTGGGCATTATTCGTTTGACTAGCTGTCATGCCATGATACTCACTGTCTATACTGTTGCGACTGTCAAGTTGTCAACCTTTTGGCTTTACTGCGTACTTGTGTGTACGCTTAGCAACTCAAGTATGATGGATGACAGGATGATTGATTGTTCAATGGAATAGATGCTTGGCCCGTACCCGTTCGCTGGGGACTGCGAGAGGCCTATGATTCAGGGACAAATGCTACCATCGCACCAGTCAAGCACATGTAGATCTGCAAAGCAAAGGAAGATCGATATTTCCCAAGAAAAGACTTCATTTGGAGATGAAAGCTAAAATGACATACAGTTAGATTCCTCCTCTGGTCGACGGAGAACTCCACCATCAAATGCACTCACCACCACCATCATCATCTCGTATCTGGTATCTCGAATCTAGAATCTACATCCCATCGTACACCTGTACGTACTCCTGTACGTACACCTGTACGTACAAGTAGAAGATTTGTCAATGTTTATATCTTCAAGACTTTCAAGACTTTCCAGACGTACAAGACCTTCAAAGGGGGCTTATGTTCCCTTAGTATATTCGCCGAGTATCCGAAGCTAACGACTAACTAAAGTTGAATTGCGTATCCACTGCTGTGTCTTAAAACAGACTTTCTTCCCATGCGAGTGAGTCCCTTGAGTAAGTTGAGCCCCTCCACCAACTTTCAAGCCCCTCAAACCCTCTCAAGCCTCTTGCATTTCAACATCTGAAGTACCGTCCGCTACCGTGTACGAAAGAGAGGTGAAGAATGGAAACGTACACGGCACACGAAAATAGAAAATAGAAAACACAACGAGATAACGTCATCCATCGCCGTGCTTTGCTTTGCCTTGCCTTGCCTTGCCGTCTTGACCTGTGGAACAACTTCTTTTTTTTTCTTCTTCAACCGTGCCAACCGAGTCACTAGGTATTTCATCCAAGTACGAACTTACTACTCCTATTGCGGAAATCTATTCATTAGCATTCAATGTTTTAGCAATCATTCCAAATTGGGTAGCATTGTGCCCTCTACACAACTTTTTCCTTCCTACAGAGCAATTCTTTTTCTGACGTCGACTGTGCAATCCCAGTCCCACCTTCACCATCCCAAATTCCTATCGCTATCTAAACTTTTCCCCAAACTTCTCGAATACGAGTTATACCTCCCTCTTCCCCAAGAGCATCTCCACTCGTTTTGAACTTCTCTCTATCTTGAATACATTCACAATTCCATCTACTGATCTGCCAAAGTGATTAGGCGTCAAAGAAATCATTGCAGAATCACAGTAGGAAAGATGTTGTTTTGTCGCCTCTTTTCAGTCAGTTTACTGGCTGCGGGAGTGCATGCTCAAGCAACTTCAGAAAGTACTTCGACTTCGACTTCGAGTTCAAGTTCAAGATCCAACACAGATTCTACATCCACGGAAACTGATCTGACCACAATAACCGGGTCGGAATTAAGAACTCCTACAGGATCTTATCTTTCTCTTTCCACTACCATTACACTTTCGACATCTTCATCCCCTGTATCGACTAAAGCCATAGTCTCGACTTCGACTGGTAGCACCACCACCCGCACCACGACTTTGGGTTCAACTACAATCTATGCATTGGGCACAGAGACTTTAACCGGAAATGCAACAGAATCAACCAGTTCCGCCACACAAATTGTTCTGACGGGTGGAGGACGTCATACCACCACCACTGCCATCAATGGGACATCCAATTCAACAGCCACATCCACCTCCAGCTCTGCCGTAGCAACCAACACCACTCCCTGCAACAACTATGTCGAGTTCTGCGATCGCAGTTACGGAAACATCACCGAAGTATCCGCACACAATTCTCCCTTTGTGAGAACCGGTAGCGCGGCTGCAAATCAAGCATTGGATGTGACAACCCAGCTCGACGATGGAATCAGATTATTACAGGCTCAGATCCAATGGAATGGAAGCATTCCACATTTCTGCCATACTTCTTGTGATATATTGGACGCCGGTCCGATCACCACATATCTGAGCGAAGTCTACGATTGGGTGCAAGCCCATCCCTTCGACGTCGTCACCATTCTCCTCGGCAATGGAAATTACTCCAAAGTCGACAAATACGTTCCCTTCATCGAGGAAACCGGTCTCCAAAACTACGCATACGTGCCCCCCAAGATTCCCATGGCGCTCGACGATTGGCCCACGCTCGCCAGCATGATTCTCAGCGGCAAGCGCGTCGTCTTCTTCATGGACTACGAAGCAAACCAAACGGCCTACCCCTGGATTCTCGACGAATTCACCCAAATGTGGGAAACCCCCTTTGATCCCACCAATCGCTCGTTCCCATGCACACCCCAACGCCCACCCAACCTTCTCGATTCGGACGCGAAATCGCACATCTACATGACGAATCACAATCTGAACTATGACATTAATCTCCTGGGCATTTCCCTCTTGGTCCCGTATCAAAATTTGCTGAATGAGACGAATAATGTCACGGGTTATGGATCGTTGGGTATGAATGTCGAGCAATGTGTTCAGGATTGGGGATTCCCACCCAAGTTCCTGAATGTAGATTTCTATAACGTTGGACAGGGAAGTGTGTTTGAAGTCGCCGCGGAGTGGAATAATGTTACCTATAATCGAGAATGTTGTGGTAGCTCGGCGACGAGTGATGCGGGAAGACTCGGTGTGGTAGGAAGAAGTGTAGTCATGGTCGTGATGGGTGTGCTGGGTTTCATGTACTTTGGATTGTGAGGCGAAGTTGGATTTCGAGATGTGTGTGTGTATAGATGGTATAATGTATTGATTGGTATCAATGGGGTGTTACTTTGATATCTGGATGGTTTGATGATGCTTGCTTTGCTTTGCATTGTTTTGCATAGCTTTGCTTTATATGCATGGAATGGCGTTTTGGATATTCATCTAGCTTAAAGACTTGGAGACTTGGAGATTTGGATACTTGGATGCTCGCTTGCTTGCTTGCATAGGAAATTATGAAATAGATTACTGATACTAGGTCAGGTAGATTGGATGCATGGTGGGTAGGCATATAAAAGATATAATTGATGCAATACTTTTCATAGGGTTTTGTGTTTTGTGTATAAGAAAATGTGAGAGAATGTAAGGAGGGAATTGGGATTGTGGATATTGATAGGGATGGGGATATTGATGTCTTGACTCTGATTTATAAGATTAGATTGAGGATTTTGATTTTTCTCTCTCTTCTCTCTCTTCTCTCTCTTCTCTCTCTTCTTCTTCTTCTTCTTCTTCTTCTTCTTCTTCTTCTTCTTCTCCTTCTCCTTCTCCTTCTCCTTCTCCTTCTCCTTCTCCAGGAATTTAAAGTCCATTTGATACTTGACACTTAAATCAATAGGTTTAATAATTGACATTTGCGGATTGCGGATTGTGCTTCTGGGTATGGAGAATTGGGGATGGAAATCTCGATACGTTGTTTCATTTTTAGGATTTTGATTATGATAATGATGACGAGAGGAATTGAAATATAGAGATTTGGGATTGGGGATGAAGGGATTGGGGGTGGATTGGGGGGTGGTTAATGGATAATGGTGGTGGTGAAGGGGTGTGGAGGGGTATGAGGAGAGAGGGGTGAGGAGAAGAGGGGTATGAGGAAATGGGAAGAGGGAGAGGGAGAGTTCTCTCATAGAATCGCAGATAAATATTACTTTTAGTATTAATGTTGCGATCAGGGTTAGTATTGATGTGCATATTGATGTTAGAATGAATATATATATATATATAAATATAATTATATATTTAATAAGATAGAGAATACCTGAGATAGATTCATTAGATTGGGCGAAGTAAGGAAGGGAACAGAAGAATCGAAGAGCAGAGGAATAGAAGAGCAGAGGAATAGAGGAATAGAGGAATAGAGGAATAGAGGAATAGAGGAATAGAGGAATAGAGGAATAGAGGAATAGAGGAACAGAGGAACAGAAGGTGAGGGGGGAGAGTTAAGAATATTAGTTTTAGATAGAGATTAAACGCGGGTTGTAAGATTGTGTGTAGATGATGGTCGGCGGGGGGGAGGAAGGGGGAGAGAGAAGGAAAAAAGGGAATGGGAAAAGAAGAAGGAGAGAGAGGGAAGAGAGGGAAGAGAGGGAGGAGAGGGAGGATAGATATATACACAGAGATATACACAGATATATACACAGTTACAAATACATACACAAAAGAAAATCTCATAAAAAATACTACAATATCTATCATATCTATTACATCATATCATATCATTACAGACCCGCGTAAGCAGCGAAATACGATATAATATATACAATCAATACCAATACTCAGACTCAAATGATTGATATGGAGGTTGGGTAGAGATATTGATGTTTATTAGTATTTGTAAATTGGAGAAGAGAAAGGGAAAGGAAAGGAAGGATTTGAAATGAATGAATAAATAGACAGATTTATATGATATAATATAATATGATAGACATACAATCCGCAACCCCAAGGACTTTATACATATTTGAAATTTGAAATTTGTATTGGAATCTTGAATTTGAATCTTGAAAGTCAAGAAGATGAATGGATAATCTATCGGAGTTTGTTTTGTTTGGGATATGGAGTGGAGTGGAGTGAGATGAGAAAATGAGTGGAATGAGTGGAATGAGAAAATGAGAAAATGAGAAAATGAGAAAATGAGAAAATGAGAAAATGAGAAAATGAGTAAACAAGAGAAACAAATCCAAACAGTCCATCCAACTCAACACCACTCTCTACCTAGATACCTAACTCACTAGCAAGATACAGAATCGAACACATATATCATTTCGCAACACCGCAATCCCCGTATTTACATTTCCATTTCCATAAAAAATAACACCAAAACGCGATACCCACCCACTCATAATACATAGATTCCAAATATTTACGTATCTTCTATCCAACGAGCTAGCTATTGTGTGGAAAATGATAGATCTTTGATAAGGGGTACGGAAAGGAAAAGAGCTGGTTTCTTTTGTGTTCGCTTGGGGCTTGATGTAAAGTAGTGGTTGTTGAATTGGAGTTGTTTATTTGTGGTTATGAAATTGGTTGGCTGTTGTTTAGGGGGGACTTGTCTGTTGTTTAGCTAGCTATCTGTTTGTGTCGATGTTTTTTTATGGGTTTGTGCTGGGATGGATGGATGGTTTGGTGTGTACTATATCGTATCTAGGTAATTATGCAGTATTGAGGTTGAGGTTGAGATTGGGATTGAGATTGAGATGTTAATAGGCTGGATGTAATGGTTTGTGATGGGATGGGAAGATGGGATAATGAGACGAGATATAGTGGAGTGGTATAGAAGATAAATCACTTTATATCTCTCCCTGCCAGACGCGGTCATGCTCTTCGAAAATAACCCGAGAGACTCAGAGAATGAAAACTGGTATATTGATACAAGTCAGAAATCACAAAAGAGTCCTCTCATTTCCGTCACCCCTTGTGGTTTTATACCAATCATCTAACCGAAAATACAATCTCAGTATCGCATCCTGAACACAGACTGGAAACAAAGTACAGGTATTCATATTCATATTCATATCCAATTCTCCATACCATCAATCTCTACCAAATAGTACAAGATAACCATCCCCTGATTGTATATCATCTGCATATTCACCATGAGCTATAAAGTTCCCACGACATTGAGTTTGACGAACAGTCAATCATAGCTGTAAACTAAACCATTCCTTGCAGCAAAATATTTGGGATTCATAGGAATCGATCGCGGTATCGAAAAATCAATTACAGATTGGAATAAAGGTACTCTGGGTATCTGTATTCCTGAATACTCATCATATGCAGAAAACAATACGGAATTTTGATGGCTTGATTCTTAGGTTCTCAGCCGAGACTTTAAATTTAGTTGATTCGTGATTCGAATATATCGATTGACTTCAATGGATAGATACAGTAGTATCTGGATAGAATATACGGCTTCTTTAATACTTTCATCTTGTGTCTAATTTCGCAGCAGGGTAAGCGATAAATGGAGAGGAAGAATAAATAGGAAAGTAATTTCGAGTTCGTCAAGATAGACTGCAGCGATAGAAATATAGGATGAGTGTATAAAGATAAAGGATGTAAGCAACTAAACAACAAGTGATTCGAAGCCCCCGATATGTAAATAGTCTTCTAGAAACAGGCACTGGGAAATTGAGGAAAGATGGTTATCAGAACATATTGCGATTGAGATAGTCCACTTGTGTGAAATGACGAGAAGATATTGTTCGGTGCGAGGAGAACATAGTAGTAACTTTTAACATGGTACGTATACCGTATGAATTACACAGTGTGTGAGAGCTAGCATATCGAGCTCTAAGTTAAAGATCGAGATATTGATATAGATCTCTCTTCTTGTGGGCTGAAGGGACTTGGAATTCCAAACCAATTATAAGTATTTTGAAGGAAATCGCTTGGACATGGAACATCGACAAGTAACGCTGAATGATTGCTTCCACTTGGAGCCAATGTTCAAGAATATCAATCTCATGAGCGAATAAATTTGTACAAAGAGGTGAAAATAAAGTCAGAAGTCAAAAGACGTAAAAGATGATGATTGATTCCGAAAACTCCTAATATGGGTATCAACCTATCCTATCCAACTTCAAATGCAAGTTTCCCAAAGTGTGTCTATCACATTGTACATAAATCCCTAATCACTCCCCATCCCCTTCCTACCCTTATTAATAACAGTCACCGAATCCTCCACATCATCCTCCTCCCCCAACGTCTCTACCTTCCCCCCACTACTCTTCGTCAACTTATCATCCGTCGCATCAAAAGTTTTCTTCGCCTCATCAATGAACATTTTCTTCTCAAACACCTCTGTGATTTTCCCCAAAAACGCTGGATTCTTCCGACAAGCAAATTTGATATCATCGAGTTTCACTTTTTGTCGGCCAGCTATTTGGGCTGCGCGGGAAGCTTCAAAACAGAGCTCGATGATGAAATCAGTTACTATTTCATCGAGGGTCTTGGTCGTGGTTTCAAGAGCATGATGGACGTCACCGTGAGCGTGGAGGAAAGATTTTACTGGAGAGGTTGAATTAGTTTGGGTGTTGATTGGGAGGAATAGAAGAGGGAGAACCGTAGGGAAAGATTGAAACGTACATTCTGCTTCAGTGAAGTTTTGTTGACCGCGGTTTTTGGCTGCGCGAGCTCTTGGTTCAGACATTTTTTTGAGATAGTGTGAAATTTGGATTTGAATAGCTGATCAAGATATGATGTGATGAGTTGCGCGCGTCTTGTAGAGAAGAAGTCTGATACGAATTGGTATGTTCCCAAATTTGATCGTTGCGGTTCTGGTGAAAAGTTGTGATTTCAGGCAATTCTTGGTTTGATGAGTCCGCAAGCACAACTATCAAGTGCTATAAAGTAGATCTACTAGCGCGTTTCTCGTGATGGTTCTGTCACTCTGGGAAGAAATCGAATATTTGATGTAAAGTAGAGTCGTAGAGCTACCGCGAGCTATGCTATGATTAATAATTTATCCGGAGATCGGGGCTAGTGATAGTCCGGCTACCGATCGTCCAATGCATGTGAATGGAAATGTGTTTGATAGATGGTATTTACAGATTCATATATTGAGGAACACTCCAATCATCTAAAAGTTTCCTTGTGCATTCGATAATTACTGCATAAAAATGGTTTGTCAAGCCCAGAAATTTGAGATGAGGAATCTGTGTATGTGAACTCCTCTCGCGCAAAAGTACTAACAAGCTATCTAGTCAGCTCTCTTCAATTTCCAATCAGCGCTGCTAGTGCTCCTCCTCCTCATATGTACGAGCGCATACGCACATCAATTATTTCCCAATATTATGGATCGGAATAAGGAAGGGTATGATAGCATTTCCTTTCAACAAAGCTGGAAACTGAAATACTGATGGAAACTAGCACTTTTACTGGGTTGTTCTGGAAGTGTGCGCGGATAGGAGAGCGATTGAGCCCTTATATAAGTGTGTGCTGTGTTGTTATGGCTGTGAGTTGTACTCTGCTTGCCTAGATTGGAGAATTGCTAATGAATGACAACAGGTTTCTCTGTTTGTTGGTAACTAAATATTTGGGAGAGGGGAGTTGCATGGCGTTTGGAGGGAGATGGATTTATGTCAAATCGAGATCTGGATCTCAAAAATATTTGGCATAGGAGGTGTGCTTGGAATGTTAGAAGAGGGTGGCATTTGAGCCAAAATGATATTACATTATACGCATAATCGAACACTATACCAGATTATTCTACCCTCCTGCGCATCCACGCATTCCTTGAAGAAGCTATCCCTTTGCGCCAGTCTCCAGTCTCCAGTCTCCAAATTTCAATAACCAAAACACCTTCGCTAATATCCATTCGAACGCCCATATATAGTATACAACCAAGACAAGTGCCAAAGATGAATGTAAAGACCGTTCCTCGACTCTTCAAGGTCGAGGTTAGAGGCCTTACGTCATGGTTCAAGGCAATGAACTTTGAATACTGGCAGTATCCATAGTTTCATTGTCGCCCCAAATATCTCGACTTTCTTGCTCCACAGATCTCATTGCAGAAGCTACTTCCTCCAGCTTTGCTACCACATCAAGAACTCCTTCATTAACTCTTTGAAAGTACCTATCGTTAGCCTCCCTTCTCTTCCTCGCCAATACAATATCTGCCTTTGTGTCCTCCTCCAATTTACTACCGATCCTCTCTCCGCTTCCACTATGAACCCCACTAGTGGTCGTACTCCTTCCTCCATCCGTTCCAGATGTCGCCGTCATTCCCGGTCCATCTAAAGCACTCTTCCCCTCACTTCCCAATGTCCCACCCCCAATGCCACCTTTACGTCCCTCATCAACTACATCATCCGCTTCGCTCCTAGCCCACGCTTGCGCCAAAGCTATTTGTGTTTTCCGTAATTCCTCTAAAGCTCTACTATGTTCAGGTCCAAATACATGTGTCGCATTTACGGCACTAAGCTCAACTTCTTCTAATGTACTTTGCATTTCAGCCCATAATGCGTCGGTTCTCGCAGCTTGTTTTTGTCCTTCGGAAGGAGCTTTCCCTGCGCGAGGAAGGGAGGTTATGGGAGCTGTATCCATCGGTCCATCGAGATTAGTTCGTAATGGTAATCTTTGGGAACGTTGACGGACAAGGGAATTTCTAGAGGTGGTAGGATATAAGGTTGATGATTGATTGGACTGTACAGGTGCTAGAGCACCTTCTAATGATACGTAAGAGGCATTCTGAGAAGGTGTAGTGAAGAGTACTGGAGGTGGATCACGAATTGGTCGCTTTGGGTTTGATTTTGGTGATTGATCCATATTAGGCCTTGGAACCAAAAAGAAAGTATATGTGTATGGAAGTGATTTGGAGAAGCTGGGAGCTATAAGATAGAAGTTATCGAAGTTCTTATCAGTGATTGTTATCGCCGACAATCTGCACAGATGTAGATGCCTTAAAACAAAATCAGTTCTGACTACTGTCAGGCCACAGTTTATCCTGCCCAGAAATTCATTTGTTCGCTTAGCGCATTTTAGCTTCACGCACTCATTGTGATTTTGAAATTCTTCTCTCCAGCTTTCGCAACGACATATCGACAACTAACCATAACCCATCAAGTCCCGTTATCGCCTTAATTCGGTACATACCCAATTTTTCTACGATTTATACTCTCAATAAATTTCAATCAGCAGCTAATTCGAAATTTCTCAATAGCAATCATGGGTAAAGGAAAGCCAAGAGGTCTCAACGCCGCTCGCAAACTTCAAAACCATCGTCGCGAGCAAAGATGGTCTGATTTGTCCTACAAGAAGCGTGCTTTGGGTACCGCTTTCAAGTCCTCGCCATTCGGAGGTTCCTCCCACGCCAAGGGTATCGTTCTCGAGAAGGTCGGAGTCGAGGCCAAACAACCTAACTCCGCTATCCGAAAGTGTGTCAGAGTCCAGTTGATCAAGAACGGAAAGAAGGTCACTGCTTTCGGTATGTGAATTATTTTATATCATGGGATTCCTGCCAGGTAGTGGAGGATGAATTGAAGATCTGCGACCGAGAGATGATGATTTGAGACATTTGGAGAAATGGGAGAAGTGAAAATGAAGAATAGATATTAACATGATTTTTTTTACAGTTCCTAACGATGGTTGTCTCAACTTTGTCGATGAGAACGACGAGGTCCTCCTCGCTGGTTTCGGTCGTAAGGGAAAGGCCAAGGGAGATATTCCTGGTGTTCGTTTCAAGGTCGTCAAGGTCTCTGGTGTTGGATTGTCTGCTTTGTGGAAGGAGAAGAAGGAGAAGCCAAGATCATAAACGAATATGTTAACGATTTTGCTTCTTGGGGGGAATGGGATATGGTGTTTTGCTGTCGCGACGATCGATGGCTAGGCTCAGAATCTACATATAGAGCATAGTACTTTCACACCTGCAGCATTTGGGAATGAAATACCTCCATTGATCATGATCACCATCAATTTGTCTTTCGGAACGGAATTGGTTCGTGAAAATGGTTCTTGTGTGATGAATACTTGGGGGAGATTGAAGTGGGTTCGAGATGTGGCTGGCTGTTCGTCTCGAGTCGACGTTTGTGGGCTTGGGACGGGTGGCAAAGTGTAATTTGACTTCAGAATTTCCACCCACTCGGTACTCCCAAACGCTCAAGCGCGCAATATGCCATTTTCCTATTGATAATACCTCATCTAATATTTCTCCGCCATAATATCGAAAAGTATCACACAAAAATGCAAAAGAGGCAATTGATATGACACTCCGCTAGCTACCCGGGGATTGCTACCACGGTAATTACTAGGTACTGTATATCTTTTCAAGTGAAATCAATATTTCCAATGTATATTTAGTAGCACACTTACATTCCAACCGTTCCCTCAATGCCTGATAGGTATATTCCTTTCCTATGAGCTTGCTATTTATGTTTATCCTGGCAGATGTCTTCTAGTCAGAAAGATGCCCAATTTATCTTTCTGCATGCCATGATCCTGAGACACGCTCAATGCTACTGCAGACCCATGAGCTCTTTCCAGCCCGCATTCACACACTCGTCATTACTTGAAACCCATCTGCCGGTTGTTTCTTTATGCAGTAAAAAAGAAGATTATCCTTTCGGGTGGTGACGGTTTGATTTAACTACAAAAGAGGAAATAAAAATGCAAAAGCTGCAGGCAAGCCCCACATGCTACAATCATTCTCCGAAAGACTATTCATGTGTAACTGCGCGACTTAATTCTTACAAGTATGTTACACCAACCACACTAGCAGGAGGTCTCCGAGTCAGATCATTGAGGATTGGCGTCATGTTTGTAAAGTCTTGCTATAGCGTCTGCATCCATCAAGCATTTCCTGTTACTACTCTAGTCATGCGGAGTTGGGATGCAAAGCATAGATTGATTGACTAATACTACAAAATAAATTCCAAAATAATAAACTTTATGTGATACGCAGTATCGGTCTCCTCCTTACCCTGCTCTCCATCTAGCCCTCCCAAATCATTATACATTCATCGGAATCACACCTCCTTTCCCTTCCCTCCCCCAATATCTTTTCCCACTACTCCCAAGCATTAACCGCCATAGCCAACGCGGCCACATCCGGATTCCTAATATAATCCACCTCGATCAAGTTCGGTTTTCTTTCTTTCCCTCCCCCCCGTACAAGTCCTTCAAAATTGCTAAACAAAGTCCGCTGCGCCAATACCGCATACCCGAGTTTAGATTTCCACCAATTACCGAGATTGGGCGGTTGAAGAAGGACCCAGGATGATTTATGTATTGGTGCGGGGTTTGTGGAGGTGATGGCGGAAGAGGGTTTGTGTTGAGAGAGGAGGTAAAGTTGGGAGGAGGCTAGTTGTGAAGGAGAGTCAGTGGCGGAGAAGTGCCCGGTTACGGGGAGGCGGGTCGCCGGGACGGGAGTGAAGGGTATTGTGTAGTCGGCGGTAGTGTGGCGTGAGAAGGGGTCAGGCACTGGATTCGGTGGTTAGTTTGAGGCGGTTGGGATTTCCTAGAGGAGAATTGACAGAAATGATAGGCACAAGGGAGTAAAGACGTGAAGATGAAGGCAAATTACGACATAAACGATGCAATGCATTAAGGAGGAGCTAATGATACGAGACTGAATACAGAAGAGAAGACTCTAGAGATTGTAATATTCAAATCGATTTTTAAACTAGGAACTGCAATATCAAAGGACAAGCAATACTTACGAATGCTATTAGGAATTCTAGATGCTTCCCGCTTATCAATAAGGGAAGGAGATGGCTCTTGCGGATTGAGCCAATCTGTGGTGTTCAAGGATGCAAGATATTCATCTGAACTAACAGAATCACAGCCGGCTGAAGATGCTGTCATAGTGGTATTTGCATCTCTTTTCCCCCTCCCATGCCATTTCGAAACTGGTACCGGTGCATCGCAAGGAATCCTCACTAAAACCGTACTCTTACCCCCCTTCTTCACAAAAGTGTCAAAAGGTAAAAGCGACAAATCCCATTCCAATCTCCGTGGTTCCTTCCAGACATTACGAATGCCACTCAATAACGCATAAAACTTCATCCACTCATTCCCATTAAATTTCCTCCATTTGGACGCATTACTTGCATCACGCGATATATCAAGCACAATGAGTTCTCCTGGATGTGCTTTTGTAAATCTATTCACATCATCAATTACACTCTCAATACTCTGACCTGAGGCACCGAACATTCTCCCTGAGGAATATGAACCAAAGTAAGTCATCCATTTCCCTTCGTAAAACACAGGTCGGATATCTAACCAGCGGGCTCCGAAAACTAGTTGCATGAATACAGAATTGGATTGTGTTTGTGTGTTGTGTAAGGTACCTGGCCCAACAAATGAATCGGTTAAGACATTAGAGCCAGCACAGTGGGCCATGGGCATACTGATTTGACGGAGAGGTCTTGAGGAGAGAGTGGAAAAAGTGCTTTGCATCCAGCCGATTGGAGGGTTAGAGCTGACATAGGGGGATGAGATACCATTTCCTGCGAGGATGAACGGATGCGGGTGCTTTTTGCTATAAACCAGGTCGATGACTGATTTTTTGGGATTGGTGAGAGAGGAGAGATTTTCATGATAGACAACCTCGATCTTGGTTGGATTCTGACGGGCTCGAACAGTAAAGGATTCGGGGGATGAAGGATTGTCGATACGATATGTTGCTTCAGCCTTTGCGTTCCGTAGATATAGAATCCATGAAATGCAGGATTCGGCGCTGGTACCTGTGGTAACTTGTTAGAATTGGGAACTGGGCGTGAGGAATAGGACGTGACTTGAATACCGGATGGAATGGTGGCATTGGGAAACCATTTCATGTGCTTGGTTTCATTAGATACCAAGTGCCAGTCGTATGGTGTTCCATTGACGAGTTCTACATATGCTTTTGATGCTGCAAGAACCGTAGGTAGCAGAAGCAGTAGGACTGCAAATGCATGTAGGGCAGAATTAAACATTATAGAGAGCATACAAGTGGAGACTATAATTCCTGAGATGCACAAATGCGTACGGACCCAATATCATGTAGAACTCACAATGTAGATGATTCACAAGACATGAAGACGAAGGAGACAGAATGCACAAATTGGGGATTTGCTAAAGTGTCAACATTGGCAACCCCAAGTTGTGTGGGAGGTGTTAACGTCATGATTGACAATTTAGTGTACTGTCTAAAAAAGATCGCCTACCAAACTGAAAATAGTGGACACCACATAATTTTTCTCGAGAACATCATACGTCTTATCGATTGCACCCGCATGTTGGGGACAGCAATGTAGACATGAATTGTGTTTGTAAAAGACATGGCCGGTAGCGGTCAAAAATGTATGACAGCAATACATATAAAAAAGCCTCCAAAGTTTGAGTGTAAATTTGTGAGATTGTCTTGCGGACACACCTAGTACGTCATTAATCGTCATGCCCTAATAAATGGTACAAAGTTTGCAAGTTCAGGCGAAACAATACATTCGAAACGAACTTTGAATTGATACTTTGCTTACTCGTAAATAGAAGCCAAGGAACTTTCTATCGACAAGTTTGTCCTTATTTCTTAATGTTCATGTTCTTTTCGCTGCTCCCCGGTATGAGTTGCCCGAAAAGAAAAAAACGGTGAGATTGGTGGGAAAAGTCAGATAATAGCAAAGTTTGGTTGCTTCGTAAAGTAGACAAATCATGTTGAAGCATCTCTGCAGAACAAAGTTTTCCATTGGAAAATGTCTTATCCTATCCATAAAATGGAAAATGCTGAAGAAGGAATATCAGACTCACGTGCCTTGCACATGATCGGAGACACTAGCTCCATGTTTAAACCTTCCGCAGTCCCAGAAGGAAACTTCAATCAAGGAGAATGGGTTCTGAAACATGTCATTTTACTGCCTGATGATATGTGTCATCCACAGAGTATAAAGGATGACATGAAAAACCAATCAACGCAATCACGACGACATGAACTTAAAAGATCCTACAAACGTTAAAAAAAGGTCAAAGATTCATGGAATCCTATTTGATGCGATTCATGAGCAGATCATACTTTGTCTCTACCAAGCCTACTCGGCAAATCTAGAGCCCTTTGGCAGCAACGTGAAAAGGTGCCTAGTGTCAGCTCCTTAGCTGACACTAAGCGCTTCTTCTCAAGCCTGAGCGGCTGAGTTGAGGTCTAGTGTAGGAAGATACCATTAGTGCAGCTTCACTAAAGCAAAGCATAAAATTGTTGGAGCGTGGCAAGGCGGCTGGAACCCTGTGGCTCGCGTACGCCTTTCCCCTTTTAGGATGTAAGGTTCACACTAGCAATTAATGTCTGTTCATCAAATTTGAAGTAGGAAGATCAAATAAGCTTTTTGACACCCCTAGAAAAAACCACCTCTGGCATCTTATGATGGCGGTCCCTCAAATGTACATGTGTGACGTGTCAAGGCCTGCTCTTCCAAGTTCAGGTGCACCGTGTATGACATCGACGACACGAACATGTGTAGAGGATTCGCTCAAACAGTGGAATGAGGCCGCAAATCTCGGTCTTATGTGGACTATTACTTGTAAGTAGAGTTTGTTTCAAGGCAAATACATCGAAATTTCCAGAAATGACTTGAATCTCAACTCCGTCGCAACCGATTTAAGCGATTCGTCGGCTTCATCAATGTTTTGTATCTTTTTTGTACAATATGAGGCTCCACTGATCTCCCCGTCGCGGAGATCAGTAATCATGACAAAATATTTGGCAAGCAAATACCTATACTCGGGGACCTAAACCTGCAATTGGATAACAAAATTTAGAACAAAGTTTAATAAATTGATCTTGACGAAAAAGTAAGATTTTTGCTTTTGAATCCATCACTCATACATGGACTGGTGGGGTGAGCTCTCCAACTCGCGCGTAGTTGCTGGCCACGATGATTGCATGCAATCATTTTGTCTTTCTTTCGAGCTGACCGAAGAGAACCCGCCCCCCCAAATCGAAGTCCAACCTACATACTTATTATTTGGACTTCAGATGACATAGTAAATTTGAGAAAGTCGGCCGACAAAAGGTGGGCTCGAGATAGGGCTTGGGAATTAAGCGGATGACAAATGAGCTACCATCAAGTCATTGCGTACTCCGTACGCGTACATATTTCATATGAACCAACCTAGTGGAGATCTGTCTCTTTCAGGATTTGGAAACTGTTCATTTAGTGCTGAGTATGTATTGCCGGGACTGTCAGCAAGGCAGCTCGGCAGTATTATTTGCGTGCAACAACTAATCAAGAGCTGAGCACGTGCTGACGGCGAGTCAGGGGCACAAAGTTAAACTTTGCACTTGTCGCACCGCTCGGTTACAGACATCCACGACTCTACGCGAAGAAGTTTTGGACATTCTGAGACTAGGATCGGAACCTTGTCCCGAGAAGTTTAAAAGATTGCATTGGAATCTGTACCGTATGTTTTGCATTGCATGTTGAATTAGGATTCACTAGTTGACACCTGTGAACATGAGGCTGACTGTTGGAAGTAATCAAACAGGCACCAAAATTCGCTACTGAATGAAAGGGTTCTTCCCAGTAAAATATTGCGTAGTATTTACCAGGAGTGCGACGTGCGTGCATCAAACGGCTTCTTTCTTATCAGACCAGCGGACATAACAAGTGCCGGGTTTAAAATAATATGGAGATTAAATACATGAAGCACTCAAGGGGCGGAGATATGTCAAAAAGAAGTAAGGGAGGGTCGCTGACCTCCAAAAAGTGCGGGGCGCGGGAGGGGGCCAACCTTTGGATGATGCTCCCTGACTCCTGAGCTCCTCTGCAGCGCGGAAGTATTCCACCAATCAATGGGTCGATCAATCAGAAAGTCTGGATTTGGCTGCCTGTCGTGTGGCTACAAATCCGAGTTTCCTCGAAATCTCCGAAATTTGTGGCTAGTGTGTCAAGGGCGAATTTTTGAATTTTGATTTACAGATGCTTCACGAACTGCAAGTCGATAGATCGACCATACGACCCTTGAACACATGAAGGGAAGGGAAGAGCCACAGTACCCTTGAACATATGAAGGGAATTGTGAAGGGAGGGGACGGCCAAGAGAGCCAAGATGATAAAAGTTCTGGGCAAGGAAAATGCATGTCACTGCACTCTTCTGAATGAGCGGGTGCTGCGGATATAGCGGACGTATGACAAGGTCTGTCCTGTTCTGTGATCCGGAATGGAAATGAGGAGATTGTTGTTTGATTAGAGTTCTAGAAATCCGGGAGCACTTCTCAATGCATCACGGAGATGGAAAGAATACGGGAAAGAATAGCGAATGCATGAGCCGAGAAGACGGAGATCATCATTTGGATCTTGATACAAACGATCGTTCAAACACCAAACGCATTGTTGTGACTTGGAATGTAAATTCCAAGAGTATACTCCGAGTCCGAAGCTATCGTCGGATCCGAGGCATAATTTTTTAATCTTGTGGATGGGGGGAGGGGGAAGAGAATTGAGTTTGCTCCAACATTTTGGTGATGTGGCGAGAACGATACTTTCCTTTGAAATCCAGACGTGAAAACTCAATAGAGTATTTATCTAGTAATTGGAAAAATTCTGTCGTTGTTGAAAAAGTTAACCTTCAGCCAATAAATACCTAAGTCAGCACGAGACATTGACCTTATGCCTTGACTGTTCCTGATTCTGGGATTGCTTATGGTTGAGCAGATGTTTTCTCAAGTCGGTGGCGCCATTCCTCGTGACCCATATTGACCCAGTATCGAAATCCGATATTGAACAGTACTGGATGTGCACTATTCGTCCCAACGGTGCATCTGTGAACCCCCCTCGCCCCCTCAGCCCCCTAATCTTAAAACGGCTTACGAGTTATGTTATAGCTTTGAATATCTGTTCATTGATCGGTCATGGATTGATTCATGGATGGAAACTCTCTTTTAATTCAAATCTGGTGAAGAGAGCCATGAAGAGGTTGATGTGCGAAGAGCGAAGCGCGAGATGATCTGAAATCGCAGGGGAGACGATTATACTTTATTTGTTCCCCATTCGCTTAGCAGCAGACTATGGCTGAAGTGGCAGTTGCTCCGTGCTTCTGAGGAAGCTATTAATCATGCTAAAATTATACAGCTCTAATTTTCGAAGTGGTTTCCAAATTTCTAATATATGTCGTTCTTTTCGGTTATAGAGTTCTGCACTCCGTCTTAGCCTAGGGAATTCCATGCTGTTGCTTCTTTTGCCACTAGAACACATCGGAGCATCGTTTAGCATGAATGTCTGGCCGCCGGGATAAAGTCTCCGATGAGTCAATGTCATATCAAATTTTATATTGAGATATCTCAATCAGTGTTGGATTTATGTAAGGATTGCAGTCAGCCAACCAAGGACGTGTTGTACGTTGAGGATCGAGATCTGATTATTAGCAGATTGTGCAGTAGGATTTAGGCGTTGTGCTCCGGTCTTGCATTCCTGGTCTAGATTACTAAATTAGGGTCTTTTTGTAGCTCTGCTGCATCTAAACCCTATCATCTAGTCAAACCTTACATACAACAAAGACCTCGGTGCTGGAATGGTGGTGGTGGACAAAAGCCGTAGGTTCACATCGATGGGCCAGTCACCAGGACACAGTAGCCGGGTAAATCTATGGGAATGCTAAGAGACAGGTGTATGCAAAAACCTTGGTGTCAGAGTTTACTTTTACGGTCGGTACGCGGGAGAAACGAGATGAATTCGATTCAAGCAAATATCGCAATTTTGCATAAGACGTTTAACTGTTTAACTTTGGGTCGAAACTCCATATTTACTGACTCGACGAATCGACCTATTAGTTTAAATTTGGTCTGAAAAAATGATGATGTTCTGATTCCCTGTTGTCCCCAGGGCCCAGGAGCTTTGATATTTGACTCCACAAGCACTTACAAGCATTTTCTTCCTGTGACAGAGCGCGGAAATGTTCCAATTTAATTGGATCTTATACTTTCCACGATACCAGGGTTCAATGTCTGTAATAAGATTTTGGAGACCTATCAGGCGCAAGTCATGAACTTATACTTTGGAATCTTACTATATAGGACACAACCTCTTCAAGCCAGTCTCTCTCTGTTTCTGCTTCACTCTTTCCCATAGAATTTCCCTTACCATTCCATATCGACATCATATCGAATCCACTCCTTTGAGATCACTCGATAAAACCATTCCGTTTACTACATATTACTCCGTCACCATGCCTTTCATTCAAGACTCGCACCTTCCTCTTTCGTCGTTTGCTAAGACGCACCTCGATAACCCGGATCATTTCGACCCCTCCTTATCGCTCCATACGATTATGAACGGCCATTTAACCAGCCAAGAGGCGTATAGACAAGCTTCTGTCGGCACTCTTTCAGTATCTCAAGCTTTGGAGATTGCTCGAGACAGCGAGGAAGAAATCAGAGATCCAATCGTCATCGGTGTCTTGGAAGTTGCAATCAACAATATCTGGAGGAATCTACAAGAAGAACCCACCACATATGTCATGACCCGCGAAGAATTCGGCGTCTTCAATTACTTCCAAAATCGATTCCAAGGGGTTGAGCTCGCAACAGACGCGCGAAAGAGATATTGGGATTCCCAGCACAGTTGAGAGGTGCCACACTCGACGGTGCCACAGTGGCTCAATTGATTATCGATTTACTGCACCCTCATCCTTACCTTGTCTAACCCACCCTTGTTCCCCGGTGGATCGTTTCCAAGTTCAGAAGTTACCATGTCAGCCGGAACAGAAAATCTGTTTGACTCAAAGGGAGACACTTATGTTGGGGATCACTTTCGGCCGATTGTCACCAAATGTGAGCCCGACAACAAAAATCGAAAAACAATCAAAAATATCAAAATACTCCTTATCTTGTTCAGCTGCGGTCTGTCATTGATATGGCTTTTACGAGCATGCTTTTTAGAAGAGGTGGTGGGTATTTCACCAAAATCCAACTTGGTCAAATATTCTGCTACACCAGCACCCTCTGCTACTCCCACGTCCGCAGTACTTGAAGTATTTCAGGTCTATCAACCGGTACTCATCCCACCTGGCGTGTCTGATGAGACAGCATCATATGATGGGGTGGAGGAGACGTCGATAATCGCGTCAACAAATGTTGCTACAAGCTGCAAGGTTGTTTTGATGGAACATACTTTTGGCTACAGCTATGGCATCCCATTTGTTGGTATGGAATTCCAATGCACAATCTTACAATTACCAATCAGCTAATGATCTTATAGGCAATTATACGCCGCCTAGCTGCACCTTTAATAGAGTTGTTGTGAATTTTACAGTTACTTCAAGTGGCCGTCAATTCGATCGACTTGCAATAATGTATCTTGGAGACTCTGAAGTTTGGAGAACATCCACCGCAGAACCAACTACGGCTGGAATTAGATGGGAATATCTTAAGGATATGACGGAGTATATTTATTTTTGGAACTCCCCCCAAACACTCATTTTCGATCTTGGAAATCTGATCGATAGCACCTATACTGGATATTACTACACCACGCTTACAGCTACCTTTTTCACGAGCCAAGAAACCGTCGAGCCGGCTGATCTGATTCTTCCAATCTCCGCAAGGCACGGTGCAGAAGATGCTGTGAGTGTTTTCACATTACCAGGTGATAACGCCACAAATACCATTAGCTTCCCACAGAATGCCAATCGTGCCGTCTTCTCTATCTCGGCATGTGGTCAATCAACTGAGGAATTTTGGTGGGGCAACGTGCTCCAGTCAGACGTCGCAACATTTGAGGATTACGATGGAACACTTTATGGATACTCACCATTTCGTGAAGTCCAGGTTTTGATCGATGGTCAATTAGCCGGTGTGCAATGGCCATTTCCAGTGGTCTTTACTGGTGGTATCGTACCAGGACTTTGGAGACCAATCGTAGGAATTGATACTTTCGACCTACGTGAACACGAGATTGATATCACACCTTGGCTTCCTGTCCTCTGTGACGGATCTGAACATACTTTTGAGATCCGAGTTGCAGGTATTGTAGACAATGGTGAGGGAAGCGGTACCCTCATTGATACAGTAGGTAGTTACTGGCTCGTCACTGGCAAAATCTTCATATGGCTCGACTCCAATGACTCAGTCACTACCGGTACTACACCCACACTCTCGCTTCCAGCTCCTATCATCACAACTTCACAGCTCCTCACTCAAAATGCAACCGGTGCAAACGAAACACTCAACTATACAACCAACGTCCAGCGTTCGCTCTCTATTTCATCCACCGTCGTTACGGAAAATGGCACCTCAATTTCAACATGGACTCAGGAATTGAGCGCTCTGAACTATGGTCAATACACCGCTTTCGGTGCCATCCAAATAAACAACGCAACAACCCATGGCATCGATACCTCCATATTAGGAAGTACCACAAAATATAAGTCCGAATACACATACCCCGTCTGGGTGAACACAACCTATCTAGTCCTTTCCTCCACAAACTTCACCCTTGACGCCGTCATAACCCGCGGTCTAGACCTCCTCATCTCCGGAGCCTCAGTCTTTCCATCCGGACTTCAACCGTTTGCTTATCTCCCATCCGCTGCTTCTCTCATTTCCGGGTTCTCGAGAACCCGCCTCTCAACTACCCAAAGTGGATCTGCTCATTACTTGGGTACATCAGCCGGCAGTTCCGGATATGGACGCACGAGTCAGACTTTTGAATTTGGTGGCTTGGACGTTGACAACGATGCGATTGATACGGAATTGTATTACCGAGATGTGGAGGCAGTCAATTCAACGATTGTTTATGATGAGGAACGATTGGTCGGTGTGGAGATTGGGAAATACACAAATGGTAGACCTGGTGGGGCATATCTGAGTAAGGGTGTGATGAGTGCCAAAGAGGCAATTGGAAGGGGAAAGGGAAGCCCAAAGCAGATGCTTGTGAGTGGGGGGTCTTAGATTGATGGTTCGACTGAAATGGAAGTGGGGTGGAGTGTGAGGTGGGGGCGATAAGAGGAAAGGCAGGATGACGAAAGGGCTATGAAGTCATACTCGTTAGCTAGTTTACTTCATGTCGCTCATTTGGAATTAGACCTTCGCATGTGCTTGGCGACTTGGTTCTTGACTTTGTCATTTGAAGCATCTTTATGTTGCTGGGGGATTGGGTTGGTTTCGGTTGTTGTATATACTTTCTGGCTGCTTAGTTAGGTACATAAATCATCATAACCTTTTACATTATATATTACTTTTTATGCAAAGAGTGCCTGTTACCTCGTGACTATGTGAGATTGAATATCGAATATGTCCCTTATACAGCCAAGCAATGAGCATGTCGAAGTTCAAGACACGGCCCTCAGCTGCAATGACTGTCATGAAAATTGTAGGTGGAAGATTATGTATACATAGATCTTCAGGTCATCATCCTTAAGTTGATATTCCAAATCCGTAGCTGAGATCACTTTAGATTGATGAAGTTCAACCTTTGGTATACGTATGTATTCAAACCTTATATATACCAGTGTCAAACAACTCCAAGACTCCAGATACATATTCACATCCTACTAGAAGTATCTCAGATGTTTATATCCGCAGGAAAAGTAATGCATAAGCCGTGGTGATGTCTGGTATTGAAAAATGGCTCGCTTTTGATAGGAACTGGCAAGAGCGAGGGGGTTCTTTTGTTGATGATGTTTGTTTCTTCGTGGCAATAGCTATGTGTCTACACACTTCGACTCGACGAGGCAGTCGCATACCGACTGTATCGATTTTATCACTAGTTAGAAGAATATTTCTCGTCTTGTCTCAGCATAGTATGATTTTTGCTGTGAACAACAACATTTATTCTTTTTGACATCTAATTATTATACCTGGTAGACTATTCTAGCTATTGTTTCTTGGTCGTCCTATCGCCATTGATATTGATACTAGCATTGTCATCCTCTTCCAAAATATCCGATTCGCACTTCTCAAAGACGTTCTTGACTTTCGTCTGATCTTACTGCCGTAGTCATGGGTCAACTTATGCACGATCCATCGCTCTGCGAAAGAGCCAAGCGATGCATTTTCAATAAGGAAGATTGTTCAAGTTTGCAACATGATCGAAAGCATGTTCGTTTCAGCAGTGAAGATGAAGGACCACCTGTGGACGGGTCTGTTAGTCCAACTGCTCCCAGACAAGATGCCATCGATCTAGATGCCCCAAACCCATCTCCCAGACAAGATGCCATCGATCTAGATGCCCCAAACCCATCTCCCAGACAAGATGCCATCGATCTGGATGCCCCAAACCCATCTCCCAATGTTGGACCATACCCAAATTTCACTGGTTATGACTTTGTCCCTATTCCAGATTCTGACCGTCAAGATATTGCTGATCAAGGTTTCCCGTACAGATCTCGCAGTTATGCATTTGTTCCAAATCCAATTGTCCCAAACAGACCTCGCACTTATACAGTTATTGAAAATCCAATTTTCCCCGTTCAAGCTGTCCCAAACAGGCCTCGCACTTATACAGTTGTTGGAAATCAAATTGTCCCCGATCAAGATGTCTCAACCCCATCTCCCTCAGAGCAAGCTATCTCCAACTCTCGGCACACTCCAACTGTTGATGAAATCAACGAAGCTGCCGCCGATATTGAACTCGTCGATGAATTTGCCACTGTGTTAGCTGTAGCCAGTCAAATTCCCCTCCATCAAGCTGCCGCCATTCAGAGGCCGGTCAGATTTACAGTCAACCAATCAATGGCACCTTCCCCCAGTCTTCTCTTTCTTCAGGCAACGGAATTGAATCAACAAAGTGAATTATTGAGCGGGTGGGAACCTTCGGAGTATGCCGATATCAGGATAAATGAGACCTCTTTCACACTTGGGGATGACTCAGATAATCAACCATTAACCGCTAATCAAACTGCTACTCCTTTGAATCAAGCTGCCGCCGACCAAGCTCTCGTCAATCGAACTGCCTTAGAGCTAGCTGCCACGCGTTATTTTCCCGGCGCCGACATTCAAGTAACCGCGGCTTTTTTCGTGGTGCTCTACTCTGTGATGTTTCGCGCAGGTGGAATTCCACGTGAAACGGTGAGACGTTGGATTCAATCGGGTAATGCCCGCTTGCCCATAAAATTTGAAGCTTCAAGACTTGCAAATGTATTACCTGAGCGTCGGAATGGGGTACAAACCGCCACACGACTGGCGTTGCCTTTTCGATCAGCGGAAGCTATAGAAAATGAGTTCCAGGGTAGGATGCAACTAGAGCAACAGTCAATATCGTTGTCTCAGCAAGAGCAGCTGAATGGTTCCAGCCTGCGCCACAGTCGGGGGGCATTTGGGGCCGTTGAACGATTAAATGACGAATATCGCGACTCTGATGCTACAACTGCGATTCCTTACCGCGAGTTTCTACGTGCATCTACAAACGAAGTAATGTATAATCGAATGGTGAGAGATTATCGCTCGAGAAGTCAAGGATCTCGTCCAAGGATGGATGGTGCGTCTTCTGACGAGGACCGCCGCATGCAGTTGACTATTCGTGGGCGAAGGAATGCCATTCAATTCGGAGTTAATGCATTATATCCAGGTAACAATGTCACTGTTACTTATTCTGGACCTCCAGATGTTGATAATTCATAGGTACTTTAAGGCAGTCGGTGAAC
The DNA here is from genome assembly GCA_014898285.1 of Botrytis aclada. NCBI lineage: Eukaryota > Fungi > Ascomycota > Leotiomycetes > Helotiales > Sclerotiniaceae > Botrytis > Botrytis aclada. Next base: position 623,855 of record RCSV01000013.1, read on the forward strand.
TATCAGGGTACAATCGGCGACGGTTCAACAGATAGGAGGACTTCATTTCCATAAAGTACGTGGAAAGCCTTGACATTGAATGGATGACTTTTTGAACATCTTGTTCAATTTGATGATCGATACTGACAAAAGCGATAGGTAGCAGACAGGAATGTTAGGGATTAAGAATTTTAAGGGTCACATCTGGAAATTGGACATAATTTTCCTCGGTGTTAGGAAATCAGCGTGGGAATATCGTCTGCACTAGCAATCCATTTCGATATTGATGGAATTCTGTAGCGTTACGACATCATTGAAGAGAGATTGTGTGCACTCGCAGCACAATTTCTGCACAGCTAATGATACTTAATATGAGTAATTTTTACTTCGTCTTGCTTCGATACAACTGCAAACGCGTGAGATCGCCGCCCCTGATGAGATGTCCATTTTCCATATGCAGAAACAAGAGCCATACTTTTCTTGTATCAATACTGACCTCATGGTATTTTGAGTTCTGTGATTTGAGACGAGTGAGTATACATATTGAGTATACATTAGGCACTTGATCCAAAGGAATGCATTGGTGGGAGTGAGTCTCGAGATGTATCTCAAGTATAGATTCACAGATGAGTATCAAAAGCGACAGCACCTTCATATTTTGCCTTTTGAGCCTCTGATAATAAGATTTCATCAAGAGATTATCTATATTCATCATCCTGAAGAGAACTGTAATTTGAGAGTTGGTTCAGATTCAATGTCAACGGAGAGTCATTTTAAAACGTTTTTTCATTTTTACAGGCTAGCTCTTCGGTCAATTGCGAGAAATATCAACTGTATTTGTCATCAACAAATCCCCAATGACATCTTATCGCATCAAGCACCCAACATTACCCCTCCAAAAGCTCCCATAAAATTTTCCCCTCCCACCCCAAAAACCCCTCCTTCCTAGCCACAACAATGCGACTCCAACATCTCTCGGATTTCAAGCCCCAAGCCGCGACTCGCGCATGGGCATCTATTCCCAATCCCAACGGACTGCCTCTCATCGCAACAGCTACTTCTGATAAATCGGTTCGAGTCTATTCGCTCAATAACTTCACATTGCATTCGACATTGGAAGGGGGCCATGAGAGAAGTGTGAGATCTGCGGCGTGGAAACCGGGGGTTAGGAGAGATGGTGCGTTGACGATTGCGACGGGGAGTTTTGATGCGACGATGGGGATTTGGAGACGGAAGGAAGATGCGGGGAATGGTAATGGTAATGATGGTGGGGATGGACCATTGGAGATAGAGATTGGAGCGGATGGGGAGGTGAATAAAGGAGCGCAATTGAGAAGAGGAGGAGAAGATGAGGAGGATGAGGGGGATGATTGGGAATTTTCAATTGTGTTGGAGGGACATGATTCGGAGATTAAAAATGTGGCCTATTCGCCCAGTGGACAATGGTTGGCTTCTTGTTCGAGAGATAAGACGATTTGGATTTGGGAAGAAATAGGAGAGGAAGGTGAAGATGAATTCGAAACCGTTGCAGTCTTGCAAGATCACAAGGCAGATGTTAAATGTGTTTGTTGGAGAAAAGACGATGGTAATGGAGAAGTTCTTGCAAGTGGTAGTTATGACGATACGATTTTACTATCCCGGGAAGATGGCGAGGGAGACTGGGAGACCGTTGCTACATTAGAGGGTCACGAAGGCACTGTATGGAATTTAGATTGGGAGCCCGAAGTTCTCATGAAGACGGAGTCTCGCGACGAATCCTCCGCGCCAGCTACCCCACGACTCCTCTCCTCATCCGCAGACATGAGCATCCGCATCTGGTCCAAAGTCCCCACGCCACCACCCCAAAACAAACCCTCCTATTTCAACCCCGGCATCCCCAGTACCATGCGGCCCGGCCCCGAAAACGAGACCTGGGAATGCACAGCCACGCTTCCCAAAGTCCACGATCTGCCCATCTACAGCATTAGCTGGAGTAAACAAACCGGCCGCATAGTATCCACCGGCGGAGACGGCAAAATCGCCATCTACGAGGAACAAACCAAGGGACGAAATAGTGTAGGTGGTACGATTGAGAAGGAATGGACCGTCCTCACTGTTCTAGAAGGTGCTCATGGTCCTTATGAAATCAACCATGTTACGTGGTGTCAGCGATTCGACAATGGCAAGAAAAGCCCAGATGAAGAAATGGTTATTACGACGGGTGATGATGGACTTACGAAAGCATGGAGTATTGAAGAAACTGGGGAAGAAAGTAAAGGAGATGCATAATGGTACGAATAATGGGCAGGTTGTTTTTGATGAAGATCTCATGGGTTGGTTGGTATTAAATCATCGGGTCAGTTATAAAAATACTTACGGCGAGTTAGTTATAAGCATAGCGTTCGGCGTTGTATAGGTAGGGTTAGATTTGCTGGGAATGATCATAAATGCATATACACAAAATGTAAATAGCTTTTATGTCTACCTAGATACCAGGAAAACATTTGCACAGCTTGTTATGCATGTGTGTGTGTGTATGCAATGTTAATAGAACTCGTAGAATACACGAAATTCTTTTGGGGGGATTTTTTTCTCAAATCTTTTATACTAACTAGCATCTCATTCCTATCTAATAAGCAGGCAATTATCACAAATTAAATTAAACTGACTATTTACAAAGTATCATAGTCGTAAGTAAGTAAGTGAGTAGAGTAGAGTAGAGTAGAGTAGAGAATCGAAATTAACAAAACCAAAGAAAAGAAAAGAAAAGAAAAGAAAAGAAAAGAAAAGAAAAGAAAAGAAAAGAAAAGATGAGTATCTTCACAGTAACTAAAAACCCCAATACTTCCGATAGCTAGCTAACTTATCCCAAATAACGAAGGGAACCCAAGGGAATTGCTGTGTTGGCGCTTGGGAAAGGAGGATGGGCAGAAAAGGAAAGGAAAGGAAAGGAAAGAGAAGAGATGCGTGGACTCGTCATTGTCGTCATCCAATACAAACAGCGAGATCCGATCCAAATAATATAAACAACAATAGCTCAATAGCTCAATCGATCGATCATGTCCAGAATCGACATCCAGATTTCTATCCCGTTCCATTCCACGTATATCACAGCACAGCACACCATAGCACTTCACAGCACACTCATCATCCCACTACCCAAATCTCCATTCCCCATCGTCTTCTTTCTTTCTTTCTTTCTTTCTTTCTTTCTTCCCTCTTCTCCCACAGCCAGCCCACAGCCCACATACCCACCTACCCCCTCCCCAACCCCGCATGCGGCACCCCGACGCCCCCGCCAATCCTCCACCACAAAAAATTCTCCACCGTCTTCCTGACCAGCGCCCTCGCCTTCCTCACCCGCATCCCCTTTTTCAAGCGGCGAAAACTTTCTGGTAGGATTTTCCCATGCGGATCGCGCGCGTTCGCTGGCTCCCACCACTCTGGTTCTCTTGTGCAGCGGTGCAGGATTGTAGAGACGGTGGAGGGCGTAAAGAGGGTGTGGGGTGGGAATCGGATTGGTGGTGGTGTTGTTGTTGTTGTTGTGTTGGGGGGTGGGTTTTGGGGGGTGGGGAGGGGGAGAGGAGGTTGAGAAGAAGGAGCGGAATCAGCGCAGAGAGGATGACGATCACCAGTTCGTGTAGTGCTTCCCACCGGATGTAAATACTCCATCGGTTTTGCCACCAAAACAGAAGAAGATGTGTAATCCAGCGGGGGCCACCAATTGGAACTCGAATGATAGAGAAATTTCTCGTCGAGCGACTGCATCACACATGCGATACGATCCGCGCTTAAGCCGTGGCCGTGCAGATACAGAATGAGGGATTGCGCGGGGGGCACCGCATATGCGGATCCCGGGCGCGTGAGATCGACGTAGGAGGTGTTGGAGTTGCTGGAGGAGGTGGAGCTTGGTGGGGCGGGGATCTTGGATTTGCGGGGCTTGAGACGGAGGAGGGGGAGGGGGATGTGTTTGGATTTGGGTTTGGGTTTGAGGGGGGTTTGGGAAAGGGTCGTTTTGGAGCGTGTGCTTTTGGTATTGTGGCTGGGGGGTTTGTTCTGGGGGAGGGAGGATTTTTCTTTCTGCTTGTGGTTGTTGAGTTTGGCGATGTTGGCGGTGGAGAGGGAGGGTTTGCGGAGGGAGCTGGTGCTTTTGAATCCGGGTTTCGAAAAGGTTTCGCATGATGCGTCTTCGGGCGTAGGGGGAAGAGATCTATTCTTAGCGAAAGCTCGGGAGAGAGATTTCACAGTGGGAACGAAAGATTTGGCGGTTCTTGAAGACTTTGTAGGCGACGGAACGGGTGTTAATGAACCTGTCGACGATCTCGATTTCGCATCGCTTGATGATCTTCGTGATGAGGGAACAGGATCCAAATAGCTCATTATCACCATTTCCGCAGTTGGATCATGAGGTTTGTGAGTTTCTTCGTGCACGGAATACCCGAGTATATCTTCCATGAAATCCGCATCCCAGGACGATGGACGCGCATGTCCTCTTTCCGAAGGTGCAATGCCGATTGTTGTGCAATCATTAGCTGCTTCGTAGGGAGGGTAGAGTTGGAATGCATGGGGTGCAAATTTCGATGTACCGATTGCGTAGTCTTCTTGACATTCCGTACCGTGGTATGAGGAGTTACCGAAAGAATAATTGGCCGATACTCCATCGTCGCTTTCGTAGTCTGCGTCGTCGTCGGTATCGTACGGTTCTTCGCTGATGAGACTATCTGCATTAGAAGGCGCAAACATGTCTTGACCCAATCTGCTGTTGAAGGTGTAGCTACGTGCCATGCGTCCTCGAAGACTGTCATTGATGCGGACGTTGGTGTTGGCGCCAGTGCGATGATCACCAGTGATGCCATATCCTTCGACAATCGAACCCGCATAATCTCCTTCTTCGGATCCATCGCCCGATCTATTGCTCAGAGATACTTCAGAAGGACGGCGAGAGACTCGATCCGCCTCGGAACCTGTGGATTCTGTCGGATCGAAATCTCTTGCAACCTCCTGACCTTTTTCATCATCGTAGAAAAACCCATCACTATCATATTCGTTCGGACTTCCAATCTTACCATCCTCATCAGAACATCTCCGTCGATCTCTCTCCTCACACCCATCATGCTCTCTCTCACAGCCCTCCAATCTAAACCTCAACTCCAATTCCTTCAAGTCCGGAATCTCCAATCCACGCACCTCTCTCCTATTGACCCCATTCAGACCCACATCATTCGGTTCAAACAGCGGCACCCCAAAATAATCCGAATAATTACTCTTAACATCAAACACTGGGCCCATTCTCCAATCTCCCGCTGCAACAATATGAAAATGTCTCTGCATCTTCGTCATATCTTCCCAGTCATGAGCCCAGCCCGGCATGCCCAGAAGATCAAACAAATTTTTATGTTTCGGTTCCGGTCCCTGTTCATCATCATCATCATCAACATCATCATCTTCCACCTCCATAATCGTAACAACATCCCCATCATCACCAACCACACTTCCAGCTCTCGAAGTAGGAGGATTCACATACCCCTCGGGAATAAAATCAAAAGGCACCCGAATCTCCGCCCCACACAATCTCTTCAACTCCCTCGTCGTCAACGCAACAACATGTTCAGGATCCGCTTCCTCGGTGCTATCCGCCCACTCACTCACTTCCTGATACCGATCATAAGCCAAATACGGATTATCGGTCTCGGGATTATACCCGGGGATTTCCGCGCCGTACGCCGCCGGATTCTGATAGAAGCGTCGCGCATGCTTATGATACACGGTATCCGACGAAATATTATCCCAGATGAGCGAGAACGAACCGCGAGAACTATAATGGCGTAATCGCAGCGACGGAGATCGTGAGCGCGCTTCGTGCGGCCCCAGAGTCGAAACGACGGATTCCGAGCCGGATCTTCTTAAATTTTTACCGGAAGCATTATGCGTATTCTTACTCGGATTAAATTGTTCGGGGTCGAATCTGGGGAAATCGTGGATCTCGGGGTTGCGTCGTGGGCCAATGAATGGTCTGGCGCCATCTCTGGGTTCCATGATATCCTCGTCGCCTTGAAAACTCATGTTGAGACTTTCTCCTTCCTCAAAAGAAGAATGCTGGTCTGGGAATCCACTCCCATCCATTTGCGCTCCAAGCATGACGTGGTCATCTTTTGCAGGTCGGATTGTCTGCGATGAGTGACCTGAGTTGTTACTCCGTCTGCTGAGACTTCGAGCAAAGTTCCATCCCTTGCTTTTTGTAGAACCTGGACTGCCGTCGCTTCCTCTTTCTCTGTCTCTGCTTCTACCGATTGATAGACTTCTCTTGGAAAGACTTCTTGCAAGCCCGCTCCTAGTCTCACGAGACCAGTAATCCTTGTTCTCGGCCTGCGAATCCCAAGTCGCGTGTAAATCATGACTAGCACTAGCACTCCTTCCTCTCTCGCGCGGACCATTTTCTTCAGAACCAGATGATGGAGCAGGCGCATGCGAGTAAGCAATAGTGACTCCAGAAGAATTGTGTTCGGCTTCTTCAGAACAATCCATTTCGCTGACTTGGTACTCGTCATCATGCCCAAGTGATTCATTGCGCTTTTCCAAGTCATCCGCATGCATGGTTGACATGCTTGAGACGGTTGAGATGCTCGTTGTGCTACAACCGGCTTGTTTTCTTCTTCTCATCCTGTGTAGTTCTGGACTCAGAGGCTTGGATATTTTCACTTGTGACATTTTTCCCGTGCCGACAAATAAAGATTCTCCATCGTGATCATCATCATCATCTCTCTTCTCATCAGCACAAACATGTTTCTCACCCTCCTCATCACCCTCCTCACCCTCCTCACCCACCACACCCCTCTCCCCCTCCACCCCCCCAGTAATAACCGTCCTCCTCCCCATGCCCCTCTCCACCTCCCCACAAACCACACACACACAGCCCTCCACATGTCTCTCCTCCACCCCCGTCCCAAAATCCACATTCAGCGTAATATCCTCTTCGAAAAGAATGCGATCGCCTTGCTCCGTAATCAACGCTTGCGCCTCCACCAACTCATAATGTTGTTCGGGGGTCATCGCGAGAGGGCCTGGATAGGGGGGGACTGCTCGAGGAAGCATTGTTTGTTAGTCGAATGGAGTTTGTTTTGAGTTCGAGGAAGGTCGGATAGTTGTTGTTGTGAGATTTTTTTCTCGGATAGCTTTTCGAATTTGAAAGTAAAAGTAAAAGTACAGTAGTTTCCCTGGGTACTTTTCGAAACAACTTCAGCTAACAACTAAACTAGACTGTAATTTTTCAATTTTCAATTCGAAAACTGAACAAAGCTGAGAAGCTCAACTTTCCTACTTAACTGATCAGTGAAGCTCTCTCTTTTCACAAAAACCAACATGCATGCATACCCTCATAGTCTCCAAAGTCCATTCACTCTCTAGCAATTATCAGCTATCCGATTCTTATTCTGACCCTAAACCAATTTTCTTTATCAATCAAAAAGACAAAAAATATTTTTCCTTCTCAAAAAACAAGATCAAGAACCAAGAAATTTCTCAAAAGTGAGAGAGAGAGAGAGAGAGAGAGAGAGAGAGAGTAGACGGGTAAATAACCAAGTGAATTAGAGTCGCGTTCTTCAAAGCCAATTCTTGTATGCACACACAATACAATACAACCATTCGAAAACTCAACGTATCTCAAGAAAGACCAGCCGAGCTAGAACCCCAGAAGATAAATAAAGAAACTGAAACTCGGAGAGGAGACGATTCTCTACCCCCCAAGTGAAAGACAAAAGCAATTTTCAAATTTCCAGACCGAAGAGGCAAGCAAAGTGCATGAAGAATAAACTCGAGAGGAATTTTTTAATAATTCTCTATCTAGACTATATTACGTTATGTGAATAGAAGAGAAGAGAAGAGAAGAGAAGAGCAATAAAGACTTGCAAGGGAAGAAAGTGATGGAGACGGTTGAGGATAGTGAATGAGATGAATGATGGATGATGGATGAGATATTAACGAACCACAAACCAGTTGAATCAATGAATTCGGAACGGGTGAATTTGATTCAAGAAAAAGGTGTGAAAATAAGAAAATAAGAAAATAAATAACAAGTAGTTGGAAAGTTAGAAAGATCCGTTATCTCTCGTCTCTTCTCTAGAGATAGACTGTGAGTGCAACATAACATAATGACTACTAGATATGTTTGATGTTTGAGTGAAAGCTAGATCCTCTCACTTGATTCGATTGTGAACATACATGTTGTTGTCCAATATCCAGTATCCAATGCCCGGCATTCAATCTCCAATAAGTTTCGGAGAGACCCCAATCTCTACTCTCCCATCATTACATTCTTTCGTCCATTCTATCATGTCCATCCATGAGCATACCTATACCTCTCTGTCTAACTCATTTGTCTAACTTGTTAATATCTACACCAGCATCTATCCCCCCAACCCTCATCATAAACCCTCATCATAAACCAACCCATTCAACCTCTCCATCCATTCCATCCATCCATCCATCCATCCAAGCCAAATCCCCAATTATTATCTATCCCCATCCCCATCCCCATCCCCCCCCCCTCTCCCGCAAAATCCCCCCTCTCACTCTCACTATATTCTCTTCCTCCCTCCTCCCAGACATAAGCCGACTCCCTATCTCCCTATCCACGTCTAAATTCTCAAGCCCATCGATATCATTTCTTATGCCTCTCTCTATCTTCTACACACATACAAAAACTTGCAATGCACAATTATAACCATAGAAAGTTAAAAGTCGAAGTCAATAATAACACACAAGAATTTTTTTCACGAAGATACTCCTGCTCCAATCATTCTATACCACTTCACGACTCTTTCACTGTTTTCTGCAAAGCATCACTATCAGTGACTGACTTCATCAATAAGGTGTAGACCAGCTTCCAATCTAATCCGTCAATGGATATGAAACCAGGCACTTGCCACCATGAAACAAAAACTGTAACAATTCGCAAGTTCACGACATCAATCAGGGCAGACCAATATGTTGAATTCTTAATATTTTCCATTTAGTCATTTACTTGCACACAATTGTCAAGTTACCAAAATATACAACCAACCACGCAATCCAAAACATCCAATCCAATCCTCGCAATTCAAACAGGCCATTTCCTCTCATCGCAATCAAATTCATCCCTTAACCTTTGTTTCCCCTACTGAAAGTCTAGACGAGATCTAACATTATGCACCTGTCATCCCAACCTATCCCATCCCATTCCGGCATATCCAAAAAAGCAAAAAACACCAATTGAAATTCCAAACTTCGCATACCCAAACATACTAACATGCACCTTGCCAATTTGGTTGGTTGCAAAATAAAGCAAAAAAGACACACATACGCATACTCCAAACGTGCATCTAATAAATAAATGAGTCATTTGAAATGATCAGAAAACAAGTTTTGGCCCCAACCGAACCCCTTAAGTGATGCGTGGATTTTAGTTGCTTCCCAGATAATAAACACACCAACCATGAATCATGGTTCGACAACTATTGTACAGATATTTGTAGTCGATTGATGCGAAGGAAACGACAGACGTTGGGTATCAGAATTTCAAAAAATTGAAGAAAAATGCAGGTATGCAAGACCAGAGTCCGAACCGACTTGCCCAACCCCAAATGACTCCAAGAACAATGCAAATTTATAATAGATGTGGTAAGTAAAGTTAAAAAAGATTACGAGGCGATTTCCAAACTTTTTAGTATATGTAATAGGAACAGTTCGTCTCCAGCCGTTGTTGGAGATATTGTTTCTTTCATATTCATAATGTTTGCCGCAATAACGTATCCGGAGTTTGGCTTGAATATGACTCCGGGTGAGTGGACTTTTTGAAATGCTGTTTTTATGGCTCGGCTCTGCTGTTACAACGCGCCCTCGAAGGATTCATATATGCAGATATGCAGTTTACCAATCATTCAAGACTCGTCAACCGGCAAATCGGTATCTTGAATCATGTTGACGTCGACTTCGTCCTCAGCGTCAGGATTAACAAGATATGCTAATGGTGCCCAAACCCGCCAGTGTAAAATACCGATGTGGGCAATTCTAGTTGCAATATCTGAAATCTCCTCCTTTTGTCCGGTTGCCTGGGCATTGAGGTTCATAAGTCCATTCGTAGGTTTTGGCGACGTGGCCGCATCAAATATCTGGAGACTCGTCAAAGGAGTATACGAGTCGACGAGCTTCTGTAATTCGGGAAAAAGTTTCGAGATTATGTATGTTTCTGCTTCTTGATAGATCCTGGATTGCGAATTTGAGAGGTGAAATTGAAGATGTGATTCGAATACTGGAAGGCGTGCCATAGATGTTGGCGTTGAGCGAAGAATTTGCAACGCAATGTTTGAGGATAGTACGGCCCACCTATCTTGTGAAGAAGAAGAAGCCAGGAGAGCTTGTAGAGAGGTGCGCACTTGTGACGTAGAGTCGGAATTCTGAATAGACAGGTAAAGTGGTGTTACAGGATATGTCTCGGGCGTAGATGCAGTCGTTGATGGGGATGATCTTGGGCTAGACGATATGGAGTCCATAGCTTCATCTTCGAGACTTGGTACCCATACTTGTCGACCTGAAAGCTCTCTCGAGAAATGACCCCTTTCCTGCGCCATGTGATTATACTTGCGTTTGGCTGTAAAGTCATTCTCTGAGGGTACAGTCGGTGCCGAGAGTACACCTTCATCTGCAGGAGAAGAGATATAAGACGAAGCAGCAGGCGTATCGTCCTGTGGAACAGATCGGGTCTCGTTCGTTTTGGATGCCGCATCAAGTTTGTGATAGAGGTACATACAAATCTCGAGGTTAATTAGATCCAGCATATCCGCACGAAGTTTAACAAGGCGCTCCTCATCGAACAGGAAGGTGTGAGGAACAGGTTCCAAGGCTTTCGATGGTAGGGTTAGGTTTACAAGTGCTTTCATGAAGTCCCACGTGTTTCCTTGACTTCGTGTTGATGCGTCCGAGGGAAGACTATCTGGCAAGTTTGATGCCCTTCTGAACCAATCATGGGCTGAAGCGATGTCTACTCTACCCATTGCAATTTTTCGTACAAAGAACTTTTGCTCAAATTGGACAGTGTCTTCGATAAGCAGCGGGCGCAAACATCTGATCTGATGATTTGCAACATCCTAAATCACATATCAGTAAACGTTTACCAGGTAAATATCACATAGAACTTACGAGCTTCATCGCTTCCAAGACACCCAGCAGATTTCGCATTCCGGAGACCAACATTGCCACATCTCCGTTTTGGTTACCCTCACTCAAATGAACGACCATCTCATCAACCCAGCTGTCTCTCATTGGCGCACAATGGCACTTCAAGAGTTGTGATAGCCATAATGCAAGTTTATTCAGATCAGCAACTCCTTTTCGAAATTGCTGCATTAACAGATCAACATTAAAGGTCTCCTCGACCGATGACCGATCCCGCTGTGGGACCAACGTTTCAAGAATGCCTTTGATGGCTTTCAGCGTGGCTGGCAAGCACCACTCCGCATCTCCTAAATCTTTCTCGAATTGCTCACGATCTTTACTCATCAAAAAGCCTTCCAGTTGCGATCGCATCGTCTCCCAGAAATCGTTGGCCTTCTGGCTCTTCTTGCGTCCCTTTTCTCCATCGAGATTGGGCCTAAAGTGTAAATCCGGATCGAAGTTAATGTCGTGTCGGAGTTTGGGATTGTGCACTATCTTATTCACATCGAGTTCACTTAATGTTGACTTGGTGACGGGTGGTTCTAATGCTGGCTTGACCACGGTCTGTGTACTTCTCTTTAACGCATCGACAACTTCTTGGGCAGCTGAGGTTGTAGATCGTTCGAAAGGATATCTGGGGGCCGGATTTGTGGGTGGTGAGCTACTACTAGCTGTGAATGTATTGGTCGATTGTAAACCATATCCCTGAGGGTTGTGGCTAGTAATCTCCCTGGATTCTTGCGGTCTCTCTGTTACCTGAGCCTCGGGTACAGCTCTTCCATCGTTATTCGCGGGTCTCTCGGGGGTAGTGGTGATGCTATTCCCACGTTGTCTCTTCCCTGCATCGTGCTCCATCTTGCCCTGATTCTCAACCAAGCTTTGTGGTGTTCACTGCAAAAGTTGTCTTCAGATTATCAAGAAGTTATTATTAGAAGAGAATTGCGCCGCAGTGCAAAAGGTGCCAAAAGTAAGACTATTAAAGTACCGTGTTAGTAATTGCCTTTTCTAGTGGCTTGGGCTTCCAGGTATAGTTAATGTGTGTGGGCAAACAACGAGTGAGCTCTGTACTTCGAAGAGTATGATCTCGTGGATGCGGTCGCGGGTAGGAACATTTTCTTGTACACCCATTTCGAGGAGTTCTCGAATCCACACGAAAGAGTTGTTTGTACTTATGCACAAGGCCGGGAACTTGCAAAAAAAACATACCTCTTTGTGAAACCTGATAGATCCTCTTCGCCCCAATGATTTGATGACAAATGTTTTTTTAATTGATTTTGCCAAACCAAATTGAATTGCTAGTGGCGACGATGGTAGATGTACCGGAAAGGACAGGAATTGGCTGGAAAGCCTTGTTGAATGAATGGAGTCGAGAGGTTGAAAGATGAGCACAACAAAGGATGTTCTTTGGAAGCAGAACAATCTAAGAAAAGAGGAAAAGTGCAATGAGAGATGAAAACAAAAGGTATTAATGAAGTAAGGAAGGAAAACAATTGAGAGAGAAAATGACAATTGAAGTGTATAATTACAATTGTGCGAGTGAGAGTAGTGTGTCGTAGTGAGTAGTATCGAGTGTGGTAGTTCTTTGGTTTGGGCTTTGGGGGGTTTTTGGTATGGTTGTATGCTGATGTGATGGTGCTGATGCAGTGGATTGCAGGATATGCAGGATATGCAATACAAGACTGTAATGCTATGCAAGCGTTCTGTGGTTTCTTTATTTCTTTATTTCTTTCTTTCTTTTCTCTTCTTCTTTTCTTTTCTTGATTTTTGATCCTTCTTTGGAATGAAGAGACGGAGAGGAGAGAAAGGAAAGACCACAGTTTTCGATTGCGAAATAGAATCTGAAAAAGCGGAGGGGAGAGAAAGAGGAAGAGAGAGGACGAGAGAGGATCTGAGATTGTGATGGGTCGCAATTGAGACAACAGACGTGCTCTGTTTGGAATGAAAAGCCAGGGACGCCTTGACCTTTGGGAAATTCAATAAGCCAGGGAATCGTTCCTTCCAAAATAGTCTGTCTATATTATGATATTATGATATAATTATATAATATAGCGAATGGTATAAGTTAATGACTATGGAATATGTAGGTAGGTAGAGAATTGGTGTGAGGAGAGGAGAAGAGAATATTAGGAGCGTCTGCAGAAGGATGTGTGGTGTCGTGTTTTTTTAATTAATCAAGAAAGAATTGTGATATCGATCAATGCAAGCTGACTCTCTGAACGATGTTACTTTCTCAATGGGTCATCGACCATATATTAGGTATAGTCTCCCTGGGTATACTCTGTAGGTGTGATATGTGTGGGATGTGTGGGATGTGTGGTATACGGAGCCATGTAAGAAGAGGTGAGAAGAGAAGAGGCAAGAGGAATAATCATTAGTATCATTAGTATCATTTGGCACCTCTTTCTTAGTATGTTTAGTTCGACATATGTGCATCCTTTAGTGTTACTCAGCTGCACCAAAATATTCAATAGACCTCCTCGCCTCCCCACACACGAGTCAATACAATCGATTGTAGGTAATACTCAATACTCAATACTCAAGAATGAACCACCACTTTCGACCAACACCTCATACCTGCTACAGAGTACTCTTTCCGTCTGTATGCTTCGATCGACGACATGATTAGTTTCTTTAGTTGCGTGATTTGACATCATTTCTATTGCTTTCTTTTTCTCTCCCAGACAATACAATACAATACATGACATGACATTACACACCTACATGGACAGTACATACACACATAAGTTATTTTTATCTCTTCCCGACCGAATTCCCCCAAGAGATATTTCTGAAAATGCCTCCGAGAATGAGGAAAGGATAAGGATAAGGATAAGGATTGGTCATGGTCATTGTCATGGCCATTGTCATTGTCATTGCCACCCTCCCACCGTCGCCTTCACCGTCACTGCCGCCAATCTAAACTTAATACCAACAGTTAGGGATCACCAAAAGTTCCTGAAAAGTTAACGCCTCCTATCTCATATTTAATGTTATTTTAATACGCCCAATTTATTTATTGCCTGCATGTGCATATGCAAGCTCTATGCGGCAGCCTTGCTTTCGCATCGGCAGTGAAAGCAGGCGCGCGGTCCATACTATAAAGGTGATTGGTGAATTTGTTCCGACTCCTGGGCATCATGCAGAGATGGATCGGATTCGCAGAGATACCTACCCACGATTTCCATCTCACGACATTTAATTGCACTCTTCGGCATACAAAATGAAGGTCACACTCCCCATTTGGAAACTTAGATTTCAACGGTTGTTAGATCTTCCTCAGTATTCCCTAGGCAGACCGTAGAAGACACGGGAAGATGGAGTAGGGGAAGGAATGAGCCGTGGCCCGTATGAGAAAGTGCCCAGGAGCCTAGGTAAGTGAGTGGTAAGTGATCACATCCCAGAGGAATACCAAGTCCATTAAGGATTTAGTAACTTTTCTAGTGAGTTTGATTAATCTAAGCCGTGCTGGACGTTGGGGATTACTTTTCATGCTGCTGATGATACACGCATCCATACGCCAATGCAAGATGCTGACTCGTTGATCAAGTATGAGGGAGAGAACTTGAGAAGTCAGAACTCAGAACTCAGAACTCAGAACTCAGAAGTTAGAATGCAGAACCCAAAACTCAGAAGCAGTGATGAATATCGGAGACGGAGAAACCGATGCAGCCAAAGTATATCATCATCCCGCTTAACTCCGTCGTGACTCCAGGATACCTCATGAGTAGCATAAAGGCTAACACTCCGTATCCCCTACATTCTCTCTCTATCCTCTGTATCCTTTAGCTATACTCGGTACAGCCTTAATAACCAGGATCACTACTAGGCTCTTCTAGGCTTGTTCCAGGCCTTATTAGTAGAGTTTTCGACTCCATGTGCTAAAGCCCTTGTTCACAGTCATTTTATTTTTCCTTCTCTTTTGAACAATCTGCAGCCGTGCTATGGGGTCGGGGGTGTACTATACGATACTATACAGACACAGACGCAGACTCAGTTACAATTAGGAATCCCGCAACTACCGCCTTTTCTCGCTTTTTAATCCTTATCCATCAATCCCTCGTCTCGCCTGACGGTCTGAGCCGTCTCGCCTGATATCTTCCGCGACCGAACCACTTCTCTGTTACTTTGGATTCTACAGAGTAACTCCGTATCAGTCAGCGCTTTTCCCAATTCGATCGTCTGGGATTCCAAACCCTTATGGCCGGGTTCATGTTTATGTCGTAATAGGTTAGATCCCTACCAATTGACTGGATGCGGGATTGTCCCCTCTTCTTCAGCCTCGTGCTCACCATTTTTTCAACTTAAGTAACCATGGGTATCCTCGAGGTTCGATTATCGATAATCTCTCCATTCCTTCTAGAAGCTATTGTCTTGGTAGTTCAGAAAGGATGTTCCTTACAGTCTTCTTCGAAACAAACTGAAGGATACATCCGTATCAGCTTATCAGCACAACAGGGCCAACGAAAGTATAAAAAAAAGAGATCGTGGCCAAAATGGACGGGACCTTCCCACCCAACGGATCAATGCTTAACCAAAGAAACGTTCCAACTCGGGTAGGGACACCATCATTGCTGCACGCAGCCTTACCATCTGAAAACATAAGTATGCAGCAGTAGCTGAATTCGCAAAGGTCGCCGTTCAGGAGCATCAAGATTTCTATTACTCAGGTCATTTCCACAGATGTAGGGCGTCGCCAGGGGCCGTCAGATTTCGATCCTCAAACTTTAACATGACCGATGCGACAAGCTGTTCATGATCCTACAAGCCCCTTCTCCGATACTCACTTCTTACTGCAGTACGTCCATTTATTCAGATGACGCCCGGGGACACGGGAAATAGATTCAACCGAATGTACTCGTAATCTCAGACAATACTCTTCCTTTGAACAACGGGAAATCTTGAAGAAGGACGGGGCTCTTGTGACAACAGAGAAATTGCAACATATCTACGTGTATAAAACTCTCTCCCGTCTTTTCAAAATCATCTGCGAGACTTGGTGTTCCTCGCAGGGCTCACATTGTTACTTCGTATATAAGAATCTCTACACAACGTAGTCACAACATCGGCAAGCCCGTCGCTCGTCACCCATCTCAGACGTAAGAAAGACCAGGTAAATCTCATCAAACACAATTTCACAAGTCTTGTCAATTTTTGCAACCTCCACGACTATGTCGTACTCAACACGTACATTACTATAAGAGATGGGTCCGATATATTAACTCGCTGCAAAGCTCACGAGAGACGGACATTGGCATACTTGGGTACCTCCTTACTAGACCTACTATTTGAGCACAGTCTAATATGAAATCAATATGCAAACAAGCGCAGGAAGCGGAAAGATCAACTTCTGTTTGTTTGTTCGTTTCTCGAATTCTTCCCCCCTCCTTCCCTCCTCCCCTTTCACTATCGCCCCCGCCTTATCCACTCTCTGCGAACGGATAGTAGCCAAAAAGAGGTTCGAGGCTGCGACCGACGAATGCATTGGTAGCAGTAACATAATCTTCTAGTAACAATCAGGGGTTTCTGCGGTTACCAACAAATGAAACTTTGGTGTCATCATGGAAGATTATGGATCAAACATCGATAGTTTTGGAGATCGACTCAAGAGAAAACTCAAAATCAAAAACACGCTTCCACCCCCCAAAAAGTGAGGCGTGCGAGATTTTGCGCCACAAAGGGAACGGACGGGTCTCGGACAATCTCATCTTATCTCATCATCACGTGTTAAATGTCTTGGGAAGCAAAAGTCTCGCGATGCTTGGAATCAATGTGGTCAGATTTTAAGACTCTGAGATACCTCCAAGCAACAACGCAAAGCAACTCAAACCTACTTGTATCCAGTCGAGTACGACGTACCTAAGGACACTATCTCGAGACTATCATGTCATACCATATCATGAACTCGTATCTCTTGGGCAACTCTTGAAGGTTACCAATCTTACTGACCACAACAATACGAGACGACTCGGGACTATGAAAGTAAGATCAGTAAGATCCTACATGCTCATCCTGCAGCCCCCTTGGACGACGGAACGAATGACTGAAGTTGCCAGAGAAGTTACAACTCTGGAAAATGCGCCGAAGACTTTCAAAAAAGTTTTTGGTTTATTCATCCGTTTTGCCTCATATGAACC
Organism: Botrytis aclada; assembly: GCA_014898285.1. Taxonomy (NCBI): domain Eukaryota; kingdom Fungi; phylum Ascomycota; class Leotiomycetes; order Helotiales; family Sclerotiniaceae; genus Botrytis; species Botrytis aclada. The sequence goes on from RCSV01000013.1 coordinate 641,134, forward strand.
CTCGGTGTTCTCAGCCACCACTTGTTCGTAATTTATTAATCGCCGTCAATATTTCAAGGTTCGCTTTGCATATCAATTTAAAAAAAAATCGATTTTCCTTTCTCCATTCATTCCATTCATTTACCCATTTCTTATCATATCTGCTATCTTGATATTACCAAGCGAACCAAAGGTTGGGGGGCCAATTTCTACATATGGAATCCGGGAGTTACGGCATGAAGTTTTCCGCATGCTTTGATCGTCCAGTTCTCATTTCTTCGTACCCGTATCATTACCATCCGACGATGAGATGAACAGTTATTATGGACTCCATTCTTTCAAAAGTTTATTGAATCAAGGATATTCCCATTATCCTTTTCCAAGCCATCTAGATTCGTTTCAAAATGGATGTCCTTGCATTCTTGCGCTACGTCGCGGTATTGAAAACACACGTCTCGGAATTAATGATCTATGCGGTAAAATGAATTATTGAGTGCTTGTGCTTGCACTTGCATACAATAAATTACAAATTCAAAGGCAATATATTGCGTTGCGCGGGCGGACTCGGAAGAATTTCAGCCAACCTCATACTTCACGACATATTATCGATATTGATAAATGTGACGTATATACCATAGAGGTTACACGGAGTTTCTCACGCTTGACAGGTTCACGAATCAAAGTTTCTGCTAGATGCGGACATAGTCAGGATGTTACTCGAAACGCTTGGTCCTCGACTTCCAAGCGATGTGCAGAATCGAACATGCAGTTCATCTTCAAGTGTGGTTTCACAACTCCTTACTTGACACTTGATACTCGAGTAGACAGAACATGAAGTAACATTGAATACCTATGGAATACTCCGGGGCTCGCGTCCGCATTTCGGAACAATATCCATGCAGACGTGATGAAATGAGTGAACGTTGTTCTTGGCGAATGAATCACTGTCCCATACTTTCGTCTGGCTCCATACACTTACTCACTGTAACATTTGCGAAGACGAGTCAACCCCATTCATCACACGAAATTATCCAAATGCAGAGGCGATATAGAATGAGTCACATAAACTTCCTGCGATTCTGCGGTTTCCCGAATTTTCTAGCTCTTTAGTCGAGATGCATTGCGATCTGATCATTGTCATCCAATCATCGTCTCCCAATCATTCCCTCCTATCCATTATCCCATTCGTTACATCCCATCCCATCCCATCCCATCCCATCCCATCCCATCAAACCACACAAATCAAATCTACATAATGTACGCGGCGACAACTAAACACCCAGTAAGTACAAATTGTAAAATCATCACCACCATACACATATTGCAAAAAGCACACGCATACCCACATCCTCATCCTCATCCCCCTCGCCACAATCGTGAAATAAATAAAAATCTCTCTTACTTTCTTTCTTTCTTTCTTTCTTTCTTTCTTTCAAAAAACTCCCCGCTAAATCACCACTCATCAGTCCTGTCCCTGCCTGTCCTATCCTGTCTTGACCAAAGCCTTCAGGGCTCAGAAAAGCTATGCATGTATGTATATATGTATGTATATATGTATGTATATATGTATATGTGTCTGTATGCAACAAACTGTTGAAATGTGTGGTTGGTACAACCAACACGTGCTACGCATGCTTTGGGTGAGTACTGCAGCTTGCTTGCGCGGGGAGGCGTGGATGTGGATTTGGATGTGGTGTGGTGTGTGTGATGGTATGGTGTGGTGTGTGTGATGATATGGTGTGGTGTGTGTGATGATATGATATGGCTTGGTTTGGTGCGATGTGGTGCGATGTGATGTGATGGGGTTTGTGTTTGTAGTTGATGGATGATGGATGTGGGGATTGGATTGGTGGATGGATGGATGGATGGATGGATGGATGGATGGATGGAGTGGGTGGGTTGTTGTGGTTATGGATGTGGTTATGGATGTGGTTGTGGATGTGCGATAGATGTAAATGTAAATGTGTAATGGTTATGGATGTGGATATGAATGTGTGATGGATTGACTTGACCTAACTTGACCTGACTTCATTCAACTCAACTGATAATAAATTATAACAAAGTGAAGTGAACTAGGCTGGGCTGAGCTGTACTATATCAACATGATATATAGTAATATGTAAATACTATACATATTCATCTTAGAGCCTCTCTCTCTCTCTCTCTCTCTCTCTCTCTCTCACTATTATTCACTCATTCATTCACTCAATCTTATATATATACACAACCTCCAAAACTCCAAAACTCCAATTCCTACCTCTGTTCTGGTATAGAATGGATGGGTAGAGAATGGATGGGTGTTGAATGGATGGATGTAGAATGGATGGATGGGTATAGAATAAATGGATAGATAAACGGATGGGTATAGAATGAACGGATGGATGGATGAGTATAGAATCAATGGATAGATAAACGGATGGGTATAGAATGGCTATTGGGTCTATAGATATATATATCAGTACATAAAACATAGATCACACATACATACATACATACATACATAGATAACCACTCTTTCCTCCCCACCCCCAAGCCCCCTCCCTCAAACGAAGGAAAAACAAAGGAAAAAAGATCTCATATTCACTACTTCCTTGAGCCGATACTTCTTTCCGATTCTTATCCATTCTTGTTTCTTCAAATACTTGCATACTTTTCTTTCTTTCTTTCTTTCTTTCTGTCTCTGCTCTTCCTGAGATTTCCTGAGATTTCCTGAGATTTCCTGAGATTTTCTCTAATTCCTTTCCTCTCCTCTCCCCTCCCCTCCTCAATTCTTTCTCTCCAATTCCTCCTCTCCAATTCCTCCTCTCCAATTCTTCCTCTCTATATTCTATCACCTCTATGTTCTACCATCCTTCTACAACTCCCATCTCAAAATCAATATCAAACCCAAACCCAAACCCAAACCCAAAACCCAAAACAAAACCCTTTAAAATCCACCCAACAACCCACTTCCCCCCCTTTTCTTTCTCTCTAGTAATTCCAATAAATCCCATATTCTGAACTACCTAGGCGTCCAATTCTTATTATTCTAATATACTAATACACTGATACTTTGATACTCTACTCTTTCATTCAAACTTCACATTCCATCCTATCCCATCCCATCCCATTTCCATCCATCCATCCATTTATTCACCAATTCCCTACACACACACACACAAACATATAAATGTAAAATCTCGATTCCCATCCATCCATCGATTCAAATTCATATTCGTATATTTGTAATGATTGCACTGCACTACATGAACTAATAATTATCCTGGATCCCTATTCTACTTATCCTTCCACTTCTCCTTCTCATTCTTCTTCTCCTTCTTCATCCCTATTTATCACATCACATCTCATTCAATCCATCTCAACCCACCACTCATCATTCTCCCAATTCTCAACCCGAGAATTACGTAGGTAGGTACTTCCATCTCACACTTTTGACATTGAATCCATCTCAATCAATCAATAAATACCTATCTTGCCTAGGTAAAGTGCTCAATCTCTTGTATGTACGACGGGTTCTACTTATTCTGCTTCATCATCTTCCTCTATCGTCTACTCTGGATTTAAGAGTCAAATGGAATTCAACCCACTACATTCATACCAAGTCCCTCAGTCAACCAGTACACACCATCCTTCTACCCCGCACCCTGCACCCCAAATCCATATTCCCATATTCATTTGCCCCATTCTCCTTTCCCCTCTTGTATCCTCCTCTTGACCACAGATCCACACTCTCCTATCAAAACATCTAACATACAACACTCCGCACCCTGCCAATCAATCTCCGCACCAAAACTAAAACTCAAACCCAAATAACCCCAAAGCACCAAACCATGCACCCAACCCAATAACGCCCATCGATTTCCAGTATTCCTACACCCATCCATACATCTCTCGTATAAAATACGCCAACATCTAATCCATACAATCCCCCAAAAGTTACCAAAAATAATCAAAACTCTTTAAATGATCAAAACGCTAATGACAGTGGTATATGCTATGATTGAAAAATTGCCTTTAATGACTTCATCCCATCCCATTCGATCCGTTTGTAAACCTTCCATCCCTTTCCTTCCGTATCATTCACGCTAAATATGAAAATCCATCCTCTCATTTCTGTCCCTATTCATTCATATCATACTCAATCTTTATACGCCCGATGAAAGAGTCCCGCCAATATTCCGATACCGAACACACTGGCCAGAGACAGCCAGGATAGTGCATCTCATCCAATATTGAGATACCTAAAGTTTTGACTCATGGTATAAGCCTCGGTTTCAAAAGGCCACTTTCCCATTACTATTAAACCGATTATTCATGTGATGCGACGGGCTTAACATAATAGTCGGTCCATCATTAACACCCAATTGAGAAGACATGGTACCGGATCTTGATCCATTCGACAAGTAAGTGTCTGCGCGCTCATAAACATTGCCATTAAACATTGCACCAAAAGAAACACTCTGTGGAGTAGATGGAACAGTTGCCTGAACTGCCGGTCCTAATGCTGCACTCTGAGGAGTCATCGGTAAGGGAACTTGGGAGGCGGGCGACTGCGTTGTATATGAGCCATTCGAACCACCATTTGCTTGTCTATTTGCCAAGAAACCCCACGGTGATGCTGTAATCATCGATCCTGTTTCTTTGATGGCCCTTTGAAGAGGTCTGAGAAGAACAATAATTTCGGACGGGATGAAGCTGATTACGCCTTTCACTTCCCTGACCTTGGTAACTAAGTCGAGATATGACTGAATTTATTAGTACATAGTGGTGTGTTATCATAACTAGGTATACTTACATCTACCATCGCCCAGCACATCTCCCAGAAACTCTTTTGTTCTCTAATATCAGGGTCCTTCAATTTAATTTGTGATAGACGAGATTTAAGCGCATCCGCTATGTATAAAGCGTGCGTGCATTTGTGTATTAATATTTGCCAATACTGTTTACCGTGGTCTGCATTACTTGAACTTGCGCTCTTTTGCATGGATCCGAGGAAATGAGCATTGACATTTGGAAGAGTTTTAAGGGCCATTTCTGATGTTTGTTGTAGACGAAGAAATATCTTTTCGAAGATTTTATCCTCCTCAGTAAAGTCTCCCACCATACGCCCACTGGTGCCTGTTGAACCAAATGATTCTCCAGAGCGTGGAGTCGCGCTTGCCATAGTTGCGGAACGCCCATTTCCACTGACAAATGGTGGGGGAGCATCTATCGCTACTCGTAGATTATTTGAATGTTGAATCACAGTCGTACTTCTCGATCTAAAGTTCGTGCCAGGCCTCTCTCGTGTCGGAGTGATTGACTTGTCTCTGATTGGATATCCTATTTCGTGGTTACTTCCTGGGTGTCTACCAGATCGGCTTTGTCCAGGAGGAAACAAGCTTGCGCCAGCATTTCGTACTTCTGCTACGCTTCCGTAAAGTTGAAGTAGTAGGGTCCGAATATATCGGGGATCGCCATTGATAAGGAGAATCTCGACGTTTTGTGATAATTGAGCACACACGTGAATGTATGCACCAACACAAGTCAAACAGGCACGTTTCACGTTTTCGTTTGATCGAGGAGAAACTTCCTCGTCTTCCTCCGAGTAAGAATCATAACGTTGAACATCCTGATCTAGCTCTTCCACATGTGTTTTGGCATTATAAAATACCCTCTCCAAAGTTGACTTCTTCTCCCCAGGATTCCTAACCAGGCCAATTAAGGTTTCAATAAGAGGATGGACTTGAAACAAAGCGTATAATACACCTTTAGCCCCTTCAATAATAGGATCTGGGGATGTAGATTCTCGTTTGCGTTCTGGTAAGCTTGATAAACGGCGGACGTAGGTAGCTCTCTGGCCCGCCGAATCTGCCGGGCTTGATGGGCTAATCGTGTTGCCATTCGACCCAGTGCCGTTACCCTGCATTGCAGATCCATGACTGAGACCCCTGTTGTGAAGACTGTAACGGTTCGATTTGTTCGTCTCGTCAACTGTTCCTAGCTCTGCTGCCTTTCTTGAAACGATACCCATTCGTCGTGAGCGATCCGTTGAAGAGCGGTCCTGTCGATCGCGATTAGCCTGCAAAAGGCTCTCGCTGTTGCTACGAACTCTTTCGTTGGTACTTCCAATTGTAAGAGGCATTACGCCAGGTCGTCGGAGCGCTGCGTTTTGTTGCGAGAAACCTCTTTGGTGTGATCTAGAAGGTATAGGAGGTGGTCGAGGTTGGGCTGGCGATGGGGGAACGCCGTCGACCTTTATGGGGAAACGGCCACTCACAACACGCTTCATAGTAGGCCGTGGAGTCTCGGTACCCTCGCTTGATTCTTCTCCGCCAGATTCGGTTTCGGGTCGACCCATGGCTTTGGACCTTAAAAATCTTTTGATCTGTGATGTGACAGTAACATCTTCTGGCTCACCTTCTTGGAAGGGACCGCCGCTAGGAGAGTTCAGTGCTTGCGCTTGAAGAATCTCTTTAGGTGGAAATCTCAGGGGATTCCCATCCAATTTCAGGACTTGAAGAGATGTCATATCTGCCACACATAAAGGAAGTTCCTCGATCCTGTTCCTCTGTACGGACAAAACCTTCAATGATGTCAAATTTATAATGCCTGGTGGCAGCGTCCGTAGTTTATTTCGTCCAAGGTCGAGAATTTCGAGGAGGTTTAACTGGCATATCTAAAACAAAGTCAGCGTCTTTGAGCTTTGCCTCCCGCTATTTTGACCTTGCATACTGCTGGTGGGAATTCTCGAATGATATTGTTTCGAAGATTCAAATATCGTAACGAGGTACATTCTGCGAATCTAGTGGGGAATGTTTGGATCTCGTTGTGGGACAATGCAAGTCTGTACCACGAATATGTATTAGCTATGCCATTAAAAAATATATTTAATTTCCGAGATGCTCGAAAGAGCTCAACATGTGAGACAGGTTACAAGCCTCCTGCAAGGAATGAAAGATTATAAATACCGTACGAGTTCGACTTTTATGATGTCGACAACCTCTTCTGGAAATCTTTGTATACGTCTATGGCTCAAATCAATCGTGACTCCTGGCATCAGCTCGTTGCTGACAGCGCTCGACTCTGCAGCTTTCACTATGTTTTCCTCCAAAGCCTTGTTCATAGATTCCCGTACTAAGGCGACAACTTGCCCTTGCGATGGCGGAACCTTGGAAGATAGCGAAGAGTTCGACTGAGCATGCCGAAGGGGAGGACCACGTCGAGATGCGCTCAGATTTTGTGGTCTAGGAACCGGACCTGGGCCTGGCATGCCATTTTCGAATTTAGGTCGACCTGATGACATTATTGCTGCTCCAAGTGGAGGACCAGTGGGACCCATGATATCTTCCACTCCAACTTTTTCAACAATGTTGTCGGTGTTTCTCGTAAGATGTGGCTGAGGATGATTCAACACTTTCTTGTTTCGCGAAAAAGGGACCAGACCCTTATCAATTCGATGGGAACTACAGGGAACTACTTAAGAATCCGTGCCTTTGAATGGGCGGTAAAGTTCAGAATTGGTCGAGAAGAAAGGACAAGCAGCATAATGAGAGGTTTATGTCCTATGTAACACCACGCATCCGTATATTTTCAAGAAGGGGTGATACTCGAGGGTCTTCTCTCTCTTCTGTCGCAATTGAACTGCTTGTTGTCACATTGATCATTTCTCTAGCATCATGATTTTCGGTTAAGCTTTCTCGAAATAGGTAAGCGTCGGCTTTAAATTGATGCAGGTACCGCGATGTGTTTAATAAAATATGCATTTCTCTCCCTTTGATTTTGAGTACGCCGACAGTGGAACCTCAGAGTTTATATCTTCACACTTTCATGGACGTGATTCATCAAAACAGAAGATAGTTAAGAACACAGGGTTTCTTCATCTGTCTTTGTTGCTGTCTGTATCGCATCCAAAGGGCCAGAGAGGTTTTTGACAACACCTGCCTGCTAGATACATTTTGATATCGTTCTTTCTTCAGGTTTACTTGATCCTTACAAATGGATCTTGACTGTTCAGGTGATAGATAATCACTGACCGATCTCAGATGATACTAAGTCTTTGATTTCAGATCAGTTCCATAATATACTACACTCTATTTGCTGTGTTATACAGAAACCCAAAATATCTTCTGCTGGAGGCTGAATCACCAAATAAAACGCCCTAAGACATTGTGAGAAACCAAGAGTAAGGATATTTTCTATTGATAAGAAGAAGCCATTCGGTTTGTCTATACTCCAAGAGTCTAACTGATCAGTTTTCTTCTACTGCACTTCAATAGCAAACAACTAAAGTCACGCAACTCTTCAAGATCTCCCCTCTGAATCCTTACAAAATGCCCTTGTCAAGAACCCTTTCACGATCCGATTCTTGTGTTGACATTGACTTTACATTGCGACGTATATTCAAAAAGACCTCATTCAGGTAGTCCCCTTGGCAAAATTTCCCAAAATATGAGCTAAAATTTCTCAGGCCCTTACAGCGAGAGGTTATTATTGCTGCATTGGATGGACACGATGTTTTCATTCAGGCTGCCACTTCATTTGGGAAAAGTTTATGTTTTCAACTGCCTGCAGTGATCGATCAAGGGAGTAAGTCTCGACGCTTATTTCGTTCATTTCTCAGCGCCAATACTTACGCTTTCAGTAACCATTGTTATCTCGCCATTACTTTCATTAATGGTAAGTCAGAATCGGCCATGCGTTATTCTATACTTACATCAAGCTAGACCGATCAAGTAAATGCCTTACAGTCTGCAGGAATCGTAGCGGGTACCATTAATGGAAATACAGCTTGGCCCGAACGACAAAGACTCCTTGCAGACCTTGAATCTGGCCACCCCCTAACAAGACTTTTGTATGTGACTCCTGAGTATTGCTCTACAGACAACTTCCGCAAGCATCTTCGAACTGTGTATGAACAGCGAGAGCTTGCTAGGATTGCCGTTGATGAAGCACATTGTATCAGCGAATGGGGCCATGACTTTAGAAAGTCCTTTAAGAATCTCTCCTGGTTTCGAGAGACATTTCCGGATATACCCATTATTTGTTTAACGGCAACAGCTACGGATCAAGTACGGCAAGACGTTATAGGCACTATGGGTCTCTCGGAAACAAATTTGAAGGTTTTTAGAATGACAACGAACCGCGAGAATCTTCATTATGAAGTGAGATTCAAATCAGATGAATCAGACCACTTCAATGATTTCTTACATTGGCTCAAGGGAGTTCACAGAAACCGAATGGAAAACCCAGAACGTCGGGCCGAACTGGAACAGAAGCGCGAACGCTTGGATAACGTGTCAGGAATTATCTACACCCTTTTTAGGCAAGATTGTGAGAATCTCGCGTCTAGATTGAGACATAATGGAATAGGGGCCAGGGCCTACCATGCCGGGCTCACTCACGAAGAAAAGACCGAAACATTAAATCGATGGATCAATAATGACAAGGGCTATGACGTGATAGTTGCAACAACTGCTTTTGGAATGGGCATAGACAAGGAGAATGTACGTTTTGTCATTCATTGGCAAATTCCAAAATCTTTCGAGGGCTTCTATCAAGAAGCTGGACGAGCTGGAAGGGACGGAAAGGCCAGCATACATATCATGTATTACAGCCGCGAAGATCGTGACCGAGCATACAGCAGAGTTTCTCGAGATGCCAAAGAAAGAGTCAATCTAGAAGCTAGGATTAATAGCTTGAAAGCTTTGGTTTCATACTGCGAAGAAACTGATGAGTGTCGACACAAGCTGATCTGCAAATACTTCGGAGAGAACGAAGTGCCTGCCTGTGATTATGCTTGTGATTGGCACAAGGACGTGAAAGCTTTGAAGAAAGCAAAGCTCAGCAATCTGATGACCGAAGAATTTGTAAGCACGCAAAGAGAACAAGGCCGCTTCGACAATGGATATGATGAGTATGATTGATCATAATCTCTTTATTTCGCTAGCGTGTCATGGCAATGGCCAAGTACTGCTTCGATTTGGTATATGCATGTTTGGAATGCCATTGAGCTAGTTATCCCCCAGGGGACTCACTTTGGAAGAATGTTTGCTACAAAGCAGGTTCCAAGCCGATAGGAAAACACGAATGAAAGAACCCATGTACTACCTATCCTTTTGAGGATATTGCAAGATGATTACTGTTGTAAAAGAGAACAGACAAACAAGTATCAATGATGGGAGGCTATTTATTCTGGGCTTTCGACCACCAACATTGCCACTCAATTCAACAAGATCACCCGCTTTTCATTTTAGCAATTTATTTTACTTACAATCCATTTCAATACAACATAAACTTCAGCTCTCGAATTCGGACAACACCAAACGCTTTCACCATGAGTACCAAGATTCCCAACGATTGGTTCCTGGTAAAACTGACTCGATGGGAAGACGGCCATGAAACCAGTTCGGCTCTCCTCCCTGTGAACATTTCTGCCGGTGACACATCGTATGGCCTCAGAAACGGGCTTGAGGCTGTTTCTAAGCGTATTTGGGATTATTTTACTGTTATAGAGAAAGACGGCAACTCCTCCGATCGAACGAATCTTCCTTTGGGAGCCACCCTTAGACAAGCTGATGGTATCGAAGGTTTGAGCGTTGACTGGCCATCGCAGCGGACTGTTGTTACGGATTTCAGTCTTCCTGGAATCGTGAGACATTGAAATTTCTCATTTTCTCCTTCTATCCTCATTCATGGAGTCGTCTTCTGCAAACGCAATATAACGATGGGAAAAAGCTAACTCAATGGTCTTGGTATAGCGGGGAAGATTATCGATGAATAATAATGCAGTCATTCACTGCACTGTCAAAGACAGCAGACTCGACGGAATTGCCTGGTGCACTCCAAAGAATTAGGCGTTTTAGTCTAGAATCAAATACATGAGACTCACTGAAAGCAATTACGAGAGTGCGATTTCAGAATTCGAACCTCATTCCTGCAGTGCATTGGTTATGTCAAAGGATTTATGAGAAAGGACGATCGGAAAGTATGGGGGTTTTGGGAGTTAAGAAAATGGTCAAAAGCATTTCGAGGTTAAAATCTATGATATTGTGATCTCGTCTTGTCTAGTAGCTGATCAGTGGTAATATATCTTAAGGTACAGAGACTCGTACGATTATGAAAGCCTTGCCTTAAACGTCAGCGGCAGATGCAATCCCACCTCCATGAAAACTTCACTCTGCCCCCGCAAATTCCACCGATTTCTCATTTCATCACTCTTCCACTTCCTTCACCTCATCTCTTTGGCCCACCCTATTTTGATAAGCAAAAAGCTCCTATTCTTGCAATCTCAAGTTGCATGCATTCAAGCATTCAACGTTGTCTATTTTCACCCCCGTCTACTCCCAGCGCGGCATAGCATTGTAACGTCAAAACACTAGCAATACAATACAAACACTTCGGTTGGTAATGTGTCTGTTTCCATACTTAGTCTACGTTAAGTACCATCGATTCAAGTATCGAAGATATAGTTTTACACGACAACCAAGATTTGCTCAGATACGAAGATATTGCTGACGGATTTACTACGACAGTCAAGAGTAATTTTATTATGTACACATCAATAGCGTGCACCAAAGGCTGTAAATTATATTTATGCATTGCATATCTCTCTCAATACCCTCTTGTGTGCATGTTATGTGTGTGGGTAGTACCGAAAGTCTCCGTGACATCTGAGAGTTTCCCAATCTCACCCAAAGTCTTCCATTATGTCACACTCCTATCTACTCCAATTAGAGGCCATGTAAAAATGTAAGGGGTCATAAACCATCCTTCCCTCATCCAAACCAAACGCCCCAAGTCAACCGAGCCCCAGTCCATACTCCCGATTACCCATCAGCTATCTTTTGGAAGAAATCGCTTTTCCGAAGTTTTTTCCCCATCCCTTCCTGTCACCGGTACAAGAACTCCTAACTCCCCAGCCTTAATCGCCAATTCGATTTCGTCCCGAGCATCATCATCCCCCACAAAGATCGAACATGCTTCTCTGTCCGCCTTGGGAACACATTCTTTGTTCTGATTAAGATGCCAACCTCTATCAGCTCTCTCCTTTCTCACTTGCGCCGTAAGCAATATCCCAAAATTAGCTTTCTTCCCACCCCGTGCGTCGATTTCTTTACGTTTAGCCTCGTACCAATTCTCAGATCGTTCTTTTGGCCAGACGACTCTAGGATCAATATTTCCCCAGATTTGCGTTTCGACCACGTTATCTGATTGGGGCATGATATTCTGTTCTTTTTCAACCTCAGCCCTAGCCTGCGATTCTTTTTGTAAATCTAGATAATGATCAAGAACGCTCGGATCATATGTTAAGCAGCGCAATTGACGTTGGTACTCGATAGTGTTGGGCTTGTAATCGCCATAAAGTGGCGCAGAGTGCTTCGGCTCTTCCTGATTCGGTCTCTGTTGGTTCGATCTCTCCTGGTTCGGTCTCTCTTGATATAATTGTAAAACTGTAGACTCCGACTCCCAAGAATTTTCAGTGGATTGGAGAGGTATGAATTGATTCATTGCATTATTGATGATTTGTTGATGATGAAGTACTTGCTTGGACGGCGCTATCTTTCTTGCAACCGTAGTTTCAGCTTTTCGTTTCTGAGCAAGACGTAAGACATCGCGATATTCGCTTTCTGGGTTAAGAAGGTGCATGTTTTTAGCTGTGGTATCTAGATTAGACTTTGGTGATATGGGCTCTAATGGCTTCCTAATCAAAGGAATTGTTAGAAATGGAGTCGTAGAAGAAGCTGTCGAGGGTTGTTCCTCAGCAACCTCTTTTCGGCCGAGCAGGGAAGTTCTGCTACCAGGATTCTTATTCTCCGCAAAGGTTGATACGGTTTCAAGCGGCCATCCAGTGGGTGACAGTGGGGCAGGTGAAGACGACGATCCGTGATCATGAACAAAACCATTCGCAGACACCGTTGCGACCTTTTTTGCACTTTCCTGCATAACTCGGAGCTCGTCTTGTATTTGAGAACCAGGGCTATCGTCTTGTTCAATATCGAATTGCTCCACGTCGGATTGCCAAATATTGACATCACTGTCAACTTTGTCTGGCGACGGTGGTTCGTATTCTGGCGAACAGCTAATGTTATCTTCGACTTCACCTGGCGGTGGAGGCTCATACTCTGGTGACGATGGGAGTTCTGACATTGGTTGAATTATGGCTCGACTCGGAATTTTAGGTCTGAATGGGTTATATTAGACATATTCACTCAGCATTCAATACATTAAACTTACACTTCCCGGCTAGCATTCATATTCGGTGCTTTGATTGTTCTTAATTGTGACTGAAGGAGGGTCCCCGATGTGGGAGAATGGGACAAGACTTCGGCCTGAGGAGGTCGCGATCCTGGAGTAGACAGCGGGCCCTCCGAATTTGAAGTTTCCTGAGATCTCGCGGTTGGTTTATCATTAGAATTTGACTGGACAGGAAAACTACTTGGAAGCATTTGCTTATTATTCAAATCTCCAGGCTTTCTACCTCGTTTACGCTTCATTCCTTGCATGTCCTCATCATACTTAACAGGGTAAAGTCTTGTTTTTCTAATGGGTTTCGAGATTGGTCTTGACATGGCTGATATCTGTGCTTTGCTAGCAAGCTTAGACCTCTTGTTTTTCTCTGTCATCTCGTGCAGAGTACACAAGACTCTATAATCTTTGGTCTTACCCAACATGCTGTAAATCTGCTTGTTGCATCCAGGTATCTCACACACACCGCCCAGCGATTGTCTCTCTGGTGACATCTCTGTTGATGGTAGGCCATGTTTTCTAAGACAATGATTGCAGTACCAATCACTATTTAGTGTTTAGCAATTGCCGTCTAGCACGAGGGGAGACATTACATACGCGACGTCAGCTCCAACCGGTGGACGTGGCTTATGACAACTAGCATGCCATCGGGCTAAACATTTTGAACAACGATATAAAGGATCGAGTGTAAGTTCCTCTCTTTTACACACCAAACATTTTATGGCTTTGCTAGTAGTTGAGAGTGAGGCGGTTGAACTCGTCTCGTCGAGCTTGTCATCGGACTGAGCTTGAAACTAACAAGTTAGCAAAACTCTTCGAACATGATAGTCCTTTTTTTTTTCAAGAAGAGAGTCGATTTTGTCTCAGGTCTTTTCAGTCTATAAAGAGTCGTCATATGGCTTGCTTCGGCGGTTGTGCAATGAGCTATAAACCACCAATGTACGTCTTAACTGACTTCTACAGAAGATCAAATCCCTTTTGCAGCAATTTCAATCCCGCTTTCTATCACAGCCTTTGGTCATACATCTTGGGGCAATGTGATGTCTAACTCCGTGTAGCAATAGTGTCCAAAGACATCAATTTGCCCTCATATTTTCATTGTTGAAGCTGATAGCCTTGAGCTACAACAATCTTGCCTGAAATGGAGGACGCCGCCAGGGTTTGATAATCGCAAAAGGTAGTCTCATCGACCATGACAAGGGGACAGTATAACCAAGGCAGAACCAGAAGAAGCATTTTTGAGCACTCAGACCTTTTACCAGATGTTCATCATTGACATATTTATGAAAGGCAAAGAGTGAGAGTTCCACATACGCCTGTATTTCTTTTTATGCTTGAAAATGATTGCGATCTGAAGTTATTGTCGAAGTTAGTTGCTGATCTGTTTGAAGCGGCCTGCTTGCTGTCAAAGTCCATATTTTCTCGACAGGAACTTCAGAATATAACGATAAGAGTTCTAGTCGTCCATTCTCAAATCTTCTTTCTCAACCATATAGTTGTACCCCAAGAAAGAGGCATCAGGCTGTATCGTGAATTGTGTTGATATGTCAAGCATGAATAAATAAAAGAAGACGCGACTTGTGGACGAGACGCTAAGCACGGGGGCACGGGTTTCTGCGGCCGCTGGTCATTGAATTTGCCTAAATACACCGCCTCGTTTTGTGCTTGACTTGGAATAGCGGGGGTCAATCATCGAATCGATAGGCAAAGCTGTCTACTTCTCTTTCACAAATAATAAAAACCACTTTACTGAGTATTGTATTCTTAACATTTGTATTATTGCAGATTGCTTATGGATTTCTTGAAGTCTGCAGTCGCATCTGCGATATCAAAGGGACCTCCATTTCCCTACACATTCGGGGATCAGGTTGATATAGAGCAATCCATATGGAAGTTATACAATGGAACCAAAAGAGTATGCGCCAGAGATGACTTTGGTATAGAATATAGAATTAATGGCATCATAGGAAGACAGTTCTAATTGTAGTATATTCTCCTTCGATGTGAGTGCCAACAAGTCTCGACTACCCCTAGCCAAAAATGCCGTTAAGAAGCTTCGAACGTTAAGACATCCTGGAGTTATCAAAGTGCTGGATACAGTTGAGGTATGAATTATCAACAATCGAATCATGTGGTATGTCTAACTTGCGATATGGAATAGACCGACACATACATTTATATCGCTACTGAGAGAGTGGTTCCTTTGAGATGGCATATCAAGAGAAAGAGCATGAGCCCAGAGACATTGAAATGGGGATTATTTAGCATAGCAGTAAGTTTTTGGTTAGTACCATTTGTTATGCTCACGTTTAATAGAACATATAGCAAACAATTAAATTTATCAATGACGAGGCATTGTCCGTCCATGGAATGCTTCGAGTAGGATCAATTTACACTAGTGAGAGCGGGGAATGGAGAGTTGGAGGATTCGAGGTATTGAGCAATATGAATGATACTGAAGCAATCATTTATGTGAGCAATATCTGTTCTTGACATATAGAATACCACATGCTAAATCTCGCAGAACTATGGCAGTCTTGTGCCCGATGCTAGACGATATACTCCACCAGAATTGGCGAATACTGGCTGGGATTCTATCAAGAAACACCCAATATATGCGACTGATTCTTATAATTTTGGAACTCTGATTTTTGAAGTCTTCAATGGAGACTTCACAGGGGGTGATCAAGCCGGCCAGACGAAGAATATACCTCCCAGTATGCAGTCAAGCTATAGACGTTTAGTTAATAGCAACCCCAAAGCTCGACTGAGCGTTGGTCATTTCCTTGAGCAAGGTCGTCGAAGTGGAGGATTTTTTGAGACTCCCCTTATCAAGCTTACCGAAGGGGTAGATAATCTGGGGATGAAAACGGAAACTGAACGAGAAGAGTTCTTGAGGTAAATCATCCCAACAAAAGCACACCGGGTTAAAGCTGACTTGTGGAGCGACCTTGATGAGCTTTCGAATGACTTCCCGGAGGATTATTTCAAAATGAAGATCCTTCCAGAGCTACTGAAATCTGTTGAATTTGGGGGCGGTGGACCAAAAGTATTTAGTGTTGTTATGAAGATTAGCACTAAGCTTACAGATGACGATTTTGAAGCAAAGGTCACACCTGTCGTCGTTCGGCTATTTAGCAGTCCCGACAGAGCTATTCGGGTGTGTCTTCTGGACAATCTTCCCCTTATGATTGATCGATTACCACAGAAAGTGGTTAATGATAAAATCTTCCCCCAAATGGTAAGGGTGGTTGCACTTTATTTACAAGTAGATGCTGATTGATACAGGTCACTGGCTTTACGGATCTTGCACCGGTAGTACGAGAGCAGACAGTCAAAGCAGTATTGACAATCATTGGGAAATTGTCAGACCGGACAATTAATGGAGAATTGTTGAAATATTTGGCCAAAACCTCTAACGATGAACAACCTGGTATTCGAACAAACACGACAATCTGTTTGGGCAAAATTGCCAAAAATTTGGGAGTTAGCACGAGATCGAAGGTGTTAATCGCCGCTTTCACAAGATCCCTTCGCGATCCATTCGTTCATGCTAGAAATGCAGCTTTACTTGCACTGGCTGTTACAGCTGACTCGTTCAGTGACGATGATTGCGCTAATCGCATATTGCCGGCATTATGCCCTTGTCTAATAGACAAGGAGAAACTCATTCGAGACCAAACAAACAAGACAATGGACGTTTACCTGCAGCGTATTCGCAAGTCTGCTGCCACAATGCCTGACACTGCCTTACCACCACCTAACACAGGCGAAGCTGCCTCATCATCTACACCTCGAATGAGTACGCCACAGCCTAGTGATGCAGGTTCATCATGGGCAGGCTGGGCTATTTCTTCATTCACAAATAAAGTGGCTGCTGCTACTGGTGAAATTCAACCATCGAGTGGTGCTGTGACACCAGACGCACGTCCGACATCAGCACGACAAGAAAATGAAGCTCGACTTTCAACTCAGTCTGCATCGGTTTTGCATCGCCAAGCTGTGACTTCACCAGCTGTCACCTCAGCTAAGACGCCTTCGGTCAGTCACTCTTATTTCGAAGATACGAACGCAGGAGAGGACGATATAGAAGCATGGGGTGACATGGAAGAGGAGTCCTTTTTCGATGCCCCTAGCGAATCGGCATCAAAGAATACTCCAGCCTCGTCTTCGACTGCAGCCCCATTCGAAGATAATGGCGAACCGGATTTCGCGGGCTGGTTAGCAGCTCAACAAAAGAAACCAGCTCAAAAGTCATTACCAAAAGGCCTTGCCAAGCCCGCAGCGAAAACAAATGGAAGACCTTTATCATCGTCAAGAACTACTACAACTAGCTCTTTGGGAACGCGAAAAACAACTCCTGTAGCAACCAAACCGGTTGTGGCTAAGAAAATAGATACAGCTCCAAAAGCTACAGATGAAGACGCTGATTGGGGAGATGGTTGGTAGATAAATCGAGAATCTAATTTTGTGGATGGGCAATGGGGTTTATGTATGTCACTGGGCTTGCGTAAAACTTGACACGGCGTACTGGGCGAAATTAAGAGGGGAAATTGAGCATCAAAAGGCGAGAAGGCGTTTAAATTATTAATGCTTCGGAGAGTCACAAGTTTGTTCGTGGTTAGGATAGATATTAGATACCTGGATCGCATACGAGTGCTTTTGCGAAAGTAATATGAATGGAGAAGTGTTTATATGCAAAGAATTCTCAATTTGGACCCCTGAGTTTGTTGTGTACACATAACCTTATTGGTGGAAGATCCAACGGACAATTAGGACAGTATAACATAGGCTTATAGTCCTATTCATACTATTTGTAGTGCTTTATATAGCATCTAATCAAAAAATATAGCCTCATCTCGTGTTTGATCGTCGAACCCTTGACATCGCTAGGGGACAATAGCTCATGACGGACATGAGATACAAGAAATGGCAGTTATCCGTCCCCGCATGGAATCTCAGCATGGATGTTCTGAGACGCGATATATGTGTAAAAGAACAGACGACGATCGGAAAGGGAAAGAGGAAGGTTGGGATGGGGAAGAGGAGGTTATGTTGCATGTCTGTGGGATTAATAGTTGGGGTTTGTTAAGATATCGGGGTTTGAGATGGTTGGTTATTGAGTATGGTGTACATAGTAGTGTGCTTCGTGTAGGGCTGAAATGATAGCCAGAGGGTGAGTTGTGAAGGTGGGATGGATGGATGGACAGGTGAGCTGTGTTTCATAAATTGATGAGTTATAGGTCGGGTCGGTAGTTCGGTGGGATCTCGATGGATGGCTTGGCTTCTTGAGCTCTTGAGTGGGTAGGTCTGATTTTTGAGGGCGAGTAAGATATCTTTGAAGGTGGATTAGGTGGTAGATAGATATTTAGTTGGTGCATAAAGAGAAACGGGTTATGATAGGGAATCGTTCGATCAGCATTCAAGCAAAACTTCTACGCCCTCCTCTAATGCCCTCTTTTTGTTTTCCTGCCATTTAAGCCAGGCCATTCCTTGCAATAGGCAATCTGCTAGATCGTCTAGTTTACCTACCTCATCTTCTTTCTCTGCTATTGTCTCTTCTTCTTCTTCTCCTTCTTCTTCCTTATCCTCGTTGTTTCCCGTTTTACTTTTAACCTTGAATCCCTTCGCTCTCCCAGCTTTCCTATCCCATTTTGCCGTGTATCTCTCCTTCACCTCTCTAACCTGTTGACTACCTATCTGTACCATCTCAATATGATTCTGAGATTTTCCATTTTGATTTTCCCCAGCTTCCAACCACCCCCTAACTAAATCAATCTTGGCACCCTTAGTCCTCGCCTTCGCTTCCTTTGTATTCCTGACCTTCTTGAACTTCTCCTCCTCTCCATCTAACAGTCCGCTCTCTTCAACCCAGAAACTCCCTACTTTCCTCGGCGCAATCTCAATTACTTCTCCGCCCCAGACTTTCTCTTCAGCTAATGTTTTGAGGGTAGCCCATAACATGCTTTCTAGCATATTTACTCTAATCGTCCATTCTAAGATATGTTTGGAGCCCATGGAACGGAAGCGCTGGCGCTCTATCAGAATATGGGTGGGGGAGAGAGGAAGAAGAGTGTGTCGGAGTAGAGAGTAGGCTGCAGTGCTGAGAATGGAGGGAGTGAATTCGTTGCGGGGTTTTTCTTTGGTTTCAGGGTCGACATTGGGAGGGGATTGTGTGAGGAGAGAAAGTTTTTGCCAGGATTGGAGGATAGGGATGGGAATTGTAGAATTCACGTTCTGTTTGGAGGATCGCGACTTAGAGGTAGATTTCGATAGGGGGATTTCGAGAAGACAGAATGAGAAATTGCGAATTCCCATATCAATGCTTAAGATTCGCAGAGGTTTGGCGTCGGCTGACGAGCCTTTCGTGTTCGTAGAAGTAATTTGCGGAAGCTCATCTTGGAGACGCTGAATGAGGAGGGGTTTGGTGCCAGAAGTCGAGATGCCGCATTTGAAGGCAATTTGTTTGAGAGCCGCAGCTTTGAGAGTGCTGGGAATGGTGATTGCCATTCATGATCGTTTATGCGGGCTGGTGTTGGTCAATGTGAGTGATCTGTATAGCAATTGCAAGACTTTTTTTTTCTTAGCCTTGCTTGAGCCATATTGCGATAAGAGGTGCGATAAGAACTAGGCTGCTTGGTGCATGCAAAAGGTGCTCACCGGGAAAGAGCGCTGGACTACTCAACTAACTCTAGCTCAGGTACTCGGGTCTCTCATGTATCTAGTAGTTTCGGGTTAACAGGCCACTACATTGGCTGTGAGGGTAGCGTGAAAGAGAGCAGGAAGTCGTTGATGGAATGAATTGCAGTGACGCGGGCCTTCCGCATCCAATAAGAATAATATCTACAGCAGGCCTGCCTAGTAGGTGCTCGTCAGTTAAATCCTTCGAGAAGGTCCATCTATCGAGCGAGGTGAGCACAGTGCTGCTTATTGAAGCAGTTCCATAACATTCATCTGTGATATTCCAAATATCTTCACCAATGTGTATTCATAAACATCAGAGGATCTGGCTTAACAATTAGAAGATGGAAGAGCCGAGATTTTTGCTTAGAAATCAAGCATTACTGATAACAACTCCAGCCGTTCGCTACTTCGTATAACGTTATCGAATGCCTCAAAGCTATTCAAGTCTAGACTTTCGTATAGTGTAACTCAATCGACACAGTTGGTAATCGACACCTAGCACCTTCCTCACACGTCACCCAATCCTTTCTCCACCTTTGTAAACAGGGCCCCCGCCAAAACCTATAGAAACCAACCCCTCCTCCCTCTTTCCTTTGCTTCGATAAATAGCTCTCATGCAAAGATTTACTTTTCTTGCCCGAACATCTTCCAAGACGGCAAACACTAGACTTACTTCTCTTTCTCGCCAATTTTCAGCGACAACTTTCAATATGGCGCCAATCCCTAAGGAGTGTGACTTTTTGGTCATTGGTGGTGGTAGTGGTGGTTTGGCTACAGCCAGAAAAGCTAGTGGTGTTTATGGTGTAAAGACTATTGCTGTGGAGAGTAAGAGACTGGGTGGTACTTGTGTAAATGTTGGGTGAGTGAGGGGCTAATCTTCATCTTCTTCACCCTCTTCCAAGGTGTCCACTAACGAATAATAGCTGTGTACCAAAGAAAGTTACATTCAATGCCGCCGCAATTGCAGAAGCCATCCACGAATCCAAAGCCTACGGATTCTCGGTCGAGACCACCGCACCATTCGATTGGTCATATTTCAAGAAGAAGAGAGATGCATACATCAAGAGATTGAATGGCATTTACGAGAGAAATCTCGGCAATGATAAAGTCGAATATATTCACGGTTACGCATCTTTGACTGGAAAGAATGAAGCAGAAGTTACATTAGACGATGGCACTAAGCAATTAATCAAGGCGAAGAAGATTCTCTTGGCAGTTGGAGGCCGTCCTGTTGTTCCTAAGGATATTCCCGGTGCAGAGTACGGTGTTGACAGTGATGGATTTTTCGACATTGAGAGACAACCCAAGAAGGTTGCTTTGATTGGTGCTGGATATATTGCAGTTGAGTTTGCAGGCATGTTCAACGCTCTTGGTACGGAAACACATTTGTTCATCCGTCATGACAAGTTTCTCCGAAACTTCGATCCTATGGTTCAAGAAGCTATCACAAACGAATATGAACGTTTGGGCGTTAAATTGCACAAGAACTCTAGCCAAAGCAAGATAGAAAAAGATGAGAAGACTGGTAAACTTACCATCCACTACGAGGATTCTAATGGAAAGGGTGTTCTCGAAGATGTGGATGATTTGATTTGGGGTATTGGAAGATCTCCAGAAGTTGAGAGGCTCGGCTTGGATAAAGCAGGCGTCAAACAAAACGAGAGAGGTCAAATCATCGCTGACGAATATCAAAACACCAATGTCGAAAACATCTACTCTCTAGGTGATGTAGTAGGCAAGGTTGAATTAACCCCCGTGGCTATTGCCGCTGGTCGCAAACTCGCGGATCGTCTATTTGGAGGCCCTCAATTTAAGGACTCGAAACTCGATTACGAAAATGTTCCTTCTGTCGTTTTTGCCCATCCAGAAGTTGGTTGTATCGGTCTTACCGAACCGGAAGCTATTGAACGGTATGGAAAGGAAAATATTAAATGCTACAATGCTAGTTTTACAGCAATGTATTACGCGATGATGGAACCAGAAGATAAGGCTCCAACCAAGTATAAGATAATCTGTAAACTACCTGAGGAGAAGGTTATTGGTCTTCATATCTTGGGATTGGGTAGCGGTGAGATGTTGCAAGGCTTTGGAGTGGCTGTCAAGATGGGAGCTACAAAGAAGGATTTCGATAGCTGTGTGGCTATTCATCCTACTAGTGCTGAGGAATTGGTCACAATGAAGTAGAGAGGGGAGTTAGATGAGTTTTAGATAAATAGATACATGAATGGTGTGGCAAACATTAAACGAGACATGCGAAATGGTATACCAATGTTATTTTCAAAGTTCCTGGCCTCATGTTTTGTGTCTTGATGTTTTCTTGGAATCAAAAGACGTACTTTCGTGGCTGCCTATCCTCTAAATAATGGGACGAGGGTAGGTGAAGAAAGTAGCCAGACGTGGACCTCTTAAAAGATCGGTGCAATGCACACAATCAGGTGCGATAGTCTCGCTCTATAGAATCAAGACAGACTACTGTACAGCATGCATCTAAAATTTGGGGTCAACTGTCATCTCTGTATGTACGGGGAAGGCAAACCCATATTGTGCGTGTTGAGTTTCCGAGGGGATCGCACCTAGGTAGACTGAGTGGTTGTTGTATTCGGGGGGCTGTGTTCTGTTGTGTTTGTAGTTTTTCTATGGAGGGAGGGGGGGAGGGAGACAGTTTGTTTCCTAGCGGATAATGGGGAATGAGGAGTTTCTGGGCTTTTTGTATGTGGATTGTACTTTTTTAATGTGTTCGAGATTGGTGGAGATGACTGAAGATGATTGATCCCCTTGATTTTTTGGTTTAGTTCTTCATGGACTGGAATACATATCCATTTAGTTCTTTGCGTATCCAGGCAGTATGATGCCACATATCTTTATAAGTTCGCACAAGACGCTCATCGAAATCTAGCTGTGTTATTCAATCTGATGTAGGAGGTATTTTCATAGCTCGGTGGTGATCCAGATCATGTAGTAGAATTGTTTGGAACTGATATTTGTTATGTAAAGCTAAAGCTAAAGCTGAAGATAATTTAAGAAAGAGAAAACTGTGCATGAAAACTCCTTATCGTCTGATGTAGACCAAATTTTCTCCTGCCATATTTCCTGCCAGGTGTACATCCTGTGTTGTTAGTCGGGTACCCCACTTTCGGGCCACCTGTCAGCGCATGACACGATTAGTCAGCCTGGGAGGTGCCGGGGCCGCCAAGGGCCCGGTCCTTGGCAAAGGATCAGGAAGTTGGTAGTAGTAAACCTTAGCCTTAAGGCTACCAGCTTGGCCTACGGTAAGCCCGTAATCTATAATGAAATGAAAAGGACTGAAGGAATCTATAACATCAGGACCTGCAATAAAAATAGTATATAAAGGACCGGATATACCCTGAACTAACGGGGGAATAAGATTAGTTTTGATTAGAATCCAATACATCTTATTACATAACCTCTGCTAGACCAATCGGTATCTTCCCGGCATATTCCCTACTACTGAACCCTGACACCACCCCTCTTTTGAGCCACCTTAAAAATTTATATTATATAATATTAAAACATTAAGTTAATTATTCAATAATTACTTGGTATTATAATAAATGCCTAGAATACCACTTAAGATACCTTTTGATATGTAAGTCTGGAGTAAGGAACATAGAAGATAAAAGACGTTGAGTGTTAGGTATATAAAGCTCGATCAAGCTTGATGTATGTGTCTAATCGCTCAACTCAATGACTTCCACTTCCCGACGATATCCTCTATTTATGCCCTTTCCCTTCCATCTTCCACTAGCCACTCCATCGCCAGTAAAATCGCCGGTAAATGCCTCGCGCGTCCTGGCAGCTTGAGTCGCAGCTGCCCCTAGAACTCCACCTGGAATTCTCTCCGTTCTTTCTTCGTTCTTGATGCCTTGGTTCATCTGCTCATCTTTGTTCTCGGTTTTAACCTTGTTACTTCCCTTCGATTTCGATTTCGCCACGTTCGTAAATTCATTCTTCGCCACGACTTCTCTTTCTGCTGGGACCAAGTCTAGCTCCCGTTGTTTCCTAACATATAGCTCCCCATCTTCCCTCAAAAATCCCGCATCAGCCCTCACCCCATCCGGATAGTCCTCCCTTCTACTCGGACTCCCCGCCAATTCAATAACCCTACCCAGAACGATTCTTCCCCCCTTCTTCCCTCCCTTTTGAACCTTCCCATGAAGATCATAGCACGTATCACAAAGAATCAAACCACAGCCTTTTCCACGTGATTGACTACCCTGTGTAGAATGCGACAGACTCCTCCGCCCATCACGCGCATCCCTGAATTTACAAACCCAATCCCCAGGCCTCGGACAAACCGCGCACCATTTCGCTCTCCAAACCAAATCCGCCCGGCTTCCCCGCTCCGGCGTCTCCCCACTACCTTTCACCCATTTCCCCTGCATCATTCCTTCCTCGCAGGCCTTCACACTATCTCTCACCAATCTCTCATCTCTCATGCGTTCATCCGGTCCTTCTAATGGTTTTAATTCGTGTTCTGGACACCCGAGAATTTTGATTCGCCCGTGTGTACATTTTACACACATTCTTGTGGCCTCATGGCCGGCACCACTATCTCCCCACCCGTTTTCAAGTTCTTCGTAGCCGGCTCCGTTGATGGAGGGCCAGGGGACAACAGTAACGTGGCGGATGCCGTAGCCAAAGAGTCCGAAGAAGGGGGTGGAGTGGAAATCGCAAGGAGGGTAGAGAGACATTGGGTCGCGTTTGTAGTTGAATATGAGGGGGTGTGCAAAGGAAGTGGGAATGACTATGGTGCGGAAACCTTTGTGATGGGGAGCGAAAGTCGGAGGGATGAGTTGCTGCGTAGCTTGTGTGGAGTATTTGAGGTCGTATGAAGGCAGTCTACTGAGGGAATCGTGTTGGTTGGTGG
Organism: Botrytis aclada; assembly: GCA_014898285.1. Taxonomy (NCBI): domain Eukaryota; kingdom Fungi; phylum Ascomycota; class Leotiomycetes; order Helotiales; family Sclerotiniaceae; genus Botrytis; species Botrytis aclada. The sequence continues at coordinate 665,912 of RCSV01000013.1, forward strand.
TGTTAGTCATCAATAATTGCTCGTCGGGCGAAGAAGAAGATTCAGCTCTCTCGAAGGCTTTTTGCTGAGCTTTGGTACGACGAGCTTGAGGATCTGTAGTGCGCCACTCTCGATCGTTGAGTCGAGTTGATTCGAGAATGATAGTTTGCGTAAGATCTTGAGGGGTTCTGAGGACTGGAACGGTTTCTTTTGCATTCACTTTGCCTTTTTCTTTGGTGGAAGGTGTGGGGACTGGGAGTGGTAGCGTTGTGAAGGTACAAGGTACTTTTGCTTTGATGCAGCGACTGCATGGTCCTTCTTCATCGCGCTTCAGCGTACATTTGGCTTTGAATTCAAGTCTGCATCGGTTGCACGAAACGTATTTCCTGGGCGCGGCTTTCGGTTTCGCAACATTGGTGACTCTAGCTATAGCTGTCGCCAGCAATCGATTCGTGATCTCTTTTTTACTATTCGAACTTCTCTTTTTATTGGCTCCAATATTCTCAAGAACATCCGTCATCCTCATCGAAGGTCCCGAACCAGCTTTAGGACCAGCAATACATTTTGCACCAGCTTCCTCGCACGCTTTGCAAGAATCAACATCCTTTCCACCATCGTCCGCATAGGAACATCGTTTTCGCAGCTTTTCCTTGCAGCGAACACAGGAAAGTTTTAGTTCGGGGGGAATGATGAGTTCGCAATCGATACCTGCATCTTCACAGCTTTCACAAGGCCATTCGTGACTATGTTCTATGAGCGAACATTCGTCGTCGCCGGCCTCGAAACAGCCTTTGCAGCCGCGACGTTGGGGGTGACCGTTGTTTAGGTCGGAGAGGGTTAGGCCGTCGGATCTGGGATTGTTAGTTTTGTTTCTCTGAAAAGTGATCAGGGGAAGGAAAATAGAGCGTACCTTCGGCTATGTGAAGTTTTGATTCTCTTCCTCCGTGTAGAATGAGTCGGATAATCAATCGCAATCTCCTCATCTTTATTGTCATCATCATCACCACTCGACTCTTCATCATCCGCTTCATCAATCGGTGGAAATTTTCTCTCATCATCTTCGGGGCCCGGCGTAATGTTTCTTAAATACTCCAATCCTCTTTCACTAGTCAACTTAATCGTAAACATGAGCTCAAATGATCCCTGTTCCTTCGTTTTTCTCCCACTACCCGTACTCACGCTCTTTACAGTTTCTCCTCCATTCTCCTTATTCTTCTTAGTCGTCGCTCTCGTAGTCCTTGTGTTTCGCTTCCGTTCTAAACTCGGATCATAGGTTCCGCTATCATCTCTATCAGCGCCAGCGGTTCCAATTCGTTGCGCTTGTCCTTTTATAGCGGCAGTGCGTTTTGTGCTGTTGAACATGATACTTAGTTCTTGGAAATTACGGGGCATGTTGCATCGTATGGATGGAGAGGAGCGGTACGAGGGGAGAGGAAAAGTTTCTGGGGCTGGAGCAGCAGGGGCGTTGAAATCAGGGGCTTCGGGGGAGGAACTAGTGGAGCGGGAGCTGATGTTGCTGTCCATTTCATCGTCTGAGTTGTCATCGAGGCTAGCATCTGGATCGACGTCGGGACCTTGCTCAGGCTCAGAGTCAGGGGAAAGTAGATCCACTTCAGAGCTTGGAATGATGAGATGATCAGTGTTCAAAGTTTCAATAGTGCTATTGGGTACATCAGAAGAAGCACTGGCTTGTGCTGAGAATGATCTGGTCGACTTGCTGCTTGGAACATCTCCGAAGATGCTAGTATGAGTAGGAGCAGGACTTCCCGAATGAGTATTTGAAACACTTCCAAATATGCTAGGCTGAGCAGAAACAGGACTAGTTCTAATACCATCTGAGCCATTTGAAAACGCACTTATATGAGCAGAGACGGAGCTGTTATCGGTGCTGCTAGAGACATCAGAGAAGATGCTCGTGTAGCCAGTAGCTGGGCTTGCCATAGCGCTTTCTGCATCTTTAGAAAGGATACAAGCCTGAGCGAAATTTGCACTGTTGAACATACTGGGAAGGCCGAAGATGCTGTCATTGAGATTTTTTTGAATGTAATCGGTTATGCCATTTTGATTGTCGTCATCCAGGGTGACATTGGATTCGTTGTCCATATTTACCATTATTGAATCCTGAATTGACTAAGACTTGTTAGTGATGAATCTATCAAGACAGCGGCGAAGAAACGAAACGACAGTGCCAGGCATTGTATACTTCTTGAGTATAAAGTTGACTTAGAACTGGGAGTGTATGTTAAAGATGGAAGACAACAGGCTTGCTATCATGAACGGTAGTTGTTGTCATATAGCATGAAGTATAGCTAATATATCATACACTATATGTCAATTTGATAAGAAAGGCAAATGCGACTTGCATACAGGCAAGTAACCCAACGATATCAAATGAAATGGAATACGAAGTGAAATAAAACTTGTTCATTGTTAATGACACCTCAATGAAAGTCACTACATTCAGTCGATGAAGTGAAATTGGCGAGTGCTGACGAAGCGAACTTCGTTCCCCTAAAATTCAGAACCACGAGACTAATGAACCGAAAAGGTGAAAAACTACTACAATAAAAGGGTCAACTTACCTTCGAATTTTCCTTCGAAAATTTGTAGAAAGATATTAGAGATCCCGAGGAACGATTTGCAGTTAACAATAAGTGATTTTGAGTTGTGGTGGTGGAGTTGTGTAAGTTCTGTTGAATATTGAATATTGTTGTAAGATGGAAAAGTGGGCTGAGGCGTCCGAAGAACTTGATTACCGCCCGTTTTATTACATGGCCCGTGTGTATACTACTTTTGGCTCATTAACTTCCTAAAGGTATGTATATAAAAGAAATCTTGGATGAGCTCTTGGAACTCGGTCAAGACAATATGAAAAACATCTAGAAGTGTGAAGAAGAATACAGCAAGGTTTCTATGGTAAAGGTATGTATTCTCATATCCAGCAAGTTCCATAGCTAAAGAAAGGCAGTACAGATTCCATTAGGAACAAAGCTATCTTGTTCCTTCTGAATAATCTCTAACCACCCAGAGTACACTTTTGCAACAACCAGCAACAAAGAAATGAAACAAGACTATGTAATTACTGAACTGGATACAGGTCTTAAGCACGAATCTGAGCTATGTCAATAACCCTTTATACTACCACTAACAGTTGCTGGTCAAACTTATACAAGTCATGCCGCTGAGGTGGGAATCAATTCCCAGGAGGTTGTTCGAGAGGCTGTTCGGTTTATGAAGGTGGTGCAAGAGATAAACAACGAATACATCTTAGATTGGGATTCTGAAAACTTTAGCAGACACCCAACGAGTCTCTAGTCTTGCTTGAGTTCATCGACTTACCTTCTTAGCGCCTGGATAAAGAATTGTCAGAGGCCATCATTCACTATCAACCTTCGATATATCAATGCTTCGAAACAGATTCTAATAGTATTAGAAGATAACTGCCTCATGATCCAATCTCATTCCTTGCTATCTCTCAATAGAATAGAAAGAACCATTTATTGCGCGGTAGACTGAACCGCCTTGGACACCATCTGATGGTAGAGGGCACGAAGGGCTACACATCACACTCTTTCCATTCCAGGCCTCATTCATAACAGTTGTGACGATGCACAAGTGCACAACTTGAAGTACCATGGACGAGCATATGATGAACGTCACAATCGACGGTCGAAGGGTCCATAACAGGAGTCGGGCGATTTTTTCAGATCTATGGATCAGGAAAGATGTTATCCGCACCAGCATTGGTGTGAAGCCATCAAAGAGGACGAACATCTGTATGCATAAAGCGAAGGATGAAAACAATAAATACAACAGTTCAACGGTTTTGCATGTCGGGTCTTTTGATGTCTTGTCTACTAATTCTCGAAGCATGTATTTCATGTACTCGAAGTAGAGAAGGACCGAAAGTCCGAATAAACGTCCTGCACCCCGAAAGAAGTCATGTACATTCCTTTGGTCCGACGAGTCCATTGTGTTGCTGTTGTGAGGTGGAGGATTGGAAATTAATTGTTATTATGAAGAGGTGATCAGAGCTCTATCTCGTAACGAGTAGATGTTCTGGTGGTGTTGTGCTGATATGATGGTTAGAGGAAGCAAACAATTGCCTGTTTGACTCTTCCTACCTGTACTAAATATTGCTACCATGAGGGGAAGGTCCGAACGAAGGTGACCAAAGCCCAATCGAGCTATTCTACAACATGACGTCTAATAGTTCCTTCCCCGGGTCTGATTTGTGGATCTTGAGTACAGATCGACAGCACCTTGAAAATTAAGAAACCTGGTATCTTCAAAATACTCGGAAGCCTTGTTTTGAACACTGTAAAAGTTTTCACAATGAAAATCGGTAGGTAGCTCCAACTCATAAGGCAGAGAAGGAAAGTTAGAACCATATATAGATTGTTTGTACCTCGTGAAAGGATCTATTGACTAGTCAACATTCTGCTCACTTGCTGGAAAGGGTATTTCTACACTCTCAAAATTGCAAACAATAGGGCCATTCAATTTCAAACCTTCGGTAGCTTCATGTATCTCAATGTTAGCTTTTTTCCCGTGTTTTCAAGCTCCGAGTAGATTTCTTGAGCTTCGAGGTGAGGAATCCATGTTGACACACCATCATGCATTAGAGAGCCGAACTATCAGATACTCGGAAAATGCCATTGGAGGAAACCAAGTTTCCGATTCATGATAGTCAAATACTGAGTGCATATTTTGAGGAAGGATGACAACCGCGAAATAGCTAGATACAATTGACAGATGTAACTAGCACGATGACTAAGCAATCTCGGCAAATCAAATTTTACATCTTCTTCGCAACCATAAAATGTTTTTGCCTCCGAAACAATCATTAACACACACAGTCTTGTACAATTCAACAATTATGGTAAAATTCCATTGATGATTGTTTCTTTCCTCTCCCATATGGCGGAATGAGGCTTCTTTTGATCCGACACGGCGAGACCGTCGATAATGTTGCCAATGTATAGTAAGCTTATCCCGCTTTGCAACATTTACAAACTTCCTTTAGCTAACTTTTTCAAGTGCCGGCGTCACAGACTCTGCACTAACGAACCATGGCGTATTGCAAGCCAATCGACTTGGCACCCATCTCGCAGCTTCGAAAGTTTCCCGTATATTCTCTTCCGATCTTCAACGAGCTATCAAGACAGCAGAAGCCATTCGCGTTGCTCAAGACAATGTCCCTTCTTTCGAAGTGACAAAGCTTGAGCTTCTTCGAGAACAAGACTTTGGGCACTATGAAAAGAAACCATTTCATGAACGTTCAAAAGGTTCAAATAAAACTGGCAAGGAAATTCATTCCGAGGCATGCCGAGTTGATCCAGGATTCCGAGATGTGGAGTCGAAGGAATCGATGAAGAGACGGATGGAAACATTCGTCAATGAGCATCTGGTACACCTTCTCAACATCGATGAAAAGAATACAAATGATCATACCATTGCAATTGTGGCCCATGGTATTATTTTGAACCATCTCTGGCGAGTCATCCTAGGACGATTCGATCCAAAGAACGTCTCAATTGGTCCTGATGTCCCACGTCCCGAACGTGGACTAGAATATCTCGGTGGTTGGTCCAATACTGGCTACCTGGATTTGGATATCAAGCCTATTCAAGAAGTGTCACCTTCCAAAGTTGGTTCGGTGCCTTCAGTATCGGATGAACAATTCAATGCTCAAACTTCAGTGGAAGACGAAGTGGAGCTACCAAATCATGCTACTGATAAGCTCGAGATTGTCATGTCGCTCATGATAAAGTCTGTTAATAGTATAGATCATCTCAAAGGGCTCAAGAAAACCCGAGGAGGATTAGGAAGCTTAAAACATGATTCCACTCAAAGAACCATGGATTCATTCTTCAAGAAAAGGAAGCTTGGATGATATACAATTTTGGTAAGCATATTTCTTTTCTTTTTATCGGACGATGGAGAGTAATATGATGATATACCTTATTCACAGACCTGTTCTGTAATCTTCTATGTGGACAAAAAAAGTACCAACTGCTGTCTGATTACTCTCAACTTCATCATTGTATTCTTGAAAAGACTTGGAAGCACCTTTGCTAACATATTCAATAGATTTTGTACTCCAACAGGCCAACTGCCTTCCACACGTATGTTGATTTCGTTTTTCTCGCGGTCTTCCACTTCCAACTTAGTTCTCAATCTTATTATACTTTACAAAATCATATGCTTCCTTGATATATCACAATGTTTGTGAATGATGCTCAATCGCCGTGAATGCCTCCTTGACTTGCATATTGATGAAATATATCTTCCGTCCATCACCCACCCTACTAATCAAATGTACTGCATCTACATCTTATGACCCTCGCCTATTCCTCTTGGCCCCTGCGAAAGTGGCAAAATAGGCAAAATAAGCGTCTCACCACCACCAACAACAGTCGTACGATTTCTAAGCGAAACGGTATGATGTCGTACGATGAGACTCCTTCATGAATCTTGACTAGCGAATGGGGTTGGACGAAGTATAGAGGTCGGGTGATAAAGGAGAATCAAGGAATTTGTTGCACATCTGAATTTGGGCCCGAGTTTGTGCGGTGTATGGTATTGGATGGGAGGCAAGGTGTGGGGGGACAAGAGCGACGGAATGGGCATGAAAAAGATTTTGTTGCATGCCTGAATCTGAACCCGAGTTCGAATGGAAAATTGCGGATGATGAATGAAGGTGGAAGGGAGAGGAGAGTAAGTGATGAGTGGGTACAGTGGGTCAAAGTCAGGCGAGAGGTGAGTAGCAAGAGATGGAGTGATGATTAGTTGACGTGTAGTTTTACTGATATTGACAGGGTATCGCTTTGGGCGTGTTACATACACCACAGTATGTGAAAATGTATGCACATAATTGTGCATGTTCTCTCTTTATTCTGATGCACATCTTCATGGGCGGGATGCTGCATGCAGTATATAATACAACTACCGGTGACGAATCATTAGAAGAATCCCTCTGCTTCCCCACACACCTCTCGCACTCTTCAGCGTTTTCTCTCGAAGGAATGCTCCACAAATAAGAGACATCTCACGCTCAGATTAATACTCATAACATACCAACTTCATATGTATCTAAATTAAACATTAATGCATTATCTTTTTGCCGTATACATATTTATATTAATCATAACGATCTTTCCCGTCGCATTAGGTATCCATTGTTTCCCCACTCGTCCATTACCACTCCGTGAATTTATCGCAAACAAAGCATCAGACGCAAGCAAAACCAGTTTAAGATATCAACGCAAACAAGATAAAATCCAACAGATCCAAATCCAAGCAAAGTCTCAATACAAATCATTCAAAACATCAAATCAATAACATCCAAAATGGAAAACTTTAGAGTAACAATAATCCCCCAACAGCAAATCCAACAAGTCCAATAACAGCACCACCCTCAAGCGCCTTAACTCTCTCACCACCACCAGTGAACTGTCCAAGAATAGCCCCAGCACTAGTTTCAGCGGGTCCGCCTCCAGGAACCAAGGTCGTGAATGTTTGTCCGGCAGATGTAAAAGAGGTGATGACCCCAGCGGGAATCGTAGTCGTGAGGGTAAGTCCCGAGACAACGGTTGTGGAGACGATATTGACGGGTCCTTCTGTGGCAGGTACAACAGTGGCTTCGCCGTTGACGGTGATTTCGACACCTTGGACGGTTTGAACTCCGTTGTTGGTTGAGATGGTAAGAGGAACGATAGGAGCAATAGGGACAATGGGGATGGAGGTAATGGTTGTGATAGGTGGGTTGACGGTAGTGATTGTTGTGAGGACGGGGAGGATGGTAATTTGGGGGAAATCGGTGTTGGGTGGTGGAACGACATTGCCTTGTTGAGTACCAGTGTTGGTTACAACGGGTGGAGGAACCACGTTGGTTGTTGGGATGAGAGGAGGTGGAACCACCTCAGTTGTTGTTTGGGGAGAAGGTGGAACCACGTTGGTTGTTGGGATAAGAGGAGGTGGGACCACATTTGTGGTTGTTTGGGGTGGAGGAACAATCGTGGTTGTGGGTGTAGAAACGATGCCGGAGTTGCCACCAGTTCCGCTTCCGGTGTTGGTAGCGGTGGTAACGGGTGGAGGAGGAGAAGTCGTAGTGACGACGCCGGAGCTTCCACCTGTAGCACTACCGGTTTGGGAGCTTTCACGACTGGTTGTAAGACCAGATCGAGTGCCAGTTCCAGACCCCGACGCGGACGAAGAGGATGAGGAGGAAGAAGAAGAAGTAGAAGAAGAAGAGCTTCTCGAGGTACCCGAAGTACTTGAAGACGACTCAGAGGTACTTCTGCTGGTGCTCGAAGTTGATGTGCGGCTGGTTGTAAGACCCGATCGGGTACCAGTTGACGAGCCAGATGAAGAGCCTGTTGAAGTAGTTGTTCGAGTGGTGGGTTGAACAGTACTGGTTGGACGGATCGTTATGGTAGAAGTGACGTCGATGGTGCTTCTGATGGTCGTTGTGGAAGGTCTCTGAGAGGTCGGTGGAGGCTTGTGGGAAGTTGGTGGCGGCTTTTCAGAAGTTGGCTTGACGGGTTTGGAACTATGGTGTCCATTATCGTTATCGTTATCGTTGATATTCACATTCGTGTTTTCGTTGACGTTGGTGTTGCTGTTTGAGTTGCTATTCGCATTCTCGTTGGCATTGCCATTTGAATTTCCGTTGCCGTTTCCATTGCCATTTCCATTGGTATTAGCATTGATTTCAGCAAGGGCACTATCAACTTGATCTTGAATTCCACCCTGCGGAGCCGCGAGCGAAAGGGTAGCGAGACCCGCTACGATGGCGTAATGAAAACGCATCTTGACAGTGTAGTTCTAAACGCTTGATTTTTGAAAAGTTCGAACGAGAGAGGTATCGAAATTCTGAATTTTAGAACGAAGGTGCTTGACGAGAAAAGTTTCACGAGATCAAAACCTGGCTCAGACATGACTGTCATGGTTATATACAATTGCCTCTCTGAAGAGCTTCTTTATCCGATTATTACCGCAAGCGGGAGTTCAGGGGGGGCAAATCGTCCTATCTATAGATATTGCAATCGTTTGCACATACATGACTTCCATGATTGCGGAAGTGAACTCGGTTTAGGAATAGGTTTGGAGAAGCCTCATCATGAAAACGTAGATGATGGCAAGATATCAGTGCGTGAACAAAGCAATTTATGATTTTAGCTTCCTCTTCATCGGTTACGAAAACAAATGTGGGAATAGGAGTAAAGTTGTTTATGGAAACATCCTGAGATTGTCAGATCAACTGCCTGCTCAAGCTTCATCGTAGGCAGAACCACTTCTTTATTCTTTGAATATCCGCTTTCGAAAGCTCGTACTTGAACCGACCAAGACTCTCCAATATTTGTGTTCATCACCTCTTTCTAATCATACTTACTCATCGCAATCTAGACCCTTAATTTCGATATTAGCTGATGGATTTTTTGTTCGCAGACTTCGGACCGACGGAGATGCTTCCAGTCTCGCTTAAGCCGTCCGCATTCTTCGACATGCCGAACCCGGGCATTGCTGCATGCAATTCTCGGGTCTTCAATGAAATGTTACTATGCCCTATTACGTCTGCTAATTTCTATAGTTTAGCTCGTATCCCTACGCCCTCTATACGCCTGCAAATTCTTTACTGTCTATGTTTCGACCTTTCTACAATCCCCCTTTGCCTACCTACACGCTACCTGCACCCTCCATTGCCTTTATCGCAATTGAAAGTATACAGCCCGTTTCTTAAAGATCAGATCTCAAGAGGTTCAGAATAATAAACCAACGAATGGGTAAAGAACAACTCGTGCCATCCTCCCAGGGGCATGATTTGAAGCAGCCTTCAAACAGTACTGTACATCCAGATTAAGGTAGTAGTCAAAATACTCGCTCTACGCACACAAAAATATTGAATTAGAAGTCGGGAAGCAAAAAACATACAATGAAATAGACAGTCGTAAACAAGAAAAAGTAGATTAAATGTATTCGGAAAACGCACTTCATGCGAGAAAGTATCTACAAAGACCACCAAACATATAACCGTGAACGAACAAATACTCACATGCAAACTAGATCTCACGAATAATCTAGATCTCACCCCAAATCATAAAAAAAGTATGTTCGCAAAATCTCACCATCTAGCACTCTGAACCGCGCTCATGGTTTCATGCACGCATTCGGAATGTGATATTCCTACACGTCGCAATCAACCCATTCTGCATCCGCATTCCACATAGATCTAATCTAAATTTAGCTATATCCTCAAACCAGTAGTTGAACATCGAGTCCACCCACTATAGCGATGCAGTCTTTTTATTGCGGAATCAAATTCACGAAGAGACGGCCCCAAATTTTGTGCATATGCTTGATGCTATTCTCAGCCACATTATCTTTTTCATACAAATTCTTGGGCGCCGAATTAAAAATTAGACTCCGTCCTTAGAACATTTGGTATCTAGAATTATGAGCTGAATTTGAACTTTCAAATCATCAAAATTTAGAACCTTAAGAGCCTGGAAGCTTTAAACTTTTTCAGTTCTGAATAATCAGATCTTTAAGACATTCAAATTACTTAAAACTTCCAGATTACTTGCAACATTTCAATTTGATATCTAATTTATTGTTTAAACCTCAACATTCTCGAATAAAAAGGTTGGGCCGCCAGGAATTGCTTGCTCGGCCATGCTTGGCAAACTACCATACTCCTTTTCTTCACCACCCTCAACTGGGACAATAACACCCTTCTTTCCGCCCTCCTCACCATCCACAATGACTAATTCTATCACCGACAGTCCAGCCGCCTTTTTAAGGCCAGGTACCATGTTTTTGAGTGTTGTTTTCTCATCGAAGGCCAACTTTCTCTCAAACACTTGCTCTGGGGCCTCACCACTTTGCAATCTTCTCTTCAAAACTTGTACAAAGGGCATAGCTTTCTTCATTTCACCCATCTTAGCAATCTTTCCATTCAGTTCCTTGTCATTAGCAGTCTTTGTCTCTGGGTTCCAAGACTCGCGAACAAGGTCGATGTACTTTTGTTGCCAAACAGGGAATTTAGCGGCAGAGAAGATGGTAAGCTTTTTGGGTTTCTTGAGATCGTATCCGATGTCCTTTCCTTTTGCTTTCTTCTTTTGTTGGGCGGCTTCTGCAGAAGTGATATTCGAGGATGTAGAGCGGACGTATTCGCGAGCAGCACTGAGAGCTGGAATTGGAGCTGGAACCTCGGGGTACAGGGCCTTTTGAATGGTAGTGGGTTTGTGAAGGACCTCGAGCCAGAGATATTCAGACCAATGAGGCGCAATGACAGCCAAAAGAAGAGCTTGAAGCTCGATATATTGGAAGATGAGATCTTTATGCATCTTTATTCCGGCAGCGATGCTGGCTTCGCGATAGAAGTCACGAGCGCCTGTGAAGTCATAAAGAGCCAATTTGAGGGCAAGTTTGTAGTCTGTTGCTTCGTAATGTTGACGACATTCGTGAACAATAGCATTCATTTCGTTTTCGAAGAGCGCATCAAGGAAATCGTTCTTCTCTCCAGTGCGAAGGTTATTCTGATCCTTGACCATGTCCTCACACCACTCTCGAAGGGTATAGAGACGAAGAACATTGTTATCAGCAACGTCTTCCTCGAAGTTGGCATCTGCAACTCCATCTCCCGCATCAGCTAACGCGATACGACTGGCATCTGCACCATATTTGTTGATCATGTCAAACAATGTCATGAAGTTGCCAGTAGATTTACTCATCTTCTCTCCGTTCAAGAGCAAGTGGCCATTGGCACGGACACCCTGTGGCCAGTACTCTGGAGGGAATATGGCAATATGAATGTAAAGGAAGAAAGTGAGATGGTTAGGAATAAGATCCTTTCCGGAAACTCTAAGGTCAAGTGGATACCAGTACTCGAATTCTCTTCTCATAGACTCGAGAGTCTCCTTTGGAATCTTGCTCTCGTTCAAGATTTCGTCGCTGATATCCCGACGAGCAAAGACATAATCCCAAATCTCGTCTGTCATCTGCTCTGCTCTGATTCCAGCAAGACCTTGAGTCTTACCGAAAATATCGTTGTGAAGATAGTGAGCAATGGTGTAGTATGCCATATAAATGGTACTGTCACTCAAACTTTCAACCAAGAAATGAGGATCCCAGGGAAGTTTCGATCCAAGACCATAAGTTCTAGCACATGCCCATTGATTGAGCCAGTTGAGGACACCTTCGAATCCATTTTTCGTCTCTTGCGAGTAAGTGTTTAAACCAGAACCAAGATGTGCGAGGGCTTCCTTTCTCCAAGAGTCCTCTCCATAGTCAAGGTACCATTGATCCATTAATGCAACACAGCAATCATCTCCAGATCGACTGATGACCTTTCGCTCGGGTTCTGAGTATGCAAAGCCTTCACCAGCTTCGATGATTTGCTTTCTGACCTTGGGTTTGGCAACTTCGACCTTCTCCCCCTTGAACTCTCCAAATGTCATGGTACCTTGATAGTAACCCTCCTTGTAGGCAAGCTCTTTTGCCTCTTCCAATTTTGTCTTGTCCTTTGGTGAGGCAATCTTGAGCTTCTTCACCAAGAACGGAGCGCACATATCTCCAAATGAAGGCGTATTGATGACAGAAATGATTTCCAATTCGGCCCATTCTTTCTTGATACCATAGTACTCCGCCTTCTTCGCGAGGTCCATAATAGTCGCATAATCATCTGGACTGTCAGAAGGTACACAGGTGACAACTCCGGTACCTTTGGTAGGAAGGACCGACTCCATAGGAAGTATCCTGATACCATCTTTGTGCACAGAGAGAGGAGCTTTGACTAAGGTTCCAACACATGCTGAACCAACAATCTCTGCAACCTTGTCGATTTTACCATTTTCAGAGAAAATATCTTGGTATGACATGTTCTTTGCCGCGCGGTCGGTAATTACGAAGTATTCCTTTTCTGAAACTTTGAAAACACCATACGTAATCTTAGGCCCGACAAAACAACAGTTCTGACCATACATCGTCTCTGGTCTAAGAGTAGCGGGTACGAAGAAAATATCTGCATCCGCTGGGACCTTGTCCTTGAGAGCGGCTTCGGCTTCTGACGACCATTCCAAGACCTTCAACTTCATGGCTAAGTAATCTTGTGGGCCAACACCCTCTCCGTCACTTCGATCGTGGTCCATGCATGGCTGTCCGTCCTTTGGCGAGTAAATTGTGTATCTCTTTCCAAACTTAATTTTCTTAAGCTCCTTGAGGCGATTCATCTGCCATCGAACGAAAGCATCGTAATATGGGTTGGCATCAGTTGTAACGAACGATCTCCTCCAGTCAATACGTGCTCCAAAATTCGTGAGGTCTCGTTTACAAAGAGGAGAAAAGTAGGCACCCCAGTAATGTGGGTCTGCGAATTGATGGATGTCTTCCAATGGAATGCCTAATGCCCCCATGATCTGGAATTGGTACTTCATCTTGACAACTTTTGCGGCTGCCTTCCCTTTTTTCGCGGTGAATTTAGTGACGTCTTCGTGATGGGTACTTGGAGTAGGGGTATTTGTCTTCTCTTCCGTAGCCTCTTCTTCCTTGTAGTTTTCGAAGTTCTTTCCGAACAACTTAATCTCCTTCACGAGCTTGTCGGCGGCTGCTTTGATAGGTAAACCTGTCAAATGGAAACCCATCGGGAACAGAGTTTTCTTTCCCTGCATGCGTGCGAAACCTGCAGTAAACTCGATCTTACTGACGGTGAAACTGTGACCAGCATGAAGAGTACCGTTCATGTAGGGATATGCCATGGTACCAAAGAATTTAGGATACTGTTCGCGCAACTCTGCGGCGGAGACAGAGTGGAGGGGAATTTCGGAAGTTGAAGGAGCATCTGGTTGAAATACACCATCCTTTTCCCATTGTGCTTGGTACTTTCTCTCGATTGCAATAAGTTTGTCTCTCTTCTCAGTCTAAGAGGTTTCGTGGTTAGTAACTATTGTATATCAGTCAATTGAGGGGTACTTACGCCTTTTAACTCCTTGGTTTTGGAGATTGTGGCATTCTCCAAAGCCTTCGCAGTGGCTTCAACAGCTGCCATGATTGCGATATTGAAATTTTAAAACTTTCAATATCCTCTCTGCAGAGTATATGCTGATGCTTCAAAAGTTTCACTGAGTCAGAAAGACCGCACTGAAATTCGGGTCATCAACTGAGAAATTGCGGGCTGGTGGGATGTTTATGCATATATGCCTAAGGCTACAACAATTACAGTCTTGTCCAGCTTCAAGTGAAGCTTGAAACGATTTTACAATTACAACATCAACAAGCATGTTCCGCACACTTGTTAGACGTGCTGCCCAGCAGACCCGGTTAGAGCTACCATACGATCCGAGTGCAAATCCTTATAAGGCGAAAAGACTGTGGCCTCCCGATTTCTCCAAATTATCACAAAAGCATCAATTTCGACTTGAACGAAGATACAAAAGGAGAACGAAGCTCAAGTGGGCGAGACCGAAATGGACAAAAGCTGTCAAAGTCGCACAATTGAGTTCTATTCTATGTGGGTAGATTATGAGAGGGTAAATCAAATTACAGGATGCTGATATATGGGAAACAGTTGTGATAGTATACGGAGTACTCTTCGCGGATTGGAATAAGGACAACTTGGTTCACGAGGGGGCACCATTTCAAGGAGTATTACCACCTGTGCGTTTGATAAAGACATGAAATATTGACGATTCATAGGTTCGGGAATGGTTTTTTGGACTTACAGGATCACTGTGGTCAAAGGATCAAATTCACAAACGTGTAGATCAAGCCGAAGATGTATCACCTATAGCAAAGAATAGCACCTGAAGCACAGGTCATGTTTTCGAAGCTATGTTAAAACGCCACGATATTGTATAATTTGTAGTAGTTTATTCTCGGTGTGGAGGCGTTAGATACCAATGGGCTGGAAGTGTACATGATGCATGAACCAGAAATCTTCCTCAAGATATCCTTGCTTTCCCTTCACTCCTCCATAGATCTCGTTTAATCGAGGAAGGATACTCTCTGTAACATTGAATCATCATCATATGTTGAGAGCAAAGGTAGGCGGTGATGTATATGTAACCAAGAAGAGCGATGTGCTGAAAACATTTGGGGCTCTTTTGTGCTCATAACTAATAGATGTGAGGCCTATGTTATTTCAGCCGATGAACCGACTTTGGTGTTGAGAGTGGTGAAATGCCCTCTACAATTGCCCTCCAGTATGCTCCTCGCTACCAGCCTTCGATCAAGTATTTCTGCAACCTTGTGAGCTTGCTTAATGATGGGCGTTCTCTTGTTGTAGTTGGTCTCGGGTATAACCAAAAAGTCGCCAGCCTTCACCGAGTAGCCCAGGCGAAATTTCCGCCCATTCCCATGCCCCCCAACGCCCCGCCCCTTCCTTCATTTAGAGGTCTCTTTGCTACCTTTCCTTGTGCCTTCACTCCTTCCACAACTCTCTCTAACTGTGTCTCAATAACAACGCCGCCTACGATCATCTCGCTCAAAGTTGCATGCAGCGTTTCGAAATTAAAGATCAAATCTAGTTCGCATACATTCTCAAATAAACGATCGAGTGCCTCCACATATACTTGTATCAGATCAATAAGAGCAAGTGGGGATTCAGTAGATGTTGAAATAATTATGAAGTAAAGTGTCGCATAATGGCGATATGTGACGAGGGAAGGGATGTCGTTGTGAGGAGACGAATCTGTTTTAGATGTGGAGGAGGAGGCGAGAAGAGGCGGAAGCGGAAGAAAATTGCATGAGCCCGCAGGACGATTAGAGACGAGTGTGAATATTTCTGATATTAGTCGCTGTTGAACTGATGTTTCCTGGTTGGGCTGTTAGTAAAGATTGTTTGGAGGATGATAAGTGGCTGGTACTCACTAGTTGCGTGTAGAATTTTGTAAGCCGTGGTTGCCCAGCATTATTGAAGACAAGAACTGCATTGATCATCTTTGAGTGCAAGTATATTGAGAACAAACAAGTTTGTTGTTTGCAAAGAACTATATTGAAGTCCGACAAAAGAAGGCCGAATAAGATGCAGGTGATAGGATCGTGGTGTAGAAATCCCGATATGCCAATGAAGCGAAAAAACGTGGGGTAGCTAGCTCAAAGCTTAATTCAATTGAGCTCTGTGCTACCAATTTGTTTATCAACCCCTACGAAGTAGAATTGAAACGATCAATTTATCCACCCAGAACAAATCCCATCAATCCTCCTCTTCTGTCCTACAAACCATTCCATTCGAACAAAACAATGACTCGCACATTCCTCGCAAAGATCCTTCGCAGTGCGCCCCGCCAATGTGGCGCCTCTCGAAACTTCCTTGCGCGAGGTCGAGCATTTCCAACCATTCGATCCAGTGTTGTTTATCAACCCTTCCGCCCTATCACAATTTCGAACAAAGTAGGCAAAGGGTTGTCCCCGGATTCTGAGGATCCCAAACCTAAGATATTGGAAAGCAATCCAGAACCAAAACAAGCTGCTGAGCTCAGTCAAGAACAATACAATGAGTTATCGGATAAGTATATGGATATGATGGTTGAGAAATTAGAGGAGTTACAAGAGGAGAGGGAAGATGTTGATGTCGAATACAGCGTACGTTTCTACTTCAGGCTCACGCGCCTCCTATGAGATGGATGCTTTCCCAGTACTGACTGAGATGTCTATATAGGCTGGAGTTCTTACACTCTCATTCCCACCCATCGGCACCTATGTCATCAACAAGCAGCCACCAAATAAACAAATCTGGCTTTCTTCTCCCACATCCGGGCCAAAGCGCTACGATTTCGTGATTACGAGTGAGGGTCAAGATTCAAAAGAAGGCACAGGATCAGGGGAGTGGATATACTTGAGAGATGGGTCGTCTTTGACTGAACTGCTGTTGAATGAGGTCGGCGTCGACTTATCAAGTTCATACACTCCTGATATACCTGGAGATGAGTAATTACCTTACGCACTCGAGACACATCCACGGATGGATCTTGCGAACATTTCTTGCAAATGGTGAGCTCTAAATCGGACATCAACCTGGTGTTTTCTGGCAGTGGCATTTTTACGACTTGGGATTCATGAATATAAGGAATCAATCAGAGTTTGAGTTGTCTTTTTAATTTGGACATTTCCTGATTTTTATGGACATAGTCTGAATTTCTGACTATCTGCTCATCATAGACACAATGCAGCTTCTCCAAGAGATCTAATTCTCTTTATTTCTTGTCACCTGTGACCTCGGCTTGATCCAATCTGGTTCTATTCTTGCGGTAATGTTTCTTCGCAGAACGACGCTGGATTGGACGCTCATCTTTGGGCGCGAATTATGTTTTCGAAAGTATTTCCATCCTCACTTTCACATACCCCTCAGTTATCCTATCTTCCAGCAAAATATCCTTTCTCGGGTCGATGCATGATGTATATATAGGCTCGGATCATCACCCTATTCAAGTTGCAATTGTCACCTGAGGGCCACCTTGATCTCCTTCCGGCTTTGGTAAATCATCCTACGTCGCAAAAGGATTAGCACATAATTCAAGAATATCTTTCACACAAGAGAAGCCATAATGTCTTTCACATTAATATGGCTTCGAGCAATTTCCTCGCCCAAAAGAGTGAAACTTACCACCTCAAAAATAACTTTGATCATCAAACTACAACTTGGGCAGACTCCAATATCTTCGCCATCTCTTAAATCAGCAATACCGATTTCAAATCGATCGCCACATGGACATGGATAATGATAGATCTGTAGGACTGGATCATAAGTCATATCCTCGATCTCGATTTCATCGTAAATATTTTCGGCCATGTCTTCTTTTCTTTTGCAATGATATCCGAAGTGTAAAGTTGCTCGTGTATTTTTTTTGAGTGTGTAGGATTAATTTTCTGAGGGGTTACAATAAAGTAGTAGGTAATGATGGCGGGGATCACAAATTTGACAAAGAAAAAAAATGGATCGGATTAATATTAGGTAATCATTCGTTCGGGATCCCGGACTTTAGTACAGTAGCACGTGAGTAGTATTACAGTAGTTTTACCCCCGCTCTAGCTAGTCCAGCTAACCGAGATTGCTTAGACTTCCAACTGTTGGTCTCTGTTTCTAGAATCAAAAAGGTTATCCCATTGTACAACACAATGCCCAAATACCCAAGGCATTCTTGATTACAGATGCTTGGGCGGCTGTGTTTTTCAGAGCAAGGTTAGATATTACAATGTCACGAAGTTCCTCAGATCATCAAATCCTCTGCATCTTATTGGTCATCCCGTTTCATAGACATAGCTGTGCTAGTTATTCCGTATTTGCCTTGCTTCTAAATCATCATCTGATGCCCGACAAAGAGTTTGATGTCAAAGTCGTTATCAGCGCCGATTTGAAATAGGTCGGATAGGTCTCATAAACCGGTATAGCTCAGCTGCAGAATACGTACCAGTTGGTGCAAAGTCATTCAAGTCTGGCAAGTTTCTGAGCGGATTAAAACAATTCTTCTAATTCTCGTGGGCTTCCAGAGGACTGCGATCAGCACAGATATCTATCTCCTGGGACAACGATATTGGGAAGTTCAACTGTTCAATTCTTGGGATATAGTCGATTAGTTGTATTGGGAATTGTCTTGGTAGGTGAAAGTAAACCATGCAAGTGCAACTACTACCGAATGAGCAATCGAAACGTTCGTAGATAGATGAGATGAGAGCTTCCTGAATGTAAGATATTCAGCTTATTTCCTCATTCGTCATCTGTCCGATTAGTCCCTCCCCCTGATATTACTCTCACTATTGTCTGATGTGCAGTACGCCACTTATGACCCTGGCATGATTATATCCCGCACGCCCTTTCGTTACGACCCCAGAAAATTGCCTATTACCATGTCCAGCCCTGTTGACGGCCAGCCATTGCGGGCCTTAGCCGCATACCTCAGCCAATTTCAAGGTGGGTTCGAGGGGAAGTCTTCGGTACATTGGCATTTAACTTTAAATATTACCTGACAGTGCTCGCACGTTTTTCAAGATTTATAGTTTCATGAATCAATTATTCAACGCCTCCAATCAAAAATGTCCGAAATGTCAGATTATATCAGAAAAAGGGCTTCCAAGCCTAAGGTCAGATCAGGTTGTGTAACGTGCAAGTAGGGTTTATCTATAAATTATTTCGAGCACAATGTTGACTTGATATACCTAGATTTCGAAGACTTAAATGCGATGAAGGGAAACCAGCTTGTTTTCGATGTTCTAATTCCGGGATTCGATGTCGTGGTTATACTTCACAAGCACCAATATCACCGAAAAAGAAAGAAACTGTTCGACAAAGCCTAGTTCCTCTACGTCCGGCACCACCAACTCTACCAAATCATGAACCATCTTACCTAAATCTTAGCGAGCAAGAATGGCTATACTTTCAAGTCTTTACGTCTGCGACTTCTACCGATCCATATGGCATGATCGCGGACACAACACGCCGTACAGCCAGATCCATCGAGTCCTTCTTTTGGACCGAAGTCGTTCTCCAGGAAAGCTTTTACACGCCATGTATTCGGCATGGAATTGTCGCTGTTTCTGCTCTTGTGCGGAGCTTTCAGATGGACACTACCAGCTCACAACAAATTCAAGATCATGAACAGTTCGCTCTTAAACAATACGGCAAAGCATTGCAGTCAACGAGAGACTTCATAGCAGATACAAGAAGTACAGCTGAACGTTCAAGAACACTCTTTACTGCCGCTACTATACTAGCCCACTTTGATTGTTTCTATGGGAATCGAGATCTAGCAACTTCTCATATGCAATGTGCCCGATCATTGCTTACGAAAGAGACCTCAAAACTCCTGGATTACAGATTCGTTAGTGTCTTAATGAGTCTAGATACTGTCAACTACTCCACTATGGGCTTCGAATCGGAATTCTCTTATCGCCAAGCCATATTTGGAAAAGAGCAGATTTATATCCCGGAATGCTTCTCTAGTATAGAGGAAGCAGTCAAAACTCGAAGTATACTCGTCACCAGAGCCAACAACCTCTACATAGAGATGTTCAAATATATATTCACGCCGAGAAGAAAAATTCCTCGCTCGGCCATCAAGCTGAGAGACTATTACGTAGCGCAATTAAGACAATGGGATACTGTATTTTGTCGTTCTACATGGATGTCCGATTGCAAGCCTGATATTACTGGACATCCAGTGCTAAGACCGGAATCATTGAGAATGCGAATATTGATTAGCATCATCAAGCTTGCCACAAGTCTCAACGAACCACAATCGGTCACGGACGAGCTCCTGGAGCCGTTTCAGTATATTGTCTCTTACACGCGAGATATAATAGACTATGAAAAACATTCGTTGCGAAGTACTTTTTATCTTTCTTAGTGATATTTTATGAGATGCTCACTGAATACACAGGCAAATCATCGTTTAATTTTGACATTCGCACCACGATACCCTTATTCGAAGTCGCGTTGTACTGCCGCAATTCGCCGGCATTACGTGGTGAAGCATTGAAGCTGCTACTTTCTTCTCATCGTCGAGAGGGTGCATGGGATAGCCGTGTGGTTGCAAGAATCGCTATATGGAAGATGGCTCTCGAACAACCAGGGATGGATGAATTTGGAACGATACGTGAAAACGCAAGATACTATGGAGAGTCTTTCGAGGTTGATCGATGGAATAAAGAAATTCGAGTTACCTGCAGGCAGAATGACAAAAGTTTACCTGAGGGCTACCGAATAGTGACAGACATACTTCAATATGGAGAAAAGGTACATGAGCTCTTTTGCTCGAGTCTAGACCAGGTTACGCCTTCGATTTTCTTGTCATAGTGTTTGATTACCATCTCTCCTGGGATTGTTCTGTTGTATTTATGCAGATATATCACCAATGTTAATGCAAACAATCTTTTAAATCATTTTCAGGAAGCTGTAATT
The DNA here is from genome assembly GCA_014898285.1 of Botrytis aclada. Classification (NCBI taxonomy): domain Eukaryota; kingdom Fungi; phylum Ascomycota; class Leotiomycetes; order Helotiales; family Sclerotiniaceae; genus Botrytis; species Botrytis aclada. The sequence goes on from RCSV01000013.1 coordinate 686,787, forward strand.
CCACTTTCAGTCGTTGCCATTAGTTCCATCTGCATCACATGCACAGTCCACGAATTTCAGATAGCTTGATCAATTTCCCGATCGAAGGAGAAGGTGTTGTCAGCGTGGCATCCAGAACCAACCAAAATTAGGGCTTTGTCTGATCAGCCACGTGAAAGTTGTCAAGGTTACATTCTCGTATATTGCAAGGGTTGCATATAAAGATTACATTCGCAGGTTAGCTGGAGGGAAAAGTTACGGCAAACAATACAATTCGCATACTCAAGATTGTCAGCGCCGCTTTGGTCGGCTACTTTTATTATTAGCTGTTGGTATTCGATAGAAGAAAACGGTTTTTAGCCTTACCCGCCTTGGATCTTTCGGTAGCAGTCGCTAGAGCTTGGTAAGGGCACCCACCAAGATCGCTTCTGCATACTACTTTGTGGCTTAACTAGAGCAACTTACGCTTGGTACAGTCAGACGCCAAAGCTTCTAGACAAACTTAGAATTACCAGTTAGCGTTATCGACATGGACCATAACTCTCACCTTCGGTGACAATTCTAATACGCCAGCTTACGAGTGGTCTTCAGTGTGCACGTATGCCCCTATGTAGGATTGACTTGTCTACACTGCCGCCAGACGCGCCACATTTTGTGCTATCCACAAGAAAATGAAAAAGACCTGAGTAGAGCTAATCCCATCACATACCATATTGACGCTTCAAGAACCAACTTCTCGGTATGACAATTTATTGTTAGAGAAGAGAAGTTTTTCCGGACCGAGCAATCTTCCTGCCTTTCAAAAGCCTGGAAAATCAATCTAACTCTTACAATCTGCAATCTCTGATCTACAACTATAGCATTGGCAGCATAAATGCAGTCATTTTCACATTGTGATGCTCCCTTTCGAGCATGCCACGTTTGCATACGCCTCTTACGCGCAGAATGAGATGTGTTGATGGCCGGCTCCACAGTAAATTATATCGGCACGGCATTTAAACGGGTGTGATGAGAGTCCGCAGTATCAGTTTGATGGACACAAAAATTGTAATACAGCCAATCATCCTCTGAGTTAAATCATGCCAGTCGCCCCCAACTTATAACGACCTCTGATAAACCATGCAAGATTTGAAGGGTCTGTCAAATTCAACACTTGAGAACCCTGTAGCACTAGGAACAAAAGTAGCATTGCTGGCATTTGAAGCCGAATCTATAGGCATACCGATGGCTGTATTTGGATGGTAAATGCAGGCGTGTCGAAAATCCACGCCGCAGCTGATCCTTACATCCAAGTGGCATCACTGATGACTCGAAAATCGCGTTCCATTACAAGTGGAGCTTATGTGAAGTGGTTGTCAGCAGTGGACCTTTTGGAGGGCCTCTTTCAACATGTCGTTTCATGTGGTAGCTTTATTACTGTTGGATAAATTGTCAGATGTATTTATAAAGTGGACCCTCGCTCTCAGTGTCCAAGTTTGGAACTATCAGACCACCAATTTGGACCCGGTAGTCTGGTTCACCTATCGAGTACCGAAGTTTGAGTTGAAAGATCCAACTATCTAGATTTTCTTGTTCATTCCCGTCTTGGCCACGTTGTGAAATCGGCCCCCACTTCGTCAGCGCTTCCGGGTAAATAGGACTAGTAACCCGGTTGAAGATGTATCTGGGGTTGAAATTATCACCCCAAGGTACTCCTAGCAAAACAACGGTTTCTACAAGCTAGATTTTCTTTTGATGACATTGCAGTCTCGAAACATTATTTCTTGTTTATGTAATGACATCCATTTTTGTTTTCGAATTGGATGAGAAACCTTGTGCTTTTCCACCCAGTTCTTAATCGTCTGCTTTTAACTCCTTGATCCTTCTTTCAAGTTCTCTCTGGGGTAGTATCGAACCTTCTCCCCCTCATACCCCTTGCATATTAAATCCTTCATCATGTACACTTTCAAAAGAGGCCATGTCTGACTGGCAGGAGGCAGCAGCTGCATCGAATATTGAAATGCAATCTTGTGATGGATGCCCACAAAGTATTGCTGTCGATGGCAGGCTGCGAAATGAAATTGGATGGTACAGTATGATTGTCTGGATCACGTTGATACCGATAGTTTGGTTGAGCATCCAACAGGACACAGACACGGACATGGACCTTGATCCGACACGCAGTCGATCTAAAAATACTTTGCAGTTGGCCGAGAATTGGCCTACTCGCCAACAGCCCTTATGATTCGGTGTGGTGACATTCTTCTTTACCGTTGAATGTTGGTCTTTGGGCTTAAATAGTGTACTAACATACGCTGAGGTCCCGTGGTTCAATCACTAGGAGTTGTGTAAAACATCTGATGTAACCACGCACACTCCCATCAAATGTAACTTCTTATTCTATCGGCCAACAGCATAGCATCAATGAATAGAAGTCTTTAACCGTCACCTAAGCCAAAATCCAGATTTGTTCACACACTACATCGTCTGTTTCCAACTGTTGCAACTCATGAGAAGAATCACCCGATGGTAAAGCTCTCGTAGATGCTGCTTAAATTCGAGATATTCCTCGAGCTGCATGAGCTGCATGCAAGATGATGAAATAGCTAACACATTTGCAAAAGCTGTACATGCAGTTGGAGTCTCGTAAACCATATTATGCACATATCTCATTTCTAAATTCTCAGTGTTCTAAGGCCCGGTAACAAGACTTTTCAATAGAGTGGAATTTGTTCAGCATATTTTGCATGCCCTTCAGGCAAAAGTAAATGCTACTCTTCAAGATTCCATCTGACCTTCAATTTTGTATCGAGTTTATTTATCACTATCCTTTTAAGTCGGTGATTCAAACATGAGGAGAACCTTGTGCCTGAATTTACTAGTTGGTCCAATCTATTCTGAAATCTTAGATGTCACATATCTTTTCCAGGGACAATTGTGTGGCAATCGAGATCCGACGACCATCCTACGCCTTCGTACTCAGGCCAGTTCTTCCACTTCCACTTAATATCCAGCAGGCAAAACATCGTCAGACACCTAGGGCTATGAAAACTTGCCAGCCAACAATGGTTAGTGCAACCGATGTCGCACCAAATTTCTGACGACCATCTCTTGTTTCCGCGCTGCTATTCGTTAAAATGCCATCAATGCTCATACAAAATACATTTAGGACGCACAGCGTAAAAAATACCAATATCTCACTGCTTTGCTTGAGAATACATTCAGGCGATCGCTGAGTTCTGCGTATTGGTTACACAGCCTTGTACTTCCATCTCGTGTAACATGAGACAGAGGCCATCAATACGTCGTACAGAAATGGGCGCTACACCTCGGTCACTTTTGAGGCTAAGCCCTGTATTAGCTGCGTAAAGAGACATTATTATCGCCATTATTCGCTGGTAGTGTGGATTCCGGTATCTTGATGCTCTTTCGTTGATTGCCCTGATCAGTCTGCACATGAGTCAATACACAGTGGGAATTAACCAGGGACTTGGATAAAGTTTTGTATTGTAAAGTTGAGGGCGACTGAAATCTTGCGATAATTCTTTTGTCGCGTATGTTCCGTTAGATGCTATATATTAATTCGGGGGGTAGCTTCTGCTTGTAATTCAAAGGCAAGCAAGTAAGGAATTAATTCTACGCACTCTGCGTACGTTAATCAAGTGGAAAATCATCTCATTTTACGCGAACCACATTGAAAACCCATCTGATCCTCAATAATTCCAAAATACCTCTTAAATCGGCATGCAAACATCCTCCACTCTTTTAACCTCGCCCACAACATCACACCAAAACTTCTGCAGTTCCAACTCATCAACTCTCAAGTTCACCCCCCTCTGCATTTTGATGGATTCTCACTTGCCATTTCTCCATCTGAAAATCCCACATGGGAAGATTACTGCCAGGTTTTGAAACCATATGCTATATACCATAGCTATGATCGCTTGTGATTTTGAGTCAGGCAAAGAAGCTGCAGTGACATTCTACAGAGACGAAGATGTAGGCGTCGGAAGAGAAATCTGTACTGGGCCAGGCGGTGGAGTGTGCGTGGTTGATCAAGTTACAAGTGGGATCATAGCTGGCAAGACAGTTCTATTGTAGGGAAGGGTCTCCCTTGAAAATGCATTGTTTGGACCCGGCGAATTGCACAGCAATCCCATGATACTGAAGTAGAGAAAGGTTGGTATGTATCTTAGAAGGTAATAGGAATTGCGGAATGGCAGGAATGCGGGAATATTGCTATGTTTTTCTTGGTGGGCATTAGAAGTCATTGTTAGAGAAGACGATATCGCGAGATTTTATGACAGCCAATCCGCTGAATTTATGCTTTGGATGTAAATGGAATCTCTGGATGATAGATGGTGCGTGATTGCACAGGTTCGGAGAGTAGAGGAGAGATGGATAATTGGAGCACGGAGACTTTTTGTGTTGTTTCGCTCACAGGGTCAAGAGACTGACTTGTAATATTGATAATTCATGATACTAGCATTATGATGAAGTGAGTGTATGTATGAAGTCCATTGATAGGGCGATAGAATTTTGGCCTTTACCAAGTTTCTCTTTGAGGGTCGATAACGATCACATGGTGTAGAATCATAAAATTGTTGAGTATGAGGTTTCTTGGAATACTGGTGAAAAATAAAGGGCATGGTTTCTTCTACCGGAGATGCAAGTCACAGTGTATAGGATTCATAAGGCTTCGATATTGACGTACTTCACCCATAGCAGAAGCTATTTTGAAACCGTGTAACGTCATTGAAATTGTTTTGTAATTGTGAGGCATTTTCTGCCGAAAGCCCTAAATTACAATCGCAAAGCTCTCCTATGAAAAAGCATCAGCCCAGATACCACTTCCATCATATTGTTGCAAAATATGAGGAAACAGCCGCCGTTCGTGAAATGCTGCATAAAAATGTTGGAGATAGAAACTAACGTGTATCAGTTACCTGTACAGGAACCTCAGCTTTCAAATTTCAGATGCTGAGATTTGAGGGAGCAGGTGCAATTGACTTACCAATCGAAAAATTGCGGTACCAGCCATGCCGAGCTTTGAATATTATCATCTAATACTAGAATCCAGGAAACGTGAAAGCGATAATCTTCAAAGCCGATTGCGGCTACAGTAGTCTGAAGTTCTACCAGTCTTCGTCCTCTTCATCCCATGGGAGATCTTTGTCTGCTATTTTCGCGCAAAGGAAATAATTTTTGAACTTTCCTTGACCTGCTCCAAGTTTAGAAGGATCAAGAATCAGATTACTAGCCAATACCGCAGTCAGAATCTCATCTAAATTCGAACTGAAGTGTTTATCGTAAAATTGTCGATAATATACGGCTAGCGAAAAGTGGTGCTCGAGCGCCATAGAACGTAGCTCGCCAAGGAGGCTACTATCCCGGGAAAAACTTGCAAGCAATCTTATCAATTTAACATTTGCTGTGAGAAGTTTGTCACAAATACTTCCATATGCAACGAGAACTCGGATGCGAAGATCCATATCATCTTCTGATATGCAAGGGTTGCTTTTCCATCGACCAGCAACATGAATCATGCATTCCTTGTACAGAGTTCGATTTCTGAGTCGGTAAGCAATCTTCAAGAGAGAACCAGCATTTTCAGGTATTTGCTCGATGAATTTCGGGCTTCGGAAAAATATTGTATCCAATGCCCTTGAGACAACTGGCATCGCACCATAAAAATCCGCAACCTTGACCAAGGAGTCGATATCACGAACACTTGTGAGTGTGAAGGACTTCCCGTACATACAATCAGTCATGTTTTTAACGGCAATGTACCAATGATCAGATCCGGCGTCAACAGGCTTATCGCCCCTGTCCTTAATCTGGCAGTGGTTCCATTAGCCTCAAGTCAAATGTGAGATGTAGATTTCGAGGATTTGTCCATTTTGCAGCGATCAAGACGATAAAAGTGGTTGGGAAACTAACCTTGGATGCGACTTCGAGACTTGGAACATCTTCAGGAGTATCTTGAATAGTAACGTATTCGTATTTGAAGGTTGCATTCGCAGAAGCGGAGGTTTTGTCTGCTGAGTCGAGGAATTTTCTGAAATAAGCCGAACCAAGCTTAAGCATCAATGAATGGCAATGAATCTCATGGTCGAAGACAAGGAGCTTGACGTCGACTTTATGACCAGGTAACTTGTAGACTTCGGCCATCTTGGAATTGAGTGATCTTGGAGAGTTGATGTAGAACGAACGTGTTGTCAATTAACTTTCGAGGGCAAAAGTGTGATGGGAGGTTACATCCATTTTACCCCTCGTTTTGAGACCAATTGGGGCCCTTGTCGTAGACAGGGAGATGTATAAGAATAACTCGATACTGATAACACAATCATGCCGATACAACTGAACAAAATATTTGGAAATAAGCAATGAAAAGTGAACTCTGTGTAATTAAGGGGCTAGCACGGCAAACATGATGACAGTGAAATGTGAAGCCGGTACCGAGGGTTAAGAGAGTGAAAGGCAGCTCAATCCATCTTCGGTATAACTGTATGCCTCATTAAATTGGACTCGAACACCCTAGCATTGTATTTTCGACATATTCATGGAGTGTCGAAATAGGCAGTTGAAGCACCATTGTATGGTATCTTTCTGTACATTATTAAAGATACAAAAGTCAACTGAACTTTAAAGGGTGCTAGGTATAAAATCAATTGCAGACTCATCATACACCCCCTCACACTTTCATCTTTTCCACTCTTACAGTCAAGCAAAGCAGCCACTGTTCAACGGCACGAACAAAGCATTGCCTGTTCAGCCACTCACCAATATCCTCTCTTGCGCATTCATTGCCTTATATCTGCACCACACTCTAACAGCCACTGGATCCCCACCAATATACTCTCCAGGCAATGGTCGTACTCATCCTCACTTCTACATCTGTATAGTTTGGGGCATTCTCTATCTGTAAGCCTCCAGCAAGTAAGATCCGCACAACGCTTCTGTTTAAACCCTTTGTGACTCTGATCGAGGAGGGGTAAATGACCACAGTAGTCGGATCCATCTAATAGAAATTTTATTATCGTAGGTTACGTTCAATGCTGAACCAGCTATATCAAGACGTCTAAAACTGGAATCGTCAAACCGTGTGTTGTAGAAAAGAATCAAGCACGGGCGATATATTTTTCGCCAGACTGGAGGAAGAGCTAATTGCCCAAGGGTTACCGAACGTCTGATCATCATCTTCTACTGATGTTTAGCTTATCTTGTAAGGACTTTCTGGAGAAATGCTTGGATTAAAGATGCAATTGGGTCTCTCTATCCATTGGATAGCCTATTCATTTGTATCATCACGAATTAGTATGAGGAGTATGGGGGAGGAGTAGGCCGGGGCATGACGACCCAGGGAAAAGATAGCATACCACCTAATCCCTGGTGGCGAGTTTAGAAAGATGTCTGGTATACTTTGTAGTCATGTATATGATTCAATGTCTTAAAGTCGATCATACCATAAAAGGTTTTCCAGGGAGTGAGTAGGGTACTAATCAATATGTTAATAGTGCATCTGAATTTCCACAAACCATAGTTTTGATCGTTGCTCATCGTAAATTCTGAGCACAAGTTCAGACTTGAGGATGTTCTTATTTTCAAGGAGTGAAGAAAGCGAGTGTGTTGGGGTGTAAGACGGTGGAGCCCGGGCTCAATACATGAGCACGTGATATTAATCCTGGAAGACAAAAAAGCTCGCTTAATCTTAGCCTTCACACTAGCTTCTCGCACCGTTTTCATTTTTGCAAAAGTTCGATTCGAAATTCTTCAAACTCTCACGACAAATTCTTCGACGACAACGATTGTAATTCGAATCCATCAGGTCAGTACTTTACCAACGTCTCAACTTCTATCTGTATTACGATCGAATATCGAGAACGAAATCGAAACCAGAATATGCGAGAAAAGAGGGCTGTCGAGCAAAAAAGAACAAAAAGATTGGGAATAGTTGCACAGTGGATAATCCAGATGGAGTCAAAACCCTTCTCCAATCGACTGCACACCATATCACATATCAATACTTCTTTCGCACATCTTCTCTGGCATTTATGCCGTCGCACAGCTGGTTGCGCATTCGATTCTTCGATAAGACATTTCAAATACTTGCGTTGAGAACAAAGTCATCTACATATTGGTTCAAATTTGGCTAATAATATTCATACCACAGAATTAGCAATCATGGGTATCAGCCGTGACAGCAGACATAAACGCTCCGCCTCTGGCGCCAAGCGATCCCATTACCGTGCGTAGTAGATAGCCCATATATCTTGATTGATATATGTTCCAACCTGAAAACTAAGACTTTTACAGGGAAGAAGCGCGCTTTCGAAGCCGGAAGACAAGAAGCAGGTACCCGTATCGGAACCAAGAGAATCCATCTCGTCCGTACCCGTGGTGGTAACCGCAAATTCCGTGCTCTCCGTCTCGAAGCCGGTAACTTCTCATGGGCCTCTGAGGGTATTGCCCGTAAGGTCCGTGTGATCGTTGTCGCTTTCCATCCTTCCAACAACGAGTTGGTCCGAACCAACACCCTCACCAGATCCGCCATCGTTCAAGTCGATGCTGCACCATTCAGACAATGGTACGAGGCACACTACGGTCAAAACTTGGGACGTAGACGTCAACAAAAGGCCGGCCAAGCTGTCGAGGAGCCAGACACCAAGAAGAGCAAGTCCGTTGAGAAGAAGCACCACGAGAGATTCGCTGCCCAAGGAAAGGTTGACCCCGCTTTGGAGAAGCAATTCGAGGCTGGTCGTCTTTACGCCGCAGTCTCATCCAGACCTGGACAATCTGGACGTGTTGATGGATACATTTTGGAGGGTGAGGAGTTGGCTTTCTACCAACGCCAATTGAGAAAGTAAATCATCTTCTATGGGATTTGGGATGGGTTGTATTTCATTGGGATTCATGGCATGGAGTTCCTGATATGGAATCATGCGAAAAATGGTTCTCTACAATAGGCTATGATGAATTCAAAAGCAATAAGAATACCCCCTTTGCCATTTGTTCGTACAAATAAGCATTTGAATACCGGTGCAATCGTGAATTATGTGAACCCATTTTTCAACGATTCTATTTTGACATTTTTCCTCGCCCACATGCCAATGTTAAATCATGTTATTAATTGAAACTCATCCAATGTTCGAGACAATGTTTTCGATTTTAATAAAAGCTGGGGAAATCAAAATGATCGGCCTGGACCTGAATTGGCTGCAAGACCCTTGTGTAACCACATGTAACCCATGTTCCTCCCCGCATTTCTTATCAACCTCGTGATGTTCCTGCTCTCAATGGCCTTCTCCAACCTGCCAGGAACGAATCCATACTATTTCTCATCTTTGCATATATGACCTGTGCTCTGTAAATTTGCCGTTCAATAAAACATTTGATAAGTATTAAAGAAACCAATCTACAGCTTCGTATTGTAAGATATCTTCACAATACACCGCCTATCTTCATTCTCGGCATCATATCCTCAATCGCATCATTTCGACAACCCTTCACATATTTACCAATTCTTTATATCATAATGCCCATCTCCTCTCTCGCACCACCACCTCCCGATATTCCCGGTCCCTCTTCTGCATCCTCCCATTCGCGCTCCCATTCGCGCTCCCACTCGGTATCCGCTTCAGCCTCTACATCAACTCACTCCCATGCTCCAAGCAATCCCTCTACCTCCTCTCTTCCACCATTACCCCCCTCTCCAGAAACCACCCGTCAAATAGCTGAAGCGCGCACTGCTCTCAATGCATCCATCCAAAATATCTTCACGCCTCACGAACATGCGCTGAAACTTCGAGCGCAAAATCTCCATCAAAATAGCAGCGCATTGACAAAACAGGAAAACGAATTGAAGAAAGAGGTTGGAAAGCTAGGGAAAGAGGGAGATAAATTAGAAAAAGTTGTTAGGGAGGGGCAAAGGAAGGTGAAGGAATTGGGGAATGTACAGAATTGGGCGGAGGTGCTTGAGAGAGATTTTTTGGTTGTGGAGGAGGTTCTGAGGTTGGTTGATGGGGAGAGTGAGGGGTGGAGCGGGTGCGAAAGTGATTGGAGTGAGTATGAGAGAAACGAAGGAGGTGAAAGAGAGGGAAGTGTAGGCTCGAATGAGATTGATGGAAGGAATGGGGGAGATGTCGATACGCATATGACGGATGCGAATGCACATGGCAACACTCCTGCTCATGAAACAAATGATACCCACCCCACCAGCATTAGGCAAGATAAGGGGAAAGGAAAAGAAGGAGAAAGCGGAAGTATCGATCATATGGAAGTCATGGATACCGAGGAATCTTCTATATCAACGAATGTATCCAGGTCGGAGCCGTCCTCTAGTTCCATTCGAACTTCGGCTTCGGAAATGAGTTGAGTGAGATGTTGGAATGAGCTGATTTGGTGTGGGCTGGGTTTGTCATGGGATTTTTTGGGTAGAGGTGTAGAGTGGAGCAATGGGAACACTCTGGTTACGGGTCGTTTTATTCTGTGTGTAGATTACTTGGAGGAATGTTTGGCTTTAAGAGTTATGTTGCAAAACAAGTGTCTTGGATTTTTCACACGAGCGTGCTTTTTATCTGTCATTGAATATTCTTAGTGGTTGTGTTTCATTTTGTGATCGACATCAGAACCTCCCAATTGCACGAGCGAGTTCCTTCAAGCAGTTATCACACTCAATATTTACATCATACAGATATATACACAATACCTCTCTATACCAGCCATCCTCTCCTCTTCAAATTCTCTCCTCCCCCTATAAAACCTCAAAAGCATCATAAATCACCCTCCCTCCATTTCTCCCACTACTAGCAATCCCCACCACCCGGTTCAACCACCCATACTTTCCCGCATCATCACATTCAAATGTGAGGTTCAAGCGCATCTTATAGTCATGAGCAGTATGCTTATCTTCTTCCCCAAGTGCCTCTAGAATATCTCGGGGACCAGTGCGTACACCAGTTGTACGCAGGTAGATGCAGTGGTTATCATAAGTTAGAAGATTATAGCGGGTATCTAGGTGAGCTGTTTGGAGAGATTGAGAAGGAGTATTTTGAATGGTTTCCCAGTCGCCGCCGCCGGGGAGAATGGTGCCCCGGAGATGAGGACCCTCGAAACGTCCGCCTGGATGGGGTGAGCTTTATTTCATAATTTCTGGGGAAGATAAAGGGTGGAATGGGATGGGAGAGATTGAAAGTGGGAAAGGGGAGGAAGGACACACCTTTAAAAATAACGGTAGCGCGATTACCATGTCCTCCATCACCGATGGGGTGGAATTCCTCCATGTCACATTCGAGATGGAAGAGGAATTGGAGGGAGGGGGTAGGAAGAGTATATTCAGGTTTTGACCCTGTATTTGGTTTGTGAGCATAGGATATACAAGATTTTGACTGATGAGGTGGTGGAGGCAGTATTGGATACTAGGAAATGGAATTGAGGAATCCCAGAACAGACAAATACTTGGGGTGAAGGAGGGGCGAGAATGAAGTGAGAAGATGCGATTTTCTTACATTCTGTATTTTTCAGAGTAGATATATCATGAGCTTTTTCTACCTCGCCGGCTTGCACTCTTTTTTCTTGAGGATTTGACATTATTTCTTGTTTCCTTGATCTGCTTTAATTCTCTAACGAATGTTAGAAATCCTAGATATCCAAAGTGTTTCACTGGGCACTGGTAGGGAGATCAACAAGGAGGAAGTTCTCAATAAGCATCCCAAATAATAAATCCAAGAATCGAGAATCTTAAATATTCCACTCCCAAAATACAAAGTCAACAAGAAACTCATGAATTGAAGCAATCATGACGTATCCCAAGTCCCACTTAGCACATCGTCTAGATCCAATCGTGTTGATCGGATCTCGGATGTGGCGGAAGGAAGCTAATGTCTATTTTCGGATCGAAGAGAAGCTAACGTGGGATGTTTTCCGGAATCCGAATTTTAGCCTGTGGTGAAAGAGAGAGAGAGTGTGAAAAGGGGAGTTGGGAAGCATAATTAACAGGTGCGGTTTCAGCTTGAGGGGAATAGGAGGGGGTGGGTTGCAGTGTGAATCGATTGTTCTTGTTTTCATTCTGATTTTTTTTTTAAAATAAAATTTGTACTGACCTCTTGAATAAAGACTAATTGTTTAGGATTAATTCAAATACTTCTGTCATTGTGCGTGGTCCTCGATACCCCCATTTGCATTTGTGCCTACTTTTAGCTCCGAGCCACTCCTACCCTTTTGAAAAATCCTATCAATTCCGCATTCAAGATCTACACCAACAATCTATTCACCTCATCTTCTCACAAACCCCCATCTTTTATCCTTGAGTTTAAGATGTTCTCTCCTCCCCTTCGATCTACATTACATCATGTGTTTCAAAAAAACCAGATTCATCATTTCTACTAGCAACTTCATTACACCACCAAATTAGCAAATAGCCTTTTTGACTTCGCGACCGAATATTCACGATCTCCATATGAATACCCCAAGTCCAAAAACTTCAGCATGAAACAAACTCCTACTCTGTGCACTTTTGACTTCTCATTCTCAATCCCATTCGAAAATCTGATTCCAAAGTTTTCGCGTGAAAGAACGCCCAACTAATGATTCTCTTGTATATCAGAAACGACTTCCTCGCCAGAAGAATCTTCTTATGCAAGTGTCGTGGCTGGGGAATAGATATGGCATTTCAGCTCGACTAGATTGTCACGTAGTCAAAATCTCAAGGCTGCGAAAGCCGGGAAATCATGAACCGGTAACGTGTCTTTGCCGAGCATCATTTTGGATATCGGGAGCAAGAAATCTTGGTGCCGCTCTTTTCCAATCAGGATTTCGTAGCAAGATTTTGGTTGCCCAGATATTTGGTTTTGAGGATTAGATATAGATCAGCGGCGGAAAGGAGTTCAGAAAAAGTTATGAGATTTGTGAGGTTGGCTGACGGTTATGATGAATGTGATATGGAGCAAATCTGGGAAACGATTTCTCGCTCCGAAGGCTAGAGAGGAGATGGGGGATGGTAGTGAGCCAGAGCTTGCGGTTTGTGGTGGGGATGGAGTGATGGAGTGATGGAGTGATGGAGTGATGGAGTGATGGCAGTAATGGGAATGGCTTTGTTCTCGTGGGTGGTAACTGGCTGACTTGGCGAATTCAGATGTAGATTTGAATGCAGATAAAGGGCATTCTCTTTATTATCCAGAGAAGGGTACATAATCAAAGCAAGCACTCACGAAAGCTCCATCACCATAATCTACTATTCAAAAGTAGAGGTGAGGAGCACTTCCCTTCTCCACTCCTCCATGATAGAGCTTTACAATAAGAACCCCCTCCCCCAGAGATCTTTCCCCAAAGTCTACGCGGATAAGTGAACACACCCATCCAATACAATATCCCAGGGGAAAAGGCCGTTCCCAAAGACTTCAACTCCCCACTTCTCACACCACGCCGGCTGCCCCCATCAAAGGAGAAGAAGAACTTCAGACAATTCATATGTATATAACACATACATACATACCAGCAAAATGGCATCATAAGCAGCAAATTGATCAACTCCATCAATTCCAATAGCTCCACTCACTCACTCACTCAACCCCAATCACGTACGTTTTCAAAAAGTCAAGGCCTCAGAGCCACAATACTTGGAATACCAACGAAACCCTTTTCCATATATGAGACTCTCTTTCCACCAGTAACAATAAGATATCAATATCTAGCAACGAGATACAGAGCAGATGAGCTAATACTCGAGAATCCTAAAGAAAAAGTATCTCTCTCATTCCAATAATTCCTGAGATTCAACACCTGACACACTCATCCCATCCCACCCCTTCTCTTCTCTTTTCTTAATTATATACAAAAAAGCCAAAATGAGATGCCTGCCTTGTAACTACAAACAATACCCAATACCATCACACCACATTCCACACAACCAGACATCCCACAAGACAATCTAATAAACAGACTATCATTCAAGAGTATCAGCCTCTCTTTCCTATATCCAAATCCAAATCCCATACCCCAAATCCTATACCCCAAATCTCGTCTCAACCTACCTAGATACCAACTCACTCTCACATCCCCCCATACCCTACCCTTTTCCCACCCATCAATTCACTCACCATCAAATCAAAACAAAACAAATCAACCCCCAAACTTCATCTTCTAATTCCAAAACTGAAATCAAGTACCTAAATACCTACCTACATACATACATACAATACAATCAATAGACATACAAACCCATCAAGTTTTTTTTAAAAAAAAAAAATACCCCAGCTCCGAGATCGCTTAATTCGAAAATCTAAAATTCAAAGGTGAAGTTTCGAGTTGAGTTGAGTTGAGTTGAGTTCGGAGGTAGATGTGTTTAAGTGAGAGATGTGAGGGGGGTGTGAATAGTGTGAATAGTGTGAATAGTGTGAATAGTGTGAATAGTGTGAGCGAGTTTGGTAGGGAAATTTTTACTAATTAGAAGGTAGAGGAAAGAAAAGATTCTATGATGAATAGTTTGTGTTATTGATGATGATGATGATGATGATGATGTGATGTGATGTCTTGTTATTGTGACGTGAGGCAGTATATGTATTGATGTTATTAGGGTTGTGAGTATTATTAGTATTTGTGTTAACGTTGGTGTTATGATTATTATTAGTATTGAAGGATGTAGATTTAGTTTGTATTTAGATCCATATCCACTCACGTATTCACTCATTCACTATCTAAAAGCCAACCTAACATCTCATCTACCTAGATGTTTCTTTCATAACACAATACAACACAAAACTACAATAGATCAATCATACCATACCACACCACACCAAACCAAACCACCCAATCCCTCACAACCCCCCAACCCCAAACCCATCTATCTAATCTAATAAACCCAACACTCCATAAAACTCCATAACACTCTACCACACTCCACCATACTCTCCCAGAACCTCCAAAAACATAATAGATAGATCATCTACCCAAACAATCAACCCATCACAACCCCATTCACTCTTCTCAAACACCCCTCTGTCCCATTCCATATTACATCATCTCATCTCATCCACATAAATCCACTCCTTAGCCCCAATCATCCAGAGCTTCTTATCAACCTCTATCAAGCTCATCTCATAAAAAAATCCTAATCACCAAGCAAGCAGACAGAGAGGGAGAGACAGAAAGAAGACAGACCACACTTTTCTTTCTCCATTTATTTCATTCTATTATATGACACTTCCCTCTCAAAAATCCTAGAACCCAAAGAGCGCCAACCATAAACAAAAAAACAAAAGCCAAAAATAAAATAAAATAAAATAAAAGTCAAGTAAAGTCAAGTCACATCAACCTAAAGTCCCAAAAGCCCCCTCCCCTCCCATCCCCCCTGCGACATCGGGGCTCCGACCGACCACCACCACAATTTGTGAATATAGATCCGAACTACCTTACTACCTTTTCTTCCTTTCAGTATAGACTTTGAATAATTCCTACCCAATTTTAATTTCTTCACTGTTGCACACACCTGCTGCTGTTCCTGCTGCGACTTCGTCTTCACAATACAGTACAATACAATACAATACAATACGATACATACATACAGCTTCAAGATCAAAGTACTTCCTCTCTCTCTTTCTCATTTAAATCCTGCACTTTCTTTCAACTTTTCACAAGAGCTTTTTTGATTCTGGGAAATTGAAAAGTTGGTGTTGATTACTGCAAGCAAGCAAGCAAGATACAAGTTTACACATTTTCAACATCAAAGAAGCAGAGGCGCAAGAAGAAAAAAAAAAATCCTTCCATCTACCGACCTCTCTTCTCTGCTCTTTATTCACCATTCAAATTCGCGTCGATTTGAAGAAAAACAAAAGATGGATCCGATCAAAGAAAACTTCCAAGGCACATCCACCCCTCAACCACCCGCCGGAAACAATGCGATGTTGAAGCGCCTCCGAGGCAGTGGATCAAGCGGTCGAAACCGACCTGGTTCTAGAGCTCGCCATGCTCACCAAAACGATGGTACTCCTACCGCGCCGGCACGCCAACAGCCACCGTCTGCGAATGACTTTCCACCATTGGGCTTTAATGCTATGCAGGATGGGAATGTGTTTGGAAATTTGAGTGGAAGTACAAGTGTTAGACCAGCTATTACAGGTATCCTAGCCAGACCTACTGGTGCGATAAATACAAGAGAAGGAAACAACTTGGGAGCTGGTACTGGAATGATAATGGACCAACGGAATTTTAATCAACAGGCGTTGAATCGACGAGTCTTGAGAGCGAAATCTATCTCTGCGAACTATTCCGTTCCCACTGGAGAATTCATGGGCGGCAAGAAGGGAGAAATGTCACCAGATGCTGCTGAAGTCCCCTCGTACACAGGACCTTCGCAAATCTCTCGTCGTGGAAACCCACTTCCTGCTCGTCCTGACGCAAGTGGAACCTCGACGCGCGCCAACAAAGTTATCGCTGCATATCAGGCTGCTAATTCTGCACCAAATCCTCTGGCAATGGCACAAGCAGCTGGAACATCCCTTACCCACCGAAGCGAGACCTATGAAGTTGGAAAGAACTTCGATCGTCTCCGAATTCAAGGTACTCATCTCGGCCTAGTTGCATCGCCATACTTTCCCAAATCCACCGAGGACTTGGTTAAGCATCGAGAGGAGCGAAAGAATGACGCACGGGACGAAATGAACGAACGCATCAAGAACAAGGAGGAAGTCATGAGAATGAAAAGTGCAGGAGTTTTTGTCAAGGTTAAGCCTGCTTTTCGAGGAAAAGCATTCGGTGATGAATTGTCAAGCGTGCTTGCTCGGAATACCATTTGGGTTCATCATAGCTTGGACGAGCAATTATCTGTCCGAGCAGACTGGCCAACTTTGGCGGATTTCAAACAAGCAGGAACTAGAAGAGCGGGTTTACCTTCTCCAAAATATAATACTGGGTATGATAACGGAATGGCTGGAGAGGAGATCATATCGTTCGTCATAGACAGGGTTGGATTGGGTAGAAGAAGAGCAGAGGATGACGCCTTGATCGACGAAGAGAGAGTTATGAAGATCGGCGAGATGAATAGTCTCTTCGAATCCATTGATGAATAAATGAGCTTCTAAGGATGGCGTCTACTGAACGGTTTGGAAATATCTCCTTGATATGCATTGATGAGTTTCGGCATAGCGTGTGGACAGTAGGACAAGCGATTCATCGACGGTCATTAGCGAACGATAGAGCGAGTAATAGAGCGAAGAAGCAAGCGGCATAGGCATAGCGGATGTATTTCTTTTCTTTTCCTTACTTCTCCTGTTTCAATTTCATTTATTTCGAAATGTCCTTGCGTTTCTTCTCAGGATGGGCTAGAGGTAACAGGAAGACAGCTCAGCATAGTGTATCTTACGAAAGGACATGACTAAGGGTAACTCTTTCAACTTCTGCTTTTAGCATCGGGATGGA
The DNA here is from genome assembly GCA_014898285.1 of Botrytis aclada. NCBI lineage: Eukaryota > Fungi > Ascomycota > Leotiomycetes > Helotiales > Sclerotiniaceae > Botrytis > Botrytis aclada. The sequence continues at coordinate 704,157 of RCSV01000013.1, forward strand.
TACTTGTGGACATAAGCTATAGAGAAACTCGGAACGGATGATCTGTACCAGACAAAGCAGGAAAGAGAACAGCTAGCAAGCAGATAACAAGAAATAATGAGATGAAGATATTTAGACCATTTCCTTGAAGATGGGATGTTGGAAGTAAAGAATTTGTGTACTTCTTGGTGAATGAGTTGCGTTCTGATTTAGATGATAGAGAACTACTTCTCATTCGAGACAGAGATTGGTATCAGAGTCACCCATCTGAGGTCGTCGAGACGATAGAGATGTGTCCTTACTCCTGAATCCTGACACTGTTATTCGAAAAAGACCAAGAAATTCTTCAAGTAGGCCAATCAGGTATTTCCACAAACCAACGAGTGATAAAACAAACAGTGAATCAAAGTACGCATCAAATACTCCTTTGAAAGCAGGAGACGAGATGACAATGCAAGAGGACAGGCAGTCAAAAGAACCTATCGGAAAAATAGATTTTCCTTGGGTGTGCACAGATCATTAAGTCCAGCAGTGTGTGCATGTAGACTGTACAGTGTAGACTAACAAGACATTTCTCAATTCTCAAAATTCGTAATAAATGCATTTCTCAATTATTGGATATCAGAGTTTATTTATCCATTATTCAATGAGTGATGAATCATCTTTTCAGATGTCAAATTATTTAAACCCATACTCCAAGAACCATTGACAACCCAATTTTCGCAGTGTCCTGTCAACCGCTAATGATCGAATACATTAGCTTAGTCACAACCACCCACACCAAATACCAAGCCATCTATATCCATATCCATACTCCCATTTCAATATCTGTAACCCATTCCAAATCCAAATCCATCCAGAACTCATCCTTTGCCTACCTGAATATTTGTATCACATTCTACTCAATAGAACACACAAGAAGTATCTATACAAACAAAATATCAAGCTTCACTGAAATTGAATCCAATTAATAACTACTCGAGTGCTTTAGAACAGTTTATTGAATGAATGAAAGTTCAACGAGTTTTGGCTCCATCAACAGATACTACAATCAAAAAATGGCAAAGAATCAGATGGAAAATTGTTGAATATCTCTTGGATGTCTTGCCGGCTGAGACTCGAAATATATGGGCCTGCTAATTGCTAGCTAGACTAAATTTTCAATGTCCACTCCCATTTTCATTTCCACTTCCATCCTTTCTCCCTCCTCATCGACATCGAATCTCTCCACCCGTGCAACTTCCCCCTCCATTTCCACTCCCACTTCCACTACTACTCCGCGTTAACCTTGTCCTAGCCCCCCTTTCATCCGCTAGTTTTTCTCGGCTGTCCCCTCCTTTTCGATCAATCCTCTCTGTGCGTGTAGCCCGAACCCTGATGGAAGCATCATGAGTCTTTCCAATAGGAATAAAAGCGGACTATAAACAATCATCTACAAACCTTTGAGTTACTTCGCTGCTGCATCGTCAGTTTTGGGTGTTTGCAAATAAGTACCCAACAGCCTAAGCGTTTATTTGGGCCACGCCGTTGGAGCTTGTGATAGACCAGCTATTGTATCTAGTGTCAGACCGCTGATATATACTCAATCAACGTAAATTTCCTCTTCTCACCAGCGCCGCCGGCCCGCCCAGTCATACCCCAACAAGCTATCCCACCAGAAAAAAATACATATTAAGCCCAATATCTTTGAATCAGCAGCCAAAAAAACACCGAACCAATATATTGCAATCGGTCAAGTAACACTCCTGCTTGAAGAAAAAAGCGAGACTAACAAGTATGGGAGCTCCCTATTAATAGCTTCAGACCTTCACTTAGAATTCTTCAGATGATTACTTAGTTTCTGGCCACTATGTTCTTGTTGGATCTTCGACTTATATGATGATAATTTTAGACAATGCAATTCCTTACTTTCGCCAAATATTCCCACGTCCTATCAATGCAGAGGGTACAACAAAATTGTCAATGGTAGGATGGTTATATGTGTGGATGAGTGAGGTGATGCTGGGTTGGAAATGGAAATTTAAGACAGAGGATTAGGTTATGTGGAGCACAGACCAGCTACCAGCCAATTATCGATTGTTGTATGAAATTGCTTTTGGGCATGGATATTCTTCTTGCTTGTAAATCAACAACCTTTTGTCTTAGAAAATCAGAGTTCGAGGTATACAGCAGCAGATGAAAATCATATGCTTGAGTGATAGCAGATCGTAATGGTCAATACTCCCACAAGTTTAAACTCACCACTCTGATTTGTCAAGATAGTACGCCGCTTTATGTCCCTCAATACAGCTCCCGAGCATGTAAAGTCTTATCAATCTTACGATAAGGGATAAGCAAGGGAATAACAAAGCAGATAATGACAGCTCTTTGCTTGTTCCACCATCAGACTTGAAAAAGAGAAAGTAATACAGTTCATCACATCAACAAGACTTTCAACACCAGGATTAAAATACCACTCCCTCTTATTTTCTAACAGTGTGATAAAGATAAACTGTTTCTTCAACTCCTATTTCCGACCTACAACACTGGTTTATTGAACATCAATCGACCTAATCTTATTCCACATAACAAACGCATCCTTATCTAATCAAGCAAATATGTACGGAATTACAGCCGGAGGTCCATTGAGAAGGAAAGGGGAAATGTATTCTGCGGGAAACGATGTATGTGAAATAATTATTTCAGAACTTTCAGAACTTTGTATTTCAAGATCTGATTCACAACGATCGAATTCTTGATGAATCGAAGTAACTCGTCATGGTCAAAGTTTTGACTTCATCTACTCATTCCGATGAGATGATCGTGAACGCAAAGAAGGATGGTGTAATTAATTATGCGACCAGACAGATCTTAGATCTCATCCACGTGATGTAGAGTCTTAGTTTTGAGAGTCTAGATTTGAAGTGGCAAGATCAGCGGTGAGAAGAAGCCAACAAATGAACCAGGCGAGCCAGACAAACTTGCTGCATTGGAAGTAACTTGCAGGAAAAGAATTTTCTCGACCTATTGGTAAAGAATTTTCCTGGCCCCTATACGAGTGCGTCTGGGGGCTCGAGGAAGCTTGACACAATTGACACAACTATGTGCCAATGAGAAGACAGGACGAGTAAGACAGACAAACAGTCAATCAAGAAGACCATTGAAAGTATGTTTTGCGAAGTTTAAACGCTCATTCCGACATTGTGGGATGGGGTGGTTGGATCAAAGCTAGCAAGGCCTTTTTCCGATGAACCCAACGTTTTGAGAGGAGGTTCTAGATGTTCTTGTATTAATCATCCAGTCCACCATACATGACATGACCAGCAATTCTGGCGTGGTAGTTGCGATGAGTTGATGTCGTTGGTCTTGGTCGTAATAAGAAGATGCTAGGTAGCGCATTGAGTCCCGAAGAAAAAAAGAGGATCTCTGGTGGAATAGTGGGAAGCAAATCCACAATGTGGTTTCGACCCAAGATGATGATTCTCCTTTTTTTGCCTTTACCCAACCGGCGTGGAAGCTATTCTTGAAGTTATTTTCTTTCTTTCTTTTCTCTGAGAAGGAAGAACGTGTTGATCCTGAGAAGAACGATAGATTAGCCTCTTAATAGCCAATTCCCGAGGTCCACAATGTCCCTTTACTTGTAAGCCCTTCTCTTGCATGTCCAAACGATAGAGGGGTAGAAACAAGCCTCTACACCTCTCAGCCTTGTGCGGGGTTGAATTATTCTGAGGTTACCTCGTTCATTAGCTACCGGGAAAATATTGCAGGAAGGATCAAGTCCTCTTGTAAGATTGCATTCAGATTCCCGGTGGATGCAAAAGTCCAACTTCTCCCTATAAAGTCGTCATAGGATAAGTTGAGACGGAATAGCACAGCAGACCAGACCAGGTTCAGCTGTCGTGATTAGAAGTGGAATTTATCGGAAAACAGGGATTTTGGAGGGGATTCCCGATGTTTTAGAACTGCAAAGGGCCCAAGCACACTCAAGCATTACTTGAGGTACCCTACAGCTTACAGGGGCTCCTTCCTCCCCCTGATTCTTCATTTCCTTCCATCTTTCTAGAAGGATAGAATGGGATGGGATGGGTTAGGATAGGATAGGATAGGATGAAATCATAAATTCCTTTTTCTACTCGAGTACATTTTACATACACAAATACCTCACATCCTTCATCGAGTCTGCTTATTTCTCCATTCACTTTGACTTTGGATTCTCTTTGCAGAACATAAAAAGCCATCAAAAGACATCCAAAGGCACCATTCGGGAAAATCTCATTCTGCTTCTCCCCGTGTAAAAATAGCCTATCCCTCCGAACTCACCCGTTCCTTACCTACCTTAATAAACTAAAGAGACCGCCGTTGACAACCTCACGCGATCATCTTTTTCTCTCTTTTCAATAATTTGCCATTTAACCCTTTATTCTCTTTTTTTTCTCCTTCTTCTTCTCCTTCTTTGAAAATCTGATCTTCACATCCGCCGATTCTTTACAGCAACCATGACGCGATTCAAGACAAAGTCTAATGGCCTCGGTGTACAGGTTGAGGATACACAAATCTGCGTGGTGATGGTCGGTCTTCCTGCAAGAGGAAAATCTCTCATTGCTCAGAAAGGTACGTACAAATCTCAATCGATTTAGGAATACACAAAAGCTGACACCACATACTTTACAGCTCAACGTTATCTCAAATGGTTATCCATCGATGCTCAAGTTTTCAACGTCGGCAACTATCGTCGAAACGCAATTCCAAATCCGACGGCCGATTTCTTCGATACAACCAATACAGAGGGCGAACGTATGCGTAGAGCTGCCGCTGAAGCTGCTGTCAATGATATGATCGATTGGTTCAAGAATAAACAAGGAATTGTTGCCATTCTCGATGCTACGAATAGTACAAAAGAGCGCCGAAGATGGATCAAAGACCGTTGCGATGCTGAAGGAATCGAGACCCTTTTTGTCGAATCGAAATGCGATGATGAAGATTTGATCATGTCAAACATTCTAGAAGTCAAGACGACATCTCCAGACTACGCTGGTTCAGACCCGGAAAAGGCAGCTCAAGATTTTAGGAATAGGATCAAGAACTACGAGAAAGTTTACGAGACAATTGACGACGAAGAGAGTGATCTTACTTATCTGAAGATCATGAATGTTGGGAAACAAGTCATCATCAATCGAATTCAAGACTATCTTCAAAGTCGTGTGGTTTATTACTTGATGAATTTACATATTAAGCCGAGATCTATTTGGCTGTCACGAGTAAGAAACCATTGGATCCTATGAAGTCTCATTTTGCTAATAATATATAGCATGGAGAGTCTATGTACAACCTCGACGGAAAGATTGGTGGTGATGCCGAGTTATCCCCTCGTGGAGAGATGTATGCCAAGAAGTTGCCTTCATTGGTCCTAGAATCAGTAGGAGTATGTATTTCCCATCGAGGTCTAGTTCTAGTCGAGTCTCATGACTAATTTATATAGGACAATCGCCCGTTGACTGTCTGGACTTCAACTCTTCGTCGCACTATCGCCACTGCTCGTCACCTTCCCAATGAGTATAATCAGCTTCAATGGAAAGCACTTGATGAGCTCAACTCTGGTGTCTGTGATGGACTTACTTATCAGGATATCAAAGAGCGATATCCAGATGATTTCGAGGCCCGTGACGAGGATAAATACAACTACAGATATCGTGGAGGAGAGTCTTATCGCGATGTTGTTATTCGTCTCGAGCCCATTATCATGGAACTGGAGCGATCAGAGGACATTTTGATTGTTACTCATCAGGCTGTTCTTCGGTAGGCTGCATTTTTCCGAATACTTATATCCTACTAACAATATGTAGTTGTATCTACGCTTATTTTATGAAGAAGCCCCAAGATGAATCACCATGGATGGCTGTACCCCTTCACACCCTCATTAAGCTCACCCCGCGTGCGTATGGTACACAAGAAGTACGTTACGATGCACAGATCCCTGCTGTTAGTACTTGGCGTGGTAAGGGTAGTGTTGCAAAGCATGAAGACCCTATTCCTGCTTCTGATATCGCAACTAAAGTTGGTATGTATTTTCGATGCCTATTTCAAGAATTTTGCTCACACCTTCAACAGTGGCAGACGTTAAATGAGTTTCCAACGGCACGCCCTCGTTACTTTCAGTTATAAAACCAATCTTTCGAGCGGACTAGCAAGTCTCATCTACACAATGATTTTTGCCTAGGTTTTAATGCATAGCGATTTGGCGTTACATGATTCGATTTTCTCTCTGGACCTTTTGTTATAAACGAAATGTCAACACATTGTTTCGTCTTTCCTTTCTTTGGTTTTGTTTCACGTCTTATGGTAGATATGGACCCAGATGAATGGGTGTTATCCGGAGGATAGGAGATGAGGATTTTATCACATTCGTAGTGGAAATTCGGTTGGGCTTCGGCTTCGGAAACTTTTGTTGTATTATGCTTTTGCATGGTTGAAATGGGGTAGATGGGAGGATCAATATGATAACAAGTGGTGATGAGGTACAAATGGGTTGAGGAAGTTGCTTGAGCATTTGGGAAAACGAGATACCAAAGAGCGAGTTTAGGCTAAGCGCAGAGGATGAAAAGATGAAGGGGCCAATCATCACAGCTGTCTACAGATGAGATGAACCATCAAGACTTTTGATTTGAAAGCCATGAAGATAAAGCTTGATAGCATTACAGGGTGGAGGAACTTATTATAGTTGATTTCTCCCTATTCCACTATTCCATTAGGGATTGAAAAATCGACACAAAAGGATAGAATGAAATCATGTGATATGATATGAATATAAATGTGATTTGAGGTAAAACAACCTCGGCACTCATCGGTAGATGCACGGGTAAGGTGATGGTTAACCGCCGGTGACCCTGGTCTCCTACAGGGCTGTTTGTATCGGGATATTCTATACGAGTACCCATGAAATACTGAATGATCATTCAGCATTCATTTACAGAGTTGGAAGTTGGGTAGCACGGTCGGTTTGTGACCGTGGATTGACCGTTGGAATTTGGGGGGTTGGAGGGTTTGGATTTGTGGTTTGTGATTTGTGGTCTTTGATTACGGAGTAGAGTGTTTAGGTGTGGATGTATGTGGATGTAGGGATGTAATCTTTTTGCGTGATTGTAGTAGGTGGTGTGTGTGTAGGGGGGATGGGAATGGGGAAATGCAAATGGATTGGGTTAGGATTGGTAAGATTGATTAGTATTCGCTATATAACTACTCGTATTGATTGACTGACGGATTTAGTTCACCAGTTCAGTTCAGTCCAGTCCAGTCGAGTTGGGTCTGGGTCTAGACTCGGGTGTGAGTTCGGGTTTGGATGTGAGTGTGAGGGTTTACTAATCGTGGATTGTGTAGATGTCAAGGCTCGTTCGGATCGTGTTTTTTTTTGGACAGGTGTTGGGTGTTGGGTCTTAGGTCTTAGGTCTTAGGTATTAGGTATTAGGTATTAGGTCTTAGATACAAGGCAAGGTTAGATAGATGAAAAATACACAGTAAGCTTAAGTCATTCATTAGGTGTACTACTGTAGGAGATGGGATGGGATGGGATAGGCGCGGGGAGGAGAGCCAGGGGGGTGAATACTCGGTACTCTGTATTTTGTTATGAGTGAGTGAGTGAGTGAGAGATTTTAATGCACCAATTAATCGGATCTGATCTACTCTGCTCTGCTCTGGATTGGATTGAATTGGATGGACTGCGCTTAGCTACCCTAACGGTACCTAGCTAGCTTAATTGTATTTCTGATGTATTTATTGTTCTGTATAATCATATTAGCACCTTATTATTAGCATAACAAAACGATTGATAGGCTCGTATATCTTTATTCGCAACCGCAATTCCCTAGTTAATTACTCGAGCGATTGATAATACGATAATCTGATTTTTTGCTAGTACTCTATGAGCATGATGGATAAACTGGAGCGAAGTTACATTTACGCACGAGATGAGGTTGTTTGCATGTACAGTACATATATATAAATATAGATGGGTTCATGCACAGCGGCGCTTATGCATGGTTTTTGCGGTTTTTGCGATTGTGAACTTTTGGATTGGATTGCAAGGTTGAGAGACGATACGATGGATCGATAGTAACTCTTGTTTTGGTTGTGTGGGTAGGGATTCTAGTAGGGAAGGGGTGCGGTGCGGGTTTCAGTTTTAGCCGCTTGGGACGCGGGATGTGATGGGAGGGGCGGGGGGTGTATGGGGGGATGTTGGTGATGGGGTGTTGGTGTTTCGGAGGTTTGGGGGTTTGTATGGATGGATGGATGGTTTTGGGGGAGAGGGGGGGGGGGAGGGTGGTATTGTATTGTGTATGCGAGATGGGACTTGGGAGGAGATGTTGGAGTTGAGGTTGGGGGCTAGGGACTATGTGATGGTTGGATGGATGGATGGTTGGTGAGGAGGTAGCTGATTGATTGATTGATCGACGGCTAGGAGAGAGGAGGGGGGAATGCTGGTACAGTATGGTAGTATCATTGTATGACGAGAGACAGAGGTATGATAGATTAGGGTAGGGCAAAAAAAGAAAGAGAGCAAGCACGAAAGAAAGTATATATAACGTCCGGTACACGAGACGTTGGCCAGAATACCAAAGCTCTGATATCGAACAGGTCTGTGTACTTTAAGGTTATTTAACCTTCTCGTTTCATTGTGTTTCTTGCAAGTGGACATCGGTATCCGAACTCCATATTCCAGTTTCGAGCGCGCGTTATAATTTTTGGGGAACTTTATTGTCGTATTTATTTTCCTTGATTTTTGGTTGTTTGTTATTTTTTCGTTTGTATACACACACACATATATATATCGGATTGTTTACTGGAGAAAAATCTGGGAACTTTTTATTTCGTCATTCGTCTTATCTTTTATATAAATATTCTTCTTCTCTTTCTCATCTGATATTGAACAAAGGAGTTCGGACGAGGGAAAAGATATAGTCATGTATTCGTATTCGTCATGGTCGACTTTGGCGCTGCTGGCCAGCTGGTTGGGAAAGATGGATGCATATCCCACACAATCGTTTCTCGGGATGAGTTCTCCGGAATGTAAGTTTTATATCGCTATACTTTTACTCATAGCCCAATCCTTCATCCTACTCTCCCTCTTCTCCTCTCTCGAAAACAAACTAATATCCTTCCCAGCCCACTCACTCTCTACACATCATCAACAATTATCATCGCAACTACCACCCCCAACCCCCCGCACCCTCTACACAGCTCCGTCTTTCTCCTCCCGCTCTGGAACTATAGACGTCCGTCCACCCATCTCCCACTTTTCCACCTCCTCATCCCCCCTCTCCATTCCCTTCACCCTCACTTCCACCTGTCCCAACCTCCACCTCGACTGGACCTGTCTCACCAGCGATCTCCTCTCCAATCTCCTCCTCCTGTACCCCACCGGCCCAACCTCTAGTCCCTATTACACATTTTCCCCTGGCACTCCCTCTCCAGATTCTTCCTCTTCCTCATCCCCATCAAAAGACACCTACAGCATATCCACCAGCATTCTTCTCCCCACCAAAACCCAAGGAGTAGAATTCAAATCTTCCCTCTACATCTCCATTTCCCCCGCATCGCACGCAGGTGTCGCAGGGATATCGAAAGCGGAATGGAGAAGTTTCATGGGGTTGCTGCATGGGGTTAACAAGGGATTGGAGAGAGAAATGAAGGGAACGGGATGGGGAAGTTTAGCAATGGAGGGGGAATTTCCTTCGTTGAATACCCCGCACTCTGAGAAAAAGGAGGGCGGTAAGAGAAGAGCGAGGAAAGAAAAAACGGGACCTTCAGATATCATTTTCCCTTCTTCTTCTTCTTCTTCTTCTTCTTCTTCGCTCTCCGAGAAATACCCAGCATATCCACGTCAAGGCGTCAAATCTCAAAAAGATAAAACCCAGGAATCACAAACGAAGATAGAGGGAAAAGAAGAAGAAAAAGAAGAAGAAGAAGAAGAAATCTCCTTCTCCTACAAAATCACATGGGTATACTACGGCACCACGCGCGACGAGAACGGGAGCGAGACATTACGAGAATGTGCGCAGATGCCTGCGGGAGTAGCGATGGATTTCGAGAGTGGAGAGTCGGGCATTAGTGTTAGCGAGAAGAAAGGGCAAGAGGAGAAAGAGGAGAGTAGGGATGAGGATGTGGTGAATGAGGAAGAGCAAATGTGGAAAATCGATTTATAGATACCGGTACTATACTACTACTTAACATGTATGGCATGCATGTATTACTTTGGAGATTATTGTTTGTATGGAATGGGATGGATGGAATGGATAGGATAGGACATCGGGGAACGAAGGAGTATGGTGTATTTATTACTGGGTTATTGGGCGGGTTTGTTAGATAACTGAGTAAGGATTGATATGTATGTATTATGTAGGTAATGAAAAAAAAAAGAATTCATCATATGCTGTATCGATCATGATGTGCATAAGTTAAATCAATTGAATAGGGATATGGCGTGTACGGGGCGAGAGAAGCTGGTATTGGTAGATTACCGTATGTCAACGCCACATGCAGATTGCACAAGGAATTCGTGTCCTCTGTGCCAAGTTCATGGGCGTACAGCTACAGTTGAGAGTGTTCGATTTTGGGTGTATGCTGCCTAGTGGATAATGATGGCTTGATATTTAAGATTTTGAAGAAAATGAGGTATTAACATTGGTAAATAATTGGAAGATGTCATCTTCATGTCTAGGTAAATAATCTGCTTTCTAGAAGTAATAAAATGATAGTTCAATTCCAGAGATGGGCAGATAACATAAAATTAGTATATGTGTAAAGTATATGCATTCTCAGTTTCCCTCTCGTGACACCCTCGCCCCCCCCCCCAACTGAATCCCAACCTAAACTCTCATTCACCTCTTCCCAACATCAACTCCTCATACCTCCTCTTGACTTCCGGCATAGCTCTCAGATGCGCCTCCAACTCCTCTTTTTCATCCTCCAATTTCAATCTCTTTTCCGCGTCCAATTTAGTAAAGATATATTTCCCCTGTCCGTCAAATTGTAATATCTTGCTATGATATTTCCACAAACTTCTACGATGACTCACTGTCATCAACGTGATATCTAATGCTTTCGCATGTTCATACATGATTTTTTCCATCTCCAGAGTAACGCTACTGGTGCATTCATCTAAGATAGCATATTTGGGACGATTGTAGAAGAGACGAGCCATAGCTACACGCTGTTGAAGACCGCCTGAGAGGACATCGCGCCATTCGGCTTCAGCGTCCCAGCCATTGGGGAAAGCTGTCACGAGGTGATCCAGATCGAGGATTGAGAGGATAGACAGGAGGTCAGAATCAGTTATTCCTTTGCTGCGCATAGTGCGGAGAGAATCGGGGTAGATGATTTGTTGACGGAGGGATCCAGCGCTGAGATAGGGTCTTTGAGGCACGTAGAAAACTTGGGAAAGAGGTGGTTTGCGAACGGTACCACCATAAACTGGCCACAAACCTCCGAGAATCCTGAATAAGGATGATTTACCACATCCATTTGGTCCAACCACTAGAACGTGGTCACCACGTTTCATGGAGAATGATAATTTTCTGACGAGAATACTTCCGCCGGGGGTGATGATTGGCCTGAGGATTGTTAGCAATTGTAAATTTTGTGTTTAGTTAGAACATACACGTCGACGAATTCAATATCTTCACTCTCAATGACAGTACCTCTGCCTTTCATCAACTCTAGCTGTTCTCCGGAATTATCTTCAGATACCAGAGTTTTATCAAATCGTCCAGCTTTGATATCATCCATAACCTCCAGAAGAGTTGCAACTCGGGAAGTATATCCAGCCAATTCAGTAACCTCTTTGTAAGAGAACATTACTCGACCGAAGGCATCAGAACTAGATAGCAGTAACCTTCGATTGGTTACAAAACTTTCCGTTCGGTCACCCATAGTTGCTGCAGTTGCACCTGGTATTTTGAAGAATACCGGAACACTACAAAGGATAAGCCCTAAAGCTCCCCATACATATTTGATGACGAAATCCTACAAGAATTAGAACTGGCTTCCAAAAAAGAGTTTGCGACCCATACCTCCATTATCCCATGTGTGAATCTTCGTCTCAATATGTCTATCGCGATATTAGTTGGTAGTCAGGAATAGCGTACGAGGATACTCACAGTTTACATGCTTGATAAGTGTAAAATAACCTTTATCCAAAGTGTCTTTTTCCGCTTCATGTCCGTTATACAATGCAATCTCTTCACTGTAATCTATCAATCTTGAATGCTGAAATCGGAATTCTCCTTCTAATCTTGCTTCATCCGCCACAAATTTACCAAAAGGTGGAGTCAATGCTCGCATGACATTTGCTGAAAGTTGTACCAGTAACGACATGAAAAGAAGCCCTTCGCCACCAACACTTTTGGAAAGAGAATAGTTGTATATTGCCATATCTAATGCTGGTTTTGCAAGATTTCCATATAACTCCGCCAAGCTATTCGCAAATTTTGATACATCCACAGTAATTAATTGATCTGCATTCTTTATTCGATCGTCGAGAGCAGAAAGCGAGTAAAACGTCATGTTGGATAGATATCTATCGTGAATATAATCTGTCAATCGTGTTCGATACTGAAGGGCAAGCTTGCATTGATGATATGAGAGCTGTAGGCATCATGTTAGCTTTATCGCCGCAAGAAGCAATATACCACATACCATAGAATTCGTGAATGTCGCAGGAACCGCGATTAACATCCACCAAACAATTCCAATCAAAAAGTCCTTCCCTTTCCCTCTTACTAGACTTGAAACAAGGGCACCATCCATGGCAGCAACTTTCAGACTGATCAAAGTTCTAATGACAAGGAAAATACTGTGACTGACAAGCAGTCGCATTTCCTTGCTCCTCCATCCAGGTATACAAATTCTCAAAAGGCGTATCAGGTTCTTGAAGAACTCCCTATTCAACTCGACCTTTTTTCTTCCGGTTCCTTGCGCGCCATTTCCTAGTGCGACAGGACCTCTTCTTCGTGATTCCGCATGACGAATAGCTGCAGCCTTTTGTTCGGAAATGGCAGAACGAATTCGATTAAGGAGAGCGAAGAATAATGTCAGATAAACCGTCCGAGAAATCTTTGTTCGATGCTTAAGGTATAATGATGTGAGATCCGATATTATACTCTTGATCGTTCGATCGGGTGGCAGGAAGTTGAGTTTGGATTGCGCAGCCATTTTGATGAGCTTGTAAATAGACTCCGGATATACTGTTGCAAGCAGCTCAAAGAGTCTGCAAATTGAGTCGCTTCATGAGGAGGTACGATGAGTTACTGATCAAAGGCGCAGATGATATTTCAAGTATGATGTCGTCGTTGTGCATTTAAAAAGGTTGCCATTGTTGTATTGCATTGATGTTTCTGTTTCCTTGGGTCCTCGGCGCATCTTCACATGCCAGCCCGCTTCCGGGAATGGAGAAATCTGGGGTAAAGCTACCGAGCTACTGGCACGTGACTACACTTACATCTCATCTGTTCATGAATTATTTTCTCCTCCCTAGATCATTCTGAGATTTTGAAGATTTAGCTAGAATGTGTTCATTATTGTCAACTTAACCCTAGGCTCGTCAAGTGTGTATATAAGTCACACTTCTTAAGGGTTGCCATGATATTCTGATTGCGGCTATTCTGGCATTGATGAAGGGGTTCGAATCACGCGGAGATTTATGTTGTCTACTTACTGTCTTTGGGACCCCAGTAAAGATCCCGTGAGAGACCCAATTCAACTCATTTCAATCGTACTTCAAATTGGCAATACAGAAATTCGGGTTTTGCTGAGCTCAATCATGACTTCGCTATCTAATAACGTCGCCACATATCCACGAAGGATGCATTTTCTGAAGTCGCTCCACGTACACAGCCCTCCTGCAAGGTACTCACTCTGCCACAATCTGACACCCAACCATATGGCCGACCGTAACAAGCACAGTGAGTATACTGGTAGGTATTCTCTGGCGTGATCTCAGTTTTTTGGGGGAAATTCGTGTCTCGTCAACTTTCTTACGATCAATTTCCACTTCTTTCGCTAGGATTCGAAACTCGTCCGCTTCATGGGTGCGTTCCTGTCAGCCACACACAAAGGTCACACTTCCATCGCTTGAAACAATATATATCCTCAAGCAGAGCGGCCTATCGTTGGTGTCATTTTCTTTTCCCAAGAACTTCGATATCATTCCAAACTTCCAATCATGGAAGCAATAGGGACAATCAGCAACATTGCTGGCATTTTATCCGCTGGAATACAAGTCTGCGAGGGGCTAATTAATTATTATAATGCCTGGAAAGGTAGTAAAAAGGAGAATGCCGACATGATTAAGTCTATTGAAGGCCTTTTGACGAACTTTGCGCTACTGAAAGCAGTCTTACAAAGTTCGGCTTTCGATAAGACAATGACGATAACTGTGAAGTCTAAGATTTTGGACTGTGAAGACAGTATCGCAGAGTTGGGCGATGAATTGAAGAAGGTCATGGTCTGCAAAGCTTCTGTCGCAAATGCAGATGATTTGATCATGGGAAAAAGCCATGGCAACCAGGGCTTTAGGGACAAGATGACGGAGCAGGGAAGAAGAATTTTATACCCATTTAGGAAAAGTACATTGATGAGGTTACAAGAGAGCATCGAACACGTGAGGAGTAACCTGGTTTTTGCTATGGATGTTTTAAATTTGTATATCTCGAACCCACTCATTGTCTCAAGAAATGCTAATCAGCATCTAGGTCTACGGTATCGACGACTGCAGAAAAAGTCGTCGACATTTCGAAACAAGTTACAACGATTAGTGACAGTGTAGACGCTTTTATCACTCAACAGATGGATAAAGAAAGTTTGAAGGTTCTCAAATGGTTATCAGCAATAGATTGCCACTCCAAGCAACGTGAAATATTAAGCCGAAGACAAGAGGGTACCGGAGAATGGCATTTTAAAAGCCAACAATACCAACATTGGCTAGGTGGAAAGGATAGGTTATTGTGGTGCTCAGGCTCCCCCGGAGCTGGCAAAACAGTCCTTACTTCTGCCATTGTTGATGATTTGGAAACAAGATTTTCAGCATCGAATGTTGGAATAGCATTCATATATTGCAACTACGCAGAGAGAATAAGCATCGCCGAGCATCTCGCTAGCATTATACAGCAGCTTATCCGACAACGATATGTAATACCGGATTACATTCTTGAGATATATCACAAACACAGGTCTATGGGAACCAATATTAATGCCGCCGAAGCTGTCCACTTGCTGCACACATTGACATCCGAGTTCCCTCGCTTGTATATAGTTGTTGATGCCCTAGACGAGTGCGAGGAAACAAAGAAAACAAGGACGAATCTCATTCGACAGTTACAGAATTTGCCCTCGAATGTACATCTCCTCCTTACTTCACGTCGGCTAGGGGATATTGAAGATAAGCTATCTGATTATCCTCATCTCGAGATTCGAGCTAGTGATCAAGATGTTCGAGCGTATTTGGAGGCACGGATAGATATGGAGGAGAATATCTTGAAATTCTGCAAGAAAGATCCGACGTTACGGAAGACAATCGTCGGAAAAATTGCTGAAAAAGCTCATGGAATGTCAGTCAAACCGAGAGCCCCTTCTTCATGACATATGCTGATCCATTAACTAGGTTCCTTCTCGCCCATATGCACATAGAAGCTATAGCTTCAGAACTGAAGATCAGTCGTGTTAGAAAAGCATTGATTGGCCTGCCAGAAATTGTTGACAAAACTTATGACGATGCCATGAAAAGAATCATGGAGGGGCAAGAGACGAATCGCAAGATCTTGGCCATGGCTATTTTGATGTGGCTCTCTTGTGCAAAAAAACCTCTGACTGTGCGTGAGCTGCAGCATGCTGTAGCTATCATGGAACTTGATCCTGATGAGAGCGAATTAAATGAAGATGATTTTTACGATCAAGAATTGCTTTTGACAGTCTGTGCTGGTCTCGTGGTAGTCGATCCAGAGAGCGGTGTTATTCGTTTGTGTCATTTTACTCTCCAGGAATACTTTGAGCGTCATCGTGCAAAGTTCTTCCCTAATTCTGGTGTCTTGATTACTCGAGCTTGCATCAGATATCTGTCCTTGGACAAATTCAAAGAGCCCGAACGTCCGGATCGCGAAACAATCAAGACTCGACTCAAGGAGTATTCTCTATTGTCATATGCGAGCCAATATCTCGGTGTACATGCTCAAGGTGTAGCGGAAATAGAGCTCATGGATGATATTCTACATTTCCTCAATCAAAAAACACTCGTTAATGGCGCATCTGCTGCTATGATACCTTTCAGCATACGACATGGGATCGAATTTCCTCCTCCAATTGTCGCTGCTGCTATGTTCGGTTTGCCAACAATCGTCGGCGAATTGCTTAAGGAAGGAGCAGATATTGAAGCAGTCTGCCCAAATGATTTCACACCTTTGTTGATTGCAGCGGAATTAGGCAACTTCTCTGTAATTGAACTCCTCATCAATTCCAAAGCAAACCTTATGGCTAAAGATTATCAAGAAGAGAATGCTCTCCACAAAGCTGCGCGAAAGGGACATGTAGCGATCGTAAAGCAACTCGTTGCTGCCCAGCCGTCTCTGATCGACATTCCATATGAAGAGTATTTCAACAAAACAGCACTTCATATCGCAATCGATCACCGGCACGAAGGAGTTATCAGAGCTTTAATAGAAGCTGGAGCCGACGTCAACGCATCAGATGAATTGAGTTTGACTCCATTAATGAAAGTGGTAGTAGATAATCTTCCAGATGCCATTGATATGCTTATTGAAAAGGGTGCATATGTTGATGCGAAAGGTTTTCGCGGACACGCTGCCTTATCTATGGCAGCAACCGCAGGAAATATTGTGGCCGTTAAAAAGTTGCTAGCAGCAGGAGCTGAAGTTGATGCTGGCAAGGCCACTTACTCTGGTACTGCATTGATTCGTGCCGCCAGCTCGGGCCACAAGAATGATGTTCTTGTTGCCAAGGAACTTATTTTGCATGGTGCGGATGTGAATGCGATATGTAATGGAGAAACAGTTCTCATGCATTCTGCTTTACATCCTTCTGTCGTGAAAATTTTGATAGAGGCCGGTGCTAATATCGAAGCAAAGGATGCTGAAGGAGAAACCGTATTACATAAGGCTGCAAAGGTTGGCCGTGATGATAGTGTACAAGTTCTCATTGACGCTGGAGCTAATCTTCATATGAAGACTTTCGAAGGAAACACAGCTTTATCTTCGGCTAGACAATTGAGAAATAGAGGTCCGCATCCAGAAGTCATTGCTTTGTTGAAAAGGGCGATGAAAAAGAATCTTCTTGGTACTGCTGCTTGAGTGATGGATAGTAAAGGAATTATAGAACTCAACTAACAATAATACCGCAAGCTGCAGAGAATTCCTCTTGAAAACCAAGGATAAGAGAATGGATATTGTCAAACTTGGTCTGGAAACGTCACTGAGCACTCTTCTAGCAGTAGATCAGGTTGTTAATATAGAGTTTGTATTATTTTGCCCGCCTGTCTCTTTCTTGACCTTTTCAGTGCAAAAATGTGGATATATACGTTGTACGCATGTTTTGTATGAACGACTTTCGCTCAGATTCGGTGTTTTCCACAAATCGACCCTTGATTTGAGCCCCCAAAAGACAAAACAAATTTGACATTGAAGTTTTGAAGAAATCTTGCAAGTCTCTAATCAAAATGTCAACCACTGATTTGATGCTCAAAGTCCTCACAGTAGTAGAAAAATACTCTCGCATTGCTGTTCGAACTGGCCAGAAGAAGTGATGTGATATTTTCAGTCGAAGCGAATGCAGAGCTTAAGGATTCGAGATGGAAGGTACATCTCTAGTTTGATTCGTGATGGGAGAGGTATTTGTATTGACTTTAACATCATTTTTTAGACAATTCAATCACGTTTTTCAACCCTCGTTCGCACCTTCCACTGACCTTGATCACGTTGTCAAACCTCGACATACGCACATGCTCCATGTGTGTCTTGTAGAGAGTGTCTTCTGGGGCAAGGTTGAATCCTGGCCATACCAGCTTCATCATTGTCACATGGTCTCCGGATCAATGGTGCCGCTCAAAGAAATATCGAGAAGATTCCGGATCTCGACACATACTGACTGACTTATCAACCTCACTAAACGAGGCCATCTTCGCTGTTCAATCTTACTTTGCAATGAGTAGGTAATGTATACCAACTTGATCTTCCATCTTGTTCGAATCATGAATTGGACAGAACCTCGTGATCAATATATATGCGTCATTATAGAAATCTACGTCGCTTAGTTCGGTGCCGTTTTCCTTCTACCAGCCCCAAAGGGGGCTGGTGGAGGTATACTAAAAATTAGCTCTCCCACTCATAATTGAATTTCTATCAAACATCCCCCAAAACCCCAACTCACACTCAGGCAAAGTTTCAGAATAATTACAACTCTTTCAACATTATTTACTCTGGGATTATCAAGCGACATCAAGACACATCAATTCAGACACAGGTTCGAACAGCTACACGACAACTGTATATTCTCAAATTCTTACAACGTGTCAGGAATATCGTATATCTTAGCCTCGAGCTCGAAATTTCGTGTCCCAAACCCTAATATAATTCTACTTGTTAAGGGATCACCCTTCAACTGTGACCACCCTTCAATTGTGATCGTCCTTCAACTGCGATCATACTTTAGGACTTTCAGACTATTGGGTCGACTTATATCCTCACAACTTTTACGCAAAACAATTTGCATCAAACAAAGTTGGTCAATCAGTATGTCTACTCAAGTATCACAAGGTCTTGAGCAAGGCATTACCCAGGCACTTGCCTCATTGCCGGGACTTCCCGTTGAGATTCAGAGAAAGATTTTCAGGTACGCTTTACCAGGTCCTCGGATAATTACCATCGATATCAGAGATATTCGGTTGAGGAAGTCTGAAATCCCGGATGACGTTGCTCTGGAAGTAAAGTTATCCAAGAAAGCCTGGGAGAAAAAGCGGGAGGACAAAAACTTTAGAGAGAAGTATGGACTCCATAGTCCGAAAGGTCACCTCATGATTGTGAAGTTTGAGAGCGCCGTTGCTATTCAGACCATTCCAGCATTGTTACACACTTGTTCAGTATCAAGAAAAGTAGCTTTGAGACATTATCAATTTTTGAGCCGAGGCAAAAATTTGTCAGTTTGCATCGATTTCAATATTGACACTCTTCACTTTCAAAGCCGTCGTGCGTGGAAACTCTTCACGCAAAAGCCAGGAGAATTAAGCGGTAGAATTATCCAAACCAAGATGATCGCCTCAAATAGCAAGTGGGGATACCCAGATGGAGAAATCTACAACTTGAACTTCAATCTATTTTTGAACGATCGTTTGGAAGAAAAATACTGTAAAAGAAGCAATTTTATCAACTTGGACACTGCTTGTATCGACGAGATGGCCGAGAAAGTAAAGTTTCTGGCTCTTGGTGGAGTATCGGAGTGGAGCTGTAGCCCAGAATGGGCAATGTCATTGGTAAACTTTTGGAAGCTCAAAAAGCTTTGGTGGAGATTCATGGACGATGCTCCTGGTACTACCGAAGATGAATTGAAAATGGAGTGGAGAAGACTAGCTGCAGGTATCAACAACAAAGAAGAGTGGCTTGAAAAAAAGGAAGAATTCACCCACGTTGTTATACCAAAAGTTCAACGTATCACCCTCGAAGATTTGAAAACCAAGCAAAGACTCGGCGAAGGATTTGATATTGAGTAGAGAGGTATACTTCCCACCAGATTACAAGGTCTTGGATAAAGATCTGGAGGGCTGTTGAGCTATATCAAAAAGTTATGTTTAGCTTGATGTTCAACAACTGGGATCGTGTGATATTCGATTCATTGTGAGGTTGGATGGGGCAGTCAAAGCTTACTGGGTTTATGGGTTTCTCGATGTATCTGGCCGGGACTACAGAAAAGGAGTTGTTGCCATTATCGGGAACAAATAATAAATAATGTTTAATGGGTGTAGTCAGTGTTTCGCGAGGACAGAAGATGTCAGTGGTATGATTGTAGGATCCCTCGAAATCTCGCATGTGGACATTCGAAATTGGCTTATCCGAACGGGATTCTCAATCACTAGATTAATAATAATAAACTATGAATCTGTTTAAATCAGGAAGCCGGAACAGTGCAACTCGATATATTGAGACGTACAAGAAATGCCAAGATTTGCGTTTGAAGTCATCCCAAACAAGAAAAGCATTTGAGACGAGGACTAATCATGTTGCTGTCGAATTTTATATATGTGTAAGCTCTGACTAATCAGCCAACTGAGTGATCCACTGCATTGTTCACTTCCTCTTTCCACAGTCACTGTTGATTTACTCAAAACTCGATACTGCTCTTACAATGTTTCTTTACAAACGTGCAGACCAACTAATAATCCCGAAATCCAAGCACGATGCAATACCACAAGAATCCGGAACGGAAGCGGGGATCTAACGTAAATTTTGGTCCAACGGTTGGGGCTGACCAATTGTTGGTTTTTGAGACGGTTTGATATTCCACCGGGTTTCATAGAATGTCTCCGAGATTGAATATATTAGACATACTTCGTTAAGAGTTCCTGTGTCTGTTATTACTCTCACAACTGCGTATTGTTCTCCAAATTCTTTGCTGATTATTTACACTTTGTCTTCTGTCATGTTCTCGTGCTCTCCTCGATTAAACACTTCACTTTCTTCGCCAAACATCATCTAGTGCATCCATCACAGCACAAGAATATGGGCCAAACTTCTCTCATCTTTTGGTGCGGCATCCATCGGAATGGATTTCAGCACCAAAGAATCCGTCCAAGATGCACTCGAAGTTTTGAAAGAGTTGAACATTTCCCAGATCGATACCGCAGGAAGATATCCACCCACAAATCATGGAAGATCCGAGGAGCTTCTTGGAGAAGTAGGAGCTGCATCCCAAGGCTTTTCTATTAGTACGAAAATTCTTGCTACGAACCTTGGTTATGGGAGTGGTGAACTCGAAGCTTCGGCTATACGGAAGTCACTGGATGCAAGTTTTAAGCGTTTGGGGGTTGACCAGGTATTGTCCTGATATGATTTCTGTGTTCGGATGGTGCTGATATGTTTTAATGCAAGGTCGATATTTTATATTGTCATCAACCTGATCCTACAACTCGGTTAAAAGAGCAAGCAGCGGCCCTCAACGATCATTTCAAAAAGGGGTCTTTCAAGAGAGTGAGTCCCTTATCCCATACTTTATCCTTCTACAAACCTGATATTAATCACACAAAGCTCGGAGTCTCCAACTTTCCCCCCATAGTACTCCAAGAATTTATCCAAGTATGCGAGGAAAATGGTTTCGTGAAACCGTCCGTGTATCAAGGAGATTACAACCTCATAACTCGAGGCATGAGAAAGAATTACTGCCTATCCTCCGAGCTCATTCGATGTCTTTCTTTGCATTCAGGTACGTCGTTGATGCCCTCCATATACGTTCTATTCTAACTAAATCAAATCAGGACCCTAGCGGCTGGTTTCCTAACGGGAAAATACAGCGCGGGAAAATCCGACGGCACTCGATTCAGTGATGACCACCCACTTGGAAAAGCATTCCAGAACCTATACGGCGCTCCTAAATTGCAAGAAGCGATGAGGGAGTTAGAGAAAACTTTAGCACCATTAGGTATTTCCGAAAGAGAGGCGAGCTTGAGATGGATCTATCATCATTCGAAACTGGGAGATGGAGATGGGATCATTCTAGGTGCTAGCAAAATCTCTCAGGTAAGAGAAAATGTGAAGAGTATCTCTGCTGGACCGCTCTCTGAAGAAGTGGTGCAGAAGATCGAAGGGATTTGGGATTTATTGGCTGAGAATAGAGGTGGAAATTTGTAGACTAAGTGATTTTGGCAAGAGAGGATACTGGTGCGGTTGTCCTCAATTAGCAAACGCGGTGTCTATGGGTATTCTCTGCATGTCTCAAGGGCAAATCAAAATTTGTGAAGACAGAAGATCTTAACTTTTGGTAGGTATCAAAGACAACATAATATGAAAGGTTCCAAGAATAAACAATCCTCACATTCCAAACCCTACAAAATTCCCCCCAAAACTCCAATTGCTTCAAAGAGAATTCCATCCCATGTTATGCGAGAGATCTTCAAACAGTAAACCCAAAGCATCAAACATAAAACATAAAATCTCATCCCACATCATCCTCCCATCCCCTTCTATTTAAAAGCCAAACCTTCCCTCGCCTTCATTCACTCTTCACCAAAACTCCAAAAGGCCCGAATACAGACATGCAACAAAAGAAAACAAAACACAACAAACAAATCTTTACCCCAGAATTCAGCTCCAGCCCCGGGCATAACCAAAAGTGACAAAAGGCCCGAATGTAGATGTGCAACAAAACAATTTATTAGTTGCTCC
This sequence comes from Botrytis aclada, assembly GCA_014898285.1. Classification (NCBI taxonomy): domain Eukaryota; kingdom Fungi; phylum Ascomycota; class Leotiomycetes; order Helotiales; family Sclerotiniaceae; genus Botrytis; species Botrytis aclada. Next base: position 726,539 of record RCSV01000013.1, read on the forward strand.
TTCAACCTCAACAAACCAACAATCCTTCACTCACTCACTTTCATTTTTCGGATACTTTTATATTTTTATACTTTTGTATGATTAATGAGCCCTAATTACAAAAGGGCCGATTGTAGATGTGCAACAAAATGGAATTAACTTGAAGGATTTCGGTTGGGAGATCTGACTAATGGGAGGGAGTAAGCTTATTTTACTTTGTTTGTTTACTCTTTACTGTAGAAAAGATGGATGCAAGATGGAGGATGGAGGATAGAGGATGATAAAGTATGTAGCTCTTCTTCTTCTTATGAAGATTTGATAATTTGCTCTGTATTATGTACAGATGGAAATTCTGTTAAAAGCATAGGGTTTCTTTATGCAGAGAAATGTTATGCTAGACTCATAGCAATGGAGGATTTGTGAGGCATAGATGAGAATCAATCTACTGTTTACAGTTGAGCAAAACCTTTCAGTGTTGGAATTCACTGGCCAAAGGCTGTTTGCACTTGATTCAATGAATTCAAGAATTCCGAGACCCTTGAGAAGTTTGGTTGTATGTTTTGTTTTGTGGAGCAGGCCATTCATTTCAGACTGAGGCCTCTTGGTTCCCATCTGTTGGTCTATACTCCAGATGTCAGGGCCCGTCTTGTTCTAAGACCAATGAATGGAAATCGCAATAAATACCAATCATGGCTGCGTTTTGAAGTTGTTTGGAAGAGAACCTGTGGTCGGAATGATTTGCTCATATATAGCGTATGTTATGAAGGTCGGAAACTTACCATATGAGCTGTGAAACTCACTCATACTGTTGGAGGGTTGAAAACTTAATAAAAATGTGAAGGAACCGAATCGGCTGGGTTGTTGATGTGGAACACAAGAGAAAAATGGATTTTTTAACATATGGCTTTCATCTTGGTTACAAATCTCTTTGATATTCTTCTTGGAAGGCAACTTTCTTGGATACATTTTCTTTGCTTTTGGTCTACATACCCGATGCCTAATTTTTTTTTATCACAAATGCTTCTTGAGCCTTCCCCCGGTAGTAGACTGACGCGATACAATGTTAGACTCTTTGAAAATCTCACTATCATCCATCACTCCTATTGCTTACCAGCCAAGCTCAATATACCATGATGTCCCCTTCTAACCAGCAGCGGTCTTCCACCCATTTAGTCCTTCTGTGATGTAACGTATCCGCGACCAAATGACTATCCGTTCCCAGCACCAAAGTATCAAGCTTATTAAAGCCCCAGTCCATGTACTCAAGTGCCTTTCTTCGCAGTTTTTGCATTCTTTGGGTCTGTTTGACTGCAAATTTCTCGGCATTGATTTTCTTGGATAGTCCAAACGATTCGGTTCCTACTGCGATATTCTTGATGTAATCATCTAGACGTTCTCTCGGATTCAAGTCTTCACATTTCACACAAGGACTTGGACGATACAAACCGAAATTATGGTGCTTACAAATGACACATCGAAGATGCCACGGAAAATCTTCCGCATCCTCATCATCAAAAATCATGGCGCGACGGTTTGCTTTCATCGCACGTCTGACGGAGGTCTCATACGTCTGCTCAAATGCGAATTGTACACAGAAAGTGTTGAAGGTAAACCAATCTGCAAAATGAAGTGTATCCAGGTCCTCGCGAAAGTAGACCGGTTTCTCGGTTTCGAGAATAGACATCAGTAAATGACTCTGTGAATAGAGTTCTTGACCAACGTATCGCGCTTCCTTGTTGACGTATAGGGAAGCGGGCATCTTGTAAGTTGGTGCGGGTTGTGCTGACCATGCGAATTTAACTCTCTTATCAAAGGAACGAGTGCTATGATCGTCGGTGAGCTCCATGCGATGTAACAACTCCGTAACGTGATTACAGCGTGCATTTCTTTGGGGGTTCTCGCCGGCATATTTTGCAATAAGGGTGAGCGTGCGTGGTTCTCCGAAGTCTTCTTCTTCTTCTTCTTCTTCTTCTTCTTCTTCTGCGTGATATTTCCATATCATCCAGCGAACTTCTGTTGGGAGGTCGCGAAATCGATAGAAAGCTCCAGAAGGAGACTGTTGTGCTGCTTTCTGTGTGTAGTTTATGTTTGTGAAGCCATGGCCGCTGTTATTGCAGGTCAGTTGGATGTCATTGCGGAAGAGAGAAAGGGTGAGATACGTACATGTAATGGACAAGCTTTGCAAATATTGTTTTGCAGGAGATGCGCCACACGGATCATTATGTTGTCTAGTTACATCAAATGTAGATTCTGTGCCCTTGAAATCTGCAGGTTGATCCATCTCCATAGAAATATCATTGTCCATCTCAACTGGGCCGGTCGTATTTGCGCCCTCACCAACCCGTTCTATACCACTTTCATCGATATCCATATAGTCCATACCTTCTGTCGTATCAGTACAAAGACTTGTACTGGCCATTTTCCTGTCGAGTGATTGCCCGTTCATCTCAACGACGGTTGAGCTTGGGGAAGGAATTAAGTTATTTTGTGTAAAGAAACACTGTGCTTTGTGGGGAAGACCAAGCGACTGTAAATTCAAGATCAAAATGGGATACGATCCTGTAGTGAATTACCTTCATGATTGGAATCATGTAATAATCCGAAAGGTATCGTCTGAATTGACAAGTGTATTGAATGGGATTCAGTGAAGACAGGAAGAAGTAGAGATGTATCAGATAATAAGCAACCTAGAAGTACTGATGTAGAACCACCACACACTACAGTGTGATAAATCCAGCCCTTTCAATACCTGATCTCTGGCTGAGGAATATAAGACTTGTCATTTGTAACTCAAAATTGTGTTGAAAATATTGAAATTTAACTACAACGCTATCCCCAAAGGATAATGCCTGGGTAGTCAACTATACGCCCTTATTGATGTCTAGCAGTAATACCATAACGGAAAGCCACCCTAAATAGATTGCCAAGCAAGCCGTGTACCATTCTCCTAACCGCCAAACCGCCAAACCTCCCAACATCATATCCATAAGAATATAATCATTCACCATCACACCTATTCTCATGCGGGTCATAATGCGTACCGAGACCCCAGCAGAGATGCATAAAATCTTGCCAGCGGCTTCTCGAAACGAGTGGCCCAGATTCCACACCTGCGGGAAAACATACATCAGTATCGGACGTGTTTAAAGCGTCAGAAATCTTCCCCACGAACCTCTGGACTGAAGTGTATTGCCATTGCGCCGAGTTTTGAGATCTGTAGCATGGATCGTTAGTATTGACAATGCCAAAATCAAGACTGGGTATACGGACCTGATTTTGTAACATGATGTTGTTCACACGAGTCTGTGGAAGATTCATGTGGGTCGATATCTGTTGATTCACCTTTATCTGCATTGTCACTGCCCAAAGCGGCAAACTTCGGAAGATGTCCTGAGCTCTCAAATTCGGCATGCTGTCCACTTAAGCGTTTGATGAGGTCTCCGAGTTTCTTGATCAAAACTTCAGCTAAGTGGTAGGAATTTTTGTGTTTATTGTCGGGGGCTACAACAGAAATATCTTTAGGGTGTGCTCGTCGCCTGTCGATTGGGCTTGGCGCCCAATGTGGTTCAGAACTCAGACCACCATCTGGGCCAAAGCAGATTGCCTGTACATTGCTTGACATGATGCCAATACCAATCAGAGCTGGTGTATAGATACCTAGTGCCGGGAGGGTTGCTAGAAGGGCGATATTTTGGATTGTTGGGAGAAGAGATAATGTTGGTATAAGGGAGGATTGCTTGAGGTGAGTACTTGTAGGGATTTCGACATGAGATTCCATGAAAGTATGTGCAAAAGGTAGGCCAAGGCCCATGAAGGATAATGAGAGTGGAAGGGTGAACTTCATGTTGACAATTGCTTGGTACTGCTGTGGAAGAGCTTTTATTTATCTGTTTGATGATTTGGGTTATCGGAGATGTTTTAATTGAAGATGGAAAGTAAGAAAAGAATGAGGAAAGTGTCCTTGAAATAGGCCAATAAAGAGATCTTAAAATACTCCGATATAAATGAAAATGATTCCAAATTCCATGGTCTCTTTACGATTCTTATTGCCTAATACCTGCTGGTCCGTTGCTCACAGCGATTTGTTTTGAATCATAATCCAAATCGGATTTAATCATCATTGCTTTCTTACTGAAAAGATTTCGTTAAATGTGACTCTACTTGAATAAACCAAATACAGAAGTGTCATGGCATGAAGCAAACTCGAAAACACCTGTCCCATTATTCACTGGATTCCTCCGTAGAATGAGAATCATTCGCGCAGTGCGTCCGCTCTCACCTCCAGTTGAGATCATTCTGAATCATCCATACTTCCGTATAAAAAGGTCTGAAGGCTTCCCAGGCTAGCAAGATCAAAGTCTAAAGCTTCAGGAACACGATTCCTTCCCCTCCGCTTTTTTTTCGGTGATGTGTTCACTGCAAGACCCCGATCAAGGACACGCGTGTCTTGGGGCGGTTCTCTGGCAATGCTATTGTACATTGGAATACCAGAATCGGGTCAATCTTGGGTAAGGATTGTGGGTAATGAGGAATCCACGGTGTGAGAAAGCTGAGTGGCGCGTAGCCCGTCCATAATTTCTTGGGTATATAATCGTAGTAGTTGAAACGGCAATGTTGCTTTGATTGCATTTTTCCTTACTCGAGCGAATAATTGATAACTCCAAGCCTCAAGTAGTATCAGTGACCATAGCTCCTACTGGTTCTGGTCTTGTTGAAAACAAGATTTTCCATTTCACGATTTCAACGATTTCCAATTCATCCCCAACCTCTGACTCGGACTCTTGCATCGAGACATCACCATTTGTCTGTGATGATATCTCACGATCCCTCTTTCTAATCACAGCGTAAGCCCTTGGAAGCTTCTTGACCTCTCCCGTGAGTCTTTGGTGCTTGCCCACGTAGAGATAGACACGTTTCATCCACTTGGTATCATCTGGATTTGCTGGGTCATATTCGGGGAAGATTAGGCGACCAATCGGAGTCTGAAAACTTTGTTCTGAAGAATTTGAAACGCTCAATGGGTCATCATCCTCAATGTCCGGTTCTGGAAGGTTTATCGTTCCTTGAAGCTCTAGCAGTGCGAGTCCAGATGGGGTTTGAAGAAGCCTCGGTAGTGGATTTTGTATAGTTGTAATTGGTCGATCAACGCTTGTATGAAGGGGAATCATGATTGGAATGTTTATGATGATAGTTTGTGTTTGACAAAAGATTCATTCACGGTTCATTATTTGCGCGACGTAGAGTCAACACCGCGATTGTTAGATTTCAAGAAATTATAGAGCAGGTTTGGAGGGGTCTGGCCGAATGTTTGACCGATCCGATGCTGAATATCACATGATCTCGGTTGTTGATCCACAGTGAAATTTCGCGCTAAGGACACTAGCGTCTCGCACTGAGAATTTCGAACTTTCCAAAATTTTGAAGACTTCATTCCTCTCAGCGACAAATCACCGACGACAACCTCGACCACTTGACCACTTACCACCGTCAAGATGAAGTTGGTATGTGTTCCATTATACTGGAATTGATTGAGTAACTGCTAACGTATTTTGATCGATAGAACATTTCATTCGTACGTTCGAACCCATTTAAACAAACACGATCGAAGAATCCGAACTGACAAAATATTCAATAGCCTGCCAATGGCAGTCAAAAGCTCATCGATATCGAAGACGAGCGCAAGCTCCGTGTCTTCATGGACAAGAGGTACAATTTTTCGCGACACCGAACACAATGGAAGAATCTAATTTTTGTTCGACAGAATGGGCGCTGAGGTTCCAGGAGACTCCGTCGGAGACGAGTTCAAGGGATACATCTTCAAGATTACCGGTGGTAACGACAAGCAAGGTTTCCCAATGAAGCAAGGTGTTATGCACCCAACCCGTGTCAGACTTCTCCTTTCCGAGGGTCACTCTTGCTACCGCCCACGCCGAACTGGTGAGCGCAAGCGTAAATCCGTCCGTGGATGCATCGTCGCCATGGATTTGTCCGTTCTCGCTTTGAGCATTGTCAAGCAAGGAGAGAGCGACATTCCAGGTGTCACCGACGTTGTCCACCCAAAGAGATTGGGCCCCAAGCGTGCCACCAAGATTAGAAAGTTCTTTGGGCTCACCAAGGAGGATGATGTACGTTTTCCCTACATCATTCCGCCCATCACTCTCAACCGCTTCGTGCTGGTGCTTGAGGATGGAGTGTGAGAAGTAAATCCAAAGCGTAATGCTGATATATCTGGGTTAGGTCCGTAAATTCGTTATCCGTCGTGAGGTTCAACCAAAGGGTGAGGGCAAGAAGGTCTACACCAAGGCACCAAAGATCCAACGTTTGGTCACCCCTCAACGTCTCCAACACAAGCGTCATAGACTCGCACTTAAGCGTCGTAACGCTGAGCGTACCAAGGATGCTGCCGTAAGTTTAACTGGCATTCTTCTATAACTCACCAGCTAATAGCATTTTCAGAGCGAGTACGCTGCTATCCTCGCCAAGCGTGTCTCTGAGGCCAAGAACGCCAAGGTTGATGCCCGCAAGCGCAGAGCTTCTTCTATGCGTAAGTAGAGGATTTTCACGATGGGTAATAAAATGGTAGTCTTTCTGGATGTTTGGCGAGTGGAATAAATTCTCAGCCGGGTTCAACAGGTCAAAAAAGCATTATACCAGGATGCTAGATACCAATTTAAAATGGACTGCATATTACTACTTAGGACGGCGTTTCTGGAATGCAAATGATGTGCTATTAATATGTTTTGATGTTCCCATATATTGTCAAATGCAGTGGATGGTTCCTCCTACTGAAATCTTGTCCTCCGGCTTCTCCTTTTTGACCTTCTCCCCTTTCACGACTCGCTTCACCTCGCACATCTTCCCATCCCAGTTCAACTGTATGCCGTTCTCCAACCCTCCGATCATGTTGCTCTCGCCTCCCCCTGCCTCGTCGATACTATGCCAAAGAATTGCCCGTTTAGTACCGTTTAAGATAAACGCTGGGCTAGAATCTAGCAAATTGCCGAACTAAAAAATGTTCGAATCAATGTATTGTTGATCCAAAATCTTTTACTGATAACAACTCGAGGACTTGAACCCTTCCAAATGAAACTTCCATTCGAAAGAGAACGAACGAATGATCTTATGTCTTCATTTCAAAGCTCCGCAGTAATCCTGGAACGGTTGCCTGCTTGTGACTTTTTTCAGAGAAAACAATATCAAGTAGAATTATTCACAAGTAGTCCAGACAATTTAGATGACATCCGTTTTCTCTTCCCCCCCATCAAAGCACATAAATACCTACCTACCTAGTCATACATACATACACACACACATACACAACAAGAAATCGAAATTGATCCATTTACTTTGTCTCTAATTCCCGCGCACTTATGTGCATATGAATATGATATGATATGGAAAACGACCCTATCTAACATATTTAAACGTACCTATGTAAGTTGAGTAAGGCCTCTACGACGACCCCATGCAATGCAAAGCGGATATTGCAATTGCATTACAAAAAGAAAGAGAAAAAAACCATCTTCTGCAATCCGCACTGCTCATTTTTGCTTTCCTAGTGAAATTTCTATCTACATGCCTGCCTACCCACAAACCCCGAGTTAAAACCCAAGAAACCCTTTTTATTTATTTATCCATCTTCCAGTGTGTCTTTGCTACCACACCTTATAGCCCCTTAATCCATAGGTGCGTGAGTGAACAAAAAGCTCACACTCTCTCCATTATGCGTCCTCCTGATTGCCTCAGCCAACGTCGCACTGATATCCATTACTCTCAATCGTCCACAAGTCTCCTCCTTTCCTCTGAGAGGGACTGTGTTTGTGACAACGACTCTGCTCAATTTACTCTTGTTTAAGGTTTCGATTGCTGCGCCGCTCAGGATTCCGTGAGTGACGATAGCAACGACTTCCTTGGCGCCGTGTTCCATGACCGTTTCGGCGGCTTTGACGAGGGTGCCGCAGGTATCGGCCATGTCGTCTACGAGAATGGCAATTTTGTCTACGACGTCACCGACAAGAACCATGCGGGATACTTCGTTAGGACGAGCGCGCTCTTTGTGAATAAGGGCAAAGCCGAGGTCAAGACGGTCGGCTATGGAGGTTGCTCTGAGTAACTTGTTAGTTATTTTGGTCCTCGTTTAACATAAAAAAAAAGCTCCGCCTTATCCAGATCTTGCATCTCGCAAATATACTGGTACCCTTTCGAAGAATACGAGAAGACATAGCTCACCTCTTAGCACCACCAGCATCCGGACTAACAACCACACACTTGCTAACCTCCAAGTTCTCTCTGATCCATCTCAAAGTACTTGGTTCCGCATACAAATTATCGACTGGGACATTAAAGAACCCTTGTATTTGGCTTGCATGTAAATCCATAGTAATAACATGATTACAGCCAGCCGTTTGCAACATGTTTGCGATAAGTTTTGCAGAGATAGGAGCGCGGGATTTATCTTTCTTATCTTGACGGGCGTAGGGGAAGTTGGGGATGACAGCTGTGATGCGACGTGCGGATGCGGTTTTGCAAGCGTTGATCATGATGAGGAGTTCCATGAGTCCATCGTTGATATCGCCGGGTGCGGTAGATTGAAGGATAAATACTAGAGTGAAATTTAGAGATTTGGCTCGGGGTATGCGATGGGATGAGGGACGAGGAGGACTAACCATCTTCATCTCTGACACTCTCTCCTACTGTGACGCTGGTCTCTTGATTTGAGTAGTTCAAGCTCATAGTCTTTGCAAGCTCAATGCCCAATCTGCCGATTGAATTTCGTTAGCATATTTTCTCGAATTTCCATCCTTGAACTTGACACTTTAATAGCGCATCTCCAGTCAATATTTCAAACCACCGTTCACAGATCCAAGCCCTGTCATCCCACAATCCCGAAGTGAATGTATTTTATCTCATCCCACCAGAACAACCCACTCATCCCCAAGAACGATTGTAAGAAATAGAAATAACCCACCTATCAGCAACCAACTTCGCCAACTGAGGATGACTGTTACCCGTGAGTAACTTAATTGAATTTGTCGCCATTTTCTCTTCTTTCTTTTCCTTCTCGACTTCTTTTTTCTTCTATATTTCTTTCGTCTTGTTGACTAGCTCTCGTAGTCGCAGCTTTAGACAAGCCTCCTCTCAGATGCGCAATCGTAGTTGTAGTCGCAAATGCAGTCTCTAGACTAGGTAGCGCACGTTTCCTTTCGCTTCGTCCTATTCGTTGTCCGTTGGTTCGCAGATTCCGTGTAAGGTTCACAGTTTTCCTATACAAGAATGAATCTCTAATGCAACTAATTTTCTGCGAGTTTATGTTTGTTCTGAATGGATCAGAATCAATTTTCAACGTCCTATTGGGTCCCTCCTTCTAATATGCGCGAATTTGTCCCGTCGGTCGTATACAGAAAGCCAATCAGTTGGTATGATTGAGAATGTTCTTGACGTTACTTTGTGTTGCGTCGTAGTCAAATGTTTGAAGTATGAAGTATGAAGAAAAAGGAAGCCGTTGGGTAAGAAATAAATGAACCCTTTGACATTGACATTTGAGAGAAATAATTTTTGCGGGGTTTCGAAAAAGATAACGTCCGTGCCGAATGATCGGCTTTTTCCGTTTTCTAGCCCTGTGGTAACCAATTAGGGCCAATCAAAACTCCATATTTTCATCATATGAGATTATGTATGAGGTGTATATGATATGGTAGAGGTGTTTGCGTTATATACCAGGTAATCACGCTATTTTATCTTCACATTTCAACCCCATATACAGTCAACATCTTTCGAATCCATCAATCTATGATAATTCCGTATGCTGATAACTAAAAGCTATCTACTTTTTACACCCGCTACTTTTCCCTTTTGGAAAACTTTGTCGCTGATGGGTCATCTATCTAATCCTCCTTCCCTGGAAAATCATCTTCTAAGCGACCTGCACTTCGCTTCGAAAGAATCCTTCCCCGAAAATCTCAAACCAAATATAACCATCCATCCTCACTCATCCAGTTATCTGTCTACCTAATATCGCAAAGTTTCATATCCTCCAACCCTTAAAGAAGCAAACCTATCCCCCGTAGAACCATCGCTCTGGTTATTAGAAGACCACCTTGTCCCCATAAACATCAAAAAAAAAAAGCTCGACGCCGCCAAATGCTGATCAAAAGCCTGCCATGCATGATATCATAATTAAAAGGAAAAAGATGTTTGACCTTGCAATTGACGTTTATGCAAAACCGAAATATTCACTACCTGCTGTAATGGCAGTGAGAACTTGAGCGCGAAGGGTTTCATAACTTTCATATTCTGGAAGATCGAGTTCTAGAGGTTGGATTAGCATATGATTAGATATATGATTTAGGCAGTGTGTAACTTACGGTTGAAGCAAGTATGAGAAGATGGAAGTCTGTCTTTGTTGCCATAGTCTCGGTGAATATTGAATCGACTAAAACCATTCATACCCTCAAGCTCCTTGAAACCGTTAAGGGGTACTTTGCTGGTTCCCGTGACGAACTGCAACAACTTGGCTCGCTCTTCTTTGTCAAATGAGCGAATGGCACGCCAGAACCACTGGATTTGCGGAGAAGATGCCGAGTAATTGTGGTATTCAGTGTTACTCTTCCAGTCATCAACATCAATTTCAGGTAGTCCAGAGATTAGCAACTCTAATTCCTGTTCATTGAAGATCGAGACCAGTTCAGCAGGGATGATATCATGGAAGCCCTTCAAGAATTCATCAAGCTGTGCTTTGACAGATCCTGTAAGTTTCCATTCAACCATCAATCGAACATACTCGTGCTTGTTCTCCTCCGTCACTGGAACGTTGCGTCCATCTTCAATAAAGTCAATGGTCTCGACAACGCCAAATTTGTCGTTATCAACGGAGAAGGTTTCAGTAATGATGTCTGTGATGTCATTCTCAAGCATCCATATAAGCGACTTGTAATAATCAGGATCCAAAGATTCCATGTCCTTGACTGAAACAGCCTTGCCTAAGATGCGCTTGTAAACTGCTCTGCTGAAGTGGCAATCGAGAACACGACCTTCATATAGTGCCTTTCCGATGATACGACCGATGAATTTGAAGAACATTAGATGCTCCTCGTTGATGCTACTCAATTGATTTGGATGGAAAGTAGTACGGTCAGAAGACACTGGAATGAAAAGAGCATAGCCAGGGTCAAACATTTGCCTAGAGAGAACTTGGAACCATTCTCGAGTAACTCCGCCTGCATCTACACCCTCTTCTCCGTGGAAACGAATGCTTAACTTGCCATACTTCATTTGATCAGGAGTCTGGAAGTAGAGAGATTTGAAAGAGTCGTGGAATACCTGCTCTCGACGAACAGACAATTGTAGTGGAGGAACTGCACGAGAACCTTGGCTTCGGCTGTGAATGCTGCGGCTGAAGTAGTTGCGCTTATTATCAAACTCGAGAACCTTAGGATTCTTTACCAATAGAGAGAATGTACCAGACATGAGCTTTGGAGTATGTCGGACTAGGTCATTCAGAATCTTTCGATGCTCTTCGGTAAACGTGAAGAATAAGTTCTCCATTCGGGACTCCGGAACGGGACTAGCAAGAACCATTTCCTTATTCTTTGCACTTCGATTAAGTGGTGTGTCCTTCAAGGTAGTGTTCTTGCAAACGACCATGAGGGATTCGATCAAGGGTAAAAGAATAGTGGCGACACTAAGCATGTGATCTTGTTGCCTAATCGTACTGAGACAGGCACTTAACTTCTCCCACATTGGGCCAAAGGTGGAGTTCTCATAGAGGCTAGACACGAGATCTTGCTTTTCGACAATCTCAGATGAAACCTCTGCTTCACTGGCTGCATCATCCTTCTTTTCACGCTTAGGATCAAACAAATGATCTAGCGCAGTGAGAACACGTAGAAGCTTGTGCTGGTCGGATGCCGGTGGCGAGAACTTGGCTAATGCGACACCCTGAATCTCAGTTCCGGTTCTGGCTTTTTGGATCTGAGGAAGAAGGTCTTCGAGGTCTACTAAAATGACTTCTCCCAATGCTCGAGCCTTGGCGATAAGTTCTTTTCCGAAAATGGCCTTCGCGCCAGGAATTGTTGAAAGATTCTTAATGGTTGATAATGTCTCGCGGAAGGTCTTTGAGTTGCACTCACAGCAGAAGATATTGGTAACCAGGCGAAGATTGTGTTCTGGAACAACAGGAGGAGTGAAGACATGAACCTTCTTCTGTTCTTGCTTAGAAGCATCCTCGGGCTTCGAAGAGTCAGTATCTGGGACGACCGGGGCCTCACCACCATCAGCACTTGTGGGAATCACGAGTGCCGGGGGTGCTGGAGCAGATGTCGAGCCAGCGGACGTGCTTTCTACAGGAGCAGTCGCATCTGATACTACCGGTGGTTGTTCCGTAGACTCACTCTCATCTGCGGTAACGTTGTCAGAATTGGGTGCATCAGTGGAACTAGTGGCTTCGGCTGTCTCGGCTGTCTCGGCGGCAGTTGCGGTCGTCTTGGCCTTTTCTGCTTCTTCGATAGCTTCTTTTTGCTTTCGTTCCAGCGCAATCAGAGGGCTAGTGATAAGATTGAGTAAGAGTGAAAGTTGTTCCATGATGGTTGCGCTCTCCATAATCAGATCACGATCTAGAAGACTGAGCAAAGAATTGAGAGCGTATCTTGGGGCTTTGCTATCCTTTCCTTTCCCCTTACGACTGAGACTTCGCTTGAGTCCGCCAGATGGCTCGTGCTCGGTCAAGAAGAACGATGCAACATGCAGATTAGTTTGAGCAAGATAGACCAAAGCTGTCAAACATTGTTGGACTACCATTAGTGGCGATGCCTCTGAGTTTGTCTGTGCGAGAGAGCCGAGACCAGTAAGTGTTCGTCGAAGAGTTTGTGTTGGAGTCTTTGGATCCTTTTCTCTTGGTTGCTTGGCTCTGACGGACAGATATGAGAAGCTTCGCTCGATTGCGGTCATGTCGGCACTACCATCCTGAAGGATATGAAGAAGGGTACTAATGAGCTCGGCACGGTTGTGCTTGTTCAACGCTACATTTTGCAGAACTGAGTTGAGTGTGCTTCGGAAACTGCTGTGTTGGAAAATAAACATCAACCGCAAAAGTGTTGCTACACCTTGTTTGTCCAACATTTGAACAATTGCCCGACGAGCTCTTGGTTGCTGAGGAGCCCCTCGACTTTCTTCGCCAGGAGCTGGACGGCGAATGACGCCGACAGGTGCTCTTCCAGGGTGGCCAGCATGATCTGGCTGGCCTCTGCGTAATTGACGTGCTTGGGCAGCGAGGTCCGGAGGCAAGGATGCCATGAAATCTTCATCACCTTCCATCAGAACTTCTTGTCTAAGAGCTGGTGGGAAGGTTGCAAGGATACTTGGAAGATCCATGTCTCCATTTGGTGGAGCTCCGCCTGCTGCTGCTGCAGCCTCTCGTCGTTCGTTACGTTCACGACGTCGGCGTTCTTGTGCTTCTTGCTGCATAATCTCCTCTCGAATATCATCTGGGAGAGCATCAAGGAATTCCTGTTCGATGTCGGTCGGCTGTGAACCTGTCGCAGTGGCTTGTTGACGTCGCTCGGCAACGGCAGCCATGATGACTTCCTCGCGGATATCCTCTGGAAGCTCTGCAAGGAACTCTGCATCAATGCCCAGATCTGTGATATCATATGGCGTGTTTCGAATCATAGTCATAACTCTAGGACGATCAGCAGCTGGAACCTCTGTTTCTTGTGCTTCTGCATTGGTAGCTCCTGGAACTTCACTCTGAACACCCTCCATAGCATCAGTTACATTAGCATTATCCGCCTCGATAGGCTCCTCAATGGATTGATCGGCTTGGGCACTTCGAGCAGCCGCCATCTCAGCTGCAGCTCTTTCAGCTGCCTCTTTCTCTTCAGCCTCTTTCTTCTCTCTGGCTGCCTTCTCCTCTGCCTCCTTGGCTTCCCTGGCCAACTTTTCTGCTTCTAATCGCTTCTTCTTTTCTTCTTCCAGTACGCGGATTCGTTCTAGTTCGGCTGCTTTGAGAACTTTGTCAGCTTCGATGGCAGGAGGTACGAGCGCTGCCATGATTTCATTCTTGAGCTCTTGAGCGTTCTCAACATTGCTCGGTCCAAAGAGTAGCTTAGACTCTTCTGACCATCTTGCAGCCGTACACTGAGTAGAGAAAGATGTAGCGCTTCCAGGCTCGCTAGTATCGCGGTGATTGTCACTACGAGGACGACGTGTTCCAAACATTGCTTCGAGTTCTCTAGGCAATTGACCAGGACCAGCGGTAATATGAAACTGTAAAGCTTGTCCATTACGAGCGATTGATCCTGGGATACGTAAGGATCTGATCATGTCAAGGATTTGTTCAGGGCTATCACCGAAAGCACGTCCGCCAAGAACGCTACTCATGTCTATTAAGCTGCCGCCGGGCCCCGGTGCTTGAATCCAGCTGCCGATTTGAGGTCCTCGATGGCCAGGTCTGCTTGAAGCGCTTGGGCCATTACGTTGAAGTAGAGGGTTTGTGCCGTCATCCGTGGAATATGGAGGTGGAGCGCCGGATCTATGTGCTCGGTAACGGAAATCTGGTACTACAATGCTATCAGTCCTATTCTGTATTTGAAGGTCATCCTCGATTGCCGCCAGGTCCGAGACGGCTTGTCTTTCTGCGAATGAACTTCTGATAAGTTCTGATTCTAAGAGTTGTAACCTACCACCAAGTGGATCGCGCGAACCTCCGGGAAGGAATGGGAAAGGACTGGGGAATGCATGGCGATGTCGGCCTTGATGTCCACGGTGGCTGATGACCATTGGTGGCTCAACATCTCCTTCCCAACCAAAGATAGGACCAGGGCCGTCCGCTTGATTTATTAGTCGGACCGTAGAACTTGGTCTGATATTAGACTGACCTGGGTATGCGTGCTCAAAGAGCATCTCTTCGTCCATATCATCCTCGTCATCTTCGTCTTCTGTAACGAGTTAGTAAATTTTCTTAGGCGGGTTCTTCAAGCAGACGAAGCTAATTTCAAGCTTACCTTCTTCTTCGATTTCTTCCATGTATTCACCCAAAGGCTCTTCTTCATCATCTTCCGGATCACCAACGCCTTCTTCTTCCAGACGTTGAAGCATTTCAACGGCATCTTCTTCATCACCAGCGCCGGCAAGCACACGGACAAGGTTCCCAATGGGACCCATGTCACCCATAGAATGGGAATGAACATGTGCATCTTCGTTATCTCCTCCTGCTCCTTCGTAGCCTTCTTCGAAATCTTCCTCGTCATCTTCTTGCATGTCCTCATCGTTTTCGCTTTCCCAGTCATCAATATCTTCGTCTTCGGCAAGCTCTTGGACATTTCCAGCTTCATCGAGAATTTCGATACGAGCATCATCTTCCTCCATACCGTCAGAACCATGCTCGTCATCGTCATCATCATCTTCGCTATCATCGTCATCATCATCGTCATCATCTTCATCTTCGTCTTCCATAATGACTTCAACATCGACACCATGATCGCCAGAAAGACCTTCGATAGGACCCATGCCATCTTCATCATCATCTTCATCGCTGACATTTTCCTCGTCGTCTTGCTCCATTTCCTCTTCATACTCCATACCATCATCATATTCACCTTCGTACATGTCCTCGTCATCTATGATTATTAGCCTTTGTACATCAAGTATGATAATTGTTTACACTTACCATCTTCGGAATCAGATGATGTATCGCCCTCTTCCCCTTGCTCAAACATACCCAAAGTCGAGTTTCGGAATAGATCGGGGGTCTCTTCTCGGTCGTCTTCGAGATCCGACACTGAAGTGGCAGATTCAATATCTTCATCATCAGCTTGTCCTGGAGGTGAAGATATAAGTGCGTTTTCACTAAGATAAATAGCGTGATGAGTGAGCTGCTTTAGGGGCCGCAGGATATATTTGACAGCTCGCTTTGCGCCAGGAAAGTTGAGATCAATGTCTGCGACCGAAGCAGTCAAGGCTGCAATGTATCCTTTCTCATACATAATACGCTTGAGTTGCATCTGGGATCTCTTGCTCACAGAAGTATCTGCAGTTCCTAAATTCTCCTTTCCAGTCATAATATGCATCATGAGATCAGCAAGTGCGAGCATCCTGGCATATTTAATGTCAAGAGGTTCTGTGGAAGCGCTTGCGTCTTTGTAAGCCTTGAGAATGTTCTCTAGGACAAAGCGTCGAACGAACAAGAGGTCGGGTTCATCTTCTCCGTCACTTTGCTCTCGTAGCTTATCAAGAATTCGCTCTCCAGTCTTGTTCAACAGAGCAGTGATAACAGAGTCGGCCCAGTGCGATGTGGTTAGCTTCTTACGGATAGTGGTGGTTTCTGGGTAATCCAATGTTCCAATGGGCAAAAGATCAGAAAGAAGATAATGAAGCACACTGGATCGAGGCTTGGAAGGCGTCATTGCTTGAGGAGGAGCGCTACGCTTAAAGTTAATGAACTCGATCTTAGTTCTATTGTAAGCAGCCAAAAGCTCTGTGAGACATTGCAGCAGGAAGCATCTGTAGATGTAGATAGGATGTTCCTCGCCTTTGAATTCCTGTTTCGTGGAATCCTGGGTAGATTGCCCATCTTTGGGTACAGGTGAGTCTGGTACAGATGGTGCACCAACCATGGCGACATCTCCATGTTCAGGCGAAGTAGGCTTGTCGGCATGGCTAGTACTTGGACGATCTTTGTCTTCCACGTCTTTATAATTCAAGAGTTCACATAGTAAGAAGTGAATGACACCATCTGGATTCTCAACTACGGGTGTTTTGTATTCTGGAGACACTGCCTTTGCAACATCCGGCATATCAGTATCAATAACCTCAGTAGATGGTTTAAGATCTTGAAGAGTGAGGTCTTCTGTAGCTTGTACGGTTGGCTGAACGGCATCTTCGGAAACCTTGGCAGTGGATGGACTTTCACTTGGAGGATCACCCTTAAGAACTAACGATGGTGCCCGAGCTGTCGGTTCAGACGATGGGAAAGGCCATCCTGTAAATTTGACCATCTCGTTGGTTACTTGAACAAATAGTGCGGGGGCACGGTTGGCGAGGTGTTGCAACCCTCTCAAGTACAATTGAAGGTCAACTGGGGATCGCTGCGGTCGAACATTGTGATCAAAGAATGCCTTAATATCCGATCGCATGATCTGTTTAATAGTCTCTTCGTCCTCAACTATATGTCTGAGGATGAGCAAAAGAGGGCTGTGGATGCGAGTTGAACTGGCCCCCGCAAGCTGCTTTGCCATAACAAACAATCGCTGGATGTTTTTCTTCTCACCCATGCCTTGTGCAACTGAGCGAGTACGTGTCAATATGACAAGGATTCGAAGTACAGCAAGTGCGAGGGATTCTTCTCTTCCAATTCTTGGAAGAATATCCAGGATAGACTCCAAAAGTTGAGTTCTCTCTTCATCGGATACAGCGAGCTCTACATGCTCAAGGACAGGTGCCACAACCTTTTCATTTTCATCTTTTGGTGGTGTCCACTTAGCCTTTCTTGGCTTGGCGTCTTCGCTCAAAAGCATTTCAACAATCAGAAGAATCTGTGCGATCCAAGGTGATGGTTCCTCGGCGGAATGTGATGGGGATAACTTGACGAAACTGAGCAAAGTAGGGAGATTTTCCTTGAGCTCTCCCAGTGCAGCAGCGTAGAATTGTTTTTCACGCAACATCAACGCCAGTAAATGAGCATAGGCAGCAATTTTATTGCCCTCAGTGCGAACATCCTCAGCACCTGCGAATGACATTAGAGCGACAACAAGTGTTTCGGCGACAATCTTCCTCAGTCCGGAGTGATCTGGAGATTTATTGACCACGGTAGTAATCAAGTCAGATATTTCAAAGGTAACATCGCCATGAGCATTGATGACATCTAAGCACTTATCAATCAAATTGTCTCGAATGAGCTTTCGTTCATCATTCAAATCATCAACGGTGACTTGCTTGAAAGACGGCTCTTCGACTTTGATAGACTGCGTAGGCTTCAGCGCAGAACTTTCACGAGGCGCACTTGATCCTGCGCCGTTCTCATAGCCAGGGGCGAGTTGGTTCATCATGCGATTAAAGCCCTGGGGAGTGAAAGGATCGTTTGCGGGCTCAGTGGCGCCTGTCTGACCGGATGTCGGAGCTGTAGCTACTGTTTGAAGTGAGTTAATGATCGCTGTTACATCCGTTTGGGTAGGATCAGTGGCGATGGATTGCTCATTTGGGCTTGCTGTTCCGGTTGATCCACTTGAAGGTCTAGAGTTACCAACAGGCTCGGAAGCGACCTCGATATCATCGTCAGGAATTGGACAGCGCCCGCGAGCTCTTTCTCTCTTGTGTTCCTTACAATAGTCAGTTGAATTGGTAAGATTATTGAAGCAGCGATACAGGGCTTCCTTGGCTAAGTCTTCATCATAACCTTGTTCTTTGAGCGTGTTGACACTATCAGAATTGATCTTGAAGGCTTTTCGGATAGATTTTGGTTGTCGGGCTGCTTGGTTTTCAGTAGTTCTCTTGATAGCTCCAGTTTCGCCTTCAGTTGAAGCGATAGTACGAATTACTTCAATAAGTTTCTCTGATATTTGACTTGGCGCCTTTTCGATCAAATCGGATTCCCACAAGCCTCGGACAGTAGGAAGGATTGCCATGCGAAGCTCTACCACGAACTGCCCGGGTGTGAAGGAGTCGGACCGAGAACGATCGCGATCTCGTTCACTGCGAGGTATCATAGCCACAGTTTGCGGAACCTCTATGATATGCTTGGAATTGACAAGGATTGCATACAGTGAAAGAATTTGTTTGGCGCCAATGGTCGCCAACTCAAACTTCATGGTCTTTTCAGGTGTCTTAGTTTCCCCTTGTTGCTCGTTTGAGTGGTTGTTACCAGCACAGATCTCAGAAGTAAAAGCTTCAAGAATACGATTCAGGGTAGTTAATCCAGAACGCTCCTTGAAAGCTTGTAAGACAATACTAATGGTTTGGATCTGACGATCTGCATGACGAGAGGAGTCGACTAACATATCTTTCAATACATGTAACAATCCGATCCAATAAGAGAAGTTGTCGATACTATTATCATCACCTGGGCGTGCCAATTGTTTGAGGATAGACTCAGATAAAGCTTCGGCGATAGTGGTATGATTTTGTCTGTAGTAGGGATCAGGATTCCTCCTACCAAGAAGGACCTTGCCAACGTTCTGAAAAAATGGACCAATAACTCGAGGCATTCTACCAAGAAGGTAGCGTAACGTTCCAAAGTTTCGGAATTGAGCAGAATTGTTCAAAGCTCCGAGGCTCTGAAGTTCTGAAGCGTTCTGAGTTGATTGGCTCGCTGGCTTCGCGGGTGTATCCGAAGTGGAATTTGCATTCGCAAGCTCTGTCTGCAACGCAACAGGCAATGCCGTAACATCAACAGACGGAGAAGAAGAGTCAGGTTCGACAGTTGATGTTGGGACGTTTGCAGGGGGCGGAGATGGATCTGTACTAACGACAGTTTCCGGGATCATATCACTAATTCCATTATCCTTGATTCGTGCTGATGGTATTTGTTGCCAGCTCTTTGGAACAAGTCTCTGTAACAAGATTTCTTCCTTGAGAGATGCGCCTAATAGAGGGCCGAGGGTTTGAATCAAATGGTTATAGTGATCAGCAAAATTCATAGAGTTGAAGCCGGATGGAGTGTTCCTGTGACTGTATGGAGATCCCTGTATGGAAGCGGTTAAATTGGCTACTAATGAATGAACATTGACAAAAGCTTTCGCGAAAGCAGTGCCTTGAGCCGATGTCTTCTCGTCGGCATGTTCACGGCTTTGACTGTCCACAAACGGAGCAAAGAAAGATGTGCTGAAATCGTGTTTGGCAAATGGCTCAAGGACATCTGCGGCCGCCTGAGCTCGCTTCAAGAGGGATGGAATCACGAGATATGGTTTTTGCTCGGCAAGAAGAGCAATGACATTTTGCAGATTTCGCGAAGAGATTCCGTCCCCAAAATTTGCGGGCAGGCTTTGAGATTCGGCGAGATCAAGCACATACTCAATTCCACCCCTAGCACAAAATTCGCTACGAATCGATGAGTTGTTCAATACAGTGGCAAGAAAAGAAGCGACAGAGGTAATGTATGGTGTCATGGAGACATCGGGTTCTTTAGTTGATACCGGAGTGGACACAGTGTCATCGGCATCGCGCATCTCAACATCACTGCCACTATCGACAGCTTTGCCCTTTCCTTTCGCATCTGAGGGGCTGCTTGAAGCGGCGCCTAGTGCAAT
This sequence comes from Botrytis aclada, assembly GCA_014898285.1. NCBI lineage: Eukaryota > Fungi > Ascomycota > Leotiomycetes > Helotiales > Sclerotiniaceae > Botrytis > Botrytis aclada. The sequence continues at coordinate 746,755 of RCSV01000013.1, forward strand.
GACATTACCAGCGGAATCGTGCTCCCACAATTTAGCGCCAGCTCTATCTTTCTCTGCCTTTATTTTGCATAAATATCCCACCCGGACAACCATAACAAGAATCGCATTGATGATCTCGCCCTTGAGAGTTGGGTGGTGACGTGCCAATTCATCGAAATTGGCGCCTAAACTGGATGGCAACTCTCCATTGGATTCCATACATTTGACATGCTCAGGGCTCTCGAATATCTCGAAGAATGAGCGCAGAGCATGAGAAGCTCGAAACATCTTCATACCAGTGTTGTTCAAACAGAGCGCACTAAATGCTTGAGGGATGATATTGATGGTCTCTTGGGTTGGCATGATGCCGCGGGCAAGAGGACCATCGCGGGGAGCTTGCAGCATCGCTAGGGTTGGTGGTTGTGTGGTAGTCAGATCAAAAAGGGGTCCATCATCATCATCACCATCATCATCGTCGTCGTCGTCGTCGTCATAGTCTTCCTCTTCATCTTCATCATTAGATGATGCGATATCACCGTCAGGTCCTTCAAGAGGGATGCGTGCGGAACTACGCCGCCGCCTCCTAGTCTCTTTTTCTTCCTTCGGTTCCTTGGGTGGTGGTAACACAAGTGGACTATCGGTGACCGCCTCGAGAAACCCCTTGCTCAGACCAGCTTCCGCAATGATTGCAAAACTCGTGGGCTCATTATTGATAAAACCATTTAGAATGCCAACGGCGTTAGTCCAGACAATGGAACCAAAGCAGCGGCCGTTTCCAATGATTTGACGCAAACTGCCAAGTAGTTGTGAGGAATCGATGAGGTTGCGCAAGATACGATCGAAATTACCTCCATAACTGTTCGCAGATGACATCATATGATGAATGAATTTGAATAGCCATTTCAAGATTTGTTGTTGGTAGAAAGGGACTTCATAATCAGTAGATGGTGAACGATGTTCGACCGGCATAACATTGCCGGATTCTGCAATACCTGAGGCAACCGTTGTCTCGTGAACAATCAGATCAGAAACTCGATCAAGGCCATTTGCATTAACCAATATCTGGAAGGCTTCACGAGCACTATACACAACATTGTCCAAGAATGACAAAGTTTTTGGTTGATAACGCTGGGCCACAGTGGTACGAAGTCCGAGAATCTCAATCATGATAGGTATCAAGCCTGCGGTGACAAGACCCTCTGCAGTGCGGGGATATTGGCAGAGACTGGTCATGAGTGAGAATAAAGCGTTTCGCCACTGATCCTTTTCCGTCAATTTATCACCGAGATCTTCCACAGCCATCTCTGCCACAGCTTTACGGATGACATACAACATTACTCCATGATTTATGGTAGTATTCAGAGCTTTGCAGACATCTTGAAATTTTGATGAGATGCCCGCGATAGCCTCGAGTGTTGAAAATGCCAGCGTTTGCATGTATGTAGAGACAGCGATGTCACCTTCCGCCGGTGGGTGCACCAAATCAGCAACTTGATAGATGAATTGTAAACGCTTTGGCTCGTCGCTATCTTGTTTCATGATATTCTCGAGGAAGACTGGTTCGGCGTAGACATTAGCCATGTTTGCAACAGCAAGCATTCTAATCACGAGAGCCTGTTGTCGAGTCTCCAATGAAGAGATGAGAGCTTTTGCAATTCGAATCTTTGTGAATAGCTCATATTGCAGATCTTGAGGAAGGTCCACACCATACTCCTCCATCAAAGAATAGATATCTGTGGATCTGAGCTTTGCTGAAGAAATCTCTATGACTTTAGCATTCTGTCGTTGGGCATCGTCCGCAGGCATTGTTGGAGTGCGTGCCAACACTGGGGATGTTTCTTCGGCTGTAGTAGATCGATTCGCGCGCTGAGCGTTCGGGCCAAGGTTGGATGATCTGCGAACAGGTGTTGGAGTAACGGGCGGTTGTCCAGAAGGAGGAGCAACAGTCTCGACTGGCTTTAAGGCATTGTTGACCGGCTCGGATTCAGTCTTGACTTTAGGATAATAAGTCATCCTGACATCGCCCCAATCATCCCAGCTTGCTTGCGATTGAGGTGCAGCAGGATTAACTGAACTCCTACGAGGACTCTTTGTGTTTGTACTGACCCCCGATCCGCCCTTGTATATCGAAACAAGATCGTTTGCATAGACAACAGTTGTTGAATTCTTAGGGCTAACTGGAAGGTTGAAATAGGCCTTATCCTTCTCCTTGCCTTTAGGTCCAGGTGTTGTGGGATTGGGTGTTGTTGGGTGTCCCGAGGCTGGAGAACTAGTGGTAGTCTTGCTGAAAGGCAGTGCCAACTGAAGAACTCTGTTGAGATCGATATTGTAATGCTCTGCCAGTAGATGCTTGGTACTCCTAGCAGATCCGACACGCTTCATAGCAGAGTTGTATCTCTGTGCTAATTGGGATGTAACAAGAAGAGTATTCTCGAGTAATGACAAAGACGTAGTATTGAGTAAACTTCCTAGATGCGGACTGCTGGAGTAAATACTGCGGTTACCACAATTCTCCAAAAGCATCTTCGAGAACTTCAGGATCGCCTCGATCAATTGTCTATCCCCATCTTCTCCATAACCCAGCTCCAACAGGTCATAGGTCTTCGTATCATCCGCTGCTTCTCCTACATTTGACTTCAGCATCTCACAGCCGAAGCCCACCTTTTGAGGACCATCTGCTAATTTATATGTTGTGCAAAATCTTTCAAGTATCACATCAAAGCGATTCAAGAGAGAGATCCAATGATAAAGGTCGCCACGGGGAAAAGGCCATCTTGTAGGGAATTGTGCGAGATGTTGTGGAAGGAGGGGCAGAGATATGGAGCATGCGGTTTTTCCGAATTCGCTGACGAACGGAGACTAAACATATAGGGTCAGCTTGACTATGCATGTTGATCAAAGAAAAAAAAAGCACTTACTAAGGTTTCGACATGCTTGGGCTGTATTGTCTTAATTATTCTGACCATGATGACGGCAGGCGCGGCAAAACCGCAGGTAAATGAAAACGACCCCCTCCACTACCTCTACAGGTATTATATTTCTTGACAACTCAAAAAGGAGTGTGGCAATATATGGCAGGACCAACTGTAGGTAGATGGTGTTGGGTGCGTTTGCGCCGTGAGAGTAACTTGACTTTTGAGGCAACTATGTACAGTCGCGTGAAATGTGCGAAATGGGTATGTTTAACAAGGCTAGTTACCTGCTCGCAGATAAACTTTTCGTACGAAGTGCAAAGAAGAAAACAATGTTGAAAGTGTACAAGGTCGGGTTGGTTCTTTATGTAGTGCGAGGTACTTGGTAAAGAAATTGGAGATATCGAAAAAGTGATGGTATTGAAGGGTACGGTGCAGGCGCCTTTCAATACTTTGCCGTATCGATAAATGGAGATTTTCCCGAGTTGATGACGCGAAATGGGGAATACCAGGCCGTTCATGAAAGATGTATTAAGTAGTAGTAAAGAAAGTCTCTTTGAGCTTTTGAAGTTTTGAAGTTCAAGAGAATTTTCAAGAACGAAGGATTTAATTATTAGGATGTGGTTGTGGTGGTGGGGTTGAGGTGACGGGGGAATTGTGTTATGGATTTGAGTTTGTTCTGGGTGGAAAGGAAGTTGGAGAGATGTGGATGTGATGGGATCAATTTTTGACGAAGCTCTTCCTCGTTGAAGCTCTTTTTGAGACGGCCGCTTTTACTTGCCCGTGGTTTTTTCTCAAGGCTGAACATTCACTACGTACCTGCGATCGCTTATAACTATATATGATAGGTTACAAAATGATTGAATTATTACATTCTTCTATAAACTCTAATGATAATTAAGTATTGACTAACTTAGCCCATCTATTGACAGGTTACGAAGTCAATCCTAGCTAATTTGTGATCATCTTTCTCTCATTCCCTCTTTTCTTGTCATATCTCGTACTCATTTTTCAGAAGGCTGCAAGACGCTTCATATTGGTTGGTAGCCTTGTCTGAAGCCTGGAAGCAATCGATCTATTCAGCCTTGTGTGGCAAGGCTTCCAGAAGGTCTCACACATTTGGGCCCAAGAACAGAGCAGGGTACATGTACCAGGTCGGGAAACATAGATATGGAGTAGAGATTTGCAAGACTCATTAGACTTTGATATGCAAGAATGCAATGGATGAACTACCATGTAAGATTACCTCTTATACCAGGTGCTTGTGATGCTCTGTTTAACATATCCCCGTGATAATCAAAATTCATATAGTCTGCCTCCACGGCAGTGGCCCTCGGAGAGCCAGCGGAGCGTCATTCAATCATTACAAGGCAGATGGGCGGACACTGAGATACTCAGATCTCAATACAACAAGTGGGATTCAAAAATCGATATCACTTAGGATCTTTAACGAGGATCAAAGGGCTGTAATCGCATTTAGTATGAATCTCTTGTTGTTCAAGCAAGACATTCTCCAAAGTGTCGTCAGTCCCGTTACTACTGTACGTAACTTCTTAAGGAAAGAGAATTTATGTGTAGGCCGCAACGAGAATATATGAGGCCAAACACTTGCTTATTAAGTGATTCTATATTCCTGCCTACCCATACCATTATTCATATTAATAGTAGCTGGCAACGACGCTCCGCTGGCCCTCTGGGAGCCACTGCCGTGGAGGCCCTACTCGCTTTGCTCGATCGATGATATGGACTTGATTGATAGGTGTATCTACGAATGAATGAGCGGTCGACTACTCCATATGCATAATCCCGCTCCACTCAACAAATCGGAAGGCTATAAATTAATCAGAGAGGTTGGATCAAGGGATACCTCTACTTCCTGGTCATGATCCATACCAAAGTGTAGTTCTCTACGATTTCAATTGGATGCTAAGAAATGGTTGTGTTTAGGCGCCCTATAAGTTTTGAACAGACATATTCACATATTCTGAGACATATAAAAATATGTTCCTATTACCTGGGTAACATTACAAAACTATCCAACCACAAAGAGGAAAAGTTGGAAGTTTCATAATTCCGATCTAAAGATGTAAAGCTCAATTATCGATTAAGAAACTTCCCCTTTAGAAAAGATCGAACGGATGAACCTATCAAAGATTCAAAGCAGTCTACCTAGCAAAACTCAAGATGCTTCCATCGAACTAGAGACCAAATGAGCTAGATTAACCCCTGAAGATGTCGTTATGTGGCTAAAGTTACATGGTTGTATCCACCAGATCTTGGGAGAAATGTTGACTTATGGATCGATGAGGTATAGTGGCCTCCATTCTTACCCCCTCCCCCTGCTGGAATATTCATACCGGCAGTCTACTCTGTCTGTACATTGTATGTGATATGTATGTAGGAAGTGTGTTCGGAGTGACTTCGATATTCTGAGAGTGAGGCATGAGAAAGAAGATATGTATGTGTCTTCAAATCCTGCCATCTTTGGAAATTCACATCATGCCAATGTACGAGGAGGGAGAGAGGTAGGTATCTAGGTTTGATATCAAGATCATGACTGCACCAATCTACCTACCAGGTATCTAGCTCTTCACATAACACTTATCCATCTTATATTCCTATATCCTCAACAGAGTATCGAGAATATCGAGAACGTCCTTCCCCCTCACCTGCATTTGACTTCCTTCAAACACTTTGGTACTTGATATGAACATATCAAACGAAAGGAACATAGGATTCTCACACCACCACCAAACACTTCTTACCTTTGGAGATGGAAAACCGTATGAATCATTAAGATAGACATGACTTATGTGATTCAAGTCAAAATTACTTTTCACATCTGTTTCTTTTGGACCCCTTGAAATTACCTAAAAAAACAACTCCACAATTCATTCTGGGTACAACAAATCCACCGGTCCCTCTTCGATATTCAATATCGTACACGAGCCTCTTCCTACGTTCCTATGCATTGATTGATTGATTGCTCTTACACATATTGAGTTGATGTCCCAGAAAATACAAAGCGGCCGCATTGGGATTCCACATACTCACGACCTTTAACTTCACCTACCTACTTAATATACCTTCTTGACATCTTTGGTGGCATGGAATAAAGTACCTTCCTATTAAACCACCTCAACCTCAACCAGACCAGTCATTACTACCCACCTCACATTCCGAGAATCCTCCTTCCTCGATATACATTCTTCTCTTATATTAATGAAAAGATGGCGGATCACGGACATCAAAAACATATTTCCGATTCTGAAGAAGATTCCATAATGGAAGAGAGAGAAGAAAGAGAGGAGAAAGCAGAGAAGGAGGAGAAAGCCGAGAAAGAGGAGAAAGATGAGGGAGTTGATCAGAGTTCTGATCATGAGAGTGTTCGTTTATATTCTTTATTTGCTTTCAATCCCCTATTTGCCCTGTCCTCACTCAGGGTTGCACAACAGCTGCTTTAGACTGTAACCAACCAACCAATTTACTAACTCGAATCTTGTTGGTAGGACACCTTCGAGGATGCCAATGATGTTGAAGACATTGACGAAATCCTTACCTCCCCAGTTGAAAGGACCAGGTCTTTAACGAAACAAAGATCATCATCTATTAAGAGCAATACACAAGAGAGCAGTGCCGATATCCCATCGGTCCCAACAGTACCACTTCCAGAAACGAATGGCGAAACGAATGACGAACAAATAGAATCCGATAATCCACTACCTAAATCTCCCCTTTTAACATCTCATCGCATGTCCGCTACATCCCTCCATAATGTGAATCTCGAAGACGGTGATGGTTTTGGATCGCCTCCACCGCCTCCTCCCGTTTCGAAAGGTAATTAGGCCCGCCGAATATTTGATTAATGCGGAAAAGCAATACTGATACACAATATTTTAGTAGCACCAGATGAAACAAGACCTGATCAACCACCCGAATTACCTCCAAAGCCCAATACTATAACTCCAATGCAGGGCCTTTCTGGTGCCCTTCCAGATGTGCCATTCTCACCGCCCCCTCCTCCTCCTCCTCCTCCTCCCGCTCCTGCCAACCTCCCTGCGCCAACACCTGTCACCAGAAAATTAACCAGTCCATTCTCATGGCTGTCAAGAAATACCTCGGCACCAAAAGAAAACGTCAAGTCACCGCCATTACCTCCATCTCAGGCAACTGAGCGTAGACATACCGCTTCTTCGATAGCGACCATCAGCAGTAATCCCGAAATGATGCTAAACAAGCTGGAGGAGGGTAATGAAACAGATGTCGCGAATGGAGTTAGACGACCCGCGAGGAATAGTTTACGGGACAGATTTAAGCTTGTTAGGATGCGAGAAGAGGCCGGCATAACAGAGTTGCCTGAAGAAAAGGATGAGGCAGGCAATACAGCGTTTGGGGGTCTCATCAGGCAGGGTACAAGTCTTGGTTTGGGATTTACGGCCTCAAATGACGACAAAGACCCTTCTCCCTTATCTCCTGGTCCACCTACGAGTCCTAATCCGGTCAGTGTCAACCCCGCATTAGCTCCCGGTACGGCATCTGGAGTTTCTGCAGGCCCTTCCGCAATGGGTGACCCAGAAGCACCGGTCGATTGGGATTTATGGCAAAATGTCGTCTGGGAAGGGCCAGCTGCAGTAGCAAGAACAAGTGCCGAGGAACTGAATCACGCCATTGCTACTGGTATACCGCATGCTATTAGAGGTGTGGTATGGCAAGTATTGGCGGAGAGTAAAAATGAAGAGCTCGAGGTTGTCTATCGGAATTTGGTCAATCGAGGTACAGACAAGGACAAGGACAGGATGAGCACATCCAGTGGGGCACAAAGCAATGGATCAATAAAAGAGACTGTGGTCTCATCAGCATCATCAATACATTCTGAGAAATCTACTCCCGCTACGACAGTCACCAATGGAATGAGATCTCCCTCTCCCCCTAGTGAGAAGGATGTAGCCGTGTCTTTGGCTGAAAAGAAAAAGAAAGCTAAGGAGGATGCGGCGGCATTGACAAAACTCGAGAGAGCCATAAAGCGGGACTTGGGTGCTCGAACAAGTTATTCGAAATTCGCTGCAAGTGCTGGACTACAAGATGGATTATTCGGTTTATGCAAGGCATATGCTCTTTATGATGAGGGTGTTGGCTATGCACAAGGCATGAATTTCTTAGTTATGCCTTTGCTCTTTAACGTAAGATACAAAACCTCTTGTTTCCAAATATTCTCTAACATTCACTAGATGCCTGAAGAAGAAGCATTCTGTCTATTAGTACGACTTATGAATCAGTATCACCTTCGAGATCTTTTTATTCAGGATATGCCAGGTCTACACAAACATCTTTATCAGTTTGAGAGATTATTGGAAGATTTTGAACCGGCATTATATTGCCATCTCCATCGACGTCAAGTCACACCCCACCTATATGCCACACAATGGTTTCTAACTCTTTTCGCCTATCGGTTCCCATTACAACTCGTGCTTCGAATTTACGATCTTATTTTAAGCGAGGGTCTTGAGGCTATTCTTAAATTTGGAATTGTACTCATGCAAAAGAACGCAGCTCATCTACTCACCCTCAATGATATGGCTGCATTAACTACATTCCTGAAGGATCGACTTTTCGATGTTTACATTGATGCTTCCCCATCAGCAGGATCAATTTTGGAATCTGGTTTCTTTGGAAATTCAGGAGCAAGTATCGATAAGGAAGTTTACCGAGCAGATCATATGATTCAAGATGCTTGTGCCGTCAAAATTACTCCTAAAATGCTTGAAACTTACGCATTAGAGTGGGAGGAAAAGACCAAGATAGAAAAGGATCGGGAAGCAGAACTAGAACACCTAAAATCAACAAATATCTCTCTTACACACAAAGTTCGACGCTTAGAAGAAAGAGTCGAATCTCACGATACGGAACACGCAGCTTTGGCCACCGAACTCGTTCGGACTAAAGTTGAAAATCAAGAGATTCATGAAGAAGCCGAAGCTCTCAAAGAACAAGTTAAAGAACTGAAGAATGTGATTGATAAGCTACCGGACGAAATTGAAGCGAAATTACAGAGTGAGATGGATAGATTGATGAAGAGAAATCAAGAAGTTCATGAAGAAAATCAAAAATTGGAGGATGAAATGAACGAAATGGAACAAAATTTGGTGGAAACAAAAATGAAATACGCTGAGGTATGTTATTATTCTTCGTGAGAATTGATGAATGAGGAAGTACTAACAAGTAGATAGATGAATGCAGCCCATGAAGCTTTAACTCGTAAATGGACGGATTTGAGGAAAGCTTTGGGTGATTAATATCGTTATTGAGAGATATCCTAAATTATTAAATACGACTTGTACAGTTCTTCTCAGTTGATACCGATACCTTTGAAGTTTTTTGAGAGGGAGGAGCGTAAATGCCTATATTGGGGAAAGAAGGAACAATGCTCTCTCGTTTGGAAGCTCGCTATATTCCTTGCTAGATAGAGGGGAGTGGATTGGGAATGAATCAGATTATACAGGTACTACATTGGTACGCGAATGGTATAGGATTTGGCGTGGATTGTAAAAGTACCGGAGTAATACTTTGGGTGCTTGCTTGTTTCTTTTCTTTTTCGTTTTAGCGAGATATTAGGAGGAAGGGAAATTAAGGACGGGTAGGGGCAAAGGGGATGAGAGGATAGGAGAGGAGGGAAGAAATAAAAAATTAAGAATAAATGATCAATGATATCCCCATTTTATGTGTGTTTTTCCTATGGATTTGGCTTTGATATGACTTTGGTTTTGGATTTGTGTGTGTTTGCGGAATCGAAATGAAATGAAGTGAAGTGAAGTGAAGATCTTTTTGACTGGATTAGACAGGGTTGTTTGGGTGGGCGGGCGAGCGGGCGAGCGACTTTTTGACCGAGTGAAGTAAGAAGTGCTGAGGTGTTGAAGTGTTGAGGTGCTGGGAATTAGATGTGTATGTGTATGTGTATTGGGAGAAGGGGGTAGATATAGTATCTCTGTATCGCTGGGTATGGTATTGATAGGGGAAGGGAAGGGAAGGTAGGGGAGGGGATTGAGGGAATTGATGGGAATAGGAATATAAATGGGATGGGTGATTGAGGGGGTGGTACAGTTGAGAGAACTAGCAGGGGAGGGGACGGGGGGGGCAGTGCAGTATTGGAATTTCTACTTGTTTTACAATCTAATCTGGGTTTAGGTTTAGGTTTAGCTAGCTGTGGGAGTTGCTTATTTTAGTTTATTTTACTTTTGGTTTTTTTTTGGTTTTTTATTTGGCTGTCTGGATGAATGAATGAATGTTTTCTTGCTGTTTTGCGAACCGGTTTACTTGCTTGCTTGCTTGATTGCTTGCTTGATTGCTTGCTCGCTCGCTTGATTGGCGAGCCTGGGTAGGCTGGGTAGGCTGGGTAGTTGAGAGTTTGGGGTAAGGGGTAAGGGGTGAGGGGTGTGTGTGATGCAGTTGAGGGGTGGTTGTAGGATTAGAATTAGGTGTTGGGATTTTGAAATTTTGGAATTTTGGGAATTGGAAAGGGGGAGGAGGGGAGGGAGAAAAGGGAGAAGAGGGAGGGAGAAGAGGGAGAAGAGGGAGAAGAGGGAGAAGAGGGAGAAGAGGGAGAAGAGGGAGAAGGGAAGGGGGCGAGTAGGAGATAGAGGTTTGCTTGTTCTGTGTTCTATTCTGAAAGATATGCTGTATTTGGTGAGGTACGGTAAGGTAAGGTATGAGACTTGAGAGCTGGGAGTACTGAGAAGTAAATGGTAAATAACAAGTAAAAATCAGCAATTAACCAACGCATCCCTCCCGATCTTGAAAAAAAAAGAGTCTCGATATCTCGATAGAAATAACTCTACTAGAGCTATATATATCTCTATGTATATACATTTATATACACAAAGCAAAGAATACTTCAATCCAATTCAACTCTCTTCGCCTCGCTTCGCTTTATATGATTCTGCTGTCTACACAGTAAAAATAAGTACACAATACAATACGCGTAAATGGTTTGAGATGAAATCTAAAATCTAAAATCTAAAATCCAAATGAAACATCATACGAAGATCGATTCTTCCTCCAAGACTTAAATGACCCATTTCATGTAATTACATTGTTTGTTACAGTGATGAACCTAAAATGCAAATCTCCGATTTGAAGCTTTCAAAGCTTTCAAGTTTATTTTTATTTTTCTTCTTTTCTTTTGTCTTATTTGAATCAGTCAGTCAGTCAGTCAGTCAGTCAGTCTGTCTGTCTGTCTGTCCATCTGTCTAATATCCTCTCTTCCCTTATTCGTTTCTTTCCCCCTTCCCCCCCCCCCCTTTCCTCTTATATTCGTACAATTACAATCTTATCATTCATTTCTACTTATCTTCATATTCGTATTCATATTCATATTCCTAAGAATTAGATTCTGATGAAAACATAAAAAAAACAAGAAGAAAAGAGTAGAGAAGGAGACAAAACCATTACTAATGCACACACGCACGCAGGTGAACGAATTTCGAAATTCAAATATCACATATAATGAATCATTAATCTCTAAACTAGAATTCAAGTAACATTATAAGATAATATAACATAATAAATCGTTTCAGAAATATAGATATCATGACCTGACTGAATGACTGACTGATACTAAATGTTAAACAGGATAGAGAGTATATTATTTATCATACACGAGTTCAAGAGTAGGTTTTTATCAATTCTTTTCTGTATATATTATTTAGGGGTATTTCATTTTATCTCATTTTATTTCGTTCAACGACATATACTTGTATATAAATGTATGTATGTATTACACAGTTAGCATAGCATTAACTAGATAGGTATACTATAGATAGATATATTAAATCGATTGAGTATTTTCGACTACCATGGAAGTCTGCATGTAGATAAGTATACAAGAGTACTTCAAGATTGAAATTGAGATTGAGATTAATATCAAGCGCAGGTCCTATTGTGAGAATTATTTCAAAATTTCAGTTTATTTCATTCTGTGATATTCAAGGCGTGGTGGAACTCTTCTGATTCCCCAACGACGCCAGAAGTGATATATTCTATTCTCTATGAACTCAATTCGAAGAACTTCATTTTCAAGACCCAGTAAACCCAAGAATCCCATCAGGGGTAAAGTAAAGCGATGGTGAAATTAATTTGATTCTTCATTGGGTAGCTACCATAATGCTATAATCAACAATTGATCAAATGTAGTAGGTATTTCTAGCTGTATAGATAACAAAAGCATAGGGTATAATCATCCTCTTCTTTCTTTCTCTATTTCTCCTCTCGTAATTCTAAACAATCATTCAAACAAACCCCCATTCCCTCTTAACTCCTTCCCACTCCCCAGCCCCTACAATCTCTACTTCTTTCCCCCTTCCTGCCCCTTTCCCCTCTAGATCCTTCCACCTAAGATCCACCTTCGCAGCTACATTTCTCTCCCCATCTCTCTTCAATCCCTTTCTCCCGGTTCCAACTCCTCTACCAATATTGCCCTCTCTCCCCCCCAAAACTCTCCCCTTCTTAACAACCTCCTCCTTCCAAGCCCTCCAATCTTCATACTCCTCTCTCTGTCTCGCAACCCAGTACCCTGGTGTACTCTTTGCCGGTCTCCACTTGCCCCGATCTGCTTTTATGGCACCCAGATCATAGATCCTCGAATTTTCCCCCGTAGCCAAGGTCAAGAGCTCGCTTAGCACATCTTGACCTTCTGCTATGACCAATGCTTTCCTCTGTTCCTCAACCGATTTAGATTTAATCAATGGTTCATCCAGCCAAGACATATTTTCGCGTTCCGAAAGTTTGACCCGACGATTATCTTCCCGGAGATAACGCACTGCAGCTTGCAGACTAGCGATTTCAGTCTTGAGCGCATCCATTTCCCTGGCAGTAGCAACGGCGCGTTCTTGGCCTGCTTTAGAACCAGACACGACTTCGCCAAGTGCTTTACTTTCATCCGCAATCTTCTTCCACTTCTCGCGATCAGCTTCCATAGTTGACAATTCTTTGTTTTGAAGTTCGATTGCTTCAGCAAGATCTGCTTCACGATGCTTGGCAGCTTCGATTTTGCGCTCGAGTTCATTAATACGTTCGTTCTTCTTGGTAGCATCTCTCATGCGACTCTCTAGGAGTTCTATTTTAACTGATGATTCTTCGAGAGTTTGATCACGTAAGGCGATAAGACGGAGACGTTCGTGATTGTCTTCTTTGAGACGACGGAGTTCTTCTTGGGTGTCAACGGTTACGGTCTTGGAAGATTTTAGCTCTTGAGATCTGAGAATCCAAGGGGCTGTTGCAAGCTCAAATTCTAGGGTTTTGTCGAGATCGGATGTCAAAGTTGAGAGGTCGATTAGTTGGTTGTTAAGAAATTTGAGCTTATTTGAGTAGGTAGAAAATAGGTCGGATTCATCAGTTGAAAGTATGTTTGAAGTGGTCTGGTAGATGGTACTTTGAACTTCTACATATGTGTATGGCTCGGCTCTACCTTCTTCGTGTAATACCGTAAACAGGTCGTTTCCTACATGACGTGTGTATTCTGTAAGTTGTTGAGTTGCCAATTCGCATTGCTCAAACGATTCAATAGTGTCAGACGTAAGTGATAATGATCGAGCTTTCATGTCTTCAATTTCTCTGACTGCTTTTCCAACAATGACCTTTGCACTGCGCGTCTGGGTAATGACTGCCTCTGTCTTCTTGGAAAAATGCTCAAAGAGCTCATCATTCTCCTCTTGACTTGGTATGATGGTTTGGACCATTGTTCTCGTAGATAAAATTGCAGCAGCAGCATTTTCCAGCTGGCTTTGCATGACAAGAGTACGCATATGAACCTCATCGGCATAATTAGCAAGACTATCCCCAAGATGAACCTCTGCAAGATGAGACATAAGAGCAATAGTACGTTGCAATTCGCTAGCACATTGCTTTTCCTTCAATTCGTCTCTTCTTAAGCCATCTATCCATCCATTGAGTGCTCTCTCAACAGGTTCAAGTTCATACAATGCGCCCTCATACTTGCCAAACTCCTCTATCGAGCAATGACTGATGGCATTGATGAAACGGTTACACATGGCACCAACCCATACGAGTTTGTCAAGAACATCACAGCCAGCAAAGATGTCGTCCTCATGGCCAGTAGGTGGCTGTCCGTTTACCCTCTCTTTAACAAATCCATGTAAAAGATTTGCTTTGAAAGCCACACGTCGGAATCTTAGCAATGCTAAAACTGAATCTCTTTCTGAATTGAACTGATCTGGTAAGAAAAGTTGAACGATGGACAAATGTTCCGATGCCTCCTGAGCATCCAAGCGACGTAGTTCCAAGTCGATTGTCTTGACTTGTGTTTTGGCAGCAGACACTTGGAGCTTCATATTTAAGTCTTGCATTGCACGTGTTCGGCTGTTCAATTGTTCCGATTCTGTTTCTGTGACGGCATGTGATGCTCTTATATCTTCCAAGTCGCTTTGTAGACTAGTAACTAGCTCACGGAATCTTGATAAAGTATATTCCATGTCATCCAAGGTCTCATCTTGTTGGGCTGCTCGTCTTGCTTGCTCATTGATAATGCTTTCCTTGAAGTCAATTTCTTCCTGCATCTCCTTCTCGGTTTCCACGTGATTAATTTCGAGTTCATCGTTGAGTTCTTTCAAGCTTTCAAGGTCCTCAATTGTGACTTTCAGTTCCTCGATTTGCTCACTCATACTCATATTTCGATCGGTAAGCTCCTCAATCATGTCTTCGGCACCTAGAGCATTATCGAGTTGTTGGCGGAGGTCTTCAATAATTGCTTCTGACTGGGCGAGTTTTCCCTTCACCGCATCATAATGTTCCTTGACACTACCGAGCTCTCGAACATCTTCTTGTAGACTCTTGATTTCGTCTTTAAGTTCGGCCTCAGCTTGTTGTGTCAGATCCCGGAGCCTCAGAAGGGCTTCCGTTAATCGTTCATTCTTTCTCTCCAGTTGCAGATAACTTTGACTAGTCTTCTCTTCTGCACTCATTTCTCCTCCCAATTCTGTATTTTCTTCTCGCAATACCTCGACCTCCAACTCCAACTCTTCAGTCTTTTGTTTTAAGGCATCCAATTCAGTTCTGAGCACTTCGGCTGTTTCTTCTGCCATTTCCCTATCCAGGGTTGCCATTTCAAGTATTGATTCATGTTCGGCTTGCATACCTTCCACTTCCTCAAACCTAGCAGCAAACTCTTTCAACTGTTTTCTCAAGTCCGTTATTTCTTGTTGCTGAGGTTGATATTTCGTCTGTAACTTTTGAATAATCGCCTCGAATTTCTCCTTTTCGGCTTGTACATTTTCCAAGCCTTTCAGCTTCTCCCTATCCTCCATTCTCTTCTTCTCCATCACTCTTAGCTTCGTTTTCAGGTCTTCAATCTCTCTGCTAGCCGCTGTGCTCGCTGCAACACGCTGTCCAGCTGGTGATCCTGCTGGTGAAGCTTCTCGCCCAGTCCTAGCAAACACAGGACTTGAAGCTTGCGGAGACAGCTGATCCGTATCACTCCTCAGCGAGGGTGATAGCCGTCTATCTTCATCAACCGTATCATGAGTACCATCACTGACTTGACTAGACCCTGATGGTGCGCGATCCGGAGCAGGTCGAAGTGTGCGTTTAGGGGCCAAAGATGTGGGACGAGAAGCAGTTGTCCTTGTCGCAGGTCCCCCAACCCTATTTGCCACACCACTACCTCCAGCTAATGGTCTTCCTCGTCCTCCAGGTGGAGGTGGCGGGCCCATTGATGTTCGACTTACAGATGATGGCCGAGGTCTTGTAACCCCGGCAGAGGGCGCACGAGAATTTGCAGGTGTTCCGGTTCGGGAAGTTGAGGCAACTGAAGTACCTGCGGAGTATAGTTGCTTTGTAGGGGATTTTGTGGGAGACTAGATGTGGGATTAGAATATGTATGGCATCAATATGAACATATACATACACGAAGGCCTGGGGGGCCAGAGGGTTGTCTTCCTATGGGGCTTGGACTTGGAGCATTCATGCTTTTCCTCTTTATGCCATTATCTGGCACAGAGTTTGTTCTTCGTGCCGCCGGGGCAGCAACGCTGCTTGGTCGACCAGGTTTCTTTGCAGGCGCAGGTGCTTTTGGAGGTGGTGCAGGTCGATCGATAATAGCAATAGTAGAAGGGCGAACAAACATTCCTTTGCCCATCTCGCATTGAAAATATCGCCTTCCTAAGACACTGCCATCATTCTTGCCTCCTCCATCTTCTAACTCAACTCCAACCCAGTCCCCTGAAGCAAATATTGGATCCGTCCCTATCCATAGAATGGTTGCTATAGCACCATTTCCAAGCTCCACCGTTTGGCCAATTTCGAGTTCGACCATGATGTGCGAATCATCTGAGAAGTACTGAAACTGTAGTTGGATAGTATGCGTCCAGTGGAGCCGTGGGATTTATCGTTGCTAAGTAAATAATCGAATTATTGACAAATAATGGTTGTCGTCGCGTTCGCGTTGAAATAGATTATGGTTACGTAATCATGAAGTTGTCCGTGCTGGTGGTAGGTATTCTCGAGGTATCGATGTGCGACACTTTTTAAGCTTGGAGTCAAAGAATTTATGATATATTCAACTCAATATCGAATTTGCTGTAATAGTTCTCTTATCTTTGTGATAATAATTGTAGGTAGACTTCCTTTGCTCATTTTTTCTATAGAAAAATATATTTCAAAGTGATCACATCATATGTGCATCCCCGCTCACCCCCTTAATCAGGCCCCCCCTTCGAATGTAAAGGTTTATAATTACACATGTGGTTTGTTTGCATCGTGGACACGGGAATTATTTAAACTTCTTGTAAATCAAAGACTATGGTATCATTTCATAAAAGTCTATCTCGTATAGAATTGTAAAAGGACATAATCACATTCTACCCTCCGCACACATTTTACCACACTACTCCAACTATAAAAGCATGATAGCAGCACCCACAACCGCGGCCACCGCACCTCCCAAACTATCTCCTCCAATCCTCCTCTCGCTCCCTGATGTACCCGTAGCTGCACTGGGGGCTGTAGTTGTCGCCGTAATACCACTGGTGAATGGCGCAACTGCCGCACTAGTTGCCCCTTCGAAGGCAACAGGCTGCGCAGTCGCAGTAGGGTTTGTAACAGCAGTTGTGTTAGAGGGGTTTAAAACATTGTCAATAATGTGCATGACTCCGTTAGAAACAATGATGTCGGCGCCGATGACTTCGGCGCTGTTGGCGAAAATTTTGGAGTCCTCTGAAGTGACGGTGAGGGATTGGCCCATGAGCGATGGGAAAGATTCATTGGCCAGCCCGGTGGAGAGGAGAGTGGAGTAACCGACCTGTGAATGGGGTTAGTTAAGAATTAAGGAATTGCGAGAGTAAGAGAGGAACATACAGTGCCGTTAAGAACGTGGTATTCGAGGATTTGACTCAATTCCATTGTAGGTAGAGCAGCAGCTGTGTTCCCGATTTTCTCAAAAGCTTCATTAGAAGGAGCGAAGATAGTGACATCCTTGAGGGAGTCGACTGGTGCTACGAGGGAAGTAGTTGTAAGGGCACCTGCAAGAGACAACAGATTTGAGTCGATGGCTGACATGGATGGCGAAATAGGGATGGTAAGAACTGTATCGACGATATGCATTACGCCTCCATTGAACATAATATCCTAATTAATGTTAGATCTGCTTTTGCAACAAGTTCAAAGGACGAAAAGAATAGGCTAGTTGCTTACAGTCTGTGTTGTGGTACTTTTCTCTTTTAATCCAGTGGTAACAACAGCATTTGAACCAACCAGAGCAACCTGTACTACTTGTCCACCTGTGACTTGGGTGTAGCTCTCATTTGTCAGAAGCGTTGGAATAAATTGTGCGTCCTTTGAGAACATGCTGGCCGGGAATGTACCATTCAAAACATGATATGAAAGAACAGCAGCAACAACATCGCTTTGGCCAGCTGCGGCCTTATTTGCAGGCGTGGCAAGGAATTTTGTGAATGCCGCGTTATTTGGTGCCAGGACTGTGATTCCCGATGATGTGTTGGAGGAGAGTGCGCTTACGAGCGCGGGCTGTTGTCCGAGAAGCACTGTGAATGTTAATATCGTAATGCCAGAGGGAGACAATATGACTTACTAGAAAGAGTTGATAGAGTTTCGCCGTTAGCTGCGATTGCTTGGGACAATGTCATCCCAGAAGTGCTACCAGAAGTGCTACCAGAAGTGCTACCAGAAGTGCTACCAGAAGTGCTAGCAGCAGCTACCGAGGCAGAATTATTTGTCGCTGGGGCATCAGTGATCGATGCAGTAACGCTTGAGGCGAAGAGTGCCAGCGAGAAGAGTGATGGGGTATACATTATTCTGAAAGAGATTGGTAATAGAATCAACTATTACTTAACTATATTCTGCTCTGCAAATATTAAAAGGGAATAAGGAAGACTGGATAATTATCAAAATCACCGAGCAAAGAAACAACAAGAGGGACGGAGAGGAGAGATATAAAGAATAGTAGAGGGATATCTCCCTTGAGGGCAAAGCAGAATTGGAAACGCTCCGCAGAGAAAGAATGCACTTTCAAGCAAATCTTCCCGACTAAAACTCTTGAGCTATAATTCTTTGATGCCGCAAAATCACATAAGTGGTAGATTTGAGCATAGAGAAAGCAGCACAGACTTACGTTCTCGACGAATTGAGTCTGACAACTTATTGCGACAACAGGGTTGAATGTTTGAAGTACACTTGCAAAACCCTAGTACCTCCATATAGGAGGGGTGGCAACTGTTGGTAACAATCTCTAATAGAGAAACACACACTAGAAAGCTTGAATTATACTCTGAGGTTAAAAAATAAGGTTAATTGATAGCTGGAGTGTATGTGAAACGAGCTGTGGTCAGATCCCGAATGCGGAGTATGATTGGTCGCATGAAATGTCAAAGCCCCTCAAACACGAAGAGAAACCATTGAAACGAACAACATTTGACTCTGGTCAAGGATCCTACTCAATACTTGTGTGCTGCTTGAGAAAGAGCCATCAAGAGGTTTCTGAAGAGCAGAGTATATGGAAATGATTAAGAACTGCCATCAATTTATGTAGAATTTGTCGAGGGGGAGAAGTCTGAATTAAATTCATCCTAGCCGACTTTCAAAGATGCATTTGTTGCGAGCTCATTTTGTAGACCAGTGAGATGGTTGAGTAACAAAGCCGAACCCGAGATACGTTTACAATATTGGACTGAGCACTTGTCTCATGACGAAAGACTGAGGAATACCAAGAACATCGAGTCTTGGAATCCGCATGTTTGCGAATTAGTTTGGGTCAATAAATTTGGCCAGTTAGAGGGAGCAAGTAACCAATAAATAAGATTGAAAATCAAGAAGGAACTTGGTAGGACGATTCATAACATTATTGGTATTTGCTGGCAAGCAAAACAGTATCATGTGCTCTATAGTGTACTTTTGAAATTAATCTTCAGTCTATTCCAAAACCTACTGAAGACGACGATGCTAGGGATTCGCATGCGTCCTAGGGTTTCCATTCCTGGCAAATAAGGCCATACCATCAGATTCCCATCGTCCTGGGAGATTCCTTCATCAAATTCTCAAGACCATTCACCAGTAAGTTCCTTGATGAAGGCTCCCGGGGCAGGAAAGAGAACGTTTCTCTTCTTCTTGTACTTGTCGCCGAAATCGACACGGTATTGCTTCTCCTTCTTTACGGCCCATTGCTGCATTTGTGCTGTCCCAACGATAGCGAAAATGACCGTACTCAAACTCTTAGTCACCAAGATCATACCAATCCACGCAAGCGTCTCGAAAAAATAATTAGGGCATGTTACCATGGAAAATCCGTAACCTTGGGGAATTCCACGTTCAGTCCCTCCTGGTGAGCGAAGGTTGGACAGAGTAAGATGGGTTTTGAGATTGGAAAGCTCGCCGAAGAGGTATAGAGCCACTCCAGCAATATTCAGATAGTCAATTGTCGGGGATGAGAGGGCAGTGTAGGATGAGGGGGCATATATAAAGTAGGCGATGTAGAGACCGCTAAGAAGCCAATAGTGAGCGCAGTTTTTGAAGATGTTCCTGGCTGGCATTGTAGACAGCGAAAAACGGTGAACGAAAACTGTTTCATATTCTCGTTTGAGGAAATGGAGAACTATGAGTGACATGGAGAGCAGCTGGGAATTCGAGAGAGGGGCAATGGAGGTGGTAGGATGAGAGTAAATATAAGGGCGGAGGAGGGGAAATCCAAGGTGTATTAAAATGGGACCGAGGTATTCGATTATATAGACGGTACGCCAGCCTAATTGAGGACCTATGATAGATTATAATGTAAGTTTTGATGCTTAGAATCGAGTAATGAGTTGCAAGTATATACCTAGGTCCTTGATCAAGATTTCCTTTCCAATGATCACTTCTTTATGTTGAGAAATGAATGCTTTCCTATCTTTCAAGATCTTCTTCTGTTCTGGATCGAAAATACCAAATCTATTGGGGTCCCAGCCGCCGGCTTGCTTAGCCAATCTATCCTTAACATCTTGAACCGTGGTCGTTTCGTCGATATCAATTGAGGTAGGGAGACGTTTGATAGGGTTTTTGGGAGCTTTGAGAATTAGCTTCAAGAAGATTCAATGGCAGCAGATTGACCAACTTACAGCGATTTGTGACCTTTAATGTGACTGCCATCTTGGAAGAATTGACAATGTATAATGCGAAGGAATCGATCAAGTTTGTTGAAGATTTAAGAAGACAGCGCTGAGCGAAGTAATAAGTGAACGAGGTGAACTTGCTTGTTGGCCGTCGATCTTCAAAATTATTTGACTTTCGACTATTGACCAGACCAATTGGGCCAGACACGGAACATCCGCCACCAATTCACCGATCATGATGATGATCATCGTAGGGAAATCCAACGCACCCTGCCAACTGTATGGTCTAGGCCTAATTGACACGATATTTTGGCAGTACTCTGTAGTCGTCTGTACTCTTCTGTTCGAGATCCTTGAACTCTAATCAAATCTATCAAAGCCAAATGATAGACCAGCTGCCTAGTACCTCTGAATAGATCAATCTAGAAAGGGTCCAGAAAGGATCTAGAATGGTATAGATATCAAGATCCAGCTATATGAAAGCGGTGAATGTAGATCATTCATCACATGATATGATAGACTCAAAGTTTTGGTTTAGTATGTTTCATTTTACCATCTCGCTCTCCCTCTGCTCCTTTTTGTTGATTCTCACTTGTTCTTCTTGTAAACATAAACATCTATTCAATTCGTGTCCTCCTCCCGTAACCCTCCAACTTACGATATCATACCGAGTGGTTCTATTGGTTGGCAAATCATGAGATCTATCAAATACAACTTTACCTTGCATTGCAGCCCTCCACAATCCTTGCTCTGCAAGCCATCTTCTCCTCACTGTTCTGCGAGAAGACAGATTCGGAAGTTTTGAGCTCCAATAGCCCCTGGAGAGAGGAGATTGAGGGGTTGAGCTGTGCAGTAGCCAATGCTTTTTTACCCATGAAGTACTCAAGTGGGACTTCTTCACGTCCCCAGGGCTTCATTTTCAGCAGCATCAAAAGTACACCAACACACACATCCTGCAAAGTAAAGCGGATAATGTATTAATTGTAGAGTCTTATGCCGTTGGCGAAATCCTCTCATTTCCCCAGATATCGGCTTGCGGGGTCGGGTACAATGTTGTGCTCTCAATAAACCAATGAAATCTCAGAGTAGCTTTGAAACATTTAATTTTGTCTACCTTGTGTCATTGATTTTCGTGTATGAGTCAAGCAAAACACAAACCTGAGAGATCATTCGATTTTGAGATTCGAATCGAGCTGTCGGAGAATGTTATAAAGCTTTTTGTTTGCCCACTGAAGCTCGATTTAGAGACTCAATAATGATACCACGTCCATGCCAATGAATCTTTGCGATAATAACGAGTAGTATATCGTGTGGCAACTTAATGATACATCAAGTGCAAGCATTTCCTATCAAATAGAGCGCCATGTCCAAATCTGCGACTTTGCATACGTCCAGGTCTCACCTCAATCTGAAGACTGCTGACGCATTGCCCAATGAATTACTAATATTTCAGCCTCTGGGCAGTTTTTGATGTAACCCTTCAATTTGATATTCACAGGTTTTGATTGGGTTACAATGAAGGACATCAATTCCGCTTTCTCTTCAAGCTGCAACACGGCAGGAGCGATCAAATCGAGGGGAGAGCTTCCCTTTCCCCCCTCAATTGCTTACCAGGTAGCTCAGCTTCCAACCTCTTTTCTTTACTACCTCTTACATCACTTTCCCTTTTCCTTTTCCTCTCGAACAAAAGCTATCTATATCCTGTCCCTCTTCTCTCACTCGAGAGAACAAATCATACAGATACTCCAGTAGCACTTTGATTCAGCTCATACATTCAGCTCATACCACGCTCTCTTCTCTTCTACCGCAACGGATAATCCCAATTGTTCCTAGGTAAGTCATAAGCAACACAATGCAATTTAACTTCTTGTTATATATATTGTCTACATTTGTCGTATCTTCGGACAAAACTAACGCTTCAGTAGAGGCTAATTCAGTGATTCAATCGCGATGATGAGACGCCTTTCAACTGTCTTCAAAAGTAAAGACAAGGAAAATATCAAATCTTCACCTACGTCTGCTGAGAATGGAGCAACCTCATCAGGCGGCCCAGCGCGTCGTTTGACTTTAGGTGTGACCAAAAAGTCTACCAGTGGCACTGCAAGCTCCAATCCTCAAGTATTCGAAGGTCCCGATCATAGTGTAAAACGCGCTGGTATCGTAGGAACTCTCGAGTCACTCGGAAAAGTTATTAGTACAGCCAATCGTCCTTTAAATACAGAAGCTGGAGATGGCTCATACGATACAAAACAAGAGCAGTCGGGTTTATGGGAGGATCTCAAAGCATTGCGAATTAAGGATCTGGAGACATTGCAGATGACTATAAAGCAAGAACTAGGATCCTCAAATCTGGCCGATGATAAGACCATGTTAATGGAGAAGCTTATTCAGGTAAGTCCGACCCTCGACTTTCCACACACAAAAACTAAGACTAAATAGTTGGTTGCCAACCTTCCTGGAACCTCCAAGACTAGAGTTAAGCTTACGGAAGTACTTGTTGATGAGCTGTGGGGATCCTTGGAACATCCGCCAGCTTCAATGCTTGGCGACAAGTATAATTATCGACAAGCAGATGGCTCGTGAGCATACGACCAGAACCATTCGGGATATTTTTTTCAACTAATCCTTATTCATAGATATAATAACATCAAGTTTCCTGATATTGGAAAGGCAGGCACAGCGTACTCTCGAAGTGTTACTCCAAAAATCGTTCAACCAAACCCAAAACCAGACCCAGGGCTCATATTCGACACAATTATGAGTCGAGAGAATGGTGGATTCAAACCCCACCCGAACAATGTTTCCAGTATGCTTTACTATATCGCAAGCATTATCATTCATGACTGCTTCCGCACTTCACACGAGGATTTCAATATTTCAATGACCTCCTCTTATTTAGATCTTTCTCCTCTGTATGGTAGTAATCAGGATGAACAAAATAACATGCGAACACTAAAGGATGGAGAACTGAAACCGGATTGTTTCGCAGAGAAGAGACTATTAGGTTTTCCTCCTGGAGTTGGATGCATTCTTATCGTGAGTTGCTTATATTAACCTTAGACCTACAACTAAAGCGCAATAGATGTTCAATCGTTTCCACAACTACGTAGTGAAACAATTGGCGACAATAAACGAGAATGGACGCTTTACACCCCCCAAGGACAACCTGCCAGACGACAAGAAGCAAGCAGCCTGGAAAAAGTACGATAATGACCTCTTTCAAACCGGACGGCTTATTACTTGCGGTCTTTACATTAACATTATTCTACTCGATTATCTCCGCACAATCGTCGGTTTGAATCGGGTCAATTCTACCTGGTAAGAGTTGTTTGGATTTAGACAAGGAATGCGCATCGCTAAAACTTAATAGGACTCTTGATCCTCGAATCGAGATGGGAAGAAATAGCAAGCCCGGAACAGCCGCTGGAGTCGGGAATCAGTGTGCTGCCGAATTCAACCTGTAAGCCTTTCAATTGATTGCCTTCTCGGGAATCAAAACTAATTGTATATAGCGTGTACCGATGGCATTCCTGTATCAGTCAACGTGATGAGAAATGGTCGGAAGAACTGTATATGAAAATCTTCGGGAAGAGCTACAAGGAAGTCACTATGCAGGAGCTTCTCATTGGTTTGGGTAAGCTTGAAGCAATGACACCAGAAGATCCCCTGCAACGAGACTTCGCTGGTATGAAGAGAGGCACTGACGGAAAACTCAATGACGATGATCTTGTCAAAGAATTGACCGCAAGTATTGAAGACTTGGCTGGGTCATCAGGAGCAAATAACGTTCCTGCAGTCCTTCGTGCTGTTGAAATCCTTGGGATGGAACAAGCTCGTGCATGGAAGTGCGCAACTCTAAATGAATTCCGCAAACACTTCGGCCTCATACCACATGAAAAGTTCTCAGATATCAATTCAGATCCAGCTGTCTACGAGAAACTGAAGGTTCTGTTCGATGAGCCTGATTTGGTTGAACTTTATGCTGGATTGGTTTGTGAAGATGCCAAGAAGCCTATGGATCCAGGTGTTGGCATTGGACCGACCTATACAATCAGTCGTAGCATTCTTTCTGATGCAGTTACATTGGTTCGTGGTGACAGATTTTATACCACTGATTATCATCCAGCAAACCTTACGAATTGGGGTGTTACTGAAGTCAACTATGATTTGAATGTCAATCAAGGTTGTGTTTTCTATAAGTTGTTCATCCGAGCTTTCCCAAATCATTTCTCGTATAACAGTGTTTATGCCCATTATCCTCTCACAATACCGTCTGAAAATAAAAAAATTATGGAGAAACTTGGCCGTGCGGATGACTATAGTTGGGACAAACCAGCCAAGGTTCCAGAACGAAAGAATATCGTCACTTATGATGGCGTCAAGAGTGTCCTCACCAATGCGGAAGTATTTGGAGTTGATAATTGGCGCAGAGGCTTTTCTTACCTCATGGGAAAACCAGGTATGTCAACTCGTTTCAAAATCTATACGTTCAATATTAATATGACTTCAGGTGCCAATTTCATGTTATCTGGTGATGGCGACTTCTTTGCCGAGCGTCGCAATCAAATGAAGGAATGTCTTTACCAAGAGAAATGGCACGAGAGTGTCAGGAACTATTACGAAAGCATTGTTCCAAAGCTTCTCAAGAGATGGTCCTACAATATTGGTGGCACGACCAACCAGGTTGACGTCATTCGCGATATTGATAATTCCGGTGAGAATTTCGTCAACTTGGCCCCTTTTGTTTTCTGACTAATACTGTCTAGCCCATGTTCACTTTGCCGCCAACGTGTTTCACCTACCACTCAAGAGCGAAGATAATCCCAAAGGTGTATATACCGAGCATGAATTGTACATGGTGTTGGCTGTTATGTTCATCGTAATCTTCTTTGGTGACGTCGACCCAGCCAAAACCTTTGCACTACGTGCTGCTGGTCTTCCAGTCACACAAGATCTTGGTCAACTAGTCGAGCAAAATGTGAACTTCATCTCAAAGACTAGTCTTGTGTCAGGTATCGTTGATACTTTCATGGAAGAAAATAATGCACTTAAAGATTACGGTGTGCACATGGTGCGCCATTTGTTGAAGGCTGGCTTGGGCGTTCATGAGACTGTGTTAGTGTATCCTTCAATCACTCCTTATGTTGACTAATATTCTTAGTTGGTCACAAATTTTGCCCACAGCAGGAGCCATGGTAGCGAACCAAGCACAAGTTTTTGGTCAAGTCCTTGACTTTTATCTTGGCGATGGCAAAGAACATCTTCCGGAGATAAACCGTCTTGCAAAGCTCAACACAGCAGAAGCGGATGATATCCTTTTGCATTACCTGTTGGAAGGAATTAGTGAGCTATATCTTTCTAATCTAATTTATGCCTCGTGTTAACAATATACAGGAATGTACGGCACGTTTGGTGCTTACCGCACATGTCATCAA
The DNA here is from genome assembly GCA_014898285.1 of Botrytis aclada. Taxonomy (NCBI): domain Eukaryota; kingdom Fungi; phylum Ascomycota; class Leotiomycetes; order Helotiales; family Sclerotiniaceae; genus Botrytis; species Botrytis aclada. Next base: position 772,684 of record RCSV01000013.1, read on the forward strand.
AACATTACTGTCAACGACGGATCTCGCAAAGTGGATTGCAAGCCTGGCGATTCAGTCTTCCTTAGTTTTGTATGTCTCTCCCTCTGCAGATCCCATAAAGATAAAGACAAGCTAACAAAACCTCAGGTATCACTAGCCCAGGACCCTAAGATCTACCCCGATCCAAAGAAAGTTCGTCTAGATCGTCCAGTTGATTCTTACCTCGTCTATGGCGTCGGTTCGCACGCTTGTCTCGGCGCCGAAGCCTCACGCGTAGCTCTTACAGCGATGCTCAAATGTATTGGCCGCCTTGACAATTTGAGAAGAGCAACTGGTCCTCAGGGCGAAATGAAGAAGATCCCAAGAGAAGGAGGATTCTATGTTTATATGGATAAGATGATGGGATCCGAATTCCCTTTCCCGACTACGATGAAAATTTGTTGGGATGGAGGCTTGAATGAACCGGTGCCGGTGTTGGAGAAGGGGAAAGGAAAGAAAAATGGCGCATGACCAGCCGGGGATGATGCTGCTGATTCGGAAAATTGGAGTTGCTGGTAATGGTTTGAATGGAACAGAATGTATCGGCTGCAATTAATTGGAATGGATCAGGGGGAGCCTGGAAATTGATCTTCTGGGGATGATTTGCTTGCAATTTCTTTCGCTTGTTGGCCTGATGAGTTTGATGCGAATTTGGATTTGCAATAATTTGAAGGTTGAGGAGGCGAGATTCTGCTTATTATTTTCCTTTTGCTCCGTCCGATACCTTGCTATTTAATATTGATTTTTATTGAAGTTTGATGGAAGTACCCAACTTGAGGGATTTGAGCTAGCAATAAATAATACTTTACATTTTGGCTTCATGAGATTTGTTCATTTGTAGACTGGTGAAAACCGAATCGAATTTTGAATGTATGGACTGAGTATTTTGAATCTTGAAGGATATAAAATGAATTTGAGAGATTTATCCTGATTCAGTAATCTTATTCGTGCACACAACACAGGTATGAAATCCATACCTATAGATAAATAGTGTATCCAATAGTCCGGACTGCAATCTAACAATAAAGATTATTGAATTCCCAAAACGATCTAAAACATTCAAATCATTCGAAATATTGAATTTGATTAGAACATTGAAGTATTTTTAAGCTTTAAATTGCTTTTAGAAATGCAAACCCTTATATTGTTGGACTGCAGTCTGCATTGGAAGCAAGATCCAAGTACTGATCTACAGTATATTCAATAGTCCAGACTGACTATTATAGAGTGGCACAGATAGTCATGTAATTTGATTTTGCATGGAGGGAGGAATTGTATGGTGAGCGTGTAGGAAATATACCGGTATTATCTCGTATATATTTGTACGCTAGTAGTATGGAACTAGGCTAGTATAGTATAGCAGCTAGCGCCGTTCTTGGCAATGGTACTTTTCACGCTTTTGTGTGCAACTCATGGCTCGTTTGATAGCTGCCCTGACATAAGACACCTAGATTTTGGGCAATCTTCCGGTTGGTTTGGATGATATATAGATGGATGGATGGTGGGATTTAGGATTTTTGCTGTTTTTGTATTGGTATCGGAGGGAGAATTTGGTCTCGCTTGTTTGGTGATATACTGTAAGTGGTGGTTGAAAAATAGCTCGTCGGTTTGTTGTGTGGATGTTTTTTCATGCTATGCTTGGGGGGGGGATTTGGAATGGAAACCCAATACTAGAGCGATAGAGAGTGAAAATGGGTTTGGTGAGAGAGTAATAGCCAGATTATTTGATTGTTAATGTATTAGTGTGCAACGTCCTGCGGAGCCCAGGCTTTAGCCCGGATTCTCAAGACTTCCCTAGGAATATAAGGGTATTCTGAGCTAAAATATGATTTTCTTTCTATAGGAAGCAGATCTAATTTACATGGAAGGATCTAGGATCTTGGTCGATATGCCATTACTTGCCGTTTGGGACGGAGATTCCGTGGTCGATGACTTCGAAGAATCGGAAAAGCAATTTCGAAAAGTAGAAGAGAAAGGATCAAAGATCTGGAGACCAAGAGTATAAATGCCTATCCTGAAGTGACATAGGGTTGTATTAGTGTAATGATTTTGGGAGCATCGTCGTTTGTTAGTTTTCGCTTCGAGGTGGGCAGAATAACGATTGTTATAGAGATTGAATCACAAAGTGAAACTTTTTTAAGAGATGGAAACATGATGGTATTCAGTCGTATGTTCCACTACCAAGTTCAAGAAAAATGAATTGTGCGCCCATCATCCTCAATATCATCCTCATCATCCTCACATTCAACGACTTAAAATTTAGATCATTAATAACAAGAGATGTTGAAGAAGGATTGTCTATTCTGCTGATTGGAAACGTCGGATGGACCGTGAGAAATCGCATAATGAGCATAAGCTCCTGCAGCTTCAGCGCAAGAACTTCTTCGATTTTGATGCACATAAGCCAGGCAAAAAATTTGGAGCTGTATAAATCATGAAGGGAAGAGAATCGACTTACACCATGGTAAGAATAGGCCTCTAGCCTTATGTAATCGTTGAATATAGGCATGATTTCTACAAGCAAAATAATGCCTTCATGATAATTCACTTCTCCCCTTGAAAAGACTGCAGTATTAAAACAGTAAGAAAGTACGGATCCAATGGTTAAGTCACCACAATGAGTAGCACCATTGCATGCCATTTGAGCATAGCAAATTCCGACGAGAATGGATCTCCTCGAAGATGCGTTTGCGATTAAACGTTTTCGAAGCAATGCTTTTCGTACAGTCACGGACCACTGGTTATGAGCAACACCAGAGGGTAGCTGAGGCTTAAACGATTTACTGAAATACTTCTCCCATGCTTTCTCAAATGATATTCCATAAAAATTGACAGCTGGTCCATAAAGATCACATACATTAGAATTGTCGGTCTGAGAACCATTCAATTCACTTGTGTCAATTGTATTTTTCAAGGACGGGTCTGCACTTATTTCTTCAAAATGAAAAGGATTCCTACGGGCTCTATCGAAGAACGAATCAACAAATTTTCTCTGACTTGCTGTAAACCATTGCTGGTCCCCCAGTTTAGGAAGAAACTCATCGATAGATTTTTGAAGAGATTCGACATCGAATGGTTTGCCAAAAATACTATCTGGTAGAGAAAGAGTCTCAAAGTGTTGCGGACCTGGATTTTCTGGTTGATTCTCTAACGCTTCGTATTCCGGATCAGAACCAGTAGCCTTCGTTCTTTGTCGACTCTCTCGTAAAATTTGAATGCCATGTTTCAACCACTCTTCTAGTTTTGCAGCGGGAAGCGTGATCAAGTCTTCATCTTTGTTCTCCAAAGCAGCTTCAACACTGGGTGCGGCTACCGATGATTCTGGATGCTTGCCTGTCGGATCTGGGCCACCAGTCGTCGAAGTAGATTGAGATTTATCTTCGCCTGAGGATATGAGTCAGTGTTTGTTGAAAGCGAATGCAGTTTGGGTTTTTATACCTGAGGATGGCTCTTCTTTGGCATTTGCGCTCTGTAGACTTGGGTGAGACCGCTGGCTTCTCGTCTCAACATCCGTCAACTCGATATCTTCCATTCTGAAGAATATTCCAAGATGAATAGCTTAAAGTAAAGATAATTTGGTTTGCGAGTTTGTATATGAGAATCTAGAAGAAAGGTGGCGAGTGTTAGGTCAAGGCTTGAGCCTTCCCATGCGTTTCAGCTGGCTGCAACACAGCTGATTCCTTTTTTTGGCCAATGGCATACCATACATAATCTAAATCCTAGAAACTTGTCGTCGCACGACATGCCTCTTTCTATAGGACGAAAAGATGATTCACGATTTTTGTTCTTCCAACTTCTCAAAATCGCGATACTTTCAAACAGTAGGTGATGGAGCTCTCGTTGCAGCGGAAACACTTGCTAGAAATGAGTACCTCACTCAACTTTATTGATTCAAAATAAATCATAAAACAGTCACAATTGAAACCAATAAACTTAGAGCGACCGAACGGAAGCTTGAATTTTTGTAGACTTTGGATTCTATAATGTAGTATTTTCTATATCAGCATTGAAAATAACCGCCGTATCCTCTAACAGTCCTCATTTCTGGCCAATTATTTCGCTTATGAATTGATAGTCGAGGTAGTCGAACAAAACGATGGACATTATGGAAATCATCACATTTCAAAAAATTCATTAGTACTCTCCCAGTATCCTGCTAGCGACTCAATACTATATATAGTACATGAGTGAAAAGCGTAGACTCTGAAAGTATTACATGTATGATTAAGGGGAAGGGGAGTAAGCCCACCATTTCCTCCCCCATTGCTAGCGACAAAGGACTCTGATCATATGTCAGCCTGCCAAAGCACTGTGGACGCCATATAATTTCAATTTCAATCTCAACTGAAAAAAAAACTAAAAATTTCCATCTAATCTTGAACCAGTGCTCAGTACTGCACGTTGTCAATAAAAGAGATAGTCCACAACCACCGCAATAAAAAAGAGATACCTCACATATACAACTTAGAACTTAGAGACAGATAGACTCAAAAAGCAACTACATCAACAACATCATTTATCAGACTCCCCTGCACCCCCACAAACCTCCCACAAGAGTAAATCATAAATCCTAATTCCCCAGAAAAGATCTAACCACCACTCGAAAGAACACACCGCAAACCCTCACGAAACTATCCCTAAAACACCATACCCTTCCTCTTCCTCTGCCCCCCCTCTCCCCAAATTGCAGAAACAAAACACTCAAACGAAAGAAACTCTGTTTACTCTGTATGTCTATCAATGAGAACACGATATTGATGTTTCGCTTGAAAAATATACATTACATACCAAGTACAGGTACCTACTTATGCACAACAGATTAAAGTCTTCCCTCCCGCCTTCCAATCTCTCCATACCCCTCTTTTCCTTCTCATCACCTTCTCGATTTCCAGCCCCTTATTTCCCAATCATCATCCAAATATCCAAACCCATCCCCCAGATTCTCTCGAAAAGAACAACCCAAGAACACACCCAAAAAAACAGAAGAAAAAGAGTCAGAACGCATGTACGTGGGTACATATTTATGTATGTACTCTATGATTATTAAGTAACTAATGTAAGTTATGTAGGTATGTAATGTATGGTATCTCAACTATAGGCATTTGTCCCAGGTATATCGAGGACCTGAGTATTTTGGGTATTCAACTTCGACTTCTCTCGGGTATTTTCATCTCCTCTCCCCACTTTATCTTCTCCCCTTTCTTTTCCCCACCCTTCGCACGCACTAATAAGAACTAAAAAGTGTACAAAAGAACAAAAGACATGATCACCCACCACCAACCATTCTTCCAGATCCACGCTCCAGCTCCGCGCTCAAAACAAATGTGACAAAAGAGAAGCCAGATAGCGTATAATATGTGCAAGAAAACTGTATCCGTCAAGGGGTGCGAGGGCCTCCATCCATCCATCCATATCCATCCATATCCACCCATCTATCCCTCGTAAAAAAGAAAAAGAGATCCACGCATAACATAACATAATTGTTGTATCATGTTATGTTTGTAGATCGTACCCAGAAATCTCCCATTACTCTCTTTTCATCATCCCCCAGCAGCATGACATCTCTTTTTTTCTGTCGACATCTCCACTTTATTCCTCCGTTAAATCTCCACTCAACCCACTTCCAACCGTACTCGGTTTTTTCCCCAACCTCAACACACTAAACCTCTTCCTCACACTTCCACCAAATCCACTCCCATTACTTCCCATTCCGATACCCATTCCCATTCCCAGTCCGCCTATTCCTTGACTACTACCTGTTCCTGTGGTGCCTGGTCTACGTTGAGAACTACTGCTTCTCCTTCCGTTAGCTACACCACTTGTAGTGTAGTTTCCCTGAGGAGGCTGAACCGAAAGATCACTCTGCGTTATCCATTCTTTGGAATCCCCCATGCTATGCGACAAATCATTCTCTTCAGAAATCGTAAAATCATCTACAGCTTCTTTTCGGCCACGGTCCTTATGGGTTATGGAAATACCGTTCATACTTAATCCATTCCCACTAAAGAAGCTCTTGCGATGATCTTTCTTCGGAGGGCGCTTTTCTTGATCGCCGCTTCCATTTCGATTGAGGAGGAACGAACTGAGACGTTTAGAAGCACCAGTTGCGCGGGTGTGATCGGGGCTGTCGAGAATACTAGTATCGATAGTACCTTGTGTGAAAGATTGGGAATGAGGAAGTGCCAGATGTCCCTGTGAGTTATTCATGAGATCTCCCTTGGATGATGAAGGCGAAAGTGTCCAGCCTGGAACGAGGCCTGGAGAAGTATTTGAGAGAAGTGGTTGGGGAATTTGTAGAGAAGCGAGCTCGGACGCAAACGTTTGTTCGAAATCTGTATGTTATGTAAGCAAATGAAAATTTTAAAGGAAAGATGGGGATTTACAGTGTTGCAAATCATCCTGGCTGTGAAGATTAGGCGATTTTGCAAACATAGCCAGGCATCTTTTGATCATAATTGCATGATCTATCAACGCAATTTTGAGGGCGTTTTCTATCGGTCCTAGCTCTACCGTTTCCCCTTCTTCGTCCTCATTCTGTGTTGGATGAGGCAGCAATTCTTTATATCTCGCTATACTGGACTCAGAATTAGGGTCCACGGATATACTTAATGCTTCAATCAAGAGTGGTGCAATGTCATCTTCGCCATCCGCAATCCTCTTTTCCACGGCAGTCATCTCTTGGGTCTTGCGAATGATTCGTTCAAGAGCTGTTTGGTGAGCATCGAGCTTATATCTGTCCACGGAAACAATCTCGCTGCGACGAAGAATTGTTGGAAATGTATCTACAGTAGTATAGATTATTTTCTCGGCTGAATGATCACTGATTGGGCCTGATGTAGTGCGACGAGATGTGGTAGAGAAATAACGAGGATTTGCGGAGAGTAGATAGTCTCGGACGACTTGAGGAACTTTAGAACGTTGGAAGACGTGATGAGCAAGATCTCGATGCGGGCTTAAGGATGAGATTTGCAAGAATTGGCCCTCTACATCGTCGACATCGCCAGCAGTAACAATCTGTGCTGAAGGATGCTGCTCTTGCATGCGATCTGTGAATACCGAAGTTCGCTCATTAGGAGATCCCTCATACACAAACTCCTTGTCGCGCAAGCTTTGAGGAAACCCCATTCCTCGGTAAATGACACGAAAGTACTTGGGAACGATTTTGTCGGCTTTGGAAATCGATTCGTATATTGTGGCGATTGCTCGTTGTGCTCTAGCCAGCTTGGAGAAATCGAAAACATTCTCTTCATATTGATATTGCAGTTCTTTGTATGCGGACAAGGCACTACTCCATGCCTCACCCTCTTCAAAGTTTTTGATCATGTCGAAATAAATTCTTTCCTTCCGATCGAAGTGAGATTGTGCAGGGAAATCTGGTTCGTCCAACGGAGGCAATATTTTGGAAGGATCCCATTGGTATAAGTCTGCATGAAGACGCAATGCAAGTCCGGCCTCAGTGTGGTTTCCGGCATTTGTTTGCAGCTCTGCGAGTTGATGGACATATCGAATGAAGATATCCTCTTTTTGCATATCTCGAAGGAATTCCATTAATCGTAAACGATGAATCATATGAGAAGCTTCCCCAGTTACGTCCGTACTATTAACCGCAACGAGAAGATCGAGGAATTCATCAGTGGTACCAATGAGGTCTTTTATGGCATTGTAAAGCGGATCGTCTGGATTTCTAGACAAGTTATCAAATAAGGTGAATAGCTCATTGATGAACAATTTCTGTAGAATGCTTTCTGTCAAGGGCTTCGATTTGAAGAGCTGATCTAGGCACTCGATGATTCCGGTTTGAATGGCGCTTAAATCTTCACTCAAAGTCCATTCGCTGACAATCATGGTCTGGAGAACTTCCACTGCGACGCGCCTAAGACCTTCATGCACACTAAGACACAACTCAAGGATGGGTCCGACAAGTGCAGGCACATATTGAACTTGATAACCTCCCATTTTGGCCAATGCGTATTTCTGTCGCTCTTCAGGAGTAGTATCCCAACCAGTGAACTCCCACGTTCGCCTCAGAAGTTCTGCACCATTTTCACGCACATCGCCAGCAATCTTCCATACTGCTCTTCGTTTCTGCTCGGGGAAGGTTTCTAGTGCCAAAGAATCACTGCCGACGAGTTTGAGTAAAGTAGTGAAAAATGCTTTCCACAATTCTGTATTATATTCTTCCGCATCGTCAGGATGGGGCAAGAATCCGTCCAGAAGAATGCCAGCCAAATACTCGAGTGTTTTGAGTGTTGATTTGTGGTGGAAAATGCGAATGCTTAACCAGTTTTGCGGAAATGCCTCACATTCTAATATGCTTAGATGAATATTCAAGAGACCCTCTATTAGAGTTGCCATGTCGCCTTGTGCAAGCTCAAGCTGCATACCTGCAGGTAAATTCGAGATGGAAGATAGGACTGCCGAAAGCTCAATAAGTGCTTCATCGAATTCTGCTTTCTCGGCGATGACTTTACTGGGAAAAGGATACGCGGTTGGGAATAGCAACGACAAGCGAGTCTGCGACTTTACTTCGCCTGTACGTAGTGCAAGATATGAATCGACGATTTTGGGTATGTATACAGGAATTTCAGGCCCCAGATTATTCATTTGTATCGCCAAAATTGAACAACAAAGTCGAACTTGTTCCCTCCATTGTTCGGTGACCTCTGTTGTCTTACCCCAATGCGGTAAGATCCACCTAGCTGTGTTCGCAGCGATAGCCTTCATCTGTTCGGGTTGAGTAAATAGATCCAGTCGAGAATAATTAATGATTAAAACAAGTTTATACAATATGAGTTTTCCCTTCACCAATGCACATGAATCCATGAAGTCAATGGCAATATGCAAAATCTGCTCTCTGCTGAGTAAGCCGGTAAGCTCTGGAAGCCAAGTATGAAAATGTTGCACAGCCAATGTTTGACTTCCTACCAAAATGGGTGCCGTAGTTCTCATCATTCCTTCAAGTGCCTTGAAAATTTGGCGGAGTTGGCGGCCAAACCCTGAACTCGAACGAGTAATCCCGATATCCGCTTCCTTCACTTTCTGCTGCCCTCTTGCATGAGTGATGAATTTTAGGATATGTCGAACCACTTTAAATGTAGCACGTAGTTTCCTCGAAGTTTCTGGATCAGAAGGGCTGGCAAGCAAGCGAGTGAAAGACCTCACGAGACAAGGTGATGCGAATGGGTAATTGAATCGAGTTTCGGCATATTGATCAACCAAGGGGCCGAGATTGAATCGTCTGTCATGTACAATGGAAAGGACTGTAACTAGGGCACTAAAAATGAGGTCTTCGTAATCATCGTTCCCGGTGTGTTCGACGAGTATTCCGAAGATTGCATCGAATACATCGCTAAGTAACTTCACAATCTCAATCTCCGAGACAAAGACTAGTCGTTGTAAAAGTTGCTGCAGATCTCCTGACGGCTGATCTTTCCACTTGAGTATCCGTAGGAGCACTTTGTCCTGTGAGGACTTTGTACTGCACAGGTATGTTTGAATACGAAGAGTCGCGATCGGTCCAGTGACAGCCTCATCTTTCCCACCAGCATTCCATGGCAGGGTGAGATAACCACTTTTGCCAGCCGAACTGCCTCGAGGTAGCATGGTTGTCTCGTCATATTTGTACAAAAGTAAAGAATGGTGTCCGTCTCGCATGAAGGCCTGCTGATCCCAAAGTGGAATGTGACATATAGCAAGGGGATGATTCGGTGCATCCGCAAGTACCATCACCAGATGGCAATTCGGAACCTCTTGCTGCGATATAGACAAGCGCAATGTTTGACTCCATGCATCGCCTCGTTCGGCTGCTACCGACTCCCAAGAACTTTGTCTCTCTGCATTCGATGATGGGTAAATAGCGCCCTCTAGTCGCTCTCCGCTTGACTTTCTCACTTCCATAGTTACTTGAAGATTTGATCCTTCAAACGACGAGGATACAGGCATCGCACTGCCAACCGATCGTGAAAGAAGAGCTTGCTTGGGAAGAAAGGCGTCATCGATAGTGACATAGATATCTGATCTTGGCTTTGTTGGCGCTCCTGAAAAGCCCATTTTATTCGTCTTCAAGATTCCTGATAGTAATGTTGGAGTAGACTTGATCAGTCCATCTGCGTCTGGGCTGTTGAATGCTTTCAGATATACCTGTAGACGTTCCGTCCTTCGGGACTTTTCATACTGACCAGATTGGCTTGTCATTAAATCACGAATTACCTCTTCCCAACCGTCACTTAGACTTGGCTTCTCATTCCCAGAAGCAGCCGACGGTGCCCATATACTCATGACATGCTCAGCTTCATCTTGATTTTTCATAAGTGAGCTCAATTTCAGAGCTCCCATACCAACGGTCTTCGAGATAGTTTGAGTTAAAATTCCGGGCTTAATGTCTCCACCATTTCTTGACGAAGAACTTTTATTGGCCCCATCTCGACTAGAATGTGATTCGGCGCCGGCCTCGGCTTCAGAGAGAGACGTAAGCTTAGTCGCGTTTGATGGAGTCCTGGTCTTTCCCCACATCAAGCTCCTCCTACCTGCCTTGTTTGCAGCTCCAGCAGATGTAGGTTTCTCCCGATCCTTGCTAGAACTATCTCTGGAGAATGAGTTGCCCCTTGATCCGCCGCGAGAAGGAGGTTTGCCTGCCGAGACTTGTGAAGACGATTGCACCTTCACTACAAGATACAACTCGCCTTCCGTAGAAGGGAGATCTCCGATGTCAGTGGCTGCGAGATCTGTAAAGAGAGTTCTCATTTGTCCCGATTTTCCAACACTTGCAAGAGAAGCACTAGGAGGTACATCCACAATATAAGTCTCCGAAAGTGCTACACCTGCCGAGCCCGGCTTTTTTGTAGCCAAGAAAAACGATAGAGTTGTGGATTCCGTAGACATTCCAACAAAAGCCTTCACGTCCAACAAAAGATGATAGAGTACCAGATTTTCGTTCTGGGCCGAAAGTTGTGGTTTTTCATCCAACAAACTCATCATAGATTGAAGTCTAGTGACATCCACTGCCGAATCATCACCTGTGAGAACCCTACCGTGAGCTGCAGGATCTCGAACAATAACCTCTCCATTCAACAACTTGTTCCCCTTTACAAGATCCCATACTGTTTTCTCCCTCAATGACTGCAGCTCGTGCTTTGTGCAGACATTATGCAGAATTTGCCTTCTTGAAAGATCCAGAGTTTTGACCAAGGCTGACATCTTATCCAACTTGTGATATTGTCTCGAAAGCAAGAGCTCGTGCAAATTTGTAGAGTGCCATTCTCTCAGACAGGATGCAATTTCGTCCACTAATGGTTCGGAGGCAGATGTCGGTGTCTCGTCTCCAATCTTCAGCATAGGTACCGGAGCTGGTGGCTTTGGTGCGCCAGGTTCTCGTTTCGCAACAATTGAAAATCTATTTGTATTTCCGTTCATAAAACCCTTATTCTTCGGTTTCTTCTTCGCAGGTTGTCCGTTTGCGCCGTTGAGATCTGCGGATCGATTGGGCTGATGAATCTGGGCGCCATTGATAGAAGCGGAGCTCTTATTTGCCAAAATGCCATTCGTAGACCCGTGCCCATTGACAATGTCTCCATCCTCCGTAGAAACTTGACTTTCACCCTCGTCATCTCCTAGAACCTCCCGAACTTCTACGCAACTGGTTGGAAATATTCCAGAGAAGACCCTAGCTTCAAGAGTCTGCCCTTTTATACTTGTCAAGCCAGCCAGTAGATTGGGCGGAGCAACTAAATATCCTCGAAACCATTGTGAATCTTTGCCACCTTGTTCAATTATGTATAATTCATCCCCAAGCTCAAGTGGAAGATCTGCGGGCGAGGAAGCAACAAACGGGTATGTTGCGACGGCGAATGCGATGCGTGGGAGAGGTTGCCAGGGCATATTATCAACTGCGCATTGGGAAGAATGTGGAATGCGGTGGACGGCGCGACGGAGCTAATTAGCAAAGGTATGTCGGCGATGGATGGGAGGAAATCTGCTTCATCAGGAGAATTTTCTTCTTCTTTATTTTTTTGTTTCGCGTTGTTGATATTTCTTAGTAGAATATTGGAGTATGACCCTTATCGTAGCGGCAGAAGTCAAGGATCAGGAGCGAGGAGTCGACAATCTGGTCTAGTGGTATTGAGGGACTTGAATATGATAGAGTAATAGACTTTGGGATTCAGGTCAAACAGTCTCTGAATTTAGTAATTGATCTTGTTGTTAATATCATTAACTTTTTTCTGAAGGTCGGGGTAAGTGTTCTAGGTAAGGTTTGGAAGGGGGTAATCGTTATGATACTGGGTATATTTAATGTGCGCTCAGACGAAGATTTATTATTATCCTTATTAAAATGCTGATAATGCAAGTCGGTGATTATTTGGAAATTGTCTCTTGATATCTCGAGATCCTCGAGGTCATACTTCACTCATCACACTCTCTTGTGTTCAGTGAATTGAGAGTTACTTGAGATCTATTTCTATACAGAGCACAAGGCTGAACGATTTTAATTACGAATTTCTACGAATTTTCTTTTGCTTTGGTTGTCTCGCTGTTGATATTATCGTCTATGATTCACAACTGTTCCATATAAATAAAGCTATTATATGATAGATCTATAGAGGAAGAGAGGTATTTATGGAAGGGCGAAGCTTTCTGTTATTACTCTGGACCGGTCTGAGATCTTGGGATACTAAAAGTGCTTCCCCTGAATATCTGCTTGTACATTGTATCATATATACCGTTATTCAAGGCTGTTTATTCGATAGTATCTTCTGGTAACCAGTTTGATAGCACCATTGCAGTCAGGTATACTTGCTGTAGTATACAACTCGTTCGTTTGGTTGCTCGTTGCGTTGGGGGTAGGATGTTCCGATTCGTTGGATTGCATTTTGTTTGCTGCCCACCCATTGCTACTCTGATCCATTTTTGTATCTACTACCCACCTAGGTAGGTACTTGCTAGATGATAGACTATACTATCTTCTCAAAGCTATACGTCCATGGTCAAGCGTCACAAAGTGATACATATTCTTGGACGCCCATTCCTTTCTATTCTTCGCTTCCTGAGACTCGTATATGGAAATTTACAGAAAGAACAATGAGAGAAGATTTTAGGTTGTGGCTTTTAGATGCTCACTTTCGTCACATCGGCACACTTTCCCCCCTGTTCGGATAACGAATCCAACAACCTAGCTGCTTAGTCGAAAAGCCACTCTCACTAATTTCATGCCGTCCTCTAGCTGCAGGGGAACCACACACAGACTGCAGAAGTAACAAGTTGTCAGGGACGGAGCCCTACCTTCTTAGTACCTGGCCCTCTTTCCTCCACGTGTGTGTAAGACCATAGCTTTGAAGTACAACATATTTTGGAAGTGTACGAGAGATTAAGAGACGCTTAAAACTGTTTCGAGGAACTTTTCAGTTGGGTGGGTAATTAGTCCTCAGCTTCTGGTTGGAGAATATCATCACATCCACCAGGATAAAACTGTGTGGAGGCTAATCATATTGATCAACGCCAGGTTGACCTGGTACGAAATTTTGCAGACCGTTCTCGAAGCTGTTCTCCAGCTCGAGTTGAGAATTGGTGTCGATCATGAAAATATATTGTTGAGAGTATATCATCTGCGAGATTTATCATTGGATAGCTACACAAACAGACAAACACATTCATCTCTTCTCCAAACTAGTCTCTCAAAATGAGACGAGGCGATGAGAATAGAAACAGAACCACCAGGAGGATCTAGAGAAGGAGGGTTCTCACGTCCTATTATGTTGGGAATGCTGTGGTAGTAAAGCAGTTCAACATTAAAGAGGGACTCAGTGAGGCTAATTTTTTGGTTTAACAAGACAACCACATTGTACGAGGCGAGTACCTCGCTGTGTAATATTTCCTGCAAGATTCTATGTATGGATTGTCCGCAGGTAAATAGGGACCCCGGAAACGAAACTCATATTATGACGTTCTTAACCATTTCAAAGATCTGCCGGTGTATACCAGCAACCAATAAATAATAGAAGATTATCATTGACAAGCAAGGAGACAAGTTCACGATTACCATTTGCAGTTGAAAATCACAAGCACAGAGGGCCCATCATCGGGATAGCTACACCCGACTAACCGGGGTTTCACCGTTTCACCGTGAACCTCCATTATTTACTCTCGAGCTCACTGGGCTCTATTCACAATAAATTGTACGACTCCACGAGACAGCATTGTTTGTCATACCTTGAATCTTCCATATATCTCAATAATCGCTGCCAGCATACCTGATTGATCTGAGTATCATGGCTTCGTCCGAGAAAGATGCTGCTGCCAAAGCTCGCATCCTCAAACACATGAACGCAGACCATGCTGGTTCTCTGTCCCTCTACTTACAGCACTACTGTCAGCTCTCCAAAAGCGAAGCCTCCAAGCCGAACCTTCTCGATATCTCCTTCTCCTCACTCCGAATCTCTTCCAAGTCCGGTAAAACCCACACGATTCCCCTGGATCCTCCCATGTCTTCCTACGCCGATGCTCGATCTCGATTTGTTGCTATGGATTCCGAGTGTCGTGATGGTCTCAACATCTCCCCATACACCATTACTCGCTACGAGCCCCCAAAGACCTTCGCCCATCGATTAGTTTTCGGCTTGTGTTTAACGACGGCGGTTATATTTACTACAAAATCGCACATTGTACCTGGTACATTCCCCTACGACAATGTGTTGCCATGGTTTCCGGGCGGCCCGGAAACTTTCTTGTGGATTACTGACAAGATTGCCTTGCCGACCTTGGCGATACATGTGGTGGAAGTCATTTGGATGGATAGGAGCAGACTCAGGAAGTACAATATCGAGAGGGGAAGTTCTATGTGGTGGAAATGGATGGCAAGCTGTTTGATTGAAGGGATTGGAAGTTTTGCCAGGATCGATGCTATGATCAAGCAACAAGAGAAAGAAAAAGAGTCCAAGGGGAATGGTGGACACTAAGATCTTTGGCAGCGCACATACAGAACAATTTCACGGAACGGCAAATTTTATCGTCTGTGGGGGATACTGCGAAAAGAACGATGACCAACACAACATGGAACCATGGCCAGAATATGATGAGAACGTATTGATTTTTTTAAAATGGAAGTAAGCTAGATATCCTTGATATTCCACAATCTCCAATGTATTAATTGCCCTTCTACTTACATGTTTCCATTTTGTCGTTTCCAAACAACCAACATCAACTATGTCTTTCACAGAAAGTTCATTTTCACCCCTTTGCTTTCTTGGTTTCGGGGAGGATCATATCGATGTTGACCTTTAATCCATGCGTCAAAGCTATGAGAGGCGTTATCTCTGCCTAATGTTATATCGAAGTCTAATACCCACCCCCGCCAAAACTTCTAAACCATGCGAGCAAATCCCCCAAAGCATGTAACCATCCTACCAACCAACAGATCCATGTAGGTTACAGATATCTTCACCACCCGGTATCGCGGTCGGTGATAGCCATGATTGCCTCAACTCATGGTTGAATTAAGATTCGATGCAGCTCTTTCATGGTTGGCGTTAAGCTCAGCCTCCGCTCCATTTCGCGCTTCCAACAAACGGGAGATATTCTGGCTTCCTGAGGCTGTTGGAATTACTTAGAATTGACCTTCTTATATGATAATGGAATCAACGTGTTAGGTGTAGATTCGCTGGGTTTTGATTATTTTCCTACTTTGTGTTTTCAGGTATCTGAAGTCTGGTACTTTCTTTTCGGTCGCTGTTGATATTTGCATTTATTTTCCCTGCTCGTAGATCTCTTGACATTCAGACTGCATCTGCTTCACTGTGGTTGTTAAATTTCATTCACTCTGGTTCTCTTTATTTTCTCCATACCAATCATCACTTTTATACATGTCTTCGCTTCTTACGACCCTCTTCCGTAGATCCCACTCCACTTACTATCCCAACTCCTCTTCAACATCCATATCTACCACTTCAAAGATAGGTTCATGCCTCTCCCTGTCCTCAGGCCCCTCTCCAAAGAATACCACCTTCACATCTACAGCCTTCGGGCGCTCAGCATACGTACAAATTGAAAAACAGTACGAGGTCAAGAGATCATTCTTGACCTCATTACTGGTAAACGAAGAAGGCTATTATTCGGATGAAGAAGATGTGGGGTTCATGGATGTTCCACCTAGAAAATACAGACTGAACAGGGGAAGATTGCAGATGCAAGAATATGAGACAATGGAGAGTAATGCCCCATCACAGGATGATTTTCTTTTGAACAAGACACTCCCTCCTTCTCCGGAAGAAGGAGACGAGCCGCCTTTCGAAGGTATGATCAAGGTGTGGAGCTCAGAGGGAGAGGGAAGATGGATGTGGCCAAGGGGAATGGGTGTTCCGGTGGTGGTTAGTGATGATTATCGGAAGTGGAGAGAACAGAGAGATGAGAGGGTTGGGGGGTTGGGGGGTTGAGATTTTAAACTGGATTGAAATTTGTGGTTCAGGCGTCGAGGTTGAAGACACAAAAGGGTTTGGGTATACAGGGCATTGATTGTCTAGTTTGGCTTCAGCGTTTAGGACGTAGGCTAATTTTTTACTCTGGGATTGTTCGATTTTCCATTACATGCAGATTTTAGTTGATTCGGTTTAGTTCTAGAGTGTACACTGTCTTCTCAGTACGTTTATACCAGTCTATTTTTCCTTTCTATAGGTAGACGGAGGCTTGCATTGTAGTGACTATCGTATAAAGACTATGTAATCGAGATATCTCTCTTGATGTCTAGTGCTAGCTACTGTACATGTAGGACAGTGAATCCTTTCAACATTCTTTAATTCTTTCGCGTGTTTTGATTTGCTTGTCATACTTCTGAACACTGTTCGCTCGGAATTACTGATAGTGGAGAGTAGTGCCGCAATTTTCGGATTCATCAATTCCAGGCGCGAAACTTGCAAAGCCTACCCACAATTCTCATTCATACTGAAGCACCTGATAATACCATCTGCATTACAAAAACCCTTTCTCGGAGGAATCAGCTTGACTCAATCTATAAGTTGATAAGAAACATGCTGCAACTGTGCTTATCTCGCACAAAAATTGGTGAAGTGGTACGTTTACCTGGCCTATTCGTCTATTCACAATATGAACGACAATGTGCTCTTTTTTACGGGAATCACGAATCGCGACCTCTGACTACCTAGGTACTGCCCACACTATACGAGAAGGATTCTCCTCCAAAGAAAATCGCAATCGTCATCGTGGAGCATTCATCACGGAGTTGTAATCTCTTTGGGCCTTTTCCATACTACACGCAATCATGACAATCATTTCTCAGACCACTCCAACCAAGATGCATCAAAATGGAATGATTCTTGGGCCTACATACGGATAACAAAACATGAACGCAGATCAAGCGCGCGGTAATATAGGGTCAATCATCACGTGGGTCTCGGGCGGGACTCGACCAAGAGATGCCATGCCGGCCGGGTGTGGCTGATGATAGACAACCGATTATTCTCTCGCATTTCTGCAGGCACGCCGAGAATTTAAGGATGAAATGAAGTAACTCTGTAGGTTCAGTATGGTCAGTCCTCATGACATCGTCCTCAGGGGAAAATCCTCGGACCTCGAGAAATGGCGGTGCAGTGGTCGTCTTCCTTGTTGGTGGTATTAGATATCTGGGCTATCTGGGCTGTAGGTTTAACGGTAATGAAATCTTATTGAACAAGTTTATATTTCCTCAAAGCTTCTGGACGTATATTCCTGGAGCTCCTTATATTGTTGGCTGAAATGTCGACACAATGGTCCAGTAAATCATCCAGAATAATAAAGACTTTACCACAGGACGGTTATTCTTCCGGTCGGCGAGTGAATGATCTTACAGTCCCGAAGAACAGTAGACCAGGCAACCCCAGATCTTTGCCCCAAAGAACTCGGAAAAAGGAACATTATGGTAGTGATTATGAGGGAGATGAGAGCGAAAATGATACCGATGATACGAAGTTTAGGAGTAGAGGTCGGAGGGTTAATAGCCATGGTACTAATGGTAAAACAACGATTCATTTGTATAGTGAGGAATCGGATCCGGGAAATCATTTAGATCGGGATCGGGGTCGGAGACCACGAAAATCTTCAAGCGCGCCAGCTAATTCTAAGAGAGATGGATGGGCTAGCTTGATACCAGATCGTGATTATGGTCCCAATGGCGTTTTCAAGAACCATGTCGAAGAATTGGCGTATGTGAAAAGAGCAAAGGAGGCTATACCTCCTGATCACGGAAGAAGAGCCAGATCAACAAGTCGTAAAGATGCTGAGAGGGGTAGAAGTACAAATTCTCATAGAACCACTGGCGCAAAACCAGTATCATCTGAGGAAGAGTACTTCACGGCTGACTCAGAACGTCTATCTGATGCTAGGAAATCGGCGAAGATCAAGAGTAAGTTATTTCCAATCTCTGATTACAAAAACACATATTCATGCATCTAACATTTACATAGAGCCAGATAAATACACTAAAGAACAAGTGGCACAATTCGATACGTATGATGATTCGGAGAGACGATCAGATATCAAGCGAAAACCAGTCGGAGCTGCCGGTGTGGCATTAAAAGGGGTGAATCCGAAGGGACGTGTAGAAGCACCACAGCTGAATCACCACGGAAATGGGAGCTTGAACAATCCAAGAAACCTCCCTCCCAAAACTCCACAACCTCCGCCGCGTCCACGTCAAAAAAAAGTAACATGGGGATCTATCGGTGGCCCTGAATGGCGCGATGCAAGAGATCCAAGCGGTAATGCAAGTAGTGAACTATTGATTGAAACCGCGGAACACTACAATGGCGGCTTGGGGGAGTTTATGGGAGGGCCAAAGCAAGGAAGGAATAAACACAGAGAACAGTCAAAAAATACAGAGTCAAAAAAACCAGAGCAATATCTTGCAAAAAGAGACCCATTCGCTGGATTCGATGCACCACCAGAGAAAGAAAGGAAGAAAAACAAGAGTCCATCTGGGATGCTCAGAAAGGTTTTTGGTAGCTGGGGTAGTGCTAAACCTTCAGACGAACGTAGAAGGTGATTTTGAGCAGGTCTTGGATTATCGGTGTTCTGTATTCTTTTCTGATATCGAGAGACTGTCAGGGGATCTTGACACTTTTGTCATTATTGTACTTTCGTTGTTGGCTTTGTTATTGTAAGCTTGTCTGATTGATACGGTGTGTTTCGAGCGACTGGGGATCTGTTAGTGTAGTTGATATATTTGATGCATTTTTCTATCTTTTTCAAAAACTTGGACTTATTCCCATCTTATATCGAGACTTTGTGCCTTCCAGTATACCAACATCTCCAAAGTGAGAAGATGAGAATTCCTGATTGGGTTCTGAATTTGTAGAATTCGCAAAGCAATACAAATGGATGAGTCGTAGGCACAAACTGCACTATTACCGAAGATACTCGCTTGTCCAATAGGAGAACATACCAAGCTTCACGCACAAAATATAAAGAAGACGATTCTTTCAAGCAAAGGATCTAGCATTCAACTGAAAAGCACCAAAAGCTCGAAATATCAATACTAATAAATATTCAACTATTTCTATCGAATTCCTGACTTCAAATTAAAAGGTCGGACTCAATATTATGATCAACTTGATCTTATGTCACTGATTGCTAGGCGTGTCAACATGTTGAAGTTGTTCCAAGAGCACTTGCCTGATTTTGAAAATCTCACCTCGTTATCTACATCACGATCACCGGTAGCGAGGAAAGACAGGGTCTGGCTCGATCAAGGGAGTTTGGTTACAAGGAGACATGAACATGATCCGTTTGGCTGTATATCCTCTTGCACAGCCCAACTCCAATTATTTGGATTTCTACGACCAACCTGTCAACAGAATATCAGATACAGGGACCGATCTACATCTCTACTTCGCCAAAACCTGCAAATTGTTGCAATACATGGATGCTTTCTTCGAAGATTCGCTTATTCCATCTGAATCCTGGGACTTACTATAAGATACTATGCAGAGTTGGGTAGTGTAGATATTGTACGGAAATACCTTGACGCCGGTGCCGATATCGTTGGAGGAGACAGGTAGAATCGTACAACCAAATGCCTGCACCACGTGTAAACGAGACCAGATTTGGGTTTATGGTGTGTACTCGGGACGCCGTTGACAATTTACGTCTGGAGTCACCTTCCTTATGTGTGGTGACGACAATCCATTTAACCGGCAAAATGTCCTCGATTTGCACTTTTAAATGAATTTAGTCATACCTTGAGCTTTTCATTGGTAAGACCTGATTTTGTTGGGATCAATAGATCATCTTGGCTTCTGCATCATGGTGGGTGCACGTTGATTTTACCCCGCACTAGGGCCGAAGCTGACCACAAGGTGTACCTTATAATGGAGTTACCCCTCTATCTTTTCTTTCTTCCTTTCCTCTAGTTTCCCTCAACACTCACGATTCGAACGTTTCGGCATCACCTCTTATCACATCAACTCTCAACTATCTTCCTCGCATCTACTCGATTCAGTATGTTCGATAAGAACCGAAGCGTGGCTCTCTCACGCTATGAATCATCCTCAGATCAAGGTAACGTGTGACAAAGGCATGGCGGGTGTTCCAAATTCTGTCCATCTATGGCTTTAAGTCGGCAATGGATAGAGTTTGGATCTGAGATTATACCGTACATATGAACTTGATCTAGATAATTCTAGCGAAAGGACATGCTTCCCCCTTCCTCCCCCAATGAGTCTTCTAACCATTTATTAGCTACCTGATCAACAGAATGTCGACTGATAAAATCACATTCTTGATGAACTGGTAGGCTACATAAATTACCTTGTAGCTTCAAGTGGATGAAAGAGCTCATTTGAAGCAAAGGAGAAATCTAACAAGTTATTTTTCAATAGGCACGCAACGCCATATCATGCCCCTGTCTATCTTGCTCAAAAGCTTGGATACTTTGCCGATGAAGGAATTAAGGTAGCTCTTCTTGAGCCTAACGATCCAAGTGGTTAGCAGTCGAATAGACGAATTATTTCGATCGAGTGATAGCTAATTGAGTGAACTAGATGTCACCGAAATCATCGGCTCCGGAAAAGTCGATATGGGTTTCAAAGCTATGATCCATACTCTTGCCGCCAAAGCTCGGGACTTTCCCGTTACCTCAATCGGATCCTTGCTTGATGAGCCATTCACCGGAGTGGTTTATCTTAAGGATAGTGGCATTACTACCGACTTTCGCAGTCTCAAAGGAAAGAAGATTGGATATGTTGGAGAATTTGGAAAAGTATGCATTGAATACTTAAGGAGCTATAACAATCTAACAATCTTCGATCATAGATCCAAATCGATGAGTTGACCAAGCACTATGGAATGGAGCCAACTGATTATGAAGCTGTTCGTTGTGGCATGAATGTCTCAAAGGCCATCATCGAGGGAACTATTCATGCCGGCATCGGATTGGAAAACGTACAAATGGTCGAACTTGAAGAATGGCTCGCAAATCAAGGTCGCCCTCGCTCCGATGTTCAGATGCTCCGTATCGATGAGCTTGCTGAGCTTGGGTGTTGTTGCTTCTGTTCCATTCTTTATATTGGTGCGTCCTCCGGTCCAAACAATTGGAGTATCTAGCTAATTTACGGCAGCAAATGATGCATTCATTGAACAGAATCCAGAGAAGATTCGAAGATTCATGAAGGCCGTCAAACGAGCAACTGACCACGTTCTTGGTTCTCCGTCCGAAGCCTATAAGACGTACATTGACATCAAACCTGAGATGACTTCTCCTGTCAACCGTAAGATCTTTGAACGTTCCTACGCATACTTCTCGAAAGATCTCAAGAATGTTCAACGTGATTGGGAAAAGGTTACCAAGTATGGTAAACGTCTTGGTGTTTTGAATGAAGATTTCAGTCCCAACTACACCAACGAATTCCTCGAATGGAAGCTTGAAGGCGATTCGGCTGATCCGACTGGTGACCAGAAGAGAATGGTTGTTTTGCAACAGGAAGTTGCTGACAAGGGTGGATTCAAGAGACTTGATGTTAAGCTTGCTGCATAAGAAGCTTTTTGAAGCTTGAATCTAGAAAACCCTTTGGTTCAATTACTGCTTTTGGAGATTGAAAGAAAACACATTCATTTATACTTATGTCAATGTATCATTGCAAATACAAACAGTTACGGCTATGTCGAGAATATCAGAACCTTAGCACGTGCCTCGTCAAAGATGTATGTTTTTTTTGTAACATGATAGCATGCATACAAACCGCGATCCGTTTCTCGGAGGCACTCGTAAACTTCTATATCGACTGTTTACAAAAATCTTGATGATGATATTTGAATATTGAGGCCGATTCTTGTTGGTTTTGTCATTCAACACTCTTCCCAAACAAAACACTCTTCCTCTATCTATTTCACTTTACCGCGGAAATATCCAAGCCACGTGATTGCCATTGACCAACGCAACAATGAATCATTCTACTCTATGACTTCCTAGGTATTGATATATAAACCTTTACTACGACACATGTCAGACATCAATGAACAATTATCAAGACTATAGTTCGAAATTGTAAGAAAAGTTCCCAGTCCAGTGACCTAATAACAAGTTACTTCACACATCCAATCAAACCATGAAAAATGAAGGATAAACTCGGCACCTCGGATAAACGCGGATCTCTGAAAATTCGATTCCAGAACTCAACCTACCCCACTTATCAGATCGCTTGCTTGAGAAGACTTACCCCGCTACTTTCACACGTCTATCAAAATCTCTTTATATAATTTAAGAAGACACCCTCCTTCAACAAAAACAGTTCATCATAAACTGGCCTGCTGGCCCAATGGCAAGGCGCTTGACTACGATTAAAGGATTTCATCCTTCAATTCGACATCAAGAGATTGCAGGTTCGATCCCTGCGTAGGTCAAAATGTTCTTTTGCTGTCTTTTTGCTGTTTTTTTGGACTGCTGGGTGGGTGTATATGTATGAGAGATGTAGTTTAGTTTTGATTTGGAGACGAGAGAAGGGGTAGTAATTACGGGAGGGGTTTTCTTTTTTCGTTTTGGAAGGAGAGGAAGGTGGGGGAATGGATTTTTGGGTTGAGAAATTATGATTCTTTTGCATTTTTTCTGAAGGCTACAAGTAGATGATTGTCAATGGATTGGGTTTTTATGATATAGGTAAGAGTGGATGGAGGATTTGAAGGCTTTTGGGGAATGTTTAGTTCATGTGGATGTTTTATTGACTGAAGTGTATTTGATAGTTTGAATCTTTAAAAGTAGTTAATGATTTGATAATACTTCAATGTTCTGAATGATTTGAATGTTTTAATTGGTTTTGAGGTTTTGATAATTTTCATCACGTGATTTTCATTGTTTGATTGCAATCCGGAATTATTGGGCACACTGATCTGGTGTACACAACAATTTTTAACTTTTCTTCACTCTGCATATATTAATGATGGTCGCATCTTTTATTCAATTCATGGAAGCAATAGTTTTTCGAGTAGATCTCCATATTCAATAAGAAGATTAATCTCGAATGTTATACAAGAAGAACTAAATATATATACAAAAGTTGTGTTTTTCCAGCCAATCAATAGCTGATTTCTCACCAGAATTCCTTTTCACTTGAGCTTGCTCGAGCTTTCCGTGCCTCAACTCAAGTTTATCACTCCCTCGAATCAACTCAAATCAAATCGTTTATGCTGGGCATCCGGTAGATGGGTAGTTGCAAGTGGAGGTCTTTCCGCCCCCGGAAATGCTCACATCGGTGAATGTGAAGTCGGAGCAGGAATCACTTCCGCACAGGATGTAGTAGTTGTATGCATCGTCGGTCGTGGTACCTGTTACGCTGGAGAATGTAATGCCGGAGATAGTGACACCGTTTGTTGGTTCACCCGTGGCTCCACCGTTCAAGTAATCTTGTTGGACATCGATACCGTAATCGCTGATGTTGGACATCTTGATGTTGGAGTATGTGACGTTCTCGATGGTACCGGTGGTGTCGGCGTTGGACTTGATGCGGCATCCGTTCTGACTGTTGGTAATGGTGGAATCGGAGAATGTGACGCCGGAAATGGTGTTGTTGGACTTTCCTCCAACGGATCCGATTGAGAGACCGTGGCCTCCTGAGCAGGTCATTCCAGTGACGAGAATGTTGGATCCGGATGTGACGGCAACGCAATCATCTTGGTTCTTGACAACAGAGTTTTGGAGGGTTACGGAATCGGAGCCAGAGATATCGAATCCATCACTGTTGTGGGCGGCTGGGTCATCACCAGATGCAGAGTTAGGAGCATCTCCGGCAGAGTTGTCGAGAGTAAGTCCAGAGATGGTGAGACCTTGGGCACCGGTAATGTCGAAGCAGTGAGTCGGCCAGTTTTGGATGTTGAGGTTGGAGATGACACCGTTGACGACATCCTTGACGACGAAGAAATGATCGGGCTTGCCGCTTCCTCCGTTGGAACCCTTTCCATCCCAGTATGCAGCTCCGTTTCCATCAATAACGTGTCCAGCAGCACCAGTAATGGTAATATCGGTACCCTTGACAACAATTGGGTTAAAGTCAGAGTCGGCAGTGGTACCGAATGAAGTGGTTCCAGAGAAGGTAACGGTGGATCCGTCTTGGAGTTTTTGAAGATCGATGGTGGAGCTTGCTGGAGCAGAGATGTTGTCCAGAACGATGTTTGTGCAAGAGGCAATGATGTCAGCAATATCAGCGTAAGCTGTAGCTGTGCATCCAGCTGGGGCAGCAGGGGCCGATGTAATCACTGCGGTACTTGCACCTGCAGCGGATGAGACGGCTGGGACTGAAGTGCTGGCAACAACACCAGTTGTTGCTTTATGAGCTAGAGCAGAGACTGAGGCAGTGACAGACTTGACGTAGGAGCTGCGAGCGTATGAGCTGGCGGCTGGTGCACCTGAGCTAGAAGCAACTGGGGCGGCGGCGCCGCTTGAGGCAGCTACACCTGAGACGGCAGCGACACTTGTGCTTCTCTATTGACGAATTAGCCCTATATCAAGACACGAGTATTCCCATCTGGAAGGAGTACTTACGGCAACAGTAGCCAAGGTGGTAGCTACTTGAAGACAACTGCATGCACTGGACAATTTCTTTGGCTTGTTTGCGCAAGCGGTAGCGAAAGCGGGAAGACCAGTGGTAGCTGAGTTTGCAGCTTGGGTGTAAGTAGCGCAGAAAGGACCAGCTGCGGCCGAGGAAACGGTGAAAGCATTGGCACAAGCATCATTATCTGGGTTGTCGCAGGCGAGAACAATTGAGGCCAAGCCTCCGAGGATGATCGCAGAACGCATTTTGACCGGCAAGTTAATGTTCAACGAATGTAATTGTTTTACTAGTAAAACGAAAAGGAAGGTATGGAATTAAAAAGAATGTAAATGTAAAGAGTGATGATACTTCGATGGTATGATTTATCTCGGAGAACTGAGAAGTTATATACAGAAGCTCGATGGAAGAAATTGTCAATACAAGGGTCTATGTCATCGGATAGATACTCTCGTGTGCTACCGCTGGAGCTTCCATGGAGGAAATTACAGGAGGGTTTTCGGGGAATTGAATTGATTGTAAAGGTGCTCTCAAAAAGCGTTTTTTAATATAAGTTGTGGAGAAACGGGTAAAGAATCTAATGCACTTGCATACATACACATTTGGGGACTTTTGAGGGGGGTTCATGGGTCTAATTGTTTGTTTGTATGGGGGTTTGGGTTTCTGTTTCTTCTCAAAAGAAATTGTACTGTATATTATTGGGTAATCTGACAATATACCCCTGATTTCCAACAACCGCTGATGGGAGCCACCATGTTTACAGCGTACGCGTAACTGATTGAAATGCTACTCTACTCGAAATAAATACCGGTAATGGCTGTGCTAGCCGTTCATCAGGCGTTAAACATCGCCAATCTCAAACGCTCGAGATCTACGCATACGCTGCGCCCAAGAGATCTTGATATTGAACACCCGACTTGGCTTTCATATATATGATCTCTTGTATGAAGCTTGTGCAATGCTTAAGCAAAGCTTAGAAAAGGCTTGAGAGGCTTGACAGGTCTTGGTTAGTTCGTGTTGTGACAGATATGTGATATTTTCCCCTTAATTAACGCTGCTCCTCCTGAGATCCGCCATGTGTGCCAAGTCGCTTACAAGCTTGATGTGATGATGTTGGTGATTGGAAAGCTTAATGGAGTAAGATTCGAAATGACGATCCGGGTATTTCGTTCAGTATTCGGGACCGATCAGTCGTATCGCTCGTGGCTCTCTGCGTAAATGACGGTCAATTGTCCAAGCATTGATTATGGGATATTCTAGAATTTGTTTCAGAGCTCAATCTGGTGATTTCACCAGCCAATCGCTCAATTCAGACTCAGACTTGCGTAGACAGCCCAATTTCAACGATTTCTCTTGTTTCCAATTGATGAATCGGATGGTTTAGTGCAGGGGATACGGGAGTGAACGTACATGATTAATACTACTTCTGTTCCACTAGCTTCCACCTTTAATATATTTCATACCAAAGGAGAATATTTCCCGATAACTTTCTTTGCGGACAATTGATTTTATTTTTCATTCGTACCCAAGTCACTTAACTTGCACAGACTCACAGAGTCCCTTTATCTTATCAATCCCTTCCGATGACGTAGGAAATCGTCAAATCATCTAATCTAGTACGGAGTACATACGATGTACATACGAGGTTCACTAGGTTCATGGAATCATGCCTACCTAGTTCTCCGATACATATTTTCCAGATACAATGCCTTTTCATGATTCATATCAATCTAATTCTGTTGTTGCTAAATTATATTCACGTGATAAGTAATATTTCCATTCCATGATCCTTTTCGCTACATCCTCGGAAAATTCCCTAGGTATACGTATGGCCCTCTATATAACGTCTCATTAATAGGGGCTCTCCCAGACCCTTACTCCTCACCGCGCTCGAGTTATATCTTCTCATCATCATCATCATCGTGGCTTACAGTATACAAACCTACCTAGTAATGTAGGAAAGTATCTGTTAAAGTACTGTTTGATTCATCTTCCAAGACTCACTAGTTCTCATGATACTAGACACAATATACACCAACACCCAGCCGAGTTTTTAATTTCATCGTTTCTTTCAGTCAACAATATGATCTCCTATCAAAGCAAGTTTACAGGACCAGCTATCGAACACGGTGGTTGTCGAACGCCATGCCATGATCGTTCCACGCACGTTCGTCGCTCTTCTCTAAGCTGCGAGCCATGAAGTTTATGGTAAAGAGCAATTGAAATTGATGCACTTCGCTGTTTTGTACATTTGCTAAAGTTTTGATTTGGGTTCCTTTTGCTTTCTATCTGGATCTTATTTTCATACTGTTCTTACTGCGAATAATATGATGCCGCAATTCTCACTTGGTACTAGACCTTAGGTCCTCATTATGGTTATTTGAACAATCAACCAATATCCTCTCCGAATTTTCCTTTGATACCGAATTTCATTCGCAAAGGTGGTCTAAATGCGGGCATTTTATATTCAAGTAAACCCCCTTCGATCAAGTCATTGTTAAATCTGGCAATGTGTCACACGAACCCTTTGTCAAAAACCGACATTCATTGTCCTTGATGTTCTGTTATGAATCAACTTTGCGCGCCCAGTGTGTTTGCTCTCAGAATTCGTCAGCAAAATTTCGCATCTTCCTTCAAACGTAACTATCGTATTGTCTGATTAGTATGCCACTCCGCCAGGCTCCAGTAGGACTCTTCAGTCCATTGACCGCTGCGGAGATATTGGAACTCAATACAGCTATCGATCCACCTAATCCCAATCTACCATATATACCACTCCGCGTCCAACTCATTCCGGACAATCTTGGTCAGGGAGGGAGAGTCACTGGACGAAATGAAATCCTGGCCATGACTGGTTGGGGCGGGCCTGGATACACTGGAGTACCTGGGAACCCTATTGCCCCTGGTCCATGGTGGGTGCCCACAGCATATGCAGTAAACAAATATCTTCGATTGCTTTGCGAAAGAGTGAACTCCCTCTGTCCTCGCCCGGCAAATGGTGTAAATGATATCCCCTACTGTGCATTTATCGGGGCAGAGCTTTGGATGCCACCTCCAGGGACGTATCCTGCACAAACCATCCGAGATCCGGCCGCATGGGATGTACTAACTCAGACGGTATATAACGTTCGTAAACCTTTTCAATATCTCGCTACTATCTATACCTAAGTCTCTTCTCTAATCCCAAGGCTTACCTCCTCTTTTCCTTAAGCACATTCCTTGTTCACCTGGTTGGGTTATGAGCACTTATTTCTCGTGCCGTCAAGAATTTTCCCCAGTGAACAGCCACTGACAACCTGACTATGATAGACATCAGGATTATTCAGGGCGGTCAAGGGGGAATGTTACACGGTATCTTCGGAGTTACTCCTAGGATGCTACATTCTCACGAAACCCCAAGATCTAGAACGCTGGCTGCTCAAGCATCTCATATATTTATGCAAGTGGTTCGTAATTCGTTCACAAATTTCAGTACCAGATGAAAATCTCACATTCCTTACTTCGTGTCCTTCGTTCTTTTCTGTACAAATATTGCTCACTCCCTGACCACGAGTAGGTAGATGATCGATTGGGACCAGGATACAGGCATCACACACTGATAGTGATTTCACCTAAACGGAAAACCATCGATTATTTGGATGACTTCAACGGACTTCAATCTACCGGGCCGGATCTCGTCCCCCCACTCCCAAGGCACTATATAGCTGAACAGAAGCTTATCGGTCATATCTTGAACTTTCTCTCATCCTACATAGGAGGTACTTCGATAAGTGGTAATGAATTCAACCCAAAACATTGGATGATGCGAACCAACGCATCAGCCCAGAATCCGGTCCCTGGACCTGCAGCTGTCATTAACCAACAAACGAGCGCAACAATGGTCTGCCACAACGCTCTCATGATCGCAATGGGGTATCGTCTAGACTTTTTTCGACACATTCCTGCCGGCATGACTCAAGCACAGATGATCGCCAATCGGCGGGGACAAATTGCACTCGAGCTCCATCGGGGCCAGTTGGCCGTCGCCCCAAGTCGGCAATACATCGCGCCCATGTGGCCGGAGCAGAGCGACAATTTCCGCTACACCAGCGGATCCACGCAGTACAAAAATCTCATTGCCAAGCACTGCAACTACGGCGTCGTGGAAGAGCTGTCCCGTCGCGATCGCGCGAGATGGTATCGAGGTGTGCCGCCCAAAATCGATTTCGATATTGGGCGCAGGATCACGAAGGCGAGCCTCATTCTGTACGGGCTTGCGCGAGGAATCCCCATTCATAATATGCGGTATGCTTCTTAGGGTCCGTTGCGGAATATTGTTGAAAAGTTCGATTATATGGCGAGAACGCAGGCGAATGGTGCTCCTGCTATTAATCCACCCTCTTACTAATGTATCGGTGGAACTGTTTTGTTATGTCA
The DNA here is from genome assembly GCA_014898285.1 of Botrytis aclada. Classification (NCBI taxonomy): domain Eukaryota; kingdom Fungi; phylum Ascomycota; class Leotiomycetes; order Helotiales; family Sclerotiniaceae; genus Botrytis; species Botrytis aclada. The sequence goes on from RCSV01000013.1 coordinate 802,131, forward strand.
GTATTTCTAGGTGGTTTTCATTACTTGCCGTCTTTCTTGGAAGTGGTTTGCAGATTAACCGTTTCCATGTATATACTATCAAAACATTGGTATGTATTCACAAGTCAGGAATTATGGAGTTTGCTTTGCAATATATCCTTTCGCAGTGCTTCCAAATTGGGTTCCCGTGGATGGCTATGGATTTTATATGGACTGTGGTTTACGTTGGGAATAAATCGTTCTCAAAGTTGTTCTCCTCGAGACTCTCAGTTACAATTCCCTAAAAGCTTTGTTTATTAAACATGATTATTCCGAGAACCGGGTGCATTTGTAAACGGCAAAGTTAGGTAGTTTCTTTAACCACTAATTTGTAACCATCTATCCACCACGAGTTGTCTAATGCTCAAATCTATATGTTCAAGAGGACCGTCGCGATGATCACTCCCACCTCAATCATTGTTCTAATCTGTATTTTCCGTACTTCAATTACCCCTTACTTTACTTTGGTGGTACGTATCAATTGATCTTGATAAAGATATCATAATACATATTATTCATTTGAATATTACTAATAAACGAGAAGATTCATTTCTCCTGTGATGGACTTGTAAAAAACAGTGGCACTGTTTCTTTTACGGTATGTTTTTCAAGAAATAAGATCTGTAGGAGCGTTATAGTAAGGGAGGAGTTGAATCAGTGATCATAGCCACGAAGAACGAGCAAAGAACTGCGCAGGGCTGAAGCAGGCAGACAGTGATGATTTTCCCCTCATCTGACACCAGCGCCGCTGACGGCATAATTTCTCCCACTTTAAAGGAATAAAAAAGTATCAAACAATATCATCGCAACCGTTGATGAAATTAAAAACCACAGTCGGTACCTTTGTCTTGTTTCATTTCATAACAAATATCTCGACGAATCACAATCATGTTGTCGACAATTCGAGGAAAGCAAGTGTCGACGCGGGCTCTGAATTTGATTCCAGTAATCAAACAATGCCATTTCGGGATTCTAAGAACTGTGTAGAAATGCAATGTAAAGAGTGCATCTCTAGTCTCTCATCCTGTCAGTCCACCGAATCGGTTCTACTTATCATCTTCGTCTTGATCCATTCAGAATTTCAACTCATTCAGACTCAATATATGTCTAAAGACTGAACTCCGTTCAACAAGCTGCTCTCATCCTCCTCATTTGGAAATTCAATTCAAATCACAAATTCCCCACTCTCCTCATGGGTCATCCTCATATCTTTACACACAATGCCTTAGTCCGTCTTGGAAGCTGCAAAGGTGACCATCTCAGGACTCACTGATGTCTTTGCTGCTCCAATTGCTGTCACCCAGGTAAACACAGCGATTTTGATTCTGACGCAGCTTTGATTCACGATGCAGCAGGGGACAGTATCAGTGTATCCAAGAGTCCGGACTGCAGTCCAACAATAAAGATTATTGAATTCCCAAAACCATCTAAAACATTCAAATCACTCAAAATATGAGTTTGATTGGAACATTGAAGTATTTTCAAATTTTTAACTGCTTTTAGAAATTCAAACCCTTATATTGTTGGACTGCAGTTTGGATTATTGGATACACTGGACAGTACGCAACCTGATCTTACGGTCCATATCACATAGATGTGTTTGTTGTAGAGTTGCTGAAGATTAATACAGCAGTCTGACGATAATGCTTCTTGGATAGCGAAGTCCTGATGTGATGAATGTATTCTTCTTGCTAAGCAAATTGAACTCTAGGGATAGACAAGTCTAGTGGCGTGCTTCTTCCCTTGTAGTAAATTTCCTAGAATAATGCACCTTTTAATTTAGTCCATTTTGAAGAGGGGGGAGATCGGGTTTCTGGCTTTCTCTGGCAAACTCTATATGTAGTGATATCTTGCCATATTTGCATCTTATCTTCCAATACAAAGTTTGAGTCATCATGTCATTTGTAAAGGAACATCTCGCAAATTTTCTTCAGTAATTGACCGAGGCCTAGAACTGATCCATGAATGAGACTCTGATGCAGCAAACAGAATAGTGTTATAAAGATTCGACTGATTATTTTTAGATCGGACCTCAAAATGTTTCAAAAACTTGCTTACGTAGTGTAACAATTAGGAAAAGCTTACTCTCGCTTCACAATGCGCAATGAGGTGATGACTCCAAGGAAACCTCCGGTCTTGTCTCACTGTAGATTTAGTTCCAGATTTAGGAATCCCAGATCGGCCTGGAATTCTGTGACGAGTATCAGTACATAAAGTTAAACAATTCCCAGTTTGTTCTGGCCCATAAAAAATGTTAGGATCAAAAACCAGAATCGCGCATTTAGCAATGCAAGGCGTGTTCATCCAACTGTTACAAATACTTGGCGTTGTCCCTAAGCCAGGAGCACCGAAATAGAATACATTTAACCTAAATGACTGATTCGTATTTCAAAGGACAAACAAGACTGTCGATTGTTGTAGGATATGCACTTTTTCGAATGAGTGCCACTAATAGAGTAACCGCATGCAACAAAAAAATTAAACTTGAATAAAAATTCGCGTTTCCTGGTTTATGAATTTGATTCGAATTCCCTTTTGAACTTCACTTAGGGATAGTCTGGTTTGCAACGGGAATCTCGTTGTACAAAAGAACCAGTCTCGATGTATACCTCCAACCTATACTCTGAATGTCTTGTGACACAACTCAAAATTTGTTGCCTTGACTGGCGAGTGATGTACGAAATGAATATTGTCGTAAAACGCACAAATCGGTAGCACACTGGTGCCTTTTGTGTAACGAAATAAACTCGAACAATTTCATGTGGAGAAGCAATTTTTTGACACAATAATCCTTCGTGTGAATTATAAATCGATTAATCCCAAGCTTAGAAATCCTCCTCTCTATAGGAATTTTCCATGGTATATACAAAGCAAAACCCGCAAATTCCTCTCTTGATATCCACCGTTCGTATTCCAAATTCAGAGATGGGAATGCAGTCGAAGCCGAGTTCAAAAACCGGAAGTAACGCCAGGAATGTAACGATGTGGTCAAACAATTGCATGATCCACCAGTCGGAGAACAACGAATGCGGCTGTAGCAATAATGGTAATCGTACGACGACCCAAAGGGGGTTAAATATGTGAAGTTGTGTAATAATACTGGTAGTATTCATTCGGTACCTGCCGGTGGAACATCTCCATCTTTTGTAACAATTACATAGTCAGCACTGGTCCTGTCCCCATCAACGAGTTCGTATTCACCTTCGCTAGCACCTGGGGTAGGTGGTAGAGCTCCTGGAATATGTGATGCTAGAGCTGTTATGTATGATTGTTCTGGCTTTGGGGCAGCTGGCCTGGATGCGAGACTCTCCCCGCTTATGCCAGCACCCCGCGATGCGATATTGTTTTCAAATCTTGGTTCTAAAGGGCTTATAGGATCGTTTGTGGACTGTTGTTGGGAAACTGATTTTCCTGGAGAGAAGCTTCCGGGGCTTGCTGCTGCTTGTTTGGCCTTTAGTCTTTCCTCGGTCGCTTTGAGTCTGGCTTCGAGTTCTTCGAGTTCGGATGTTTTTGTAGATATTTCATTCTTCCTGATAGATGAAAATATGATCTTAGTATTAAGTTGCTGAAAATAGTGTTGTTGGAAAGAATGCAAGAATTATGAGGCCATACTTCTCAGAAACTATAGCGTCGAGGTCCTCGCTGCTGTCAAGCTTGAACAAATCATCCAATGCGAGAGCGAATGATCGTGCCATTTGACTAGATACCCATCAGTCTCATAACACAGCTTCCAAAACCATCAAACCTACGATTGTGGCCTGCCAGTTGGCACAAATTGACTATCGAGTTCGGCGTCGGACATGATTGATTGTGAAGTTAAAGTATTTCGAGCTATCTGGATATAGGGCTGTAGCTTAAAGAGTACCCCGTAATTGAGATCTTCGGGTACGCAGCACGAGATTGAAAACTGGAGGTTGGGTATGAACGTTCTTAGGATGGTAGATGAAAAGTCGACTTGTTGTGATAAGAGTTGGATGATTTTTGGAAAAGTAGAAAAGCTTAAGATTAACAGATTCTGACTTCTTCTTGTATCTGTTAATGAATCGTAATAAGTTTGATGCGGATCTCTTGATGCGGATCCTCTGCTTTCATAGATTGGAGGTTGGCACCTTAAAGAGAAATAATAGGGGCTGCTAGACTAGTGTCATGTAAAATTAATGGAGAAGCTTTTGGTTCGTTCTTTCCGTCAGCTGGGGGTTACAAATGACGAGGAGTGGATAGATATATGATCAAAATTCAGGAACAATCTTAAGGGCTTTTGGTTCATGACCTTTTAATCAAAATATGAAAACGTCTAACGGGGTGAAGTTGTCTCGAATGAGAGTGGTAAGGGGAATGGTCAAGTGGAATGTGAGGAATGAATGCGTATAAATCCTGTCAACTCAAGCCACCCAACACTCAATCAAGTAAATATAGATCTATGAAAATAGAATAATCAGACCAGCTCACCAGGCTTTATGCTGGTAAATTGATGTATTGAAAAATTGACAATAGCTAGATAACATTCAGATATTTGGCATGAAGATCATCATTAAGCAATACCCAAATTGGCAAAGGCAAGGTTTCCCATGAGGGGCAATATTCCTAGAAGGGTTTATCGGTTCATGAAGCAGATGAAAAGCAAGTTCGTAAAGCATTGATGTGGCTATCAACAACGCATAAAGGTGTGTCTTCGGGGAAAGGATAAATGGATGAGTAGGATACTGGACATGCATAGGGAATAGATTGAAAGTATATTTGAATAAGATGACAGGATACCTCTTCAATGCCATGCACACAAGAGAACACCTTATTATTCTCGAATTATTCAAAGAGTTTAGACGACCCCTTTAATGCTAATAAGAAGCGACAATTTCGACTTGGGTATGTAAATATCCTGTTGAAAATACAAAAGCTGAGAGGTAGTCTGCTACTTCTCGAGAGATAGCAGACTTGGGTAGCTAGGTAGAAAGGTAGATAGGTAGACAGGTAGGTATCGGTACTCAGAAACTTTACAGTTTGCTCCAATTACGTTCATCGTCATAGATACCGGTAGATACTAGATCGATAGCAACTCTCACTGTCAACTCACAGCGGTAGATAACTCTACCCGTCATAATCTGAGTGTTTGGGTGAATAGCTGAACGATCTACAGCGCTGTTTTAGGTTTATGGGAAGGGTAAAATCCTTGACACTGATGACAATGCTGAACTCAGTATGCTGTACATGCGAAGCAAACATGGTGTGGGAGTGTAGCTGGACTGGCTTGACGGTGAAAAGACTCGCGAGCTGGAAAGAAAGCCGGCATCAAATCGCTATATCTATGTAATACATACTCCGTAGGTATGTAATCTTACATACATAACTTCATATGTCTACACTGTACTGTACATCGCACCTTTCGACATACATATCGGAATGCTTCACCGACGTATTCCCAACAAGAAAACCCCAAAGAACTGGGGATCTTCACATAGACCTAGGTAGCCGACCAACGGCTGGCTTTAAATTCCGAGTCCATTCCCAGTTCCATTGGATTCTGATTCTGATTTATTTTATTTTTTGTTTTGATGGGGCACGTGACCACCTTCCCAAAAATTTGGGCTAGGAAGCTACCTAGTAAAGTATTGTTGTGGTCAGAACAGAACATGCGAATGTGAAATGGTATGAATAACCTCATACTCATAAATTTGATCATAAATTAATCAATTGTTGTCCCCATCAACCACGACCCAAATTTCTATCAGTCGCGATCAATTATAACTCTTGATAAAGATTTACTCCTTCAGTAGGTTTTCGCATCGATTACATCGCTTTAAATGCATCATTAATCATTTCAAAAAGGTTGTCTTGATGCTCTGAACCTTTTATCAATTTAATCGCGAATTTGATCCACCTAACTTTCCTCTTCTTCGTCGTGGCTCCTCTTCACCCTCCCAAAAATCGTGGAAATCCCCTCGAAAGCTGGCGAGGAGGATACCGTGGCATGAATACTACTACAGCCTATACGCCTCTTGAATGTTTATTGTTATTTCAATCTTTAGTCGCATATGGCACTGATCCAAACTCATTTGCTCAAATTTCTCAACTTTTGACCAATAATTCCTTGGTTAAGGATGGGGAAACATACGATGCTGGAAGACTGAGTGCGGATCTCTTGGGGGATTTATATTTACGACTTCTGCGAGAGGAATTGAAGAATGATGCCGAGCAAGATGTGCAAGAAGAAACTGGACCGTCGCCGTCAAAAAAACGAAAACTCTCAAGTCCACATTTGCCAACTATCAAGGATGCCCAACCTTATCGAGAAAAATTGCCAATTTTAGTGGAGAGGTTATATGAGCGGTACAAAGATTATATGGTACGGGCGATCAGGGAGGATGAGGAAAATTACCGAGCTGTTCAACGAGATATTGCGGCAATTGAGAGAGGGGATTGGGATGAGAGAATACTGAGAGAAGAACGGGCGATCACGGAACAGAATGGGCACAAACAAGCAGCGGATGCTGGCATGAAGCCGAATGGTACCACTAGCAATGTTCCTATCACAGAGGAAGGTATATCGAAGGAATCCAAACCTTTGGATAGCAGACTACAGGATCCACGGCCGACAGAACCTAGGCGTCTGGAGCCCCAGCTGCCACAAATCAAGTCATTTGAGATAGCTATTCCTCAGTCATTACCTCAGAATGTAAGAGAGCAATCAAGAACAAAAGCATCTCCATCTCCCGGTCCATCTCCAAGAACCGAAGGTCGACCAGAAGGTCTGGCTATCAGTGATGTTTTAAACACTCAAAATTCCACCCCCGTTCCTCCCCCAAAAAATGTCACGGAACAACAGCCTCGAAATGGTATGCAACATGGGGTACCGCCAATGGCCCATCAAAGATCTGGCAGCCATGGTCCACACGGTCCATCTTCTTTACAAACTCAGGCTCATTCGCCACAACTTGGTCCTCCTCCTTTGCAATGGGAACCGCCATTTCATCCTGGCGGTCCCAATCCTCCACAGTTCCACAACCCTCAACCTGGATCGCCGCATCCATCTCCACACTCCCAGTTTTACCCCCCACCGTTCCCTTCATATCCTCCTCATTCGTACCCGCCCCCTAACCATCGAAATTCCCTACCAAGTCCACATTTACCTCCGCCCCATCATTCTGTACCATCATCTCCACTAAACCCACAATATCAACAAGGCGTTCTCTTACCACCCCCTCATACAATGGGTAGACCTCCAAGTACTTCTGGTACGCAACTAGATGCGTTAGCGGACGTTGCTGGACAGCAATATCGTGCAAACTCTGGGTCTCCTATGGCTCAGCAAGGGCCTTTACCTCCGGTCTCCTTGCCTCCAGGGTCTATGCCACAAATTCCGCCTCACATGCCATATACACATTCATTCCCACCTCCACCTCCACAAAGACCTCTCTCCTCGACCGGCCATCCTCCCCCACAATGGATCCCACCCTTCCAATCACCACCATACCCACTACCGTATCAACTCAATGGACCTCCAAACACCCGACCGCCATTCCCCCGACCAGAACTTGTTGCTCCGGAGAACAGGCAATATAATTCACCTTATAATGCAAATCAAAGTCCACGGCCTTCTCTACCCATCAATAATTCAGTGCAGCCAAGACCGCAATTATCGCAGCCTCATACTCCGTTGTCTCAAGCACCCCAGACATTCATGACTGGAAGCGGCACTAAATGGACACCAAGACCATCCGGCGCTACTCCACGATTACCTAGGGAGCCTTCTCGTCCACAAGCCGAAGCTCTTAGTCCTATATTAAAACCTAAAGTATTACCCCGACCAGTAGAAAAGTCTCCACAAAAGAGACATCGGCCAAAGCAGGATCCTGCAAAACCGGGCAACACCAATACACCGAACCCGTTACGCAATCGAGCTGGCAGTATAGCCTCAACTCCCACTATTGGCCCATTTAGAAGGAGTCAGTCGGTACAATCACATGCTGACGAACTTTCTCTGGATAACGAAAATTCTGGTCTTCACTTCAAACAAGAAGTCGCGACACCCCGTGGCGTTGGTGATGTAGCCGATATAGCGACTGATGAAGGTACAAGTGGACAATCCAAGATACCACAATCACCTCGTCAAGCAATGAAACGAAAACGTCTTGATAGTCCCGAACTTAGGGAACCTCGTGGTCCACCCCTGTTCGTTTTATGGACTCGTGCATTTCCAAAGATTAGTGTATCTGCCTTGGAATCTATTAGCGGTCATCGTAACGCGAGCACATTTGCAAATCCCGTCAAGGAGAGAGATGCTCCTGGTTATAAAGATCTCATCCTTCGTCCACAAGATCTCAAATCTATTCGAACGGCTATCACAGCTGGACATAAAGCTGCTGCGGCTGCAGCTGCTGCTCTGGCTACACCAGATGATCAAGGCCAATCAAGTGCATGGCTGCCTATCGCTGAAGATCTCATTCCTCCGAAAGGCATAATAAATTATGCTCAATTTGAAAAAGAATTGATGCGCATGTTTGCCAATGCTATTATGTTTAATCCAGATCCTGATCGTGGATTTGGTAAAGCATTTGAGAATAAAAGGAAAGAGTCCGAGAGGGGAGCAGTGTATGAAATTGATGAAAATTCATTGGTGAAGGATACAAGAGCTATGTTCATGGATGTCGAAAAAGATATTGGAGCACTGAGAAGTGCAGAGAGAAGAAGCGAAGAGGCTGCAGAAAGAGAAGCTCTTGGTGGACCTTGGGGTATTAGACATATAAATACTCACACTGCACCCGATGATGATGATGACGATGATGAAGTTGACGAGCTAGCAGGGGATGGAGATGGCGTTGTAGGGAACGGAAGTGGCACGACAAAAAGAAGAAGAAAGGCTTAAGGTAGTGACTTCGCTTTAAAGTGTCAGTCGTCCCTCAAGGGAGATGTAAATATCCTTGTTCTATGAGACATACGTTAATAATGAAAATGAGAGACATCCTCATCGAGTATACTGGTTTCCGAGTTTTTTGCTAGTAATACAATAATACCTAGTGAAACTAGTAGAAGTATTGTATTCTCTAGAAAATTCTTTGAGCACTTATTTATATAACAATTCGCCTCGCGAATAATTGTTCACGCCGTTCAACCTTCAAAGCCATGAACCAACGCCTATCTAATACGTGAACTAAACGACCAAGATTTTTGCAATTTAACCATGTGTACTGCGAAGCATCTGAGGAGCAATCCTGTAAATCTACACACTCGATAGTTGGGATTGCACCCTCTTCGCACCCACTCAAAACAAGAAAAAAAGAGCTTGGGAACTTAGCTTTCCTCGGGCGATTCATGAAGTACAGAAAGCATAGAGCTCATGGAACTGACGTCACTACTATAGTAAGATCTAGTAGCAATTAGCAATTTCTCACACACAAGTTCACGACCCAAATCTCAAGAAAATTCACCTATCGTCGTCTCTCCGGAACATCCTGCTATCTGGACTAGTCGCATAATTCCCATTTGCATCCTTTTCCCCATACCTTCCTTCGTATCCATGTTCGTTCTCAATATCTCTCATTTCCCTTTCCATATATTCATTGTCACCTTCCAGCTCGCTTATATCCTTTTCCAGATCGCGTAGTTCCTCGGTATCACGACATCGTAAATAGTCTGCCTCAGTCATTACTTTCATTTGTGATATCGAATCTGCTGTGAGATGTTTTCGTTCTTCAGATTCGGAATTCCGACTCCGGCTATGAGAAAGTTCCTTCTCTCTGTGGATTGTGTCGCGCGAGTCGGATCGTCCACGTTGGTTACTATAGTCACTACCTGAAGAATGGATCAGTATGCACGTTTTCAGGTGGAATGGTGGAGGAACCTGTCTGTCACTTACTAGATTCGCCGGAGATCATGGAACCAATCTCCTTCCCCTCATATTCCTCCTCAACCTTACTTGACCAGCAACCCATATTTTTGGGTATTCTATTAGTGCCTAGGTATGTAAGAGTCTTTAACTTTTGGGTATCAAAAATATACAGCGTCGTATCAGCAACGTGAAAAAGAGAATCAAGCACCGGGCTTCAACTGAAGAGTCAAACATCTTCGTGAGAGGCGGCATGAGTGATGTAGATATCACCAACATCGCTGAGAAATGGCTGACGCGGTTCAATTTGGGTCGAGACCTTAATCATGGTTGTTCATGATGTTGGATGTTGGGTTAATCGCAGTGTGGCGATGTGAACAACCGCTGGCCATTGTCACAACCTCATTTACCAAGATGTGTTCATTGTTTTCATTAGACCTATACATGATAAAGAAGAGGATATTGATGGATGAGGTCATTGAGGTTATACATCTATCTATATGTCATAACAAGCTTTCGGAATAATTTGTGAAATCATCCCAAGATTTTGGTTAGGATTTACGAACTTTGGAGCTTGAGGATAAGGATAATGATAATGATAAGGATGTTGTCGGGGTCTAGGTTTGAATTTTAGCGCTTAGGTAAGTCCTTTTACAGGTGCCTCGAGAATGGACGGGCCCCTGAAACGTGCTAAAACTTGCCGATTAAAAGCCTACAACGCAAAACATTCATTTTTTACCGTTTGACTAACATCCTGTTCCAGCTTTCCAGAGTTTTCCCGTTCAACAATGAATGAGGTCAAGGAGGAACGCTTAAGAGTAAAATGATGAGCAAGGACACTGAATTTCCTTTAAGGAATCTAGATTTGCCGCTTCAAGTTTGTCAGCCACATCGAGGCATCCTTGGATGTAGAACCCGCGCGGCGACCAAGCGCGATGAAGAAATTGGACTGGACGCGCATGTTATTGTCTGCAGAACTATTGCTGTAGGGCTCTAGATCTGGGAAGATCTAGAACCTAAATCATTCTCAAGATCTGCACAGCTCGTCAAACATATGACAGCACGGATTATACTTTTTGAAGGTGTTGAGCAAAAGCGTTTTTATCTTCATCCGTGGTAGTTGCGCACATTTGCGCGAGTTTGTCACATATACTAGAGATGATAGTGGAGTTTAATCTCTTGGCAAGCTCTCCGTCCTCTTCTCAAATTTCTTCTCATTGGTAGTTGCAGCCCATGATGAATATTGTGAGGATTGTTTCCGATGAAAAGTTTCATCTGGACTGATAATGTGCAATTGGTGATTTGAGTCAGTTTGGTAGTGGTGAGCTCAAACTTGCTCATTGTAATTGGCTGATGTCTTGGCAATGGGTTGATAACTGAAGGTTTCCTATCCTTCGAGCTCAATCAGTTACTTTTGATATTCGACTTCATTGCTGGCAATCTTTCTTCTTCTCTGTAATACCGGTATCTAATAGACGTCATGGAGGCCATTGAAGCTCGCCATATCCAAATGGCGGATAATACGTCGACCATGGAACCACATTGGGGATATGTTGCTCGTGTATTGCCATGTACGAATGACGCTGGTTCATGTGAATATCTGGATGTTGTTTATGTAAGTCATTATGCCAGTTATCCTGCTTTCAGACCTCTATTATGTACCGCTACCGACAGACTACATTTCGTCCCTTTCGATAACACGGCCCATATCCATCACTTTAACACTGACATTCTCTAGCATACACACGATATATCTATGCTCTACACTTTTATCTTATGGGCAGTGATAGGGGGCATTCTAATTATACTCACTACTCTGCATTTCATAAAACCTTCAGGGCAAGCTTCTACCAAAGCTGGTGACTCAGAGATACAAAGTAGCGCGGGTCGTTCGTCCTGGTACTATCGTGCATGGCGGGGAACAACGGCAGCTTTCCGACGATATCTTCTTCCAGAAAGCTTTATCAAATTTTTTGGACATGTAACCAGGTTGCAGGTTTTGATCTTAGCAATCATGCTAGGTTACCTACTCATCTTTACGTAAGTATCGCGCCCCCTTAAGGAGAAGATTTGTACAGTAGTAATAATGTTTGACAGATTTGTTGGAGAGACCTACAAAACATGGATAACTCCAGTCAAAAAGTCGACTCTGTTCAATACCCGATCTGGCCTCGGTGGTTTCTCTGACCGTTTAGGAGCGTTCGCGTATGCATTAACACCATTCACGGTGCTCCTTAGTACTCGGGAGTCAGTTTTAAGTCTCGCAACCGGAATTCCTTATCAATCGTTCAACTTTTTGCATCGCTGGATTGGACGTGTGATTTTCATTCAATCAGCTGTACATACCTTTGGCTGGACACTCATCGAAGCACGTTTATACCAACCACAACCGACTACATGGCAAACTTTCATTAAAGAGCCGTACATCATCTGGGGTTGCTTTGCATTATCATTTGTTTGCTTTCTATATGTTTTCAGCATCCGAAGAGTTATCCAATGGACGGGATACGAATTTTTCAGGAAGACTCATTATGTGGTGGCTTGTTTATATATTGGTGCATGTTGGGGCCATTGGCAACAATTGAAATGTTGGATGATTGCCTCTCTCGGGTTATTCTTTATTGATCGAGGGGTGAGGATCTTGAGGACTTTGCTAATCCATGTTGGATATTTTGATGCCAGTGGTAACGCGGGTAAGCACTTAACTTGATCCTTGATAATCAGTTTCATTCATTGATAAATTTAGGCCTCGGATTCCACCCTGCTCAATCGACCCTTCAGTACTTTGATGACAAAGACGGGGGCGTTATTCGCTTGGAATTCGACCACAAACACGCCCCGTGGGCTCTTGGACAACACTTCTTCCTTTGCTTTCCAGCTCTCAGTATCTGGCAATCTCATCCCATAACTGTGGCATCAGTACCCTCAGATCATCACACATACATCATTCGCTGCCGCTCAGGCGAAACTGGAAACCTCAAAAAAATAGCCTTAGATGGTCAACTTACTACTCCTGTAATCCTCAGCGGTCCATATGGAGAACAATTATTAAAACCAACAGAAGAACCAACCAACATCCTAGCCATAGCCGGTGGAACTGGTATTTCATTAACGTTACCTCTCGTTTTGGCGGCTACTGCCAGCGATGCAAAAATACACGAAGGACGAGCCATTGATTTTGTTTGGATTGTACGACGGAGTTCGTGTCTAGACTGGATTCGAGAGGAATTGGAGGAGGTTAAAGGGAGAGCAAAAGATACAGGAATGAATCTTAATATTCATATCTATATTACACAGGAAGAAGATCCAGATTCGGAAGGAAAAGCTGCGGAGGTTGTTATGAACGATGAAAAGACAGCCATGGAGACGGATGATAAAGCCATGGTAAACTCGATATCAAGTTTGAGCTCAGAAAGAGGCCCCGGAGGCCTCAAGGTTTCATATTTAGGTGGCTGTAAATGCTGTCATCCTGATTTGAAAGGGGTGGTCAATAGCTTCATGCAAGAGAGAGCGGGGAATGCATATAGAACGAGGGTCATTGCGAGTGGACCCAAAGGCATGGGAAAGGATTTGAGGAGTGCGGTTGCTAAATGCAATGATGGAGGTGCGGTTTTGAGGGGAGAAAAGGAGGGTGATGTGGAGTTGGTTTGGGATGCGAGAGATTAATACCCCCACGTCGCAAGGAAGTCTTGGGACAAAAAGCAAATTAATGATACCTGGAAGATGAAAATATAGATATGAGATTATGCATTATGACTTTATGTACAGCTTGTATTTTCAATATTACAGAAAATAATAGTAAAGCAATTAGATGACTTCAAAACCGCGTCTATTTCTTGGACCAATGTTCTTCGCCGTGTGTAAAGTGGCGATCGCGCTAATCTAAGGATCACATCAACATCTGGAAATTTCTGATATACAAAAGCGCACTCTCCATTGGCTGCTGGCATAAACCACTTCAGCCTTCTCCCAACAAGAAGGTTACGTTCCGCCCACCGATGACTTTCGCGGAACCGAGAACGACAAACTCTACATCCTGTGACTCAATTTCACTTCTCAGGGATATAGGCGCTTATAAAACATACAGCCAAACCACGCCGCCTATTATCAACCCATTCTGGAACCTTCAGGCTCACCACAAGGTCTGCAGGATTAATGCCGGTCTACCGCAATAAAGTATCCAGACCCTTTACAAAAGTATCCGAGCGAGAGTCTAGATTCTGCATCGATCCCCTGCTGTCTTATTACAGAAAATGACTGCGAGATGGAAAGGTGTGGGGAACCAACATGTTCACCAGGACTTGGGATGACCGCTTCTTCTCTGATTCGGGATTGGTGTATGGAGATAGGATCTGCGATAGGCTTCACTCGTATTGATTCGGTAGTTTGAGGAGGATGGGGGTCTGGATGAGGGCTTGGGTTACCGGATGAATGGGTTTTACGAGGTGGTGGATAGGTGTGGGTGGTGGGGAGTTAGGATGGGAAAGAGTAGGAGGGTATATAGGAGATTGTTCTTAAGAGGTGGGAGCAGCTGTGAAAGTATCTGCTTTGGGAAGTCATCTTTGAGTTTGCTACTTTCAAGTACTCAATTTGTTATCAATCTCATTACTAACGAATCATCACACATTCGCTTTCGTTAGACATCCTTTCTTGGAACAGTTCCCGAGCAGATATCATCCTTAAATATAACTACATCCCCAATCACACAATGGCCGTAACTTGGAAAGCACCTAAACTGACCCTCTTGACTCGATTCAGAAGTACAAGGTAACTGCTCTGTTTTTCACCTCACACTCACATCAAATTCCTAACACTAAATCAGCTCCTCTTCTTCCACATTCTCCTTCTCCTCTTCTGAAGACAATGAAAGCACCCTCGATAATGAAGCTCAAGCTCTAAGAAAAGAACGTACAGGACATAGGAAGCTTCACTTATTTTCTTCTGATATTGTAAAGATTCTAACATAAGCGGAATAGGTTGCAAGAAGAAGAGTAACCTTGAGAAACTGGAGCGAGTGATTATTTTCTGTAGTTTGTTTTGTTAGGGTTGTTTTTCTTTTGGCTGGAATTGAGAGCCTTCTTTCTTGCTTAGGTTTGGGATTCGGGCGTTGAAGAGCTTGGGTTTGGAGTTAAGGTTGGATGCGCATGATACTTGGTCCAATGGGTAGGCTAGGGGTGGCTGAATCAGGTTGAGGAATGAGGAATTGCATCAAACGGGCGCGATATGATGGCGGCACTTTTGGCAATATATTTGAGTACGGACTAGATGAAAGATAGATTGTTCCTAGAACTGAAAAGTAGTTCTGTTCCTCTCACGCTGAAGAAGTTCTCAATTCATTTACATCCTCAAACCAAACTTTCCTTGTCCCCCATGCATATTGAAGTCAAAAAGCACTACTTCACCTGCTCACATTCACTGCGGTGAATTTTTTATTCCCCTCGTGGTCTGGAAAAAAAGAATTTTTTTTTTCAACACATTAGTGAATAATTCCTATCAATACGATAACTAGTAACGCTCATTTCGGCAAAGGTTGTTATGATTTTTGCGCTTGTAGCAAACATTTATTTGTTCATTTATTGCACGAAGGATACTTTTGCAGAAAGTGTCGCATAAGTCACTACCTGCAAGACCAATGGAGCCAAAAGATCTTTACAGAGGTCCGAATCCATCGATCCAGACCATGAAGTGGGGAAAAATGGTCGATCAACAAGTCGGTGGAGGAACCTCAAGCCAAGGCTATCCTCTTCCCGTTGATCCTTCTAGCAAATGTGCATTTGATCACTTCGCAAAGTCGCAAGCTTCTATTGATGTTAGTCTCCCTGGAACTGCTGGCTGGGTATCAGTTGAGGAACTAGGCTCCAAACTTTTGGAAGACTCAGACATCGGAATGAAGATGGGAGTTGCAGGCCAGGGAAATGTTAAACAAATTTGTGGGGTTGTTGGAAGTGTTAAGCCACGAGTTCGATTGCCGGTCATGACACATGGAGAGATCAATCCTGTTGTCATTACACAACTTCAGGATGAGCTTGAAGATGCCAAGCAAGCATACGAGAAGCTACGAGCAACATCTGTGCCATCAAAGGATGAAATCATTCTACCAAAGAGAATCAGTTTGAAGCAATTGATGGAGATGTTTCCAGCAGTGAGAGAACAGATCGTTGCTAAGATGGGCCAGAAGTTGGGTGATGCTCACGAAGAATATGAAATAAAACTCAAGAAGTTGCAAGATGAACATAACGAAGAGGTTTGGAGAATGGGGGCAATTGCAAACGAGACGAAGTCAAAGTTAAACAAAGCTGAAGAAAAGTTGAGGGGCTTGGCAACATCTGGTCAGAGATATCCAAATGAGTTGTTCCGTAATGTCTTGCCTGGCATTCAAAACTCTCACGGCCCTCCAAGAAACACTGCCAATGGCAGACAAGACCTTCACCCACCCGGACAGAGTGTCAAAAATCAAGCTCCACAAGCGCGTGCTTTTGGTTCTCCTACCCCTCTTACAAATCGTTTCCGAAAGAACAAACGGGCAAAGGGAAATGGCAAAAAGCGGGGATACGACAAATCTACTCAACCTGAACTCGGCAGAGATGTCAAGAGAGTGAAGAGGGAGCAGTTTTAGCAATGAGAGAGAACGCTGCATCGAACGATGGAGAGAAGACTTGTGACGATTTGAAGGAATACCTATATCAGTGAGGTAAATATAGTGCAAAAGTATCATCCTCAGTTGATATAAAACGGAAGTTTGGAGAGTTGTATCACCAACATGATAGTTCCTGTCGGCTTCAAACGAGAGGTTGATATTTCGGGGAGTAGGAGAGTTCAATGAATGCTAGGGCTCCATAAACGAGAAACATTCTAGATTGCCAATGTACATAAAAGTGGAGGATTGTTTGATCCAGATCGGGGTAGACTGGCAACTTCGTTGGAGCTTCATCTGCCTTTGCGTTTGAACAGCTCCTTCAAGGTCTCAATCAACACAACTCAATCAAGTCCCAGGACTTCCTCAATTAACTTGCAGAGTGTGCGTGATCTTATGGCCGAGTGAAATAACATATCTGAGAATATTAGTCGCGTAGTATGCTTACCGCATGACTGTCCACTGTCTGGATCTAGAAATGTTGACGGTAGGGAAAGCAGGATCTTGGAATGCCATCTCATGTGTAGATTGCCGATTGGGACTTTCTCACTTATCAGTTGTTCTCATGCTTACCATAAGAGTCGTTGAGAATAGAAAATGTCATTAGCATTATGATGTAGGCTTGATGATAGGTAGTAGCTTTATTAGAATGCATGCAGTCGTAGACTCGTAGTGGAGAATTAGTATGTTGCTGCTGCTTTAACATTATGGATGGAACTCCTTTAAAGCAGCCAGATGGGATAACACACAACGCCACGAAAATACGAAACGAATGCCTATACACTCTTCCTACAATCACTTTACAACGAAACAAGAAGATTGTTCAAGTGCACTATTAATCCTTAAATACAACAAGACCTGGAAGATTCAAAATGATCTCAAGTCTTAAGCGTAAGGATCATGGCCTCTCTTTTGAAACCTCACCGGAGAGTGCAGGCGCTTTTCCAGCATCTCCTTCGCTCTTTCCATATTAACAGCGTAGTAAGACATGATTCTATTAGACGTTTAGTCTTTGGCCTCTTTCCTATTATAGCCATGGAAGTAGGTCAAGTGGCTTTCGCTATTGTGAAAGTTCATTTCTCATCTCTTCATATCACATTGTTGAATCCACACAAACACCTTGGAAATGTATCTCGCATTACCTACAACTATTATTTTTCCTCTTCTTCTAATATAAGATAACCACTTCCTGTTGATTACTATCATTCATACCTATTCCACCGTTGGATATTACAGATTGCCCGCACATTGCTCACATCAAGCCTGCCTCACCTACCTTCATCCTAACTCTGTGGCCTACTTTGCCAAATTTCGCAACCAAATCCTTATGAACTATCTCACTGAGTGCCTTCTATACGCTGGGTTTATCTTAGGATTCGAACCAGACTCGATCCTCACTCTTGAACAGAACGTGGAACCAAAATTAACCGCTGGTCTATATTCCGAACCAAATTTCCCCTTGACGGCCACCTACAAGTCTTTACCTGCTAGCCCACCTCTTTCACATATCCAGCCCTGGACTTGGTTCTGATTGAAAGACAAAACACATTAACACTTCCCGGGATAGCTCACAGTCTCGGACGAGATCTCAAGTTCTGTGATGAGAGCGTTTTGATCGATACAAAGCAAGTCATAATTCAAATGACGGCAATATCGCCATACCTCGATATTCGACCAGTTATAAACTTTGCGCAGAACAAGTGCTTTCGTAGCACTGATTCTTACTTAACAGCGTACCCTGCACTATATCATTTATGGTCAATACTAGCAACTCGACCAACGCCACGGCACCCATTAATAGTACCCTTCAGGCCTGGCATGAATTGCAAGGGCATGTTATCGACAAGAAATATGACGCTGGCTATGTCTTATTATCATACTTGGTCAGCCTGGTGGGCGCCTGGACTGCATTTGAGCTGCTCAATCTGAGGACAACAAGAAAGGGCCGCTATAATTGGTATGAAATCTATCAATCTCTTAGGAAGCTATTGTATTAATTTGATATTAGGACGGTTCTAATGTTTGCTTCGATAACAATGGGAGGTGTTGCTGTTTGGTGTATGCATTTCATTGGTGATGAGGGGATTATTCTCGGTGGAGGTGATCCTACCTTACAAATTTCATACAATGAGCCTTCCATCTCTGAATCGTTCTTCCTACCTGTCATAGTATTCTTCATCGCATTCTGGACTGTTGGCTCCAACGAAACGATAGATCTGCCCCGTGTTGGTCTAGGTGGGACTTTAGCTGGTCTTGGAATATGCGGTATGCATTACCTTGGACAAGCTAGCATTGCCAACTATACGTGCTTTTATAACATTGTATGGGTTGTTGTTTCCGCATTCATAGGCATAGCAGGCAGCGTAGGATCTATTTACCTATTTTTCCTCTGGCGTTCATCATGGGCATCATGCTGGTCGAAGAAGGGTATTTGCGCTTGTTTACTTGCATTTGCCATATCCGGGTTGCATTGGTTATCATCTGTTGGCACACACTACCGTCTTCACAGTCTTCCGACGCCTCCGGTTTCTAATCCGACCGAGCATTTTGCTATAATTGTCGCTACAGTTTTGGTACGTCAGAATTCGCAGAGTTTGTGGTCCATACTGATTGATTTAGACCATAGTTGCTGCCCTTGTCAATATAACATTAAAATTAATGCTCTTTACCCGAAGACAAGAAAGCATCAACAGTTCTCAGAAGCTCACTTTGTTCGCAGTCATATTCGATAAACATGGAAATGTGTTGATTGGTCCACAAGGCAGTTTGCCAAATCGAAAAATAACCAGTTCCTTCATCGAGGGCGTAAGAAAACCATGCTTTACTTTCATGATACTAAATGCTAATTAATTTTAGTCATTAAGCGAGGTTTTCAACACCTCGCATCCAATATTTCTCTGGATATTTAGAGCAGCCAAGAATTGGCATTGTGTTAAAGATATTATTCCGGCAATGCGCCTCAATATTAGTGCTCACATTGAAAAGCATAAACTTAGAGGTAGAGAAGAAGTTAGTCTGGTGGACGACGACGGCGACTTAATCAAGGATTATTCTATCATATTGCGAGAGCTTTTCTGCATTGCAGCCGCTGATCTTGCGCATGATCTTCGTATACCCATGGAAAAACTAGGGCCTTTGTATGATGATGTCATTGGTACCGGGCAGAAGATTTCATTGTCAGCAATCATCAAATCTCGTGTTGCTATAATAAGTGACCTGATAGAAAAAACGATTGGGGATATCCAGCACAAGATTAAAGGTGGTCGTCGCGCTATTAGAAGGCCGAGGAAAGACGTCGAAAAAGATGCAGGAGCAGGAACTGGGCAACTACTTTTTCTTGTCAAGAAAGTCCAGCGACGTGAAGCAGAGGCTTTGCAAGCAGTGGGGTATCGGTTTGGAAAGACTGAACAAGTTTTACCATTACTATCAAAGACCATGAAAATTGAGGTTGAAGATCTTACCAAACATCTCTCGGAATTATGGAATTTTGCAAATCAGGATGATATTTTAGATCCAGGTTGTCATCTTGCATGCTTTGCAATTCGAGCTTCTGTCCGAGGAGGATTTGATATTGTTGTCAGGAAAGATGCTAAGAGTCAGCTCCCGACTATGACTTTACCTTTCGAATCACTGGAGCAATGGCAGATGGACTTTTTGAACGCAATGAATACCCTCAATGTTGCGGAATGTCAAAGGTTCTTGTCCAAAGCAGTCAAAGCAAAAGAGCTACCTACAAGGGAAAAAACGTTTTCCAATCAACTGCTTACCACGCTTCAATCGTTGAAATACGAAATTGGAGATCCTATTTTCAGTGAAGCATGCCTTATATCCAAACCAATTGAGGCTCCATGCCGTGGAGCTTCCGCAAACCACAGGCCTGGAGTAGGAATCCTCATTGCTTTTCGGCTCATGGTACCTATTAATACTCGTCGTGCGCCGGGTAAGAAATGCGCTTTCGCGCCACTCACACTTTTCAAATTGCAACAACGTGTCTACAAAAATTCTCTAGATCATTCTTTTTTCGTGCGTGCAATATATCGGGAGTTCTCACCGATATTTGCAGCAACATGTCGTGATAGGTCACAAGACAAGAGACTTCTATCACAATGGAGACCTGCCAGATCTGGTGAAGAATTCAAAGTCGAGGTAGTAGAGGAACATGATCCGTTCGGAAACCTTATCACTAGAATCAGGCCCAGCAGGGAATTGCAATCACGGCCTACTATGGAACGATTGAAAACACTCTGGGATGCAAGTCTCGGCCGCTCTAAAGACGAGAATGATTCTAGTGATAGACCAAAACCAATACGAGCCGCTTCGTATCAATCTATGGGAATATTGGTCAGTACAGAAGTTGAGAGAGATGTGAAGCTTAGCTCGGATAAGAGGGACAACGTAAAGGGAAGGGGCTTTGAAGCCAAGCAGGGAAATAGGGGGGTTACGGCGGTGGTTACTGAAGATGTCGAGCCGCTGACGTTTGTGGACAAATTATTTCAAATTTGTGTTAAGAATACGGGGATGCCTCATTGATTACTCGAAGAGAATGAGAAAGGGGAACGTGGGATATATGGATGTATGGAAGCACGTATATCTTTTGTATTGTGGTACTACTACTAGATCAGACTAGATTGCGCTTTTAGGCCTGAGGTTGGATCGAAATTAGTATTTTACCTTGGTAGTCTTTATGAATAATAGAAACCTAAGTTTTTGAACCTTCAAGTGTCTGCAGATTGAGAGCATCAGTCTAATTTGCTCTTACAAATTTGAATTGATGCATTTGTGTTTTCTGCAATGTGCCTAGATATAATAGCCATATCCTCTCATGGTTGTATACTACCAGCAGAATCACTATCAGGGAAAAGAAAATAACTTCGTACCCATAGCGGATAAACTCCTTTTGATCAGCATGGCGAAAAATAGGTATAATTCTCTAGTATAGGAGGAACACGATTAGATATCGCCGAGTAATGAGAATGGACTTCTTAAAAACAAGTGGTATGAATTTACAGAAGAGGGATGATGGATATTCATTTTAGACAGATTAGAGTTAGTCAGGAGAGGAGGTGAAGGGTAATGTGATTTGAATTGAATTGGATACTCAGGTGGTGTTTGGGAATTAGGAAGGAATTAGAGAGATGGGTTGGGTTGGTTGATGTATGATGTATGATGTATGATGTATTTATGTTGGGGAAGTGGGGAAGTGAGGAAGTGGAGGGTATGAAGATTGGGAGATTGGGAGGTTAAGGGATTAGGAGATATTAATGTGTAAAGAGAGAGGTGATTGAGTATTAGGAAGGGAGTGGGAGTGGGGGACTGGGTGCTGGGCGCTGGGCGCTGGTTCTAATGGTTAGGTGGATATATTTTGTGCGGTGGTGTGTAATGAGTGGGTTGGGTGGGTTGGATGGGTTGGGAAGAAGAATATCTCGTTTGAGAGATGGTTGGATACTTCTTAGTATCTACCAGATTGACAAGGAGTAATGTGTATAGAATCACTGATGTTAAACAGCGCGAGCATCATTATGAAATTGATTAAATGTTACAAAGTTCCTAGTTTTAGTTGACTTGGGAGAACTTCGTCATCGACAAGTCAATATGTGCAGCAGTACATAAAAAACATTATTCATGGAAATATACAGAACTGCGCCTGGAGACACTTTATTGAATCGAGTTAAGCATAGTGATAACTATATAAATCAAGCGAAAATTTCCAACTCCGAATACAAGATTTAATAAGCCTAGTACCGGTAACCATAAGGATTGTGACGAAGCGGTGCAGGGGCAGCAGCTTTTGGAGCAACAGCCTTAGAAACAAATGGGGTTTTTTTGGGTTTTCCTCTCTTCGCTTTGTGTTTGCTTGATATATGGGCCGCACATGACCCTTTTTTCATATAACCACCCTCCTTTTCATTACAATACGGGCAGAACCATGTAGTAGGGGGTTTTGATGATGCTTTTGATGCTTTTGATGCTGGTGCCGCCGCTTTAGAACGAGATTTTGGAGGGGGCGGGCGAGAGCGAGCGTTTGCTGGTAGAGCAGGTACTTCCGGTATAGAGTCATCGGAATCTTCATCGTCATCTTCTCCAGGACCCCACGGTGGATGGTATTTATTAAGATATTCCAACTGAGCCTTTTGAAAACCAGATAAGGAACCTCGAGGTTTACGAGTGCTAGGCGATTCGTATTTATCATTCATGCCTCTCGCTGCGCCACCAAGAGGAGGATTGAATAAACTTGTATGTTCACCTTCCTCGCTGTGCAGTTCGTCGTGTTCACGTATCATCCTCGATACCTCTTTCAACTCATGGGCTGTTTCTTTCTCGCTTCCTGAATGCGCCACAAGGAATATTCCCTCTTCTTTTAATTTTTCATAATATTGCCAGCCCACATGAGGAATTTCACCCTTGTGCACAAGAGCGCCATTCCACCAAGCATAATTTCCCCACGGGAATGGTCGTAATGCATACTGAAGATTTCGAACAAGATATTTACGACCCTCGAACGTAATTTCGTAGTCAGGATTGACGGCAATTAGCGGTTCAAGTCGTGGATTATGTCTTTTATCTTTGGCTGAAGCCCATATTTCATCAATGCCTCGCATATCCTGCTTATTTTGTTGTTGTCTTTGATCTGCTTCCGTCGCTAATCTCTCAACATAGGCGCGCTGCGTTCTCGCTTCCTCTTCCTCTTTGGCATTTTGCCTCTCTTGTCTTTTCCTCTCTTCCTCTGCTTCCTCTTTGGCTTTGGCCTTTTTTCTCTCTTTATTTTCCTCCTCTTCTCTTTCCTTCTCTTTTCTCTCCTTCTCTTTTCTCTCCTTCTCTTTTCTCTCCTTCTCTTTTCTCTCCTTCTCCTTTTCCTTTCCCTCCTGTTTTTCCTCATCTTCCTCCTTCACTTTCACTTCTTCTTTCACTTCTTCTTTCCCTTCTCCTTTTCCTTCTCCTTTTCCTTCTCCTTTTCCTTCTCCTTTTCCTTCTCTTTTCCCTTCTCTTTTCCCTGTTTCTCCTTCGTTAACTTCCGCAATAACAATGCTTGAGCTGACCATGAAAATGCTTGGGGTATCTTCCCGTACGTACTATGAATTAACTCATAAAAGGCTTTGGCCTCTAGCGGAAGATTCGCTTTCTCATAGAGGCTACCCTTCCACCAAGCCCGATCCTTCCAAAAGGTGGAATTATCGTCAATTTTCTCTGCAGTGGTGGTCATACCATTGTATTCAACTTGGAAAGAAGGATTACCACGTATTCGCGGGTCCTCTTCTATATCTATGTTTGGATCCAAATCAGATTTGGAAGACTGAGCTTTTACTGGAGATTTTGAAGCTCCGGAAGGTTTGTCCGTATCTCCCGGTGGTGGTGCGTCCTTGTCTTTGTTGCTATCAATATCCACTGGTTGAGCACCAGCTTCTTGGGCCGCAGCTGTGTCTGGAATATCGGCTCTGACAGGAGATGCAGGACGGGCTCTTTTGCGGCTTCTCTCGTCAACAGTCTCAGGAGATCGTTCACGTTTAACAACAGGTTGAGGTAGTAGTATCTGTTGCCCATCTGCAGCCATAGCGGCTGCCTTCCTTCGTGCTGTTTCCGTAGCTATTTTAGCTCTCTTATCTGCACGTTCTTTAACTATTCTACGGTCTTCAGCTTCTTCTTCTTCCATTTGAAGAAGAACTGCCTGTGCATCATCAGCCTCAATATCAGCCAGTGCCTGCTTTCTGGCCGCTTCTACGGCCTCTGCTTTTCTCTGTATCTCGACTTGTCTCTCATATTCTAATCGTTGCTTCTCTCTCGCTTGTTGACTCTTCGCGCTGTCGGGAAATAGGAAGAAGCGATTAAGCCATTTCTCCGCTCTGGCTCGCAAGGTCTCATGATCAACTGCGGGCGGCTTGTGTACGTTGAGGCCCATATTTGAGGAGGGATTGTAGTCATTAGGTTCTAGTTCTTCCTTTGGTTCAAAAATTATGGCGGGATCACCCGGATTGTGTTGCACTTCTCCTGGCATACGTTGTCTGCCAACGAGGTTCAATGCCTTGGTACTCAGTTCTTGTAGTTCTACTGGATTAGGTCGATAGATGGGCTCAAATGCGAGACATTGTATAATTGTCCGAATGAGCGTTTTCGAATACTCCTGTTGTGTTGCGATAGGCTCTGTTATTAGGTCTGCACCAAAACAAAGGGTCAGTTCTTGATCAGTTGGCGAATCTGAGATGGCGAAGTTCCAAGCACTGTCTCCAAGTGGTCTTCCTCGTATCATGTAATATAACAGCGCACCTATTCCAAAGGTATTACAACCTGGACCAATGCTAAGGCCCTCGTCGGAATATTTTTGCTCCTGATAAAAACGTAAGCGCAGGGTCTCGTCATCAGGTGATAATTACAAACCGGAGTTGCCCACTTTGGATCAGCACGTCCTCGGATACGAAACGTCCACGTTTTATTAGACCGTTTGTTTATGCTGGGAGCTACTGCTGCCTTTTCAAATTTCCCAAGCTTTAATCACATTAGCGCCATTCCTTCACATGAATGCTTTCACGTACTGAAAATTTTGTGCCGTTACTGTGCTCCTTTTGGTTATTGTCCATTGTACAAAATACTAGATGACTTAATGCCTGTAACTGCCTCAAAAGAGCATGAAATGCTTACTAGTTTCTGGTCTTATATCAAGATGAATAACTGGTTTATAGAATTTATGGAAATGGTGATATTTTTTTGTCGGATGACCGTGCTCTAATGTCATACAGATCTTTGCCATACAACCCATGATGCTCCATAGATCATTCTCTGAAAGATGTTGTTCGCTAGGAAGACTCATTAGAGAGTGGAAGGACTACCCAGTCGAAAAGACTTACCCAAAATTGTTCTCTAGCCACTGATTGAGATTTCCTTGTTCATAGTATTTTGTGTATGTCCTTGCTACTGTTTCCGGGGCAAACTCGTGGACATACGCAGGATCGAAGGTATCATCCGCGCCAGTACCCGCGTCTTCTTGATATCTAGTCGGTAGAACTAAATGACCGGTATCTAAACGATGATCTTTGTCTAAGTGATCGAAAATGGTCGCACTATTTAGTAGCCTTGCTTTTGCTTCAGGACTGGATGCTTGTTTTACAACCACTTTCTTATAATGCACACTATTACCAGACGCGTCGATAACCCCCTTCTTAAAGACCGCAATACCCTTTCCTAATAGCTTGTCTGGCATCCATTGAGTATTTGGAGGAGCATTGGCGTCTTTCTCATTGACACACCATCCATAAATACGATTCATCCATTCCTCTCCTCGTTTCTGATCCTTTTCAAATTCGGAAAATTTCTCCCACTCTTCAGTGGTTGGAGGTTTCCTTACACCCCTAAAGCCCCCCGGATTGAATCTCTTAGGTGCACCGGCAGCCATATCTTTGCGCAAATGTAGAAGAGTAGTTAAACTGCGAGCTTCCCTCTAAGATCTTCTTGGAGAGCGATCGATAATGAAATTGATATTGCCCATGCATTATGGCGAAGCCATGGAAATTTAGCGAACAAAGGCCTTGGAGGTGAAGGAAGAGAGTTGCAAGTGAAAGAAAAATCCTTTTTTCTTTATATTGTGATCCGAACCCGCATCAGGAAATTTCAATAAGGAGACTTGAGTTTGCCACACAATAAATTACACCGGAATTGGATGAACCCCAACCAGTGTCCATTCTCCTCGATATATATTCGTCTGATAAACTTCCATCGCCTCATATGATTGGTAGAACCAAACTTTTAGACTAGTTGAAGAAAGGTCTATGGGCTATACATTGTTCACGTATTGCTCCCTAATCCGGATGAGCACAAACGCCCATTGGGCCAGAACTCCAGTTGAGCAAAGGAAACTATTCCTCCTTCATGTTAACATACGCGATCGCAGTATGAGACAATGATACAAACCAAACAATTTTCAAAGACATGATACGATACCGATTCAAGTCAAAGGTGCGTGTGTAAAGGAGGGTTAAAAAAGTTGTAGTTGGGTTGAGGTCTCCGTGGGGTTTAAGAAGCTATTCTCAATGGGGGTTAGTGCCCGACGAGTGATCTGGGGCAATTCCGACAGAGAAGGCAGATATCGTTGTTCTACACCTCGTGACATGCCATTTTTCTACTTCTGCACTAACAATTGCTTTACTTACTATTGTTTGAATCTTCTGGAATTGGGTTTGTTCATTAACTAGTAAGTAGACTTTAAATTACTATAACTCCCCACCGAAACCCAATCATCAGATTTATCAACGCAAAGGTCAATCCCGTGCAAACAGATTATCACCAAACTTATTAACCCGATCCCTCACCCAGCAATCCCACATCTGTGCTGTTCAAACTAAACTTATACTTCGCCTCCAAAACATATGGGCCATCTTCCGGACCCCAGATTTGCTTTCTACCCCATTCAGGCTGATTGATTCCATCAATCCAATCCTCGACTTCCATAACTACGCATCCATATTGCTGGATTGTACGTGGTCGATCTGAGACATTGAAAAGTCCTTGAGTCTCTTTGAGAGCCATAGATCCGTTCTGTCCTCCGCAGGAATATACTTGGAAAGCATCCTGGTCGCTGTAGACGTCGACTTGGATACCGGACCAGGCGGAACGGAGACGTGCGACGGGGGATGTGTGCCATGCGGCGCGAGTGGATGGATCACGGTTGGTAATATAGGCTGTGTCATAGCCGGTACAGTTTGCACCGCAGTTTCCTAATAAATCTGGGTTGGAAAAGTTGGCTCCGATTTGTTTTGGAGTGCTCCAGAAATCGTTAAGTGATTGGGGTTGATTCGCGATAATGTCTCCAGTGGGGATGAGGATACTGTCTGTACCAATTCGTTGTCCACCGTATGGTAGATAAAGAGAGTGGTTGAGGGCAGTAGCCGTCTCGTTGTTGGCGAATCCATCAAGGTTCCAGTATGTCTTTTGATATGTTAGGCGCTTGTCAAGAAAAACACAAAATTTGTTTGGGAAAGGAATAAATAACATACGTGCGAACTCAACATGATGGGAGTCTTCTTCGTGGTAGCAATAGCAATCATCTTGAATGACCAGGTCATGTTAGTCAAAGTGTAAGTGACGTAACTAACGACCTCTCCTGGAAATCCTTGTTCTCCATCCGGATCTGTGATACCCAACATTAGTAAACCATGCAAATCCAAGTCTAGAGACAAACTTACCAGTCAAACTGAAAGTAATCGAACTCGTGGTATGAGCAACCACAGTCCAATTTCTCCAATCCCAACCATCCGGGCCTCCATGCAGCGTATCAACCCCCGCCGGGTTGTCCGCCGTCGGATTCTCATTCGCCAACACGTTATACGTCTCTCCATCAATAACAAAACTCGAGTTCTTGATACGATTTGCGTATCTTCCCGGTACACCACCGAAATGAGGATGTTGTCTATCTACTCCATAATAGCTCGCGTTATCGAAACCTCCGACAATATCACGCTCGATACCAGAGGTATCGTTGATGAAGAGATTGGAGATGGATGCACCATATGCGATGAAGTTTGCGCGGATACCCGGAGCAGAGAGCTCGTATTTGCCGTTGGCGTCGGGACCGAGGGAGGAACCCGCGATGGTACTGTTGCCAGCTACTCCAGTGTATGATTCACCGGGAGATTGAGCTACAGTTAGGCCTGCTAGCGCGCCAAAGAGGACTGTCGATATCATATTGATTGAAATCATATTGTAGAGTCGTTCTACTGGAAAACAACTGTTCAATTGGATGTGGAAGTCAAAGTTTAGAAGTGGTATCGCCGCGACGAAGGAGTAGTTTTGGTGATGTAAAACACGACGTTGTTTGGGGGGAGAGGTTTAAGAATATAAGACTATGTCGATTAAGCCGTAGATCACCGTCTCCACAGTGAATCTAAAAGTCGGTATTCTGGGTATAATGATCATCCAAACACTCAGCCAACTCAGGAGTGAATGATCAAAGAAGCTTTCGCTTGACAATATTCTCAATTGACCCGACGTCTACTGAGCACAGGATTCTTTCCCGAAGCGTTGCGTCGCCGTACTAGAATCACACGTCAATCCACGAACAATCAACAAGCACAAAAGTTTCCGAACAAAGCAAACAAAGCAATTGTTTGACAGCTCCTAAAATACGAGGGAGAAGCCCAACTCTTATATCGCATTGATACCCCAGCTATACGACTGTGGCAACTGCCCCGCATGCATCTAGCTACATATACATCTACCTATCCATAACACTACATATTTCTCCATACACTAGCATGCAGTGAAAGCTAATCCTAGACAATTCATACAATTCGTTAATCCACCGTTTCCTCCGACGAAACGATGCGGGGATATAATCGCTCACCTTGTACTGCAGCTGGTCGGTCAATAGACAGACGTGGGACTAACCGTTTATACTTTCCTCTCTCCGGTCTTCCCAGCCTGCTGCTATAAATCCTTTCCCCGGATCCTGGATTATCGATACATTAACAAGTTCCTATTTAGTCAGATAAATGAATCCAGGTACAATCCTTGGCTTACCTTGAAATCCTCACGTAAAAGCTTGACTCCTTCTCATCGTTCCTGCTCATCCCAATTCTAAATTTCCATGACGTCCCCATTCCAAGATTGTGAGTGGTGCGTTTAAACTTCCTCCCGCCATCTTTGTCCTGCTTACTGGTCATCCTCGGTACTAAAGAATGCGGGGTTTGCCCAACCTTGTATCGAGATACTGGGGACCCCAGATCACTCCAGCTACCAACAATTAGATTATAGAGAAGCTTTCATCCGTATATTTAAATGGCCAGCATTCAGTTGACATATTGACATATCGGTTTGGTAGATTAGTGACCCGAAGCTTGTATCCCCGCATCTCTTCCCCTGTACTATTCGCGCGCATAAATTACCAATCTTTTATTTCTACTCTCCACGGAAAATCTTCTGACCGATAGGCCAGCGCGATCCAACAATTTGTACTCCAGATGCCATGTACCTAGATATGCAGGTATGCGTTCATATACTTGTTATTGGTGTTGTATTGCATGAGCGTCGTGCCACACTGGCTTGCGTGGTAATTGAAATGGACGAGACGAGTGCGCTTTAATTATAATACCACCTGTAGTAAGTTCTCCACAGACTATGTATGCATCGAAATGGACGATTATGTCAAAAGATTCATTGTAATCCACCGCCTCAATTTTCATTCTTTATAATATCTACACGAGTGCGCTCGATTCAAAGCAAAGGAATTCCGAGAGATATATTTGACAAGACTAAACACGCTCTTACACACTTCTAGAACTAACTATCCACTACACCACCCCCCACCTAGCATATTCATGCTCATGCATCAATCAAATTCTCCTCTTGCCCATCCTTCGCCTTTCCTTCCTCACTGTTGTCCTTTGTATCCTTGTTACTAGCACGTCCCTTGCCCTTGCGGTCAGCTGCAGATCGTTGGTAGAACTCGGCCAAAACCTTTTGTGGGATACGGTTGAGCAATTCCTTGGGGTAAATGCGGAGTAAGCTCCATGCTTGATCGAGAGATTCATAAATGGTTCTGGATTCGTAGGGAGATTGTGAAATGAAAGTACGCTCGAATTTCTCCAAGAACTCCAGAGATAGTTTATCTTCTGAAGACAAGGCCTCTTCACCCACGACAGCCTTCATTGATGCTGCATCACGACCAATGGCATATTTAGCGTACAACTGGTTGGAAACATCACCATGATCCTTTCTAGTGAGCTTCTCTCCGATAGCAGACTTCATAAGACGAGAGAGCGATGGCAAAACGTTGATGGGTGGGTAAATACCACGGTTGTATAGTTGACGATCGATGAAAATTTGTCCCTCAGTAATATAACCAGTCAAATCGGGAATAGGGTGAGTAATATCGTCGTTAGGCATAGTCAAGATAGGAATCTGAGTAATGGATCCGTTTCGACCTTGGACACGACCGGCACGTTCATAGATGGTGGACAAATCCGTGTACATGTAACCTGGGTATCCACGACGACCTGGGACTTCTTCACGAGCAGCTGAAACCTCACGAAGGGCATCACAGTATGCGGTCAAATCAGTGAGAATAACCAAACAATGCTTCTCCAATTGGTAGGCGTAGTATTCGGCGGTGGTAAGGGCAAGACGAGGAGTAATGATACGTTCAATCCTATAAAACATTAGTCTGGTGGCCTACAGTGACAGAATGATATGACACTTACGTAGGATCGTTAGCCAAATTCAAGAAGAGAGTGACACGCTCAAGACTTCCGTTCTCTTCGAAATCTCGAGTGAAGAAACGCGCAGTTTCCAAGTTGACACCCATAGCTGCGAAAACAATGGAGAAGTTCTCCTCATGTCCATCGTGTGTGCCTTTGTTTGTGACACCTTGTTTCTGAACCAAACCAGCTTGTCTACAAATTTGAGCGGCAATTTGGTTATGCGGTAAACCTGAAGCAGAGAAAATGGGGATCTTTTGTCCACGAGCAATGGAGTTCATCGTATCGATGGCAGAGATACCAGTTGAAATCATTTCTTCGGGGTATACCTGATACAGATTAGCCAAGAATGCGAAATCCAACCTACTCGTCTTACTCTTGAATATGGATTGATAGGACTTCCGTTGATGTCTAAGTAGTCTTCTGCCAACACCTTTGGTCCCTTATCAATCGCTCTTCCAGATCCATCGAAAATTCGACCCAACATATCCTCAGAAACACCGAGTTTCAGACTGTGTCCTGTGAACTCGACGGTAGACTATCAAAGCATTAGCAATAGTTACAGAAATTGCCTTGAAAACCTTGCCATACCTTCTTCACATCGATACCATGAGTGCCCTCGAAAACCTAGCCGCTGGTTAGTATAAAGTGTTGGTTTATGTCGGATTCTCAATTTCGTACTTGGACAACTGCTCGATCACCTATAGATTTATAGAATTAGCAAGTAGTTCAACATGATCAATGGCACGAGTACCACATACCTCTAGCTTCCAACACTTGTCCTGACCTCTGTGTGCCATCAGGTAGCGTCAAGTTAACAATCTCATTGTATCTTGGGAATTTGACCTGCGACATTATCAGAATACGCTCAGAGATCTTCTAGTCATCGCTCTCCACACTCACATTCTCTAAAATGACCAAAGGACCATTGATACCACCGATAGTGTTATACCTGATTCGAGGTGTAACACTGTACGACGACGACTCTCTTGGATCTCCCATTGTGGCGATTTGATGTGCGATTTAATCGAGTTGTGAAAAAGAAAATTAGGAAATGTGCTTCGGCTCATAAGAAGCTCCAGCGATGGTTATGCTGGTTGGTTTCGTAGATGACGAGCTTGGTTTGTTTGAGAGGTTGGAGAGCTTGAGATGCTTCAAAGTGGAGCTTAGCTTGTTTGAATCGAGGCAATTGCGATAAGCGACAAGGTTGGCTAGTATCACGTGATGGACTCGCTCCTGGCGGCAAGTCGAAATGCCAAGTTCTCTCTTTACTTGATCTAAGATATCAAAGGAGAGGCAGTTTAGAGTACGCAGTAAAGGCTATGTATATTTATCTGAGGTCGTTAAGTTGCTCAGCAAGTCGTATGGTAGTAAGTAATGCTTTACATGCACTATTTCACAATCGTGCTCCGTTTTCCCCAATTCCCACCGAACGCCTGTCATCCGTCTCAATTTGCCATGGAACATTTTTGAACCTTCTGAAGGTACCTATCGCGCTAGTCATGAATATCATTTACGACTTCTTGCACCTATCACCGCCTTTCCAACGCTACTTGCATTTGGCTTTCCGATTTCCCCAGTAATCCATTGTCCAATATCGGCCAATGCGTCTAAATCAACACCAGTCTGCATCCCCATGCTCTCTAATAAGTAAACCATATCTTCCGTGGCTACATTTCCAGTGGCCCCAGGACTATACGGACACCCACCTAGCCCCCCTACACTACTATCGAAAGTTCTAATACCGTGCTCCAAGCTCACAACAGTGTTGATCAACGCCTGTCCATATGTATCATGAAAGTGCATCGCGATATCCTCATTCAGTATTCCCGCTGATTGCATGGTTCGTAAAAGTTTTTGAGTCTTAGGTCCTGTACCCATTCCAGTTGTATCTCCAAGATCAATCTCGTCCGCTCCCATTTCCAATAATTCTGTCGCTATTTCCGCCACTCGGTGGGGATCTACATTATCGCCTTCGAATGGACAGCCCAGCACGACTGATATGTAGGCGCGAACTCGCATTCCGGCTGCCTTTGCACCTTGTATGACTTCTTCAAATTGTTTTAATGATGTAGCAATGTCACAATTGAGGTTCTTTTGTGAAAATGATTCGGTTGCTGCTGCAAAAACGGCCATCTCGATATATGGCTTGTTGGGAGACGACTTGAGATTCTCCGGACTATCATCTAGAGGAACGTCGGCAGTATTGTATGCATTTCGATTTTGAGACAGGATATTCAGGGCTTTGTCAAGACCCTTCCTGTTGGGTGCCAGGAAGGAGTATCTGAGTGGACTTGTTGATTGATTGTGTTTTTGCAGAACATGTTCGAGAATCTCACTCGCATCTGCCATCTGCCAAATCCCGTAGTCAGTTACCGTTGATCCAACGTTCAAGACTCTCAGCTTACCTGTGGCACCCATTTCGGCGCAACGAAAGAACCAGCTTCAATATCCTGCAAGCCCGTCTTTGCAAGCCTTTCAATCAAGCTGATTTTCGTCGCCAAAGGTATGATTGTTTTCTCGTTCTGTAAACCATCTCGGGGTCCAACTTCCACTAATTTTACCCGATTGTCACCATGTTGTTGATTCCCATTTGTTTCACCTACCAGAGGATCGACTGCTGTTGCAAGACGTCGCAATTGACGAAGCTGTAAACTAGCATTTTGGCATCGAAATATGCGCCGTGATAACATCATGAATAAAGTTGCATTGTTCAATTTACTTATAATTGGTTTGTTTTGTTTATGAAGTAGAGCTTGATGGTTCATCTGGGGAATTGTGCGGGGAGAGCTCAGTAAATGGGCCGATGTTTAGCCGCCTGCTTTCTTTTACGGACCAACCAATAGTGAAGAGACGACTGACATTTTACTCTCCATAAAGTTCCGCGAATAACCGTCTAGTTCTCCAAGAAGAGTCTAGCATTATTCATATCTCCTTGCAAAATGGAATTGCCTCTACATTGATGAATATAATGTACACAAATGTGAATTGTCCTCGAAAGTTGGATATTCGACCCCCCCTTCATCGGATCTGCTATTAGACGAACCAAGTACGCAATGTCTATCATTTTGAGTCACACATGACACTGACAACAGCAAGTAATATCAAATTTAAAAAGGTATAAAGTTCTATTTTCCATTTCCCATATCCATTAACTATAGTTAAACGCTTTAAAGCATCTCAAGAAACTCCCCCCAAAAGTTCAGCTAATCACCCATTACATCATTGCCGCACCATCAATACCAATAACCTTTCCGTTAACCCACTCACCATCTTGACTCGCCAAGAAGCAAACGACTCTGGCAATATCGATGGGGAGACCGACTCTGTGGAGCGGCGACCAGGTGCAGGCATACTCATCGACTTCATCATCGGTGAGATTGGCGCCGTTGGGAATGTATTCACGGCAAACCTTGTGGTACATGTCGGTACGGATTCCACCTGGAGCAATGCAGTTGACGGTAATCTTCTTGTCACCAAAGTCTGAGGGATTGTTAGTACGGTGCTTGGTGTAGAGAAGCAGAGACAAGAGATAGACATACCAATAGCCATGCAGCGGACGAAAGTCTCAATAGCACCCTTGGAACCAGAGTAGACAGTGTGTTGAGGAACACCCTTAGCTTGACCAGTGATGGAACCCATCATGATCAAACGACCTCCAACTTCCAAATTCTTGTAAGCCTCCTTGGCAACGAAGAATTGACCTCTAGTGTTGATGTTCATGACGCGATCGTATTCCTCCTCAGTGACATCCTTGATATGTCCGAAGGTAACGACACCAGAGTTGGAGCAAACGATATCGAGTTTACCCCATTGCTTCTTGGCTTCAGCAAAAAGATTGATGATGTCAGAGACGACGGAAACGTTTCCTTGAAGGGCAATTGCCTCGGAACCGGCCTTCTTGATAGTGTTGACGACTTCTTGAGCAGCAGCATCGGAGTTTGCGTAGTTTACAATAACTTTTGCGCCACGACGACCGAGCTCACAGGCCATTTCGGCACCGATACCACGACCTGGTTTGTAATGTTAGAATAGAATCTGAAGAGGAAAAGTAAGATCACATACCTGATCCAGTAACCAAAGCAACTTTGCCCTTCAAGCTGGCGCTCTCGATACCGAGAGGACCTGGGACCTTGGTGTAATCAACCTTCTCCTTGGTGCCATTGGTGGCTCCGTTTGATCCGTTTGTAGCAGACATTTTGATTGTTGTTTTGGGAGATTTGTTTTGTGAAAAAGTACGTGAATGAAATGGATATTAAGAGTATTGCAAGATTAAAGCAGAAGACAATGAAGTAAAGATGATGATAATAAAATTTCTACTTCCTGAGAACTTACGGTCTCTATATATCATTTCTGTGCAGCTAAAAATATCAACAACGCAAGTCAAGTGAAGTCAAAGCAGACCTAAGATAAGCCGTCACCTCAATGCGCAAACACAAGGATTGACTCTTTCCACATCTGATCTCGCTCTATTCAAAGTCCGTGAGAAGCGAGCTTGCGAATAAGACTACAATTTCCTGCATATCAGCAAGTGTCCGTCGAACAGCGATGTACGTGCTGGACTTGCTGATACATATGCGATGCGAAGAATAGCATGGCTGGTTGTGTCAAAGTTTGGATGGTTTTGCGGCTGATGTAGCGGATCCGAGATCTGATGTTGTGCCGCTATCCCGAAAGAGTGAGATAGTTTACGGACTTCCAGCTTCAAATTGATGATTTGATAGATAGATGGTAAGGTAAGATTTCGACCATAAAGCCATGGTATATGGTTGCTGGGGAAGTGCCAATACAAGAGGTAATCAGCTCGGCTTTTCCACACTGCACATCCAACCTCGGTTACCCTACAAACACCCCTTCATCAACGTGAACGCGAGAATTTGGTTATTGGATGCCCATAGACTGACTATCCATAGACTAGAAAAGAGTATACAATTGTCAATGTCGTGTACAGAATAAAAACAAAATAGAACTCCATTTTTCTTGTAGGGTCAAAGATAGAAGTTAGCGGGGGGCGATCATAGTCCGTGCATGGGTCCATTCCCGTACCTATTATCCAATAATCAAGCCAATCAATGTTTCATGTATCGAGACCTTCTCTGTGGCTCTTCAAATGGCTTGGTTTGGGTCAAACGCCGACACCATCCTGTGGGGTTGTCCGATCAATTGAAGTTATGACAAGCACCACGCACTACACACTACACACTACTCGGGTACATACTACTCGGATACACACTACTCGGATTGTTTGTCAAACGCGAAGACCGAAACCGAAAGAGAAAGAGAAGAGAGAGAAAAGGTATGTTTCATGAGATGGCATTTTAGATGACGTCTGTTGTGGTTTGGGAGTATTTTGCTTGCGATGCTATATTATTTCATTGGGTTAATTTGCAAGTTGAAATTAGGAATTGTTGAGCTCTTCCATTCGAGACCTTTACTAATAGCTGCGATTCCTCAAAACTCCTGTCCATCATCTTCGATCTTTCGGTACCAGCGGCTGTGGCTCACTACAAAACTTGAAGGCCGTAACTATCTAACTCAGTCGAGTAACGTGGTACAAGTAGATGCAAGCCAAAGAGCTCGAATCGCGATATTTCGGGCTTTATGTGCTCGTGTCATCAGCGCCTAAATACTCCGTAGTCTTGAACGATCCGAGCCCACGTCCACGTCCTTTAGCACGGTCCTGCGCTTCGGGAGCTAAGTACTATGCACACGATGGGATTCGCGCTTTCGTCTTCTAGAAGTCTCTTGTAGAAGCTCTAGGTAATCAGACGACTTTCATCATTCGTTTGACTTTGTGTTCTCCCGTATTTGAACTTGGCAATGCTGGGCGATGCTGGGCGGTGGAAATTGCCACGTGATGTGTGTCTTGGAGGTTATCCAAGTGAATTCGAATTCCTGGGTCATTGAAGCAGCGATTGTGATGTGTAAGCGACGTGTGAATCGTTTCATTTCCAAATTTTGAAGTACTGTGTTGTTCGAACTTTATGCAACTGTTGGCTCTAGGCACATGGTGAAAAATGGTTGACGCGTGTCGTGAAAGTGTGCTTTAGCCCGACTAATTGAAAAAATCTCAATTGGTGCCCGTCGCCCTCTTTAATGATTTCGATTTAAACCATGCAAAGCTATATTGAGGGGATAGATCATCCACAACGTCAACTGTTGGTATCACCGTAGACGCGTTAGTGACACAACGTCGTGCGATGATACACATCGCGGCAATTCTGCTAAACAGGACACAAAAGTTCAATCTGGCGTAGAGAAACGGAAGCTAATAAATAAATAAATAGTGTATTTTTGGTATCGTAATGTAGAACCAATTAGATATCCTAGTGCTGGTATAAAGATATATGAAGAATAAATCCGTCTTCATGTGCTTTTGAAAATCCCCACCCATGGTCCGGTTCCCCCAGAAAAAATCCTGCGATCGTTCATACTTCGCTCGGGAAGGGCTTTCTACCCCATACAATATAACTACAAAGATTAGCATGGCACGGTTTGTGTGAAGTTTAAGACTCACATGGGAACATATGCGTGAATATTCCTGTCCCTCCCAGCTTCCTTTGCGCCGAGAAGTAAGTCTTTGACCTCTGCCTCGTCCATGTTTGATCCCTCTACTAAAGTCCGCACAGTTGAATAGAAATAACGCTTTATGTCCTTTTGCATTAAAACACCGATTTTCTTCTCTTTTGCTCCCTTCGACCAATCATTTATCGGATTGTGGTAGATTGTCTCCGTTACCTCTTCGAACCCAATATCTTCCATCCATTCCATGTATTTTGAGATATTAGTCCATGGTCTACTGCCGGCCTCGCCCGCTCCAACGCATGCTTCGAACCATTTGGCAATTCCAGTGCTTTCCATCGAGTCGTCAATGGCAACCAGCGGGAGTTTCGCATCAAGAATCTGGCAATAACCGCCAGGCGCAAGGGCATCAAAAGCCGATCTGAAGACCTCTTTCTGATCACTGAAACACATCATCAGATCACGCATGTGGATGAAATCAAATTTGTGTGGAAAATCCCAAGTTTCCTCGGCATCAGCAACTACAAATTTGCAATTCTCAGGTGCACTATTATAAGTTTAGCCAAAGCTCACTCGTCTTGAAGAATTGGCTTACTCTTCACGTGTCGAAGGGCTGAGGTCGGTTCCAATAACTTGCGCATTTGGGTACTCAGTAGCTGTCCTGGTTAGATTTGAATGCTGACGACAAACTTGACATTGCTTACCAAAGTTAACTGCCCATATTCCATGTCCAGTTCCAATACTAAGCAGCAGTTAATACTTGTATAATTCAATACTAGAGAAGGGTAACTCTTCGAAGATGTATCTGAGTGTAGCGAGACTCAATCAGAGGCTAAGTGATGGGAATCACGGGATTTGAAATGATGGGACTTTACTGACTCTAGGACATGCTTCGTCTCTTCTGGATTTATAGGTGCCATGTATATTTTATCATCCATCATAATTTTGAACATCTCATGCTGAAGATCTAGTCGAAATGAGCTGCTGTACAACAAACCAAAGACTCATATATGATCAGAATATACTAACCCAATCTATCTTGTTCAAACTAGCAAAGTACATCTTTTAGCCAGGGCATCCTTCGAGTTGGAGTACAACTCTTACCTTATCAATAGGGAATTTATATTCTACGAGGGTCAAGTTAATATCCTGCATCGTGCTATGTACGAAGAGTAAGACAGAGGGCTTACTTGTATCTTTATCTTCATGAAACGTCCTCGCCGTATCCGCGCCATATTCTTCTTCACTATCGGAGCAATATGTATCGGCAACCTTGAAAGCATTAGTATGTCCTGCACATATTATGTAGTTGAATAAATCCCGAGGCCACGAACTGCGGGATCGACTTCTAGCTCAACGGCCGTCGTTTCTGTAACCACAATATCAAACCCGAACATGATGGCAAATTTCGTATATATTCCGTATTAATGACTAAAACAGCGTGCAGAAGTAGCTTTTTCGAGGGAACACTTGATATGTATGAATGATATTGTGGATGCAAGAGTTTAAGAAGTTAACGATGTTTATCAAAGGTGGGATTTCAAGCCAATTTTCCAACGATTAGAGCAAGCGATGAAGATCCCCAAAATGAAAATATCGAATTCTAATTTCTCTTACTCCCACTTTGCACACGCAGCAAAAATAGAGTTTGAAGGTTTTGTGGTTCTGGACGCTACCGATGAAAATATGTAAGACTGGCAACGGTACTGACCACTGTTCGCAATGCAAATGAGATCGAGTTTCGGTACTGAATTGTATTTTAATCAATATTTGTGCCGTCTATGAAGAGACGTAACTTTCCGCAACCCTGGCTCCGGGGATCTATTTCCTTGTACCCCATGGTTCAAATTCGGTACATGGCGTGGGCACAACGGACGCTCGACTCAAAATGGTCAATTTCTGTATTTGAGAGATTCGTTATTTGAATCTTTGGGGATATAAACTAGTCACGTATAGACAGTCTGGATACATTACTGGCCCAAGGAGATTGCTCGTAACCGATCAGCTTGTCGCCTTGAAAATTGTTTGGCGATGAGTTACGGTACTGTGCCTGTATCTGAATTCAGCCCACCAGCCCACCAGCCAGCCAGCCAACCAGCTCACCAGCCCACCAGGTGCCATAGCACACTCACACTATGAGTTGTGGGGGCTCGAAGTTCTAATACTTGTCGTGAAACTTGTACATGTAAGTAACTCACAGTTAGGCATCTAAAAGTGGAATCTATAATATATCATCTACGAACGACATATGGCTAATGCTATGGCTAATGCAATATAGGAGAACTTGACCAGCCATGCTCGAATCGTATGTACGGCGTGTGTAAACGACGCAGAACGATGGAGGCTCTAATAAATCTTGCATGTTGTCGAATATATCGTATGCAGCCTCCAAATATCTAACTTTACTCGAGAACGAGGACCTAGTCAGATAAAGCTTATTAAGTTATCAGGGGCTTTAATCGCTAGACCTTCCTTCTAACCAGATGCATGTGAATCACCAGAGCCATTCCAAAAATTAATTGCTGTCAATTTCATTTCATTTCATTTATCTAATCGCATCAATCGTATTGAAATCGTCTAATCCACTATGGTTAGCTGAATGAAGGTAAAACTAATCTACCGGATTACTGTACGAGGAAATTCTTCCAGAAGGTACGGAGTATACCCATCATCAAAACTGTTAATAAAGAATGAAAGCCTGTATAATTTCTTCGTTTGTTCTTCATCTCCCAACACGCGTGATATTCTACACAAAATGCATCATCTCATGCTCCAGTCAACAACCGTTAGAATTCAAGCCCTGATCGTAAGTAGGACAGCCAGCTTCGATCAATCAATTTATGGTAAAGCACCATGATGCTGATTGCTTCCCGTCTTGTATTCTTTGAGCTCGCCTCATTCTCAATCCATATGAACAACTTCACTCGCATTCAGGTATGTGGACAACACCATCGACTGTTTAATTGAATCTTGGCAACAAGGAAAATGTCAGGATGCACGTTTCCATGCATAGGTCGTTGACGACTGACGGATATCAAATACGAGTCGTACATCTCCTCCCACAATTTCGCATTGAATCAGATCGTACCTTAAACGTGCATATTGAAATGCGAATTGAGATGTGTAAGTTTTACTGACAGGCCTCAACATGAAGCTTTGTCGTATCAATGGGATGGTTTACCACGAGATCGCCGGATGATCTTTACTAATGGGCAGAGATGTCTAGTTCGAGCCAATCTTTGGTCCGCGCTCAATCAATTAAGGAACGAACATGCAGAACGGATCCTCTGGGTAGACGCCCTCTATATCAATCAATATGATACATTTGAGCGAAAGTATCAAGTGGGGCAGATGAGCAGAATTTATGAACAAGCGACGAGAGTGATTTGCTGGATAGGCGTTGATGAAGGGGTAGAATTTCCCTTCCGCTCACGATATCGACATGACGGAATTCATTCCATCCATTGTGATCAGGACTCTTCAAGCTGTCAGTCGATCAGGTAGACGATCAGACCACAAAACACCTACTACAGGACTGCCATATTCGCTTTTACCTTCAACACAAGTCGCCCCCTGGAATCATTGTGTCGATTGTTCTATCACCCATACTGGAAACGTCTTTGGATCATCCAAGGAATTGACCCTGGCCAAAGGAACATTGGTTGACTATTCGAGACAAGAAAGTATACACATTGGTCTGTAAGATCGAGGATAGTATCCCATGCCGGTTACACCGGCAAAGGAAGGAGAGACAAACGCACGGGGAGCAAGCACATCCATTTCCTGAGCTCCTCTTTACACACAGCGAAGATAAATGCGAAGATATTCGTGATAAAGCTTTTTGGACTACATAGTCTTGCTCATGACTGCTGTAAACGGGAAAAATCTGTCGATTATGGAATGTCGATTTTCGAGATATGCTCAAGGCGTCTGATCCATCACCTCCCCAACACCAATCACTTTTATTTCACACAGCTAGACATACGACCGCGGCGCTACACATGCTTCTGAAGACGCCCAAACCAGATGAATATTCGCAACGGAAAATGTTAAATTCTACAGCCAAAGCCACACTGAATTCGATGATACTCTAGAGAGCACCATTTCATAGTCGAGTCCCGCATCTGACAATCTACCACTCAAAAAATGGGTTCTACTTCATCAAGGCCGCGAAACGACTATTGCAAAAGTCTCTCAAATCCACGAAAAAATGAACGAGTTCAGCTTCACAAATAATCTAGCCACAAACCAGCTCTCCCACATCAGTCAAGCATGTCAAACCCAGCCGCGCAATCCCAAAAAATAATCCAATTCATATATCAAACCAAACTCACCCATCCCAACCAACATTTCCAGCTCCAGCTCCAGCTCCAGCTCCAGCCAGAGCGACACTCCCCCTCCCCCCCTCAATCTCCAACTTCCTCCCCCTCAGACCCAATCTCCAGGTTTCGCAAGTAGCGAAATCCACCAAGCATCAAGTAGCGCGATCTCCTTAGCCGGTTTCGTAACGCCCTCGTATGATTGGACTCCTATTTTGGGGTGGAGGAAGGAACGGGCTGGAAATGGAGCGTGCGCATATCTATCTGTCTATTTATCTACATATCTATTTCTTCTAGTGAAAATTTACTCACTGACTCACTCTTACTGCATTATGTTGTGTTGTGCCGGATATTGCAAACACGGGTTGTGGTGATCTGATCTGATCTGATGTGTCGAATTGATGATATTGATAGTGATAGTGAGTGATGCGATACGATACCAATCTTGAGATGGGATACTAGGAGGGGGGAATCGTAGGTGTGTATATAGTCGTGATCAGAGCAATCAAGCAAGCGAGGTTCCTTCCGCACGGGGGAAAGGAGGGCGCCAGAAATAACGAGGTAAGGAGCGAGGGAAAGAGTCAGTCAGAGTTTGGTTGGATGGGATGCTCCGACATTGCAACTGTTGAACTTGGAGGCGGATAATGTATAAGAGGAAATACTTTTGAAATTTAGCCTACCATGGATGGGACTTTTTAGATGCGTTTTTGTTTTTGTTTTCTGTACGATACTGCGATATCTGTGTTTATTATTAATTCATTGTTATCACATGTAGGCGTGCATACGTACGTAGAGTAATAGATAGGTATAAACATATCAGTGAATCAATCAACCGATTTTGAGAAATGCTGTCCGTCTACTTCAGGGGTGAAAGTTCACAGATCCATCTCAACACATCACATCACATCATATCATAAATCACGTATCTGGAAACAATACTCAAGAACCAAGAGTATGTTATCAAGCCGACTCTTCGTGTAGCACTTTCCTCCTATCAATTTATCAATCAGATCTCTACACTATTACACTGCACCTATTGTATACGCAATCCCAAATCTCATCCATGCCACAAACCAACACTCTCAAATAAGAAACAGAGATGAAATTGTAGAAAGTATTGTGGTTTCGTAGAATGATGAGGATTGATTAGAATAACATTACCTTGTTGACCCCGTGATTTATTTATAGCACAGTGTTCGATACAAGCAAGAATCCTGTGAGATTTCTCACACGAATTTCCCTCTCCATGGTATCAAACAAGAGATGAGCTGACTATTCGGCGACATATGCGGGTGGCAATTTATGAAAGCTATATGATATGATAGGCTTCACAATGAGATCACAGCAGAGATTGTTTACTACGGCTGGGGAGAAAGTGTCAAGGTCATAAAAATCCGTAAAATGGGAACAATGCATACTCGCGTTTAATTAAAATAATTATATTGCGAGAAAATGCTATAGGTAGGTATATATATCAAACATTTCAACCCATTTTGTATACGCTCAACGCCACTAACGCCGTTCTATGCTCTATACAAGCAATCCACTTGGGAACTACAAACTTTCAACACATCATTAATTTGGCGAATCTACCTCACCATGAACCTGAGCTCCTTGTGGCTCCTCTACTGGAGAAGCAACGATCCTCATTGCTTCAGCCAAAATGCTGAACCCCTCCTCGATTTCTTGCTCGGTGATAGTCAAGCTTGGTACAAATCTCAAAGTGTTGGTTCCAGCAGTGATGATCAACAAACCCCTCTCTCTAGCAGCTGTGACAATAGGTGTAGGGTCCTGACTCAGTTGTAATCCCAAGTGTAATCCTTTGCCTCTGATTTCTTTGACAAGTTCCGGGTACTTGGATTGTAAGTCTTGGAAATGCTTCTTGAATATCTCTGACTTCTTGAGGACATCTTTTTGTAAAGACGCATCAGATAATCTAGAGACAATGTAATGAGCTATCCGGGATCCTAGTGGATTTCCACCAAATGTAGTTCCGTGATCACCAACCTTGATCTTCTCCGTTACATTCTTATTGACAATTGTTGCTCCAATGGGGAAACCATTTCCAAGTGCCTTGGCAGTAGTAATGATATCTGGATGGGCTGATTTTGGCAATGAAGCATGGGCCCAGAAGGTTCCAGTCCGTGAAAGTCCACATTGAATTTCATCATAAATGAGAACTGCACCAACCTCACGACAACGAGCTGCGAGTGCAGTAAGGAATTCTTCGGTCGCCACAATGACACCACCCTCTCCTTGAATTGGCTCTACTATCACACCGCAGGTCTTTTCCGTAACCAAATCCTTGATCGCATCCACATCATTGTATGTTCCATATTTGAAGCCAGGTAACATTGGAGAAAATGGCTTCTGGTATTTTGGATTTGGGGTGGCAGATAGTGACCCCATGGTTCGACCATGGAAAGAGTTTTGGAATGAAACGACTTCATATTTGTCTCCGGATGGA
Organism: Botrytis aclada; assembly: GCA_014898285.1. Taxonomy (NCBI): domain Eukaryota; kingdom Fungi; phylum Ascomycota; class Leotiomycetes; order Helotiales; family Sclerotiniaceae; genus Botrytis; species Botrytis aclada. The sequence goes on from RCSV01000013.1 coordinate 846,088, forward strand.
TCGACGACCTTTCCCGTCTTTCTGGCAAACTTAATGGCAGCTTCATTAGCTTCACTGCCTGAGTTGCAAATGAAGACAGCTTGGGCATCGTGCATTGAATTTGATTCGAGAGTCTTCTCAATGAGAAGTTTGGAGAGGGCCCCGGTCCATGGATTATGATATAAGTTTGAAGTATGCATGAGAGTCGTTCCCTGATGTAGTGTATGGAGTCAGATGAGTCACTTGTAGGAGAGTGAGGGGCAGAATTTACCTGTTCTAACATTATCTTTGCGATTTCTGGATCGCAGTGTCCTAGAGCATTGACTGCTATACCCGCTGTGAAATCCAAATATTTCCTGTCTTCCGCATCCCAAAGATGGCATCCGGATCCTTTCACAAACATTGGTGGTGGTCGGACATAGGTGGCAACCATATATGGAGCTTGTTCTCCGATGAGATGTGCTGTTTGCGAATTTGGTGAAGGATCTGGATGCGATATGTTGACCCCAGTCTAGATTTCGTGTTAGTGAATTATTAAAAAACTGGCACATATCATGGCATACATGAATCTTGTGCTTAGATTCATCCCTTACATTGGTAGCATAGGCCGCTGTCTGCGAGGCATTTCTTTTCATATAGCCATTGATAACTGGTGATACATTTCCAGCTTTCAATGTAGCTGTCACTCTTCTCGCAGATAGTCGAAGAGCCATTGTGAGTGATATGAAAAGGAACAAGAACGACGTTGTGTTGAAGGTTAGATCTGACTCCCAGCAACAATGAGTCGTACTGAAAATATATATATATCAAAGGATAAAAAAAGATACCGGGGAGAGTCAACAATCTAAGCGTTATCGGAGCTACTCATGCAATGCAAGGATAAAAAGTCTATTACGGAGTAAGTCCCCATGGAAAGAGAATTTTTACCTAAATCTATTGTCAATTGACATAGATTTCTGCAACTACTGCATTTCAAGGGCGTGAGATCTGTCGTTATATACATTTTATATGTCATTGACTCTTTCTATTTTCCACATTTCTACTATCATCTCCCTTGACCCTGAGATGTTTTCTGCCACCGCTTTATCCTTGCTTTATCTATAATAGGACTAGTGTATCTAGCCCCACCATCCAACATGAGGCGAGGGCGTGGGCGTGAAGCTAGGAGCGTGAAGATTCAGCTGGCTCAAGCAGCAGAAACCACACTCATCTCTCCCCCACTTTACATGTATATGTATATATATTCTCTCGAGACTATACATTGATCAAGCATTATTCCACCATGCGGAGAAGAAGTAAGAGATTTGCATTACTAACATCATCTTGAGAACGTCGATTATGTCTTTTTGATGAGGAAGTTGAAGAAGAGGAGGTTTGAGAGAAGTAGGGGCTTGCTTGTTGTACTTCTGGGGAAGAACGTCGATCTATGATTTCCCTATACGTCCTGGCCAAGTCCTCCATCTTGTCCTTATAGAAATCGAGATTATGGGCTTTCGATTGTGGTTGCAAAGTAACTTCCACCAATTCTTCATCGCTATCCTCGAAATCCGAATCATTGGCTGAGAGGTTTTCATCCGATGAAGCTGGTGAGAACAAGCCAGTATTCGAGGGCAACTTGTTTGCTGCTTCCAAATTTTCGAGCGGTTTAGGTTTTGATTTTGGGCTACCTCTCTTTGATGATATCGAGGATGTCATAGAAGGGCGGTTTTTCTTCATAATTTGGTAGGTAATGTTGGAGTTGCGGGTCTTGAGTACTCGTGGAGAATCCATCGTAGTATAATGACGCTCAAGTGATGAGTCTATAACGAAACTAACGGTAAATGCGAATGAAGTGAGGATTTCGTGATACTGTTTCATGATTTCTTTATACACATTCTTACCGCCGCATGAAAAACAGCGTTTACCAACATATGGACTGGACCCGTTGCGACCATAGCGCTGAAAAAAATTCAGGTTCGTACCTTTTACAGCCACAGCGTTACCTCGTATGAATCGAACCGTTTTCATCACTGGCTAGTAGTCGAATAATTCAGAAGCCCTCTATAAGGTCCAGGCTTCTTGCATGCCAGAACAGAGTTTCGAGCGTTAACCGCTTTTTGTGTATGTTTCAATGATCCCGCGCGTCAATGGCGGTCTCACTGGCTTCTCTCTTGTCAGTAGCCGCGAGTAGCCATTTTTTAGTGCGGCTTTGTAGGGCGTTCCGATATTCGACCCCAGATTGCCAGACCAGCCAACTTTAAATGCTATCAGACATCTTTACGTCTCACCTGGCCCGCTCAGAAGTGTAATTAATCGCTCAAATGGCTGGAACCTTATTCAGACGCTTCCTTCGGCTTCATCATCGCACATGTCAATATGATGATACGTCAATAACTCGATGTTTCAAGCTCGCAGAATTGGGGTAGCATTATTGAACAATTGGCAGTTTTTATGTCTGATCTGTGGTCGGTCTCAGGAGCACGAAGCGGCAACTTATCTGACAATCAAGATCTCGGCCAAATGAAATTTTGGACTAAACGAAAGAGCGGCTTGCAGGTTATGTCAGATTGATCAACATAGAAGTATCAATAATCGGCGGAAAACTGTTCATTCCCATGACTTGTTTATGAGCGCATTGGAAAGTGTGCTTTATCGAAAGGTATGCTGTTTGGTAACACAAGGAGAACCCGTCTTACTCCATATCTCCTCTAACACAAGGCTTACCCCGCACTCACCATTTTACCTCCAGTAATGCATGTTTAGCCAATTGAAAGTTATTTCTGAATCTTCGTGCTGAGCCAAATGTCGCATGAGGTTCATTGTGGCAGCACTTGAAGTCACACTCTAGTTTTCCCGGTGTAGTCAACTTGCACATCAAATGCTAATTCTACGCCCAAAAGAAGAACAAATAACATAACATGCCCATCATTCCACTACTATGGTTTGTACTTTTCTCCGATCATTCAACAACAATGCCTGCCTCATCCAACTTTCCAATTTCTTCTTCACGTGAAAAACAGTGTTCGATCACGGCCAAGGAAGCAGACACGGCCGCTTTTGAAGTCTCTACATGCCAAGTAAATCCAGCAATTGAGAAATCTCTGCTAAGAAAGCTTGATCTCCATGTTGTTCTTCCACTCATGATCTTATTTGTTCTCGCTTTCCTCGACAGGGTCAACATTGGCAATGCAAAGATACAAGGCATGACCGAGGAGTTGCAGATGGTGGGGAATGATTTTAATGTTGCTCTCATGATTTTCTTCCCGCCGTAAGTTCCCATCTTGACTCTTACGGACCTACCCCTGAAATTCCAAAGTCAATTTGAACGTCAGTACTCCCAAAGATAAATATTCCGAATTGATTAAATCATCAAGAATATCCCATTATGGAGCTGCGTGAATAACTACAGCTAACCAAATTTAAAGCTACATCCTCTTTGAATTTCCCTCTAATCTAATCCTTCGTCGTCTGCCACCGTCACTTTGGTTGACTATTATAATGACCCTTTGGGGGATTACAACAGTCTGCCAAGGTCTAGTGCGTAGCCAGAGCGCATTAGTTGGTCTAAGGTTCCTTCTCGGACTCTTCGAGGCTGGTTTCTCTCCCGGCGCTGTCTACCTGATTTCCATGTACTACAAACGTTATGAATTGCAGTGGCGCCTTAGTCTTTTCTTTGCGGCCTCAATTCTTTCTGGGGCCTTTGGAGGTCTCTTTGCTTATGCTCTAGCTCATATGAACGGCATTGGTGGCTATAGTGGCTGGCGCTGGATTTTTATCATCGAAGGGCTTCTCACCATTGTTGTTGCTCTCTCCTTCAAATTCCTGGGTATTCTGGTTGACTGGCCCGAGAGTGCATCTTTCCTTACATCATCTGAACGGGAAATCTTAATCGGACGATTGAAAGATGACATGGGAGAAGATGCTCAGCTTAACACGCTGAATAAAGAATCATTGAACAGGATCTTGGGCGATTGGAAAATTTATTTAGGAATACTCATGTATATGGGAGTCGTAAATACTGGTTATGCTACTAGTTTTTTCATTCCGACTATCATTCAGGAAATGGGATACACGGCAATTGGTAGTCAAGTCAGAACTATTCCTATATACTGTGTGGCTACGGCGACGGTATGTTAATCCCCATCTCTATCTCTTTTGATATCTTTCACATCTAATGTTTATTGACCCTGCATGCAGTGTCTTGTAATAGCATATTTGACCGATCGTCTTCAGCATCGCTTCGGCTTCACAATCGCTGGAGTTGCGGTTGGTATCATTGGTTACGTGATCCTTCTTTGCCAATCGCACGTCTCGACGAGTGTTAAATATATGGCTTGTTTCTTCATAACTACAGGCGGATATATGACACAACCAGTCACTTGGGCATGGGTTGCTAACGTATGCTGTTTCGAGTCTTTAAAGTCCCCTCCCTATTACCGCTCCTCCGTAATCATTTCATTCTGATCATCTCGCAAACTCACCCAACGATCACTAACCCTCAAAACAGAACATGGCAGGCCACTACAAACGTTCCATTTCCACCGCCCTTCAAATAGGCATCGGAAACATCGGCGGCATTGTCGCATCCAATATCTTCATAACAAACCAAGCCCCGAAATATCCTGTGGGATATGGGGTCTCTCTAGGAATGCTGATCATGTGTGGAATTATGTGTACGCTTTTCTTCTTCGGATTGAAGAGAGAAAATGAGATTAGAGATAGGGGAGGGAGAGATTATAGGTATAGGGAAGATGAGGAGAGGAAGAGGAGAAATAGAGAAGAGGGGAAGGAAGAAGAAGGGAATTGGGGGGATGATTGGCCGGGTTTTAGGTTTGCTTTGTAGGTTGCGTCGAAAGGGTGTTTGGCACGAAATAAGTCGGGTATGGGGATCTGTTTGTATGATGTGCTTTCACTCCTTCTTCATGGTGAGAGTGTTCAGTGTAGATTAATCTCAAGCTTAAAAGTATTCAAGGTCCAAAAAACAACGTCAATGCTAGGAGAAGTTATATGTATGAACGAAGATTCTTCTTGTTCATCATAAAATAACAACATTTTTTCACCTTTCACAACGCAACAATGACTTAACAAAAGTTTGTACTGGAAACTCGAAGATTCCACAATGAATATGACGCAATGAAACTGCAGTACAATTTTGTCTTGTGAATTTTTTAGCTAATCCTTTCTTGACCAAATTTTCACAAGCTGTATTATTCACTCATTATGCGGCCTTGATACCTCCGAATTTCCATGAAGTCACAAGATAGTATTCGGAATCCTCTGTGCCAAATTCCCACAACTGAAGTAACTTCAAGTCTATTTAAAATTCAAGAAGGGACTTTACCTTTTGGATTTTACATCTTCAACAACACATCCTCTTTGAGGTAAATGTCGGCAAGTCTTTCACAACATCTGATTCTGGATCAAAACTTCTCATCGTCATCATTTCAAAAGAGAAGACTGGGCTTTATTGACCAATTCTGACAAGAAGAAAATTTTGAGTAAGTTTCTTCCATTCCACTCAGGCGAAATTCTACAGAAATACAAACTCCAGATCTGCGAGCTTGTATTATCAAACTATGTCGAAGCGCTTTGATCTCCGATCATCACTCGCATCAATCCAATGTTGAAAGTTACTTCAAAGATCAATAAAACTAACACAGAACATAGTCGATCATTATTTCCACCATCCAAGCCTCACTAATCACCAATTCGGTGAAGTGAAGTACGCATAAGAAAATCCTGTCACATTTCCTGGACGTTATGGCAGAAAACTCTCAAGGCCAGGGTGAGAAGCCATGGATTCCACCGAATCTTGCGGCAGTACTACATGGACCAGTACCGAAGGCACGACTGCCATCTGTCGAAAAAATGCAACATTCGCGGAAGCTTTCAAGTCAGCAACTTCAGCCTCGGAAGTATGTGGAGCCAAGACCTATAGAAGAGAAGCAACCTCGATTCTGGCTTCCGAACAGCCCAAGTCCAAAGAGATCTATTCAAGAGATGCAAACTCAAACCAGTTTCTTAGGGAGCTTACTTCGGTCCCGAGATTTCATAGAGCCAATGTCCATCGACAAGGTGCAACTTACACCAAGATCTGTTGAAGAGATGGAACCTCAACCCAGGCGTTCCAACAGTCCACTTCGACGTCGAAATGCTATGGAGCCAAAGTCTACGGGAGATGTGCGACCTCGATCCAGATCTTCAAATAGCCCACTTCGAAAGAGATCTATTCAAGAGATTCGAACTCGAACCAAGCGTTCAAGGAGCCCGAGCCCACTTCAACGAATTGGAAAAAAACCAAGATATATTCAAGAGATGCAACCTCAAACCAGTTCTTTAAGGAGCTCACTTCGGCCTCAAAATGGCATGAAGTCGACGTCTATTGATACCATTTTAACCCCGGGCGAGGTATCAAACGTTCCAAAGGATTCAATTCAGTCAGTAAAGACTACTTTCACAACTTCTACTGACAACGATTCCAAAAAGCGAAAAAGAGTAAGAAAAACATTTCACAAGTTTTCTGATTTTCCGTTAGAGATTCAAATCATGATTTGGCAATGGTATGGAAGAATTCATGCAAACAGTGCTCCGAACATCATCAAAATCTTCCGCTCTTACAGACCTGTACCACAAGATCTCAGGGTGGGAACAAATCAATCACAGCAGTACCCGGGCCTGGCTTTAAGTTACCAACTTCCTCCCATCTTTTATGTCTGCAAACTTACCTTCAAAATTGCGAAAGACTTATATGAGAAAGAATTCCAAGTGATTCCAATGATTAAGGATAATGAAAAATTGACATACTTCAATGAGGATAGGGATATCATCGCTTTGGAGAATGCCTCTGTATTGAGGGATTGGAGATATAACCGCCAGACTCAGTCCGAATTCAACAGAACGACGCGTATCATTACGAATCATCCTGCAGGCGAGAGAATCACAAGAAGAATCAACATGAAACATCTCGTTATTGGTGGAACAGACCGATCAAGGATCGAGGAGAGGATACTGGCAAGATTCTATGACTGCGAGTCCATAATGTTGGGAGTACCTTATTTGATTCGCGCCAGATTCTTTTCCACGGAGGATAGATGCAAAGCTGACCGCGAAGCTATCTCATTTCTTCGTGATAGACTCACAACCTTCTGGAAGGAAGAAAGACAAGGTCCTTTCGTTAGGGAAGACTATCGGGAGAAGCCTACCCGTCCTGTGGTGGTTGAGCCAAGTTGGGATCCGACTGAACGAACAATATCCAACCCAATGTTTCTTGTCTGTACCGATCAAGAAATATTTTCTTCACTGGTATGTATTATACTTCAGAATATCCCCGGTCTTTTATCAGCTCTGAATTACTGACATATGCGTAGCACCATTTACATCCTGCTATGACAAATTTCATGACACCTCTTCCAGGAGCTGAGAGCTCTATCACTTTCATGAACGAGTGGAAGTTCTCACTCAAGCATGCTAGGCTATTCGAGTACCCATGGGAGTACGTTCAAAAAAAGGACTAGGAATTCTCGAAGATTCATTAGCCTAGGGGATTGATTATGTGGGAGAGCAAACATACTTGCTGGTCTACCATCAGTTCACCATCAGTTCGCTTCATTCAAGTCAAACATTGCGGCAGGCTTGAGCTAACCACGAGGAAACACAATAATTTGAAGCTGAGTTGATGTGATTTTGTTTCTTTGGGATATTTTCAAGAGTGAAGAAACGAATGGGCTTTCACTTAATTTGTTCATTGATGGGAATAGTCGAGGAATTCTTTCTTTTGGCAGATTGAAAAACCACATACAACAGCCCTGATTTTCAATTCGATATCCAGAAATCTTTATGTTGTTTGTGCGGTGCAGAGACCTTTGTAAATAGCAGAATTACCTTAAAATCACTTTTTTGAAATTGCCAATGTGAGAATGTGATCAAGTTTTGAGCTTACCACACCTTCTAATCATTACTGATAACACTCCAGTTGCGAACAATCTTACCTGATAGCTTGGATTACAATAGGCTCAATAGTGTCCGTAGGGTTGAATAGATACTCCATGCATTCACTTGAGCAAATAGGCACAGAATTGGATTCTCCGCACTCCTTTGATAACCTCATCCCACGCGCATCTCATAATTGACTTCTCCTACACTGTCCACAACTTTACCTCTTCGACCCGAGAAAAGCTATTCGTCATAATTAGTCACTACTACTTGCATTAAAATCTTCCAATTTCATCAACCTTAACATCATTCCCTCCAGTATGTCTATTTTCACCCAGTTTACGGTATTCCCCAAACTTTCTGATGATTTGAAGGCCATGGTCTGGGATTTGGTTTCGCAACAACCTAGTCGAATTCACTTTGGATCCTACATCACTGGTGTTAGAACATGGCCCAAGAGTAAGAACAATGAACTTGTCTCTGATAGGGACAAGATCTTCTGTGGCAAGCATCTTGATTATCCTAATCCTTGGAGGCTTTCGGCTGAAAGCAGGGTACCTTCTGTGCTTATAACTTGCCGGGAATCTCGCTATGGGGCAATGAAGCATTATCGCATTGATTTCAAGGATCAGTTATACAGCAAGGCTCTATGGTTTAACCCCAAAGTTGATATTCTAACTTTCGATACGCTTGATACCTTGCTTGTATTTGCTCGGGGAGGTTGCTCCGGCAGAAACCCGATTCCGCTCATTAAGGACAGCTCTAAAATGCCTGTCGTGGAAAGAATAGTTTTGCTTGGGTCTCTTCCGACTTGGTACTTCAGACTTGCCATGGAGACTACAAAGAATTTCCCCCACTTAAAATCGCTAGCCTTGAGAACTGATGAACTTCACTACAGCCTCACCTCATATCAAAACTATGGTATCATTTCCCGTAGGGCTGTTATGTTGCCTTCTATTAGAGTTCAATTGGAGCAGCTGTGGAATTCGGATGAGTGGGAGACGATCAGAGCTTATGGCCAAGTGCCAGAACTTCGATTTTTGACGGCAGAGGAGATGTGCAATACTGTAGGTTTCACGCAGCATTGTTTTATATGGATGTCAACCACTTACACTTTCTAGGGCTTGGTGAAATCACTTGGTCCTTCGAGAAGACTCAAGCGCTGACTCAAAAATTGTAAGCCAGATCCAAGCCAAATCTGTGACTCTGTCCGAGGCGTCTTAAAGCGATTTTTTCTTTCAAAGATTTCTTTCTCCTTGGATTGGATGAAATTGCCTGGATCGACTAGAACTTCTGCATGAGAGTTCTTTTCGCCTATCTCGTAGCTTTTCAATCCCGAATAATCAAATGACATGCTTCTCATGGGTTTTGAGCTCTACTCACAATACCTTGAAACATACGAATACTCTCTCAATCGCAGATACAAAGCCGAGCAACTGCGCGGTCTCGAGCCCTTCCAAATTAATTTTCTATGACATTCTTCTTGTGCCACTTGTAGCTTCTCAGAAGTTTTTCTTTTCTGCAGCTGTGTTCTCTATATGGCGGCAAGTCTCGACAGTCCCCCAGCATCATCGCTTTCCCTTATTACGGATCGAGAATTGCTCCTGCCGACGTACTTCACAGATTTGCGATTGTCATCAGTGATGGTAACAGAGCAACTTGCACAGCGTGTATTTTTGAGTGGTTGTGGATTTCTCTTTTCAGAAAGTGGTAGGATATGCAACCGTTACTTGATTTCTTGACAACGCGTATAGTCAGGATGGATAGTGTTAGGTGGGATTCCAGTCATCCTATTATCTATGGTTGGTTTTACTTAGAATAGAACCCGCTGGGGCCCTGAGCGGAGGAATCTCTTTTCAGTACGATATCATTTACGTTGAGCGGCATAGAAAAAGAAAAGTGCAATGGGTTCTTAGATTCAAAGTTTTCTTGAGAATCAAAACTGCATTCCATCCCTTGACTAACAAGTCTACTCATGAAGCATGAAGCATAAGTGATTAAAGTGAGATGATTCGGATAATAGACTAGCACTATTATTGTAAGTTCCCAACTCCTATTCTTGTAGGTAAAATGGAAGACATGCTCCAGGAACCAGCTAATGATACAAGTATCCATCCTTTCTCGTATTGTAAGAAATATAGCAGTGTTTCCCGTCTTTGTTATGCTCCATCCAAATACCAAAAATCCCAGATCCCTCACACACATCCATTAATTCTTTCCATTCTCTGAGGCTCATAATATACATGCTCATTCCCGAACCCTTGAAACTTGACGCCTTTTCCACTGCCACCCCTTTTTTATAATCGCACATTGTTAACAGGTAATCCTCAAGCCATTCTCTGCACTCTTTATTCGTCCATACTTGTTCTGGTGCATCCGGGAACTTTTTTTTTTACGACCTAATATATCATGTTGGTAAACTGACGCATTTCGGAAATTTTAGGATAGCAGTGAAGATGTACCTTTTCCGGGCTCGTGGGTGCCGTGGATAGACAAGGAGGAGAACATGTATTGTCGCCATTTGAGTCTTTGCGAGATGAAAATAGCTTAAATGGGCCGCGATTACCAGACATTATGAGGATATTTTTGAAAGGTTTTCAGGTGAAAATTGAATACTTGAGTATATTTCACAGGAAATGAGTAGACAGAGGTCAGTGTAAGAGTCACTGGGAGACCAAATGAATTTCCTTCTTCATCAACAACTTTTGAGGAGACGTCTCTATTGTAATGTGTTGTATCATCGCTCGACGTAGATTTTACGATATTGCACTCAATACACCTGATGGAGCCGAGATGTTCACGTGATAATCTATTCCAAGATCGACCAACCAACGCGTTTGTTAGTCTCTTGTACCAACCCCACGAACCAAGACTTGGCATTTCATAATACTTAAGCTAGAATCTTGCCTTAGATCCTTGATTTTCTAGAATTGCGTGTTAGGTTGGTGTATAGAAGGTCATTCTCGAGTTCTATAGAAGATCACCTGGAACCTTGTTATGTAGTCAATTTCACGATCACAGGAATACCTAATTTTCAGAAAATCTTCTAAATGAAAGCTGGCTACAATACATAGTTGACCCGAAAGGACGTCAATGTTCCACACATGAGACAACAATAGCTTCGACTACTATCCATTCAAAAAACACGGCCATCTATTTCCAAGGCTGGCTATGGATAAAGCATTATTCCACCAGCGACGAAAGCAGGTTACATCGTTTCTTTGTCTATGCTGATTCCAAAGCTTTCTTGGACTGTTTCTTGGTGTTGTATGTAGAGCCGAATTCAAATACTGAGTCAAAAAAAGAAAGCGTCGCGTTTGTACTACTCCTAATCATTGTTAGTTGTGTGCGGATACAGAATATTGGAGTTAGACGTCTTTCGACCTACATTGATCGCTGCTCACCTCGTTCCACGGCTTCTAGCATATCATCAAACTTGACAATACGAACTTCAGGGGATCCTGTGCTGGCAGTACCTTCCCTGATACGGTCAGCTTTGGCGTCGTAAGAGAGCTTCTTCACCTCCTTGTCAGACCAGATCTCCTTGAATGTACCCCACCAAGTTGGCGATCTTTCTGCAATGACTACACGCTTGATACCATTCCAGATGCCCAATATCTCAAACAAGACATCTTCCTCGCTCTCACCACTTCCCCAGCCGGCACTCATCGAAAACACGTTTTCGACCTTTTTGATGTCTTCAGGGGTGACAAAGACTTCTTGTGACAGAATTTCGAAATGCTCACATGTGCTACTACCAACAAGACTCATATAGTCTCGCTGATAATTGAAGTAGATAGAATTGCGAAGGATACCTTTGAATATAACCGTGTATCTTTTCAGTGCTTCTTTTCTCGAGTCGCGGCAAACGTGTAGAACCACCGGCATAATATAATCACCCCAAAACCCTTCGTCTCCCGATCCATCCTCGGCCCAAGGTTTAATACGAACAATCTGTCGATCATCGGCAGCCGCAGCCCAGATCATAAGCTGAAGTTCCGCTGGTAAACTGGTAAAGAGACAAAATGACCGCTGGGCTTTGAAATAGGGATCCAAATTGTGGTCGACGCCGATGATGAGAGGATCGTGAGGCTCGAATAGCTGCATTTTGCGAAGACTAGTCTCCATTCGGAGAAGATCGAAGGTTTGTGGATGCATCTCTGTATTGTTTTGTAATTCTCTGCCAGGAGTTGTTAGTTCGAAGAGAATGCGCAAGTGTTTGTAGGAAATTCGCGCGTGTTTGTACTTACTTTGATACGGCAGTACAGGGTAACAAAAAGCGTGGTAGACACTAATCTAATTTGGTTCCCACCGCCGTAGTGACAGGATAATTTTTCTTCTGAAATAATTCCTTCTCTTTGACAAGTATATTGTGTTGTGGGATTCAATGATTTATCAAGTAAATAAGAGAGCGGTAGTGTTGTTATTGTTTGACCTGTAACCAAGGTTTAACCGACTTATAAACACGAGAGGTTGAAGTGAATACGCAGATTGATAAACACAAAGATCAAAGTAATACAGGTATCAGGAAACAAAAGCGTCAGAGCAGGGATTGAAGATTTTATCCCAAAGAGCTCTTGAAGCTCGAAATCTTTCAGAGCCTCAACTTTACCAGCAAACTTGCTTCACCATCAAGTTGGCACATCGGCGCTTTTCAATCAATTCGGAACAACAGCATACGCACATTATACAGTTTTATCGCAAGCCAGATAAGTCATGGAGGTCGCTACACTGGCTAATTTCACATGCTTTCCCAAATTACCTCTCGAGCTTCAAATGGTCGTTTGGTCCTTTTGTCCCTATGTTGATAAGCAGACAATTAATATCAAAGAGGCATCAGAAGCAAAATACGGTATAGGTCCATATGCCAGGCGCTCTAGAACAGGAGACAAATTAAATCCATTCGCAGTAGATTTCCCAGATGCAAAATTTATCAGTGTCAACTACATTGTTCCCTCGCCTTTGCAAATCTGCCAACAGTCCAGAAACGTGGCTCTTCAACATTACCGACGAGTTGCTACTACATATGGCGATACCAAGGACGGCCCAGCACCTTTCTACATTAACTCATATCAGGATTCTATATTTTTTGAGGACGCACCAGCCACTTCACCATATTTCTTCATTCCAGGGTACAATTTTTGGAAGATTGACGGAAAAACTCTCTCAACTCCCGATGGTGAGGCTCTCTGCACTTCAGTCGCCACTCGCTGGACCAGAAGCGATCCTCCAGATCTGGGTCATCTTATGTATACGCTATCCATGTTTCCAGAAGTCAAGCACTTGTACTTTCTTGACTGCCCTTCTGGTCCCTTCCCCGTATCACCGTCGAGCCCCTACAGCATACAGTGGATGAGCAGGGATGAACAAGAGGACACAGTGGAGGCATGGATAGCATTGCTACTGCATTCAATGTTGATGGGATATGGACCTTCTCTTGGCTGGGCATCAGACTCAACAGATATGAAGGAATGCAAGGGTATCTTTCGGGCCGGTTGGGTATTGCCACTAATAAGCTGTATTACTACCGAACAATATAATTCTCTTCAAAATACAGTGACAGAATGATTGAAGGTGAGTCAAAATGGTACCGATGAACTTGAATCACATTCCAACAAAACTAAACCTGAACTGACTACATCTAGTCGAAGAATCCTTGGGCTAAAATCAAAAACGTGAAGGGTCAAGAAGCGGGAGCATATTGGCCACCTCGTTTCAAACATGGAATATGTAGTTCTTCTAAATGGTGGCTTTGGGTTTCCTTCCGTGTCTCTCCCTTTACTTTCTCTTTTCTTTTCAAAAAATACTTGCATTGGAACGGTTAAAAGCACCTTGTTTTCGCCAATGGTACGGTGGGTTAAATCTAGGGGAGGGACCATACACAATGAGTGTGGCAGGCAAGTGCTCGCAGGCAAATATTTCGGGAGTGTAAGTCGGGAAGCAGAGTTGGGTATGTGGAGTTGCAGCTTATACACCCGAATTGCCCAAATGAATTCACAATTTTAAAATATAATATCTACACCTGTTTTAATAGAACTGTGAAAAGTGAGACAAACATGTTAGTTCTTAAGCTTCTGAGCCTCTAGAATTGTTTATCGTAATGACATGTGATAATCCTATAAGCAATGATAGTTGAAGACAATGACTCCAACAATTGGCTATGAGCCATTGTGGGGTCATGAAATGGTAGTATAGTACTGCCAAATCACAAATAAGGATTTTGCACTTCTACGGCAGGTAACGAAGGTACCATGGCTTCATCCAGCAACTATCTTACCCAAAAGACTGGACATACAGCTGAATCTTAGTCTCATCTTCTTGAACATCGTTTCAGAAAATTAGGCGAGTAAAAGATGTTAGCTTAAATGTATCCATAAAAGGAAAGGTTTTGTTGAAATTGTGTGCATCAATACAGAAACTAGCATTACAACTCAAAATGGCATCTCTGGCACATCAGATCAAGATCCGTCAGAGGGACAAGAGAATATATAATTTTGTTTTAAAACAAAGACGAGACAGAAAAGAAGCAGCTCTAAGTGTTGCACGGGAAAAATCCTTCTATCGTTTCTGGTCTGGAAGTTGCGACTCCATCTTCAAGTATTATAAATATGTATTCATTCCCTTTTCTGGTCTACCTTCCTGGAGAGGCTCCATTCCCAAGCTCTACGAGCAAAATTCCTCCACATTTACGCCTTTCGGGAATTTACCAGCCGAAATACAACTCATGATATGGGAATTTGCATCCAACAAGCCGACATATATGGTGTACCGGTATAGAACTCGCCAGAAAGAGCTCCCTCAATTGTCAGAGAATCAAGAAACACAAGAACCAACCAGAATTTTGGAGAGGAGACCCTTAAGTGATGGGGGGATGAACTACTATAATGATTCTCGAGGCCTTCTTCGGGTATGCCATGATTCTCGAACCATCGCAAAGAAAACGCGATCTCAGCCATATCTTACGAAAAATGGAAATCAAGTCTACATTAACTTCGCACTTGACATTGAATTTGTCGCTAACTCTGGGATGCCAATCATACCATTCACACCCATGCCTTCTTATTTTGAAATTGATGCGTCATTCTAGTTCGCGAAACGAGGGGCTGGAGAATACGTTTTTGAACGCTATAAGATTCGAGGGATTGCAGATTGGTAGACCACGTGGGGAAGAGATAATTGCGTCTTACTCGGAGAGAATCACTCAGCTTCAGCAAGTATCAAGGGAAAAATTGATAACCAGTACCCCACAACTCTCAAAGAATGGCAGGGATAGGATACTATCGAGAAAATGTTCAACCGTCTTGCGCAGGAACACACAAGAGAGCCATCAGCTCTAGACTTTCTGATGGTGGTAATCTAACATCTGTTAGAACTTACCGAGCATACTATTTCAAGAACAACTATTGATTAGCGTCCCAAGTAGCTTTTAGTTCAATCATAGGTAATCACCTACTCTCCCACGCCTCTACAGTAACACAGACATGAAGAATCGACTCTAGAATAATGTGGGGATGGCAATGTTAGTTCCATTAGTCTCTAAGTCATTTTTACCTTCAGCATTTGTTGTATGTTCCGTGAAGTATTGATTGTAGTGTGAAGAACATAAGTCTCGATATCCATAAACATGTCGGCATGAGATATGTGATTTGATCCGTTACAAAAGAGCAACCAATGAATAACATCGATTTTTGATCATTGAAAAAAATCAAACGGCATCTCAACTAGTAATAACAATGGCTTTTGCTATCGTGTAACCATCTTGGACATGATGGTTCGTACCGAATGCAAAAAGGGGGAGGATGCCTTGATGACTAAGCTGGGAGGCCCACACCGTAGAACTTTATCCTGAAAAGAATGCCTGTAGTTTAAAGCACCTCCCATTTATCACCAAACTATCTTCCGCTGATTATCGTTTCTTCCACGTATCCAGTCCATTCATAGTATTTGCTCATGTGGTCCGGGACATTTGCGTGCAAATGCCGAACCGTTTGACAGTTTATCCATCATTAAATTTATCTCGAACAACAAGACGTGTATCTCTCCGTAGCCTCTCTACTCTAGTGATAGGCATCATAATAAACTGTAAAGCAACCAGGTGAGCAAGAATAGCGTTTCCAACTTCGTTCGATACCCTGGTCAACTCTCGAAAGTCTTTGTGCGACATTTCAACGGAGAAAATATTGTAAATCGATCGTAATGAGAGATACGCTACATTATTAGTTCAGCTTGTAGATGGAAACTCCCGTTCTATTGACACTTACCATCTTTCGAACTAGTAATGAGTGATCTAGCTGTAACCAATAATGCGCCGTACATGTCCAATTCTCCTTGAACTTTACAAAGTGGCAACAAGCTTTGGATCGATCGGCAAGCAGATTTTACGAGCTCGTCATCAATTAAAGTAGTTTTTTGTGAAGCTGAATCCATAGAGTTAACGTCATGATTTCCCCACAATTCACGAAAGAAAAAATTAAGTTGCTGACTTCCCTTACACATCGCTATTGCAATAGTGCCTCGAATGAAGGTCATATACTCAACAAGACATTCCGAGATAAGAGTAGATTGGAACTATAAGATGAAGCAAGTAGCCAGCATTGCGTTTCCTTCCTCGAATGAATTAACTCCCGAGGATATTGCCGCGTTGAGACTTGCCATGGCTTTTACGCGATAATGAATAGCAGTGCAGGTGAGATTGCAGGATGCAGTCGAAGCTGTAGGGGCTAGAAGCAGGGCCAGAAGCAAGATCAGAAGCCGATGAGGCTAGCATGGAACGAAGAAAACAATCATGCTGGTACGATATCAGTGATTTATCCGATGACTCTGGGTAAAAAGATTGCTCACGTTCGACGCGATACTTGGTATCTCATGAGTCCACACGGTGTCGTTCCCGATAGGATGATGCGGATATGCTTTCTGAATGAAGTGGTGAAAAAGCCGAAAGTCTACCATGATAAAGACTGGGCTGAATATTTGAATAGAGTTGAGTATTTGTAAAGCAGATGACGGTCTATGCATTAAAATTTCAGAGCAAGCTGATTGAATTTCCGGCCATTCACAACTAAGCCCTCTGTGGTCGCAATAGTCACAGGTTGGGCGGGTTTCTTTGCACTGAAGCCTCATCGGTAAAGTCAATCATGAATGAGCTCCAGAGTAATACTTTGATGCGGGCTTTCTTGCAGTTCGGACACCCTTTCCTATAGTTTTTGTGTCCCTTCCGGGCCTTCCTCTCGCTGCTGACGGATGTCTCAGGCGGAGCTTCCAGCGGAGATTCTCGTAGAATCAAAAGCTGGTTCATTCATGAAACTCTCCATGGTAAAGCACTCAGCATTTCATGCTCACAGATGTCTTGATGTTGCACTTATCTGGACTTTGCAATGATAAAAGGATAAGGGGGCACCAAGGCTCTGTAAACGATCGAAACTCGTGTAATTTTAAATTGAGCTCTTTGTTAACATAAAATCTGTTTGCTTTTCCATATCAACCTACTTTCATACGGTTTTCAGCCCCAGTGATAGATTATGCTGCCTCAAACAAGATGTGTCAGCCGGCGAGATCTTGTGACTGCTTTGGCTTGTTTAGCGAGGGCAACTCCAATAGGGGAAGCACGACAAGGTTATTCCTTGCATCCTATTTCCAGATGACGCTAGTCTCCCAAGTCTACAACGCGAAGGTTTAGGTTCGTAAAGTTCGGGTGTACATTCGAAAACCGGCTTATAAGTCTTAATCTAAACTTCCCCATCAACGTTTCCAAATACAGGATATGATGCTGAAATACGAAAAATGATGATCACATGACTTGAAAACCGCACGTCAACGCAAACATCACTTTAATTCATCTTCCCCCTTGACTTTATAATCCGAGCGAAACTAGATCATACTTCTCAGCCCGACAGCTGGCTGTATCTCACAAGAGATCTACATAGCAATACCTCCAGTGGATACAATGGAAAAATTACTGGCTCATCTTTTTATTGATGCAGAATCATGCACCTCCAAAGTTGATGAATCATCAGCTTGACAGAGACCAAACATGCTGCTAGAAACATGCTTAGTTTGGCATGGGCTGTTTGAATGTTTGCACTCAAATTAAATCATGGGGTCATAGATATCTTCTCCAATGTTTGCTTGATGGAAGTCTAAGATCTGGTTGACAACGCAAAGAAACCAGATCAAAAAGTGACAGTATATACCCCCGTGGCCTGTCTTGAACATATATTTCTTTTCATAAAATTTCTTTCGAGACTTGGATGGCAAGCAAGAAACTATCCAGCTTAGGGTACAGAGATAAAAGAAGTTGAAACCTTTTTCAAGGCTTGGACGTCTCGTCTCTAAGCAATCATATGGAAAATCATGAGGGGCTACCTTCATATCATCTTCTCAGTCAGTCATATATATCTTTTGACTATATGCTAAGACTTTAAGTCATGAAATATATAGATCTCATCTCTACTTCAATACTCCCAGACTTTCATGCCAAGCTTTGATAACAAATCTGTCCTCAGCTTTAAGTTTCTTTATATTTAGACCAACAAGATAGTGTCCGAGCTCCTAGTCATCTGGGTAATTGTTTTACACCTCAGCCTTTTGGTTTCCAACACATTCAAAGATCCCAGGGTTTGTACCATTTGAACCATCAAATATTTCCTCACCTCGTGGTGCAGAATAAACTCACGATTTCACACACAAGTATTTTGGCAGGAAAGCTAGAAACCGATTCTTTATTGACTTGAAATTTACAATATCCTGGGAACTTCGAACTTTTACAGCTCTTTTCTAATGCTGTGACCGTTCCTTGTACAAGAACAAGCTAGCAATCAACTGGTCAGCCGCAAGCATACATAGGCACACAATTACTGTTCTGTATCATTACGATCGAGTTTCTTCACTCGCACGGCAAATGTGAGTAACAGCCTGACGTCTTGATCTATTGACAAGACATATACTTACATGTTCAACTTGCAGCATGCATTCACAGCACCTATCTTTATCTGTGAAGCAGACTACCCATAAAGAAGGAGGTTCATTGACAATTCAAAGTCTCCCAACGGAGATAAGTCAAGCGATCTGGCAGTTATCATTGAGCAACAATCGAATCATCACAATACATCGGGAGCATAAAACGCATCTCGACCTTGGTAAAAAACCCAATGCCAATGACTATTATGTGACCTACGATAAAATCGAAGCCCTAGAAGTTTCTTCCGAATCGCGCAGCCTCGCATTATAAGATTACAAATTGTGCTTCGGCAACGACATGCGCCATCCAATTTACTTCAACAGTGACAAAGATATTCTCAAATTCACGAATTTGGCACTTGCAGAGATTGTCTACATTTCACCCGGCGGTGTCTGGAATAACGATAACGTGCGGGCTGCTAACATCAAGCGCATTGCTGTTCAGATATCGAATAAAATTAATATTTTCGGGGATTTAGGCATCATATCTGAAACGGCATTGTTGTATTGTGCCACCAAGGTGTTTGCTTCTTTGGAAACTATATTCATACAGCCATCTTTCGTCATTGATTCATCTTCTGAGACAGCCTTCAACACCAAATTCAGGAATAGAATACAAGGTTACGAGAGGTATTTTGGCCACCTTTGGAACGGAGAGCTCCATAGTATTCCTGAAATTGTGTTAGTTTGCTCCCAGTGCGATCCAGATTTCTCCAAAGCATGCCAAAGTTAAGAATCTGCGGTGTGGATAGCAATTGTGCGAGAAGTAGGGACTGGGCTCTGAGGAGACTTAGGAGAAGATATTTTCCATTTCGGATTAAGGGGCTATCATGGGGATTGGGTTAAGTTTGATAGGGCGAACCCTTATAGATCTTTCTGTTCAGCTGTACTATCGATATCAACCATTGAACGAGACATCCAAATATGTAACTTCGGCCCTTAGGATTGATGCACAATACTGCAGCAACATAATCTTAAGTCACTTCAATATTACTGCTTCTTCTATTCTTGCCGTATTGATTTCTACAAACATTCCTATATAACAATCAAAATAACTCTGCAGCCTCTGTTCTTCATTCCTAAACATTCCCAAACAGTCCGAATCACAACAATTCATCATCATGTCTTCTATACAACAAATACCATCCGAATCAACGAATCCCTCCAACGCTGACAGCACTGGAACCTTCGCAAGTCTTCCTCGTGAGCTCGATGACATGATATGGTCTCAAGTTTCAGTAATCTCAGATCCTCGCATGATCGAGATTTTTACCGATCGTGCTGACCAGACCGGCGAGAAGCGATTCAAATTGAGGATCAAAATTTCTGGGTACCCCAAGTGCCTATCTTCGAATGCAAGAGTCGTCATTCTTTCTCACAATAGATACATGTTTGATCATAAGATCATTAATTCTCAAATCGTCAATGCCGCAAAGGATGTCTTCATGTTCAGCAGTGTCAGTCAGTTAAATGAATATGTTCGACATACGGGAGCTATCATCAATAAAACTGATGCGATGGACTCGAAGCCTGCATGTTATCCAACAATGCAGAATATAGTAGTCAAACTGTTCTTAGATATTGAGTATCTGGGTTCAGAGCCATATTCGGTCTAGTTCAACCGTCTTCGCGAGGAAATTGGTTTCAACAAGTTTCTATTGAAGAAAATTTTAAGTGAGCTTGTAGAGTCTGTCAGTCAGGTACAGAGCCTTAAGAAGATATATCTCCTGGCCGAAGAAGACCAGATGCCAGGACCAGGACCTATTGAGCGTATTGATGGTCGACTTATGGATCTTTTTGCAGAAGACGATGAGCTGCAAAGTCGCTATGGAGAGGGGATGAGAATGCCAGAAGTTGTGTGCCTGACGACAATGCAAGTTCCTTGGGAGTGGTTCATAGTATGTTGCAGATATGACAGACCATGAGAGTCATATAATTGCTCGGTGAAGATTTGATATACCATCAAGAGTCTGAAAATTTCAGATAGAGTCTATATCTGATACTATCACGGCGAGATGAGGACCATGAGTATGAAGTAAATACACAAGTTTCAGAATAAGACCATAATATCAAGTTATTTTGATCAAGTGAATTCAGCAAATCAAGAAATGGAACCACTGAATTGCGGTGAAAGATATAAACAGTGTGGCGTGATATGTGACTCGAACTTCAATCCGCTTGTAAATTACTATCTTAGAGCGAGTCTGTGTATATATAAATGATTTAGATGTGCTCTAAAGTACTTTATTTCTAAGATCTTGAAACCCCCATCAGTATTCTGCGAATGGCGACCCAAAATTCAAGTCAACATGAAGGCCCAGACCCCGTCCAAATATCAGCAGAGCTGGACCCGAAATTCTGGAGCATCAAAATCACCGGGACAAACGACAGGTTTCCTCCACAACTGATTGAAGCCAAGAAGTACGATGCCACAGTTGAAACGCTTGCAAGTCGCCAGACAAGTCAGTATAGTAATCAGAGGCCCTGGATCATTAATTTCGAGATAAAATCAATTCGGAAGTCACAAAACTTCACGAACCATGTCAACATCACTCCTCGTGCTTTGCATGTTTCACCAAGTTGTCTCAAACTAGACTATAGGATTAAGAATCCAATGTTATTTCGTCCTTCTTGCGACGTCCTCTTCTTTCGGGAATGTAGTCACTTGTTGGAGTATGCTGTAGCAACAAAAGGTATTGTTACTAATCATACTGCATCGGCCCCGGTGACAAATGAGACATTTCCAAAAGTCGAAAGGGTGGTTGTCAAATTCGAAGTTCACAAGCCAACAAATTGCGCTTATCACGACATTTTGGTGGAGCTTCTCCCAGTAATCAAGGAAATTGGAACACTGAGGGGCATTATATTGTTGGTGGGGAGACAGTCTCTTCGAGGTGAATTGGAAGCCTTGCGCATTGATGAAGACTTAAAAAGGCTCGTTGATGGAAGTCCCGATGTATATTTACCCTCAGAAGGTGTTTATATGCCTAGGGTAACCTGTATGACAATGGAAACTTTCAAATCGACATTTGGTTGGCATGGATTAAGTCAAACGGACCGATGATTGTGTTTATACTTGCACTTGGATCAAGACTTTGAATACTTTCAAACATCATGATGGGCAGTGGTTCTTTCTGGATGATGGTTAGGCGAGATTTATAACCAGAGGTGATGTGGTGAGACTAGAAGTAAGAAATGATACAATGATTTCTCTACAAGAAACCATGTGACTATGACTTCTTTGACGTGGAAATCCGTACATTCTGTGACTTTCGAATCTTGAAGCTCTTTTCCAGAGGTCTCGTATGCAAACTCCGGAATAGGTGAGGCAATGGACGACTCTCGAGTCGAATAAAAAACGAGTAACCAAAACAAATTGGGTCTTTTCAATGGCCCAGCAGTCCTATCAGAACCAAAGTATCTGGCAGAATCCAAGCATACACTATGCTTCTACTAGATTACAGGTGATGTCAAAATAGATGTCTCATTTATGCTGTGCCTATTCGACGATTTTGAGAGCTTCCGGATAAATCGGATTCCCTGGACGTTTGATGACTTTCTTCCTTCGCATTTCCTCGAACTGTAACCAAAAGCAGGTTGTGTGTTTTTTCACATTGCTCTAAAACATCTTACAGCATTCCATGGAAAATCCGGCGGACTCTGGTGTAGAAATAGAGTGGGCAAGATCCCCGCTGACAAAATCTCGACGAATATCTCCTTTCGAGCTGCAAGATTGTTATTTGTCGTCTGCAACGGTTCCTATCATAGTCAATCTTATGGTAATTCCCATCTATTCAAATCATCAAACTTTCTCAGGGATTCATCATGTTTTGAATATCAAAAGGCACTCGAACTTGAGTGACTCAAGTTGAGTCCTGGTCATTGGACCACTGTGCTGACTAATCCGGAAGAAAACCCTCCACCAACCATTGTTCCGTCTTACACTTCCAAGCCAGAAGTATACATCAACATCATCATCATCATCAAGTATATCCAGCCTGTATCAAGCAAGCTTCGAGACAACATTTTCATTTTTTTGGGAGCATCACGCCCGAGAAACTCAACCACAAAGAAGACTACAAAACCGCCAATCCACCAAGCAACAAGTCCAAAAGTCTGAAAGATTAAGAAAGCATGTCTGAAGTCGAAGCAATATCTACACGCTTCATGAAAGTTCCAGAGATGCGACTCGCAATTTGGGATGCATTGACCCCACCACCTCGGCGAATATACATGCAAAAAGCCACCTGGCGTTTCCCGGACAATAGATACTGGGACGCAAAAGTCAATTCTGATTCCGGGTCTCCCGCAATCCCAAATCCGCCTGTTCTAAGAATATGCGCTGAATCTCGGGATTACTTTATTCGCGAGAAAGGATACACTATATTTAATTGTTGCATCATAAGACCAATATACATAAACTACTCGAGAGACCAGCTTTGGTTTGATTCTTTATCTCGTCTTTGGAGTTACGCCAGGAACGTTTCTTATTCTTATCGAGGTCACCGGGGAAAACGCAACAGCCAACTGAAAGAGGAAATTTTGCAACTTGCTAGGATTAGAAAACTTGGTATGAGCTTGAATGACAAGGATAAGATAGAGCAGTTCTCCGCCCGTGTAATGATTCATATGATCAAGAGGCTTCCCGAATTGGAAGAGGTTATCTTTGAGTTTCCAAAAGACAATTTTGAAGAATACAAGGCTAATATAGATGGAAAACTAAGCGGTTATGAGGAAAAGACACGGGACCGTGATGACCTTGATCCGAGAGCCCCTCCGAGACTTATTTACATAGCGGAGGAAGCTGTAGCTCCTCCTGAAGATATATGAGCGCAGACTTCTGGAACTCACATGGATCCTCAGAAACGAAAGATTTCGTAGGTGGGGGGCTAGCGCAGAGTGATGAATGCTCAGAGACCTTCAAGGTCTCGCATGAAACCATATCTTCAAAGTGTGATCAGCGATTGGATAGAAGTATACGCACAAGTAGGAAAACTCAAGACTACCGAAACATCTAAAGCAATTGATCCAAACGCATCGGCACCGACCACAGCGAAACAATTATTTTGTTCTCAGCCTTGGACCGAGACTTGGTATCAGCATACGCAAGCTGGTGGCAGCTTAACACCTGCTTTGCCGGAATGGATATATCCAATCACGCTTAAATCTGAACACCCAGGGGATTGTTTAGAAGGCTTTACCACCAATCGAACACGACTCCAAATCTTTTGATTATTTTTCTATATTACATGTTTCTAAAGAGCTGCGAAACGTGGCATTGAAATTTTATAGTCTGTTGGATGTTCCAGTGATCAGCCCAATGCTATTCCACCAATCATTCGACTTTATCAGTTTCATGATTTGCGTGACATGAAAAAGTATTCAGATATGGGAACACCATATAAGTTCTACCAGAATTCCGGGGTTAAAGTCAAGAGAATTTTTATTGGTGATCATTCTATCTGGCCACTATCCCCCTTCCGCTCGAGTGACGTTTTTCGGCAAGAGCCCATGCATGATCCAGCCCGGGAAGTATGAAAGCTCATCTTGCTCTTCAAGGAGCTCGAACACATCATCTTTTACTTTTTTGATATTTGGGTATACGAAAATTGGTGGAAGGTACACGGCCTACTCAGACCTCGAGATAAGATGAAGTTGCAGAGGCTTCTAAGACCATGCGCAGTGGGAAAAGACCTTACCAATTACTTTACAAGGCAATTTGGATGGGCAAAAATCACTGTTCGATAATTCAAAGCGCCCATTACGATTACCGCGAATGCAAAAAAATGAGTACACGAGCTTCCATGAGTTTTCGGGTGCTCATCAGGTCAGACTGGGTGTAGGTGATTGCTCCAACGATGCACGGGATTTGGTGTGATATCACTCCTCATCCACTTTGCGAAGAATTCGAATGGGCAGAGCTCATGTTAATTGAATCAACTATCAAGAAGGCATTCTGCACGTTCATGGGGCATGTCGGTAGGTATTTTGCGAAGCTGGATATTTTAGCGGGTGTATGTTGTGGGCTGGACTTCGAGGTTATCTATGTATCACAGTTCATTTTTGGTCACGTACCGATTAGTTAAATGCTAGACAATGAAAAGTCGTTGTTTTTCGACATGAATAGAAAGTCCATTGACTGAACTACTTTGCACGTGTGATTGAGCGTAGTTTTCGCGCTTTCGCGAACAAGATCCTTCGACTTGAATGCTTTTGACTCATCAGCTGCCTTTGGGGTATATGTTCATCCTATAGTATTTTTGAGTATTGTTCAATCTAACGCCTGGGACGCGGGGGTTCTTCGACAGTTGTGATGCTCTTCAAGAAAGATTGAAAGTCCCAAGAAACGGAACTTGCGACGACGAATAGCGATGAGATTGCATTGAGATGTTCATTGCTACAATTCTAGGATAGTAGAATTTCTGGTCGGCTGCTACTGCATATTCTCAGAAGTTCAGGCTTGTGTGGTAGCAGGGACATTTGGTAGGAGTCGACAGGGCACAACCAACATCTTATGACCGCCAGACAGTAGATTTACCCGCCCATTAAAGTACGGTCCTTGCACTGGATTGGTGCAGCCGCATTATTGCTCGGAGGCATGTATGAATTCTCTATACTCGGTAATCCATCGTCGTTCTGGAATATTCTGGGCGGTTCATTCATGTACAGTCAGCTCAGATATGGCTTGGTGCGTTAATCACAGGAGCTCATCGGTCTAGTAGCGAAATGATGGTAGTGAGAAAACTGTCAAGTCGACTGCATTAGCGGCGAAACAATCAAGGCTGAATCTTGTGACTCAAAGTAGAGCAACGGGGATGAATGATTTGTGAGTAAGAGTAGTACACCAGACCAAGATTGTGTAAATCAGGTTCAAATGATGGAGTGGAAGTAGTCTCGCAGTGTACCTCAATGACTTCCTGAAAGAATTTTCCTTAATAATGAGTGGCATTCCATCCCGACTGATTGTCCGCGGAGGAGAAGCCTTGATCAAGTACAGCGCTTAGTCTGTTGCAGAGAGTTGTCTTTTGCCATTGATTGCTTGTAGAATTCTGTTGGGAGCACTAAACCACCACGAAGATTTCGCAGCTACTCAAAGCGTGTGTTTTCCCGAAAATCTCGTAATGCATTCCGAAATTAATTCCACAAGTCCCACTTTTGTCTGCCATGATCAACCTCGGGGCGTCTCTTCATTTGCTAGGCTGGCTCTTTTGAACATAATGCCTCTGTTGTCGGAGTAGCTATCTTGGCATAGCTTCCTGGATTTGGATGTACAACTCTACTACTCCCCGGTTCTCTCCCATTGGTCTTCGAGTAATGACTAAACTTCAGAAGAATGATCACGGCTTCAAAAGCTATCTTGGTGTCTCCATCAGGAAGGTGCATAGTAATAGAGCGCTCAACATGACGTCTGTATACTTCCATGGGCAATGATTTGATATAGCACGCCGCACCCCAAGCTCGCGATCATAAGTTCTCGAATGGCGTATCCATAGTTCCCTTCTTGCTTCCAACAAGTCTCCAGGCGATCATGTGTATATTGTTGAGGGTTTGGAGCACGTAGATTGGAGGTATCTGCGAAGCTGTAGTATCTATGCCACAAAACTCGAGTATAAGGATTTTGAGGTAGTGAGGGCTTTATACACTTCTGCATGTTGTAACCATGCGAGTCCATGAGATTCGAAAACGGTGTATAATATGACAGCACTTTGCTACTTCTGTTCATAAATCTTTAGGTAGGTGCGGCACTATTTGCGCTGTTATTCTAGTGAATATGTTATGGAGTCCATGGAGATCTGTAGATTAAATTGTTATTAGTGGGTCTACATGAACAAGTTGCAGAAGTGCTTATCAAAAGTTTCAATCTTTGGGCCCATAGCTTGGGAAAGCGCTTTTGGGGGGCGTGGAGAGACAAACCCCAAGTTGCTAAGTGAAAATATAACCTGCCGTGTAAGATTCGAGGGCATCTAAGACTCTTCCGGTAACTTCACTTGACAAAGGATGCTAGCAACAATATCAATCATGGTAGAATCTCCAAGTAAAAGTAAAAATGATCAAAAACGGGTTGAAGCTTAAAGAGTATACACGTGCGTATGTATGTTTACAGCCGAAAGAACACTGAATACCTTTTTTCTCTCAACGAACTCTTTGAGTCAAGTCAATGATATCTTACAAAGAGAGATATCTGACATTTTGAAACTTCAATTAGCAATTTTAAACTTAAGTTGTTGTATTATGTAACATTTCTTGACTTTTAAAGTTGAGCAGATAAATTGGCCTTCCAGTTGATTTCTCGCTTCCGAAGGGGTAGGAAACATATGCAAACTGAACTACTCCAAACAGCATTTAATTTTAAATCAAAATGAAATGTGCTACTGGATATTTATTAATCACTTGATTAAATACTTCTTCCATAGACGAATAGGTACTAGCGCAATCTAACTCAATTTTGCTCACCCCTTGCACACTGCTTTCCACATCCTCTCCTTCTCCAAGCATCAATTTTTTACGCCAGCAGAAAAATCTTCCACGTCGCCCGCTTTTGACAACACCCAACAAGCTATCAATCTCAACAAAAATCAAATACCTGTGATCAAGGCTCTCTCTGCCTCCGATCTTAGCAACGTCTCTTTTGTCTTATTGTATCAGATCAAGTGTACTCAGTGAAGATCTTTTCTTTAGAGGCCACTATGTAAGAACACCAAGTCATCATTGATAACACCAGTCAGAACTCCGTAGGCTCTACCTCGTTATCAACGAATATTCTTTGTCTTGGAAGAGCTTACTAACTATTTGATGTAGGGATCGAATGCCCACAGAGCTGCTGGCATGCCCACCATCCAACAAACCAGTCAAGGAACCCAAACAAACACTGCAGTTACAACACAGTCACGATCTTTTGCGCTTTTCGGAGAGTTGCCCCCCGAATTGAAAGCAAAGATCTTGAACATCGCTGCCCGAGAGGTTCCTCGTCTTATCGAGGTAACACCACAAGGATATCAAGGACACACACCTGCTCTATTGGGAGTCAGTCGCATGGCTCGCGAAGAGGCTTTGAGAGTTTACAATACATTGCGACCAGGATGTCCACAGCCTATTTACTTCAACCCGGACAATGACACCATTATATTAAATGTTGAAACAAGGGTTTTAGGTGGTTCGATGGCTTTGATTTTCTCATTGACGCCAGTTGCGTTACCGCCAAATGCCGTAGATAGATCTTCTCGTGTCCGCATTACTGATCCTAGTAGTGTGCCCGAAGTTAAGGAAATGATGACTTCTTTGGGAATCAAATCGTTAGTAGTTCAGTTTCGACGTTAATCCCGTTCCTGGACAGATATGAAAGCTCTTGCTACACGCTGGGACTATGAATCGGGAAAGAATCAGCTTTGCCGGGCCATCTCTTCTTGTCTAACGGAGTATTCGGGGAAGCTGGAATCATATGCAAGGGTCTCATTGGCACAGCACACTCTACCTTTGTTCAATGGTTCACCGTTCGTTTTTCGATCTCAATCACCACAACAACTTCGTTTATTTCAAACCAAATGCTGATACCTCGCTGTTTCCGTTCCAAGCCGGTAGACTTGTTCTATCTCAGTCCCAACATGGCAGCTCTCTCCTCTTCTCGCCAACATTCAAAAGTCTTCTTATTCTATCGCCGTTTGGATCTTCGAAAGCATCAAAGACTCACTGGGGAAGTTGAGTACTGGCATACTCATTTGGTATTTTTGAAGAGAATCGCGGGCAGCAGAGGATATTCAGATAATGTTCTTGCGGAGGTTCTATGGGAGGAAAAAATGGTTGGTGAGACTCTGAATACCACCAGCTTAGCCATTTTCTTGTTTGTTCTGAATTCGCCTGATTACAGCATAACATCTTTGTCGCTTCGACAGATGTCACATGTTTTACTTTCATTGCTTCAAGTTTCAATGCTGGACATTTGGGTTCAGAAAATTTTCATTTGTTGTGCGATTTTCTAGTGCTAGAGAATGTCAGCTAAATCATCCTGTAATTTCCAAATTACACATGATTATATGACAAGGCATAGTCGCTCAGAATCAATAGGACTTTAGCATCTCTTTCTATTCTCTGTGTGTATTCATAGGTCTCAAATAAATTTTCAAAAAATCATGCTTCCAATTGTGTAACATTAAAAGCGTGGCAGCCACCATTGATTTTTCGGTGTTGCGTGAAAACTCAATACATAAACGCCTGAACCATGCCAAGACTCCTGTGGGGACAAACAACTCTTTCGACGGTCGGCTGCATGATGGAGAGTGTGTATAAACAGGCTAAAGATCAGGCTGGGAGCTGCCTTCGGTGTGTTTTGGGGCGAAGCACACGGGCGCTTGCATGGCATGCGTTGCACCAACTATGCACATGTAATAATGCATAAGGCTATGTTTAGGCTTCTCAATGGGGTCATCTACGCAGGCATGATTAGATGGCATGTGTCAAATTTTTTGAATAAAAATTAAGCCTCTGAGTACATCAACGTGGATCTTCAAAATCCTTCTCGCTAAGCAATTTGGGTAGCCTTATAGTAGAATTTCGTGATTGTTAGATTTATATGCATGTAGTTTTGACAGATTTCTACTATCCCTGACATCTAAGATACTCCTCAAGTACGAAAATATACCCAATGAATACACGAAGAGAAAGTTCTATTGGCATTTTCCTGAGTACGATATACTTCCACGTCTCAAAGCTAGGGCTGCCATTCCCCTCTAGCTCTTTTCATATTCATGGGTTCCGCGACCTCCACGGCTCCAAATGACTCGAACTAGAAGTTCTTCAAGGTCTCTATCGTAGTCTTGCATCTCTCGTTACCACTCGGGTCGAGTAGGTAGTATATTTGTTTCATGCCGGGGATTTAGCTGGCCACCATCACAAAAAACTACTGACCACGACCATTGTCCAGTCCGTCAACCCATAAGAACGCTCTGCTGGTGAGATCTGCATGCCAATACTCAGCCCAAGCCCACAAAATAAGGGTTTCGGAATCCGTTGAGGAAGACGACTTGATGATACTTGAAGGATTGAAGAGAAAAAGTAGAACGTAAGAGTACAACACCAAAATGCCAGAGCAGCCTTCTGATGGATCATTAGTGAACATGAGGGTTAACAGCGAAGATAGGGTTACTTTGTGATGTTTAGCATGCCAGGAAGCTTCATGCCAGTGCACAAAAGAAGAGCGATTGGAAGTAGGATGAGCCAGAGGCGAAAGACGCTACATTAATATGAGTTAGTCAGCACGCTTTAGATTTCAGAAAAGGAACTGACCAGACGAACACCAGGCACCATGCTTTGTTCTCTGGTGCCATCATTCCTGATAATATATTGATCGGTGCAAGAAACATTCAAGGATGACAATAGCGGCTAAGACTCTTTGTCTTTCTGGCGAAAGAGAATGGTCTGGACTAATTACTGTTGTGAAAGCATTCGGCAATTAAATTTTATGAATAGCTTTCATCCAGGTTCTCAAATTGTTGTGAAATCGTTTCAGGCACTGAAAACATCTTTAGAACATGGCCGAATGAAATGAGCACGGAGTTTCATGGGCCAGAGAAGATGAGAGTG
Organism: Botrytis aclada; assembly: GCA_014898285.1. Taxonomy (NCBI): domain Eukaryota; kingdom Fungi; phylum Ascomycota; class Leotiomycetes; order Helotiales; family Sclerotiniaceae; genus Botrytis; species Botrytis aclada. The sequence continues at coordinate 876,511 of RCSV01000013.1, forward strand.
ATCGTGAAACAGTGCGAATGATTTACCACAGAGATCGAGAGCAGGACTTTGGTAAGCAGCAAGTACAAAGATAAGAGAGATGGGGAACTGAGCAGGGCATACGCGAGATTTTTCTACGTCCACGACTTTTTATGTACGACAGTCAGATACTTCAAGTCCAAAAGATCAAGATTTTTAGGGCGCCAGGTTTCAATTGAAACTGAATACCAACAAAGCGCATCTTACGGTAATGAATCTGATCATCATTTCAAAGGCGACTTATCGCTTTGATTGAGCAAAAGAGTGCTTCGTGGCTGGTTCAGGTCATGTAATGAATCAAAAATGTGGGGCTAAGTTGATACATGTTGCTGCTCCTTGTACCACTGCATAGTTTGAACGTTGAAGTCAGGGCTCTTTCAAATGCTGAATGCGGCTGATCTTCTGTTGTGTTGCATCACGTCGCCTTACAAATTGTACCTATCTCTTCATTTGATCAGGAGACTGTTGCTAAGTTCCACCGCATGTCTGTATGCTGTGTAACTTTGGGCTTCATCATACACATAAAGGCCCTCGCATCCAAAAGATTAGACAATTAGATTCACAACGAACTTTCATCATCCAGAAATCGCCAAGAACACAGTAATTATCTTTGATCGCAAGCGATATTGCTGAAATTTGCAACAATAATTGTTCCGTAAGGTTCGATCATCATCGACAATGATCCATGTTTTTGACTTTATATCAGCAGAAAATCAAACACCTTTATCGATGGACAGGTTAAAATGTCAGGTGGAGAGCGGGAAGCCAGCGCACCGACGCGATAATTCTCCTTATTGTCAGCTTCCATCCACAGACAAATCTCTCTTCCCCAAAAAGGTTGCTTTGGCTTCTGAGCTTCTATCAACCGATATCAATTCAATCAGTCATAAAATGGGACTCCGGATACAAGATCCTCATACTTCGATTATGACTATTGTGCCCCGCCCGCCATCATGCCATTATCTCTTCCTCTTGGCTCTCGCACTCCTAAACATCAGCTCTTCACTTCTCATGAGCGCAACCTTTATCTGCCTGAATTATAGCAGAAATCTAGAGACACCCAGCTCCATTATGTCCACAGTAAGCCTTTCCCTCGCCCTCATCAAAGAGTGAATCTAAAAATCGCAGATCACCACTCCCATTCTGGATTCCTTAGACCTTCACTTCAAATCGTCACATGACGTCATCACATTCTGCAGCTTCATCCTCGCAACAGGTGTCTTCACTCTCACAATATTCTTATGGGTATCACATGGGCCCGACTCTTTATGTTCCTCGTGGCTTTTGATAGTTCAAGCCTATGGATATTGGATAGGTTTTAATCCTGTGGAGTTGGTGATATGTATCTTCGCCTTGAGTGTCAGCGTTTGGATGATGCTCAATTGGGCAGTGGACTTTTTCCAGAACCGAAGAAACGGACAATATCTTCAACGGGTAGAGGGTAACGACAATGCGGTGTATCTGGTCTGAGGTGTTGTGGATTTGAGTTTTTTTGGAAACAAGGGCAAGCGTTCGGTTTTGTTTGTCGCCGTAAGGGGTTATGCTCGTGAAGAGGTATTGGAAACGTTCGCGGGACAAAATGCCGTTTTTGATAAGTCTTCATGAACGTATGTTGCGTAGAAAGGTAATTTAACAAACTGATTCGGAACTTTGTGTATTATTTTTTTGTTTGAATGTGTCCTTCCGACTTCCCTGATCCGTTCCCCCTAACATCGAAAATTTGAACATGTGAATGAAAATCAATTCTTGGGTCCCCAAACATGATTGAATCTAAGAAGTCTTCACGAATGCCAAAACCAAATCTTCTTTCAAAAAGTAGCCGATATTGTTTGCTCGGTCAACTTTCGTAAAGTGAGCTCAAGACCATCCCACCTACCAGCTCTCATAGGATCAAGCTTCCTCAATTCCGAAAGCCAGGCTTTACAATCTTGTATTTCATCATGTTCAGGCAGGCGCATTTCCATCTCACATACAGCAAGTGTGTACTCAAATAAAGCATCAAAAACCCACTTACAGTCCTCACCTCCATCAAGAAAATCCCTCAGATTAATAAGTTGCTGCTTGATATATTCAATACGGTCTTCTCGAGAGAAGTTTGGAGTTATTGTTGCATGACCAACAGATTCGGTAAGAGTTGACATGAGAAATTGATGATAGAACCACACAGACTGATCATACGGATACGCATCATTCCACATAGCTTTAGTGATAAGATCAAACTCTGAAGAACTGTTAGCATAACTTGTAACGAAATGTGCTGGACTCAAGTGTACCATCATCCAAAAACTGCCGCCTCTCAGTCGTGGTCGCTTGCCGCTCGTCGAGCAGTCTTGGTATTAGTTTACTTCGGTTGTGCCAAGCCGAGAAGTTTTTCAACTCCGCATTGATCATTCTTGTAGTGTATGCAAATTCCGATTCGACCATGCTTGAGCCATTCAATTTAGGATCTTCTAGTTGTGAAACAACTGTACGTCGGTATCCCCAGCCATGGAAGTTTCGACTATCTCTTGTCAACATCTTCCCCACCAAGACAAGTTCGCGCTGCCACAATCCTCTCGCAACATCGGCAGCCAATCTGTCATTTGCTTCTTTTAATAACCACAATCGATAATTCCATATCCAATAGCATTTTGGCCAGCCCAACATCAATGGAAATATGAAATCTAAGTCGGCCTGTATCAAATCAAGAATCGTAGAATTCTTCCCAGGATTCAGGGGATGCGGGTCTGCCTGGATCTTGGTGGTCAAGTCCTCGAAAGACGCAGAGGTAGAGGAGGATGAGATTACGCCAGACGTCGAGTTCTCGGACAGCCCAGAAGAAGGCAATTGGGTGTCCGATTCCAATGATGATTCCGATGATTTCGAGAATAATCCATGAATTAGCAAACGCCTGCGGATGTTCCATATTGTATAGTATTCGGGATTCTTTGATAGTAGTTTAGAGGTTAGGTCGAGTACCTCACGGGTATATTGGCGCTCTGCAACCTGTTTAAACATTAGAAGGACCATTATTCAACAGAGTTTTGACGTACTTTGAGCTGAATTAGTTCTACCAAAGCTTTGTATTCTTCAATATCTTTTTGCTCCTTTAGCTGCGCCGTTATTGATTTCTGTTCAGTCGTCGCAATTCGTGGCATTCCATGCTATAAATTTAATCAGTCTCAAGCTACCACGAAGTCCTAAGAGACATACGCTTGCCATCTTGAGAACCTCTCTTTCTGTTATTGGAGGCGACAAACTGGCTGATTGATAGTTGGCGGGGTGGCTGGCAGTTCAGCCTTGTGAGATAGCTCTTGGAAAATGCGACTCATGAATGTGGAAAGTGGGGCCGGAGTTTTGTCATGCAAGCTCCGATCGAATATGTTTCGGCACAACGTCGGTTCACGTTGTTAGTACTTGCTTCCGACAACATCAATCAATGTCTCTCGTGCCATCTCTTCTCTTATTTTCTCCTACTTCTCCTCTCTTCAAATGTCCAACGACAGGGCCAGAAGGATTATCGCCATTATTACAGTATTACTAACTCCAGCAGTACAGCAGTACATTATCGGTAATGCCTGATTTGAACGTTTCTTATGGTCATTTTATTTGTGCTATCGTCTCACTATAGGCTTCGCCGGTGCCCTTACCCGGTCGACGTTCTTTAAGCCATCATCAGGAAGAAGTCATAGGATAGCTTCAAGGAAATTTCCTGCTGGACTTACGGACCTGCCTATTTCTTCCTCTTCGTTCAGGAAATCAGCGTGAGGTTCAATATTTCTATTTACTTTCCACTGTTCCTTTACACGAGAGAGTGTCGATAGGCCGCTGCTCCTTCGCATCTTATCGTTGGCATCCTCCATTGTCACTCTTCATAGCATTGCTATGTCTTCTTTTTATAATGATGGATGGATCAATAGCTCTCCAAAGATCCTCTATTCTTCGGACGACTCAGGTTATGAAAGTTCATCTCCCCAACTTAGGTTAAGTATATTAAGTGGTGAGCGCCGTGTCTACCTTTTGATGCATGTCATTGTCTTATTTATTTGCAGACACTCATTCGACTCATGACCCTCTCCTGCCACGGTTTCGAGATGAGAATGGGAAAGAATGGAAAACGAGTCTTGCCATGCGCATCAAAAATGTGATCAATGAAGTTCCTGTTGACCAAAATCTGTCAACTATCGCTCCAAATAGTCTTCGATTCGATGGATCTTCAGATAGCCCTAAAACTCCAATTACTTCATCCTCTTCGACACAACCGCGACCTCATACCAAGCCTAGACCAACACTTTCAAACACGCTCCGGGCTCGAACATCAGTTGACTCAACCCCAACCAGAAAGTCCACTAGCTCTTTGCATTCTCCCGATCGATTTCTCCCTGTTTTGAAAAGATCTGATTACGCAGCACAAACCTTTCGTGCTAATAAAGATCCTGGAAGTCTCTCGTCTTATGAAAGATTAATGAGACATAGCAGTGCAAGCCTTGATGCTTTCAACCCGCGTCGACGTGCTACATCGCCAATTCCCCTAGCTTCTCGACCCGATTCCAGAAGAATTGTTTCTGCAAATCGTGGCAGAGGTATGAAATAGATCAGGGGTAACAACTGATTTCCAATCTGATCATTTTATAGGTGCTACTGCCCTTATTTTTCAGAGAAGTGCTCCAACAACACCCAATGGGGAGAGGCAGGTGAGTGCAAGTTTGATGTCTATGTTCCCAATGATATTTTTCCTCCTATTCAGCAAATAGCTATGCAAGAAGAAACTTTGAGAAAAATCCATCATTTCTCTGCCGTACTGATTGCCACAGGTCAGTGTAGGAACCGTGTGGGCCGTTGGAGGAGTGGCTCCTGTGAGCGCTGGCATTTCAGATGGGCGTGGCGGTATGCTAGGCAGTGGGACTAATGCACCATTATATACAACATCCTTCTCCGCTTCACGTCCAAAAGCACAAGAAGACTTCGAAAAGCATGAAGACAGGTTGGCACAGGCATTAGATATTGACCGCACACAACGCGTTTTTGAGTTTCGAGACCCATTAGCCACACCACCAACTACTCCACTGGTTTCTAGGTCCAAGAGGCATATCTTTGACACCAAGACTATATGGAATGGAACAGAGTGGGTGCTTGGTGGACCGGAACAAAGTCCGTAAAAAGATTTCATGCTTTCCATATGTACAGATTGGGAATCTGATGATCATACAGAGCAACAATTGCCGCAAGAACCTCGCACGCTTCCTGTTGCTCCTTTCAAATAAGTTTTACATTCCTTGCTGTATGGCCTTTACTGATGTTCAGCACAGTTCTGGATGCACCAAATTTACGAGATGACTTTTATTGCTCGGTTCTCGCATACTCTGGAACAAGTCATACACTGGCTGTCGGTCTGGGCTCATTGCTCTATGCATGGTCCGAAATGGCAGGAGTTCATTTACTTCACGGCGGTACTTCAAACGCATCTTGGTTGACATCGCTGGCATTTTCATCCACACAAGGAGCCAAATCAATACTTGCCTTTGGCAGGTCTGATGGATCTCTGAGTTTGTTATCGCTCTACGATAGTCTATTGCCTAGGTTCGAAGTCCAACAGCCTTGTCCTATAGCTTGCGTCACCTGGAGACCTTCGATAACAATGCGACCTTCCCGCAATCCACTCGCTTCGGGTATGATGGTGAAGACAGAAGATCTGATTGTCGGAGATGAACAAGGGAATATATACTACTATGCTGTTGAGTGGCCTGATGCATGGGAAATAACTCGCGACGGCTGGTCTGGCTCTATGGCGCTTATTGCCAAAATCTCCATCCACACCCAACAGATATGCGGTCTCTCATTTTCCACAGATGGCTCATCATTCGCAACTGGAGGTAATGACAACCTTTGTTGTCTCTTCCGCACAAACGAAGTCACTCGGCCTTCTCGTGGTCAACTTGGCACGGCAGAAGAAGTTTTCCTTGCCACGGCAGGTATGCGTCGTATACACAGCGTATCGGGTCAAAGTCGTGTTAAAGAAATTACTTCAGGGGCAGAGAAACATCGTTGGGTTCATGGAGCGGCTGTCAAGGCGATTGCATTTTGCCCCTGGAGAGATGGACTTATTGCAACCGGCGGCGGCAGCAACGATAAATGCATTCATTTCTTTCACACCTCTTCCGGGGCCTGCCTAGCTACTATTAGTGTAGCAGCTCAAGTTACTTCTCTTATTTGGTCCACTACTCGTCGTGAAATTGCAGCCACATTCGGGTACGCGCAACCTGAACATCCATATCGAATAGCCGTTTTTAGCTGGCCGGATTGTAAACAAGTAGCTGCTATTCCATGGGAAGGCGAGCATCGAGCACTATTTGCAATTCCATATCCAGGTGGCCCAAATGAAAGCCACAGTAGTAGGGAAGGGGGAAGGGCCTTGACAAGAACGGCTCAAGAGGGCTGCTTAGTTGTGGCTAGTAGTGATGAGAGTGTTAAGTTTCATGAGGTCTGGACGAGTAGTATGAAGGCTACTAGTGGAGGCGAGGGCTTACTAGGTGGAAGTGATATTTTGGAGGGCTTAGAGGGGATTGACAAGGAGGGCGCTGTTATCAGATAATTCTTCGTCATGGCATCGAAGTGGCGGATGGAGGCGTGAGGATGAGTGTTGAAGAACAGGTAAGGAAACGATGCACGTAGTAGTCTATACATCTGTGCGGAACAAATTGAAATAATGTAAGGAGAGAAGTGGAAGGGGAAGGCAGGAAGTTACTAGATGAAATGAACGATGAAGTCAGAGAGATGAAGGGATGATACCGCACCTGCTTTTCTTTTGCAATTGCATACACGAGTACATACGAATTTGCTTATTCTTCTGAATCAAAACAAACAAATATTCATTACCTGAAACTGTATTTTGAATTTCATATATGTATATCTTCGCTTCTTTGAGACTTGAATACGTAGGTTCTAAGCGAGTCTCAAGATGTATAAGAGAAAATGCAAGAAAAGAATGAGACAGGTCACCGGGTGAGTAGATTGGTAAATGATACATGACCCCAATGTAACAATTGATAAAGCTCACCAGGAGTAGCTACAGCTGTGAATGATGATGCTCACAATGAGAACGAGAGAAGACCTTCCTACTCTCGAAAAGGGTATTGCTTACCTGTGTAGACAGGACTTCTAGATAGGAGGAGGAGATGAGTACTTTTTGCGAGCAATTTGTACCAGATATTACATGTCAGACATCGAGTTGGAATCTATGAATCTACAAATCTACGCATCTGAAGTGAGAGTTCACCGGGAGGGAGGGAGGAATGGAAGGAGTAGAGTAGAGTAGAGTAGATTACATGGGCAAAGAAAAAGAAGAGAGGGTGAAGAAGAGGATAGAAAAAGAAGAAGGGGAGAGAGAATGAGAGAATGAGAGAATGAAGAAAAAGTACTAGAAGTGAAGAAAAAAGAAAAAAAAAAACGAAAGAGCAAAAACACAAATGGAGCTCACCGGGAGCTGGAGGGAGGAAGGAAAAAAGAATTGATCATGTGATTATTTTCACATGATCTTGTACTTTGCGTTCGCGCTAGTCAGTTTTAGCGTGGACGTGCTGTACGGTGTACTTGCGTAGGTGGGAGGTGCTTTTCAACATTTTACTCGTGCTCGTAGTCTCATCACTTATGCAGCAGGCTTATCTCCAACTTTCGTTTTCACGCGTCCACGCATCTATACCTATTAAAAACACCATGTATTTTTGATATGTTTTTTCAATTTTGTATCTATCTACGGAGGTATGTATCTCAACGCCTTGATCAGTCGATCCGTAAAATTCGCCAGATCGATTTGTGCCTCCTGGGCTTAATTGCTGTAATCGCTTCCACTGTGTTCACCCCTCCACTTATCCATCGGACTGCTGTACCAAAGTACCATCTCTCCATGTTTTGCAGCAAGCTGCACTATCGACCTCTCAATCCCTAATCCCGGCACACAAAGTGCTTAGCAAGCCAGTAAACATTGCTTGATTGTCAAAGTGCCTTAGCAAATATGATAATCCGAATGTTAAACGCCAAACACCTTGCTCACGTGGAAAAACAACGATGGGTGGTATTTCTTGAAAGAAGAAGGAAAAAAAAGAAGCGTTCAAAAAAGGTAAGAAAAAGAGGGAGAGCATCTTCCTCGCAGACAATTGTATGCTCATAAATTGCTCGAATCCTTGTGTTCCGGCACGCCCGACTGGCAAGAAGAATTCTTAAGTTAAGATACTTGTAGATTGATGTCTCAAACATCTCACGGGGGACTTTGGAGAAAGATTTCCCCAAGGTTGTCTGGTCGTTGCTTTGCTCCTCGACATGCGGCATATCTGTAGCGATGCTCTTTGTTCGTGTTCGTGTTCGTATGCGTGAAGAGGAGATGGTCATTTGTAATACTTCCAGGGATTTTTGACACTGGATCGAATCACAAGGAATGAATGCTCAGTGTCATCGTTTTGTATCTGGAGAATTGAGTGTTTCTCAATCTAGAGCGAAGTCGATGGGGTGTCATCAACAAAGTCGAGATGTAAATCCTGTAATCCTCCCAGAACTATTTCTGTCTTGTAAATATTTCGGAGATAATTGCCATTCTGATTGAGACTAACTACCTTGCTGGAGCTTTCCTGCAGATATGGAGAATAATCATACATTAGACAAAGCACATTTAGATACGCCAACGCCAATGGCATGAACTCCCGAGATCGCATTAGTTGTTTATAAGACCAGATGCAGACGAATCTGCATTCACAACTGCACCAACGTCTGGAGAAGAATCTCCACCAGTGTGGACAGTCTGGGCTTGAACTTGTGTTTCAATTGCAGCTGTAGGGACTTCTACAATCGGAACGACTTGTGCAACGATTTGCTGATCCTTTGATTCGGCTGCAGTCGGAACATTTTCGTCCGGCTTTTTGCTTTCTGGGACTGGTGTTTGACTGGGTTGATGGGATTGGATTTCTGGCTGAGAGATAGCTTGATTTGGGGTTTCAGTCGATTCGATATTCTTGACAACTTCTTCTTCGCCACTCGGATCTGCCACGGGCTTTAGGGCGAGACTTCCTGTCTCGGGTGTTTCCTTGGGCATTGAGGATTGAGGAGCGGGGGCTACTTCTTCAACTACCATCGGTTCTGATATTGAGGCTGGAACTGGCAAATTATTTTCTCTGTTTAGTAGAGTACCGGGGTTCACAGCTGGAGCCTGAACACGGCCCCATTCTAAATTTGGATTGGCATTGTATCTGTTGTCGGAGATGGGCGCGGAATTCGTGAAATCTCGCGCAGTGTCTCCATTTCCTGAGGTATTTGCTTTAGTAAAGTCCTGCTGTCATCAAGTTAGTGATAAATTCATATCTGAATCCCAATGATTGAAAGAGCAGTACTTACTCCGCGGGTTAGTGAAGAATATACGGGGCCTGGTGAAATTTCAACTCCTATCGTTGCTGCCGTGAGTTCGGGAGCTGAATCTTCTCCGATGTTGTTGCGCTTTGAGGAATCTCGAGAATTTCCCTTCCACCAACTTCCCATGCCGACACCTCTAATTTCCCCGTCACTCAAAACATGCTGTGCATCTCCATCGCCTCTTATGTTGCTTTCTTCCATTTCTATATCCTCTCCGTTTCTATGGTCCATGTTTCTTTTCCCGTTTCCGTTCATTTTCGTTTCCAGCCACAACTCGCGGTCTCGATCAACTTCCTGGTATTCTCTATCCATGTGATGTTTCATCGCAACGTTTCCGCGCTCCATCCCATTGACTCCTTCGACCCATCTAATATTCATGATTAAGTAACTCAAACCGTCGTGAGCACGAGTATTCTTGCCCCCCCATTCACGACTCTTGATGCCATACCGAATCGTGCTGAAATACTTGTCAAGACAACCGAGAACAAGTACCGTGACATGAAGGTCGCGATTGTTACGAACTGGCATAGGACCTCTAGCAGGAGGGCGGTCGAAAAATTCATCCGGTCCATCAGCCATCGTATCCAGTTCTGGCTCAACAGAAATTCCTTCATCTGCTTGGTAAAGATCCAAAAGTTTGACATCGATATCGTCGCTCCATTTTCCGCAAATCCAACCTTGATGAATTAATGCCGCAATGATGTCCGAGTCATCCGAATAGACATCAGTACCCCATAGGTTTTTCCGAGCTGTGATTTGTGCTCTGCTGGGCGGCTGAAGATGAACACGGGAAATCTTAACTGTAAATGTACAATTGATCATGTTTTCGAAATTTGCGCTGCTTCTATTCGTACCAGCGAAAGCGCGATTATATGGCACTTCGCCGGTAGAGTTTGAACGATACAATGAGAGATTTGCCTGGTAATATTCGCCACCAAGATGGCGACGAGGGTACTGTGAAGCATCATCAATGATCTCTTGTGAATGAACTTGATATTTGGGTATATGGAGATGATTGTTCATGGGAGGAACTTTTGGTCCTACAGAGTTGTGGTTTAGTCCTGCGGAATGGTGGTGATGATGATGGTGATGATGAGAATGTGGATTCGAGAGATGATGATGCGGAACAACAGAAGTTTCTCCGTGAGGTGGAGATACATCGCCATTAGTTCTTTTGACGCTTTTAAAGGGCGTCACCGATTGAGATGAAGGTGGCGGGATGTGATCCAAAGCACTGGCAACTCGGTGTTGGTGACTAAACAGATTAGATGAATCATTTAAGAAAGGAATTTGAACATACGTATGTCGATGTGCAGCATGTTTTGTACGCTTTCCTCTGCCATTGGGAGTCTGTCGTCCAGTACTGCTGTCGTCATCATTTCTATCTTCCTCCTTGAGTTTACGACGTCTACCAAATGGACGAGGCATTGCAGAGCTACCGTTTTCAATAGGCGAATTATGAGCAGATGGGGAATCAAGATCTTCGCGGCGTGAGCCAGAGAAAGGCAAACCACCAGTAGTAGATCCCGCAACAGGACTAGATAGACTCAAAGCCACTCCACTTCCAATGCCAGGAAATATTTTACCAAACTCACTCTTGATACTAGGTTCACCGGCGGGACCAGGCTGCTGTGATTGTGCACCTTGTACAGCTTGAGGAATGGGTGAGACTCGACCTCCCCTGCGGTTGTCCTGAACACTTAGTAGTCCTCTTTGGTTCTGATGTTGCTGCATCATTTGAGGAGGTGCTTCATCGACTAATCTTCTCTGCGGGGAGTCATGCTGCGGGTATTGAGGATTAGGTGGCATTGATCCAGCAAATGCGGATTGTTGAGCTTTAACTTCCGCTCGTTGTCTTGCTGCAGCTTGCTGGTCCTCTCGCTGTTGCTGCTGCATTCTGTCCTCAAATGCTTGCTCAAAATGAGGGCCTGGACCCGATGCTTGTTGCTGCTGAGAATGTGGCGGATAATGAGCGACATGAGCGTAACGAGAATCACGTTGATCATGATTAGGGACAGGTTGATAAGCGGGGTGAATACCATACTGAGGAGCGGCGCTTCTTGGCTGCTCGTAGACATTACCATGTGGTGCATAAGACGGTGGTGGTCGTTCATATGGCGGTGGTTCAAACCCAATTCTTTGTTGTTCATGCCCAGGACGTCCCCAAGCTGCTTGTTCGCGGGCATCTGGTGGACGACCATAGATTTGGGAATGATTTCGTTGAGATATTTGGTGTGGGTACTCCCCGTGTAGGCCAGGTCGTGCCTGTTCCTGCATGGCCATAGCTTGCTCCCGCTCTGAAGCAGACCTCTCTCTCTCCCTCTCCCTGTGATTTAACATCATGGCTGCTGCCGCTGCTGATTCCCTCTCCGCCCTATCTCTCTCTCGCTCTCGCTCCCTCTCTCGTTCTCTGTCGATGTGCTCGAAGACCGGGTCATGTCTACTGCTGAAACCACCGGGTCTTTGATGGATCGGCTCTCCTCTAGTCAAAGTCTCCATCCCTCGAGGGTCTTGCTCTACTCTCCTGCCACCAAGTTGTGGATCACCATGAAACGTAGAACGATCTCCAGGGCGAGAAGTTGAAGAGTGATATGTCATTGGCTGGCTGTTTGGTCGCGGAGGCATGTTCATGTTGCTACCTCTCATGCTTTGTGAGTCGCGCCGATCGTCTGGGTGCTGGGCGATTGGATTCTGAGAAGGTCTGTGACCGTAATGTTGAGGAGTAGCATGTCGATGATCAGGAGTCCCATATTGTCCAGCACCTGGCGGTGATCCTGCAGAATTCGCCCGGTGGTCTCGATGTTCGTACCGTGCATCGGGGGTCCGAGGACGTCCAAAAGATGTATAGTCATTTGCGGCTGAGCTCACGCGCGGTGAAGCATGCGTCGCACTGCCATACATCGGAGGCGGTGCCGATGTGGTAATTGGGGACGTGTATTGGTTTGGCATCTGTTCACGAGTAGTCGGTGTTGGGCCTCCAAGTAATGATGAAATAGACATGTTGCTTCCAGCAGTGCTAGGTGGTCTATTCAAAGGCGGTGGCAACTCTCGGCTACTTGGAAATCCGACCGGAGGCCCAACAGATACTGGAGGTCCTCGAGGATGTGGTGGTCCGTAACCATGTTGGATGGGCCCTTGATGCTGTTGTTGTTGCGGCGAAGATGGTGGAGGCATACCTCGTCCTACAGGAGTTGAATGTCCAATTGAGGAAGAGCTCGGGTGCCTTGAATGACCTCCCCCATGCAACGGCGGTCCTTCTTGATAACGCGGTTGAAAGTATTGTCCATCAGAAGTTCTTCGTTGATGATCTGGGTATGAAGGGGGGCCACTCGGTGGATGCGACGACGGGGGATATTGTGAAGGTTGTCCGTTTGGCGCAGGCGGAAACGTCGAACGACCGTAGGGAGAGGCCGTGTTCGTATTCCGCGAGAACGGTAACTGCGATGGTCGACCTTCCATGACGAGAGGTTTGTCTATGCGTTATGGAGGTTAGAAGCGATTCGAGTTCTGCTTAAGAGGTGGAAAAGGTGGAAGGGGTCGAGAGAGTTCTAGGTCTGAACTAAATCAGGAAACCCACAGGGTTAGTGCCGGTAATTTGTTATCTCCTCTCAAGCCTCGCAAGGGGCAAAGTTAGTGAATATGCCACTTACGATCTTGAATCCGGGAGGACTACGAGGGTATGGAACAAGAACTGACTGACAAACAATGAACCCCGCTAACCAAGTATTCGTCGTGAATTCGCAAAGACGTATTTGTTGAGATCTGCGAGTCAAACGGATGAATATTGTGCCACGGATAACAGTAAAAGGGGAATTATGGCGCAGGGACTTTTCGTGGTGGAGGGTGTTCAAGAAGAGGAAGACTTTTGAGGGTATCCAAAATAAAATGAAATGAAGCCAACTACCAAACAATCCGATGTCGAACGCGTTTATTAAAAGTAACTATGATATTCATGCAGCGGCATAGACACCATGTTAATATCGAGTGAATTATAATCGAGATGGCAAAACCGAAGCGGAATCTTTCACTCAGATGATGATGAAGGATGTTGACATGGAGTGGTGAAGTGAAGTCAGATTTAGAAACCCAAGATCTCGGTGTACAAGAATCTTCTTTTCCATGAAGCTTTGATGATGAAAGTCCACTAGTTTAATCGATTTTAGTTTGAGTTTTAGTTTTAGTTTCCTTTTTCTGATCAATTAGCGTCTTACTCAATTAGTGAAGAATGGAGAAAAGCAAGTCTGCAGATGCCAGGATCAACTCTCTAATGATCACTGTGCGCTAAGCATGGGCCATGCCGAAAGAGAATAAGCAGGAACCCCGGGAGGGGGAGAATGAGCATCGGTCGACGGGAATTTCCACTGCTGAGCTCCTGACACCTGTACGCAAAAGGGACGCCAGGAGGGCAGGCTAGACTGGATGGAGACTAGACGTGAGCTTAAATCCTCAAAATGGGGTAAGAAAAAAAGACGCCAGGATTAAATCAATTGATTTGTTTTTTTGATGATGGTTGTTTGGAAAGCTTTCTATGCGATGTAACCTCACTTGATATCAATAAACCAATAAATAAATCAACCTATCTATCCATCACCAACTAATATGATTATCAAATCCATCTCCAACCGATCGTGCCAGCCAAAACCTCAATCTACTTCCACATGCAAGCCAAGTACCCGCTCACTCTTCCCTTCCAATAAAGCGCGTCATCCACACTCCCCTCATCATTATGTACATGAGACTCTGAAACACATAGCAGCAAACAACACTGCATACATATATACCTACATACATCCATCCATATACACACGACGATACAAACACACAACACCATTCCCCTCATTCATCCTTTCCCCCCAAGGGAAAAGACATCCCAACAATCCCCTTTTCTTGCCACTTTCCTTACCCGAGCAGTGAATATCTCACATTCACTACTCGCTAATCAGGAGATCAACATCACAACTTGGTTCCTGAATATTCAATGTGTTCGCTAAGCGTTGAGTGAATGTCTTGTTTCCAGCCACGTGCTGTGGTCAAGAAAAAAACGAAGTATCAAGAAACCCCATACAAAAAGTTCTTTGAGGATGAAGAAAGTGAATCTTCATTATGGCGATATGATATGATTGAAATGATATAATATCATTTACGAGGTGGAAGTTTGACCTCGGGGTTTCGGAGTTGAAGGATCAAATCTGGGAGTTTTGATTTTAATTAGAGGAAGGAAAGGAAGGAAGGAATGAAAATGGTGAATAGAAATGAGTATCAATATCATTATCATCATCATCATCATCATCATCATCAATCTGGACTTCTTACGAGTCGAGTGCACACAAAAACTTACACCCATTCGTAGACCTACCAAGATACGGACGGAAAATGTGGAATTCCCGATTATGTACCGGTACCTGAGTATGCCACGCTTACCCTTGCTCACCAGTCCGTCCATTCCCATTAAAAATCGAGACCATGATCACAGTTTTCCAAGGTTCCCTGAGAAAAACTACTAGGGAGATACGACATTCCGTCAATGGATACCTTATCGCTACCTTATCAACCCAAGTTCAAAGACATTGACATTCAATGTGAGACCTTAATCAGCAAGCATCATACTCGTAAACACATTTTGGTCTGCGTGTACGATAACTTATACTATTTCAACATTTCCCAACAACACTCGACATGACATGATAGGATTCGTATCTCACGGCAATGAACAGATCTTCCTCATCTACCGGTCTCTCGCTTCCCCTTCCCGGCTCCCCAGGATCTTCATGGGCCATGTATCGAGCTAGATTTGCGGCTGTTTTCCACGGCGCAGATACGTCGGTTTTGATCGCCTTTTGGTTGTTTGGTAGGTAATCATGCTTGCATTTGCGCACGACAGATTGAGTCGCACAATGGTTCTTGGGGTTGACGGTTACGTAGGTCTCATCAATAATGTTTTGTATGTGATTATTTTGTCGGCGGCCTTGGATTTGGTTGGTAAGTTTGAGGTGCTTCCCCTTTTTGACTTGGATACGCATGCGGGACTTTGTACTTGGATGTTTGGGATCGTAAGGTATCTTCAGTTGCTAATCTTTCATATGACAGGTCCTGATATTCCGAAATCTGTTGTTTTGCTCGCAGATGTTCTGCCTTCTTTCGTAACGAAACTCGTCGCTCCTTATTTCATTCATAAGATTCCTTACTGGATACGCATCATCGTCTTTTGCTCCTTATCCTCGGGGGGCATGCTCCTCATAGCACTAACCCCTGACGACAAATCGGTATCGACAAAACTATTCGGTGTAATACTTGCGAGTCTCAGTAGTGGTGGCGGAGAGTTAAGTTTCCTGGGTCTCACGCATTACTACGGACATTTCAGTCTGGCAGCATGGGGAAGCGGAACAGGAGGGGCAGGTTTGGCAGGAGCTGGATTATACGTTCTTTTGACAACTATCATTGGACTATCTGTTAAGATCAGTCTTTTGGCTTCTGCATTCTTGCCTTGCATAATGCTTCTCTCTTTCTTCGTTATACTACCTCAAGGACCATTGAGAAGAGCATCTTTAAGGAAAGATTACAACACTCTCCCTGGAGAAGATTCGCTTAATCAACCTCTCACGAGTTCAGATATCGATGATCTACCACCTGATTCAGCAGCTGCCTCTCTACTTGCACCTGGTCCCGCCATCGCATCGGAAGCCTACTCCTCACACCCTCCCCGTCCCTCTTCTCCGGGATTCCCTCATCACGAGCCGAAATCGACTTTCCTCTACAATCTCCACCGCGCCTCTTCACTTTTCTTTCCCTACATGCTCCCTCTCCTCCTCGTCTACATAGCCGAATATACCATCAACCAAGGCGTTTCTCCTACTCTTCTTTACCCTACACCTTCCTCCGGGAATCCCTTCTCCCATTACCGCTCCTTCTATCCCACATATGGATTTATCTACCAACTCGGCGTTTTCATTTCACGCTCCTCTACACCTTTCTACCGAATTCACAATCTCTACATCCCGTCATTCCTCCAAATTGCAAATCTTTTCCTCCTCATTTCGCAAGCCCTATGGTTCTGGATCCCAAGTGTGTATATCATCTTTGTGGTGATCTTTTGGGAGGGTCTTCTCGGCGGAGCAGTTTATGTAAATACTTTTGCGGAGATTATGGAGAAGGTGGGAGAGGCAGATAGAGAGTTCAGTTTGGGGGCCACGAGTGTGAGTGATAGTGGGGGGATATGTATAGCCGGTTTTGTGGGGATGGTTTTGGAGGTGGGTTTGTGTGAGTGGCAGGTTGAGAGGGGGAGGGGCTGGTGTAGGATGACTTAGTGGGGAAAGAAGGGGAGATGGTTAGGGGAGATGGTTGGATTGATAAAAGGGAGGGAGAGAGGATTAGAGGAGAGGAGTATGGCGAAGATGAAGAACTAAGCGATGAGGGGGTCACCGGCATTTTGGATTTTTCGCTTTATATCATACATGCACATATAGATAGATACCTTTCAATTTGATACTTTGTTACTTGTCCAACAATTAAGTCTTTAATGAGTTCTTTTTGATTTCCATCCTGTCCAATAATTAAGTATTTAATAAGTTCTTTTCCGTTTCCATCCTGGCACTCTATTCCTACTACTCTCTCACACCCACACCGAATCTAATAGTACTCACTCGCTCACTTATGACTTCAAGTACTTTTCTAACATCGAGCTTGTCATCAGTTGGTTGGCTCTAGAAGTACCTATTCACCACATTTCTGATATCCAATATCCCCAACCATATTGCCAATCGAAGTGTAGGAAATAAGGGGGATGAGGTAAGATTCACGAAAAAGACTCCCAGGCGTGATGTGAGAAACTAATAATAGTTCCCACATCCCTGTGCCTCAGCCTTTAGATCTACAGAGTACAGCCCCAGCCATTCCAGAAATCATGGCACCTATCAAAAAAGGCGATAAGCAAATGTGATATGTAACATCAAGCTCAATTGCAACCGTGTGTGCGGTGCGGGCGCCGCTGCTTGGACAGATGCGATGAAACGACTATGTTTGATGAATAAAAGGGTAGGTGAGGTAACATAAAGGTAATCAATTGATAATTGTCGTCTTATATTTTGACTTTCATTCTCCTTTTTTCCTGTTGTGTTTTTAAACTTTCCTTCACTCGCTCTCTTTCTTTCTCTGTTCCTTATTTGTACATCGCATTCGAGAATTATCAAAACCCTCAGAAATTACCATATTCAAAATGCGTTCAACGTCTCTGCTTCTCGCAGGCGCAATTACATGTATGCGGTCAGCATGTGAAGCTGCTTATGTACCCGGAGCAGCTTTCGATCGATTCTTTACTATCTGGCTGGAAAATCAAGTGCGTATTTATCTTCTTCTCCCATTTCCCCTTTATGACCCTCAACCCCCTAACCTCATTTTAGGACGACGCAAAAGTTGAAGCCAACGCCGATATTCTCAATCTCACCAAACAAGGCATTCTCCTCGAAAATTACTACGGATTAACTCATCCCTCTCAACCAAATTATATCGCATCAGTCGGTGGCGACTTTTTCGGTCTCAATCATGATGAATTTGTACGCATACCGCATAATGTGACAACGGTGGTGGATCTTTTTGAGGATGCGGGAATTACTTGGAAAGGATATTTTGAGGGTATGCCAGGACCGGGATATATGGGAGAGGGAAGTACTGCACAGGATGGGAAGGGATGGGATTATGTTAGGAAACATAAGTGAGTTTATATCCTAAATTGCCTTTCGAATGAATAGTCTGCCTCCACGGCAGTGGCCCTCGGAGAGCCAGCGGAGCGTCACTCTCTTCAGGGAAACGATCAAAAGATTAATGCTAATGTGATTGAATAGTCCTTTCGTGAGTTACGATAGTATAAACACAAACGGTACACGACTTCATAATCTCCTCTCCTTGGACGACTTTTCCACAACCGTTAAAAGCGATCCAGCTTCTTTACCACAATATGCACATATATCCCCCGACATGTTGAATGATGGACATAATACCTCTCTAGCATATGGAGCCAATTGGACGCGATCATTTCTCACTCCCCTTCTTCAAAATGAAGCATTTATGAATAACACTCTCATCCTTCTCACTTACGACGAATCAGAAACCTATTCCAAACCAAATCGAATTTATTCCGTACTTTTAGGTGGTGCTGTTCCAGCAGATAAAAAGGGAACTGTTGATACAACTATTTATTCGCATTACAGTATCCTTTCCACCTTACAAAACAATTGGGGTCTCCCTAACTTGGGTCGATACGATGTTGGCGCCAATGTCTTTGATCTTTGCGCTTCGAAGACAAATTATACAAATCTAAACCTCAATATGACAATTCTCAACAACTCTTTATCATACCCTGGTTTCTTGAACAACGACCCCGCAAAATGGGCACCAGTCCCTGTTCCAAATCTCCAATTGATAGGCGCTGGTGGAAAAGCTGTAGATGATTATACACATGCCGAATGGGTTAGTGCTAAATCAGAAAATACACCCTATGATGGAAGCGGAGAATTTTTCGATGGCGGAAACGGAATAACTGATGAGCGAAAACCGGTATATGCAACGCAAGGGGCGAATGTGGTGGCTACAGCCACAGTAGCACAACCTTATAGCGCGACTGCGACGCCTACTAGTGCTAGTACAAGCACGGCTAGTGCGAGTGCGTCGGCGAGCGCGACAAAGGGGAATGGAGCGGAGAGGAGTAGAAGTGTGGGGATGGGGTGTGGGAAGGAGGTTTTGGGATTGTGGGTTGCGTTGGTTTTTGCGATTGTGGTTTTATAGATTTGATAGATTTGATGGGGGTTTGGAGAGTTTTAGATGGTTTGGAGATTTGTATGTGTATGTATATTAGAGGAGTTTTTTGGTGTATATTTAGGGATGAGTTATGATGGATGGGATGGGATGGGTAGATACCAATGGGGAATGAAAGAATTTAAGGTTGCTTTTTGAAGGTTGATTTTGAGATTTGGGGTTTCTGAATGGTTTTTTCATGGCCTTTGAATGGGTTTTGTATCTTGATTTTCGAATCTTGGTAATCCTCATATCTCATCGTCGAGGTACATGATGTATTCCAGGAACGGAGATTTGTGTGTCGTTTTGTGTTGGGCTTCTGTGCTTCTCATTGCGCTAGCAAATATAAGCAAGCGTTCTGAGATGATGTTTCTCATACATCGTTCGTAAGTTTCGAACCTTGATAACTTGAAGTCTTGCTTATGTTAAAGGTCTTGACTCTTGACTCTTTTTTTTGCGATTCTCTAGTTGTTTGATGTGTGTGGTGTTTTTTGGTTGAATGTTTGGTAATTATTTGATGTTGGTGCTTGGCGTTTAGTATTTAGTGTTTAGTTAGTACTTATTAGTAGAGAGATGTAGATCTAGGTTTAGCTATAGTTAAGTTAGTAAGAAGAGATAGATAGATAGTTATTAGTTGTCATAGTCTTCTTCTCTATCATAATCATCTTCTCTGGATTAGAGACTAGAAAGTAGAGTATAGAGTACTATCGAATAGGTTGTTAATTGTTTTTCGATCTATAACTTTATCGATAGATTGATTTATTTTCTTTTAAGCTCCTTCGCTTGCTTTGATTTCGCTCTTTTTTTTTCCTTTTTGTCGTGTTTCGCTGAGTCGACTAAGGAGATGCGAGGTTCTAGGGATTTGAATGAGTATTTATTACTATATTAGTCGATTATAGTTATAGCTTATAGCTTGTAGATGTTCTATCGAATCCTTAATGCCCTATAGTAGAATGTGACGGATTGAAGGATTATGCCTGCCAGGGCAGGGGAAAAGGTTCTACCGGCAGGACCTTAAGGTCCTGCTAGCAGAAGGTATAAAAGGACATGGTATCCTTTATTCTTGGATTCGATAACTTGATATTCTTTTGTATAGATTGTTAACTTCAATTCATTATTTATTATCAATTATCGATCATGCCTTGAACCCAATCGTCACATTATATCAAGTTCACATTACGATCCTGAGAAGGACAGAATATCTAGCTAAGACTCCATTAGCAACCCAAGTCGAGAGTACACATAAGCACCTCCGACACAAACTCCCCCTGAAGATCTATTACCCATTCAAACCCATTGGAATGGCTCCCACCACGAGAACCACCACGGCAGGAAGTTCACGATTAGACAATCAGCAACCCGACCCCTCAGAACAGCTCCAAGCAGCCATCCAAGGTTCTGAGAGCGAATCTTCGGAACAATTGTCAGATATCGAAGAAGCACCCCGACCTTTGGAAAGACATGGAACGGCCGAAGTCGACGTGCCGCCCGTGCCAGCGAACCTCCCTGGTTCTGCATCCGGAAGAACTGTGAATCCAGTTACGGCCGATCACTCCGCGCCGCCCATGTTACCGAACCCCTCGGGTTCCGCACCTGGAAGAGCCACTATGGCTACCCACCCCTCTACCCCGATTGAGCTAGAACTCATTCGACAAAACGCTGAACTTCAAGAGCGATTGGATCGCCTTTCAGCCCTCCTAATGGAGAGACCAAACTCACCTCGCCGTCGACATCGACGAAGGTCCCCTCCGTCCTCCCCCAAACTTCGTCAGGTTTTACCCACCACAGAAAACCATCGATCTTCGGCCTCCCCATATGGCTCCTACCGAGCAGGAAAACTCAGCAGTAAAATTAAAGACCCAGAACCCTTGGATGATGGTGTCAAACCTACCTTTGAGGCATGGAGAATCCTTGCTGAAGGGAAATTGCTTGATAATGCAGACCATTACCCAGATGAACAATCCAAAGTGCGGGCCGTATTCAATTGGACTACAGGTACAGCACAAAACCACTTGGTACCCCGAATGACTCGTGCAGAGTTCCGAACCCCCGAAGCTGCAATCGACTTTTTAGCCACCATCTTCCTAGTACCCAATCGTTTGGAACTGGCTACTGAAGACTTTAGAGCCTTACGCATGGGTACCTTAACCTTTCACCAATTTTATACCCAATTCTTGGAACTAGCTTCCGAAGCAGAAATTCCTGAAAGCACCTATCGCAGGGAAATTGCCTACAAAATCTCTTCGAACCTTCGCAACGCTACCCTAGCCACCATGGATGTATACCCGAAACTCAGAGATTATACTGACCACCTGGTCAATGTCGATGCTCGACTGAGAACTGCCAATACAAGATTCAAGGCAGAAGGCCGAACCAGACTTTCAAACTCAGGCTCGGATAAGAATCCGAAACCATCGACTCCCTCAGTAAAATCAAACCCAATAGTAACTCTAAGGACTCCTATACCGCGCCCATCACCAGGAATAAGGACCAAGTCTCCAGGAGCTTGTTATAAATGCGGAATGGAAGGATGGACAAAAGATCACGTGTGCCCATCCGGAGGTATACACGAAGTGGGCCCCGATGAAAATTTTCTCTCTAACGAGGAATCTGACGAAACCGACCCCCAGGGTGACCCCTTTTCCCCCGACTCTTATGAGTCGGGAAAGGACTAAACCTTGGGAAAGTCTCCCCCCAAGGTTTTCAATATGACCTGAAACATATTGACCTTCGAAGCCTCCTCGGCGGAGGAAATTTCACACTTCCGTGCCAAATCTCGCTCCACGGGCTTCACATGAAAGTGTCCGCTTTAGTGGACACTGGAGCTACAGCCTATTTGCTTATCAATGCCTCCTTTGCAAAATTACTCTCTAAACGTATGGGTGCACCTATCGATGCCCTCAAACGCCCCGTACCTGTCAAAGGGTATGACGGGAACAGGGGAACTCCAGTAACTCACTCCATACGTTTAACATTACACATAGGTGGAAGAACCTTCATTCGAGCACCATTTTTACTAATCAATATGGCCCGAGATATTATACTCGGGAATCACTGGTTAGCAGACCACGACATAGGAGTACGATCTTCCTGTCGACAATTGCTCTGGCCAAAGAACTTCCCACCTACCTTAAATTTCGCTCGGACCATCCTAATATCCCGAACATCCCTCCAATCTTCGACCCCAGATTTGGACCCACAAAACAACGTCTTACGACGTAATGCTTTATATCCTGAACTCTCGGTAGTATCGCTACCACCACCTTCATTCCACAATAAACACGAATGGGATGTCAGAAGACAAATGCGTGAGCTCTATGCTCAAGTTCAGGAAATCTCCCCAAAAGTGTCCTTTAAGGTCCTGCCAGCAGAACCTAAACCATCTGCCAGCAGCACCTTTGCCGAACAAAAATCCCGATTTCTCAAAGAAAACGCTTCACGAAAAAACTGTCAGGCCATTGCCGAAGGCTCCCCCGCAGACATCACTGCAATTACAGCCGAAGCCTTTCGACTCCATACTCGCAGGCGCGATAATATAGCTTTTACAACTAGTATCCACGAGATCAACTCCCTCATTGATTCAAGGTTTCAAGACGCTAGCGATATGGAATTGAAACAATTGAGGGAAAGAGTGCCCGCGGATTACCATGACTTTCTCGAGGTATTCTCAAAACACGAATCGGACAAATTGCCTACTCACTCCACTTACGACCATCGTATCGAGATACCCTTGGACGCTCAGTTGAGAACGTCTCCAATATATAACATGTCTACCGAAGAGTTACTGGTGGTAAAGGAGTATCTGACTGACAACCTCAAGAAGGGATTCATCGAAGCTAGCAACTCTCCCTTTGCAGCTCCCGTTTTATTTGTCAAGAAAGCCAATGGAGGATTGCGCTTCTGTATAGACTTCCGCAGACTCAATGCGATTACCAAAAGAGACGAGTACCCTCTGCCTCTTATCGACGAGACACTCGCACGAGTTTCTAAAGCGAGAATCTTTACAAAACTCGATATTAGACAGGCCTTTCACAGGATCCGCATGCATCCCGATTCCGAAGACCTAACCACCTTCCGCACCCGCTATGGAACCTACAAATGCAAGGTTCTACCTTTCGGGTTAACCAATGGACCTGCAACATATCAGAGGTATATGAACGATGTCCTCTTCGACCTTCTCGACGTCACTTGTACAGCATATCTGGATGATATATTAATTTACTCTGAGAACGAAAACGAGCATAAGCTCCATGTTCTTGAAGTTCTATCCCGCTTAAAGAAGGCAGGATTGCAGGCAGATATCGACAAGTGCGAATTCAGTGTAAAACGTACAAAATATCTCGGGTTCATACTCACCACAGACGGTGTCGAAGTTGATCCCGACAAGAT
The DNA here is from genome assembly GCA_014898285.1 of Botrytis aclada. Taxonomy (NCBI): domain Eukaryota; kingdom Fungi; phylum Ascomycota; class Leotiomycetes; order Helotiales; family Sclerotiniaceae; genus Botrytis; species Botrytis aclada. The sequence continues at coordinate 900,079 of RCSV01000013.1, forward strand.
ATCTGTCATTAAAGATTGGAAGCCCCCAACGCATGTTCGAGGTGTACAATCTTTCCTAGGGTTCTGCAACTTCTACAGAAGATTCATAAAAGACTATGGTCGGATAGCCAGACCCTTAGTATTACTCACAAGGAAAGACGCCCCCTTCTTGTTCGATACAAACTGTATGACCAGCTTCAAAAAATTAAAGAATATGCTTATAAACGCGCCAGTCCTAGTCCATTACCAAACCCACCTCCCTTCAATGATTGAAACTGACGCTTCAGATGGAGTTGTTGGAGGTGTTCTTTCTCAGCTGCAGGATGACGGACATTGGCACCCAGTTGCGTTTTTCACAAAGACAATGCTCCCTGCCGAAATGAACTATGCTATTTTTGATAAAGAGATGCTAGCAATCATCAAGGCATTCAAGCATTGGAGACCCGAACTTACAGGAGCTCCACACTGCATCAGAGTTCTCACAGATCACAAATCCTTGGAATATTTAATGACAAAAAAGACCCTCAACCAGCGCCAAGCCGGTTGGGCCGAGATCCTCTCTAACTTCTGGTTCGAGATTGCTTACCGCTCTGGAGTTAGCAATACCTGTGCAGACGCACTCAGCCGTCGCGACCAAGAAGTCACTACACAGGAAGAGATTAAATCAAAATACCGAACTCAAACTCTGCTCCCCGACTCTGTATTGGATTCTCGAATCACAGATGACCTCAGTATGGAGGGGGAGGAGATTGCATCATTACTCTCCATCGACCAGGAGGAGTTAGACCTTATTGATCGACTGCTTCTTGCCAATCGAGAGCACCCTATACTACAAGATCAACGCGACTTAGCAACCAATCTCAAAAAGGGATACTCGCTACGCAATGGTTTGTTATTATATAAGGACCGACTGGTAGTACCAGACACGGACAACTTGAGAACGGCGCTAGTCGACGAAATACATACTCAGATTTCTTCCGCACACCCGGGAAGGAACAAAACAGAACTATTAGTGAGAGCAAGATATTACTGGAAAGGAATCCCTACATTCGTCAAGCAGTATGTCGAAAACTGTACGAAATGTCATAATTATCAGGTCCCAAGAGATAAGACACCAGGATTCCTTCACCCACTACCCATACCTTCCAGGCCATGGGCTGACGTCTCCATGGACTTCAAATCTTTCCCCCCAGACAAGCAAGGTTTCGACCATGTTTTCGTAGTAATCGACAGGCTCTCCAAACAGTCAATTTGCATCCCATGCCTCAAGACCACCACTGCGAAAGAAATGGCAATGATGTATATACACAACATCTACCGCTGGAAGGGTGCTCCAATGACTATTACCTCAGATCGAGGTCCCCAATTCATATCGAACTTCTGGAACGAGTTTTCCCGCATTTTAGGAGTAAAACTCAAGCTCTCAACAGCTTACCACCCGCAAACAGATGGACAAACTGAGATCATGAATCAATACCTCGATCAAAGACTGCGTCCATACATCAACTACTTTCAAGATGATTGGTCGGACCTACTTCCAATGATGGACTACGCCCAACTGACTCTTCCACACGAAAGTTTAGGCATGTCCCCCTTCGAGCTTCAGAATGGTTACCTTCCCTCAACTTCTTTCGATTGGACAAGATCAGTACCAAGCACGATCACAGAAAAGTTGGCACACGCTGATGCCCAGACATTTGCTAAACGTATGCACCAAGCCTGGGAGGTGGCCAAAGCTATCATTAAAAAGGCGCAGGACAAGAAAACCAGAGATGTAGATAGTCACCGCCGAGCAATCAATTTCGATGTAGGAGATTATGTATACGTTACCACCAAGAACTTTCTCACCGATCGACCCAGTAAGAAACTCGACCTCCAGATGGCCGGTCCTTACCAGATTTTGGAAAAAATTGGCCACTCTTATAAAGTCGACCTCCCTGCAAGCATGAAAGTCCATAAAGTCTTCTCCCCTGACAAACTGCGTAAAGCTTCCAACAACCCAGTCCCTGGACAAAAGCAGGATCCCCCGCCCCCCATCTCCATTGCGGGCGATGCAGAATATGAAGTACAAGAAATTCTGGACTCCAAGCTTTCTTATGGCCGGCTGCGATACAAGGTAAAATGGGTGGGATATGATGATGATTCCAACTGGTACTACTGTACCGATGTGATGTACTCTCCCCATAAGATTCGAGACTTTCACATTCGATATCCTGTTGCAAAGGGACCGCCAAAAGATCTGCCAGCTTGGATCCAAGCCTGGGAAGAAGGAATAGACAATTACGATCACCTGGCAGATGATAAACCTATGGATCCAGCGACACGAAAGAACTTCCTCACTCTTTGCCTTACACGAAAACCAGAAAACCCATAAAAAAAACCATTGATTTATCTGTTATTTCTATCTTCCAAAAGTTCTGTTTTGCTGCGAGCATCTCGTTGCGTTTGCTTTTCATACTTGCTTTTTCCTGCGTTTGCTATAGATATTTCCCCGCATAAAATACGACCCTCTCCCTTTTAACTTCACATCAACTATCAACCCATTGCACTGTTTTTACAAGATTCGCTTTACACTTCTTTAAATACAATATGAATTCGGTCATCAGCTTCTTTAGCCCATCTCGCCGAAGAGGGTCGTCGCCAAGAACCCCCGTACGCAACAACTCACCAGCAAACGAGTCGGACATCAACAAAACCTCCTCCCCTGACAATGACAGCCAACTCGCAGAAGCTGCTGCAGATGAAGCTGCATTACAAGAACAACTTAGGCTATCTGCGAACTCCGTTGCTTCAGAACCAAGTGCAGGAGAGGCATCGGCCCTGGTGACCTTCCAACCCGAGGGACCAGTCTCTCTGATCGGGATTACCGACCGAATCAAACAAATCTCGGGCCGACAGGCACAATTCAATGCAGTAGGATTGGTAAAAAAGCAGATTGTCAAGAACCTGCTCGACGCTGGGGATGAGGCAGCCAAACTGTCTCAATTCGAGAAAGAAGAAAGACTTTGGGAGGCTGGCAACCGCACCGAAGCCGAAGTCCAGGCCGAATACCCTGAATATGAAAACTTCCTGAAACGCAGCACGGAGTCGCGAAAGAAACTCCAACGACGAGACGACAAAATGCGTGGTTGGAAAGAACCTCGAGCCGTTGCGTTCCGGGAATACTTCGAAACGGTGGAAGAATGGCAGCACAACGTCTCGCTCACCATCCCTCTGATCCACGCCCTCCACCAAGCCAAATCACAGATTGACGGCTGCCGAGCTATCAATACGGCAATCCTCGACCGCCTCCAGAGAGTTTTGGCGAAAAGCGAAGAACAGGGAGTCAGGAACCCTGGAAACCGATGTCCTGGCCCCTGCAACGACGATACCAAAACAATCACGACCTTATTGAAGAAAAAGGCCTCGGTGAAATTGCCCTCTACAACTTCAACCTTCCTCAAAGAAAATGGATTAACTATGCTGCCTTGCGGCATCTTGGGCCCATTCAAGGACGAATTCTCCACCACATCTCTCTCATTCCCAGGAGAGGTCGGGAAACCTGAAGGAGAAAGAACTCTGCGCGTCCGCAACGACGAAGTCGGCATGGCCACCAGACATACGCCGAGGAAGACTATCAAAGCAAAGAAGGCCTATACCATTGAGATCCCGGATTCAGAGTCGGATCGCGACACTTCACCCTCGCCCTCAGCTTCACGAAAAAGAGTTGCGTTCGACGTAGAAGTTAAGGTTGAAGGCAAGAGGGATGCGAAGAAACAGAAGAAAGGACAATGAGGGCATTGCCGCTTCCGGGAGGGGGGGTGATGTGACGGATTGAAGGATTATGCCTGCCAGGGCAGGGGAAAAGGTTCTACCGGCAGGACCTTAAGGTCCTGCTAGCAGAAGGTATAAAAGGACATGGTATCCTTTATTCTTGGATTCGATAACTTGATATTCTTTTGTATAGATTGTTAACTTCAATTCATTATTTATTATCAATTATCGATCATGCCTTGAACCCAATCGTCACATAGAACCTGATTGAATTAGTATAATATGATTCTATTATACTATTCCAGTCGTTTCGTTGTTTTCGTTATTATCGATAATCTCGTTCTTTTCAGCTCAGCTCGTCGACTCGATTTCTAGACTCCTATCAGATAGATAAAGATTGATATCTTTATTTTGACTTAATTATTTGTTTCTAGAGTCGTTGTAATACTTTCGTAATAGTATTATTCGATAGGTAATAGTTGAGATTCGTAAGAAGTTGTCTTTTTCTTCTTTCTCGCTTCGCTAGTAATATTTCGAGCTCGTCTTCTTATTTTCCTCTCTCCGCTTAGTATTATTAGAAAGTCGCTTTTGCTTCTTCTAATATATAGTTATTGATTCGATGATTGAGTTAAGTAGCTGAGATAGAGTTCGATTATAAGTCAATTGATTGAATATCTTCGATTGCGCTTGATTCTACGCTCTTATTATATCGATTCATTTCGTTACGCTTTTTCTCGCGCTTAATCTTAAAATATTGTTAAAAGATCATGTAGAAGTTGGTGGAAAAGCCTTAATATTATTAAGTTCTACATAGAGATACGATATATATGTATGGACTCGATAGAGTCATATGTGGGCTAATCCCGATATAGCATAGCGTGATATGCGGTATAAGCACCTTTTCTAACACTCCCCCATACTGATATCGTATATCTGAAGTTATGTAGCCTATCGAAAGCTATGGGAAGGTTATAGAAGCTATATTGTAAATCGATACTATAGTTGATTTCAATCAAGTTAAGCGGTATAATCTATATCGTAAAGATGTATGTACAACATTCGATTGCTTTTATTTGGTGAATCTCGAGAGGTGCTAATAAGTACTCTGAAGCTAGTGAGTTGACTTTAGAGTACACTGGAAAATGTTTTGAAATAATAGTGTTGATCTCAATAATCTTCAAAGAGCATTTTGGGATCAATAAGTTAGATCTCAAAAGCCATCAGGAAACGTTTTGGGATCAGTAAGTGATTGACAATGAAGACGTTGGTTGCTAATAATACCTCTTTCAGGAACCAATGTTTTTAACCAATTTTTAAAGAAAATCGTCTCCTCTAGGGCTACCCAATACCTAGTGTAGACGCTTCTCTAAGGGCGTAGGGATCGTACTGATAGTACGATACCTACTGACCTATAGAGCATATACCTCTACAGCTCTTCCCTCTAAGAGGAGCTGGGATACAGTCTCCTACATGATCACCCTGATCATATAGAATCCCTTGATCCTTGCTCTCCTCTATAAGAGTATAGGAGATGTCGTACACCTCTCCTATATGGTGGAACGCCAGGGCGCTCCCCCACAGAGTGTATCCTACAACTCTTCCTCTCCCTCTTGGATATATCCAAGAGGGGACACAAGACTGACGGTGATACCCTTGATCACCTTGGTCTTGCTGGTCTCTACCATAAGGAGTGTAGGAGATGGTCCCACCATCTCCTACATGGTGGAACACCAGAGTGTTCCCCCAAGTATAGTAGTACGCGTTCTCCCACTACCGTAGTCATCCGCTCCTCCTCCACATATGGTTTCGGATCGCCTCCGGTTCCCTTTGGGACCTCCGGCTCCCTACACTCAATGCCTTCGGGTCCCTACAGACCCTCCGGCTCCCTATATACTCTCCCTCCCCCTCGATCGCCAGTGTAGCCATTGTCGACATAGAAGATCGAAGTCGAAATCGTATGAAGACGGTGATCGAAAAGAAAACGAAGATCCCCTCGGAGGGGACCAGGAGAGGACCAAAATGATTGTATACGAGTAGAATACAAGTAAAATTCGATCGCTTATCGGAAGGAGATGAGATTGAGAGTTGAAATGTTGTAAAATGGCGGAACTGGTGAGCGAAATAAATTAAACATTATAAAAATCTATTAAATAAAACAATAATCCAATGATCATTACACTCATCAGATCGTAGGTGTGGATGATCGGAAAACTGTCGAAGAAATGGGGGGGATGGCGGGGAAATTTCTGAGACGAAGAAAATCTTATTAAATTAGATGGGTTTCGTAGCTCCCCCAAAAACTATATCCAAAGCATTCTCAACTTCAAGGTTTTCTACAGGTAACCCTCAACTGTATAAAGTTTGATCGATTCGTAAAGCACTGCCGGTTGCTTATATCGCATCGTTGCCATCGATGTAGGGCTTACGGGGATCGAAAAGAAAAGAATCGAAAGTGAGACGAGGGAATCTTGCTGTAACTAAGATTCTCGAATTGTCGAAAGAAGATAAGAGTGGGTGGCAGTCGTCTGCCAGAGCTTCGTCGCCCTCTTCAACCCCGTAGGTTGGATCGCTGTGATACCGCGTACCTGAGTATTTGTTACGGTCTCCACCGTCTTCAACCCCGAAGATTGGATCGCTATGGTGCCGCGCACCTGAGTATTCATTACGGTCTCCACCGTCTTCAATCCCGAAGATTGGATCGCTGTGGTGCCGCGCACCTGAGTATTCATTACGGTCTCCACCGTCTTCAATCCCGAAGATTGGATCGCTGTGGTGCTGTGCATCTGAATATTCATTACGGTCTCCACTGTGATAGCGCCGCGCGTTTTACAATATTACACAAGATGCCGGAATCTTACGACGGTATCGAAGCCAAATTCATTCGCTGAGCGGAACCGTGCTCCCCCAATCGATCAATTGGATTAGGCCAGATACTACCTGATCGTCTTTGGGATTTAACCTTGTTTACGAAGACGACAGTCTCCGGATTTGACGAAGTCGCTACTGTCTGTTGTAGCATTAATCAAGTGACTCCGGAAGACTAATCCTAGCGCCACGCGAACCCGGGCTTATAACCTGTTAAAAGATCATGTAGAAGTTGGTGGAAAAGCCTTAATATTATTAAGTTCTACATAGAGATACGATATATATGTATGGACTCGATAGAGTCACATGTGGGCTAATCCCGATATAGCATAGCGTGATATGCGGTATAAGCACCTTTTCTAACAAATATCGTGTTTCGATGTCTTATACTATCTATCTTATATTCATTTCGATCTTATAAGATAGATTTATCGTAATTATAATCGTAGTTATAATCTTTAGTATTAGATGAATCTATATTATATTATATATACTCGTAGGAATATATAACATAATATAGACTAGAGTTCGATTTCAAGATCGATGGCCTCTTTCATCTATAGACTCTGAATATCTAGTTTAACTAGATGTAGTTATAGTAGTCGTAATTTAAGAGATATTTTATATCTCTTTGTCGAATAAGTATTCGAATTCCGTTTCTCTTCGATAGTGAAACCGATAGTAATAGGTTACTTAGTCGAGGAAAGTTATCGCATAAGTCGTATCGTGAGATTATATAGTATATTCTATTATCATACTATAGAATGCTATAAAACAGGGGTTTTAGTCTTTAGTGGTGGCGTATCGATTGAAGATTTTCTTCGCTTCCAGTCTTATACTAGGCTCTCGATATAGACATTCGAAGTGTATTCGCTTGATAGTATTACCCCCTATATGTGTCTATTCCTATATATTCTTTTATTCTTTATTAGTAATTCTAACTTCTATTAGACTCTATATATACTATACTCGATCTGATTCTTCTTCTCTTTAGTTAATAGTTAGTAATCTAGTTAGACGTCTTAACGACTTTTTTCTCTTATCTTAGGCTTATTCTCTTTCGAGTCGATGTCGTATGATTTATCTCTCTTTCTTTCTTCGTATTTCGTATTTTCGTTTCGTCGATTCGTTGTTTTTCGTTTCTTCGTTTATTTCGATTTTGTACGTTATTCGCTTTCGTCGATTTCGTTCTCTTATTTCCTGTATATCATGTATACCCTGTTGTGCCCTGTATTCATATCCCTATGTGACTTGCATACCCTATGTACCCTGTATATGATATATAGAGTATATCCTATGTACCCTATACTTTTTTTAAGCCCAGTATATTCTATGTACCCTGTGCTTCCTATATAGGATCTATAGGATCTATAGAATATACCCTATATACCCTATACGTCTTGTGTGCCCTGTATATGCTCTGTACCCTGAGTACCCTTCCTATAAGTCTTATATGCCCTGTATGTTCTGTATAGTGTATACCTGTATAGTATATACTTTATATACTCTAGATTGAGTATCCTAATATCTTTTCTCCTCATCCTCTATATCTTTCCCTCTTCCTCCTCTTCCTCATCTCATCCACCACTCCCACCCGTATACCCATAGACATCTTATTTCTAGATTTTCCACGCACAAAGACTTTTGACGAAAAAAATATTTTCCGACAAATCATTTGCACATATTTTTTATTGATTGATCTCTTTTTCTCTATGGCCCTCATACTAAGACTTTTAAATACTAAGACATGAAAGGCTCACCGGGTGTAACATCTTTCATTTTGTTGCTCACCGGAGAGAAACAGCATCAACTACACTGCTCACCGGGAATCATATCCTTGATTCTTTCACTCACCGGAGGGTAACATCATTAACCATTTTACTCACCGGTAGTGATATCTCTCATCTCGTTACTCACCGGAGAGCAACTTCATTAGTCTCATTACTCACCGGTAGTAACACTATTGACTATAGCGCTCACCGGGAATGATACCTTTGATCTGCTACCCACCGGGACTAACATCATCAACCCCATGACCCACCGGGCGTTCATCGTTTTGGATTCAATGTTCATTTATCGGGAAAGTAAAGCTGTGTAGGAACTTGCTTCCTTAAGAGGTGGGTATGTGGTGGAAGATGATGAGCTTGGAGTGGAGGGAGGGGAGGGGATTCTAGAGCTTGGAACTTAGAGAAGGGGTGGTGGGGGTCAGGGAAGAGGTGAGAAAGGTTAATATGCGAGTTGTATAGTGAGCTTCTCATGTCAGATTGTCTTTTGAAGGAGGCAGTGACTAGTAGTGGCTTGGATCGATGATAAATTAGATGCATGATTCATTTCAATTCTTGAAGTCCAGCTATATACAATATATAAGATATGTGCCTCAGAAGCTTTACATGACAGCTCTTCCTATCCCCTCCATGCTCCTCATCCCGTCCTACCCACTCACCAACCCTTTAGGTCTCAACCACCAACCCCCAATAACCCCCGCACAACCCGCCATACAACACCCCGTATAAATCACCATATCCCTATACCTCTCTACCCCATACCCCCCAAGCACCACCCTCTCCCCCAACAACCCCCCGCTAATTGGACCAACCAATACATTCCCCACTCCTTGGAAACAAACAAAAATCGAATAAATACTCACCACACTCCCCGGATCACTACAAATCAGCTTTCCCATCGCCACTCTCATCGTACTGAACCCGTATCCAAAAAACCCATACACAATTCCATACGCAATGAGCAAACCCATCGATTTCGCAAATCCCCAGAGTAGCAATGAGGATATCGTTGCCATGATTGTACAACCCACCGCGAGAGCATTGACGGAGAAATTCTTGTCAGATAGATAGCCGCAAGCGAATTGACCTGCGACTTGCGCTACGCTCATGACTGCTAGTATAGCAGCTCCCTGAGTACCACTCAATCCGATGTTCGTAGCGAAAGAAGGGAGATATACCCCCGGGTAGAAGAATCCCATTCCGTAAATGAATGTTGCAGATCCATAAATATAAAATAGTTTATTTTTCAGAAACCCCCAATTTGTGCGTGCCAATCTACTGCGTTCACTGGGGGGTAATCTCCCTTCAAAAGCGGCAGCAAAGGAACCGTCAAAATTGTAATTCCAACTGCGATAATCCTCAACGCAGTTTTATATCCATATTTCTCGAGCAGAAATTGTATAATAAACGGCATTCCGGTACCACTCACTCCACTCGCCGCACTGATGAGTCCAAACGCCATCCCCTTCCTCGCGATCCACCATTCGTTTATCATACTTATGATCGGATATGTGAGGATGAGGAATCCGCAACCGTACATCACGCCCTGGGTCCAGATTAATCCCTGCACGGAGTCACAGAAGGAACCGGCTACGAGACCGAGGATGCAGATTAGGAGGCCGAACCAGATTTTATGGGTTTGGTGTTTGGGAAATCGCTTGGTGAGGGAGGCCGAGAGGGGAGCGCCGAGGTAACAAAGACCTTGGGAGATGGTACCAATGAGGGCGATTTGGGATTTGGAAGTGGAGAATTGGGGGACTGTGAAGTAGTAGTCTTGGAAGACACCGAAGGAGATGGGAAAACCTTGGGTAGGGATGTTAGTAATTTCTCGGTTATGACGTGGTAAATACGTGATAGTAGGACGAGCGAAGAGCATAGCGAGAACTGGTGTAACACTCGAATAAAAGAAGACAAAGAAAAGAAAGACAAACCCCATAAAATCGCCTCGAATACAAATGCCGCAATCAACAATCTCCAAGCTGCTGATCCCCCATCTACAGGCTTGAGTTGTTGATAAACTCTTTCCGGATCCTCAGCTTGAAGTTCTGCTTCCGTGTCGCTTGTACTCCTAATTCCCTCTCCTACTCTTCTGGCATCTGCTTCTATATCCGTTGCATTTGCTGATTCTGGGTTTTCAACATTGAAATTCGTGAGGGAATATGTAATTGTATGGTTTTGGTGTGGATTATCGAATAATTGAAGTTCTACCGGTACATTTGATGGTGTCGCTGAAGAATCATTACGATAATGAGAAGTATGTGACGTCATCTTGGGATCTCAATTGATGTCCTACAGTATCAAAATAGAATAATAAATTGAGAGATTTTGAAGACTACATTATGATTTCTGAGGATTGACCTTATCTATATACTTTCATGCATGGCCAACTGATAGTGAAGTGAAGTGTGTAGGGTTCCGATGACGGCAGACATGACTAGAATGGAGTATGTTTTCATTTGGCCCATGGATAGCTTTATTTGTGGAGTGTTTGTAGGGCCGACAATATGCGTGGTGGAGTTCGTGAGGATGACTATTAATTGACGTTGACACGCCCTTCATGAGTAATAATTTGTTCGTTGGTCAATGCGGAATCTTTAGCGAAGGGGCTCCTGGAAATGTTTGACATATGAGTTAGAAAAGCATTATATTGAACTGTATATACTCTCAAGTATCTGTAAACAACACACAGAAGATGTATACATCTGTCTGTCCAACTTGTATGGTACACCAGAATGATTCATTCTTCTGCCGCGCTCCAAACTCCCTCAATCTCATCATCTCCCATGTACTCCGATTTCATATACTCCTCGTCTTTCCCAACAAAACTATCATATTGCATTCCTCCTAGGCTGTGTGATGTGTGATACGATTTCGCTCGCTTGCAAGGCCTTTCAAATAGGATAGGAGTCCTTAAGCTATCTATCCACACATGACTTTGTTGATTGATCAGAATGGCACAATAACAACACAGGTGGGTTGGTACTTACCTCAATTAAATTGTAAAAAATCGGCGATAATAATTGATTTAAATATCAACCATATTTTCTGTTGTTTGCAACCGTCCTTTCTCAGGCATCTCGTCACGGGTCTCGTCATCCGTCTCGTCTTCCATATTGTAATCCGTCTCGTCTTCCGCCTCGTAGCCCATCCCGTCATCTCTCGCCTCTACCCTCTCAACACCCCACTCGATATCTTCACTCCCTGCCAATATCCTCAATTGAAGACGACCTGCCATAAATAAATGAACCCTGTGTTCCGTTATGTAGGGTCTGAAGCGTCGACTCGTTATTGGGTAAATAGCACATGCGTGAATCAAATTCTGCTCTACTTCTATATTCAAACTCAGGACATCTTCTCCTGACTCGAGGGCCTGTTCAACTAGACTATCGCCCGGCGTACACACTAACTTGATGTAAGCCTCGATTTGTAAAGCAGCAGCTGGAAACTCGGGAACAAGGTCGCTTATAGCTTCCTCGTAACTTGGTAAAGACATTTCTTCTTCATAGGAAGGTGGTGCTGGAGATTGAACTGCTTCATTGAGGACATCCGAATGCTGCTCGGCTGCAGTTACATTTTGAATAGCCATCGACAATTTGACAAGTGGTTGAGTGTAATTACTGCTGGCGGATCGAGATGTATTGGCTATTGATGACAGTAAATCCTGAAGACGGCTTTAATATATTTGATGCTGATAGACCGAACTATAATTTGGTATTTTGGCGTAGTAATGATGATGATTCTCGAAAAATGTTAGAAGATATGTTGGATAACTATTGAATGAACTGCTCAATAAATACCGTCCAAAGCTACGCTTTTTAGTTTTTCAATTCGTCTGATGATAGTATACTGTCGATGTCCGAAATTTCAATATGTAGATTGATGATGGCAACGGATCTGAAGTGGTGCTTGATCGAATGTTAAATTTGTATTTTTGAAAGAAGAAGAAGAAGAAGATGGCTGTAAAACTCAGGAGATTATATAGAAGACGAAATATACCTAGAGAATATTGAGAATTTGATCTAGAGTAACAAGCAATAAACTAGAGGTACTTAGTTTTGTACCAAAAGTATATCTAGTGGCTGATTATTACTACCAGATCTCTCTAGGAAGTGACACTCGACTGCTTCTCAAGTTTTTTACCTCGATTAAGCTTTTATTGGGGTAATGTTCTTACATCACATGAAGAGGAAGCATTCATAAATCTTAAACGAGCATTGGTGCAACGGACAGTAGCTGCATACCGAGATTGAAAAGTTTGACGATGAATCCGTAACGAAGGGGTGACTGAGACAATTAATATTTCTCTCAAAATGAAAGACAATCAAAGTATGAATTCATACAGAAGTAACTACCCGAATCAATATTTCAGTCTTTGGTTCCGAACTTGAACTTCTATCTTTGTTTGAAATGTCCTCAAAAAGTTTAATCTAGGTATCTATTTCTCGACTTGTGTTAATTTGATGCGGACTAAGGACATAAATTATGATTACAATTATTTATATTATCATTTCGCTCCTTCGTTCGAAGATTCTCGCTTGGAGCCTTCCGCTTTCATTTCAAATGAACATTAACTTTTATACCTTATTAACAAAACACGTCCTTCCTTCAAATCAAATCATCCTCCAAGTCGCTCTCTCTTACTTTTCATTGGAAAACAAATGAAAAATACCACAGGAGTTTAGCTGGTCGGCCTGTTAAATGGACTAGCTCGCGTACAAAGTGATCTAGCCCGGCTAGGGATGTCAGATTGCGTTCTAGGGGGAAACCATTATTGCTTGTCGGGTGGCAAAGATTAAGATCTAACAGGTGAGATAAAGATTTTTTCGCACAAATAAAAACGATTCAAACGCTCCCTGTGATCACTATGGATTGAAAAAGCGTATGAAGACAACCAAAATATACACGAACGAAAGATCGAAACAATCAATGTACGGTCCTACAAGTAGGAAGCATAAATCAGTACATTATTATCAATATAGTTAAATCCGGGGGTGCTATGCATCCACCCAAGCCTAGATAAAACCAAGGATCAAGCCAGAAGAAATGATTTGCAGATGGGCAACAGAACTCAGCGTTAGAGTGAGTATTGTCATGGATATCTGACTGTGGCATGGTAATTGGGAGATCGATGATACAACATTTGAGTAGCATATATCCCCGGACCCTGTCAAGTTCAAGAGATGGGAAAGTCTATACTTGTATGCACATGATACCAACTCTAATCGAACCTCTATCATCGCACTTGCATGCATTATTTTACCCCCTGTGTCACGTTTTTCTGCACTTTTTGAAGTCAGAAGATGATCCCTTAATTGATACAAGTTCATGTTATCTTTAAATCAAAGAGAAAATTCAGTATTTGGAATTGTCGACGTGCAGTAATCGATTAAACAGGTCAAAGATTGACGAACTGGGTGGTACGAAATGAATGAATTGCTTTCGGCGAGGCAATGACAATCTACTGGCCAGCCATCCTTTGCAGTTCCAGAGATTAACTATCCATAATTGCACTCATAGATGGGCTGTCAAGTCCCGGATATGGTGTCACTCCTACTGAGCTCGATGTGGATGCCAAATCTTCACGGTGTGAAGGCCTTTCACTAGAGTGGTTGAACCAAAATGAAACCACTTGGATCAGATCTCGTGAATAGACTTGAAATCAGAATTATATGATAGATTCAGCTTAAACCATATTAACTTAGGGCAACAATGGTCGAAGATGAATGCCACGACGTAGGGGCTTATAGACCAACACATATTTTCGTAACTTCAACCAAAATGCTTGCTCAAAGCTTTGTCAGTACAGTAGCTTCAGAGGAATAGGTTATTTGATCATTATGATCATTCTGCTGCTCAAGCATGCATATTGATACAAGGGCTGTCGTCTTTGTTTCGTACTATATTTGACGTGGCTGATGCGAAAACAGGGCTTCACTTGTTAATCATGAAAAAGGGCATGTAATAAAACAGGATTCTAAGTCATTTGGGCATGTTTAGAAGTGACAATGTGTCACACTTGAAGTGCATATGATGAGTCCGCATAAGATGAAGTTATTCAAAGAACTTCACGGGGAACTCCGTGCAAATGATCTGTTCCAACCCTGCAAATGAGGGGATTTCGCGGGGTACATAAATTCACACCAACATCTTCCCTTCCCTCAATATTGGAAAGCGGTTATTATATTACAATTGTTTCGATGTAATGATATGTTCACTGTTTCTCTTCCACTACTACTATAATTCTTCATACTCAACCGTCGCTTGCAATACCACACTCGTAATGTGCTACTGGAAAACGGGATTGCAAGTCTAGCGATCCACGATGTCTGTACGGATTTGCCATGTAATCGGGCTATCGGGAGCAGCAGGGTTTTGAGATAAAATGGTCAGTTATCCCTCAATTGCTTGTTCAAAGCTTCACAGTACTAATATTTGTCTAGCAGTATAGAAGTATAATTTCGTGACTGAAGCCAATACGTGAAGATTGAATTTAGGTCAACCTTCCCAAGTTGGATGGAAGACCAGCCCAATTTGACGATTTCGTAATGAATTGAAACCTCCCAAGGAACGAATACTATGTTGAACCTATCGGAACATGTCTACGAAGACCGAAAAATGACTATTTTAGAGTTCTTTCGACACAGCCAATCCTTATGGTGCTTTCCATGACTACCAGTAGCTTCGGGTAGAGGGTTTTCTACTTTCTTGGATAGGGAACAGTCTTGAATCGGAACACTCAGTGGAAGTCATATATACTGCCAACCTGGATTGACTGAAGGCATTTTTGAAGATAAGAATGGGAGATGGGGAGTAATTGCAATGCATACCTCCCTGCCCAATCAGATACATAACGAAACTGGTAATATTTCTGTCGAAGATATGACAGGAGTAGGTAATCTTTTTCAATCGAGGAATCATGACAGAACACTTAAGTACCCAGCTCCAACTAGCTTGGCGCTGGTTCACATTAGCGGGTTTTAGCGCATATTATCTACGGCTGTGAGATATATATATTGAGCCAAATCCCACCGAATTGAGCATCTTCGTACGAAACCAACACACGATGGACCCCCACGAAGATGGATTTCTGGATCGTTATCAGCGGGACAAACAAGGAGACTTGTCCGACCTAAACGAATTACCCTTTACAAACCCACTTCATCCATTGAGACTAAATTCTATCCCGTCAGAGATTTCTGAATGGCCTCGTGTACCTAACTCAATACGTCTTCGCACATTCGTGGCCAAATTTACCCTGTTAGCTATCGCATCACCAATTGCTCCTCAAACATGTCATTTAGCAAACCTACCCAGGGAAAAATTTGATATCATACTAGGACATTTACCCCCATCATCAGCTTCATCGCTAGCACTCACCTGTAAAGGGTTTCTCGCAGCAGTAGGAAAAGAACCCTTCGAGGCAGTGTCGAGGGACCGTTATGAGACATATGTTCTTCTGTGGTTCATTGCAAAAGACTTACCTGAGGAAATTGCCTGCCATTCTTGCCATCGACTCCATAACACCGAGACCGCATTGAGATATCATCGAGATGGAAGAGACGGACGTGGAAAATCTCAAAAGAGGCATGGAGCTCTGGAGTGCCGACTGGACACCCGTCTTGACTGGGACTACAAGGAGTTATTAGATGAATATTTCAGTCCAAGGATTTTTAATATGGCTGTGAAGCATTCGCTCCACAATCCAGATTGTGAGAAATTTTTGAATGCCTTTTCCGGAGAGAGTACAGCTAAGGGTAGTTGGTATGCTTGGATCAAAGAATCCCAAACAGATTGTCGGATTCTCCGGGGATCCTTCATTCATCGTACGCAGATGGTTTGGATCACACCCACTATCAATCCAACGCCATTCGGTTTGACTATGGAACAATGTTCTCACACTAGGATAAGCTACATGAACGGGAGTGTGTTTACAAGATCCTATGGTCTCTCACTTGATGACAACCAAGGAGATTCGCATAGTCTTCTGTTCGAATGTGACTCCCCAGAGATTACTTTGGATTTATTGAAGTGCCGTCGTTGCTCTACACAATGCCAATTGACCATGAAACCCTTGCCCGTGAAAGGGTCAGGAGTGGCAATTTACATTACCAGATGGGTTGATCTGGGATCCGGTACATTAGATGAGAAATGGCAAAGATACTTTCAACGAGGTAGATTCCAGTTCGGCTATCAAAAGCAACCAGATTCGTTGCTTCTGTCTTCAGTGTTCGAGAATGATGGTGGATTTCGAAGCAAGATAGAGGATCAACGCTACACATCCTTGTTCCATTCTCCAGTGCCTGAAACCATTAGTATAAGTGGAATGGATGGTTATCTGGTATAACTTAGGTATTTTGGCTGTTCGACAGAGACGACATGAGGTGCGAACGCCACGACCTCTCCAACAACCATGGTCGTGATTAGTCATCATGGTCTCTTCAAATACGGTGGTTTTGATTCGTCGTCACCAACAAAATGTATCAGTGATTCTGTGCCGCGGGGTAGTTTGGGACTCAAACACATATTGAATGACATTTGAATATTCAACCAACTCACTCCAACATATAACTGAATATAGCTGATGGATAGCTACTCTATATATTACAGTTATTATTACCTATCTAGATATCTTTATAGGCACTATAATTAATTGTTAATATATAAAACTCCTAACGTGGTTTATCAGCATGCGGGCCATATCTGTGACACTTTGCCGTAGAAGAACTGCGAAAGCAGGGTACAAGATGCCTTTAGAATCTACAACTAAGGAACTACGAGCTGAGCGCTCGTAGAGCGGCTATAAATACTAACTACGTACACGTGGGCGCACGTGCGCTCCCGAGAGCACGTGACCGATCGCGATGCGATTGAGTGCGATCCGTAACAATATCATCATGTGGGCCACTTCGAAAATACACCAAAATCGAGGTTTTTTAATATTTATATTTTAATAACTAGTCATTATTTTTGAAAGGAAAAATCATGAAAAATCATAATAAAAATAGAATATTTATAATATTTAGGTTTCTTTTTTAAATAATCCATTTTAACTCGAAATTGTCACACTTTGCGTTACAAAATCTCTTTTTCTTTAATAACTTTAATAAAAATAAGAATTTTGAAAGAAAAAATAGATTTTTGAAATATTTGAAAAATAAGGTTTTATATAATAAATTTTTGAAAAATTCTATTGGCTAATAAAGAAAGTGCACGGTTACGCACAGACGAATTTTGTATACAAAATGAAGTGGCCCATATGATGATATGGCCCGCATGCTGATAAACCACGTTAACGTGGTTTATCAGCATGTGCACCATATCAGCATGTGCACCACTTCGAAATACACCAAAATTAGCTTTTTATTAATATTTTTATTTAAATAACCAATCAATATTATTTTTTCAAAAAACCTGTTTTATAGAGAATAAGAATGAAATATTTATAAAAATTAATTGCTTTATAAATATCACAATTATAGCTTAAAACTGTCACACTTTGCGTTTCAAAAACCTATTTCTCTTAATAATATCCTTTTCAATCCAATATCCTAATATTTTAATTAACTTTTACATTATTTATATAAATAAATATAATTATTTTTTAAAAAAATCAAATTATATTGATAAATAGATAAAGTGCACGGTTACGCACGGACGAATTTTGTATGTAAAAAAAATGGTGCACATACTGATATGGTGCACATACTGATAAACCACGTTACATCGTTTTTGATTATGTGATGATTTCCATGCCTATGCCCCGCCATTACATAAGCCCGTGCCCTGTGAACTTTGGACCTTCGAATTTTTGATCCAAACTTCCCAAACCGCAATTAGATCAAATTCTTCATATCCAAAGATTGTTACACCCCCCTTTATAATTAACGATATGGAAGATGACCGTGCACAAGTGGATTTGGGGGTAGCTGTCGATGTGGAAAATGCTCTCGAAGAGCCAGTGGCGCAACGCCAACCAAAGAAACGTTTCGTGGGAAGAAAGCAAGCGGCAGAAGCTGCTGCACGCAATGGCAACAATACAACTTCTGGGGACAGTGATGCCATTCAAGGTCTGTAACCTCACATTCTCAGATTTACTTCCCTAGCTAATGTTATCATAGTTGCAACCCCCAGAAGAATTCGAACATTAAATCAAGTGCCTCCCGAGATTTTGAATGATCCCGATATCAATGCTGCCATCGCTCTCCTTCCACCCAATTATTCTTTCGAAATACACAAAACTATACACAAAATACGAATGAACGGATCAAAGAAAGTTGCGCTGCAGATGCCTGAAGGTCTACTTCTATTCGCAACCACAATTTCGGATATTCTCACTCAATTCTGTCCTGGAATCGAGACGCTTATAATGGGAGATGTTACATATGGAGCTTGTTGTATTGATGACTATACCGCTCGAGCTTTAGGCTGCGATCTACTGGTACATTACGCGCATTCGTGCTTGATCCCCGTGGATGTCACAAAGATCAAAACCCTCTATGTGTTTGTCGATATCAGCATAGATACGGCACATTTACTTGCAACTCTGGAGAAGAATTTTGCTTCAGGGAAGACCATTGCCATAGTAGGAACCATTCAATTCAACGCGACATTACATGGCGTTCGAGCGCCGCTCGAAAAAGCGGGGTATAATGTTCTCATTCCTCAGATTTCCCCTCTTAGCAAAGGCGAAATCCTTGGATGCACATCGCCTCAACTATCAACTGATGGTGTCGATATTATCCTCTATCTTGGTGATGGACGTTTCCATCTTGAGAGTGCTATGATCCACAACCCGACGATACCAGCTTACCGATACGATCCCTATTCTCGAAAACTCACTCGTGAGAGTTATGACCACAAGGAAATGCATACTCTGAGAAGAGATGCCATTGAAACCGCGAAACCGGCAAAAAAGTGGGGACTCATCTTAGGATCTCTTGGTCGTCAGGGAAATCCACACACAATGACAATGATTGAGAGAAAATTGGAAGAGCGAGGAATCCCATACATCAACTTACTTTTGAGCGAGATTTTCCCTGGAAAATTAGCTATGATGAGCGATGTCGAGTGTTGGGTGCAAGTAGCATGTCCAAGACTCAGTATTGATTGGGGGTATGCTTTCCCTAGACCTTTGCTTACACCATACGAAGCATTGATCGTACTGGGCCAGAAAGAAGATTGGGCAAAGAGCAACAATAATATCTATCCCATGGATTACTATGGAAAGGAAGGTCTTGGCAGAACCAAGCCTATCTCGAGCATTCCAGTTGCTGGTTGAAAATCTATTTTTGCAACATACTCAAGATTTTGCTCTCCCGCCCCTTTCTGCACGATTTTACATAGTTCGTAAAAATTGCTCTCAATACTACGACAACGGCCGGTGGATTGGATTCCACATATCTACCATCATAACTCCAACGACACTCTGTAGTACTGCGTCAAATCCGCCAGACAAGAATCGTCAAATCAAATTTGTCGCCATGGTTTGAGCTACCGCAACTGTTATACAGAAAAAAATCCAAATCCTCCAACACTAGGGGATTTTGCGACCAAATTTCTCAGAGAGAGGTTCAGAGAAGCTGAGTCCGAACCAGCAGCCTATATTCCGGGACGTTAATCGGATATCTTTCATTGTAATACCTCCGAGGTGGGTGAAATGGGTCTACAGGAACAAATAAACTTGTTCCCAAATTTTTGCTTCAAAGAAGACACCTAATATACCCGCAAGAACAATATCTGCACTATTGAAGATAATGTTATTCAATGACACTCTTACAGTTGGCCATGGAATAGGATAGTCAGGTAGAGTTTTCGAGTCTGACCAATTTTGTGGGGTTTCGGGGTCATTTGATGAACTTCATTTTACGATGTTTGGATTGATGGCTAGTTAATCGGAGGGCACCTGAGGCTGGGACTTAGATCTGATGGTATCGTCTTCAAACTAGCTAGCGGTGTTGAATTCCGAGATCGACATCTTGTGGGCTGGCTGAGGAGGCCGAGGACATATTTGGATGTGGATGTATGGAAGTACGAAATAGTATACCGCTAGCAATTAAGACAAAGAAGCGTTACACTATATGATATATATCTTGATGATTACCGACTTGAGACCTTCCAATTCATGAAGATCGACGTCGTAGAAGACGCGGCTACAAGTATGCCATGAATACAAAATCTGAATACAAAATCTGAATACAAAATCTGAATTACAAAACTTCAATCTCTTTAATAATTCTTCTTCATCTCTACTACTTCTCCCATTTTTGATATAATATTTATAGTCCGAGCAATACTCATCCTTCGCAACACGGCGGTGAACATTCCTAACGCTTAGAGGGAATCTTCTGCGTCGGCTGCTGTACGACGAGCGAGCTAGCGAGCGCTGGCCAAGGGTAGAATGTAAATCTATCCAGACAAGGGGTTGGTGAGACAACGAGATGATATGTTATGAGACGGAGAAGATACTTGATGTGCAGACCTGAAGATTATTCCAGCATTACTAGTTAGTATCCAGGGATTGGCGATGTGGTTACGGTCTTAAGTCAAGATCAAAATTTGAATGGGATGGTCAGATAGATTACGACATTAGAGGTGATGTAAGAAGGCGTTCTGAATGATTTTGAGTTGAGGGTTTCGCTTGAGCTAGGCTGTGATAGATAGAGATTGCTTCACAGATGGATTTCATGCACGAGTGAATTGAAAATGCACATAAATTCAGAGGAAGAAAGTTCAAAGTTAAATGCTTGATGTGTCAAGTGTTGAGTACGTAGACACATAATAAGCAACGCTAAGCCTCGCTTTTAACCATACTTTTAGAAGTAGTGAAATATCCTGTCTGAACTAGTAATTCATCAACTCCAAGGTTCTTCCCAGAAATAATTGTATCCTAACGACTTCTGATTTCATTCATCAGAGTGAATTAATTCCCCTTCGATATCTTTCTCTGACTCGGAAACACGATTAGGTGATCGGATATATGATGCCTCGAAAACGCAAAAGATCTCATCTCGGTATTTTCTTCTGGCTAGAAAACTCCAGAGATCCTTCAATTCATCTGAACTATCGACGGGGAATTTTCTCTGGGATAGGAGCATCAAGTCCAACGAGATGTTGTTCCAGCATCGAGATGCCGTTTGGTAGGCGTATTTATCAGGGGTCTCTCCTGCCCAGTGGATGAAGATAGATATATCTCCTTGAACGCACTGAAAGTTCTGAGATGAAGCTTGATTATTGATGGCCTGGATGAGCGTAGCCGAAAGCGTTGAAAAGTCTTGTGGTGGGACGATTCCAAGTGTCGTATCGCAAAGAAATGGAAGCGAACTATATGAGATATTCATAGCTCGGATTTGGAGACCAGGAGTTATTGAGGGTCGAGCGCTTGATGACGATTGATCAGACATTTCTGGAAAGAAATCTATTAGTTCTGTGAAGTGTGGTTCAAGAGAGCTATAACTCACTGTTGCGGACTCTGGAGAGATGATCAATATCGCGGCAAAAGAGTTGTGTTGCTTTCAAAGTCTCGGTGAGAGGTCATTGACCAGTAAATAGAAAAACGGAGTATGAGAAAAACGCTGGGAAAGTATTCAATACGCTAAGCTTTATAATTGTACAGTCACAAATATTCACTAATAAATACAGCCAGGTTGTTTTTTCCTTGACTGCCAACAAAACGTACCTGACCTGACTGCTGTATACTCTAAAGAGATATAGAGAAATTGATCGACTGTGTCAAGCGGAGCTTGAGTCCATGGAGACTTATGTCAAGGGGAAATTTTCCAGTCAAACATAATGAATGGTTCCTGGACAGCAAAAAGATCCGGCTACCTTCCAGGTCAATTGCTTTGAAATGATGTATGCGCTACCACTCTTGGAGAGTCTTAACATTATATGGATCACATTGAACCATGCTGTTCACTGGTGTGTGCTTTTTGATGGGTAGCCAATCAAGAGAGCAATGTATCACGTCACGATAACCCCTTTCAGCCAGCAATTTGAGGAGAAACTCAAAATTTACCCTGTATCGTGGACCTTTCTCAACTTTGTACAGTTTCATTGTTTTCACCCCGATGTCATTCCACCTCTTGCATTTCAACCATTCCGACCATTTCGACCATCCGTCGCATTCTGGTGGGACATCTCCATCCCAAACGACAAACACGTCGACAATTCTGAGACTCGCTCCCAAAAGAGATACAAATTGAAGGTCGACAATTTGCTGGATATTTCGCAGGATCTGCCACCAGTCTTGAGAAGAGTCTATATCGAGAAGATTGTCGCAAAGAATTGAGAGCCCGCGACCTTTTCCACTATTGTAGCCCCCGTTCTCAAGCAAAGCATCGAGCCATACTTGTACTTTTAATCCCTGATCAACGAATGCTGCAGATCGAGGCCTAGATAACGGGGATTTAGGTGAAGGAGATGCGGGTGAAATGAACTTGAGTAAGGAAGGCTTCGGTGAAAGAGACTCAGGTGAAATAAATTTGAGTGAAGGACTCTCGGGTGGGGGAGACTCAGATGAAGGCGATTCGGGTGAAAGAAAATTGGGTGAAGAAGACTCGGTTGAAGGAGATTCGGATAAAGGAGATTCAGACGGAGGAGGCTCCGGTGAAGTAGGCATATTTATATTTTTTGACAAAGTAATCAAGTAAACAAAAATGACTCGAGATCCAAAATAAAAGATTAGATACTGCTGTAAATTTCGTGATTGTTAAACACAAAGACCACATCAATGGAATATTGAAGTAGAGGCTCTCAAAAATCCATAGTTTTCCAAATATTGCATCAAAGCTTCCAATTCGGGATGGTAGCTTGCGCTGTAGAGATCACTAGCTCTAGAATGGTAGTTTCATGGTCATCTAAGGAAGGGATCAGGTGCAGCTGACTTCCTCGTTATGAGCCCTAAAATTTCTACTTTTGCATGCTAATATTGTGGGTCTTTGTGTAGGTGATTGTTTCTGGCTGTATATTTTCGTTCTTGGATTGTTTTGAACGATTTCGATCTGAAAATAATACTATGTATGCAGACGTAGTCGAATTTGTCGGCCTTCTTCTTTGAGTCTGGGCATACTCTCTATGTCCTGAACAACGTAATAGTCTTAAAGTTGACATACACGACCTTCTGTGCTGGAATCAAAGCCACGCTCCGAAGAAGCTGTGGATTGGTCACAATGACGAGCGGCAACCTGGGAATAATATTTTCGCTGACATTGAGAAGATACTGGAGCACAGGGAGATGGCAATAAATTACATTGTAATGCATTCGGGCGAGTCCAGAAAGAGCGTGATAAGGTAATCATTCTTTGGCGATGCAATTTCCTCATTTTGGTCTCGCGTCGTCTGAACCAGTTGATTGAGTAAGATTGGTAAAAAAAGATGGCAAAAAGTTCTCCAACAGCCCAGGACCATCTCGTCTTTCTTTATGATGATAGAAGATTTGGTATCGCATTACGCAATCTGGCCCATTCGAAGAAATGAATCATTCAACCCTGAATTCACCCTGACTTTGAAATCAAAGATAGTCTCATCTGAGTTGCAGTCCATGATCCCAAGTAGTTTTGGGTTTGTCTTAGTAGGGGATGACCTCTTTGCCATTCAATTCCTCTGGAAGAAACACAGATCACTACTTGTGATGCGAGAGATTCTGTGACTGAATAAGACGGCAAGCTTTGTTTGTGATACTTTTTATGAGTCGAGTATCGTCAATGTCTCAGCCTGCCCAGATATTTTCCAGCTTGAATGGCTTAGAGTTGACCTTGTTCATCAATGGCATGATGATATCTAGGAATTGTAACACATGAATCTGGAGTGTCCGTTTCAATACTGAGTAATTCATCAAGGGACCTATCGTGCTTCAACAACCAGTCGAGCTGGGATTGTGATTGAAATTCTGGGCATGAGCCCCTTGAATCGACTGGTTCTTCCCATGATATTGACGACGGTGGAAATGCTTGCTTGGTCGCCAACACAATGTCACCACAGACAGATACGGATTCGTACACTCTTGCACACGCCGAAGAAATGTGATTCGCATGACGTTGACGACTCACTCCTTCAATTGTCATAGCTATAAGTTCTTCATCTCTCGAGTGGCTTAATTGAGTGTTTCCAACAGTGTTTAAGAATAGCTCGGAGAATGATAAGTTATGATTGGGTCCAAATGAAGTCCAGGAAAGCCATGTTGCCATTGAATGTTTGTTGTGCCTTGAGCTCTCCTATGCTTTCTAGGGTTGTCGCTTTTTGCATTGATCACAGAGTTGGTCACTTATTTGAGAGTTCCTCGTGCGTGACTGTCCCTCTATCTCGATCTGCTCGCCACGATCCTTAGTATATTCAAGAGAGACTCTCCGAGTCAGATATGTAGTGAAAAGTGTATTGGCGTCGAGTGATGATATCGCTCTCCTTTCAATATGCCTATATCTGAGAATAAGCACATAAAGATCCGCGAGAATGATGTTATACTCAGATCTTGTGAATACCAGACATGAATTCAATATCCTTTCGCACCTAATATACATGTAGAATATCGGAGGTTAGGGTACTGGTGGTACACAAGTAAGCTTTGTCATCATTTCGTCATTGACCTTAGCTAAAGTGCATACATAAAACGTGACTGGGCGACAATCTCGTTTCCCTTGAGCAACGTCGCGTCTGCGACCACCCCGCTTTGTAATCAGGAAGCCGTAGTAGATGCACTAAGTTCTCAACTATCTTAATTATAATTCTTTTCATATCACTTTTAATCATCTCAAGAATCACAATAATTTGCATTGAAGTACCATTACTTACAATTTCAGCTACCAAGTTGAAACATCATTCCCGTCCAAACGAATACCTTACGATTATCGTCAAGCAATCCAAGCATCCACCAAATATGCCTTCACTCCGCCGCAGCAAACCCCCAAAGTGTCCCCTCCTCGCGCTGCCCTGCGAAATTCGAGACGAAATCCATTGATATGTTCAATGGGGACAGCGAATTGCCAAGCCCAGGGAAACGAGCCCTGGCTGTCCCTATCTCAAACCAGACGACAATACAATTTGGCCCAACGTTCATGAACTCCTCCAGGAATCTGAGTATCGAGAATCGGAAGATCCCAGGGCGGTGTTCCGGCCAGATGCCGAAGACATTCTTATACTGGCGCGAACGTGCGAACAACTTTACAAAGAATCAAACCAGATTTTCTACAGTGAGAATGCGTTCTCGTTTTGGGACACTTGGAGTTTGTATTGTTATCTATATATGATTGGCGAGGAAAAACGGCAGTGTCTTCGCCATATATTTTTCCAATTTAGTGGACTTTAGAGAGTGGATGCATTCAATCTACTTGGTGAATGTAAATCGTTGAGGACTCTCAAGATAGAAGTTGACCGGGATACAATGTCTGGCAGTAAGCAACCAAAGTCGAATCTAATGACGGCCAGAGGTCTTTCTACATTGAGAAAAATAAGAGGGATGGAAAATTTGGTGGTAGATGTGGTAGAATGGAAATCATCATTCAGACTAGATTACCTATTCCCCTCTAGATTCCCCTCTAGAGGATCGCTGGACGTGCCTTCAAGGGTTTCGTATTTCAAGCCGGAAAAGGTTCAAGGATTTGCAAGGATGTTGACAGAGGAGATGAATTGGAAAGAGGAGACCCCGGAGGAAGGAATTCTGCAGTCGAAGCTAAAGTCCAAGAAGTCCAAACCAGTTGGAGTTTCCAAAACTCGAACCCTACGCTCAGGTAAAATTCAGAAGTCGGCATCTACACCCAAGAAAAAAGTGACGAAAAAGGCAAAGACAAGTGGAAAGCGGAACTAAACTTACCACTTTGGCTTCTCAGGAATGTTTGGGCGTGGGTGCTAGAACATTGAAATCACAGAGAGCTAGCCATTGGTGATCGTATCAACCTGCGAAATACACTTTGTCGTTGCTCTTTCGGCTACATTTATTCGCCTCTCGACATTGCTTCCGCGAAGCTCCTCGTCGACCGTTCATCCTCCTCCGATAGTTATTTTCAAGTCATCGCCGTAGGAACAAGACGGATATCAACCTCATCTATCCTACGATCTTAAGATCTCAACGCCTGACGATCTCTTCAACCAGAATATTTCCCCTCTCCTCCTTCAACGTTCACATTCAATCGATACTCGAGCAACAGTTTCCCCAGCCAATCTCAACTGATCTTGAAGACGAGAAATGGCGTTGAACAACATATAGGTGTTCGTCAGCACCATTTAATATCAAGGCCCTACATTTATAATAATCAGTAATAAATATCAAATTCCATGCTATTTCCAATTCCACTCTTTCGTGAAGACCACGTAACCTCACCGCATATGACGACGTGAAAGTGCTAAATAGTCTTATGATCTATGGCCTCTTCTCGCTCATGAAAAGAGCTGTTGTATGTCTGAAATGAAATGCGATTAGACGGCATGACACACATAACTATCGCAGAAGTCTTCACGTAAGATTGAAGAATCTGCAGTCTCATGGAAACCATCACAAGAATCATCAATTGAGATCAAAACTCCTCTCACCAAACAACCTTATCTCATACACATGATATCACAAACAAACATGTTTCTCCACTAATAGACAAATGCTATCCTAATAGTATCATTTTATTTACCTTGTGTCATTTCGATATTCTCAAAAATCGAATTTCCTATGTAAGTAGTATGTTGCAAAAGATCCCCAACGCCACAAAAGGGATATGTCTATGCCCGATCCATTTTCCCATCATCATGCATGCAATGCGAAAAGTCAAGTTATATTTTCTAATAAACTAATCGACTAATAATCATCACCGCGACTGATGACCTCTTTGCAGTTTGGTCTGAGGACGATTGTCTATTTCTTTTTAGCGAGTATTTCTTTCAACAGGGGATGGAAGAGCTTACATGTTCAAATTGCGCGGTGTAAGAGCCCTTTTTATCGACAAGAGGTGGGTAATCTTGAACGATACCATGGGAGACTAATGCGTTTAACTGCTTTTGTTAGATACTGTGCTAGACGTGTAGGTGAATACAAACTTACTCCGAGTAGATATTTATCTTGGCCTAAACGATCCAAATATCTTCTGCAGAAAGGTAAGGTGCCAAAGTTCTTGTTGATGACATTAAGAAGTTTGCCAGCCGATGCGATACGTAATGGAACGTTGGGGGCATCAGCAACCTTAGCATAATGAGAACATTCAAGCTATAACTGATTAGTATCTGTAACCAGGGAGTTTTCAAACATGGACCTACATCATCTCTAACATAACCATTTCCGGTACTTCCGAAAGTCTCAATAGCGAAAACCTCTCCTTCTTCCATCTTTGTCTGATCATTGCTCTTAACAATCGGGACACTCTTTCCACCGTGGATCTTCCATTGTAGAATATCATGACCATTCAAGTTTCTGATCGGCTTGACTTGATAAGTTTGACCCTTAATCTCAACCTCGTAACTCTCCATTGTCTCCTGGATATGTTCGCCAATTTCTCCCAATCTCGCATCAATTCCGGCTTCCTTAATTCCGGTATTTGTAGCTTGCTTAACCGCCTCGAGAAGATTGTCGTACATGGGATCAAATGCAATAGTAAAAGCACTATCCACAATTCTACCATTGATGTGAACTCCGAAATCGACTTTCATGACATTCTCATAAGCCAAAACGGTCTTGTTTCCAGCGTTCGGACTGTAATGAGCAGCAATGTGATCCAGATTGACACCAGTTGGGAAAGCGACACCACCCTTGATATTGTCTCCCTCCTCTAATCCAGGGTGACCAGTCAAAGCTCTCACACTATCCTCGATTCCTTCCGCGATTTCCGTCAAGGTCTGCCCGGGCTTGATGTTGGCTTTAGCGTATTGTCTAACCTGTCTATGAATTTCGGCACCCTGTCGATACTCTTGCAAGAAATCGTTGTTCATGCGATCCAAATAACGCTTCTCTTCGCTGGTAGTTCGATAGTTATTCTCGTCTCTATATTCGACTTCCTCTCCAACAGGGTACTCGCCGCTTGGAAACAGGTTCGACAGGAGAACGCGTGGAGGCGACGACTGAACTTTAGGATTTGCTCCAGCCTTCTTCTTGGGCTTCTTCTTTCTCTTCCTCTTCTTTTTTGCTCCTCCTTCCCCGGCACCTTCGCCATTTACTGGCTCCTCTTCATCGTCATCTGAATCTTCGGCTTCGGCTTCGGGTTGTGCGTTTCCATTCGCCTTGGCTTCGGCGGCAGACTCCATTACAGCATTAGGGTCCTTCACTGTAAACTCTGTTAGATCAAATTCCCCAAGAATAGAGAGTAATAGCGCAATTCCCCCCAGGGAGGGGTTGATTTTTACTTACCCTTCAAATTCTTCAACGCATCAGTGACCTGTGCTGCCATCTTGTATCACCTTATAACAAGACCCTTGAGTCTTGTTTCCAATGCCACAAGTGTACGTAATTGACCTTTGTATTAATAACAAATGTCCAGCTGTTGGCAGAATAATAATTGATTGCAAGAGAAATCTAACAATTGCTTTCCCCGCCAAGATGGTAATGGGTTAACATCGGGTTAAGATATCTCGGTTAGTTAGTAATATTTGGGCAGACCCCTGTCAATCTCTGGAAATCTATGCCGTCACTGACATTCCAGGCTTAATACAATATATGTAAAGTTCTCATGTAACTTCTCTCATTTCATCATTTCTTTTCCCTATAATTCCCCAATTCAACGATGAGGGATGCCACTCTTCTTTCGCCCCTCTCCTTTTGTCGTCCCACGAATTCGAACACAGCGATTTCCTTTTCATAGCACTGCTATCCACAGGAACCCCGCTCAAAATCACTACGAAACTTTGCAAGTCGCTCCAGATGCCACACCGGCCGAAATCAAAAAGTACGATCGCCTCTATACTCATTCTCAATTGACGCCATTATACTAACTCAGTCTTCTCAAGATCTTTCTACGCTCTCAGTAAAGTCCATCATCCCGATCACAACCCCTCCGACCCCTCTGCATCAAAACGCTTCGTAAAAATCTCCGAAGCATGGGCTATTCTCGGTACTCCAGCCAAGCGACAGGCCTACGATCGAGAACACCATATACATTCCCATGCTCACGGTCACGGTCATAGCCATGGAACGGGTCATCGTACACCACAAGGTTCCTATTCGTCTAGCGGGCCAGCAGGTGGTAGACCGGCTAGCGGGTTGAGTAGACGACGAACCCAGTTTCGTGGGCCACCGCCTAGTTTCTATAGAAGTGGAGGATGGGGAGAACACAGTGCGAAAAGACGGGCTGCGCAGGACAATGGTGCGCCAGGTGCGGAGGCTCCGCCGAAGACAGAAATGAGTGGAGGGATGGGAACGGGTCAGATGCCATGGGGCCCAGAAGGAGATATCCCACACTTTGATAAAAGAGCACACACACAAACACACGATAATGTTGATAGAAGGAGACGACGCCGGATGAGTGAGCATTTTATTCCGGCGGATCGAGAAAGGAGCACCTTTGCGAATTTTGTCATCCTCAGCGCAGTAATATCTCTGAGCGTCGCTATACCGTCGTACATTTATGAAAGGGTGACGAGTGCAGGAAGGCCAAAAAAGACATAGTCACATAAATATTGACACAAAAATAGACCATTAATTTATCTATCCTTGTTGCACACATGTCGGTCAATTACAATAAAGACAGTCACTCCGTTGCAATGCTATACTGTGCGTGCCACAGAAAATGATATTAGAATTACATCTCTATTCTACTATCGTACGGCCAACTCCCAAATCTCGAATAATCCTGCTCTATGACTCGAATGTGAAGCTTGTGCCGATCTTGTGGGTAGCTTGGTCGAGCTTTTGGGTATCGAAGGAGGCACCGAGACCAAGGGTGGCACCAGGTCGGAGAACAACGTTGTAAGCAACGGCGGCAACACCACGGTCGTTGATCTTGACCTATAATTTCCCCGTATTAGCCAAAGTTTCGGAGTATTTCTGCACAAATTGCTTACCTTGGCGAAGGAGAGTGGGTCAAGTCTGTACTTGCTAGCAACCTCGAGACCAACAGAGTTGGTGTTCTTGGAGTCCCAGGTAGCCTTGGCACCAGCCTCGACTTGAGTGTTGACCTTGTGGTAGTATGAAGCGGAGAAGACGCTCAAGTTGTCAGCAGCAGTGATGGCAGCACTGTAAGTGGGGGCAGTGTATCCAACAGCGGCGGAGTAGCTGGTGATAGCTGCCTTTTGGACATCATAACCAGCGGTGGCACCAGCCAAGAAACCATCTTGTCCAATAACAGCGTCAACGGTGGCAGTTGGGCCCTTGAGGAGATCGAAGAATGCGCGTCCGTGGAAGTTTGGTTGCTTGAAGTGAAGGTTGACCTTTGCGCCCTTCTTTTGGGTGGTAGGAGCGAAAGAACCGAGAATCTCAGCCTTGAGACCCTTGGCAATGGTGTCGTTGATCTCAATCTTGGTGTCGAGAGCGTTGAGGGTGTTCCATGTTTGGGTAAGAGTCAAGCCTGTTCCGCCGGCACACTGGATTAGTAACTGTGCACAATCGGGTTGTCTGATAAGAACAAAACCAAATGGACTATGAACGGGGAAATTTTGTAGAATAAATTGTTTAAAATATATACCAGTTGGCTTGTCTGTGAACTTGGCCTCTAACTGCACACAGGAAGCTGTCCATCAGCGTTTGTCAAAAAATTAAATATTTTCTCATGTATTCATACCAGACCACTGGTGGCATTGTCGTGGGTGCTCTTTCCAGTCACTTTGAATGCGACATTGTTTGGGGTATTCGACTTGACCTCAAGTGCGGCGGCAGTGAGGTGGTAGAAATCTTTGTTGAGCAACTGTAGATATTGAGGTTAGCTTCAAATATTTTGTGAACATGCGCATTTTGAGAAATAACTTACATCGTTGGACGCCTTGGCGATATCGGTGAAAGCTGGGACAGACATGATTGTAGAATTGGATGAACTGAATTGATTGAACTTTGGGGGATAGAATTCGAGAAAGTTGTACAGATACGGAAGTAAGTGAGGATGGAGTTGAAGAGGACGTGGTTTTTTGTTCCCTAAAGAATTTCGAATCATGAGGAACCAAGCGGCAGAAGTCGGGCATGGAACGTGGGATTGTTATTGGTCCAAATACTCATGTGCCTCCTTCCATATGCGACCCCCTGTAAACGACATCCATTCATGGTTCCGTCTTATGCAACAAACATCTTCCACCAAATGATGAAATCTCACTTATTCAACAACGCAAAACAAAACGGATGATACAAGATCGAACATTTTCATGTTTTGAAGCAGTGTTGATTCATTCAATCTTCAAAAGCACCTCGAAAATCGACGCAAAACGGTATTTATTTGTTTGTTCATATTTACAAGCTCGAATCGTAGCTTTCTACTGCAATGGAGAGCGGAGTCAGTGACACTGAGGGGTTGTGAAACAATTCGCAGTTTTCGACTAGCATTCTTAGAAGAAATCCGCACCCCAACAAAGTCAAAAGTATATTCAAGCCATAAAATAACATCAAACTCAAAACTCACAGCACAGACTCAAACCGTTAGCTGTGCATAAGATGGAATTTCGTGGGGAGTCAACTATCTACTAGGTAGGTATCTGTCAATGGTTTCATCCTTCTATCTAACTCCACAATCTTTCCACTTTATATTGGTAGCTCAAATTTGGACTCCAAAAGATGCTCGAAAATAAGTGGTTATCATTTCTGCAACCTTCCAATAGATACAACATTCTGAGAAGGAAAATCCTCACGCTACAATTACTCGTCATACTTTTCGTTGTGGATGGCAATAGCTCTTCCACTGGGGTCGGTTTGTTTAGACCAAGTTGGGGTCCATCTCATAACACTCTCTGCACAAGATGGTGGGAAGTGCTCGTCGAACATTGTTCGGTACCAGTAACTATTACTCCTGTTAGTATTTCAGTCCCTCTTGGTTGGAGCAGAGAACTTACGCTTCCTTAGTGTCTGGAATATCGGATCCCCATTCAGGCTTGGGGTTCTTCATCATCTCATCGGTAACGTGTAGCTCAGCGTTATCCTTGAGAGCATCGATCCATCCGTAACCAACACCGTCACTGAATTGCTCCTTTTGTCTGTAAAGAATGTGTTCTGGGAGGTATGGTTTCTGACTTGGATCATCTGATGTGTCAAAAGCCTTTCGGAGAATGTATTTCTCGAGACGATCCTTGGTGATCATCTTCTCTTGTGGATCGATGTTCATGGAAACTTCGAGGAATTCCTTGTCGAGGAAAGGAACACGAGCCTCCAATCCCCAAGCGGAAGTCGACTTGTTGGCTCTCAAGCAGTCAGACAAATGTAAGTTTTTGATTCTGCGGACGGTCTCTTCGTGGAGAGCTGCCTTATCTGGTGCAGCGTGGAAGTATAGGTAACCTCCAAAGATCTCGTCACTACCTTCTCCACTCAATACCATCTTAACACCCATAGCCTTGATCTTTCTCGAGAGAAGGAACATAGGAGTAGATGCACGAATAGTTGTTACATCATATGTTTCCAAGTGGAAAATGACATCAGAAAGCGCGTTCAAACCATCGTCAATAGTGAAAGTCATATCATGATGCTTGGTACCAAGGAACTTGGCAACTTCTTTCGCAGCCTTGGTATCAGGAGAGTTTGGTAAACCAATGGAGAAAGAGTTAAGTTGAGGAAGGTAGGTGAGAGTTGACAATTTGTTATCGTCATCAATGCCGACAAGTCCTTCTCCTTGGTCCTCGTTAGCAGTTGGTGTCGCAGTCCCGCTTCCGCTCTCAATTGCAGCTAGCGTAGCGGCTTTCAGGCGTAGAGACTCTCTTTGAGCGATGGCAGCCACCAAACTCGAGTCGAGACCTCCGGACAACAAAACTCCATAAGGAACCTCAGCCATAAGACGCTTACGAACAGACATTTCAAGTGTTTCTCTCAAAAGCTTGTAATCAATTGGGGTTGACGGAACGTTCTTTGGGTCCCACCAAGATGGCTCGAAATATCTTGTTGTCTTGTCGGTTTTTGAGTCATAAATATGTCCTGGAGGGAAAGCAATGATTTTGTCGCAGACAGGGTGCAGACATTTCAGTTCAGATGCAAAGTATACGGCTCCTGGTGTCTTGCTCGACCATCCTTGGTAGAAACTGGTAATGCCAATGGGGTCGCGTGCAGCAATTGTGCGGTCTTGCTTTTTGTCGTATAAAACAAAAGAGAACATTCCGTCCAAATGTTTGGGCGCATCGATGTCATGTTCCATGTACTAACAAATAATGAGTCATGGATCCAACTTTTTCCTTCGAGTTTCTCACCAGTGGTATTATAACTTCGCAATCGGAATGTGTCTTGAAGTGGTATTGGTTCTTGAGTGTCTTGCGGATGACTCTGTGGTTATAGATTTCGCCATTGACTGCAAGTACGAGGGTATCGTCTGCGTTGGTAATTGGTTGCGCTCCACTGTCTAAATCATTGTCAGTTGATGAAGATCAATACAGATTTCAGTTGTGAAAACTTACCAACGCCAACGATACTCAAACGCTCATGCGCAAGAACTACAGTCAATCGATCAGCCAAAGCTCCTATAAGACCCATTTCCCTAGGCGCAACCTACTTGTGTTGTTGGAAATAACGTTTCCACCTAATTATCATCATCAGTCTCAAGTCCAAACATCCCTTTTTACCATAGGTGACTCACTCCAGTCTGGTCCACGATGACGAACTCTAGATTTCACAGTCAGCTCTTCATTTCCAGTTCTCCCCTCGAACGGGATTACTCACTGCTTCGCCATTCGCAAGGCGGTAGGCTTAAAAGCCTTCACATCTGGGTGACTGTACAATTGTCAATTCTCAAAATCCATCGCGGGGCCCCCACTATCATTAAAAAATCGCATTCCCAATTGTAATAGAGACAATTGATACATACCAATGACAAGCAAAAATACCACACATCTTGAATTCTTGTATGTAAATCCGTTCGATGTGAAATGTAAATAAGGTCTTCCCAAGAAAAGAAGTTCAGAAAATGGGAGAGAAGAAAGTTATGTACCCAAATAAAAACTGCCTGTGAGTAATAGTTTCAATGTTCAGTGGTTTTGGTATGTGCATGACTTACCTTGGCTCCAGAATATTACAAAATTACCTTAGCTCATGGGCCGATAGTCGGATGTGGATTGTGGCAAGGATACAGTAGGTGCATTATGTGGCTTGAGCCCTTTACTTTTACAGATAGCGATTCAGTAGAACCAATAATGTTGCAGCATTGCTAAGTTTGGTGTCAATTGCCTTTGGGTGAGTAACAGCTAGATGTCGAGGTTCTGGAATTTTGTGATATTGTTTTCTACAGGAAATTGCTTGGCGTGATACAGTCGGATAATTGTGGGTGGTAGTGTGTATCTGGAATGTGGACTATGGGCGCATACGTATGGATGCACGCAAGTAGCTTTCTTCACGCGGTGACTCAAAGGACAGAGGAAAATAGTAGGACATAACACAACAAGGAATCAATGAAAACGTGGTATATATTGAAAAAACTCATTTTCTTCATTGATATTCTCATGTCCCATTGTGTAGATACTGTAACTCATCTAGGGTACTCAGTAAATTTCTTTGACCAACGCGCTGCATCAATGTAAAGTATTTCCGCTTGCTAGGTACGCCCGTGTTGATATCCCCTTATGCTTTGAAAGATTATGTGCCCAATGAACGCCAATACTTCCCGCCAAATAAACCCATCGCCTTTACTATCGCATTTGCATTTGTCTGGTTCCCCTAAGGAGCGGGGTTGTCTTTTACAATGCGCTTGATCTTGCTCTCATACGCGGACTTGTCCTTCTTGAAAAGATTGTAGGCATCGGCTTGGGCAGGAGAATCAGGGTTGGGGGTATCGAGGAGTTCTTGTATGCCAAGGAGGATTTGCTTGATGGTGATGGCGGGCTTCCAGCCTTCTTCTTCGTTGAGAATCGAAAGACAGACTGTGCCGGAGGGGTAAACGTTGGGGTGGAAGAGGGGTGGTGTGAATTTGCCTGATTATTTGTTAGTTCTAGATCGAATGTCAAATATAGATATGGGGTGAATCCGCATACATTTTGGAGGTTTGGTTGGGTATTCTATAAATTGTATATTAGCGCAAATCCACAAATATATCGTAAATGGCAGCAAAGCGACTCACCATCCGGAAAGATGATATTCAGTTTGAAAAGACCTCCCTCCCATAATGTACCAGCCTTGCCAGGTACGCCACAGTCCCAAATCTTCATGTCAATAGTGTTCGTAGCGGGGTTGCGAATAGGCTTTGCAGAAAACCCAAATGGATGATCTTTTCGCCATTGCTTACTATGGATCCCATTAGACTTCGTCCTATATTCTCAAGCTGTGCAAACCTTACCGTTCCTCCGTGAGACGATTAAGACAGAGCGTCATTTTGAAGATGAGGCTGGATTTTGTTCAGAAAAGCGCAGATCAGTCTTTGAAAAGGGAGAAGACTTTGTTTAAACTGGCTATCGATGAATACCAAAAGCCCAAGAACTAATGCGACTTTTTGTATTTCTACAAGTGCAGGAGAAGAAATTGGTATGGAAAGGTTTGGTGGTTGCTAGCTACGAGGCTCAAGAATCGTTAATTTATGAAGCGTCTAGACAAGGCAAAAGAAAGAAGTACAATTCACTAGCTCGAAGGACCCCCACTATCAATCAACAATGCCCGACATTAGAACTGACAGCCTCGGCCTAGTCTTCTCATCTCATGATCTTCATGCCTAAATATACATCGCAAGACTATCTTAATTCTTAGAACCCAATATCCGAATATATAAGGTCTGAGTTGTCGCCGAACATCAGATTATCTTGACAATACCGTTTCCGGCGCAAATCATACCCCGCACTTTCCACATACTGGCCGTATTCATTTCGGCCTGCAGAAGAATACCCACCTTTGAAGATCCTAGCAAAGGATTGATAGAGTTTCCTCTAGCATCTATTGAACATGGAGTCCAAACCTGGGAATCTCGCCGGACTGGCAGAGTCCTCGACAAAAGTCTTGGTTGGCGAATCAAGTACAGTTTCGGAAACACAGGCTGCGGATGCTACTGCAGCGTGGGAGGACGTTCCAGATCCGGACGAGGATGATTTAGACGATCTAGATGGTACATCATTTGATACAATGCTAGATTTGAAAATGAGATTCTGATGAATTCTTAGATATGCTGGATGAGTTCAACGCTGCGAAGCCAGAATCGAAAGCACCAGCACCAGCCTCCACAACAGCAACCTCTGGTCCTGAGAAACCACCTGTCGCGGATGACCCTCTTCTCGGCGGCAGTGACGGACTCACTGACGATGATTTCGCAAAGCAGTTACAAGCTGGTATGGCCGAACTGATGGGAGAACTCGAGACATCACCAGAAATGCAAGCACAATTTGAAAGTATGTTGAAGGAGATGGGGGAATTGGGGGAAAATGGACCAACACCTCCACCGCCATCTGCGCCAAAACCCGGACCTTCGAAGACTAAAGCCGCCCCAGGATCAGCTGGTGAGGAAACATTCCAGGAAACTATTAAGAAAACGATGGAAAGAATGCAAGCTTCTGGGGATCAAGCAACAGCTGCTGCTGCAGAAGACAACTCCGACGATTTACTGGCGGAGATGATGAAGGCTATGGGAGCCGGTGGTATGGACGGAGAGGGCAGTGAGGAGGATTTTTCGAAAATGCTATTGGGTATGATGGAGCAATTAACTAATAAGGAGATATTATACGAACCGATGAAGGAATTAGATGATAAATTCCCCGCATGGCTAGAGAAGAACTCTGCCAGTACTCCCGCAGATGATCTGAAACGCTACAAGGAACAGCAAGTTTTTGTCAGAGAGATTGTCGCTAGATTCGAGCAAAAGACTTACAAGGATGAGAATGCTTCGGATCGAGAGTATATTGTGGAAAGAATGCAAAAGGTGTGTACTAGCTGTCATATCATTTTCCGGCGCCCTACTAATTATTTACAGATGCAAGCAGCAGGCTCACCACCAGCGGATCTGGTTGGAGATATGGCTGCGGCTCAGGAAGCTTTTGGAGCTCCAGAAGAAGGCTGTCCAACACAATAAAATACCCATATCTTAGTGATAGTAACTCGTGTATATTAACAAACCAGTGATACCATGACCAATAATCCCGAAATAAGACATCGAATGCTTCGATCCATTTACCATACCAAAACACCGACCAGGCCCTAGCCGTTTAAAACACCAACGCTAACAGCAAAACCTCCCAATTTATCATAACAATGTCATGTCAGTATGTATCAGTATGTATCATTTTGTGCCACATTCAACTCATCTCCGTATCCATGATTTCCTGCTCTCCTGACACATCCATGGATTGATCATTTTGATACAAGATATGCGATTCCTGTTGTATAACGTCCATGAAAATGGCATCGTAATCGCCATCGTCACTACCGAAGTGCGTATCAGGTGAGGAACTATTGACATGTCGCTCAACATCCATAACAGTCATATTGTGTTGGTTTGAGATCTGTTGGAATTCTCCTCGCGCCCAAGCAGCTACTTCCTTATCATCGATTGGACCAATTTCTTCGTCGAGTGTCGAGACATTCTCATATGCTTCATCCAGAGTTTGTCTTCTTTCGGCTTCGGTCATAGATGATAACAAAGCTTCTAATTCTTCTTCCTCGTTCCTTGCCACTTCCTCAGCCATGACCTCATCTGCAACCATTGTTAACCCAATTCCCGCAAACTCATTCATGGATGGAATTTTAGATAGAATAAGCATACCGAGACTTAGGTTTCCAGCGCCGTAATCCTGTTGCATATCCTGCTCATCAACATCAACGGCCCAGCCCTGCGCATCTCTAGCTTGCCTTTCCGCTCGCCTCCTTTGCTCTGCAATCCAAATAGTTCTCATCATCTCATCATCACCACCTCTCGCTTTCCATCTTTTATCCTCCGAATCTTCTCTAACTCTTCTCAAGAATAGCTTTCGTCGTGTTTCCCTTCCATCACCTTGGCCATGCAATAACGGATTCGTCTTCGTTATTCTCTTCGAAAATGCACCTTCTCTGTTCGGTGAATTTTTGTTTGAATTTAGGTGGGTTTTATCAGGACTAGAGGTTTTGGAAGCACTGGATTCAGGCGACATCATGAAGCTAGTTTGACAATCTCCAGCCTGCTGTATCCTCGTTGGTATATTCGCGTTGCGGGGCTCCAGAGGTGATACAGGCGGAGAAGATCGTAGAGGTGAGGAGGACAATGGCGATGGTACATGAGGTGTATAATGACGCAATTGCTTGTGTGCGCTCACAGGAGTCTGCAACATACTGAACATGATGATGGAGTGCTTCGTTGTGGATGAAAATGGAACTTATGATGTCCTTCCATGCCAATTGATATACTAATGAGACAAAAACGCGCCTGCGGGCGGACGCGACCCGCGTAAAGGGCCCGTACCGCTAATTGTCCAATCGAAGTAGCGATTGGTGGAGATTACATAAGCCGGCTCGTTCTAGAATTTCGGTCTGCTTTTATGGTCGCTGCAACCGCAGTTCAGATCAGAGGGAACAATGTTGGAATTAATGTTGGAAATTTTGTGTTAGGCTTCGCTATCTCTCTTAAAACTGTTTCCGACATCACTTGTCTTGCAATCGAAGCACATTCTAATACCTAATCTGTTGCATCCATCGATAACATTTGCTACATTTATCTGCTATTCAACAAGCCATGTCTAATTAAAACATCCAGATATTCGAAGTGAACTAGAGGCCTCCCTCTATCAACCTACGGAAAGCCTCGAGCCCAGCCCTGCTGAAGAAACTTCTGCGCTCTTCTGATTAACAATATCACCCAGCTGTCTAGGCAAGGGTTTCTCCAACCTACCCTTGCAGAGTGACCATAAAAATGATCCTCTGCACCCAAATTAGAATGGAACTACCTGGATACCGAGCGATATTAATTCTGTGTCAAATTCCTGTCAAATGAAGACTTCCGGGCGCTTGTGGGGGGGGCGAATTCTCTTGGCTTCTTAGGCGAATGGCAGCATATTTGCTATATCGTTGTCCTTAAGAACAGGTCTTCGTACGTAGCCTTCCAACATAGTGTCATCTTTGGGGCAAGAACTTCAGTCCTTCTCAAAACTCGCGCACACTATACTCTTTATGCAACGTTTGCCGACGCTTCGAGCGTATTTGGCGGTGGTCTGTTGTCTGGCTAAGTTTCCGTGATTGAGTAATCACCTACACCATTGTGTATCTTGCTCCACATGTTTGATTTCTGGTTTATGTCAGAGGTCGTGATGTTGTTGGAGACTGTCACTGCCAGTGTGCTATTGGCATCTTTGATATTTACTATTTTGATAATTTGCTGGTTTCTCATCCCGAATGGGTTCGGGGCTGAGAGGATGAAATCCGAAGTCTGAAGTTGGTAGACGATGGGACGGCATGATGTATAAATCGACATCCGGTGTGGTATCTCCTAAGCGTCGCACCTACAATCCTTTTCTTGTCCTTGCGTAAGTGTCAGAAGAATAAGCTCTTAAAGACGCAGCGAGAAAGCCCAGGGTTTGTACAAGTATGGCACGGCAGAGGATCTGAATCACCGTCGACTTTTGTTGCTACATATACTTAGGCTTACTGATCTCTGTCACATACGACCATAGACTGAAGAGAATTGGGCATCCCGTCCGCTCTGCCATACACAAGCTTCAGATCGGTGGATTAGTAGTTGGGTGGGTGACCACCAGCGAATCCCCACTGTTGTATGTTTTTGCTTTTTGGAGAGATGGATCTTTTTTTGTGGATTGATATGAGAAAGAAGGATGAGAAGGATGGGAACAGCGGATGCTAGAGCTCTGCTGCGCAAGGGAAGGGAAGGCACTGGCAATAGCCCATCTGTTGCACACGATGAGGCCCTTGAGTGCGAAATGATTGGTAGCTACTTGAATGGTTTACTGTAGCCTTTAAAAGTGCGTTTTGTCATGTCCAAGTCGCAACACAAACTTGATTACTACGTAGAGTACTCAAACAGTGGTCAGAAGCACTTTCTTCACATTTCTTAGAGAGTGTACAATTAGTCTTTTGCTATGTATAGATACAACTCCGTACATGGCACGCTGCATTTGTTCGTTTTAAATCGTATTAATTATGATGTTGACTACTTAGATCTATCCTTCTCGTCTCCTGTTTCTATTGAATTTACCAACCCTATATCTTCCTTTTTCATACACACGTCTCATGAACTATCACCCGGTCTGATACAATCTTCCTGGGATCATCACTGCTTTATGGCGTAGGTCCTTCTATACACATCATTTACATTCTCCAAATAGTATGTTCCAGGTGCCAGGGAGTTCACATCGCCAAGAGGCTTGAAATCCTTAGCTCCGTATGCATTCCTCCGGAGAGTACAAGCCTTGTGTCAAGTCAGTATATTATCTAGACGGACTGAAAGCTAAAGACTCACCTCTTCGTACTCCTCGGGCGTCGCGATGTGTCTTTGCTTAAGACGGTCCATCAGATTGACCTTTTGGACCAGCTCGGTGAGATCACCGGTAATCTTCATGCCAAAAAGTGAGCTGGCAATGCCGCTTCCAAACTGAATGGTAAATTTGGGTTAGTAAACTGTTTTGGGAGGTTGAAAAAGGGTGAATTCATCTACTCACGCTGAACAAGCCGATGGTTTTGCCTTCTGCGGCTTTGAGATCAATGTTGCTTATCAAGCTAATGAGAGAGAAGTACAGACTCCCCGTGTACATGTTACCGCATAAAGAAGGGCCAGCAATACACGGCTCGACACGCTTCTTGAACTCATCTTTCGTGATTGCTACAAGCGTCTTCTCCAGCGTCTTATCTTTGAGAGATTCCGAATGGCTCAACTTGCGAAGTTCATCGGGAATACCTTCCCATTCAGCATCATCGGTGGATGAAAGACAGTCGTTGTACTTGAGTCGACCGAACGATTTAGACACCAATTTGCAGTTTGGGGTATGGAATGCCATGTAATCGAAAAGTTCAAGGACCTTCTTGGGCACACCGCCGGGCTCATCGCCATTGACTTTGCTTCTAGCCTCAATTCGCTCAAGAAGATTCTTGTGACATGCATCCAACGCGCCGATGTAACAACCAATAGATTCATGGCCGTTCACAATAGGAAACTCGACTTTGGTATCTGGCTTGTAGAAATCATAAGCATGAGTCATGTAGACACCTTTCAAGCCCGGATCAAGGGACAACAGTGCATTTGGACCAACAAGCATAACAACACAACCAGCTCCTCCAGTTGGTCGAGAAGCCGCCTCTTTGTAGAGGGCTATATCGGATGCGACAACAATGGCATCCCGCCCATCCCATGAACGAGACTCTACCCAATTGACCGCATTAAATAGAGCATTCGTACCACCGTAACAGGCGTGGATCGTGTCGATTCCTTCGAGACTTGTATTGCCATGTGGCTCGAATAGAGTGGTGAGAACTGATTTGACCGATTTGGCTTTGTCGATGGGTGATTCGGTTCCGACTTCAAGACGTCCAATAGATTTGGGGTCGATGTTGAATTTACGGAGGAGTGAAGAGACAGCTGTTAGAGCTAGAGAACAGACATCTGGGAAACTTTGTGAGTATTACATAATGCTTGGATTGGCCGAGGAGTTCTATTAGTGCTGACTTACCCTCTCTATCGGTACAAAAGTTCATATATTGAAGGCCCAATCCAATAGTATGTTTACCAGCCGAAACACCTTGATGTTTTTCAAACAATGTTTGATCCAGACACTTTTCTAAATCAGCATCATGGAGTGACTTTCGTGGGAGTGCTTGGAGATTTACCTGTGCTGGGACATAGATTTCCATGGCTTTGATGCCAACGTTCTTCGGGTACGCCATTTTGTGACTGTTTCAGCTAAAGAGATGCTTGTTCAAGGAAGATTGGAACTATAGGAGAGATGAAAGTAAGTTGATTCGAAATTTACTACTTGAGTAGCTTCTATTAGTAGTCGTCGCTCTCACATATCGCTTCTTGCATAGAAGAGAGTTCTGAAGTCGGCTAAGCCTGAAATAGTTAGGCGGGACATGAGGGGGCTTAGCGGTCGTGATTCGTTAGCGCTGACATCGGCCTCGTGAAGATACCCTGTCGATGCAGCATGTCTTTTTGGGTTTGGATCTGTTTTCACTTGTAATAAGGTGATGGGTAGTTGGGATGTCCTACTATCAAAAGGGCAGAAGTAGTATTCCGACGTTTGCTTCATACGAGATTGTAGATCATGTCATGAATGTAAAAATTCGGAGATGTGATAGTAATTTTAACCTCTCTTTTGCATTATCAATCTATCAAGGATACCATTTGAATTCTCCAGATCTAGTCCATCACAAAATTTCCCTCCCATTTTGCTAGAGAATATCATACGTAGACATGAATTTGCATTTACTTGCTGTCCAAATTCTATTTGCATCGCCTTTTGTACGATACTTCGCAACCAAATCGCACCCTAGAAGAGATCGATATCCATATCTCAGCACATTGCAACATCTAGGAATCGTTTCAGGGGCCCATCTTACTAATTATCTCCCGAGAGTACCAAACGTCCGGATGAGCGGCTTGGTATGTTTTGTTGAGCGTGAGTGAACCTTCCAAAAATCAACTGTTCCCCAGTCATTGGACAATCCCTGATCCGCTGAACTATCTC
This sequence comes from Botrytis aclada, assembly GCA_014898285.1. Lineage (NCBI taxonomy): Eukaryota > Fungi > Ascomycota > Leotiomycetes > Helotiales > Sclerotiniaceae > Botrytis > Botrytis aclada. The sequence goes on from RCSV01000013.1 coordinate 943,101, forward strand.
ATAAACTCTGTGAAATAAACTCGTATGACGTCGCGATATACTCAAGGGTCCAATAATCCCTGGTCTGCTGAGAGATGAAACTTAAGTGGGGTCTTTATCCGAACCCCAGCCCCATATAATAAAAGGGGAAGCTACCCCTGCCATCTTCCCTCCCTCGAGAATGAAAATAGTAAATGAATATGTTGTGCATATATCCAATTGTTTTCGAGTCTTCTCGAGTATTGTAATCGGTCACGGTCTTTGTGGATTCAGTTAGACTCGACCACGAATTGAAACTCCAACAGTGTCTTCATTATTGAAATGAATAAGTTACGAGAATAGCTCAGTTCAAGCACCGATTGTAGAACTGCAATTTTGTGAAATAGATTTTACCTATCAAAGTTGTACTTGGCTCATCTTATACCCTCCAAGCAAAATACTCAAAATGATGATACACAAACGAAATACTTCACACAAGAGAGTACCAGAACTATAGACATAGCAAACTCAAACTTGTCTTGTCCGCACTTACGGTATAGCTTCTCCGAAATCAAGATGTTATAGGATCAATCGACTAAGTAATTGTTGACACTTCGACGGGAATATTCTACCCTTGAATCTCGTTCCTTTTTCATTTTTTGAAGAAGAAAAAATTCTAGCATACAGTTGTTAGGTGACACCATAGTTGTCGAGATAAACTATCCTGATAATCTGACTGTTTTTATCATTAGAAACATCCCCTCTCCATGTTGCTGCTATGCAATATGAGTAAATAGATTCACCAAGATCTCCAAACTTTAAACATCATGAGAGTGTAGAAAAGAAAGCAAAACAATAGTTATTATAGACTTAGTGGAATTCGAACTCTATCTCTTGCGCTCACAGTAAGCTTTCGAGTGTCTAGGGAGCAAGCAACCTATAAAGTCATCTCGGGAATTTGGCCATACATAAAGTTATTATTCAGTACTATACGTCCTGGACCTGTCTGTATATTTGTTTTCGATTCTAGTGGTATTTGATTCAATATAATCCGGAGTGCAGAGCATTCTGGGCTGGGTGCTGGTCATTAGAGTTAGTAAGGGAGATTGTTGTATTTTGGTAAAAGATATCCGTTTGAAAGGGGTCAGAATGATTGCATCTCCTGCTCAAGTGATCTGAGATGGAAATTGGCAATCAAGAAGAGAATGGAGACATGACACGAAACTAAACAAAACGAAGATGAATCAGAACGTAGCAAGTATGATGGAACGAAGTACTCGAATAGATTGAACGTAATAATAGCTAAATGGTAGGGAATTTCAGGTGAATTTAGGATACTTGGTGGGCAACATAATACGGAGTGTCCAAGAATCTATTCCTCAACAATATATCCTGACATCTTTGAATCACAAGCTTGAGGCCCTTCACCAATATTGAAATCTTATAGATGAGACAATCACTTTTATTTTTAAAGTGCTGCTGAAGCTGGAGATGGCTAGACTATTGCTGCATGCAGGCAAAATATCTGCGATGAGTTGACCTTCAGTTTTGTTCCTACATCAAACTTCGCACATAGTATGCTTTTCACCTAGACCATGCTTTCCATGTTCTTGTGTTTGTTGTTTGCTCTTTGCATGCTGCATTCATTACGTTGAATGAACAGGCGACTCATCACACGATTTCAAAATCTCGCATGATTGAATAGATAAAAGAAACAGATGGAGATTTCAAATCGTCACAAGCCCTTCCAAACATACATACATACTAAATAAAGTCATGTGAATAGGAACCATTGAGCCGACGAATGTCAAAAAACGAAGATGGATATAAACGAACTATCGCCTCCTATTCTAAAGGTGAAGTCACTAATTATAAAAGTCGATCGAAATTGTCCAAAAAGCACATACTTATGAGTTGCCCGCAAGAAGCCCACTTTATAACATGTATCTTACCACTAAACACATCGCCAATATATATTGATCATCTCAGCAATATCCATCTCTGTATTACTGACAGGGATTTCTCTCAGAAGCCTCGACTTCACAATCCCAGGTCAGAAGCAAAAAACCCAACTATCATCTCCTTAGGAAGAAAAATGTTCCGCGCCTTGGTATCATCAAAAAGACAACAGTAGAGATGGATAGAATCGAACTACCGTCACCTGTGCTCACGGCAGGGTCAGGACCCGCGCGTCCCGAGAGACCGCGCTGGCTCATCCGACCCAAACTTTGTGGCAGATGTCTTAACCACTAGACCACATCCCCTTCAACTTTGGTCCATATCCTTGGCTTGTGTTACACTATATAATTTGGTCGCCTATACCCAGGGTGAAGGGGAAAAAGGAAAGAATGAAGCATTCTGTGGGTCTTCTAACTTGCCTTAAAAGTGAAAATGAAACCTGTAGCCACATACTCCATAATCCCCGCTCCTCTGCCCCTAACCCCTCAACCCCTTCTTCCCCTTCTTTATTTCACTTTCCATCTTTTTCCTCTCCCAAAAGTTATTTCGTGACCAAAAAAAAGAAATAGAGATGGATAGATTCGAACTACCGTTAAATGACCTCACGGTAAATCTTAGAGAATGAATTCGAGTCGCCTGGTGTAGCGCCTTCGGCCTCTACTCTGCCAGATTTAACTTCGAGTCAGATGTCTTATCCACTAGACCACATCTCCTGCCTGGATCTATTTGATATGTCGAATGTTCATAAAGTATATCTAGACTAGAAATGACAGTTTCTGGGGGGTTTTCACGCAGCTAGTGGAAGATTTCACCTTGAAAGGTTATGATTTTATATAAATCATTCGTTACGATTAAGCGAGCTGGACATAAATACCTGGGTTTGTGTTGTCAGGTGGCTTACAATTTGAAGAATATCATGCGGTCAAGACAAAGCTGTCTGGTTTGCCCGGTTCTACCAAAAGTACATAAAAGGTTACGGATAGAATGTAATTCTATTCCTAAGAAATGAAAAGTTCAACTTTAAATGAAACATAAAATTATAGAAATGCAGGTTCTCCTGGAATATCTTTCCGTAGAACAAGATAATAAAGCAACCTCAGCCCCCCAACCAAAGTATCGTTTTCTCGCTTATTAGAGTAAATCAAGTCTCGCCATTCCCGAGCCTCTCCTCCCTTTTCTCAACCCGACTGTCAAGAAAAATATATAATATTAGAAACTCGCTAACGACTGGCTACCTAAGAACTGATTCGTCGATCTAGATTTTTTATATGATAGAGCCAATGGAACTAAAGACCTGACCGAATCTCTCATCAATAAAAGGACTAATGAGAATGAAGCGGCATTTGTCGCGGATGCCTGGATTTCATCTCCTGCTGTATCATTGGTATTTGAAACTGTTCCAATTCCTTTGTGATGTCCGCTTTTGTGACTACTATTGCCGCAGCAGACACCGCGATGCAGATATTGTCCATCGTGATAGAATACTTTTGAGATTAGGCAATTTTAGAAAGTAGATTTGCACAGCTAGGCCGCAAGTGTTGTGGTTCTTTAGAAGATCTACTGCTGGAGAATTTCTGTACATCGTACGGCCGTCACACTTGATCAGACAGTCGGAACATACTTGTGCACTTATTGTAAGGCAAGATTCGAGAAATATATTGCTGTTTGTGAGTAGAGATAGTCTTGAACGGACGGCAATAAATCGAAAATTTAATTTATGAACAGATTATACTCGCATGGGTAACAATGAATATCAGTGGCGTGAGTGGGTCTTGAAGCACGGCCCACTAAACTGTCACCCTTGAGGCTTGAACCCCCTGCACCCCTGAAAATCGATCCAGAGAACAGTCCACAAAGCTTCGAAAAGGGTACGAAACTAATCTGGGTAGCGAAACGTAGTCTCGAATGATCGGTGAATATTATTTATCCAGTTTCTCCAGATCAATACACCTTTTATCTCCAACACCACGCCACCATATATCCAGATTCCAAAAAGTTGTTCAGAGTGGCATCACAACAATCTCCGTTCATCATGCCGCCAGTAGCTACTTCTACGATTACAACCTCGGGATCACCCACCCCTCGATTAAGAACCAATGGAGCAGGAGCCGTTTCGGAAAAGAATGAAGATGCCCCTCCACGACAAGATATCGACGTGAAAGAACATGATTTCTTTTGGACTTATACCGAGGAACCTCATCGAAGCAGACGTTTAGCTATCATCAAAGCTCATCCAGAGGTACTTATCCATCTCAATTCCTATCATCACTTCTCAATCAAGAACAGATACTAATCCCTTCTCTACAGGTAACCAAACTCTGCGGCCCTGAACCCCTCACCAAATATGTCGTTCTCCTCGTCGTATCAATCCAAGTCCTCTGCGCCTACCTCCTCCGCAATACACCATTCTTCTCCTGGAAATTCTTCCTCACTGCCTATATCATTGGCGCAACCGCAAATCAAAATCTATTCCTTGCCATCCACGAAATATCCCACAATTTGGCATTTAGAAACCCGAACATGAATCGGGCACTGGCGATTTTTGCAAATCTTCCTATCGGAATTCCTTATTCTGCTTCTTTCAGAGTACGTTTACATCTATCAAACCCCTCCATTCAGTTTTCCCAAAACTAACAAATCCCCAGCCATACCATCTCACCCACCACAAATCCCTCGGCGTCGACGGTCTAGACACCGATCTCCCCACCCGTTTCGAAGCCCTCTTCCTCGATTCCCTCCTTGGAAAAGCCTTCTTCTGCACCTTCCAAATCCTTTTCTACGCCATCCGACCCATCTTCGTCTACGCCGTCCCCTTCACCTCCATCCACATCATCAACATCTTCGTGCAAGTCGTCTTCGACATCCTCCTCGTAAAATCAACCAATTCCTACAACCCCCTCTACTACCTCATCCTCTCCGCCTTTTTGGCCGGGTCCCTCCACCCCTGCGCCGGACACTTCATCGCCGAACACTACGTTTTCGAGCGTCAGCCCCTTGCAGCCCGCGACCCCAAAACCGGCGCCGAGATCCCAGAAACATTTTCTTATTACGGCCCTCTCAATTTCTTCACCTACAATGTTGGACTGCATAATGAACATCACGATTTCCCCGCTGTTCCCTGGACACGTTTACCCGCGCTTCATGAGATAGCTAAGGAGTTTTATGCAGAGTTGCCTAGACACGAGAGTTGGATTTATGTGATATGGCAGTTTGTGTGGGATAAGGAGGTTGGAATGACGTGTAGAGTTAAGAGGAAGGAGGGAGGACGAAAAGTCGGAGGGTGGACGCAGCAGGAGGTTCAGGCTTAGATTTCGTCTTTTTACTTCCTTTTAGATGTTAGATGAGATGTGATTCAAGTTTTAGAGGAGGCCTTCTATGAGTGGAAGGGGGGATATAGTCCTTGATTTGAATTTGTATATATGATTATGAGATGAGATGAGATGAGGTGAGTTATAGAATGCATTTTTTTGCGCACACATATATACATCTCTTCAAATATACAAGGTACACACACATGATATCAATTGTTACTTCTGCAATTGTCTTATACAACTTGATTGAGATTTTGTACCTTACCTCACTAACTACCTCCTATGTATCAAACGTAACTCGCTATCATTCCAGCACTGCACTGCCCACCCATTCTCTCTCACTACATATATCCGATACCATATTACCGATTTAGTTCATTCCAGCATAGCCCAGCCCAGTCCAGCCAGATCCAGGTCTTCTGGCATCTTCCTCATCTCTCTTTCCTACACCCATATTTCTCGGGCGAACACTTATGTGGAAGCCTCCACACACCGCAACAAAAGAAAGAAAACGTAAAGGAAAAGTAAATTTTGTCAAAAGGCTGAACTCGTCTGAAAAAAGCAATAGAATACAAGTGGTACATTCGTAATGCAAAAGCTGTGGCGAGAGGGAAATCGAAAAACGAAAAGAAAATCAACAGCAAGGAAATTTAAGTGATTGGAGCAATCGTCGTAAAATTAGAGGGCTCTTTTCTTGTACTTATGCGTTCACGAAGTACACGAAGAACGAGGTCTAGAACCCAAGAAACCAGTACCTAAGAGTAGCAGCACCCAAGAGCACTAGAAAGACACCCAATATTGATTATTTCGCTTCGTGTCTGTCCTCCTATACAATAATGGAAGAGAGAGGTGCAGCGCTATAACCCATCAAAGCCAGAAACCACAACCCAAAAGTCAGAATGCGAGCCAACAAGCACACCCAACTTTAGATTAAAAGAATAGGTATGCGAGTAGGAAGCTAAGCAAACATAGAGCTGCGACGATCTGTACAGGTACACCTTCTACACCTTGCAACTTGGTAGCCATTTCATTGACCGTCTCATTTGACGTTTCCCCATTTGCCACCTTTCTCATTCTCATACCACCTTGTTCGGCGTAGGATGCGATAGTTTTCTTCGCTTCGGTGAGTTGGGCTTGGAGTTCTTCGACGGAGGTAGGCATTCCGGTTGGGGCGGTGACTGCGGATGCATTACTTTCTCTGCTGGTACTAGCTGCGGGGTTGATAGCAGAAGAGCGAGCGTCGCCGAGGTTACGGTTGCCGATTGGCTCGTCGTTGATACTGACGGAGGGGGCTGGGCCTGAGTTTCCTGGTACGACACGGTTTGCTGCAGGGGTGAAATGTTCTTCGGGAGATACTGATCGATAGGCTGGAGGGGCAGTGTCTGGGGTTGAAAGCTAGAGATGTAGGTGTTAGTCAATTCCGTTTCCTCGGGGATGGTACACAAGGAACCAGAACATACCGCACTATTTGCTCCATTCACGCCATTTCTCATGGGTGTAACGGCTGCTCCTCCTGTCGACTTTGGTGGAAGGAAAACAACTCGAATCTTCTTCTCTTGGATATCCTTCTTATCTGCTCGGTCGACATGCTGTATGAAATACAGTTAGCGTGAGTCCAAGTGAGGCAAAATTATAGATTATATATCGTGGGTACTGTACATTTGAGGGCGAATCGACAAACTCCTTATCTGGTGTGATCTCCACCGACTGAACCAAGAATTTATCTCTGCACTTTGCATCGAGAGGTGGCTCATCCTTCATTGCCTGTAAAAGAACTATGCCAGCACGATTAGCCCTGGCCACGTACTGTTTACCATCCTAATCGGCGCATACCAGTGACATCTATGCTTCTTCCCGGCTCCAATTTACCAGAATTTGGTCGCACGCAGTATCTATTCGCAAGTATTAGAACAATGTTTCGAAGGTGTGAGGTGTAGTAGAACCAACTGTTTGGGCGCAGTGGTCTTGACCTGTTAAAAATAAACCACATTAGCACTTGTAGAACGGCCAACGACATAGCAGCAGCTTTCCCTACCTTGAAACCAACAGGAGTACGATTAGGATTTCTGATTCTCAATGTTTGCGACACTTCCGTGGTAAAAGGACCTGCCACATGTTAGAATTGCCCATCTCGTGTCTTTCCTTTCCTCGGAGTGGAATAAATTATAATAGCGTACGGTGAAAGCCAAGCTCTTGCGAATCGATTTCGACGGACATGATGGACGTATCAGTATTGTTGGATCAAAGTCTTCAAAGTATTTGTGAGGTTGTGGGATTGTGGGATTAAGCCAGAATAATATTTGTACGTTGAGGAATTATTGATTAGGATGGGGTGTGTTTCGCTCGAGGTGGTTGATATGTAATGACGAGGGTCCGAGAGTGACAAAGAAGGTGATGGGTGGCCGTTTATCATTCCCTGCTGGATTATTGCGGCCAATACAGATGATGCATATGATACATAGGGAGATGGTGAGATAGTGAGATGGTGAGATGTGTAGCTGCGTAGAGGAGGAGAGTCTCGTATATATTTGTAACTTTTAAGAAACAAACGATAGATTGTTCAGAAAGGGGTGAATTATTATTATCATTATTATTATTATTTTGGTTGTGAGTGTGATTAATTGCCTCCAGCGACCTATGATCATACGGGATTGGCATTTTATACCTGGTTTTACGAATAATGAATCACATCATGTCTTGATTGGATTCTATTTATTTTCATGAATTTCACCATTCCTGTCGATCAAACTTCCTATGTCTTCAAACCATCGTCCAGGCTGAGTAGTGGGCAAACGAATAACCCTATGTATAGACTCGAGAGTGAGTAGAAGGACACTTGACCGGCGATGAACATCTGGACTATTCGGCGATAACTCGAGTAGTGGGTTATATACAAAACACCTAGCGACCCAGAGAAGTGTGTGTATGTGTGTATTGTGTGTATTGTGTGTATGTAGGTGGAAATCTAACGTCATTCAATTCATATCTAATCAATCAATTTGATCCTTTGTAGCCTTTGTACTATTTGAGCGTTCTATCTATCACATTCCGAGTGTGGAGGCGTATGGGTGTATAGATAGAAGTGCATCTAATCTACATTCTCCAATCTAGAACATTCAACTAATTCATTCACACCTGATTTCTATCTTGCCTCAAAGCTTTCTCATTATCATTTCATAGATCATTTCATAGATCATCATATATAAAATTATAAATAAATACGGCAATTCAAGGAATTCCAGTCAATTAATCAATAAATTAGATATCCAATACGTTCACCCCATATTTAGTGCCTTCTAGTACGGCCCCCACATCATTATACTATTCCGCACAACCCTGAGCTCTTGCATCTCGTCATAATAATACTCGACATAATATGTCCGACACTTCTACAAAGACACAACTTCCATACAATTAACTACCTTACAATAAACCAGCAAACCGAAATACTTATTAGTAAAGATGTCTACACCAAGTGATCTCCAACAACTTCTCGACATGGGTTTCGACAAGGAAAAGGCCGAGATTGCAGTCAAGAAGACGGGTGGATGTATGTATAAATTCCAACTTGCATATCCCTTGTATATGATCTATATAGCCCCGCATACTGACTATTTACTACAGTAAATGGAGCTTTACAATGGCTCGAAGATAACCAAGACAAGAGCATCGAGGAAATCCGAACTGCAGAAGCTGCCGCTGCACCAGATTCCGACGAGACAAATCCCAACATCGAGCCAGCGCCACTCAAGGATGGGGAAGAGGCAAAGTCGATGGTCTGCACCGATTGTGGCAAGAAGTTCCGTTCCATGATGCAGGTTCAGTTCCACGCCGAGAAGACGTAAGATCTGCCAACCATAGCTTCTTATACGAGCATTTACTAATACGATTACACAGTCAACATGAGAACTTCGAACAGTCAACCGAAGAGATTGCACCTCTCACCGAAGAAGAGAAGCAACAGAAGCTTGCAGAGCTCCGCGAGAAGGCAAAGGAAAAGAGGGCAAAGCAGGCTCTTGTTGACAGAGAAGAGGCCAAGCGCAACGAGGTTCGTTTCTTACTATTCCTAAATATATCTCGACTCAAAACCTACCCCTCCACATCCACATCCATCTACCCCGCATCACACTAACATGTTATTCTCCACAGCAAATCCGAATGAAGTCCACAAAGGAAGTCTCGGACGCCAAAGAGAAGCTGGCGAAGGACCAGCAGGTCAAGGAAGCACAAGCGAAACGTGCCGAGAAAGCCGCCGATGTTCAAGCCAAGAAGCGCATCCAAGAGAAGATCGCTGCCGATAAGGAGGAACGTCGCCTGAAGGCCGAAGCTGCCAAAGCTCTTCGCGAAGGTCGTGCTCCTCCAGTACCAGCAGCTGCACCAGTGGCCGCGCCTGCAGCTTCATCGGGCGCCCCTAAAGTCCACACTGAATCTCGATTGAGATTACAAACTGCCACCGGGGTCATGACTAAGACCTACCCGGTCGATACCACCCTATTTGAAATCTCCCAGCAACTCGAGGCCGAGCTCGGGCCGGTGACTAGTTTCACCATGACCTACCCAAAGAAGACCTTTGAAGGTCCAGTCGATTTCGGGAAGACCCTGAAGGAGGCCGGGTTAATTCCTTCCGCTGTCTTAATTGTCAAATAAGGGACAGACTGGAGGGGGGCATTGGGGAGAGGTTGGTGGCGTTGACGGAACGAAAACATGCATGGTTGGTGTTTGGGCGTGATGGTGTGGAACTTTTATATGTAGAGTTCGTTAAAGAGACTATTCTTCTCTGGGTGCATCCTTTATACACAACATACTAGCGGAACTTTACAAGTCAAAAAGCAAGCGAAATTTGAATACCAGCGAGCATTTTCAACACTTCACTGCCTTGAATTTATGTGAAGTTGCGCTTAGCAAAGGTTATATCAGTGTCTTGATATCCACGCAGATCTACAACAGGTGCGCATAAGAGTAGAATTTTCACGACCAATCAGTAGAAAGGAGCAATAATAATAACATGATATATATTCTGCGAATAAACACGTCCTATAATGTCTATCTCAAAGCACTTTTGACAGCACAACCTTATGAATCCTTAATTGAGCCATCTCCCAACACGCAAGTGAGCGCAAAATTGTGCTTGTCCCATGTACAAGAAGACCCAGCGAACTCCGTGTATAGACAAACCCAGTCATTATGAAAAGTGCCTTGCTTGGCATGTCCATTCCATCCCTTTCCAGCCCATCCTTCGATCCATCATAACGCCTCTGATACCAATCAACTACTGACTTCATTATCACATCCTCAGCTCCATCCCCATCCCTCATGTACGTGTTTTGTCTTCCAAAAGGGGCATTTTTCTTTTTGGAATTTACATCCCGTTCAGTCTCTGTCTCTTCGCTTCCCCATTCCCATGCTCATCCGCCGCCATTCCACTCCCATTCGTCTGTAAATCGGTCAGGGGAGCTCTATTTGCATCCGGCATCGGCCTCTTCATCATCGTAGGTGGTTTATAACTGTTCCTATTTCCCATATTCATCGGACTCGGACTACCAGGCGCACCAATCCTTCTCGTGGTGTCTAATTGCGGATTTCCCAAATTCATATTCCTATTTCCGGCGACAACTGGGCGAGAAGCTGGCTGAGCTTGTGGTGGACCAGTAGTAGAAACTTGAGCCTGAGACGCAGGAATGGGTTTTAGATCGCGGGAAAGTGGTTTGGAGGACTTCTGGTCAACGCCTGGGGTACGACGAATGGACGGGGATTCGAGGTTGGGGTTGAAGGCAGGGAGGTTAAGATTTGCAGGGGGAGCTTGGGAGGGTGTGTGATCTTGAGGAAGGAGAGATGCAGCGCGAGCAGAGGTGAAACCGGCTCCTGGTGGGGGCATTTCATCGGTTATATCATTGTTGCGAGATGGAGATGGTGGACCGGTTACTGTTTGGGGTTGGGGTTGAGGTCTATTGGGTTGGTTTAAAACGCGGCCCGGAAATGCGTTAACAAGGTTAGCAGGACGGTTGGGTTGAACTATCTCCTGAGGGCGAATATTGGGTCCTGCTGCGCTAATCGATCTTGCGAGACCTGCATTGGGTGTTCGTGGTGCCGGTGGAGGATGATTATTGCGAGTGATTATTGGATCGCCAGCTTCTAGTGGTCGATTTGGTTGAAACAACGGCCCACTCTTGACTGTGGGAACTGGAGGTCCCGAAGGCCCAGAAGTTCGAGTTTGGTTTGGTGGCCCTGTGTTTCCTGAGGGTGCATTGTTACTGTTTCTGGCATTGTTGAAATGGTGTGGAGCAGTTCGTGGGGGAGGAAGTGCAACTTCATCTGGGTGAGCATTCGGATCTGCAACGTTGAAATCGGCATCGTCGAAATCTGGAAATTATCAGCGATGTTTTATTTTATGTAGTTAGTATCCTTCATACCTCCGAACTCATCATCTCCTATCAATGTGTCATCGCCTAATCCGATCGTCAGTTGTATATTTTGCCACCGCATTCTAAAACATACCTGATAAGCTTGTACTCGGCACTCCAGGACCTTGAGCCTTTTCCACGACCTTTGGTGCATCAATCTCTTTCTTTGCGACTACTTGCGGAGTAAACGTCGAATGTCTGTGTAGATTCTCGACGTCCCACTTGACAGGCTGGACCTTGATCTTCGTAACCTTGGCCAGATAATCTTTATCATAGATGCAATTACCCAACACATTCCCAAAATTTCTCAATGCCCTCTTCAACCCATCTGTCGTCCCCTCTTTCTTCGCCTTCTCAAAGGCTGCTGCCTTGCCCTTACAGTTTTCAATATGTCCATACCCCACATCTTCATGAAAGGTACCGTCCTTCAACGTAACTCTAACAATGACCGAAAGTCCTAAACTAACTTTCAAAGTCGTAGCGTTTTCATCCACAAAGTCTACTTGTGTCTCGATGATCTGACTCGACCAACCATTGAATCCAAATACCTCGTTGGCAAGCTGAATGCATTTCTCCGCTGTGATATAATGAACCTTATGTCCCGACGGTCCTGCTCGCGATGAAATATATTCGGGTCCTAGTTGTTTCTCTAGTCTACTTTGTAATGTAGCAATTTCCTGTGCTGTGTATTCTGATATGCGCGGTTTGACCTCTTCGAATGGGTTCGCGATCGCTCGTCCACTGTGCTGTTCGCCTGGACTGAGGATTGTTAGTTGTTGCGTCGAGAAACTCAATCAAAGAAACGTACGCAGGCATTTTGATAATTAAAGCTCAGCAATCGTTTACTTATCAAGCTTCATAGGGGCTAGAAAGTGAATCAGATGTAGTATTATGTCACGACAAAGTTGGTGGTGTATTGTATTGTTGATGATGGCGATGGAGCTCAAAGTCGCGTCATACATCTTTAATACACGCTAAAACCACGTTATCACGTGCAGATAAATGCATCGGTTGGTAAATGGCTCTCACGGTCATATTAGATAATAAAAATTCAGAATTTCAGATTGTTATGGTATTGTATGGTCTCAAAATACTGACCGTTCTCCCTATGTTACTAAAGTGGAAATGACAAATGAATTACGCCTATTGAATTATTGCCACCACCAAAGTATCCTCCACAAATGTACAAATGAAAAAACCTATCCCTCAAGTACCAAAACTCCCCGACCATGCTTCCAGATGGACAGTGAAAGGAAATTGGGAATCTTCGTAATCTTCGTGATTATTGCCGTTTGTCGATGACCATGATTAACACAAGACGCCTATGCGGTGAAATTCCCTCTAATGCCCCTAAGACTCATCGATCAATTGATATGACCTCCTCTATCCCATATGTACGAACACTCCTAGTATCAAATTGACCCGAACCAAGGAAATATGATTTGAGTTTACCAGCGAGCTCCTACCGGTACACTCTGATTAGTACCATAGCGACCTGAGAGGAGTTGATTGCGGATAGAATCTGGATCTCCAGAACTACCTCCCATCCAACCAAGGTTTGTACCAAGTGCATCAACTGCCATTTGCATCTTTCCTCCGCTCTGTTCATTATGCCTAGCAAGTCTTTGGTCCCATCCGCCAGAATGAAGCTGAAATCCTCCCCCACGCTTGGATGCTTCACTAATCACCAAAGCCCATGCCCTTGAAATCTCATCGTACGCATTGTCCTTGTGATGTCTATGAGACTGACTGTCCCAGTTTGGAAGATCGTGAACAATTTTGGTGGCACTATCGAGGAAGCTGAGAGAAGTAGCGGTTTGGTGTTCGTTCGGCGGGAGGTAATGCGGTGTGAAATCGACCAAAGCATCAATAAGATTTGTGAGTTGTTGCTTAACTCTATCGTAGGCATAATCTGATCCAGGACTGCCCCCGTAAGGAAAAGCTTCCCGTAATTCGTTTTGATATTTGGAAAGGACGCCAAGAGTGGATTCTACAGATGGTCTTGGTGCTGAAGTGACAATTTCAGAGCCGATCTCTGGGTGTCTTTCGCATATAGTTTGGAGAACCGCTCTCAAAGACTGAGCATCGAGGGTCTCGAGAAGACGAGGGAGGTTAAGAGGTCGGCCGGTGATTTCGTTAGCTCGAACTTTCTTGGAGGGTCGGGAGATTTGTCGTGTGGCCAGGGCGGGGCTATTTATAGGAGAAATAGACATTTTATCATCGAGTCCATCGTCATCGGCTTTTCGTTTTCGACTGCCCATTCTGAGGTTTGTGTGTGGAGAGACTATAATTCGTTGTCAGTATTGAATGTGAGGATGGACGCAAAAGGGGGGGGTCCTTACTTGGAGTATGAATGGGGTTACGGTGAGGTGATGGGAAGAACGACGCTTGAGTTGGAAGCAAAACGTTCATCTTCGCCGTAGAAAAATAGTGATACAATTTTGCTTCCAGTATGAGTAGCACTCTAGTTACTGGCTTTTTCGAGAAGAATATTTGATGTGTGAAAGACGAAAATTGCTTTCTTGAAGATGTAAGAAAGTAATCGAGGTTCGATGTTGATGGATTCGGGTAACCAAGACTACGAAAGAGACGCTATAATAGCTCCGACGCTAACACAATTCCACAGCAGCAAAAATGAAGTGTTCCCGGTGTCAGCACAACATATAAAAAAATACCTCTGCTCTGTATAAAAAATGTGTGAGGATGGATGTTCCAAGGGTTAAGGTTTATTTTGTGTTTAAGTATAATGTCGTATTATCACATTCTATTTACAGGATGTTTTATACAGAAGCTAGGTACGCTCACACAGAGCCGTACTAAGAAGCTGGCTAGCATCGATCCTAGTGTCTACTAGAAGTTTAACTACCTACTCGGGTTCTTCTTCGTTCATCCATTCTATTCCAATTTCGATCGAAAAAAAAAGAAAAAGTCTTCATAAAGAAGCAGACGGGAAAGATACTCGAGAGAACCTGGAAGTCAAGCCTGTCATTCACACGTGCGGTGCAACCATTCGTCCCCACAAAATGGGCTGCAAAAAGCTGCAAGCAAGCAAGCATTTTTGATCCGATATTACTCCATCCTTGATTAGTGGGTGCTTCTACCGTTAGCTTTCTTGGAATACCTCCTAGGTAGGCTGGTGGGTATGGTTAGGAATGAACTTGTTGCATGTGGTGGCTACTTCGTACAGTAGCACAGTAGAGAGTATGTACCGGTGTCTACCATATGAATTCTCAATCCATTCTAGAACTATCAGCTTCCTTCGAGTTCTTACAGAGACTAATAGGATCATCAGCTATTAGTGCACAGAGTAAGATCTACGGTACGGTATTTACTAATTTTGGACCGATGACCACTCCTCCTGAATCATCCAATTCTACATAAGGTTATCTAATAGATTCATTAGCCACCACTACCACCACTAGGTAGAGTTAGCAGCATGGGCTCAACGCTATTCTGTGGCTGATGAAATACCTCATTTTGAGGGTGTGCAACTTATGAGGATATCAGAAGATATATCTACCAATCGATGGATTCAATTTGTGTGATTTTAGACAGGGCCACCGCTAGTTAGGTGGTATATTTGCCACCCTTTCGATTTGCGGTTAGGCGGGAAAGGAGAGACCGAAAATTCATTTGAGCGGGTCTCCTAGACCTGGACCTATATTTAATATTCCCAAACATAAGTCACTTCATTCGTCACTTCTTCACCAAGTTCACATGCTATAGAAGCAACCGGCGGAAAACACGGTACAAGGTGCACGCAGAATCGCATGAGAAAACAAGGCAGGAAACCTCGGGTTTAAAAGGTGCAATAGTTGGCATTCTTTGCAAGAAAAAATCTCTGCCTACGAAGTTCTGGCAGTTGCTGTATGCCGCTTCACCCTCAAGTATTGACTTTGGAAACAGTCGTAATCAGACTTTGCAATCAATGATACTCAGGATTTGGCAGTATTCAACACAGAGTCTCAATACGCAAGATACCAACCAAAGAAGATAGCAACGAACTGTGCTTCTCCCTCGTTTGAAAATCTCGCTTATTGCAGATCCATCTCTCCTTCACGAACCATCTTCTCGAAGTTGTTGTGTAAATCCTGGAATGCGACCCCCTCAGGACTAGGCGACTAAAAGTGGCCTATCATGCTTACAACCAATGCAATTGTAAGACTAGCAGGTATTACAGCTGTCGCCATACCCAAAGCCTCATTCAGACTCGGATAGCGAAAAAGGTGAAATGCTATGTCATAGATGATGAAAAGAAAGATCGTGTGCTGTTGATAGAGATGATGTGAATTCGCTCGATACATTGACATGGAGCATATGCCGTACATGAGGAGCGCGGATACGAAGGTGGTGGAGCTTGGATGATCGATAGCTGGGAATCCGGTGAGATTGCGCTAGTATAGCGTGGGAATTTAGCAAACAAACAACGTAAGTAGAGGAACGACACAAAATAGATTTATGTTCTTACATGCAACATCGTCTTCGTCATCGTTGGTAGTGAGGTCTCTATAACGTATCTCGATAATGTATACGACGAAATGACCATTCCGGGTACTGCGCAAAGGTTGATGCATATTCGATTTTTGCGATGATTGGTCTGCAATGCTGGATTACGATAGGAACGGACAATTTGTTGTTTGACGACATTGACGTCGACTTCTGCATATATCAAATTATCATGCATAGATACTTCTTTATCTGCAAGCTTTTGTTCGGTCGCTCCACAAGCGAAACTTGAAAGATCATTACCTTCTACTTGGTGTCTGCAGAGCTTATAATCCCAGACTCTGTTCTCGAGGAGATCCGCACATGAATGTTGTAGGGGATTTTCTGTTGGTAGAAATGCAGCGCTTCCCATAAGGGAGGGCATTTTGATTGGTGTAGCACGAAGGCACACGTGCGGATTCTCGGTTGGTAGAAAGGCAGTACTTCCTATAAGGGGGGGCGTGTTGATTGTTGCAGCATGAAGGCGTCGGTGTGAATTCTCGGTCGATAGAAAGACAGTGCTTCCTATGGGAGTTTTACAGCTTCTTTCAGCATCACCCTCAACAGGTGTAATGTGGGCCCTGTAATATTGTTCTGTCTTTCGTCTTATGCTGTCGGACTTAGCCTCACCTTCTTCGATATGAAACATGGGTGTATGATTGTGCGAGCGAAGGTGTTCCTTTTCCTTCAAAGGCCAGCTATCACGATTTCGAAAGATTATATCGAAAGGCTGCGATTGCCTGCAGGAACCAGCAACGTCACTGTTGCTCTGCTGGATAGCGAGCTGCGTAGGCTCCGTCCAAAACATCTGACGCACTCCCCCAAACATGTACATGATGTCTGAAAATCTATGTTTGTCGATGGAATGTTGGTGAGGGGCCTCACAAAATTGTGAATCGTTCTGAGTAGCAGTCTGCACGATCTTAATTAGTGTATCCTCTTTACATTTCGTATATTTTCTTGTTGCCATCTTGTGGGTGGTTATTGTACATACTAATATGCGATAACTTGCAGAAGAAAAAATTTGAGGATGTCCTGATTCTACGATAGTTGGGTTGTATATAGATGCGAAAGTGTTCGAACTACACGATGAGTTGACCGCATGTGGTAAGCCTCGCTCAGCCTTAATGCAACCCCAACATATAATCATCACATCCTTAGATGTCGCTAGCTCACTTACCACAACTCTTCTCTCCAATATCATCTCCTTCATACGGCGTATAATCAGCTCACTCCACTTCTGTTGGTCTACTTTCCAGCATTTCATTAACTACGTTTCCAATGCTACATCATTTATAGCGGAATAGCCTCAAGTTTTCTGTTCAACTGCCACGGCTGGATTTGGAGTCGGGAAAGGTATCACATCCATCCACATCGGTATGATTAGCATTCTACAAAATGCATATATAAACCGTCCAGATTCATAGCTGATTGAGATAGAAACGAACCGCACTAAACAAGACGTCAGCGATCTTTGGGTCCAACATCAACGACGAAACACCAAGACAACGAAAACGTGGGCTTGCATCTACTGTTCGGAAAGGGCGATATTCCTTTCGGAATCCGATTTGTGGATCCATACACAAAATAGTCACCAGTTCAAGCTCCCGAAGCCTTTGCCTCGAAGACACAATGCCAAACAGAGCCATGGTAGCGAAAGTACCCACAGTAGACCACGCTTCCAGTTAGAAGAGGATAAAATATATTCTCGGCCAGAAACAAGACCAAAGTCACAAGGAGAGCTCGTAGCAGAAGTCAAAGGTGTATATGTTGGCCTTGTAATGGTTGAGGCCAGGTGCATCGAGGTTAATAAGCAAGCTGTATCTGCAAATCTCTCAACACAATCGAAACTGAGCAATTAGCAACGGCAAGCATTCATCAAATTGCATCGTACCTTACTTCGCGAGCATCTTGACTTCACTCTAGCCTCTCAACGCATACTTGCTAGTCCTCATTTACGTAGACTAGCATCAAAATATGATTTGCCTGCTAGAACGTGGCAGCATGGTAGATCTTCCTTTCTCGAGATCTTCGGAGAGAGACTGCCTATGTTCCTTGATTATATGCATACCTCGCACGAGTGTAAGCCATCTGAAGGTTTGTTTTGCTGCGCTGGTGGCGAAGAGGAACATTATGAGCTGCCACTCAACCCCAAGGAACGAAAATAACGAGCACCATGCAGAGCTTATGATATTTTTTCTAATGAGATTTGGAGCCACAATCCACCATTGCCCCGAAATATATCAACGAATAAATCTACGAAATATCACAACGATATGGTTCACAGTACAAAGCTAAAAACACAGTCAAGTCGAGCAAGGTGTAAGGAACTATCGCCAAAAGGTCTTCTTTTTACACTCTTCAGCTTCTTAAGTATATTACCCGCCGCCCCTGGCCATGAAAAACAACTTCTTACGAGTCTCCTCATGGCAAACTTCATGACCGCCGCATCGGGCAGGGTAATACCGCCCGAGAATAGCGAGATAAGGACATCGCTGACAATCCCCAACGATTCAAAACTATTCCAAAGCCTGATAGACAAGAGCATACGCTTGTTAAATCTGAGCTCCGAGGCAGCGATCGCATTGATGGTTGTTGCCATAAGCGAAACGATCAGGAGAATTTTCTGCAAAGAAATGTAGAATCGACTTCTGAGCGCTACATGTATGGCTGCGTCAACATCCTGTTTCGCTTATCTCCGCGATGCCGAGGATGTAACAGGGGGGCTCCTCGCAGGGTATGTTGTACATAAAGAGTTTTTGTTGAACACTGTATAGCTGACTTGTCTTTGTTTCCAGTTTACTTGTCGCGGGGGCTGGCTTTACTTGGAACACATTCTCTTTGGGGGTCAAAAAATACAATTTTGGTACCCCGTACGTTCCCCTCGTTCCCATCGGTGTTCATGGCTAATTTTTCCAAAGCTATATCATCCTTAGCATGATGCTTAAGATGACAATTCTTTAGACAGGATATCCTTACATTCAGCATCTGACCGGCTCTGTGAAGATTGACGTATGTATCCTACCATCCATCATCTGTTCATTTTCAATACTAGAGACGGTCTTGAAAGTCCACGAGAATACTGCCCGCTGAATGAGACGGTAAAAATCTCAAGTAGACGAGAAGACTTCATTCATGTATAATTATTCCTCCCTTCTCCCTTCTCCCACTCGACTATCAATTCAAATGATCAGTTAAATCTACGCACCTAGAACTCCAAGCCCTCGTGTCCAAATTATACAAAACTGTCAACTTTTTCCCCATCTTCCACTCACATCTTCGAAAAATAGACGTGATATTCATCGTTCCCTTCAAATTCCATATCCATTTCAGCCCACGGCCAGCCCATCATCCACATCCCCATCCCCATCTATATCTATATCACAATCCCCCTCCCCACCATCCCAGTCCATCCATCTCTCGCCCTATACTCCCGTGCTTCTTCTCTGCTATCAACACGCAAACACACAAACCAGCTTCTTGCCTTTCGTCTCCGTCTCCATCTCTATGTCTTTTCAATTCAGACACACACCGAAAGTTTACCTTGATAAATATATCAAAACACCATAAATATAGCTTAGCTGCCGATTCTCCGTAACATAATAAATTCACAGGAAACATATGGTTCATATAAAAGTCGCCAAGACTCTATCTTATCAATGCGAAGGTCCTAGGGGCTCTCTGAGGGAACCTCGTTAGCAAGATTGACTAAGGCTCATTATTCTGCTTGCACGTCTCCGTGTTACTCAGTTGTAAATCTGAATCTCATATTACATGCCCATCATTATAACTATGATCTCTAGGTGCCGAAGAACTTGGAGATTATAGGAAGGAAGATCTAACAGGATGCAGTTCACGAGGGGGGAAGGTTTCACAATCAAGATGCAACATAGTATTCTGCTGGTATATCTGGTATTCGATATGTTTTTGAAAATGCTTTAACAATTCCTTTGGTAGTCTTCGCTATGCCAGGGAAACTCCCTTAATCATTCTCCAAACTTCTCGTTATATTGCATTTACAATTATCATGTCGCTACCTCACCACATTTATCCTACATGCGCTTTGATGCCAAGTTCTTGTTTAGTCTGGCCTGAACGGCTTCTTGTTGCGGATTCTGACGATTGCGGACTGGGGACAAGACTGGTCTACTGACAGTACTCTCATCCTTCTGGGGGGAAGGTGTGAAGACTGGCGCAGTGGCCTTCAGCACATCATCGCTATCTGCATCGGCAGATCTTCCATTCAACGTGTTGAATCTGGGAGGGAACGGGCGAGATGGTGTAACAGCTACTGTTTGTCCAGTACGAGATGAGCGCTTCGAAGTAGGAGGCTGGCTTGCCCATCTCGACGATGATAACCCACTAGCGCGCTTCTTTTGGAGAAGCTCTTCCACTGTGGGGCTTGTACTGCGCTCTGGAACCGGTGAAACGCCGGCCACTGTGCCATTATCCTTTTCAGCCTTCACGTCCAAATCACTAAAAACTTGGGCGAGTCTGTCGACGTCTGAGTTTGTCACAGTGTGCTTACTTCTGAGAGTGCCCTGTCCCACTACTTTGGGTACATTCATCTCATCTTGCATGACCTTGGCGAGAGAATTTAGATTGGTCTCTTGAGGCTTAGACTTGTCGGTTTCGGAGGTAAAAGCAAGACCTTTAGGCCCATTCTTGGAAACCTCGGAGCTTTCAACTTTGTACAAAGTTTCTCGTGGCTGAGGGGGTAGAGATTCTTGTTTCTTAACAACTTGACGTGCAGTAGGGTTGTAACCAGATGAAGCACGAAGAACGGCTGCTTGGTTGATGACGTCTAGCCTAGCGTATCTAGAAGTGCTCAGACCTCTGTTTGATGAAAGCTTGGGAGGACTGTTGCCGCTTCCAGAGTCCATCTTGTCTCCTACTTTATTCTCATCGGCCGCGGACAAACTCTTGGATGAATCATGAATAACGGACTGAGAAGCGATGAAGCATGTCCCACTAGACTTATCAGAGTTATCCTGATAACGAGCATCAACTGATGCCTTTTTGACATCATTTTCAGCAGAAATAGACAAAGTCAAATCATTTTCGATGCTTTCGATATTATCGCGTGCGAAGGAGTGGCTCTTGCTGACGTTGATTGGTGTTTCCTGCTTGATGCCAGAAGACTCTGGAGGATTGGCGGTGCCTGATGAGGCTACAAAGCTTGTCTTTCCTGGCGCCTGCTCATCTTGTCGAAGAGTCTGTGAAACTTCTTCAAAGTTAACTTTGCTGCTGAAACCAGTCTTCAATTCAGAAGGTTCGAGCTTTGTATCAGTAGTTCTGGGTGATTTTTTGTATTGTAGCTTATGTTTAGGGAGGTACTTTTCGAGAGAATTTGTTGTAGTGAGTACTTCACTAGTGACGGTGGCATTTGGTCGCATCTCCATCATTTCCTGAATTGAATAAGCCACTGGCTTAGGGTTGGGAATAAAATTCGTGATAACTGCAGGAGGCTTGGCAGCTTGAATAGGGTTGATAGCATAGGTGTGCTTGGTAGCTTCAACAATTTGAAGAGGCTCCACAGGCTTGACAATATCAACGGTCTCAGAGACTTCAGTCGATTCGACAGCCTCTACAGAATCAGATTCCTCAGCGCGGATGGCAGTCGCCGATTGAGTACCGCTATGAGAATTTTGAGCCATGTCGAGGATTGTCTTAGCAATCTGCTTGATGTAGGCGTCGATAAACTCCTGAGGAAAGCGTAACAATGTTTTAGATCTTGTCAAAAAGTTTGAAACAAGTTCTTCGGTGATTGACAAGATGGGCTTTGAGCCTGAATAACGAGAGGATGACAGTCCGCCAATGAAAACATTTTTGGCATGTTTCATGAAATGTGCATCGTTTTCAAGTCCTATGTTCTTGGCCAAGTGGAAAACGTGATCATAGAAAGAACCGCCGTGATTTGCGTTTAGAACCTGGAGTGTACCTTCAACAATATCCTCTTCCATTAAGCTTAAAAGATCTTGAAAGTGGGAATACTCTTCAACTTGATCATCCTCAGCTTTGCATTCCTCTTCGTGGAGTGGGACAAGAATCTCTTCGCCATTAATCAAAGTAAGATCAGCAAATGTAGAACTGCTGATTCTGTTGTTAAGATAACTTCTTTCGGCATCCGTCATTTTGAAGTCTGCCGATGATGAAACAGGGGAGAAAAGTACGAGTGGGCCCTGGCTTTCTTGTTCAGAGGAGTGAGAAGAGCCACCGCTACGTCTCAACTCTGAGAGTCTGAAACTATGATAATTAATAAAACTCTTTGCTGTACCGGGCAGCTGAAATTGTAACTTCCAGATTGGTAACTTTTCTGTCGTAGGATTGGCCCGATATATGACAGTGTTCCCAGTGGTTGCATCCTTCAAATCGACTTTGAATATCGCAACCTCTGACAATAAATCGCTCAGAATGATCTCGTTGTCAATTTGAACTTCGAGGGTCAAAGGAGATTTCTCATCGAGTTTGATGAGTCTTGCAATTCCAAATTTGAAAGTACTGTTGTTCTTGCAAACTTTGACAGGTTTCTCAACGACCACAGTGCGAACAACGATTGGTGTGGGGTGGATCGTCACATCATCTGTCATTAAATTCAGGCGGGCGGCAACAGTAGCATGTTGAACAGAATGGGTCAACTCGGAAGCATTTGTTAACATTGCTGGTGGTACCGATCGAACAGAATGGCCAGACTCCGACGTGTTTGCACCAACATTGGGCATGATCTGTGGAGCAGAACAAATCGACGCCGAGGCGCTTGCAGTATTGGCATGTGTAGCAGATTGACTGAGGTCATCTGATCCAGACATGTCGACAAGTGGAGCTGAAGACGATGCCCATCGTGAAGCCGCAAGACCACCTTGGGGTGCCAATGTAGAAGCTGGTGGTGGTACCAAAAGATCATCATCGACTGTGTTTTGTGGTGCAGAAACAACAGGCTCGGAAGCTCTTACAACTGGGCTGGAGCCAATGTTATTGTGCGAAAGAAAGGTTGCAGGACTGGTGAGCTTGAACCTCGAGTTTATAAGTCGATTTGGTAGAGGAGGAGCAGCACGAGTAACTACAGGAGACGCAGCTCGAAAAACTGGCTTTGTAGGTTTGGATGTCGATTGAGGCGTCTTGAATGAGCGGCCTTCAGTTCGATGCTTTCTGCTGAACTCAGCCTCGCGTTGCAAACGAGCAATACCAGCATCAACTTTAGCACGAGATTTGCCACCACGTCTCGCGTCGTTGTAATAAGTTTGACTGGTGACTAATTAGTTCACGAACAATTTATTGTGGCTTCATAGTTTGTAGGAAATACATACCCGGAGTGAGAGTTATCAGTATCTTTACCTCTTGCTGCAGAATTTCCGCGACCACCCACAGAAGCATGACTACCTCGACCGCGACCTGAAGAATGGCAATCTCTACCAGCGCTGCTTAGTCCAGTACCACCTCTGCGAAGTCGATATAATTGTCCACCGGCAATGTCGTCAAGTTCTTCAACGCCAGGATCGACGTCGTCGAGGTTGAGGTCTAAAAAGACAAGTCAGCATGCAGACTGATCAAGGATAAGCTTTCTGGACATCGAACTTACTATGCCAAGTGGATGCAGGGTTTTCTGGTCTAATTTGTTTGTTGATGGATGACAATGGTATCAATGGAACGTTAGCAGCTCGATCCTCGAGTGGCAAGGCGTCTCTGCGACCAATGCCAAGCTCTTCCTGCAAAACAAAAGTATTAGAAGGTTGAAGTACATAATAACACACTGTGATATAATAAGATAAATAAATGTGTGGAAGCTTACCATCATAGCTTGCTTGATCGCCTCCATTTCGGCAGCTGATCGTTCTCTTTCCGTCATCTTGAAGGTGATAATGTGATCAGATACTGTAAGGTATATTCAAGTTAGGAGGGGTTAACAATGTACTGATATTGGTCTCGATCACATACGCAAGCATGAATATCTGGACATACCTTGAACAATGCGCACGTCGGATGCAATATCTGAATCTGTAGGAAACAAAAAGGTTGCGAGTTTTGAAGGGTGCAAAAGTGGAGTTTTGGAGGGAGTTTTGGAGGACCTTTCTGAATTGACTAAGAAAGTGGTTGTTTTGATTTTTCAAATTACCAGGAAAACAAAACTCGGTAAGCAAGTAAGCTAAGATAATGGAGATATTTGGTTGGCCAAGTTATTGAATGAGGAAGGAAGCGAAGTTGAGATGAGAGTGAAGGGAAAGAGCGAAGGAGAGGAGGGAAAGAATGCTAAGGATGGTCAACGGGGACGGAGCCCACAAACACTTCACAATCTTTGAATTTGGTTTCAGTATCTGGGGTTCGAGAATATTGTAGATCTACAACTTCATCCGCTCTCCCTTTACCATGATCAAAATTCCCGTGCGTACTACCATTGAGGGAGAATAACATATAAATACAGAATAACCAAAAAACAAAAAAACGAAAACAAAATTAACGTGTGATATCTTCCATGTCTGTCATCCTTCATTTGCTCTTTTCTTTCTCTTTTGCACAAGTTACTGTTCTAATGCTAAGGGTGTCAAAGATACTTCTTTATTTTCGTCTTCCCACGAGCTTTTGTTTTTGTTCCCATACACAGCATGACTAAGCCTTGATATGCCTGAGAGTCCTTGTGAATACAAGGAATATCATTCCAACTATATGGTAGTGTTCTTGCTTCTCACAAGGTTGTGTATCCATCCCCAATGAGCAAGGAGCAATAGAGATAGGCCACTGCTTTGCTTCCATGCTTGTGTACTATCAAGTCCATGATGGGGCACCAGAGATGGGATACTCCTCTGCTAGAATTTCTATCATCTCAAGTCTACCCTGAGAGATTATTAAAGCATCCAAAGTTGAGAACATGTAGAAGACATTTGGAAGACAGAACATGCTTATAACTCTGGTCTGCTGCCTGTTTCTACTTAAAACTGTCTTCACTCCCACTCTCTATGATAACATTATAGATTGGTTCCTCCTCCACTTCCTATATTTCAAGATCTAGAACCACACCAAAGATATCCAAGGAAGAGGTTCATGTTTGATGGCCATCGCCTTCTTCATGATTGACTCCCTGTACAATTTCCACTTTCAGTTCCTTCAATACTTGAAAGGCCGTTGACACGTAAAGAAGGATTTAAAAGGTGGCATGGACATCTCATCGTGCCGTTAATGTTGCCATCTGTCTTATTCTTGCCTGTATTAGTGACATAAAACAGGAGAACTACATGGAAAATGCCACATGTGTATTGGACTTATGGCAATATTCCTATGGTATCTGACATGAGAAACATAAAGATTGTTTGCAAATCTGCCTTCAAGAGAACAAGCACATCTTGAGAAATCAAAGCCTGTTGATCACAAGTGTGACATTGTGAAGAGGTTATAAAAGTATTTTTCAAGAACAGGAGAGTTGTGGAAACCTTTCGACTTGGGTGAAGTCCAGAGGAAGATTGTGGGGTGAAAACTAAGTTTCAGAGTGCTCGAGCCCCCTCTCGAGCCGCTTTAGTTCTACAGTGTCTCCATCAGTTTGAAAATCAAGTCCATTCAAAGCAGCATCCTAGAATTCCACGAATCGGCAACATTCCGAATGTCAGGAAGAATTTCTTATTAGCGATATCGCAATTGTAGATGGAAGAATTCCTGTTCGTCTTTCTGTAAATAGTTTTAATCTCCATCCCAAAACTGGTGAGATTCGCAAATATGAGGTCCTGCGGACTTCTTAAGAGCAGTGGTCTGGCTATCAGAGTAAATATGCATTTGTTTCCTCAAAAATTTCATACAATTGACTCATTACATAGAGGACTAATCTCCCAACCATTTCAAGACCGATAAGCGGACGAACTTTGGCAACTGTAAATACAAGCACTTCTACATACAAACCTGACATCGAATCCCGAACTCCTCCTTACCCAAAACTTCTCAAACGACTCCATGAGGTTCGAAGAGTCTTGGGGTCCTCGAGGAGTTTGACTCTTGCGGAAAAGATACTATATGCCCATCTCGATAACCCCGAAGAATCACTCTTAACAAATACCGACAATGGACTCAATATCAGAGGAAATGCAAATCTCAAGCTCAAGCCAGATAGAGTTGCTATGCAGGATGCTTCCGCACAAATGGCATTGTTGCAATTCATGACCTGCAAGTTGCCTTCCACAGCTGTCCCAGCCAGTATTCATTGCGACCATATGATTGTTGGACAGAGAGGAGCAGATGTTGATCTTCCAGAGTCGATCAAGGGCAATAAAGAAGTTTTTGATTTCCTGGAATCTGCAGCGAAGAAATATGGTATCGAGTTCTGGCCACCTGGAGCAGGAATCATTCACCAAACTGTACTGGAAAATTATTCGGCACCTGGTTTGATGATGCTTGGCACAGATAGTCATACTCCAAATGCTGGTGGATTGGGAGCTATCGCTATTGGTGTTGGTGGAGCCGACGCTGTGGATGCAATGGTTGATGCACCATGGGAATTGAAGGCGCCAAAAATTCTAGGAGTAAGACTTGAGGGGCAACTGAGTGGTTGGGCGTCACCCAAGGATGTTATTTTACATCTGGCAGGCAAATTAACTGTCCGTGGTGGAACTGGATATATCATTGAGTATCATGGACCAGGTGTCGACTCATTGAGCTGCACTGGAATGGCTACAATATGCAATATGTATGTTTCTCTCTTCATTTTTGAGCATCTACTTCACTTCGATTCTTCATGAGTCATGACTAACAACATTTATAGGGTTTGTTTTATCCTTCCCCGAATATATATCTCCATCTGTATGAGCTATCACTAATAGTATTTAGGGCGCCGAGGTCGGTGCTACCACTTCTCTATTTCCATTTTCTAAACGCCACGTCCCATATCTCGAATCAACACACCGATCCTCCATCGCATTACAAGCCCAAACTATCGCAGGAAGTCCTTCGCTCCACAATTTACTGAGAGCTGATGAAGGTGCTCACTATGACGAACTCATCACTATAGACCTATCCACATTAGAACCCCATATCAACGGGCCAGCAACACCCGATCTATCAACTCCTTTATCACAATTTGCTAAGGCTGTTAAAGAAAATAACTGGCCTGAGACAGTATCCTCAAGTTTGATTGGTAGTTGCACGAACAGTTCATATCAAGATATGGCACGAGCACAGAATCTGGTCAAACAAGCATCGGCCGCAGGGCTCAAGCCAGCTACTGATTTCTTCATCACACCTGGTAGTGAACAAATTAGAGCGACTTTAGAGCGAGATGAGATTTCATCAACGTTTACCGAAGCTGGAGGCATCGTGCTTGCTAATGCTTGTGGGTAAGTTCTATCAGTTCTTTCATCACAGTCAATGATTTTATTTCTCGTTCTATGACTTCCTACCCTCAAGTCAATTCATGCTCTCTTCTTGATAGGCCAGCACGGAAGTTCCAATCTGAATTGACGAGGAACTATATATGGAGTCTAGCATTTGGGGGCGTTGTAGAATTTGTCCAAGCATTCAGTTTGATTGAGTTTCTGTTCACGTGTCTTGCCTCCTTCCCAAGCCAATCCACATATAGTAAACTATCTAATGAATCTTTCCCGACAAAACTGCTAACTTGATAAAGACCATGCATTGGCATGTGGAGCAGAACCGACGGAGTTGCTAAGGGTGAACCAAACGCAATATTCACATCATACAATCGAAACTTCCGAGGCCGAAACGATGGTAACCCAGATACCATGAACTTCCTCGCTTCGCCCGAAATTGTTACAGCAATGTCATATGCTGGAAGCACTTCCTTCAATCCACTCACAGATTCTATCATTACTCCATCTGGCAAAGAATTCCGTTTCGAGCCACCTACTGGTGCTGAACTCCCTCAGGAAGGATTCGAGGAAGGAAACAAGGAATTTTTGCCATCGTCAGGTTCTCCTTCCCCCGAAACGGAAGTTGTTGTTTCTCCAACCTCGGATCGTCTAGCTCTTTTGGAACCATTCGCTCCATTCCCACAAAGCGATTTGGAAGGACTTCGTGTTCTCTACAAGGTCACCGGAAAGTGTACTACTGATACCATTTCTGCTGCTGGTCCTTGGCTTAAATACAAAGGCCATCTTCCAAATATCTCAGCCAACACACTCATCACAGCTATAAATGCTGCTACTGGTGAAGTGAACGTTGCCTATGATGTGGATGGTAGCACTTCCGGTATCCCAGAACTTGCTCAAAAGTGGAAGGATCAGGGCAAAGAATGGCTCGTTGTCGGAGAAAGCAATTATGGGGAAGGTTCCGCACGTGAACATGCGGCTCTCCAACCCCGCTACTTGGGAGGCAGAGTCATTCTCTGCAAATCATTTGCACGTATCCATGAAACAAACTTGAAGAAGCAAGGTGTTGTACCCCTCACCTTCGCTGACGGAGAGGACTATGGCAAGATCGATGCACTTGATGAGGTTAGCACGATCGGGTTATACGATATGTTGAAGAATGGCGGAAAGGGTGAAGTTAGTTTGCGGGTCACGAAGCACGGGTCGGGAGAGGAAATCATTCTCAAGACTAAGCATACTTTCAGTCCTGATCAAGCTGGATTCGTTTTGGCAGGAAGCGCATTGAACTTATTAGCAAATGCAAAGAGGTGATAGGATTGTAGATTTAAAAAGGAACCGAATCAAAACAAAAGCCAAATGCCCCAGAGTTACGTATTAGTTGGTACATAAGTAGCATGGCTTCCGGTCTTTGAATCCTTATACCAACCTTGTAACTCGAAAAGTGTAAGACACTTGACGTTTCTGGAACTGTAACCGGGATATCTAACCAGATATATATCAATTGCCCAGTAAAAATCATGTACTTGGAAAAATAGTCCGATACTGCAGGAAGATGGCTATGCCCGTCCCGTTTGAGCCTCCCATCCCGTGTGAGCCCTGGATTCTAGGGCGATTCCAGGGCGACTCTGTTACGTAATAAATTTCCCCGCAATCACCTAAAAATCAGCCACGTGAAATCAGCCCGGCGTGCCTGGGATCGAAATCCCGGCCTCCTCCGTGCTAAGAAACTCCCGAGGTCTGTCACTTCGGAAAACATCCAATCATAATTTTCCCAGAATCATCTGAACAATTGGATTGTTGTAGCCAGTGGAAGAGAGAGGAGAGAGAAGAAAACTAGGTCAAACCTCGTCGCTCTTTTGATCCTTACATATGAGTGTGTATGTATGGTGTCGGTTCCCATTTCCTCCTCAGCTGCCAAGTGCCTTATCAACCATTTATCAATTTATCATGTCTTCCTCAATGCCAAGGTCATACAGAAAAGATAACCTAGGAACCATTATCTCTCAAGGCATCCTTAGCACCATCTTGGCTCCAATTTTAACATCCACGGTATGAAATCAGTTCCACTGAGCTCACGAGTTACACGATAACAGTTCTGGGCGCCCAGACGCTTGTTGCGTGCTACAACGGTGATATGTTGATATCAACAAAAACGAGCAAAAGGAGATAAAAGGCCCGGTTTTACCCCATACGGGATCCTTGCAAAGTGTGATCGGGGTGGAGTTTTTCTTGGTGAACCGCGAACATGCGAGGTTGCCCGAATCCACTCTGCTTCTATGGTAATTTGAGAATAGGATCTTGGGGGGAGACTTGGCGGGACCGTAATCTTGATTATTATGATTTATTATCAATTCTCGAGTGGTCTTAGTTCTATCAGTGAATAAATTATCGGGCGGGATGATCTTTTATTATAGCTAGTGCGTACTAATAAAAAGCTTTAGATTGACTATCATACGGCAAGTCTAGACGTTATTGATTCTACCTGGAGCCTCCTAGTGCATACCCGATGCTGTCATATAGATAGTTGGGATCTCCCACGCATTTGTTGATCTTCCTTTGGATTGTTCTGAATACCATCCTTCCAATCTCCTCCTTTCCTCCACCTCTTCTTTCCAGACTTTGGCATCTGTCTGTCTTCCTTACGAAAGGGTTTTGATTTCAACAGATATTTCCAAAGATGGCGGCACACGTTTCACGAGATTACTCGCCCTCGAGTGCAGAGAAATCAAGTTATCCCGTTGAGCACGAACGAGCAGGCATTCGAGATGCCGGCGAAGATAATGATCCAAATCACAATCTTCATCGTGGTTTGAAGTCTCGACAAATTACTATGATAGCAATCGGTGGTGCTATTGGAACTGGATTAATTATTGGAACGTACGTACTTGCTTTCCTTTTTCAAAGAAGTTGCCATTACTTCCTTGCATGATAAGTCTTGCGAGAGCCGTTGCTGACACAATGTTATAGGGGAAAAGCCCTTGCTCAGGCAGGTCCAGCGCCACTCTTGATAGGCTATTCGATTGTTGGATTATTGTGCTTTTTGGTCATGGCGGCTCTCGGTGAGGTAAGTCGTTTGTGATTAGCCTTGTGAAATGAACAAATGCTGACAATACCAAGATGGCTGCTTGGTTGCCTTTGGCAAGTGGGTTTACCGGTTATGCTACCAGATTTGTTGATCCTGCTCTAGGATTCTGTTTAGGATGGTAATATTCACGTCTCCCTATACTCAATTAGTATATGCTAACGAGCTTTAGGAACTATTGGTTCAAATATATCATCGTCACTCCTAACAATCTTACAGCCGCGTCTTTAGTTATACAATATTGGTTACCAAGAGACAAAGTCAATCCCGGTGTCTTTATTGCGATATTCTTGGTTGCCGTCGTCTGTATCAACTATTTTGGTGTGAAATTCTTTGGAGAATTCGAATTCTGGTTGTCGAGTATCAAAGTTGTTGTGATCTTAGGTCTCATCATCTTAAGTTTAGTCCTTGTATGTGGAGGAGGACCGGATCACCAGGCAACTGGATTCAAATACTGGAGTGATCCTGGAGCGTTCCATGAATACATTTTGAGTAAGCAGCTGACGTACTCGGATAGTTGAGATATAATGCTAACATCATATAGCTGGAAACTCTGGTCGATTTCTCGCGGTCTGGTCTACTTTCACTACTGCCGTCTTCGCCTTCTTAGGTACAGAACTCGTTGGTGTAACAGTAGGAGAAGCCGCCAATCCACGCAAAGTTATTCCAAAAGCTATCAAGCTCACTTTCTACCGAATTCTCCTCTTTTACGTCGTGCTCGTCTTCTTCCTTGGCATGCTCGTCCCATACAATTCCAAACTCCTTCTCGAAAGTAACGCGAAGAGCACCAATGCATCTGCATCGCCATTCGTAGTTGCCATTAAGATCAGCGGCATCCAATTTCTTCCCGCTATTTTCAACGCCTGTATCCTGATCTTTGTCTTCTCAGCGGCAAATTCCGATCTCTACATTGCCTCCCGCACACTATTTGGTCTTGCCTCCGAGGGTAAAGCTTTCAAAATCTTCAAACGCACCGATAGACGCGGAGTTCCCATTTATGCTCTTGGACTTAGTACTGCATTCTGTCTCCTCGCCTTCTTGGGTGTTAACACAGCTTCCTACACGGTCTTTGGCTACTTCGTCAATCTCGTCACTATGTTCGGTCTTCTCACCTGGATCTCTATCCTCATCTCTCACATCTACTTCGTACGCGCTCGCCGTGCGCAAGGAATCGAGAACACCGAGTTAGCCTACGTAGCACCTCTCGGTATCTATGGCTCCTATGGTGCTCTTGTCTTCTGTATCCTCATTGCCTTCTTCAAGGGTTTCGCACTATTCTGCTACAAGAAGACCGCTAAGGCGGGCACCACACCCGTCTTTGATCACTCAACTTTCATCACTACATATTTAGGTATTCCGTTGTACATTATCATGTACTTCGGATACAAATATAAAATGAAGACGAAGATCTTGAGGCCTGAGGAAGCAGATC
The DNA here is from genome assembly GCA_014898285.1 of Botrytis aclada. Classification (NCBI taxonomy): domain Eukaryota; kingdom Fungi; phylum Ascomycota; class Leotiomycetes; order Helotiales; family Sclerotiniaceae; genus Botrytis; species Botrytis aclada. The sequence continues at coordinate 975,029 of RCSV01000013.1, forward strand.
TCTTCAGTGGAAAGGCGAGAATTGATGCGCAGGAACAAGAATACTTGGCGCAGAAGGCAGCTAGACGTGGTAGTAATGAAGAGACAAAGTGGGAAAGAATCTATAGGTTGACGCTTGGCTGGGCCTTTTAGATTCTCGGTAAAAACAGGACAGGAGTTGATCGGTAATAAGGGGAGGGTTTTTAACTATGATTTCCAGATATTGGATATGAAGATAATGAATTTTATGAAGATGGAGCTTAAAAGTACATCCTGAAATATGAACATATCTTCTTTATACAAAGGTCCTCTCGGAAGTTCCAACAATGCATGTCATTCACCATCTACTAGAAAGCAGTGAACAAGAATTAAATTAGGAATCAGCGCCTAGCCAATCGAACAGCACATCACACTCCCCCCTTTCCCATTTGCATAATCCAACAATACTCCATTCCTTATCCCCATCCCTATCCTATCCCTATCCACACCAATACCAACTCCCCATGCGAGAACCCCACCAAACACACACCCCGTATTCGGATGAGCCTAAAACAAGCAAGCAACCCGGTAAAATCTAACCCTCCCTCTCCCCCTCCCCTCACATTCACCCGGTAACTATATATCACGCGTCCCTCTCTATCCATCTAAACACATGCTACCCTAGCTAGGCCGCTAGTTAGCCACAATCTCCCAATCACGCGCCGTGAAAATCAATCTGTTGCATATCTAACATCCTAGAATTACAAGGGGGGTCCTGACTGTTTTGGGGATTGCGTGGGTTGATAGCTCGGATGGGATGGATTAGCTCGTTTCTCTCCCTCCCCTTGCTGGCTTTCATTCCACAATGTGTTGCGCATTACTTGCTGCTCGTTTATTATTGGCCATTTTGCATTTTGGTTGTATGTATGTGTTTATGTATGTATGTACTCGTATGTAATCCTTTGATCGATTTCCTGATGAAGTTATGCATGCTATCGATCGATATGTATCCGCTTTTGGGAGATCTTTTTCGCTTGCTTGCTTACTGCACGTCATTTGTACTAACGATACTAGGTTGATTTAATACCTCCTTCCTGAGTTAAAAGATTCTCAAACAGCCAGCCAATTATGAATAGCAGAAATTTAGGCTGTATGTTGGTATGTTCTTTCTGTACGCCATTCCTTATATTCATGAACCGCGCGATTGCGTTCTACTTGAGTGGATATAGTAGTGGCCTGTTCTGGACAAAATTTCAAGAAAAGACTCATTTTTACAATTCTCAATTCTCAATGCTGGATTGTTGTGAGATTCAAGGAGTGTTTCACAGGTGATGAGTGAAAGGTGAAATGCTTTGAGCTAATATGTACTATCACCAAGTCTTAAGATAATCTTTCCATTCGTATTGATACCTAATCTAAGGCCCAGCATCCTCATAAACCTCGACCATGGATTCCAAAGCCTCTTCAGAATATGCTTCAGACCATATAATCGTAGCGCATGATTCTCCTTTAGACCATCACCTACCGCAGCACTCACAACGACAAATTGGCAAATCCATCGAAGATTCCCATATCCTCTGCCTGGTCCCTCATCACCCCCGTCTCCTCAATTTCGGTTCTCTCACTCCACTCTCCCCTCACCGTCTGCTTCTCAATATACACTCTATGCAACACATGTCTTTTCACATCCAAAATATCAAAACCAAACGCTCCATTTTCTATAGTCATTTTCATGTGCTCTTCTGGAACATCACTACAAGTCTCCTCCGCAACCCGTTCTACGAGTCCGTTTGCTTCTTCAAGTGTGGTGTATACTCCGGTAACAGTGGTTGTTGCAAGAGATTCTGCTGCGACGGGGACTGCATCGTGGAGCACCATGTAGACGTGTTGCCCTTGGCTTGGTTTTTGAGGAGACATGAAGGGAGTGAAGAATACGTTGCTCGGTGTTTGTGCTGGGGATGGATATTCAGATTCCGAGATTGCGCAAGTCATGCCGTCAGATTTGGACGGGGTTGATGTCATTGAGATTGCTTGTGTAGATCTGTAGTTTTCATCCTGCAAGTCGTCTTCGGAATCGCAGGCAGCAAGCACACGGCGAGTCTTCAACCATGTATCGTTGGCGAAATCTCTGGCCAATGGCTGACCCGTTCGGTGCCAATCTAACCTCGCTGGGCGATGGAGACCATGGTAAGAAGTCAGTGCAGTTGAGGGGCGGTTTTCAGATAGTGGTACTCGGGAATCATTATATGATGCTTCAGTGTCTAAGGATGGCGAGCTCTCGTTTCCGTTCTGTGTTGCATAAGCTTCGTCATACAACGGGTTCATCTGAACGCCTTCACTGAGACCTTGCTCGATTGTGTTATACAAATGTGGTAAAGTTACTGAATTCCAATCCATCCTGATAATAATTTCGATAACCAAAAATGTACCAAAGAAGTATTATGTTGATGTTTGTGTATGAGTTGTATTTTGTTCGTGGAGGTAGCAGGTTTGAGATGTCATAATATAGCTTTGGGGTCCTTCCTTTCTTGGGCTTGCTACTTGCGGTCTCGCCATTTCCTTCGATCTTGAAGGTATTTTTTCCTTCCAAGTTGAGTTTCAGCTCAAATACAGTCCTGGACATGGTACTCTGATGCATAAAATCTACCAAATATTGAATGAAATATACACTCTCAAAAAAACCGTTTCCAGATTTCAACACTCAATATCTTAATCCTCAGCAATGAACAAGCTGGTCTTAGCACAGAATCATTGATCACTTGCTAGAACCATGAAACGTGTGGCGAGAAGGATCCTTCCTAAATTTTCTTGCTCGCCCTGGGAACCGCGATCAATGCATACATTGGACATCTGCCATTAGCAATCTGCTAGGAGGATTGGATCAATCAGAAGGATATATATCTAGGCTGGATGCTTGTCTAATTTTCACTGATAAATTCCTCGTCAGAAAGTATAGATAATCCTAAGCCTGCAGCGAACTCGAGGAGTGGTAGTCATGGCCAAATTCTATACGAATTAGTCAACATACGATCACTCCAAAAGACCAAACACTACAAAACATAACACAAAATCAACTTAGGTAGTCTTTGCTTACTGAAGTCGAGTCCTGCAGCTAGTATCGAAAACAAATCCATATTGAGAACCCATGGTATAATGAGGAATAAAACTGTATACTGTTGTCTTCACTGGCCCTAATATTCCTGAATCCGGTTCGGTAGGTTGAAGTCGAAGTCACCTATCGTCTCCCTTCCTTCATGTACCCAAAGCTCATGAGTCCAACAACCGTGCAATAACAGTGATCATTAAAATTAGACCAATAACGCCGCCAAAGGGTTCATCCAAGTAGAGACCCACTTTTCCAATGCCAAAGTAAGTGGCTAGTTGTGTCGAAAACGAACAAATTAACAATAAAGGACAGCTTTTCTTGACAAGTGATTAAGGTCACCCAAATAGGAGCCAAATTCAAAGTCCTGTAGGAGATATTGGCTAGCCACAGCCCCAGATTATTTTGCCGTCAAATTATTCCTCCATATCTTCCACTCCCTCTTCTTCCTGCTTCCCTTCCACCAAGTCTTCATCACCGGACTCGACACCCCATTCTCGCTGCCTTATCGAGCCCGGTGCTCGTAAACTATGCTTCTGCACATAAAGACTGACTTCTTCCCCTTCTCCAGCATCACTACTATGCCACTTCACCAGACCATTGCGCTCGGTGACTTCAATACTCGCTTCTTCAACATCTTCATACAAGTGGATGTACTCCCGATTGACAATTTTCTTCAGCCCGTTCGTCGCATCTTCAAGGGTTGAGAAGACGCCTTCCACAGCTGTATGATCGCCTCCAAAGGAAGTTTCATGCAAAACCACATAGACATATTGCTTGGGTGGGGCATCCGACTTCTTGGCGCGCTTTGTCTCTTGCTCGGCGGAAGGGGTGTTTCTAGAGCTCGGAGCTCTTTTGGAAGAAATTGTGCTGCTAGACATGACTCTGGCTGTGCACTCGATTGACGGCGGAGTTGATATTATGCTCCAGTCGAAGAGGGTACAATCAAAGTTTGCAATATTTATCTGGGCTCCTGGGATGCTCACTGATGCACGGGCCAAAACTCACCTGTCTCACTCAGTCGAAAGCTCATCAGAAGTATTTGTGGAACAACCTCACCGGGAACACACTTCGTTGCCAAAATCACCATGCATCCAATCAGCATGTTCGTATATCGATGAGCTACCAAATATGGTTAGCGTCAATATGCGGGGTCCCAAAAGTGCTTCGAAGCTTTGAGCACCACTCAGTAAAAGTTGGGAAGATGGAAGATAAACAATTAATAAAATTGACTCATGAATTGACTCACCATCAACATCACATACATATTTGAAGTGAGAGTTGTAAGTCAAGTTACTATAAAATAATCTCAGAACTCTAATAAAAATCATCTTATTTACGTTTCTCTTCTTCCTCTCTCACTGAGCTCTGATTGATCTCCCAACAATTTCGACTCAATTGACATATTTCTCTACTCACCAACAGAATGACGCTCAATTCGTTGCGCCCTGGATGTCGAGCTCTGCAGAGCTTTAGCAGAGCCCAATTGCGTTCTTACAGCCATGCATCAACACCTCTCACCTCACCCTTCGCGCCCCGTCATCTTCTCTCCATTGCAGACCTCACTCCTTCCGAACTTACTACCCTCGTTCGCTCCGCACATTCGCACAAGCTCGCACTGAAGTCTGGCGCCGTTCCTACATCTCTCCTCAACTCATTGACGGGTAAGGTAATTGCCATGCCCTTCTCTAAACGCAGCACTCGTACGCGTGTCTCTACCGAATCTGCGGTTACCACAATGGGCGGACATCCGATGTTTCTTGGTTCCGGTGACATCCAATTGGGTGTCAATGAATCACTATACGATACCTCAGTCGTTATTTCGAGTATGACTGCAGGTATTGTAGCTAGAGTGGGACCTCATTCAGATGTTGCTGGTCTGGCAAAGTGGTCGAGTGTACCAGTCATCAATGCTTTGTCTGATGAATACCACCCCTTACAAACTATCGCCGATTACCTTACAATCCACGAAGCATTCCCCTCGCAACCTTCCAGAAGCTCGTCACAAATTACACCAACTTTGGGCTTGGAGGGAATGAAGATTGCTTGGATTGGAGACTCAAATAATGTCCTCTTCGACCTTGCAATTGGAGCAATGAAATTGGGCATCAACATTTCGGTTTCATCTCCAGAGGGCTACAAAATCCCCGAATATATGCGCAAAATTATTCAATCTACCGCAACTACAACAGACACTCCAGGAACACTCACAGAGGTTTCTGTGCCAGAGGAAGCTATTAAAAATGCGGATGTATTGGTGACTGATACATGGATATCTATGGGTCAGGAAGAAGAGTCAGCAAGAAGATTGAAGGCATTTGCAGGTTACCAAATTACAGAAGAAATGGCAAAACGAGGCGGGGCTAAGGAAGGATGGAAATTCATGCATTGTTTACCCAGACATCAAGACGAAGTCAACGATGCAGTGTTTTATGGCCCCAGAAGTTTAGTCTTCCCAGAGGCCGAAAACAGAGTTTATTCTGCTATTAGTAAGTTCACAGATCACTCTTAATTTACAGATTCCGTACTAATCAAACATAGCTGCTTTGGAAGCATTCGTAGTCAACAAGGGTAAGATTGTATGAAGGCATTTGAGTTAGCATATATACCAAGGCGCTATCTGGAGTATAAAATCAATGGTAATTTAGGAATCACAGAGTCATATTATGATCCATGGCTCTTGTTTGAAAGTAATATTTTCTTCTCATGATTTTGCTACCCGTTCTCAACTCCCTCAAAGTCCAAGCACCAAAACGATCTAGGTCACACCAAAATAGAGCACAAGATCCACTATCCGGGAATGAACTTGGCCATCCTGGGGACTACTTTGTTACAGGTGACAGGTGACAAAATCCATAGTAGCCACCACATAAGTTTCAGTCAATCAAATAAAGTCCACCGCCATTCACCAAATAGAACGCTTCATCCGGCAAGTGCCCGTTCCTGATAATTTAGTTTCCAATCCCTCATCTCCCACCTTTCCCAAATAATAAGCACTATCTCTCCCCGAGCACAGCACACATGTGAGCATTACTTTCTCTCATCGGGTCTTTTTTCGATCACAACCACCCTACTACGAATCAAAGATGATCACTGTAAAAGACGTAACCACCGAGGAGACAAACGTCTTTGTCTCGCAACAGTGGACTTTTTCAACGGAGCCATAGATCAGTAAAGTGGTTTAGTAGAGGCGTTGTGGCATTGTTTCAAGCGAATCTCTGAATCGAGACAAATAGACTGGCATTCTTCAAGCCTGTATCAGAGGGAATCAGCCCTTTGGGATGATTTAATTGCAACTGTGATTCGATATGCTGCGATGATCGAAGTTGACTAGAGTTCCGTCGAGGCAATGTCAGTTCGTGTGGAACAACCAGTGTCTGTGTTACCATCTTTATAGATGGTGTTGCGAGTAGATTTAGGAGTCCGTTATATAAAAACCTGTCCTGGTACAATGCCTTGGGGTTGCCTGGTTCTCAATTGGCCTTACATGATTGTTTCATCAGTGTAAGGCCATGGAGAATCGGTCTCGATGACTGGGAATCCTAGTAAGGCCCTTCTGACATTCATTTCTGTAACATCCATTGCATTCCGGGTCCTGTTGGCTCTAGGACTGTTGAAGTCATTCGATTCACTGAAAAGTTTATTGCGAAGATAATCCATCAACTCAGGATAGTAGAATTCCAGGAAGTTATTTACTCCTTCTGAGAGTATGGTAGGCCGTGTCGCCATCTTCACTCTCCATCTGTCAACATCTCGTTGCCAGCTTCGACGCAGAATTTCATGGACTTCTGCATCGTCCTCCACAGTCCTGTCGATCCCCAGGAGCTCGGCTACATTGAAGTACCCTTCCTTGCTCACGTCCCTACTTGTGAGTTCATTCCAGAAGCGATAACCCGCCTCCTTGTATCGGATCCCAAGTTTCCAATTCGACATCTCCTCAATAAATTCTCTTAGCTGACAGTCGATCCAGACCCACGGTGCGCGACAATTTGGACATGTAAGGTCGGGCTGTTCGCTGTCAAAGTTTGTCTGGGCCCAGTTCCAAATGCAATCCAGATGGAAATTCTTCCCACACTGGCCTCTACACCACGTGATGGTTCCACTGCCTTCGAGACTTTCACAGCAGATGGGACAAATTTCCTGTTCCTCGACTGACTTTCGTGTACAGAATTTATCTGTTGACAGTGGAGCCATCCAATCGATCTCATATCCCATCATGCCTCTGAGCTCGGCCTCCAAGAAGGCAGATTGGTGACGAAGTGGCGCTGGCAAATTCAGGAACTGCGTGAGAATCTGCAGTCAAGACAGTTAGTCATCGCCCATCTTTTGATATGTCAGTTAATAAAAAGACCTACAAAGACAATGTGAACGCAGAGTATATCGCTTCTGCCATCAAAACAATTGCAACTTGGCTTCTTTCCTATGGTGACGAAGTACACATTTCCGCTGGTGCCGAGAACATCGAACTTTCTCTTAAACTCAACGTGATCTTCGAATCCTTCAACATAATATTTCTCAAGACAATGTAGCTTCTGAGTTTGAGCATCCTCAAGCAAGCGTCGAAACTCGGCGGTAGGCTCCGGCAGAAATGGTTCGAGGCGTTTCTCTTCTACCATCACAATTCTGTCGCCGATGTACACCTGGGACATGGTGGCTCCACTTTCTTCCTCATCGCTGGAATCTTCGAGCGTAAGGTCAACAAATGTTCGGTTTGCGTTTGACTGGATGTTTTGGATAGGTGGTGCTTGGACTGCTGGAAGCAGATCCGGGCCTGGTGGCAACGCAGCATCATCCTCTTCTTCGTCGCTCGAATCTTCCAACGTAAGATCAATGAATGGTGTATCTCCACGTGTCGAAGCAATTTGATTAGATGATGTCTCGGTTGCTCGAGGTACGCTTGAAACTGGTGATGAAGCAGTCTCAGAGCCCTGATTCTCAACGGCCGAAGAATCGGTGGAAGCAGGTGCTGAACCAGCTTCTGAGTTGGAGTCTCCCTTGAGACTGCTGGTGTACGGACAGTATTTTGACGTGCACCTCGGCGTCTAACCTTTGATGGGCGCTCATCTCCGCTAATATCGACATCGTACCCGGAACTTTCTTCATACGAGCGTCTTTGCGAAGTAGATCCATGAGATCGGTGGGTAGTGCTTGATTTAACTGTATCGTTAGCTCCCGAGATATGGCCAGATGGAGCAGATTGGGCTGCAGCGGGGACTGGAGCGCCAATATCAGCAAAAGTGCTCGAGATTTGCTCATGCTCCTGTCTAGACATTGTATGACGATTAGAACGGCCTCGGGAATGCCTGCGGCGAGGTGGTGCCATTACGTTTCTGACTGGTGTGTTGATTACCATTTCGGAATCAACATTTTCAGTTGGGTTAGAATCATCGGCTCGAACTCTTTGAGCTTGTGGCTCTTCGTTATCTGAATCCAAATCCAAATTGCGCGAGCGCTTTCTGGTCTCTGGAAGGGGGGCTAATTGGGTGTCCATATCCATCGAGGGAGTGGATGAAGAGGGTCCGCTGGCTGTGGTTGAATCCGAAGTGCGACTCATTCTGGAAGATAGAGAAGGCATTTTGTTGGAAGATTACCTGTCAGAAGGGGGTTGTTGTTAGATGTTTTATCGAGAGAGATATTAGCAACTAAGTAATAATTTCTGAAAAGAGGTTATCAAGTGAAAATTATGGTATCTAAAAGTATCAAGAAACTCTAATACGAAAATGTAAAATTAATTCGTAGAAGAATCTTGGATGATCAAAAAATTGTTTGTAGACGACTTTGGATGCTGTTCAGATACTTAGAATATTGTGTTTGAAAGCAGGAGGAAAAGAAACTTACATAATAAATTGTAGAAGGCCTGGTAGACGAAATCATCAACCGACAGTACAGCCAGCTTAGCATATATAATCCATTGGTTCTCGTACGGCTAGCTATGGATGGAATATGAAAGACTTGATTGAAAGGTGAATATATATACCGGAGTAGATGGCCGTAGAAATGCACATCCAGCCATTGGTTCCGTTGATGAATACTACTGGTAGCTGCAAGATATTGGTTGCTGTTTCTTGGAAATCAATGGTGATTCAAAACTTGATCTGGGAGCATAGTCTTTCCTCATCGCTTAAATGGCGGGTGAATCAAAACATGGTTCTCCCATAGCATCACTTTTGATTTTCAACTCCCACTTTGTCAAAATGTGCTAGATTGACTTCTAGCTAGATATATGATAGAGTATTCGAATATGACAGGGGTTGACTTTGGAATTGACTTGTCCACGAACGTGAAATCGAGGGTATTGTTCGCATCTTGCTAGGAGGCGCCATTGCACCGAGCGATCAATATCAAAATTAGGAGTGAATAGAAAATTGTTTTCCCAACCTACACTCAGTGATTGGTTGAGTAGGATTCTGATAATTCGTCAACCTTGTACGATGTTCAAGGTGATGTTGCAATTGAGGTATTCAATAGGATGGCATTGTTGAGATTTGATATGATAAGATTTTATTCAATTTATGAAATTAGCAGTAGTATGAATGTGACACCAGAGATGTCAGTATGTGGAACGACTGATTAGCTTCTGATTTCTTCAATCCTATAAATAACATGTATTTTAGACCTACATCAATTAATTTTTAGCGCTTCAACATGTATCAGCTTGTTCAGGTAACCTCGTTATCCCCGGTGACGTTAGACTCAGCTTGAAATTTATAAAGCGGCCATACCTAGACAAAATCTCTCCAAAGAATTTCCCCAACAACCAACTTGGTGATACGAATCGTTACAACGAAACCTCATCTCCTTTTCGAAGCGAACTCCCACACCTCACCCGAATTTTTCCCGAGAAGGGCGCACGATATGCCCTCCACCTCTATCAATATGCAGCGTCCCAATATCAAAACCCCACTTCTCCCCTCTTGATAAACCACATCACCATCTCCAATCCCAATTTCAATCGTCGATTATCTTCTCTCTCAAATGTCCTTCTTGCGCTTGAGATTTGTACCTGGCAAACTATTTCCTAAACAACTCACGTCTTATACTACCCGTCCATACCCAGCAGTAAATATCAGGAAGATGTCTTCAGCAGCAGCACCAGCGGAGAAGTTTGAGTGGTTGGTTGTGTTACCTGATAATGAGGGGGCTCTGGAGAGAAGAGTTAGTGTTAGACCGTGAGTTTTCTCAGGGTTGATAGTGGGATATGTGAGAGAGATTCGTACGAGGTGCTTTGTTTTGAGGGGCTTTGCACGAGAAAGTGGTGATGTGAGCTTAAGATGTCTAGGAGCTAAGAAATTGATAGCAAGCATTTTGAAGGTCTAAAGACCGGTCTTGAGTCTGGGTTCTGGAAGATGGGCGGTAAGTTCCACCGTTTTCTGTTTACCTACGTCGTCCTTGAAGACATTCCGCTGAAAAACTCCACCAGGCGCCTTTCTCTCCGAGCCTCCCACCGGTGACTCTCCTTTGAAGTTCCAAGGAAGTTGCATGATCGCTCTTGCCAGCAGCAAGGAGGAAGTCATTGAGGTATTGAAGAAGGATATTTATGCCGAAAACGATGTCTGGGATTTCAGCAAGGTATGTTTTGTATCACTGTCGCAAACTTTTATGATTACGGGTTACGAAGTTATGAGCATGGGATTGATTACTGATGTGTGTGCAGATCCAAATTTATCCCTTCAAGTGTGCATTCAGGAAGGAAGCGTAAAGAGTTAAAGTTGGTTTAGCTGGGGCAAGTTACTCTTGAGTTTTGTTTTCGATCGAGCGTATTATCAAAATTTGAGCTTTCTCCAGTTTTCAAAACGGCTAGAACAACAGAAGAATGTGTTGGTGATTTAGTAAATGGATCAAGTTATCATCAAATTTGCTTTGTGCCTCTAGTAAAGGAACAGTGTGGAAACCACTCTTGAATGTTCTGGCCCTAGCACTTTTTTCTGTTTGAACAATCATTACGATTGCGGCTCAACAGTCCGATGACTGACGAAAGATATAACATGGAATCAGTGTCCAGAGGGAAGAAGCAATAACAATGGATGAATGCCAGTAGGAAGATTAGGATTTGCTGAAAGAAACCTGAGATGACAGAGAATGGAAGAAAAGTAGTTGCAGAGGGTGCCAGGGGGATGAATGAATTGACGACTTGTGAGATGATGGAACGGATTTGGAAGAAGTGAATGCTGTACAGAATATGGGTGGGAGTGGGGATAACATGGAGTGCCGGCACGTTAGCAGTAGTCAGCAAGGGCTTGTAGACAAAAGATTGCAGAACACCATGAAGTCGACATTGTGGATTGCTGGTGTAATGTACTCCATGCAGAAGGATTTGAGAAAATCCTATTTAAAATCCTTAAATTGAATTGTTCGATCTGTGTCTCCGAAGTACTTGCATGTCTTAGAAGCCTTGAATGAGACTCGTTTGATATCAATCTTTGACATCTCAGTCCACCTTCATCATACATAATCACGGCGTGTTCATGCACTCGGCAGTATAGATGGAACCAGATTTTTTATCTTTCGGAAGAATTCATGAATGCTTGCTTATTTATGGAAGCTACCCTACCAGCCCAATATTGCACCGAGGGAATATAAACCGTGGCCATGCATTTGAAAGTACGGAGAGAAAAGGTGAGATAGATATTTAATCGAAGAGACCGAAACCCATATCCTCGTCTGACTCCTCCTTGGCTGTTGAAATAGTTAGTATATGAAATATTCCAAATGCGCGCGGTTGTAATCAATATCGTACCCTCTTCTTTCTCTTCCTTCTTCTCCTCAGCTGGGGCAGAGGCGTCACCGCTGGCAGCGGCACCAGCAGCAGCTGGGGCGGCTCCACCACCGGATCCGACGTTCAACAAAAGGTCCTTAACATCCTTTCCCTCGAGAGCCTATTAATTCCAACAATCAGCACTGCCCATAGTTGCTCATTCCTCACATCAGTTGTGTGAATTTCAATCGCATACCTTGGCGAACAATGAGGTCCAGATTGGCTCAACATCTTCAATACCGGCGGCCTTGATGAGGGTTTGCAATTTGTCGGCCTGTTAATATCGAGTCAGCCACTTATCCACCCAATGAAGTATTCTCGTTTCTCAATCTCGAGAATGAAGGAAGTCGTACAGTGATATCGACACCGTCATCGGCGAGGATCAACGCGGCGTAAGAGCTGGCGAGTTCTGCGTTAGACATTTTGAATATCTAGAATTGACAAATTAGTAAGAGGCGCAGGAGATAAGAATGCGACTGCGTATATGCGACATACCGACAGATAGTTGTTTCGTCGGTAGGTTGATGTTCTTGAAGTCGTCGATGGAAAGGATTAAAAGTTTATGGTGGGAGAGTTTTGGGAAATTCGAAAGTGTGCGTGACTAATAGCTTGTCAGGGTTTGATTGGACAGCAAGCGATGATTTACGGGGAGCCACTTTGACCAATGACATACACACGCAACTTATTATTATCTAATCATCGTCTCTCTTTCAATTCTCCCATTTCTCCCATTGCTCCCTTTTCCAACATACAGACTAGAAATACAAAATACATAATGGGGAGGTATTCAATATCCAGATAGATACTCTTCCATTAGTCATCACGATATCTCAATGTCGCTTCACATTCGTCGTCGCTTGCCAAGGTACTGTGATATGGTGATTGTACAGGAGAAATCTCTCAACGGTAGGTGTATGTATGTAAGGTACACATGATATGCGATTTGACCTTGTTGCTATCGCTGGTTTCACAAGCAAAAGATCGGTATCAGAATTAGTGCACCATAAATGCAAGGCTGAGATTCTCTTTGTGGAACTTGCCCCGCCTTCCCAACCATCCAATAAGGGAAATATTATGACATAGCCAGCAGCTCTTTACTAAGAAACAGCCTATTGGGATCAACACTATTCTATCGATTTCTAACTTACTGATTAACTCAACAATAGCAAATGATAGTAAGCTCAATCTACATCATTATCACTTCAATTATTTGCGACTTCCAGAAATACGAGCCAAACGATCAAAGTCTTCCAACAAGATACAAGCAAGTCATCAAAGTCTAGACCTCAATCAACAACATTCATCATGACTGATACCCCATCTCATCCGCTACCCCTTGATCCTCGCGAGCAACCTATATTGGAAGCGCTCACTTCAATACGGGACGAATTGACTCTTCTAAAGCAAGATAGAACAACGTACATCAAGGCTGCAGATGTACTTGTCCTGCAAGGCAAAGTAGTTGAACAAGTAAAACTTCTGAATGAGATAAGAGCCGATAAGCCCGACGAACAAAACCGAGGTCAGTAATGAGAGCTAGAAGGTTAACATATAATGCAGTCACTGATAGAGAACCTTACAGTGGATCGCGTGTTGGATGGATGTTTCCAACTGCTCTCCCTATTCTTTATGACCATTGGCAAAACCAACGAAGCACCCGCAGCCTATTCCCTCACATCCACGATCAAGCGCCTACTCGATCACCTTACCGAAGTCGATCTGTATTGCGAGAAGGACTTAGCACACGTTGCGCAGACTCTCGAGAGACTAGGAGGCATTGTGAAGAATGCCAAACCGTCTTACTCCCCCTTTCTTCTCACTCTTCTCGGTAACAGAATCGATGTCTGCCAGCGATCATTGAAGAAGTTAAGCAAACGACTAGAGCGAATCGGTGCAGACTTGTTACCCATTTACGAAAAGATCATATCGATACTGAGATCAATATCATTGGCAAATACTAGGGCCAAGGTGAGATAATTGTTATGATGGACCCCCTCTTTGGCTTGAGTGAGAGATTATTTGAGCGCCATACTGATTGTGACCTGGGAATTAGTTTTCGACAACAGAGGTGACGAAGCTTCAAAATCAAATAAAAGAGATTGATTCTCAAAGGGTTGAAGGAAAGTTCGTAACAGCCTCTGGGGAAACACCCCCAGGAAATGATGAAGTTTGTGAATACTTAGAAAGGTGTTTGAAGTGGGCGGAAGTTGTTCTAGAAAGGTTTGTTCAAAGATATATCTTTTCGACCGACAGTTCACTGACGATCAAATAGAAAGGGACAATTTCCAGAAGCTTTTCAGGGACCATATTCTATTCTAGTCGAAATTCGAAACAAACTTGAGAAACTATCTTTGACTCAAGCCTGGTCATTGAGGGAAACTGATTTGTACGACTTCCAGCGACAGCTGGATAGAATTGACGAGAGCAGAATAGACGGTAATTTCGTTGATGCTGAAGGAAAATTTGCCGAATTATATGTGCAACGGGTACGTTCATTGTACCCCCTTTCTGATAAAAAGCTAATTTAATTAGACTTTACTCTACTTAATTCGACGTAGCTATGCTTATATCTATTTTCTCATGGTGTCCTCCGAACCAGTTTCTGAAGCGCTTCTTCCGGTCTATAATCAACTTCAAACTCTGAGACGATGTCTCATTGAAGTCAAAAATTCCGGTGGAGTCAGTTCTCCAAGAGAATTGTATCCTTACAGCATGAAGGTAGGATCTCTTCCAACATTCCTGTCTGCCTTGACTATGCTGATATATTACTCTAGTTGAATTCAATCGACAACATGCGTGTAGACGGCAAATTCATGGTCGGGCCAGATATTCCTGAAGGCCAAGGCAGCGTCACTGATCTCCTTGCAGAGTGCTTTGAGCTTAGTTATGAACTGCGTGTGGCTGCGGAAACCGAAAGTGATGCATAATACATTAACTATCGTTTTTATTTTTGGGGAGTCTGGTGGCATGCGCAGTGACTTTAACAGTCTCTGAGGCTGAGGGCGTTCTGGGTTATGATTTGGGGTAATCTTCATCAATATTTTTAGGTATGGTGAAGTCTTTGTACGATGTCTGGATCAAATACAAGGTACAGGTGCAATACCAGGGAACTTATTAGGGGGACCATCAGTGTACGGAAAGTCACTTATGTGCAAATATGACAAGGCGTACAATGGAGGAGATTTGATTTCATATTGATGACTGTGCCAAAGTGAATTGGAGCGAATTACAATTGATACTTTGTAACATACAGGATCCTTAACCCACACCCGGGTCCTTTGGCTTCTACCCTTTATTTTACCCCCAGCCAACGCAACGACATAGTATTCCCATTTCTGATCTCCTGTAACCACGTGATCCAGGAACCGCAAATTTTGTTTGCCGCAGAGAAGTTCTTTCATTTCTTTCGGTTTGAATCATGGATATAAGGTACCATTTCTCCCGTCTCTGAGATGCACAGTGAATCTTTCGATCTTTGACGTAACCAACATCACTATGAGTTGCCCCAAAAGCGATAGTGGGCTTAATAGCCATCTGTGGCTAGCCTCGAGGGGCTCAATATGAGGTTCCATGTCGCTTCCCGTTGCTTTCCAGCTCCATCAGAACAACCAGACACAACAACTTTGCGTAGCAAGATCACAAAGTCTGAAATCAAGCATGCCTCCATGCTAACGCCTCTTCCACGAAGTCCGCGGTTTGTATAACTGCGTATACTTATATCACAAGTTCCAGCTTTCCGAGAGTCGAAACCCATTGACAGAACTTCATCTAGCTCTCATAACACTAACATCCTCAATCGCCCCATCTCCACTACTTTTCGCCCCTCCTTGTCCTTGTCCCTCCCCAACCATCTTCTCGATAATTTTGGCTTTCGCCACCGCTCTCTTATACCTATCATCGAAATCACCGACCGCTTCTTCCGAATTCTCTGTCGACAAACTTTCTGCTTCCGCTAATGCATGAAATACTTTTACATGTTTTGCCAATCTTTCATTTTTGGCCAGATCAGACAATTTCAGATCATGTGATTTCTCTCCTTCTTTTGTCTGACTCTCCCGCTTGATCTCTGAACTTGAGGTCGTGGGGATTTTGGACTTTTGGAAAGAAGGGGTTCGGTTGGCCCATACGATGGATTTTCCGTGTAGTCGACCCATTTCGACGTATTTTTCAAATCCTTTCTCAAGTCCGAAAGTTCGTCCTTCTATACGACCGGCGGTTATACCTTCCGAAAGCCCTTGATTGTAGCCGGTGCAATAAAATTCTTCCTCGAGGTTGAGGATATCTTCAAAGGGATCGATAGTGGCCATTTTGGTGTGTGATGTGATTTGATGCACTCTTGAGAAAATTATAGAAACGGACGTTTGGAAATTGTATATCGAAATCCGTAATATATTACTTCGACTTGGATTTTGACTGGAACAAAGCTTTTCCTTCTGCTTTAAATACGTGATCTTGAATATTTTGAGCACTCATTAGATTATTTCCTGTCGAATTTTCTTATTAATCGTGATGTGAAAGAAAATGCGTTCTTTCGGATTTTCCATAGAAAGGTTGCATTACATAAGCAAGGAACCCCGCCAAAGCCTGACTCACCCTCACCCGAGTAACATTAACAAAATACACAGCGGGGTTCTTTCTCTTGAGGTCTCCTTCCCAACAAAACAACCAAAATGACGACTCCAAACATTATCCTACCCGAGAAGGGCAAGAACAACATTTTAATTACCAGTGCATTGCCATATGTGAACAATGTTCCTCATCTTGGAAATATTGTTGGCAGTGTGCTGAGCGCCGACGTATTCTCCCGTTATAGCAAGCTGAGAGATCGCCCAACCCTCTATATCTGTGGTACTGATGAGTATGGCACTGCTACGGAAGTCAAGGCTCTAGAAACAAAGCAGACTCCCAAGGAGCTTTGTGATGAATTCCACAAAAAACATAAGGATGTTTACGACTGGTTTGAGATTGGGTTCGATTACTTCGGAAGGACGACTACGGAACAGCAAACGATCATCGCACAAGATATCTTCATGAAATTACATAAGAACGGGTACTTGGAGGAGCGCACAACTACACAGCCCTACTGCGAAAAGCATCAATCTTTCCTTGCGGATCGTTTTGTTGAAGGTACTTGCCCTAAGTGTCAATACGATGATGCACGAGGTGATCAATGCGATAAATGCGGTAGTCTTCTTGACGCTTTGGAGCTTATCAATCCTGTTTGCAAGGTCGATGGTGCTACTCCAATTCCACGCGAGACGAAGCATATCTTTTTACTTCTCGACAAAGCACAGCCTGCGATTGAAGAGTGGTTTAACAAATCGAGTGAGGAAGGAGGATGGCCCAAGAATGGTATCAGTATCACGAATTCATGGCTCAAGCAGGGATTGCAAGGACGAAGTATTACTCGGGACTTGAAATGGGGAACACCAATTCCTTTGCCAGGCTATGAGAACAAGGTTCTTTACGTTTGGTTTGATGCTTGTATTGGATACCCATCGATTACTGCAAACTACACAAAGGATTGGGAGCTTTGGTGGCGCGATCCAGAGAATGTTAAGCTTTACCAATTTATGGGCAAGGATAACGTTCCATTCCACACTGTCATTTTCCCCGGATCTCAATTGGGAACTGGGGATAAATGGACAAAACTTAACCATCTCTCCACAACCGAATACTTGAACTACGAGAACGGAAAATTCTCCAAGTCAAGAGGTGTAGGAGTTTTTGGTGATACTGCAAAGGATACTGGCGTTCCACCATCCGTATGGAGATATTACTTACTGTCGAATCGACCTGAGACTGCAGATTCGCAATTTGAATGGGCAAACTTCATTCAATTGAACAATTCCGTCTTGCTAAACAACTTGGGTAACTTCGTCAACAGAGTTGTCAAATTTGTCAATGCAAAGATGGATGGAGTCATTCCAGAATTCTCCCCAGAATATAAGGACGAGAAGTTCGATGCCCCTGCTTTCATTGAGGAGATCAACGCTCAGTTGAAAGACTATAACAACGACATGGAAGCTGTAAAGATTCGCGTCGGTTTGGATCAAGTTATGAAGATCTCCACCAGCGGAAACAACCTTCTTCAATATCGTCTAGATAACGCCAACCTTGCCGAACACCCAGAGAGAACTCACACTGTCATCGGACTCGCTCTCAATCTCGCTTACCTCATCGCATCCATCACATCACCTTTCATGCCCTCAACATCCGAGTCCATCGTTTCTCAACTATCCGCCCCACTTATCTCCATCCCGGATAAATGGAACCCAGCTGTTCTCAAGAGCGGCCACAAAATCGGTAAACCAGCATATCTCTTCACACGTATTGATGAGAAGAAGGCCGACGAGTGGAGAAAGCAATATGGAGGAACACAAGCTTCTAGATTAGCGGAGGAAGAAGCCCAAGCAAAGAAGAAGGCGGATAAGGCGAGAGATAAGGAGAGAAAGAAGGCAAAGAAGGAAGCGGAGAGAGCGGCTAAAGCTGCTGGAGGCGCTGAGAAGAAGGAGCCAGCTGCTGGTGCTGAGATCGAAATTCCCTTGAGAGGAAAGGTTGCGGAAGAGCAAGCTCCTCCTCCTGCAGCTGCACCATAAAAACTTATCAATAGATAATATGAAACGAAATGTGAAGTTATATTTAGCGAGCGATTCGGTGATGGGGTATGTAGAAAAGGGTGTGGAGTTCATGCAGAATAGAAGAGAGGAAAGCAAGACTCTTGAAACTTATGAATTTGGTAGCAAGTAGGGTCACAAATCCGGTTTTGATTGCTAGAGAGCACAGATAGCATTGGTTCACAACAACCGATTGGGGGAAAAAATGAAAGAAATAAATTAAAAAAGATATTATAAATAATGTGAAGGGAGTATTTTTACAAGAGCACCGTGAGCAAATATGAAGCATCTTAGACTGGATTGAAAGGTGATTTTATCATTATCATACAACTCCCATCATGCGGGCATCATTAACTAACTTGCGAAGACAAGACCCTTTCCTCCATAGAAGTCCCGTCCCAAAACCATGCATCCGTATCCGCCATAAAAAAACAAGTGACTATCTTTCGCCTCACGCGTTCGAAGCCATATCATCATTACCCATTAACGACATCACAATTTGATATTTTGCACATGTCTTAGCTCCCTTGTGAGCATAAACATCTTGTCTCTCTCGAAACATTATTTAGGACAATTATTTCCCGCCAAACCAGCTGGAAATACCGCTCTTAGCCTTGGCAGCTTCGGCCTCGACTTTGCGGTCTACTTCGTCGATCTTCTTCATGGTGGTTTGGGCAGCGTCGTTCTTGTATTGCTCAAATTTTCCTTCGGCTTTGGAGAGTTCGGCGCGGGCTTGGTTGGTCTGTGGGACGGGGAGTTAGTTATTTGCGAGAGTGAGAGTGAGGGCGAGAGAGGAAATGAGAGTGAGAGAAGATGTGGATCATGGGGGGAATGCATGGGAAGAGGAGGCTAAAAAGGTAGAGATGATAGACATACGGCAGAATCAAGCTTAGCACCAGCCTCGGAACCCCATTTCTCGGCTTCCTTCTGAGCTTGTGTGGTGCGACCTGGTATCTCGGACTTTACTTTGGCGGAGGCACGGGAGAGATCACCTATTTGGGGTATTCTGGTTAGCTATTTGCTCAATGCGGAGTATTATCATGTTGTGCTGTGAGATGAAGGAGTTGAAGTGCTTTGAAATGGTCGACACTTGGTGGCGATATTGGATGGAGGGGAGGGGGGTTATGAGGCGAAATGGAAATGGGAATAGGGGTACATACTTTCAAATTGCTTCTCAGCAACCTTAGGACTTCCGCCTGCGCTGTACAAATAATAACCTACACCACCGGCGGCGGCAAGACCAATGTAGAGAGGAGCGCGGGAACTGCGTTGAGCCATTGTGATATGTATAGATTGATTGAGATTGAGATTGAGTGTGATTGTTTGTTTGTTGATTGTTGAAGAAGTTTTGTTTGTAAGTAGAGGAAAGGATTGTAATGTTTATGTTCAAAGGAAGTAGGAGCGAGGGAAGTTCTTCAAATAAGGGAAGGTGGTACGGGAGGCTTTTGTAGGTTATGGTTTGATTGGTGAATTCTTGTTTGTAAAAGTATTACGACGTTTGCTTCCTCCTTTTCTCTTTTTCTCTTCTCTTCTTTTCGATGATATGATGTTTCTTGGATGATGAGGGGGAAATGTAACGTCATAGGTTAGCTATCCTGGTCAAGACTGGATGAAAGCTCGGGATGAAAGCGGCGGGGGATGTGGCGGTGCTATTTGATGGGGTTTGTGCTTTGGTAAAGGTTAATGTGTCTATTTTGCTTTGTTCTTATGGGAGAAGAGGATCAATGTAATCTTGGGTGGATATGTGATTTGGAATCCGATTCCGTACTGATGCGTGGTTATTGTTCGATAGAGAAGAGTTAATAGGTATCTATCGGTATCGATGCAAGCATACTCGTATCTATCAGATCAGTTATAGATGTTTCGCTCATCTTGCCCTCAGCCAGTCCACACAAAAGCAGCATTCGAACTCAAGCCACTGTTCCCGTTCGTCTCACTCATCCATCAAGCATGGAAGATCTGTACTGGGATCCGATGCAGATACAGAGACCAGGATGCCAGAGTGAACCATCCTAGCGCGTCATCAAAACGGGGGGCGCGCACGTATCAAAGCTAGCTACGCTACCTACTTTACCTACTTATTAGTCCTTCGCAGTCAGCACCCATGATCCGTCCCAATCCGTTCTTCCATCTTCTTCAAGTGATCGATCCAGACCGAGTCTAACTGCTTAGATAGGTAGTTGGGCTGGGGAGGTAGTTGGTAGTTACCCAGCACATACCATACTTGCTCCGTACATGCTTTTTGGATATTCAATTGAAACATCGATTTTCCAACAAAATAACTTGGAACAGACGTGCAACAAAATTCCATTCATAACTCTCTTTCACTACAAATTAATCAAGGAATTCCCGGGGGATTTATTAACATTACACAGTGACCACCAGGACCCAGTATCAGCGATCTAGATTCTAGGTTTTCAATACGAGCATCTTTAGCCAAAACAAGACCAGCTTCGATTTGAATTTGAATTTCAAGGAGAGGAAGACGATCAACCATCCAGCCAGCCAGCCAGCCAACAGAAGCGCAAGTCAATTCAACGACTATGCAGTTCTCGTGAAATCGAGAGAATGTCCATTTTACAGTCCAAGAATAAAAGACCTCAACCACTAACCGATGCTGATTATGATCATGAAATCGGATTGGTGGATCACACCAATTCAAATGCGGTTCAAAGTCGGAGTCGGAGTCGGAGTCGTTCGAGACGAGGGCAGGTCAAAATTGATGACCTGCCAGCGATAATTGTAACAGATGCATCGTCCAGGGATCGAGTTGATGAGCCGTTGAGGAGAAAGAGGTCTTTGAGAGCGGAGTTGACAAGGAGGAAATGGAAGAAATATAGGGACGCGCATGTTGCCGCAGATGAGATTGAAGACAGTCCTGTTAAAGTCAATTCGTTGGTGTATGCGATTATTTGATGCCATTCATGTGTGAAAGTTACTAACTTTATCCTTGCAGAACCATACCTCCAGAAGTCTATGCTGCCGTTGACGATGAAGAAAATCGGGGCCGAACTCGAAGAAGAACAAAAGCTCAACAGGAACGGGACAAACTGCCTTACGAGATTGATATCTTATATGAGAACGAACGAGGGTTGATTCTATGTGGATTGCAGTTGTTTTCTGGTCAAGCATTGGGGGTCCTGGATGCCGCGCCTTGGACAAAGATCACGAACAAGCCCAGCTTGACTAATATTTCGAATGCTCAAGTACCGGATCCAAGCTGGGAATGGGCGTGGCCGGAGTGGATTGTCAATCATGATGACGGGGTAAGAATATCTACAATTTCTGGATTTGGATCACCAGGCTGGAATTTGGACTCTTGATCGCCAACTATCTATGGCTGTGCTATTTGGAATACATACTAACTGTTGATGTGAATTAGGTCGATGATGAAGGGTGGGAGTATTCTTTTGCTTTCTCCAAGAAATGGTCGTGGCACAATGCCAAATGGTATAGCTCATTCGTTCGAAGAAGAGTGTGGATTCGAAAACGAGTCAAGAAGGGTCATATGCCGCTACATGCTCACATGCTTAATGATGATTATTTTACTATACATCCAGTGAGTACTCACTCTATTATTATCGATTATCGTCATTCGATTGAACACGAAATTCAAAATCCCCTCCAAATAAGATTTTCAGCAATACTGATTTAATTCACCAGCCCCGTAGCAGAAGTCGCGCAACAACTCTTACAGGCCCCCATGCTTTAGAGGCAGATGGTCGAAGTCGGAACAGTTTGGCAGCCTCTAGCCGCAATTACGAAACCGAGTGGAAGGTCGAGGAAATAAGTAATATTGCAACTCTAATGAAAGTGCTACGAATTTGTCGAATCGATAGAGAGAAAATAGAAGCAGTGGAGAGTTTTATCAAACACGGGGGCGAGGAATTGCATTATCTAACAAAGCCAGAACACATGCATGACATTATGAATATGTTCATCTTTCAGGCGAGTAGACGGATTTTGCTGACGAGGTTGATGAAGGAATTTGAGGAATCGGGAGGGGAGGTTGAGGAGGGTAATAAAGAGGAAGGGGACGAGATCGAGGGCGATAGTGCAAGTATGAAACAAAGACAACGTGCAAAGAATCTGGAAGCAGCACTTAAAGCTGCAGACGAAGAAGTTAAGAGATTGGAATATTGGAGTGATGTTCGACGTATGGCCGAGAAAGGACAAACGATTGGGGCAGTGGATGATGAAAAAGGAT
Source organism: Botrytis aclada (assembly GCA_014898285.1). Classification (NCBI taxonomy): domain Eukaryota; kingdom Fungi; phylum Ascomycota; class Leotiomycetes; order Helotiales; family Sclerotiniaceae; genus Botrytis; species Botrytis aclada. The sequence goes on from RCSV01000013.1 coordinate 997,668, forward strand.
GGGATGGAAATTGGGAGGGCTTGGATGGGAGTGGACCCAAAGATGCGAAATTTGATGGGAAGATAATGGAAGGGGAGGAGGGGGGTGGCATTGATGGGAAAGAAACTGGGAATAGTGATAAGAGAGATAAGGGAAAGGAACGCGCTCAAGATTGAACGGGTTCGCTTAATACATGTCGGAAGCGATGAATGGGGTTTATATACATATGAACGGTACAGTCAGATACATGAATGACGGATCGATGGATCTCGGGAATGGCGTTTTCTATCTCTCCGTACCTTTGAAAAAAGGAGGTGCATAGCGTTTTGGGTTTTAGATGGGGTTGTATATTTTAAGGTTGCTGGGGTGGGTAGTATTGAATACTAGGTAATTCGATACTTTTGGAAGTGAAGCAAATAGGAGTTCAAAGGGGAGGATGGCAAATGTGGATAAATGGTAGAATGGGAGTGTGAAATACCCAGATGAGGTTAGGATAGGATGAATGGAAATGAAAGCATACTCTTGCTTCCAAAATAATGATACGCTGTAGAAAAAAAGTGTGGTATTCGATACATACATATAGTCGTTCATGAAGCTCGTCTAGAGCCCCCTTTACTTCGCCAAAAATTTCTGGAAAGCCTCATGCTCAATCGCAATATTGCCTACCGCCTTCAACTTCTTTCTTCCCTCCTTCTGTCTGTCCAACAACTTTCTCCTTCTTCCAATATCACTTGCGTGTAACTTTTGCAGCACGTCTTTCCTAAACGGCTTAAGCGTTTCTCTCGCTACGATTCTTTTTCCCGCCTGCGCCTGAATAATAACCTCAAACATTTGTCTGTCAACATGTTCTTTGAATTTCGTAACCCATTGTCTTCCTATCTTTTCCGTCTGACTTGTGTGTACCACTCTTGCCACGGCATCCACTGGACCTTTATTGACGAGCAGTTGGAGTTTCACAATACTACTCCTGCGGAAACCTGCATCTTCATAGTCGAGACTTGCGTAACCTTTCGTTGCGCCCTTGAGTTTTCCGAAGAAATCGTCGACGAGTTGGGCGAGGGGGATGTCGTACTTGAGGATTACTTGGGTGGCGGTGAAGAAGGTGAGATCGACTTGCTCGCCGCGGTTTGATTCGCAGAGTTCGATTACTTTGCCGAGATATTCTTCCGGGAGGGTGATGGTTGCTGAGACGTAGGGTTCTTGAAGTTCTTGGACGCGTTGATGGGTGGTTTCTTGTTCGGGGAAGAGCGCGGGGTTTTGGATGATGGATTCTGTTCCATCGCGCCAGATAACTTTGAAGGGCACGGTGGGTGGTGTGATGATGATACTTGCGCCATGCTCTTGACGGAGACGATCTTCAAATACTGAGCAGTGGAGAGTACCAAGGAACCCTAAACGCCATCCTGCGCCAAGTGCTTCTGAAGATTCCTTTTGCAAAGTTACACTTCTGTCGTTGAGTACGATTTGGTTGATGGAGTCTTCCAAATGATGATAGTCGCTCTGATCAACTGGGAACGCTGCCACAAAGACCATAGACTTTGGCTCCTCGAAGCCAGGATATGCCTCGACTAAATGTTCTGAGCCAACAGTGGTATAGGTGTCACCACTTAGAGCCTCCTGACTTTTCTTCATACCAGGATTAAAGTAGATATATCCAACTTGCCCAGCCCTCAAAATAGTTTGAGGTGTCTGATCCGGATACATAATTCCTACTTCACCTACAAAATACTTGATTCCGGTCGCAAAACTCACAACTTGGTCACCAGCCTTGATCGTTCCATCGAAAATCCTAACCAATAAAATAACGCCCTTATAGTTATCGTACCATGAATCTACTAACAATAACCTCAGTGGCTTAGTATGATCGCCAACTGGTGCTGGAATCTGTTTGATAACATTTGGAAGGATAGCTGGAACATTTAATCCGGTCTTTGCGCTGACCAAAACTGCATTCTCGGGCTCTAATTCAAAAGCTTCTTCCATTTGTTGCAACGCCCTCGGTGAGTCCGCAGTCGGTAAGTCCACCTTATTAACCACCGGTACCAATGTCAAACCCTGTGAAAATGCCAAATAGAAATTCGCAACCGTTTGGGCTTGTACTCCTTGACTTGCATCTACTAGTAACAGAGCTCCTCCACAGCTGGCATAAGACCTCGAGACCTCAGCTCGAAAGTCCACATGGCCCGGTGTGTCGACCAAATGAAGTAGATAATCTTCCCCTTCGTGATTCCATAGCATACTACATGTTTGCGCCTTAACTGTAATACCTCTTTCCCGTTCCACTTCCAGCTTATCCAAGATCTGTTTATCGCCACCGGGTTGGATCGTCCCCGTTAATTCGAGTAATCGATCACTAAGTGTACTTTTTCCATGATCTACATGTGCTACGATGCAGAAGTTCCGGAATCGTTCAATGGGTATAGCTTGGATGCGACGTTCTAGATCCCCAACGATTTTCTTAGCGATAGCATATCGTGTTACCGATGTGGTGAATGTTCGAGGGAAGGAGAGAGGAAGGAAGTGAGATGCATATTGAGATCTGATAGTGCTGGGAAGCCTAAGCAGGTTCAATGGACATCGCTGCATTTGTGGAGTGGGCTTCACAGCATGAGGACGCGGGGTTGAGGATTGGGGAAATTTAATTTTGGGGTGCTTTGCTTGCGACGGAACTTTCCGATACCGCGGTCGCTGAGGCAACCGATTCATTATTTTGGGCTCTTTACTTTCTTTTTATCAGACACATAGTTAAGAAGGCCCGTCAGGTTGGAGAACGAAACCATCTTCCTCAAATACAGTCATTATGTCGAGCACAAAGCCAACCACAAAAGCAGCTACCAAAGCAACCACAAAGTCAAAAGATAAATCGGATAAATCAGACAAGGCGAAGACTCATAAGCTCTCTCTAAAAGGTATGTCAAACTCCGTGAAAGTCAAATTGCAAGGTTAATAATTAATAGGTTCTTCGAAACTTGTTGCGGAATTTGTGAGTACTGGTTGTTCAATCTGAAGGAGGGAAACTAATTTGCCCAGTTCCAATACTCAATAAATACTATTCTGTAAGTTGTAACTCGTCTGCCAATGGTCTACAAATAACTAATAGTTTCACAGCTTTCAACGAGGTGTATACCCCGCAGAAGACTTCTCAGCGTTTGTCTATCCAATTCACGTCGTAGTTGATGAACATGTCAACTAACCATTCTTCTATAGAGTCAAGAAATATGGCCTTACAATGCTTGGTTTGTCCACCTTTTGATATATCAACATTTCCACCCCTCTCTTCTCGCCCCTCCATGTTCACCATATCGTATGCACAACTAATTCCACTTCATCAGTTTCCTCGGATGACCAAGTCAAAGCCTACATCAAGAAAATCATGTCCCAACTCGACAAATGGATGGTAAACGGAAAGATTACCAAACTAATCGTCGTAATTACTTCCAAAGAAACCGGCGAAGATGTTGAACGCTGGCAATTTGATGTCGAAATCTTCAACAAACCCTCCAAGAAATCGTCCAAATCTAAATCTTCTACCACACCATCCACATCCGAAAATGCACCCACAGAGGGAGAAGCACCTGCCCCCGCACCCGCACCCGAGAAAACCGAAGCAGAAATCCAATTGGAGATTCAATCGATATTCAGACAAATTACAGCCAGTGTTACATTTTTGCCAGAACTGGATGGCGCATGCACATTTAATGTGTTGGTCTACGCAGATGCAGATAGCGAGGTTCCAATGGAATGGGGAGATAGCGATGCGAGAGAGATTGTGAATGGAGAGAAAGTACAATTGAGAAGTTTCAGCACGGCTAATCATAAGGTCGGAACGATGGTTAGCTACAGAGTAATGGAATAATGAATCGGGAAGGGATCGGGAAGGAGTTATGTGTGCTATATGAATGGATTGGCTTTGGAATTATGTCGTGGGTATTCGCGTGGGAATGATAGGAATCTGTAAAGTTATGGATGAGCCGGAGATGATATATAGGATAGCTAGGACTATCACTCTCCTTTATTTTCGCCAGTGGAGAATGATTTTTATAGTGTCAAAATACGGGTTCAGGCCATGAATATTATGGATCAATAGAACGAATGCAATTCTTGCTTCTAAATCAATTTCAAATGTGGTTTCCGGCAGAAGAAAGAGATAATTGAGCTATCACATTTGTGAATCTGAAATTTCAATACAGGAGATCTCACAGTCGCTACATCTAACGATCTCCAAAAATATCACCTTTCATATACAATATGGGAAAATCTCACTACATCGACTTTTGAACCTTCACATCACTTCTTCGCTTCTAGGCACGGCTATCTATACTCCTTTTCTTTGTTGCATAGGGAAGAACCTACAATTCAGAGCCCCGATTGCCCTTCATAACTCACCTGATATCTCACCACTAAATCCTCAAACAACATCAGTCTACTCTATCAAGAATGTTACTATCAACCAGCTTATGATTGGTTGGTTAATTACTTACCTAAATCTTCGACTGTAGTAAACATCTCATAAAAACGAACACCCCCACGAACTACCAATCAATCAATCAATCAATCAATTAAAGAAGGACGAGTGAAAAAGTGTAGGTGTATGTAAGAATCATATCTCTCCCCACCCCCACCCCCCCCCCCCCCCCCCCCCCCCCCCCCCCCCCCCCCCCCCCCCCCCCCCTACCTCATAACTCATAACTCATAACTCATAACTCAAAATTCTTTTATTACGTGCGTATATATCCCGATCGATCGATGTCCGTTATGAGAAAAGTATATTTCCGGAATTTTTCTGCTTGCTTCTAGAGATCTTATTCTTATTCTTATACATCTACATCTGCATCTAATCTGAAGATCGATCGAGCACAAGAAAATACTCGCCAACCGTTTCATTCTGACTTCCGGCAGCCTACCAAATTTTCAGCGCCGTCCAGCCCGAGATGAAAGACGTTGAACTTCAGGAACCTGTACCTTAATCACTTATCAGTTGGTTCCCATCCCATTGTGAGCTTGGTTTACCAGATGGATTGTTGTGGTGATCGTGGAGCGCATTTCTACGAACACATGTATAGTATTTGCAGACCAGGAGATCATTGCAGTCATTGCAGGAGTACCTCAAAACGGAGTAAATTTTGTATTTCAATGATATCATTTTTCATTTTTCGTTTCTCGTTGATTAATAATGCTACGTAACAGTGGTATCTAATTATGCTTTTGAACTCATCTCTTCGTAGTGTTTCTAACTCTTTTATTGCTTCATCTTTTACTGTGTTATAGCCTTGATCCCTTGGAGTAATAGACCAAAAACCAGGCCTCGTGCAATATCTTCCCTCTGCAACGCATCAAAGACTTTCCCTAATGCTTCTCCGGTAGCTGCTTGTCCCATCACCCCCATTAGGGCAATCGGCATGCCTCTCTCTAGTAGAAGCTTTCTTGCTTTAGTCTTCAACTTTTCTTTTTTCTCTGCTGTCATCTCTTCCGGCCAAGCTTTCAATTCGGCTTCTGTAGGTAAGCCATTCTCTCTTAGCTTTTGGATGGAAGATGCGATACCCGTATCGGAAGTATAGGCCGAGATAACGGACTCTTGTATGAGTCCTTGAATAGAGGTTAAAGAAGGGTTTCCAGGACGAAGAAGAAATGCTTTTGCGGCAGTGAGGAGCGTGCGTCGGAAGGTCCATGCAGAAGACAGAGTATATAGTTCTGTTATGATGGCGAAGAGGAGCTCGATTGCTACTTTAGTTTCTTCTTCATTCAGCGGGGCAGTTTTCTTCTCTTTTGATAGTATAGGTGTTTGGGTTTTGTCACTGGCCAGCGTGTCCTGATTCAATGTCTTCTCGGTTAGGGCAGGCGTTTCCTCATTTGCTGGTGTAGGTGCAACGCTATTGTCATTTTTCAGCACATCTTGGTGCAATGGCTTCTCGACTGGGGTAACTTTTTTCTCATTTGGTGCTATGATTGCACCGTTATTCTCATTCTCCAACCCAGATGGATTCAACGACCTGTCGATTGGGGTAGTATAATCATCGGACATCTCGGTAGGTGGTGGCGGCAAATGTAATTTGGATGTTGATGGAGCTTGACTAGGCTCACGGCTGTTTGATGGGCTGTAGGCGGTGCTCATATGGCTGCTTACAGATGATCCTCTGGTTCTTATACCAGACTCCTCCTCAGCGCCCGGAATGGATCCACGACTTAACCTCCTTCCGAGAGATGCAGCCTTTCCAGGATGTGAGACAACTGAAGCTGCTTTCATGCTCTCCTCGCTCAATCTACCCCTTTTTTGTTCAAAAGATGAACCATTTGATGAGGCAATGCTATCCACCCTTGACGGAGCCGGCGTTGACATGCGATTTTGGGATTGCAAGCTACTCTGAGATGCCATACCATCCACCCTTGACAGTGCTGGTGTTGACATACGGTTTTGAGAGTGCAAGCTACTTTGACTGGCTCTCTTTTGTGCAAGTGATCCGATATTGCTGAAAACTCCCGTGACTCCAGCAGCTGCCCCCTTTGGAGCGCTTTTAAGTGTATCAAAGACGCCTTTACCCATGTTCTCCAGAGAAGATGTAGGCCAGTTAAAGCCACCTTTTGTACCTGTTGCCGGCATCGTCCCTTGATCCTTTTCCAAGAACCGTTTCATACCTTCGGTTTCAGCAAGTGGCTGGTGAGTGAGAGCATCCTTCAGGTATTGTTCCAATTCACCGCGCAGCAATGGTTTGGTGAGGGCCTTCCAGTTTGGTAGATCTTGGTGTTTCTCAATGAAAGTCTTCGCATCCGAAACTTTAGCGATTCGTCCAAGCACCTCATGCAAGGTCTCAAAATCCGAATATCTCCGGACAATCATCCATCCAGGATGAATCGATGACTGTGGTTCAATTTGAACCATATAGTCCATTGTAGGTTTATTCTTGATCCTTCCCTTATCGGAGGCGACCGAATCATCATAAATAATGATATTTGCGTTATGTAAGGTTAGAGGCACTGGCTTGCTTCTCTGAGGCGAGGTTTCATTTGAGTATAATGCGGCAGGTGTGGGGGGGACGATTTGGTCGAAGCTGGTAAACGAGGAAGTGGTTTGCGGGGTTGTAGGCGATATAGCTTGCTTCGAGTCAGGAGACATAGGGGATCTGCTATTCGTATCAGATCCAGATAGAGAGGGTCTTGAGTCTGTGATAGGGGTGTGAGGCGGAATGCCGTTTGTTGATGATGCAAGAACTGATTCCGGTTGTACATTCTCTTTGACGCTTTGATCGTCAAGGACTTTATTGTCTTCGTCCTTGAGATCGCCAATTTGCGCAAGTCTCTTTGCATCCTCTGCAGCAATTAACATGCTGAGTCTCTTCGCTTCTGCCATAGCTTCATTGTTGGCATCTTCATCCGATGTTTGCCTTTGATGCCTTTGTTTCTTAGGGGATCTAGCAATACTAACATTCCCGACGTTGCCATCAATGTCAGAAAATGGATCGTGTATATTTCTACGGTCCATGGCTTCATCAATTGCCTGTCCCAATCCAGGCTCTCCGTCTTCTAAGAGGTATACAATCCATCCGTTGATGAACTCCGGCTTGGAACAACTTTTTAGAGTCATTTCTAAGACGACTCCAGCTAGTATCTCCCTTAAGAATATTCTGGCTGGTCCGGATTCATAGACCGACTTCTCAAGGAAGCTTCGCAGAAGATCGTCTGCTGCCATTGTAAACTTTATTTTCTGCTGTCTCTCATTCATGATGTTGGCCAGACTGCTATCTGAGTTTGCACTCAAATAAGCAGTCACCATCTCTCCGACAGGCCGGCTTGTTCCTGGGGTCGCAGAAGTGACATTTGCCAACTCATTAAGAAAGACAATGGTAATGGAAGACGAATTGGTAAGGAAGTCAAGGAAAGTGTCGGCAGGTCGCTTTCTCGACAAACGCTGAGACATCGATAGAATGAACCTCGTGAGGGTTGATTTCGCGGCAATGGGGAATGCTTCATCGTTTGGGAGTATTGGACTGTACCAATACTTGACATAATCCCGAATGACGGCATCAACTAATTCGTTCAACGCAGTGGCAGTTTTAGGTCGGAAACCCTCGAAGTTGCCTCCTGTGCCAGCCTCAACCAATTCGTACTGAATGTCTTTTGGCTTGACTGCTTCTTCTCGCACAGCCAAAGCACTTTTCTCCGTAAAAACTGTATGTAAGATGACACCGCCTAGGGCTCCAAGGAGGAGAAGAAACAGTCCATCGATTACCATGTATATGCCAAATGCTATTACAAGGGCTGCCAAAACAAGCTGCTCATTCGAAGCCGTAGAAACAAATCGTAGTAAAAGTGTGGTTATGTGGTCGTCGGTCGCGACTTCCGCGACCTTGGACTCGTTTGTTGAGTCCATTGTGAGCATTCAAGAAGTTGTGTTATCTGGCAGTATTGTATTGTTTGATTCTGTTATAGAGTTTGAAACTGTTTTGGTGATTCAATGCTGCTGCCGCAAAAGAATCAGAAAGTGCAAAGTTCGAAGGAATGCTAATGCAATGTTAATCCAAAGTCATTCTTCTCGTACTCGCAATGTCGATTGAGTGTCAATCGTCATTGCCTAGTTTAGCGTAGTTTCTATTTTGAATAGCTTCATGTGCTAAGGGGTACTAAGATTAAGGACGAATGTCAAAAGGACAGAAAAAGTGTTCGAGACTCACATTGAGAAAGAAACAAACTCCATTTTGAACAATGAAATGTTGGTTTTGACTACTGTGTACTTTCTTTTTGGACCGCGAACTTTGAGGCTGAGTTGAAACAAATGGGCAACTCAATCTCGTTATCAGCGATAACACTACCTACGAAGTAGTATCTACTGTCCTCAAAGAGTTGCAAGCTTTATTAAAATTGTATACATCAATACTACCTGGGTATCTTTTCAAATGGGGTTTCCTGTCAACATCTCACGTTCTATATATACGTGATCATTCGTTCCATGTTAAGACAGACATTGCAATGATCACTTCTGATGGCGATTTTCTGGTATCATGATCGAGAACATACGGTCCAAGCACGCACGGTGGAAGGAAGCCTTTGAAACAAGAAGAGAAACGTCTGGCTGCGTAGGTAAATGTGTAAATATCGAGGTTTGATGGATCGTCAGGGATGATTTCCCCTTCCCCTTTCCCAGCCCTGTAGCTAGAGAGGTAAGGGAAGGTAAGATTACCGTTTCCGTTACTAAAAAAAGCTTGAGTGAGGTTAGGTACAGTGTACTACCCGAAACAAGAGAGATGCCGAGTATGAAAACTATGTGTTTATTTCCCTATCACCTATCAACAGAAATTCTATATCAAATCAACAAATCAATATATCGGTACCAAATGGCAAGTATTCGAGAGAAAACATATATTTCTATGATATACCTCCACTTCGGTAGAATCAAGTTATTAAAGAAATATCAATTGAATTTTGAGAAAGTGTCTTAGTTACCCTTTCACGCATCGGTCTTTGCTGTGACATATCCCCGTCGTGATGTACAGAGTAGATCTATCAATCCATCCATCCTTGCCCACCAACCTACCACCAAAACCAATTTACGCGCAAACGCGAACTCTCGTCTTATCTCAACGCGTCAACCAGATTCATGACAATGAAATCCAAATGAAATCCAAATGATCAAATAATCTTTCATCCCAAATTTGAACTTTAAAACAAACCAGCTCAATTAATTCATTATCTAATATTGTTTTCCTTACTCTCTAAACAATCTCATCCCACCTTTTTACTCCAAGAGACCCCTCATTGATAAGCTGATTGATTCATCACTCCCATCCAACAAATCAGATCCAAATTCAATCCGCATATTTCAATTTCAATCTCCACGTCCACTCAAAATGCCAAAACGGGCCCGCGCTGAACCTGCCGAGACTTACGACTCTGATGGTGGTTTCGTATCCGATGATGATGGTGCTGTTCGCAAGGTAACCCCTCTCCCAATTCCGATTCCAAGTCCAATTCAATCCAGTCCAGTTGTCCTCAATCTCTTCCATCCATCTCTTTCTGGCATCATCCAAAATTAGTTTAAATACATTGTCACTCTCTATTCAATCCCACCTCACAAATTTCCAGCCCTCGCTAACACACCCCTCGGTCTAAGAAATCCAAGACCACCAAAGCTACCAAAGCCACTACAACAGCTAAACCCACTTCCTCTGCAATCTCTCCTTCATGGGACCTCTCCACCGGCCGCACCCCTCGCAAAATTGAGCTTTCAGACTTCAAAGGTCAAACACTCATAAACATCCGCGAGTTCTATGAGAAAGATGGAAACGTTTTACCTGGAAAGAAGGTTTGTTTTATCACCTCCATTCTCTCCCCTCCTCAACGCATTGCCACACACACCATCTTGATACGTTTTGGGCATGTACAATAGTCAAAATAGACGGATAGAAATACGAAAAGAAGTGAAATGCTAATAAAGAATAAATAGGGCATCTCCTTAACAGTCGACCAATACAAAAACTTCCTCAAATCCATCCCCCAAATCAATGCCAATCTTAAGGAAAAAGGTATTGACGTTGGTCCCGATGAAGAAGAGGCAGAGGAGGACGAGGACGAAGAAGAGTTAGATGACGACGTTGAAGAGGAAGAAGAAGCCGTAGAAACAGACTCAGAAGCCGACAAAAAATCCAAGGGCAAGAATAAAAAAGTCAAGCCAGCAGCGCAGAAGGGCAAGAAAGGCAAAAAAGAAAATATTGAAGCTACGAGTGATGAGGAAGAATGAGGAGCTCGAATGTGGTTCCATGAAGATCGTTTCGGATGAATTTCTTGCTATTGAGGAGCGCATGAGAGGAAGAGAAATGTCGCTTCGGGACATAGGGGGCTAGATGGGCTCTCGGGTGGCCTGGCGAGGGAAGCTCTCGGAATTGATTGGTATTGCAGATTTACTGAATCTTTCTGTCTTCCGCTTCACTGGATTGCCCTTCTCATATGATAATGTGTCATAAAGGGAATATATTATCATTGGCGACCCGAGGATCTTCAATATTGTGGAATTTGGAGCTTATCTTGAAGTTCTTGGGGTAATTTCTGAGATCATTGGGGGAACAAACACATACGAATGCACATACACTGTTGCAGCTTGGTAAAAGTGCAATGGTGCAATGATACTGATCAATATTATGTCCCATAATAAATTAATTCATACAATCATAAAGCTCCATCCTTGTATCTTACTGTCCCAATCTTGCCACTACCATCATCTCCTCATCATCTCTTTCCAGAATCTGAGAGATTCTCTCACGACTGCCAGCTCCCACTAACAGTAGCAGTTGTAGCACAACCTTTCGGAACAGTATAACTCCTATTTGGATCGGCCTCCCAAGTAACCGTCCCGTCACTCGCCACATTGATGAATTTATACGACACCGTCGTGCCAGCTGGTAGATTGACCGTTACGGTCCACAACGGATTACTAGTCGTATACTTCGCGGCACTCAACGCAATCGCAGAAGCCGGTGTCCAGGTCCCCAATTGCGAGATGGAACCAGAGAGTTTAATCGTTTGGCCAAAGGAGGTCGTGACCAATTCATTGAAAGTGACAGCTACCGAAGTTGCTGTTGCGCATGAAGAGGTGGTGGTCGAGGTGGAAGTTGTCTTGGTGGTGGCGGATGTACTAGCTGTGGGTGTACTTCCTCCGCCGCTGGGGGTTTGCGATGCGGGCCAAGAAGTGGCGGTTGCGGTGGAATAGGTTCCGATGGCTGAGGTAGCAGAGCAGGTTCCTGGAACGCTGGAGGCGGATGATTCGCCCCATGAGTATGGGACAACGCCTGCGCGACGGGCGGCGGCAGTGAGGAAGGCGGCGTAGGACCAGGTGAGGTCGTAAGCTGAGAGAGGGGCGCCGCCGGCTTTGTTGAATTGTTCTGAGAGGGAACCGTTGGTTTGTGCGTAGGTTGCAACGATGTTGACGTAGCCATCGGCGTAGGTTTTGACGGCGTTGTAGAGAGTGGTGTATGTTGACGTGGAGGATGCGTATGTTCCGGCTGTGATGGAAGGGCTGAAGTCCTTGAAGAATGCTAGGGAAGTAGCAGTTACTGTGATAGAGCCAATTCTATTCCAGGTGTACAATGCATCATAAAGTTGTTCGGCAGCAGCAAGGGTATTGAGATACCAGGGATTGCCACCATAGTAAGAATCTTCTGGGTAACGTCCAACAGAAACGGCAACACCTTCGGCAATTCCAGAGTTGATGCTGTAGATAGATCTGAAAGAATCAGTCACAACTTTGTGATTTGATAAAGCACGGTCTGAGCATGGTTGGAATGTGGTGGCATCACATGCAGCAGTGGGATCGAAGGTCTGAATAGAACTCAAGATACTGTTTGCATCTTTTCCGTTTCTTCCGCTGTTTTGGTTGATATTGGAAATGATGTATCCAGAAGATGGACTCCAGAAGCTTTGGAGAAAGCAAAGAACTTGTGGTGCTCTGGAAATGGGTTAGCGTTTTATTGAGACATATTCTTCCTTGTGTACTTACTGAGAGTCACAATAGGTACAGCTTTGACCAATTTGGGCAGCCAATGCACTACCTTCAACAAGGGCACGATGTTGAGCCGCGACAGTGAAGAAACTTGATCCTTGAACCTCTTCCCAGAGATCAAAGCCAGTTTGGTTCCCTGTGAATTTAGTTAATCAAAGGCTTCGAGAAAGAGGGTCATCTATGTTGAGACTAGTTTGATTCTCTTCTCGTTGACTTACAATACTGAGTGACATACGACAGATCATTTCTGATAATTGGCCAAACAATGTTTTGCACAGTGGAGGTATATCCATTGGCAATCAACCACTTTGAATAGGTAATCATAGCAGTAGCACGTAAAGCGGGTCCATCTCGCTGAGGTCTTCCCCAAGACTCTGTATAGTTCACATGTCAGTCGCCATCAGAAGAAAGTTTTCGAGATTCCTCACCTGTGAATGCCGATTTATCCGCATTGAACTTGGGTTCGCCCAAACCACCGGATGATAAACCACCTGAAGGGTTTGACACGGTTTGAAGTCCAGCTTGGGAGCTAATATAGTTCTCAATCTCCTGTTGAAGTGATGCGGAATAACTGCTGCTGATAAAGGTATCAACGAGGGCTTTGAAGACCAATGCGGAGTCTCGAGTCCAAGTATAAAAATCTGGTTGTATGTCAGAACTCCATTTTATAAATAGCATCATGAAGTACTAACAATCTGGGTTCACTTTGTCAGGTGAAGCAATCACAATCCCCGAAGCTGCCCCCGAAGCACAAGCTCCATCTGAGCCAATATTACATAAAAGATTTCTGAAAGCAATAGGACTTTCGGTGGCAATAAAAGAATCCACTGAGCGTTTTAGAATTTCGGCGCGTTGCTCGACTTTACTGGGACCAGGCAAGGCATAAATAGTCTGGAGGGCAAGACTGCCAACTAAAAGGAGGGGGGCGAATGTATGCATAATGGGTTGAACAGCTTGAAGGATCGCAGTGCTGTTGAAAGTGCTGATGGAGTTGAGAGAGGGAAGGGAGGAAAGCAAAGAAGAAGCCATTGCTATTTATATTGGTGAGGAGGACTCTCCGTTTAGACCTAGGTCATGGGTAAAGGTATGTAGGACCGAATTGTGCCTTTGGATACTAGGTGTCTTGACGCATCCGAAGTCTCCAGGGTATGTTTATTTTTGATAGTGTGAACGGCAGGTAGTTGGATGAAGGTAGTACTGTAGGGATAAGATGAGCTAATCAAGGGAGGACCGAATTTTGCCTTTTTATTTGTGTAGCTGCAAGGTACGGAGGCAGTCACGATGTCGTGTGCGGTACGGAGGTAGAGCCGTTTCGAGATACTTAGGCGCAACCTTATGCCGTTCAATATGTGAGTCTTTGAGTGTGCTAAATGCTTACCACGAAGTAGAATAATTACAATCCTTGATTTTCTTCCCTTCTTCTTAAATACACAGTAACAAGCTAGGACCTTTTTCTCAGTTCATTGGTACGCATGTAAAAGTGGCCCCTGAAAGATCGTGTCTAGATGTGATTGAATGTACCTGAACGTACCTACCAAGTAGTCAATGATTAACCGTACTTAGATAGTCTTCAGACAGATCTTCAGACAGACGGGATGACGACCATTTCCTTTGGTGAGAACAGCTGAAATGTGCTTGAAGATCTCAATTGATACATGCGTTAGTCTGTACGATAGTTACTCAAAGTTGCGCACGACGAAGTGTGTATAACTTCATATTATTTTCAACCCCGCAGTCAGCACCTACATTGTACAGAGTATATCTACCTACTTACTGTATGTACTCGCAGGCATTCGTTAGTCCGGGGTCCCCACACACGCCATTCTCTATCTAATCGGGCCGTCCCTTGTCTGCAGCCACAGTCTGAATTCCAACCCCGCGCTGCGCCTGAGCACGTTTTTTGGCTTTGCATCTGATGTACGGTACATACAGAGTACCGGTATGAGTTGGGAGATTGTTTGGTAGAGATCCTCAATGCAGGTGTATTTCGAGTCGTGCATGGTCTGAAGTTGGAGATTTGAATGTGTTCCTGACCTTATAGATGAGCCCAATAGATCTTGAGGCCAAAGAAGAAAAGGTTTGTCGTAGCATTGAGACTTTGTACTCCGTACAATTCAAGTCTGCAGATGCATTTGAGAATCCTGCCGAGATCTCCACCACTTCTTATTAATATGAACCAAATAGTGGCCAGAGAGATCGGGTCCCTGAACGATTTAGAAGCGGCGGCATGGACCATTGCGGGATCGAAGGATTATCCGTCATCCGATCGAATGACGAGCCATGGACGAAAAAACACCCAGTAGAAGGGTATTCTGCAAGGCAGGGTCATTTGGAAAGAAACTAGCAAGTATACCGAGGTCGACCCCCGAGAATCAGGTACTTTCTTTGACTGAGCAATGCACTTTGTGATTGATACCCGAGGCACATAGCTTTTGCGTCAATTGAGAAGACTGGCCGCCGCTTGCCAGGTACATACTAGGTATATTATTCTGCATGCATGATTGACGGCCCAGTGCTTGAGCGAACCATGGCCCATTGCTGTGGTCATATTACAGATCATGCTAGCTCGAGCCGGCCAGGTCTAGGGTTGAGTCCAGCTTCCATCTTCAGGATAGAGGGTTACAACCCACGAGAATCCTGCACGCCAACGTGAGGGATCGTACTCAAGGTAGGGCGGAGAACTACCGTAACTGTACATAATCCCGATGCATGCACGGCATTGCATGGGAAGTTGCATGTCACTTCAATGGAAGAAAGTTTGAAATTCAATAATTGATTATGTATCGGGCCTTTTCTCTGCACAAGCAAAACTATGAAATACGTGAATGTCTACCTAAATACTCAACTTGAAGCGCCATACGCATGCGTACCATTATATTCCATTCGAGCGGAAAAACGACAGGATGAAGCTGACGCCTTTTCTCATTGTCTTCGCAGATAGTCCACCACTCATATATATCCTCCACGAGTCTCTCATAGATCTGCGCAATCGCCATGTGAATTCGTAATGTCGTGAGTCTTAATCAAGTGTCGCTTCATAATGTAAATTCCCCAAGATTGAAATGTAGACGAGAGGGTTATTCCGCAACCTCAAAGGCTAACAGCCTAGGCAAACAGATTTGGAATCTGACGTCTTCAGTACACTCATCCACCGAATCAGCCGAAGCGACTCAGGTTTCATAAGGACCGATCATTCTGAGATTTGTCGATCGGATATTGACATCATAAATTACCTTGGTAGGTTGATGGCTCCATAGACGATCGAACTGCCTCAGCATACGACCTTAAACCATCGCTGACGAGCAGTTCTGGTAAAGGGACGCTGGACACAAATCTGGTGTTTTTGTAAGAAGAAAATCAAAAACTTTCTGCGCCATGAAAAAGTTTTGTAGCGAATCTATGGCGCTAATTTAGCGTCTCTTTAATATCGTACTAGTATGCATTTGGTTAGCGTGTATTATCTGTCAGCCTCACGCCCCAACTTCAACTTTATCAATGTCGCGAAACTCGAAACAATAATCATCAATTTGTGTATCGACATCTCATATCATCTTACATCACAATGGCGGACGCTATCTCTATTGAAGAGACGAATCGTATTCGAGCTTCACTTGGAATGAAGCCTTTAGCAGTGCCAGGAGCAGCAGGTCCAATTTTCAAACAGGCTCCTTCTGTACCAGCAGAGGATGTTGGCAGCACTTTAGAGTCGCGACAGGCTGAAGGCTATGACAATTATCGAAAACTACAAGAAGCTGAAGAAACCAAAAGGAAAAGAGAGGCCAAAGCTGAAGCCATTAAAAGAGCGCGAGATACAGCCAAACGATTTGCGAAACTCGAAGGCAAAGGTCTGGGAGAAGCCGATGATGATGGCGATCTGGATGCTAAAGCATGGTTGATGAAACAAAAGAAACGACAAAAGGAGATTGAAAAGGCGAGAAAGAAGGAACAGGAACTTGCTGAGGCAGAAGCCGCTGCAGCCGCCGAATATACAGCCAAAGATCTTGCAGGCGTTAGAGTCGGGCATGAACTAGATACATTTGTCGAAGGAGAGGATCAAGTTCTTACATTAAAGGATACCACCATCGATCAAAATGAGGAAGAAGGCGATGAATTGGAGAATTTAGATTTGCGCGAGCGTGAGAAGTTATCTGACAAGTTGGAACTGAAAAAGAAGAAGCCCGTGTACAACCCGAATGACGATGATGATTCTGGTGATAGAAAGATTCTAGCCCAGTATGATGAGGAGATTGATGGCAAGAAAGGAAAGAGGTTCACTTTGGATGGTATGGGTAACACCACTGAAGCCACATCAGTAAACTCCGCCTCTGCGAAATCAAAAGCCAAAACCTTCAGCCTCGATATTCTAAGTAAGTTTCAGAACCCCGACTACTTGAAGTTTTAACAGTACGGTCGCTAATATTTTATTTAGAAGATGATGAGCCGAAATCCGATTACCTTGACATTTCAGATATCAAGGTTAGAAAGCCCAAGAAGAAGAAGGCTAAGTCAACGCGACAAAAGGTAGTGGATGAAGACGACGTGTTTCCAGAATCTGAACCGGCTGCATCCAATGGAGATAATGCTGATGCAATGGATGTTGATCAAGGCTCCAAGCCGATTGTCAAAAAACGAACTTTCGAGGACACGTCCTTTGTTGATGATGATGATTTACAAGCTTTACTTGCTACTCAACGAAGAAATGCACTAAAGAAACGCCAAAAGCTACGACCAGAAGAGTTCGCTCAGCGATTACGAGATGAAGCATCAGCAACCCCAGCAGCAGATAATGAGGAAGGTAATGATTCGGGACTGGTTATTGATGAAACCTCGGAGTTTGTCGCGAACCTTCAAAAGCCAGTTGCACCAGAGCGTAAGAAAAAATCTGTATCTCGACCAGACGCCGTTACTTCCATGGGCGCCGATTCTGATGATGACGGGGATGTCCAAATGAACGAATCGTACGCAAATATCGAGGATGATGAGGATAGACTCGCTCGGATCAAGCGTGAAGAAGAAACCAAGGATGCCATTGCGAACAATGGATTAGAAGAGGAAGCCACTCTCGAAAAGGGTTTGGGCTCTACTTTAAAACTCTTGAGAGAAAGAGGTATTCTGAAGACCTCGGAGTCTGGTGATGTCGCCACAATTTTCAGAGAGAAGCAAATGTTCCTCGCGGAAAAACAAAGACGTGAGGCAGAAGCAGAGAGAAGAGCGAAAGCTCAAAGAGAAAGAGATCGTACCACAGGTCGTTTGGATAGAATGTCTGCTCGTGACAGAGAAGAACATGCCAGACAACAGAATACGATGCGAGACCAACAAGAATCGAGGCAACTCGCTGAGCATTTTAACAAGGAATACAAGCCCAACGTGGAGCTCAAATATGTCGATGAATACGGAAGAAATATGAACCAGAAAGAGGCTTTCAAACATTTATCGCATCAGTTCCATGGTAAGGGCAGCGGAAAACAAAAGACAGAGAAATTATTGAAGAAGATCGAAGATGAGAAACGAAGAGAAGCTCAGAGTTCACTAGATGGAAGTCAAATTGGTGGTATGACGGGAGCAGCAGCACAACAGTTGAAGAAGAACAGACAAGCTGGTGTGAGATTGGCTTGATCAGATCAGTTCGAGCGGGGACTGAGGATATCTATCATGGTGCAAAGGTGCAGACTCCTATATTGTACTTAGATTTTATTGCAATGCTGACAAAGTTTTTGAGAAGATACGAATCTTGTGCCTTGGAGCACACTGTTTTGTGATAAGATGGTAAGTCTATTTGTGATGTGTACTAACTCTAGTGTTCTTTAACGTTTACTTTGTCAGAAACACGGTAAGTTGTGTTATATTATGTCTTCGCCTTGATCATCATATGTCAAGCAGTAAGGGGCTTGCTTACATTTAAGTATTTCTTTCTGGGTTCGTTCCCTCCTCTTCGTTTCCAATCAAGGCATTATCATCTCATAACATTGTTGTTATTTTACGTGCGTCCTCTCTAAAGGCAGATCCAAATGTCTAGTGTGAAAGCAAAATCGTTCACTTTTTTACACCGTGGACTTGACTACTAACAGTGACATCGTGCACAAATGCCTCGTTCATATACACCTTCATCTTTATTCTCATATCCAATACTTAAGCCGTCTGTCTTGACAATTTGTACAAACAGATACATATATATACACCAATATCCTCTGGGAATAACAAGTACAACACAGCGGGTAGTAGTAATATCGTCTAAGTTATAGAATTAATCATACGTACACATCAAACTGAACTTTCTCACAATGACCTCAACATATTTTTCCAATTTGTCCCGACTCGTTCTCGATTGCGATTGATGGTTGGTAGATTTCTTGATGTGGCTGTCCATGTTCATGTTCCTGTATGTGTGCTATGTGTTGATATTTTTGATAATCAATGGTTTTACTCGAGTAGTGATAGATAGATGAATGAATCCTGAGATTTCAGCTTGGGGAGAAAAGTCCTGAGCTGGAGGGAATACGCCAGGTTGGGGATACATAGGTTAGCTGTGATTGCATGTGGTAATCATTACATTGAAGAGGTGAAATTTTCATCGTCGATCATCTATTTCTCTCCGCTCGGAATTTTCACCAATATTGTCTTTTTTCATATGTGATATATCTTATGCATCTACGGATGATTCTGGATAATTACTATATCCGCGCCTAATACAAGATAAAGCTGCAGTAGTCTATTTCCTTCTTTCGTTACTCGTGGTACATGTAGTCTACAGTTCCCCATCCAATTTCCACTTCCACACTGTGCTGAATTTGTTCCTGTGCTAGGAGAGGAATTGGATTGTGGTGTTATTGGTAGGGTAAATGGAATCTGGGATTTGGGTTTGATCGTGATCTCAACTATGCGTGTTTTATTCTGTACCATTCTGTTTGCGCGTTTGGGGAATGCGATGTCTGGTTATGGCGTTTGGAAACGTCGAAGAACATGACGCGTTGGAAGTTGAGGGTTGATTCTTTGACACTGGAATTTTGGGTGTGAAAGTATTTCAAGCGCGTTGCTCGAACCGCAGTCTCAATTATCTCATTATCTATGAAGATGATGACTCGCACACTCATTATACATACGCATCATGTTATACCAGATCAGATCAGATCAGGTCATCCATCCGCCCAATCGCATTCTTCTCCACCACCTATATTCTCAGGTATCATTGTAACATCCTTCTCTTCCATTCTCCTGTCTTCATGCACACCTATCCAAATCTTAGCTTTCCACCATTAATCAAATCGCGCATTGTAGCCCTCTCCGAATACAAATATTCACAGTTAAAACGGTATCGCGTTTGAGACCTGTCCATTGATATCCACAGGTGCTCCTAACATTCTAATTTGTGCACTATCATTAGTCGCCATCATTTCGATATTGGCTTGTGATAGACGGGTGAGGGAGAAGCAAAAGCCGAGAACCTACTTTTTACCCACTTCCGTCGCGCAGCAGCCGACGAAGAGCGAGGCTGGCCAACATACTAGCTATGGTATTTGTCAGTTGAGAGCAAACTTGGAGCGGTTGCCGTACCAGCTCTAGCTGGAAGACTTGTAGCTCATAGATGATATAACCGTTGCTAGTGCGGAACGAGGAGGGGATTGGTCATACTCACAGCGCTGAGTACTCCCACTCCGAATCCAAGGGTGGGACCGACTATCTTAACATGACATGGGTTTTGATCCGTACCACATTGGATACAGACAAATGGAATGCCGAAGTCGCACATTTTTGGGCTAGGTTGGGTTGGGATTGGAAATTGGAGGGAGTGATGATGAACTTGAGCTAAGATGTGAAACCTTAAGGCAGTCCTGATTCGGGGAATCAATCGATGGATGGGTATTATCCAATATGGATGGAAAGAGATGGGAATTGTGCAGAATTCGATGGAACGTAATCAATCTACAGGAGGAGATGAGATGGAAAGAATGGATGAGAAGATGGGAAAGAAGATGATGGGATTTGCATTGACTAGATGGATGGATACTAACTCTATGTATGTCATTAGTACTTACTGGGTATAGCTGAAGGAAGATTGAATGTCTTGGCTATTGGAGCTTGGAGACACTTCAAGACCTTGATGAAAGTCAAAATCCATCGGATTTCCCTATTTGTTAGGTATGGCATGGCCGAGGAATGGTTAGATCAAAGAGAGGTTTGGTGAATTATTACAGGACTAAATTTATTATTAGCTGTTCTTGCTGACGTAGTGATCTACCACTCTATTTTCTACGGAGTATAATGTTTTACATCAACCGGTCTCAACTCGGAAGCTTTTTTCATTGGTTGATGAGAGCACAGGGCATGAGATCGGTTGGATTCATCTATTTCATCTGAATGTCTGGGGATGTGTTTCATCTGGGGATATGTTTCGAGGTTCAAAGGATTCGTTTTTCTTTTCCGCTCTACATGAGTATGGAGGAGCGAGAGAAGCAGGTGGATGGGCATTTTCAATCCGGATGTGATGATGAGATGAAATCCAAGAGTCCAAGTCAATGATGAGCATTTTGGAAGCAGAATACTATTACCTCAACGTGATCATCTAGATACTATGGAGGAGGTAGATGCTACGAGGAGATAGATAACTAGTGTGTACAGCAGTAGTCCACCGTTTGCAATTCCATGGAATAGAGACAACTAAGAGACGAATAATAGTTGATGATCATCTGGTTTCCTCGTAGGTAGATTGATATCCATGTACTAGAGTACTCTACTCTGTGCGACCTACCTATGGACCTGGGCAAATAGAATGAAACTTGGAGTCCGCTCTCAAAGAATGGGTGGAAATGAAGAAACCTCTGCAGCTATTTCATCCAATTGCCCATGTATGATCGACGGAGAGGGTGTTGGTGAGTCGAATACACGGAAGACGGACGGAGGTAGGTATACACGATCATTTGTGACATTCTCTTTCTCCTCCAAAAGCGGAGGAAAATTGAAGAGAAATTCTTGATAGCTGATACCGATACTGACGGGGTACTTAGTACTTGCTGGTTAGATACCGGTAGACCTCGATAACTTGCCAATTTGATAGATACCCACCCACTAAACCTCTAGGAAGGACATAAACTTTCACTTGCAGCTAATCAAGTAACGCCGTGCGATAGACTTTACCTAATCACTGTGATCACGTGATCTTATCCGGACCCTCTATCGAAAAATAAATCCCGATGTACTCCCCTTCCTTCCTTCCCGCATCAATTCTGACGTCGAAAATCGACATCTTTGCAACCCTCGCAACCTGCGAATAATTCGCAACCATACCGCAACAACACACCGCCTGCATGACATATCGCTTTCACACTTCACATTGAGAAGGTGAACGAGTTGTTTTTAGCAGCGATGACTTCATCACAGATGGCAGAGGCCGCTCCTCATCCTGTCGCGCCCGTTGCATTAATGTCTACAGGCATTCACTTCGACCCTGATCATATCAATATGTTCACATACCCCAAACCTTCTCACGATAACAACAGCCCCGGCTTTGCGGAACAAGATAAGTCTGTTGCCGCTACAATGGACACAACACTTCCTTCGAGTTCAGCCCAACCATCGACAACAGGTCTCCTTCCCGAGATTAAAAATCCAAGCACTCCCGAAAATGCACGCCATACTACGAATGAAATAGGAAATACAGGATCGGAAAACCATACTGAGAACAACATTTCCGCACAGCCCAAAGTGCCCATCGGTTCCGCAATGGAGACGAGCAATGCGACAATTAAACAGGAGTCGCATGGAAAAGAGGCCAACGATACTAACCCCGAATTTTTTGGACAAGCTGGTCCGGAATCAACAGTTCAACCCACCCGGGAGCAACTACAATCGTCAAATATTGGACCCATTGCCACATTTCCACCTTATAACACGACAAATGGTTTTGTTCAACCTACGAACTTATATGAGACAGATATGAATTTGGATGGAAGTTTATGGGCCTACGACCAAACTATGGATTTTCCAAACGTCGCGCCCAATCCGGATTTTTATAATCGACAACCTTTGATAGACCCGGGAGTGCAGTTGGATGGTTATGCAAAGCTGGCTTTTGATGATTCGGACTTTTATATGACCACACATGAATTAATCATTGGTCGTGATCAAAATGGGTATAACAATATGAGAAGATATGAGAAGGAACATGAGGCAATGAATACATCAGAATTCTCTTCGTTTAAACCAACCATGCAGATCGAAAGTCACACTGGTGGTATCATGGATCCTTGGGTAAAATTGGCAGACAGGCGAAGTCGCAAGGGAAAGAAGAACAAGGGCTCAAGATCCATCAGTGGCAACAGTGCTACTGCTGGGTCACTTTTGCCTCCTGCAAATGGAAACATGTCACTTCAAAACCCCGATCCGCATAGTTGTCCTGTCCTCCATGTACATCCTCCATTCAACAAAGGTGTAGCGGGCTTCAAAGCTATATCCAGAGAACACGTTAAAATATTTTATGATGACCATCAAGATAGTTTCAAAGTAGAATTCCTCGGTAGAAATGGAGGTTTCGTGGACGACATTTACTTCGAGCCCAAGCAGATAGCACCATTAGTAAGTGGTAGCAAATTGCAAATGGGTTTTGTTTTCTTTAGATTTATGTTACCAGATGTCGTAATAGATGACACAGGGTTCCAGTACCAGGAAGAACCCGAAGAAGAGGCGACGGCTACTGCGACAACAACTTATTCGGAAGGAGGGAAAGAGATGAGTCTTAGCTTTGATGATGCACCACGAGCTGGTGATCAGAGGTCTACCGATAGCGAATGCTCCTCAGAAAATGAAAACGATTTCGCCGTGGACGAAATTCCTGATAACGAAGTGGACAGAGTGGAGAATCTTGATCCTTTGTACCCCTTAGGAGTAGCAATTGACGAAGAACAAGACGTCAGGGAAGCAGAATCCTCTGTTGACAACTTAACAGACAGTAGCCCACAACCTACAAAGAAGCGCGGACCAGGACGTCCGCCCAAGAATGGTGTTATGTCCAAACGGGAACAACAAATCGCCAAGAAGGAAGCTCTAGAGAAAGAGAGAATTCAAGAAGAAGAACGGGCTCAAGAAGAGCAGAGAGTTGAAGAGCAGAATCAAGCTACAGCCTCAAAAACTGTGCCTGGTAAAAACAAAGTTGGTAGACCAAGAAAGCATCCACGACCAGATGTTACGGAAGAAGGACCTCCGCGACAAAAACGCAAATATACCAAGAGACAATCAGGCCCCAAGACCCCTGAGGAGGCTGATGAGGACAGATTTGATGACGATGGCAATTGCATACAAGCCAAGAACGGAAGCTCCAGAAAGGTGGCTTATGTTCTGAAAGAAGTTACACACAAAAGAGAGGACTTCACTGCGGAACAACTTTCAAGGCCACCAAAGAATTATCTCCAAGTCATTTTCGAGCTTCTAAAGGAAGCTGAGCAGCCTTTGTGTCTTCCACAAATCTATAACGAGATGGAGGTCCAGTATCCTTATTACGCCTTTCAAGAATCAAAGGGTTGGCAAAGCAGTGTGAGGCATAATTTAGGACAGCATGAATGTTTCGAACGTACTAAACGTGCTGGTAAAGGATGGGCTTGGACTTTGAAACCTGGTTCCAGTTACCTAAAGGAGAAGAAGAAGAGAGCACCCTCACCTCCAGTCTCAGGTGGAAATCAACCAATATATCAAGCTGGCCCACCAGTTTCTGGCTACGGTCAGCCTCCGCCTGGTTATATGTTGAACCCCAATTTATATCATAATCAGATGAATCCACATGCACAAGGGGAGTATCAACAATACCAACCAGGCCAGCCTTACATGGGCCCAAATCCTCACTATTCTCCCTATGCTCCCCAGGGTTATCATCCACCTCAAGTTATTCAGCCACCTTTTATCCCTCCAATGGCACCTCAATTGGTACCTTCTGCGCCTGCTTCTTATAGTTCTCCTTATGCACCGAAGCCACCTGCTGCTGGAACACAATCTCAAGGCACTCAACAGCAACATCCACAGCAACCTTCGCAACAACAACCTCAACCTCAACAACCTCAACAACCTCAACAACAACAACAACCTCAACAACAACAACAACAACAACCTCAACAACAACAACAAAAACAACAACAACAACAGCAACAGCCTCCACAACAACAACAACAACAACAACAACAACAACAACAACCTCAACAGCCTCAACAACAACAGCAACAACATCCACATCAACAGCAACAGCATCCACATCAACAGCAACAGCATCCACAACATCCACAGAATCAACACCCATATCCACAATCTCAACAGCCTCACTATCAAGCACCGCAGCCACCGAGAACAAACCAAGCACCAGTGCAGTCACAGCAACCACAGCCACCAACTGGCCACCAACCCCAAACAGCTGCTCATGCTGCACCACAAGTTGCACACGGAGCTGTACCAGCCGCGACTCCTCAAAAAAGAGTCATTCCTCCTAATCTTGTCGCTGCAATAACCGCATATCGTAACCATGTTGCCAACTTGATCCGAAAACGAGCTCCTAATGATGCTGAGGCAATTGTTGACAAGGCCATAAATCGAGTCTATGATGGCACTGAAGAAGATCGTTCTCTTGATAGTACTGAACATGAGATGAAACTTATCAATGGTGTTCTCAATATTCTCAAGTTGCCCCCTGTTCCTCGCGCACCTCCTGCCAACCAAAATCATGCTCAACCACAACCTGCTGTACCGCAACCGGTTCCCCAACCGCCGATTAATCAGAACAAGCCTCAAGGCAACATACCTCAACAACCTGGAAAATCAATTGGGGCAGACCTTCCAAAACAAACGATCATGCGACCATCGTTTTTTGGAACCAATCAAAATCAATCCAGTAATTCTTCTGTACCCAGACCACCATTGATGACACCAGTCCTGCAAAGAAGCAATTCAGGATCTGCTCCTACACCTTCCAGACCTAATACAGCCTCATCTTCTTCTGTGCCATCTAATCCCTCAAATCCACCACCACAAACCGCTGTTTTGGGCAACAATAGAATTAGTGGTACCACGCCACCTGTCGCAAGCACAGTCAATCAAACCATTGCACAGCCTGTTGATCAAAATGGAGCAAACGAGAAGGGAAGTAACCAGAGCGGGACAACTCAAATTGGAACCAATAGACATGGAACAAGTCAGAATGGAACAAATCATGGGCTCAAAGCCGGTGAAACTTTGACAAAGGCGGGTTTCGTACGAAGTTTCCCTCATCCACCAATCTCCAGTTGATGGGGCATGTTGCATTACGTAGCATTTCATTCAGATATAGAGTGAGTATCTGATAAAAAAATCAGTTATTTTGATTCCAGTCAATTGGGTAAGCACGCCCGCCCGCGTACGGAGTATATATTTGAACTTAAAAAGTTTTTATTTCATTGCTTAAGCACATGATGATTATACGAGGGGAAAGGGTTAATTTTCAATTTTTAATGCGGTGTTGGGAGCAACGGGACAACTTGGGTCTTTGTCGCTTTCGTTGATTTGAAATGGATTTGGCCAGACTTGGCATTGGGATTGGCATGGGCGTGGGTCTGGGCATTAACGTTATACGAAGTGATGCGGGGCGTATGCTTAGCGAATGTATTAGGGAAGGAGTAGGCGTTCTTATAGATATCCCATCCGCGAGATGATTAGGTTACTCTAACATAATCGATCCTGCATAGCAGCGGTGGTTCTTTTCTTTTTGGGAACGGGGACTTGGAGCTTGGCCACAAGCATAAGGGATGGCGTTTTTGAATTTTGTTTAGTTTTCTTTACCGTGTCGATTTGATTGTTCTTTAAGAACACATAGCATTGAATGCCTCTTTTGGTTCTTTACTCGGACTTTCAGGTACCAGTTTTGGGTATAACACGTAGCTTGGTCGGGTAGCATCTAGCTCCGGATTGGGGGAACGCGTTGACTTTGATGATTCTTTTGATTTCTTACCTTGTTTGTTGGGTCGGTGACCCAGACGATGAGAGGGAAACTGGAGAATATTTTCTCGAGGTCTAGCGGGTGGTTTAATATGGAGACATTACACATTTGCGAACAGGGAAGAGAAGAAGGAGGGATGGAATATGTACATATGAGTCAATAGGAATATTTTTGTCAAGTTTCATGGTTATTAAGACGATAGGAATCATCTGGGGTGTGGGCACGTGATTTTGGGTGTGTGATGTCTGAATGATGATGTGTTGGTCACAATGTCGCATTTCCGAACCCCTTCATACTGTTGCCCCTTTATGTCTTGCATCGTTTGTATACGGTAGACGATTCATATTGCTTACCTACCTACTATAAGACTGAATGTCTTTTCACTACGCTATGTGGGGCTTTGTCCTGTGTGTGTATCAAGTGTTGTTGGAGTGTTCATT
This sequence comes from Botrytis aclada, assembly GCA_014898285.1. NCBI lineage: Eukaryota > Fungi > Ascomycota > Leotiomycetes > Helotiales > Sclerotiniaceae > Botrytis > Botrytis aclada. Next base: position 1,024,513 of record RCSV01000013.1, read on the forward strand.
ATAATTGTGTATATTTTCTTATCTAATGGAATGAAGTAAGATGGTCAGGAATAGGGAAGTGGCTTAGGATACTTTAGGGGATATGATCGGAGGATGGTGGAGCATGGGATGGGATCGGATGCGGTAGAGTGAGACTCGGGGGAAAGAGATAGAATGGGTTAGATAGCAATGAGGTAGATGATGGACCGGTACATATCTATAATATTTAGATGTTGGAGAGAGAGGGAGGGGAGGGGGGTTTGGGTAAAGTGGATATGGATAGATAGATAAATAGATATTCGGTGTTTGGTTGTGTAATTGCGAGATGATGGGTTTGGGTTGTGGGATGGGATGGGATGGGATGGGATGGGATGGAACAAGAAACACATAAGCGATATGTACATTATCTTCAAGAGATGACCTTCACGATGGATTGGAAAGTTGTAAGAGAATTCAGAAAGAAGAGGTTAGGGATGAAAACTCAGCACAAGACTGGAAGATGTGTATGTACATATATATATATATATATATATATAGCAAGAGAGAAACCCTCGGGGTTCGAGTATTCTTATACTGGGGAAGAGAAGTATAGAATTAAAGAATCACAAGGAGTGAGAGCTATAGATTGAAGGGGTACATGTCAATTTGTAAGAGTCGGGAGAGAGAGGATGGGCAATATCGAGGTGCTCGTATATACCATATAGGAGATTAAATATCTATCTTGTCTTTCTTGCCACGCGGGAAAAGCGGAATGGGGGGTCATTGGTGACATGAGTTTTTATAAATCTATGAAGAAGAAGAAGAAGGAATTTACTGAGTATATTATTACAGGGGAAGGTCCTCGATGATATGATTGTAGGACCTATATATATTACACTGCACATTAGACGAATACCCATCACACACCCTAGGCCCTATCCTGTTGATCTCTCGATGTGCAGTTTTGACGCTTGCCTGTAATACAGACCATGTCTGCTTAAAGTTTGGCTTTTGCCTTACTTTATTTGCCTTTCGCAGATATTATTCAATGAAGCGATTAATAATTCCGATTTTTATATTTACCCCAAGGAGTCATGTATTCTACATATCACTATAACCCAAAGCCATGACATTGGTAGATAGGCAAGAACATCGCATTTTCACTACAGATGTGCATCAACATCGTCATCAGGCATAACAACCCCTATGATCCATATATACCATATCATCAACTTATTTTCTCCTCCCTCACTATCACTCTTTACCTTGCCTCTCCGGCCTACTCTTAGCTTTATTCTCCTGTATTTCCCTACTCTTCCGACCCGACCCGATATCTTACCTCACCTCATCTCACCACATCCCGGCCCGTACACTCCGAGTTCAGAGTACCGACCCTGCATGTGCATGCGTCAATGCCGTTTCTTCTGCGAGACGGCAGACTTTCCGTACCAGTGGATGGAGAACTGTGTATTAGATCTACATGTGGTGTTGTGGTGTATTACTATCTTACGGATTGTTATTATCATTCCGTGTTGTATGTAATTTCTTTACTGGGTGTATACAACATGTTTGTGATGCCGTCAGATAGATTAGATTCCCTGTGCATGAAAGGCTGGGCAATGAACGCCTAGATATAGTGCGTGTGTGCTGGGTTGGCATTTGATGCATACATACCTAGGCATTCAGTATGAAGAGGGAGATGTGAGATGTATATGTACAACTTCCGATGAAAATTTTGTGATAAGATTTTCACTTTGTGGAAGGGACGATTGCCCATGAAGATGATGAGACTGAGCTGCTTAATATACCCTGCATATTTATCCTCTATCGGTTATTCAGTTACTTGTCAAATGCTCTCGATGCAACAATACTTTGAATGAGATCGGATGAACGGAAATCCTTAGCATGGCAACCATATCATTTTTTTATATGTCGGTGAGTGCATTGGTGTCGTGGTCGCTGCATGACGAGCCGCCATTGACTTTGCTGACTGCAGCGCTTCGAGACGGGCGCCCTCGAAGTGGACAACATAGTTTTATATTAGAGCCAACTGCATCGCCGCCCTTTAGCCACAATTCAAACATCCCTGATCAATAAACGGTTCAAATAGCCTGACAACCAGTCACTCAATCATGGGTTGTGGGTAATCACCTGACTTGATGCTTAATCTCGTCGTCATTTCAAATGCTCATCTGATTGAAACTACCAATACGACTTCAAAGATAGCTTCTGGAGCCTAACCATCGCTATCTACGCATAGAACTGTCAAATATGTAACAAAAAATTCTCGTCTCTGACATGATTCATGATTCTGGAATGCTAACATCGCTTTCCGTGCTCTTGCTTATCCTCACTCCATCTTCATGACGCACAGCCATTTGGGGGCCAAAAGTTGATGAAGTTCCGCGAAATATCTCACGTTGTACCAAGAGACAGCTCGTCATGGGTGTAACTCCACCGCATGATTCTCGGGCGTAGCATAATGCTGCAGGGTCATGCAGAAATCCCGGAAGCCGGATCACACATGCACGGCCGTCAATTACTATGGTGTGGTGTTGGGGAAACCGGTTCGGTCGTCTATTATCCGCGTTGGTCACGTTGAGGGGAGGAGATTCGATGCGACGACATGAAAAAGAAAAGGGTCGACTCAGACCCAACGGTCAAAACATCTAAGGACAATGCAGGTTCCAAGTTCAGTATTAGCTGAGACAGGAAGAACCTAAAGACATCTATTGGATGCTCGTATCTGGTCAGACGTATCACGAATCAGTGTGTGTAATCCAAATTTATTTGTGAAAACCGCATTGAGATATCTCGGGTTGAATGATCAGAGAATTCATGCTCTCATGGCCGGGCAAACCTTTCCATGATTTTTTTAGTATGGCCACTTGATGATGCCAATTAAAATAAGGCTCTGGATGACATTTATTGCAAAAAGACAGAAGGCCTGTAGGGGGGCGCTTCATCACGTGAACTGGATGGTGTTGACAGTTCACAAGTTGCAAGTGACTATCTCCTGTCTCTGTGTACTGCGCGGAGAAAGCTTCAAAAATATTTTCGAACCCTCACGAACCTTGATTTGATCAGTTGTCAAATACTTCTGACAAATATGATATCTATCCTGAGCTTGTGATTTTTCTTTGAATGGGCGAATAGAAAGATTGTTCCCTTCATAGACCACAAGATCCAGTCAACTTCGCCCAAACTACATTGCTCAGGCCTGATAATATGGTAGAGTAGAAGTATTAGAGTCCCACTAAGCCAGCAGCCATGGGACATCAAATAAGATTATGGAATGTTTTGAGCTGGTACTCAAAAACAAGGAAGGAATCAGACGATCAATTTCCAATGGCCACGAAACACCAACTTCGGTAGACGAGGGCAAAAGGATTGATTTCCCATTTGGAATACGCTACTCATACAAGGCGAGGCAATCTTCTTCGCCAATTCTCGGGCTTGAGTAATAGTTAGCGGATCTGCGATAAGAGAAGGAAAACCCGCCGAGAATTAGATTATGATCTGCGATCTGCAGATATAACACTGTCTTCATCGACTTCCTTGAAATAGGTATGTTTCTCGATCGCTCAAAATTCAACATTTCGCTTCGAATCCCAAGATCAAAATTCATAAAACACCAAACTAAATCTGGATCTTCGATGGAACCCAACTTTACCAACCAAAGAACTTGAGTTTCATGTCGAAATTTTGAGAAGCATCTCGTAGAATTTGATTAATGTCCTCGTGATATTATTTTTGCATGAAATCTTCCTGCTGCAGTTCTTCGTAACACGACTGTATTCTTGCTGCAATGTAATTAACCTCATATTCCAGCAATGGAATGCCACGAGAGATACGCATTGGAGGCGGTTCATAGCGTTGCATTTCATTTGCACGGTTAGTACCCTTTAGTATCTTATGATTACTAGGGAGTATGTTGCAACCAATGGGGTGTGAGAAGACAAGCTCGCCAGTCCGCCTCAATAAGGCGGATTAAGATATTGGCTTCCAAACACCACTATTGCCCGGAAATATTATATTGTATGCAGACCTCTCTGCAGATACGTGTAAGTTGCTGCGACCTTTGATTCAGGTAGTCGACTTAGCAACAGTCTATAAACCCACAAAATCGTCCGATTTCAATAAGACGTTAAATAAGGGGCGTTGATAGCTCCTGATATCTATCGCCACCTCCTTAGTCGTAATAAGGCTCTTATAAAATGCCCGAACATCCTTACAAAACAGTGCCATATACCAGTGTATATGGTGAGACACAACCAGTCCATACCTCCTTAGACCTCTTGCTTCGCACTCATCTTCCTGTCATACCATCGCCAAGTGCAATGTCTTCTCAACTTAACCGATACTGGATACCAAATTTTGATATCAACAAGAGAGTAATCACCAAGGAGATACAATACTATCTGGGACCAGAATCCACGCTGAGGCCATATACACGAGACGTACGTGATGAAAATTTCAGCTGCCAAATAATCATGCTCATAGAGTGCACAGGGAGAAGATGGATATCTGATTAGCACACCAGGAGAGTGCTTGACAGATGTGAGCACCATTGGGTACAACAAACCGTCTGAGAATCTCGATTAATTTGGTATATAGGAACAGATAGACGATATCTGTATTAAGTCGAAGGAGCTCTGGGAAAAGCAGGCAGCGGCTCGAGCCAAGAAGGAGTCAGACAAGCAACTAAAGCGGCCTCTGCACCAGCCAATCGTCATTTCAAGAGGCTCAAAGCCCCGTTCCTCAAGATCCCAACGCCCGGATCATAAAAGTTCTTGATTTTCGAATGGCATAGACTTCGAAGCCTGAGGACGAAAGAGATCCTAAGGATGCAAATATCCTGCGCGTGGATGTTTCAACGAGAGCTAAATATTGTGGCATCGTACTTGTTTCATAGAACAAAAGGGCTCGAAGTTTGTCACAGGGTAGAGATACTAAGCTGTTGCGCAAGTAAGAATGCATAGCGCTTGCATACATCTTATTGTTGCTGTTGATATCCTTGTTTCTTATATAACCTTCTTTGCATCTTTTGGAGGTGTGTTTGTTGGCGTATAATCTGCACATCCTTCTACACATTTACCATTGTTCCAGTAAATTCATGTGTTGGCACAATTTTCCTCGAGATTTGAATGCCGTTGATAGACAATCAGCATCCAGAAGCCATTTCTTGACAGTTGTGATTTCTTTATACTATAAAAACCGAAAGTGCGATTTCATCCATGGAGGCGATCAAAGGTAATGTGACTGTTTTCACCATGTCTACCACTAGAGTGATAATCGCTAGCTATGCCACTAGTCTTAGTCGTATTTGATGCAGCCGACATTAGGACCCGTTTGAAGCCTTACAATCCCGGACATCTAGGTTGAGGTGAGGCTGTGTTTCAAATGTGACCTAATGGCATCTTAGGCTGAGTTGATCTGCAGCCAAGAACGAAGCGAGATATTAATGTAGTTGCAGCTCTCTATCCTTGTACTGAATTTGGCGACTTAAAGTTTGTAGCAATTGTATTCACAATGTAGACTTTTCCACTGTCCCAAGACAACAATTTGTGTTCCATTTAGTATTGGAATTTAATCGTTCTTCAATAACGACAGGAGCAGATTCTCAAGACCGACGTAATGGAGTATTTTGGCCTCAACAAAAACTGGAATTCAAAACCAATGGTAACCCCATGGGATTTGGATGCTCGACGCCATCCATTTGCTCATGTACCCCTAGGGCTCTGACAGATCTACGAGTCCTAAGAACTTTGATCTGAATCGGTTCATAAAAACCAATGTTAGCGCGACCCCCAGTGTCCAAACCACTCTGATGTTGCCAGAGATATCGCCGGCATAGTGATTGCATGCAATGAAAGACAAAGACTCTGTATTTGGAGACTATGCTAAACTTCTCAGAAGGAAATCGCAATATCTGGAAAGAATGCGGCTTTCACTCGAGTTCGGGATGACTTATTAGGATCCTCATGATTTGGTTCGAGTCTCAAATAAATTGAATAATTTATTTCTGCAACACTGTACCGGAACTTTGAAAATCATATGTTCTCAATGTCAAGGCGTAAGACTTCTTTCATATGCATCAAGTTGTATAGGACCGGATGACCACAAGGCAATTGCTTGAATAGCAATATCAGTCCCTAGTTTACGAGTTTTGATATTTTGTGGCTCATCTGTGTCTGCTATATAACCGACAACATTGACCCACTCCCCAACCCGAGTTTCATCATGGGTCAAGCTATTCAGCAGAAGTTGAACATTGACAGAGGCTTTGATCCCATTGCCAACGGGAAAGTTGTGTTCCAAAGTAAGAACGGCAGAGCTTCTGTTATAACTTATCACGCTATATGGGTATGGTGTTAGTCTATCTCTTTCTGAATTATAGACCTTTCTAAATTGCTGTGCCGAGTACTTGGGGAACTCTCCTTAGTACTGGCAAGCAGCTAAGATCTGACAGAGGACGTCTGTTCCTTCCGATAAAGAAAGAAGAAACCACTATTATAAATTGTAGACGGTCAAAATTTTGTTCAAAAGAGAGGAAGAGGAGTAAATTAGAAGGGATATTATTCATACCATCCCAAGAATCGAACTTTATCCCCTTCTGAAAACTGTTGAAGGTCGGCAAGTAATATGAGCTTCGAAGGGTTAGGTCCCGAGTATTGTTTTGACATATTATTTGTTCTAAACAACAAAATCGGAGAAATTATACAGTAGAACTATGAAAATATCAGGTATTGGTGTTGTTGTTGATTCTTGTGGTAAAACTTTACCTGTCATATACGTGAAACTGGAGATCACCAGATGGCTGGGCTGGAACAAAACGACACACGTGATTCTTGCTTAATCTTGCGCTAACCTTATATAGACGAGGGGACTAGCGTCATCATCGACGCCATGTTACCACACTTTCATCATTCACTTCAATCAACCATGCGAAACAACCGTAGGCAACCACTAAAACACTTATAGAATCCCGCCAAAGAAACATACTCGACACTACGGATCTCATCTCCCACTGCTAGCCAACTTGTCTACTTGCCTTTACCGTCTTTGTCCGACAAAATCAAGCTCCCCACTATCAAGTTCCGATAGCAGGCCTTATCATCAAACCCTAATCATTAGCCGCCACTTCGATCGATTTCGAGCCTTTACAGTCTCTTCATAATTTGCGAAACAGCGCTGGGGACTTGAAAGTCCTGTCAACTCAACGATTTCGAGTCCGCCCAGTATCGTGAAATATGTCGGGTGTTTGGGGCTGGTTTGGGGGAGGAGGTGCGCAGAAAGCGAAGGACTCCCCGAAGAATGCTATCTTAGGACTACGTGCGCAGCTTGAGATGCTGCAGAAACGAGAGCGTCATTTACAAAGTCAAATGGACGAACAAGATGCGATAGCTAGGAAGAATGTAAGCACGAATAAGAATGGTACGTCCTATTTCTCCAGACTGTATATGTAGCAGCTGCTAACATTTGGTTATTTCTTAGCTGCGAAGGCTGCATTGCGCCGGAAGAAGCAACATGAGCACACTTTAGACCAAACTATTGCGCAGATATCGACGTTAGAACAGCAAATATACTCTATCGAAGCAGCCAACATCAACAAGGAGACTCTCCTTGCCATGGAGAAAGCCGGCAAGGCAATGGCAGCTATCCATGGCAAACTCGATATCAACAAGGTGGATGAGACAATGTACGTTTTTTGTGGTTCGGTGGAGATGGAGATAAGGGCTAATATATATACTTTTAGGGACAAACTTCGAGAACAGCATGCTTTGGGCGAAGAAATCGCCCAGGCTATTACGAGTGCTCCTCTCGGCGAGCCCATAGATGAGACTGAGCTCGAAGACGAATTGGCGGATCTTGAACAAGAGCAGTTAGACAATAAGATGCTAAAGACTGGTTCCGTGCCAGTATCTGATGAAGTTCATAGGTTGCCATCCGTTGTGAATGGAGAGGGTGAGTTTCTAATACCCTTATTGTTCTTTTGTTGAAAGTTACTGATGGTTCAATTTTAGTCAAATCCAAAGCACCCGTTCAAGTTGAAGAAGATGACGAAGAGGAAGAACTCCGAAGGCTACAAGCTGAGATGGCCATGTAATTCAAGAACAATAAATCCAATGTTGAGTGAGTGGGTCGTTGGGCTTTCTGGTTTTATCAGTTTATTTTGTGTATGGGGGGAGGCGTGCGAGATTCTTTTGGGAGGGCATCGGCAGCTTCAATTTTCAATTTGCACAAGAGAGGATATCGGGAGTTTCGAATCCATTACCTGCGACGGCGTTTGGGATTTGTTGTACATCTGTCAAACGGACACCGAATACCTTCTATTACCAATAAACTAGAATAACATCTACCAACAATGTAATGATGCACATGTGGTTACCACTCCCTTCCTTGAAGTTCGCTCACATGATGGTGATTCACCGATTTGGTACTGTGGATAGATAGATAGATACATACATACATACATACATATATGCATACATGTATACATGAAAGCTAGAGTAGGTATCCAGCATTTCAGCCTCGCTTTTGAGTCATGTTTTACTCTCCTAGCTGAAACATTGGGGAGTCGACAACCAGAAATTACAAGTAGCAGGACGCATCAAAATCTTCTTCTAGAGGGAATGTTGCTATTCTTAAAGACTTGGATTCAGATTTATAATCCTAGTTGGCCCAGCTCATTCGGAATACTTTTTTCGTTATTGAATTAATTATAGAAATTCTCTTTGTTCAAGCCACTCTGAATCATTCTAACCACTCGTTCTAGGTCTTTTTGTACCCACACCACCAACACAACATCTTGTGCACCAATGCATCAAATATATGTAAGGTCTCACAAGAAGTTACGACCCCTCATTTTCTAGATGCTTGGAGTAAGTTGAATTGACATATCGGTATCATCGACGGAATCGCTAAAAGAGCTAGATCCCCACCCCCTTGAAGATTATCGTACATCGGATATTCCGGGCACCCAGAAGGATGGGTACAGTAACTCAGTCAGTACTAGGTGGTAACTTATGTAGGTAGGTACTTAATGTAATGTATCTGTACTGACAGCTCATCACGTCGCAAACACTATTCTGGGCATCAGCACCAGAAAGTTCCACTGGTGTGGCAAAGGGTTACAATTAACCAATATCGCATGGATGACATTGGATGCTATTATCATTTATTGGGGGTCCGAAGAGGGGTTTTGCTTGTTGTGATTTTCTTACTTTTCTTCTTGCTTATCACATTCCAATTTCTGGCTGAATTTCACGATGATTGACAGAGGATGAAGCTGGATACGTAGGATGATCGTTCATTTGTCCTCTGGCTTGATTGGCTTCACTGGTAGGTAATCGCAAGCATCAAAAAGATGAGGCAGGTATATAAGGCGGCTGACCACGTTGCACAACCCACCAGGTCAATCTGCACGGCGCCGCGAAACATTTTCGGGTAGCAGTCTCGTACATCACGATGTTCGATGAATTGATTGATTGATTTGACCAGTAGGCGTGGTCGCTGGTAGGTTATTCAATACAATCATCAATCAGCGTCCCACATCATCCAGTGGCATCTACCCCGTTTAGTACGACGTAGACGTATGAATTGAATGGAGGCTGCAAGCAGCAGGGGTTTTGGTCCATTTTACCGGATTTATTCCTGCACATTACAATTTTTTCTCTGGATTTTGAATTTTCTGACTGCACGGTCTTGTCCACTTTCTCATCAATGTGCAGCTTGGTTGGGCTGCACTCGGGGCCCTGCAACATTGAACATTGATCGCGGATTGCCTCGAAAATCGCATTTGATTATCATCATTGATTTGATTGCGACGTGGCTGCAATGCATCATATTGGGCCAATAATGGTTGAGCACGACCGTGATTTAGGCAAATTTCTCATTATGCTGTCGACAAACATTGGCAACTCGTGGGATTACCGTGGGACTTCTGGCCCATCTCTATCTTATGCCATGGGAAAAAAAGTGATGCCGTACGCTCTTTTGTCAATGACTTCCTTCTTGTACCTACCAATGAAACTGATTTTCGTAGGAAATTCCGTTCTTGCTTCCGGATCTTTCTTTTAGTCTTGCTTTTGTTCATCATTCTATTTTCCTATAGGCGAATTATTTTTCGTCTTGCCATCTGCTGATATCAGTCATCTTGGATTCTTCAATCATTGCACCGTCTTCCATTCCAACCACGTTGAATCGATTCTCGGGTGGTAACCAAACGTTTGTCACCCAAAGATTGGGCACCCGCATTCAACCGGAGGCAACCCCCCCTCGTCATTGTAGACCATGGGAAGAAAGGATCAAAAGAACAATAAGAAGGACGTTCAATTCGTTCATCACGTAGAGGATTCTGCATCTTCTGTTGCTTGTGACGAGGTACACACACCCTCAGTATGAATATTTCTTTTTGTCCAGCCAGAACCACGGCCATTGGTAGTAATTGGTCCTCAATCCAGACAACTCAGTGGGCGAAACCTTTAGTATTGGATACATCAAATGTTAAAATTGCCAATTATTATGAGGGGAAGACAGGTAAGCTTTCCTGATTCCATGTCTGCATCTTGAAATTCCATCAAAAGTCTACAATCTTCCCCACAATTATTGATTTTGATCAATCCAACAATCATAAATGTTCCACTTCCATCAAAAATGCAACATTGAATGCTCCCATAGATCTAGCTTTGCATTGCTAACCAAAAAATACAGACGATGAAGATGACGAGGAGGGTGAGGGTAATGATAATGAGAATCAAGATAAATTAGAGGGATTACCAGAGGAGCCAATAGTAACGAAAGAAACAAGCGATACCCCGCTGTCTGACAGTGAGGATGGAGATCCACCTTCACAGGAGGAAGATATCTCCAGGGAGAAAGATGAAGATACACATGACTTAGAAGAACAACCTCAGTCTCCCGAAAGCGACAAGGCCCTATCGATGACAGGTGAATTGACTGACTCGAAATTAATAGAGTCGACCGCGACTCCGGAAGAAAGTCTAGCGAATGATAGTATAGAAGCAGGTATGGAAACATCTTATATCTTGGTGTACTAGGTATCATCTTCACGTGTTCATAAACTCCACTTGATTGATCTCTTCTGTTTATAAATATGATTGCATTATTGACTTTGAAACAGTAGCGGAGCCAGAACCGAATCACAATTTGGAAAATCCTTCCGATCCTACTCCAAATACATCCGATGATATCCCCCCTTCCGTTCTATATGCTCCACCATCAGAAGACACACGGGACGACAGATATGCACTTAGTAAAACAGAATCCCATCAATCACATCCGTCAAATCATACAGTCCGTTTCGCCGATGAAATAGCGTCAACAAGCTCCAGATCAAGAGACAAGAAGAGCAGGAGGAGCAGTAAGGATAGGAAACCACCTGTTCCCGAAGTTCCACGCAAGCCCGAGTCTCTATTGAGTAAGATTATAAAAAAGAGCAGGGAAAGCTCACGGTCTACTGATGAGGGACTACGAGTACCGCCAGAAGTCCCCGACCCTCCCCTGCGGAAACATACTGAGCTCGAAAAACATTCCAGAGGGGAGAAAAGGAAGGCAAAGGACAGAAAAGAGAAAGGCGACGCTAAGAAAAGTAGGAGCAAAGGAAGGGATGCTTCTAAAATGGCATTAGTACCCATACTGAAACCTTCGGGAACGACAATACAAAGTAATGAGTCCATACCAGCTGAAAATAATGGTGATGAATCAGTCCAGGAACCACAGACAACTCTAGATGCTGTTCAGCCAGTCTTAGGTGAGTACTAATATTGCTTGATGAAGTTTCGAAATATCAGTCTGCGGTCAATGATCAGACGGCATGAATATCATGTACTAACTATCACTTCAAAAGATCCAGAACCCCCACCTCTACCAGAAGATAACCCAAGTGAGAATATAGAGGCCGAAGAAATAGTACCAGTACAAGAAAATTTACCAACACAACTCGAAGAACATCCAGTCACCGAGGAGACACCAACCACCGATGTACCAGCTTCAGATAACGTAAATGAGCAAGCCGAAGACGTTGCGAGCATACAAAACAACCAGGCCGTCTCTGAAGAACATATAGGTACGGAAGAGGCATCCACAACTGATGTGCCAATAGCAGAAGATTCACAGGTGGAAGGTGGAGATATTCCGAGCACAGAAGACAATCCTGCTGCCTTCGAAGAATCTCATGTTGATGAGGAAATTTCTGTTACAAACGAAACGGTTGAAGTTGAGGATGATAAGCCTATCGCTGTACATGGGACGGAGATTAATGCGGAAAAGCCCAACAGTGAGATTGTTTCGGAAGTAGCAGTGGGAAATCTTATCAATGACGAAGAGAGTCCTTCACTGGATGAAAACAATTCACAAGATCCCGAAGTAGCTGAAAAGAGCTCGAGTAGCGAAGAGATTTCAACTGGTACCGAGGAGATGTCAGCACCAGGGGTAGAGGCCTCAGAACCCGTCGAATCCACACCAATAACTGCCCCCGACGAAGAAATTCCAAGCTCCCTGGAGACACCTGCAGAAATCGATGAGCCTCAACCAGAGGATGATACTCACTCTAGTGATGAACCGGCTATTCTGGAAGAAAATGCACATCATGATGAGGAAGTACCACCTCCCGTCGAGGATGTATCCGAGGACAACGTTGAACCGGATCCCCAAGCAGAACTTGATACAAACGAGAAACCAATCGAGGAAAAATCTTCTGAGGAACCCGTTTCTGAAGAGGCCCCCGATCCAACCGAGCCAGTATCCCCACCTCTCCAGGAGCCAGTAACGATCGAAAGTGATGTTCAAGAAGAGGAGAAAGAAGAATCAAATGACGTCAATCACGAGACTTTGGATTCTCCAGAAGAAGTTGTTCCGGACCAAACAGGCACAGAAGATTCAAAAGATGAGCCTATTCAACCAACCGAAGCCGAGAGGCCTAGTCCCGAAGAAGCTGGACCCGAAAGTGTTGAAACTCTCGAGGAAAATAATCATACCGATGAAGAATCGAAGCCAATTGAACCTTCTCCTCAGCCAAGCGAGGATAATCAGGTGGAAACAGAGCCTAAAGATATCGACACCGATATTCTGACCCCCGAGGATCCGACTGGGACTACCGAGACTAATGAACTGGCAGATCACGTGGAAGGATCTAATGTCGAGGATGATGTCATTCAGGAATTAGCACAATCAAGCGATTCTGATGACAGTCCAGCCATTGAAAACAACGTTGCTGGAGATTCTACTGAGGAGAGTCCTGAAATTAGCCCAGATACAGAAAGCCTTGAACCCGGAAATGACGTCCTAGATGTTACAGCTACGATCGAAAAGTCGCCTCAGAGCCAAGAAGATACCCTCGTTAACCCCGAAGTTCTGGAGCCTGATACAAAAGTCGACGAATTGCCAATCGAGAGCGAAAATATTCAACAAACTCCAGCAAAAGACGAAGCTTCGGACGAGAGTCCTTCGGATGGTTCTCAGCCCATAAACGAGGGAGATTCAACACCAGAAACGTCTGTGGCAGCCGAAGACACGTCTATTGATATGGGAGAAAGCAATGAGAATCCAGAAAATGAAGAAGGACAGATTACAACTGATCAACCTTCTATCGAGGATAAAAATACTCAAGAATTACCGGAGCCTGAAAGGGCTCAAATGGAAATCGAGGGATCTCAAGAACCACAAGCGAGTGGTGACACAGCGAAACAAATCGAAAACGACGATCTGCCAGCCGTGGTTGAGGATAAATTGGATCCGGAGAATATCTCTCCAGAAGATGCTGAAGATATTCATGAATCTTCCGAAGATGACGAGATAGCAGATTTACTTATGCCTGAACAAGATCCTGTATCGATTGAGCAGACGTCCAACCATCCAGAAAATGTGCCGAGAGAAGATGCTTTCGACAAGGCGGAAACGATTCAAAAGCCTCCAGAAGCCGGTCCAATGTCTGAGGCTGACAATGAAACCATTCTTGTCAATACCGAAAACACTTTGGAAGAACCAAGTGATGAATCACAAGTTGAATCTGGAGAGGGACAGCTTTCCAATGAAACTCCCGAATTGCCAGCTGGCAATGAACAGCAAATGGCAAACCCTCAAGATCCTCCTCAAGATGCGAATGAAAGTCTTGCACAAACAACTCCAGATAACACCAATACCGAACCAATCAAAGAACCTCAAACCGAGCTGCCTTCTACCGAGCACGATGACGAAACCGAGGTGAAAGAGTCGAAGGAATCTGATCCGATCGAATCGGAAAACGAGGCATCAAGTTGGGACGGCGATTCAAATGATAAAGATTCGGAATCTGATAACGAACACGAAGACGAAAACTCATCTGTTACTGAAGAAAATGGCCCTGAAACGGCAGAAAGTGAGAAGAAACATTTCGATGAGACGGAAGAAATAAATGCTCCGGCTCTTACCAGTGAATCAGATGAAGTTCCTGTTCCTTCCTTGGATAATGCAACCAAATCATTGGACGGAGAGGCTGATGGTCAACTTGATGAGACAGCCAATATCGATAATACAAATGATCCTATCCCGGGAGAGGAACCCGTCGAGAGCATCCCCGAGCCCGTAGAGGAGGACAATCAGCCAGCTATGACACTTACCGTCGGGGATCCCGATACTCCTGTTCACGAGGAAGAATCTACTGAAGACCCGCAGATATCCGTTACGGACAACCTTTCCGAAACGGTGGTTGAGAAGGATGCTATTCAACCAAGCGAAGATATCGATATTGAAGAAGTTCACGAACCCGAAAAAGGAGTTATTGAAAATGCAGAAGCCCATGCTGTAGAAAGTCTTCCCGAATCAGTCAGTGACGGAGAGAAACATATTGAGACTTCGGAAACTGACCCATCCCTGGAAATTGATAATCCTACCCAAGAGTTAGAGGAAGACCCAGAAACACTCGTTATCAAAGGTGATACTCCCGAGGCAGTCATCAAAGAAGAAGGTCCAGTACATTCAGAAGAAGCAATTCATAACGAGGAAGCCGAAGTTCTAGTGCCTAAGGACGAGTCTGACCAGAGCCCGGATGTCCCTGCCGTGGAGACTTCGGAGCCAGTTAGTGAGGAACCCTCAGTCGAGACCACAGAAAATGCCCCGTCCCAGGAACCTGACAGTCCCGTTCCTGAGCAAGGGTTAATTGAGGTGCAAGAAATTTCCGTCAATGAGGAAAATGAGCCCGAACCAATTGCCGAGGACAAAGAACCCATTCAGACTGAGGAAGTCGTCTCAAATGAAGATCCTGACCCCCCAGTCCCTGAAGAACAACCAGTTGAAGCGCATGAATCTCTTGCAGGTAAGTTGACATACAATTTTCTTCCACCAACCTACTTGGTTACAACAAGATGCTAAGACAATAATTAATAGCCCCGGAAGATACAATAAACGATGAGATCGCTGGTGATGTTGCTGCAAGTAAGTTTTCCCACACTTTCTCTTAACATTGTGCTTCGTCTAGTATGAATGAATTCGGGAAAATAACGACTTCTATTAGTTACAGAAAACGAGATCCAACCCACCGATGATCCCCAACCGCCCGCGGAAGAAGATAAGGAGGGTATTGAGGATGCAGATGCTCCATTCGGTAAGAGTTCACAATACAAAAAGACTTTATGATCAGAATGTCAGGCGTACTAATGACTTATTTAAAAGAACCAGAATCTGTTCCCATCGATGCTATACCTCTTGAAACAGTGGCAGATAAAGAGCCATCGGTGGAAGCGGCCGCAGAGGAGGAAGCTCTAGAAAAAGATACTGGTAAGTATTGCAAGGATTTATGTATATTGTGTTATGGAATGTAGCTGAAAAAAACATCTAGATCACGAGCCAGTACAAATGGAGACTGTTCCAACTGAAGAGCCTTTGACTGAAGATCTTGCTACTGAAGAGCCTCTTGCTGAGAATCCGCTTCCCGAAGAGCCCGCTGCTGCAATCCCTCTTACTGAAGAATCTGCTACCGATCCAATCCAGGAAAGTCCAGCTGGTAGGTGTTTAATAGCTCATTTCTCTACCAATTCCCCAAAACAAATTGTTCACACCAAGATACAGAATCCGAGCCTGAGCCCACACCAAGCGAGCCTATTCCCACTCCAGCCGAAGAATCAGCTCCTTCAGAATCTCCTATAGAACCAGAAGCCAGTAAGTGCCCCGGAGGATTTGAATTCCTCTCAAACTGGGCTTTGGATCCCTTATATCGAGCTTCCCAAGAAAACAACAAGCTTATTGATTTCTCGCCAACAGCCAACGACCCCCCTTCAGAGCCTGTGGTTTTGGAAGAAATTGCCCCTGGTAAGTTTTCACTTTTTCGTCTCTTGTACACGTTATGATAAATCAATTAATGCGGGGTAATTAGAACCTGCCCCAGTTGATATTTCTGAGGAACCAGTGATTGAAAGCAATTCCGAGCCAGAGAGCGTTAAGACAGAAAGTCCTATTGGTAAGTTATGGGTTCTCTTATATTCTGTACACATGCAACTCTGCACACGTATGTCCACGATCATTTGACACGTGTCGAATTTCAAAATTCACGATAACGCCACCACCTATTTTCAATATTCAAAACTATATATCATATCGCATATGTTCTATTGGCAAATTTCTGAGTCAATTTGCTTCCAATAAATTTCTACGACCCCAAGATGTCTCTCAGAGGTCCGGAAATTTCGAGAACTTTCATGCCAAAAGATGACCAACCCAAAGTTTGAAAGAATATTGGGCGTTTGCGAATGCGAATGAATCCAATTAAAACCTCTCAGGGAACGGAACCAAAAAGTGTCCTTACACAAACTGACACAAGATGTTTCTAGAAACCGGCCCAATCATAAAAACTCCCCGGTCAACTCCCAAGCCTGTCGAAGATTTGGAGGACGGGGAACAAGAACCACCTGGTACGTTTCATCTTGGAAACCTTGGATCCACTCTCGTTTTGGCTCTAGAATTTGCAGTAGCCCAATGTTTCAGAGATAAATATATCACTTTCCACTTACCCCTTGGTTCCTCAGTCACTGACGCTAAGTTTTATGCAGAGCCTGGACCTACACAACTTGATTCCGTTGAACCAACTGAGGAGGTTCCCGGCCAGGAACAGCCTGAGGTCATTGAGGCATTAGAGGGTGTGTCGTCATTACTTTTGTTGAATGGATGTATACTGACATTGAATAGAAGCCCCGGCAGCTGGAGAAGTAGTCGTTGAGCAAATTGAAGAGGCTGTGGCTCAAGAGCCAATAGAAGAACTAGCGATTGAGCAAGCTGGAGAGGTTGTGGTTCAAGAACCAATCGAAGAATTAGCTGTTGAGCAAGTTGAAGAGGATGTGGTTCAAGAACCAACCGAAGAATTGGCTGTTGAGCAAGCTGAAGAGGCTACTGCTCAAGGGCCAATGGAAGAAGTAACCGTTGAGCAGGCTGAAGAGGCTGTGGTTCAAGAACCTGCTGGGGAGCCAGCTACCGACCAAACTCCCGATCATACCACTAGCGAGGTGCCAATACTCGATCCATCTACAGTTGAGACTGCCAAAGAACCAATTATCCCGGAACCAACCATCGAAACACCGATTGAAGAACCCATCATCGAAACTGACCAGGAATCAGTGGAGGCATCCAGTGAGCCGGATCTCGAACAAACTGTCGAAAAAGCCAGCGTTACGCCGCCGAGCGAAGAGCCTGCCGCCCTTGTGGCTGAACAGCCGATTGATGAGGCAGCTGTTGCGGAAGAACTACCTTTGGAAGAGCCAGTAATAGAGGGCGATGTTATGGAACAAACTACGGAAACCAAAGAGGGACCCGAGGAATCCCTCCAAGATCTATCATCTGATCCACCTGCGGTCCCAACAGAAGAAGTCCCCGAGGCTAAAGAAACCCTACAGGAAGTCATTGAGGAGCCCTCCGCTCTCTCAGATCCCATACAAGAGCAGAGCGAGTCTCCAAAGGAGGACCAGCCGAAGGAAGTCGAAGACTTTGAGGCTGTTGCCCTTGCTGGACTTGCTGGTGCAGCCGCAGGTGCAGCGGCGGCCAAGGCCTTGGACGGTAAGGAAAATGACAACCCAGTAGTTGATCAGCCTTTGGTAAATGAGCCGGAACGCGTTGAAAATCCCGAGGATAAAGGAGCTGAGTCTCCCTTGAAATCGGACAAATCGGATAAAGACAGACGCAGACACAAGAGCTCGAGGCATCACTCATTCAGTAACCACAACTCAACCAAGTACGGTGAATACCCACCTTCCAGCAGACCAGAAGACCAGCCAAGACGCCGAAGGCATTCTCACAGTCAGAGAACTAGCGGCGCAACTAGTGATAGGGAAGATGATAAAGAAAATTATCGTAGTCACAGATCTAGTCAAAAGGAAGAGAATAGAGAGCGACCAGAACGTTCACATCGCCGACGATCTAGCCATAGGGAAGATGAGCCCGAGCGTTCTTATCGACGTAGGTCTAGTCGTAAAGAAGGAAAGGAGGATAAAGAGGAGCCAAACCGTGATATTTCTCCAGCAAAGCAATCTCCAGATCGTCGAGATAGTGCCATTGAGGGTGTGGACGATGAACGTGAACGTCGCCGACGCCATCGTAGAGACCGCAATCGAGAGGATCAAGAAGAACACGACAGGAAAAAGGAGGAACGCCGAGCAGCTAAAAGAGAGGCAGCAATCAAGGCCGAAGAAGCCTTTAGAGCAGAAGAAGCCCGGAAGGCTGAGGAAGAGGCACGAAAGGCTGAGGAGGCACTGCAAAAGGGAAAAGCCGAACCAGTTCCATTATCCGCTATTCCAAAGCGATCAAGATCACGAAGAGAAAGCACCTCAAAGTCATACTCGATCACTCCTCATGAAAGCGACGGCATTCGATCCCGACTCCTAAGTCTCAAGAAGCGTGTTCAGAGCGAAGTGACCAGTCCATTCATAGCAAACGACGAGCCACATATCAAGGAGAAGCTTACCCCCGTCACACGTTCCAGAAGAGACTCAAACGTCGATGAGCCGGGCCCTCCTCAGTTCGATGTTACACCGGAACGTCCGAAGATGAGTTCTAATACGAGAAAATCATCTCGATCATATCCACATCATTCTCACTCATCATCTCGCAGAGAGTCGGAACGAACTTATAGTTCTAGGAAAGAGCCAAGTCGGGGAGATTCTACCAGGGAGAAGTACAAGACGGAGGAGGAGAAGGAGGCAAGAAGAGCTCGCAGGGAGATGAAAAGACAAGAAAAGCTTGCCCAGGAAGAGGCGGAAGCAGAAAATAAACTCCAGAGAGAAAAGGACGATGAGATAAGGCGTCAACATCGTGAGGAGAGACGAAAAAGGCGAGAAGAAAGAGAGATCGAGGAACGCGGGGCCAAGGAGCGAGAGGTCAGGAATCGAGAACTGGAGGAGAAAAGTGACAAATCACTGGAACCATTCCCCGAAAACGATGTCGACAACGGAGAATCGCCTAGCTCGAGGCCAGTCACTCGGGAAAGACGACCAACAAGACACCATTCGAATTCTTATAGTTCACGAGGTTCTCGTCCAGAGATACCCACATCTCGAGGCTCTCGTATATCGGAAAAACCAGCGGAAAAACCAAAGGGTGCTTTTAAGAGCTTTATGAAATTGGGGAAAAAGGTCTTTGCTTCGGAAAAGCATTGATCATGATATGTATAACGGCCATGATGATATACGGAGTTCTTTTGTTCGATTATTTTGATTTCGATTCTTGATTGGTATTATGTTTATGATTGTGGAATATGCACTTGATAAGTTCTGGCTGGTGATCTGATTATTGCGACGATGTTATAATATGGTGGTCGATCTGTGTTTTCAAGTACCTAATAGTGTTGAGCAAGATCTAATGGGGTTCTTGATGTCTGTCAGCCCTTTGTATTTCATGTCTCCTTGGTCATATCTCATTTGTTTAACTGTAGTTATTGATTGTACTTAACAATTCTTGGGATAATGGATATTAGAATGCGTAGTCTCTTCTTTTTCATATGCAGTTGAGCAGTTTATTGTTATGGTAGCTTCAATCTCTTGGTTATACTTCATCTTCCTATCAAGATTCGATATGTGGCTCTTCGATTCACTTGTTTGTGCATTCAACCTGGATTCAAATACGAAGAAGACATTAGCGACGCTGCTGGTGTGGTACTTAGTGTTATTATGAAGCCATTTCGAAGCAACGCTGCCTGCATCAGGGGGCCCTTGAAAATAAACTCCGCGAACTCCAGATTGATGAGAATGGACTAATGTGTAGCGAGGAGAACAGAAGGTAACCCCAATTTCATACCCATTCTTTGGCCCTTTGATTATTTGCAACCAAACGTTCCTATTCCTTATCGGTGAACGTGAAGGGATATTTTCTTTCTCTGAACGTATTGGGAAAGTATCGGACGAATTGCCAATTGTGTTAGAAACTTTAAGTATACTTTCATCTGATATCGCTTCATGATTGTTCTAGACCGTGCTGCTCAGGGAAAGAAAGAAAGTGGCCAATTTCGCGGAGTCTTGAATCAACACCGTCAAATCCACAAACCCACAACTCCACATATCCACCTGCACTTCCATTCTTCGTACTACGTTGACATCTAGGGCATAACCAATATAAGACGTTCTTTCTATTCCTTCATGATTTGTCAAGTTTCAATTATGCATGCATGTATCTGCTTGCTTCGTGCTGTTGCCGACGGCTATTGAAGGGCGACGAAAACCGACCCGTCCTAGTTCTTATCATCGGCGATGTTAATGGAGGAGACATGTCTTTAATACCGCAATCTTCTGGATTTATTGGGCTCTTGGTTTGATGAATTTAAACCGTCTTGTTGGTAAGCTGTTGGTTGTCTCTCGTTCTCGTGTTCGAGTAGCATGTATATATATTGTGGCGGATTTATCATTTACGCCGCATTTCCCAGCCGCCTTGCTTTCTTAATTTTTTCCCTCATGCCATTCGATTTGTCGTTCTACGTCCGGCGTCTGTCACCACTTGCATGGCTATACCCACATTCGTACGGATATGACATGTACAATTTTCTTCATGCTTACGAGTTCTTTCGGTACCAAATTGTGTACCCAGTAGTGCCAGTCCAGTGCCACTGTGACAAGCGCTCGATGTTGACCTGGAGATGATTTTCCGGTATTGACCAGAGCGAAAAGGCAAAGGGGCGGAGAAGACAGGGCAAGACATATCAGCGCTTTGAGATTTCTCCCTGATCGTTCCACAAGGATAAGTTTTGATCGTCGCCTCAATCAGGAAGTTAAATTGCGCTCAAATGGTCTATCCGGAATCCTCGTTTCATCCGAGTTTTTACAATCAAGTAAATGCGTACCACATTTGTTCCCCTGGATTCCGCTTTTCAATAATAAGTTGGAGATGACAGCTGATATTGCTTGATCCGTTTGTAGAAGGAAAAAGATACGAGCACCTTTTTGATATGTGTCCCAACATCTATCAAGCCACCAACATGCCTTATGCCCTCCGCTGAAATCCAATCCAACTCTATTGAATCCGGACTTCAAACTTTCAACCCCTTTTCGTTTTTCACCCAATACGATCAGATATTCGTCATTATCGTGATGATCTACAGTTTTCACTGACCATGCCGCACGTACCACAATCTTTACAGCGTCTTCACCACAAGGCCACCCACAAACCTGGGGTATATAAAAGGATTGAATATTTTCTATCAAAGCTAAAAAGTACGGTCCATCATACAGATAGAGTCAATTTGTGACCACACAACTGACTATTGGAAAGAAGTTCGGACGCCTCCTGCCCAGGAAGATGCTCATATCTTAGAGCCATGTAATGGCTTCTTCAATCTACCGGCGGAGCTTCGGCATGAGGTTTACTCATATCTCTTCAAGAATTTGAGATGTCGAGATGATGTTTTTTCTGAAGCAGAATGTCACGACTTTTTCGTCCATGAAGGAGCAGTCTTATTCCGTGTGAACCATTGGTTCCTGAATGATGCGGCTGAATTCTTGTGTCGGATGAACCCTCGATTTATGTTATATCGACCTTCCCTATGTCGTTTTGTTTTTTCCATCACCTATGATTGTGTTCGATTCCTGAGGAGTCTGGAATTATCAGTACCATCTTCCGAGACCAAATTACTGGAGCCAATCCTCGAAGAGATCATAGCCTCTAATGCTCCGCTGACCTCGCTGACTTTACATCTTACTCCTACGTTTCCAGGAAGCCTAAGTTGGCCATGGCCAATGTATATCATTCCAAGATTACATGTGGAAACACCAGCAAAGGAGCATTTCTACAACATTCATCCTCATTATTTATCTATCGAATATCATTCGCAAGCTGCTGTGGATAATTGCCATCGATCCCCATTGTTGATAGGCAAATTACAAAATCTTCGATATTTAAAGATTACAGGCCAGCCGGAATTCGATATCATGTTTGAGCTTGCCATAGTGAAGCTTCATCTGGGAATGATGGCCGCCGCTGAATCCGCGGGGACATACCTTGCCCTATCACCGAATAATGGGCCTCGTGGTGAAGAATGGTATTATGAAATTTGGATCGTTCCAAGTAAGTCATCCCTACTATTGGTCGACTTTCACCATCATCGTCACAATACTTTCACTTGGGGATTAAAACATTCGATGCTGACATTGTGTACAGCCTCGCGTCACTCGAAACCAACAAGTCTTGCATCGCACAAGCTCTTAGAGCGCTGATGTAGACATCTCAACTTGTATCGAGGACCTTTACAGACTTTATCTCTGCTGTAAGTATGCCCAAGCAATATGGCTTTTGAAAGTAGCCCATTTCCTCTACATTTCTGTTGCAGAGATGGAGGGCTCTACATATAAAAGTCACTCTTGCTCTGTGTCTCTATCATGCAAGACTAAAGAAATTAGATGAGGACACCGCTTCACAACTACTCGAGTATGTTAACAATGAATTAGCGGGCTCGGAGAGTTTTAATTGCTGACCACTTCCGCCTTGGTTCATTTATTATGCAACTTTCGCTGAAAAACAACAGATCACGAATCATCAACTGATGAGATCACTTTGCGGATTTACGTTGAACGAGATAGTGAAAGCTTAGTTTCATCGGGCACAACAACAAAGTACTCCTCAAAAGAACCATAGAATGTACATGTATTCTATGGCGCCACATAAGACGTGAGCCTCATCTACATTTCGACGAATGACAATTGGAAGTACCGCGACCAAATAAAGCTACATTTTGGTGGGAAACGGAGACAACCTGAGAATGCGACAACGGATGAAATTCGTCCGAATTTTAAACAGGCTCGAGCATCAGTGTACCGGTTTTGCATTCTGTAAAGAAATTGCCACCCGAAATCGTCAAGTTGACCGAATCATGCCGGACTTAAAGTTGACCGAGTTCAACTTGAAAGATATCATTGTCGTCCTACACCACCGAATTCACTTTACAATTCCAGTCGCAAATAAGCGACAACTTTATGAAACATTATACGTTATTTACACGGCAGATTATCGGCGCAATATCATAGCGCCATTATTACCATAACATGAAAGAATATTCGAGAAGTTCTCGATCTACCTCAACTTCTCATGAGCCTTCGTTTCTTCAGCCCGGAAGTTATTTTCCATATCTTTGAAGAAAGCTTCGCGCATATTCATCCGAACTTGATATATCTATCGCCATCGACTTAGCGAGACCATACCAAATGATATCTGCCCGAAATCAGGGGTGGATAACGACGAATTGGTTTCACGATATCATCTTTACGGTAGATAAAAGAGTCTGCTAAGACCAAAAGGGCACAGTAAAAGCTTTTCGATATGCATGGTCACACTTGTTCAATTAGAATTTGCTCGGAATCTACACACGATCAACTATCCTCGAATCGAGACTTGATGCCCAAAACCAGATATCAACAACACTATCTTAAAACCATTCCACCATTCGCACATACAACCTGCCCAGTGCACCATTGACTATCACTCGTACACAACATGCCCACAATACCCGCAATCTCAGAAGTATAAGCTGGTCTGCCTCCCGTATTTGGCGCATCATCCACCAAATCCTGGTCATCCAACTCCGGCCTGATTTTACTCCCGGGGGTACTTTCAATCCATGGCTTCAGCTCCTTCTTGAATCCCGCAGTGGTACCTGCCCACATATCCGTCTTCACTGGACCTGGGTTAATAGAGTTTACCGTTGCGCGATCATGCAGTTCGCGTGCCCAGGTTCGTGTCATGGCGTCTACAGCTGCTTTGGTACCGCCATATACCGTTTGGCCCCAGAAACCCTCGGAACTAGAGACGGAACCGAGATTAATGATGCGGCCGGATCTATCGTGAGGGAGATAGTCTAGTGCGGCTTGTAAGAGAAGAAGAGGACCGAGCACGTTGATTTTATATTGCCAGTTAAAGTCATCGATTGTGATGTCTGGGATGGGTGTGTTTTTAGATACACCTGCATTGTTTACTAGGATATCGATTTGGAATTTTCCGGAGGGGCCTGAGAAATGGGATTTGGTATTGCTGATGATGGTTTCTGCGCCGGATTTTTCTGATACATCAGCTTGAACGACGAAAGTTTTGATGCTGTGTTTTTCTTCGAGCTTCTTGGAGAGCTCGCTGGTGAGAGTAGCAGAGGAATTGGATGTATAGTTTAGGACAAGATTGGCGCCTTTTGATGCGAGGTTTTCGGCAATTGCAGCTCCGATTCCTGGGGTTTTATTAGTGGGTGTTGTTTTTATAGAATGTATAACTGTATGGGGTGGGTAGAAGCGGAAAGAAGGCCTAGGGAACATAGAGAGAGATTTGTAGGATAGACATGGTATAAGCAATCAACTCACCTCTAGAAGCACCAGTAATAACGGCAAGTTTCCCCTCCAAGGGTCTATTTGAAGCCATTGCGTAGTTTTTGATGTGAAATGAATCCCTCGAGCAGTTTAGTTTTATACCACAGATATAGAAGTGAGAATTGCACTTTTATCTTTTGAATACTCGATCGCTTGATCAATATTGAAGTGTGGAAACGAAACAAACAAACAAAAAGAAAAAGAAAAGCCTACTCAGCCTTTATATATGTGTAACAAACAGTCCCAACTTCCCTCCATCGACCTACCTATTCACCTTCCTCATACCCCCACCATACATCACTTGAGCATTATGGTGGGGTTATTCATGATTGTCGGCATAGAAATCCCCGGGGTCCATTTATCATTTCCTTAGTTCTTATCGGTTAAGCGCACCAGTTACGTGTGGTTTGAGAGGAAGCTTTGCATTACACAATACACCAATTGTTGACCTGTCAAACCGAGCTCTAAACAACCAACCAGCTATCCCATTCGAAGCACTCACAGCCGGCCGTCCATTGAAAAAGCAAAATCGGAAGAAAGGCCGTCACAATCATAAATATGGATATTAGACTATTGCGATCCTCAGATATTCCGCATGTTCAACATGCCAATATCACCAATCTTCCCGAAAAGTTCGTCATTCCCCTCCTCTCCCCCTCTCTCTCTCTACCCCTCCAAACTAATCTCCCCCTCTAGCTATTTCATGAAATACTACCTCTACCATGCTCTCTCCTGGCCACAACTCTCCTTCGTCGCAGTCGACGTTTCGCGTCCCCAGAAAACCCCCTACGATTACCCCCGCATCGTCGGCTACGTCCTGGCGAAAATGGAAGAAGATCCTGCGGACGGTGTGCAACACGGTCACATTACCAGTCTGAGCGTGATGCGCACACATCGACGTCTTGGTATTGCAGAGAAACTAATGAGACAGAGTCGTATGTTCTTTTCTTTTCTTGTCTCACTCTCATCCCATCTCTTCTTCCCCATTATCATTCTTCCCCCATAGGGAATTCTGAGATCAGAAGAGGAATGCGACCCCAGAAACAACAAAAACATAAAAGCTAACCATACAACCCCAATAGAAAAAGCAATGGTCGAAACCTTCTCCGCCCAATACGTATCCCTCCACGTCCGTGTCTCCAACCAAGCCGCACTCCGTCTCTACCGCGACACCCTCGGATTCCAGACGGAAAAAATCGAAGCAAAGTACTACGCTGACGGCGAAGATGCCTATTCCATGAACTTGGATCTATCGTATATACGCGAGCAGATACTAGATGAGGAAGAGGGAGATGAGGGAGAAGCTGTCGGCAGCGCAGGAAGCGCAAAGGATGTAAAGGCGATTGAGGAGGGGAAGGATGCAGAGGCGGGAGAAAAGAAGAGGAAGGTTAAGGTAGGGAGGGGGTTGGGGGTGGGAGAGTTGGTGGAGAAAAATGAGGCGTTGCCTATTAGGGAGGGGAAGTGAGATAGACGGGTGGATTGTTTTGCGATTCCTCGTTTCGAGGGGCCGGAATGAAGGAGAGTTATTAAATGGTTGCATCAGTGTTATGATGTGTATGGGATGCTAGCAGCTGCATATATTCCTGGAGTCTAAAAGTCATTTGCATCATGCTGGTTTGTGGTGGCTTTAGAGATGCTATGACGACATGTCGAGGAAAGATGCTGCTCTTGTGGAAACATGAATGTGGTTTGCATACCTAGTATATCATGGACGCCCGAGGAGGAGGGAGGAATCTTCTCTCAAGTAAGATTGCTCAACAGTATATATAGATCATATAGATTGAGAATCAAAAATACTCGATATTTTGCATCTTCTTGTTTTTTTTTTGAAACCTAACTATATGATATTGGCTCGTGAAAGATCAAGAGATGTAGAAGAGCTTAATTCTTGATGCCTAATATGCCCTTGCTAAACTTCTGATATAGTTATTCCGAAGAATAATATCACGAGAATGCTTTACGCATCTGTATCCTACATTCTATATATACATTTCCTACTCCATCCATCGCAAAATGCAAAACGCCAATATGCATTTTCCTATAAATGCACAGTACTAATACACACACTATCATCACATCATATCGTGACGAAACGTAGAAACTTCCGTTAGTTTGAAAAATCAAGTATTTGTTTACAGAATAACAAGAAACTAGAACTACAAAGATACCCCTTCACCAGTGCCGAGTTCTTCTGAAATAGGCGGTGCTGGGTCAACGGGTAGTATGGGGTCGGGTGTGGCGACCTCTAGAGGTTCGTTTGGTGGGGTAGCTGTGTTGATGGGGGGGTTTGCTCCGATGGGGGGAGGGGTTGGCGGGTCGTTTGATGGGGGTGGGATTGAGTCGGTGGGTGGGTTCACAGGTGTATCTGTGGGTGGAGCTGCTTCGACTGGAGGATTTATCTCGTTATTTTGAGAAGGTATTTCTTCGGTGGGAGGAGGGTTCGTTTCCGCTGTTGCTGGGTTTGCGGGATCTATGGGTGGTGTTGGGTTGGTAGGGGGGGTTGGCTCAGTAGGAGGGAGTGGTTCGGCGGGAGGGTTTGGATTTGCGGGTGGTAATGGATCTGTGGGAGGGTTTGGCTCGGCAGGAGTAGCTGGTTCCGGAGCTGGGTGCTGTGGTGGGGGAGGAACAGCGTCCTCAGGTTTTTGAAGGCCGATATCATTTACTGGCTTTGGGGTATCAGACGGAAGTGGAGGCGCTGAACATATTTTCGGGTCTTTGGCGAACTCTGGGCCTTTGTAAATTGGGTTTGGATCTTCCCTTGATACATTCTGTGCTTTGATCAAGACGGGAATTACAGCTCCTGTCTTCAAGGGGAATGTTCTGTGGCCGATAACTCGTAGGATAGTGTTGATAGCTCCGGAATGGGAACTGAGTGAAATGAATGTACTATTATCATTCATGAATATATCATCCAAGAGAGCTTTGAATCTTCTATTTTCTGCCTCGTGAGTTTCTGAGTAATTGGCACGCCAATAAGGATCCTCTTCTGGGAATTTGGATTCAAACTTCCAAGTAGGGGCGAGAGCGTGGATGTAAGTTTTCGAGCGGCGTCGATCGCAAGTATGAGAGGAGATGCCTTCACGGAGAAGTTCTTTGATAATGGGAGTGAATGGAGGGGAGGTGGGTGGAAGTGGTAGATTGCTGAATGTAAGGGAACATGTTTCGAGACAACGTGTCAGGGGTGAGACGTAATAGGATTGTGGTGGAGATGCTTTTTGTGTAGTGATTAGTTTCTCCCAGAAATCGTTGGCCACTAGAGCTTGTGCAACACCAGTGGGAGCAAGTTGAGCATCGGCCCAGGTTGAATTTTCATCTCCATCCAAGTGAGAATAGTAGCACTATGGATCTTAGTAAGGATCGCGTATTGAGGATCAGATAGAACATACATCCCACGCTTCTTTTCCAACCTCAGTCTCTTTTATATTATGATAACCTTCTCCATGACGCCCCACTTCAAAATGTCAGTTGCATATCATGTGATGGCAGTGGTGATCTCGAATACATACAGTAAAGAACTTTATACTGGACATTCTTAGGAGTTTGTTTGTTGAGTTTCACAACATGATTCTCAAATCTTTCCCATTGAGTCTTCTGTCTCTCAGGGTCAAATTCTGCATCCGTATCATACACACGATCTTTCAACCCAAAGTTTGACTCCTGAGTAGGTAGTTGTGTTAGTCTAATATCCAGCAAAGCAAAATTGCAAAGTCTCTTACTGTGTAATTGAAGGTTTCCCAATTTGTATTCTGGTCATCTTGTAGAAAATATCCCACTACATTTCTAAACTCCATATGTCTCGTCTTTGGCTGTACTTTGTTATTCATCATGTATAATGGAGTCAGAAAAAGTGTAGCTAAAAATAAGCAAGGTCTAGAGTTTCGATCGTTAGCTGATGAGTTTTATAATTCTCCGTGAAATAAGATGCGAATTAACACAAGCAAAGTGTGATAGTAACAAAGAAGTCCTTGGGTACGCAGATGTACTTAAATAAAGAGAAACCAAATCCAACTTACACAATCAAAGACGCTCTCCGATAACCTGTTCGTCGATAAGCATATTGGTATGCATTAGCAATACTACTTGCGCCCGACCTTTCATCCGACCTATGACCCAATAAAGACTCCTGGTCCTCCATATCTTACACCTTCACTTGACGCCGGCTTCAAAATTCACAACCATCCAAAATTCAACTGATAAAGTAGAAAAGAACACCAAAATGACATGATACGGAACCTTCGGACCAAAGATAGTATCGGCGACGATGAGAAAAAAGGGGCTTTAATGCTTTGAATAGAAATTGAGTTTTGATGGAAAAAAGTACCTACCAAATTCTAATGAGCATCACGTGTCAAAGGAATGAATTGTGTCAAGTATAGAGCACTGGTTTCATATGGAATCTAGTTTGATTGGTCTAAGCTTGGTGTTTCAGAGTTGGGATTATTAGTGTTCTGGAATTGGGAAGGATTGCTTCTAGGCGCGTGGGAATCTTGTACGTAACCGCGGCGGCACGAGTTTATGAGTGCCTAGTGCCTAAGGCTCGAGTTAGAGTGACGCCGTTTTATGATCAAAGAATGGAAACTAATAAAGCGGCGGTAACTAGCCACAAAATCGATCCACAATCTCGTGATTTTCATTCCAATCGTGTTATACTTTAGTCACATGTATTTACTAAGATTTACCAAATTAGCTTAGCTTAGATTAGCTAAGCAAGAACCAATATCTTGGTCCTTGGCACCATTCAGAATCATCATCTTTTATTCCACACATAAGTTTACAAATCGTGATCCATAACGCCACAATGTTAAAGTTGGAGAATCAGGTCCGTGTATGATGTCACTCTAGGATAAATCTGGTTGTTCTAGCAAAAGTTGTGGGGAAATTAGCTCAGAGCTCTTTTTAAGAAAAGCAAGCAAGCAAGCAAGCAGGCAAAGCTTGAAAGTGGAGTGAAGAGTGGAACTAAATGAGGGAGAGCTCGGAGGGGAATCAGATCTAGACAGGTAAGGTGCATTGCACATCCATTCTACAGCGAGGAACGGGAACAGGAACAGGTATGAAGTATACGTCGGCTAGTGGTAGTGTATGGGCTGGGACGACGAGTTTGTCTTTTCATGAGAGATTACTATTGGTGGCGTCCCAGATGTGAGTGATTTGTTTTGCTAAGGAAAGTACGCTCGATCAATCGAAAGGTATTTGGGTTACGAGATATATACTTGTATTGGAGATATACTTCTAGTACCAAGATGTACATACTTCTATTGGATATATGCGTCTACTTGATGCGTGCTTCCATGGATACATACTTCTCTTGGACGCATATTTTCGACTACTTGGTACTTTCATGTCTAACAAGCAAACCCAAGGTACACACATACTATGGTAGGTATTGGTATACGCATTGAATGTACTCGAGTAGATAACATATGTTCTACATCATCTACTCCGTACTGCTATGTGTACTCTCTCTCGTATTTACATCACACCCATGATCCATCTAGATCCTGCGTAGATTGTTCGCAATTTATTCAAAGGCACCACCTCACAATCCCATGCATTTGTTAACCCAGAAAAAGTGAATTCCCGATCATTCTCATATTTTCCACCTGTTTGTTACTCCACCATCATGCCAACCTCTCATAAACCCAGTCTTCATCTGCCTTGGAACTCTTTCCATGACGTGCCTTCCCAACTTTATCCGTAATGGCTTTAGCTTCCCTTCACCCCGCTACATAAATCTATTCTTTGTCCCTCCCTTCTCTCACATTTCTACTCTACTCATCAATACAAACAAACAAAACAATCTCTTCAACTCTCAATCATCAAGAACCTTTAATTAATCTTTTAAATCAACCACCACTTACAATCGCATCATGTCTCTTCACTGTACGTATTCATGCTCGGGAAGTCCTCAATGGGAGATGGCTTGGAACGGAATTGGTGATGCTGGAGCATTGTGAGAGAGCTTTGGTATGGACATATTGAGCTTGGGATTTGTTCCAATTACACTTTCCAAGTTGAATATCTATGGAATCTCCTCACAATGCATCCTCACAACGCATTATCATGCCATTACCACCTTCTCTCATCTAGCTCCTGTTTTTCTTTCATCTTCTCTACCCCACCAATTAGCTGCCACTAACACCTACTCTTAATAGACCTCCCACCAGTTAAGCCATCGGCTATTGCCCTCGGTACCATCTTCAACCACGCTGCATCCCTTGCTGTCCTCGGCCCAGTCTTCGGCGAAACCTACCACAGAGCTCAAGCTGCCAACTCCAAGGAGGAGTTTGTTAAGTCAAAGGAGGCTGCTTCCGCCGCTGCTGCATGGGGAACTTCCCTCGTCGGTAGCGCCGTTCAATCATATGGTGTTGGTGCTTTGATCAATGCCACCGGTACTCTCTCATACAAGGGTGCTGCATACTTGGGATCATTAATCTTCATGGCTTCATCTGCTCCATCTGTACGTTATCCATTCGGAAACATTATACATTGAGAACAATTTACTAACAATCTCATTAGTTCATTGCACAAGTCACCACTGAGAAGCGACCACTCGACACCGTTGCCGTTGGAGCTCTCGCCCGCGTCTTCGAGACTGTCGGTCTCTCTCTCTTCCTCACCTGGTGGGGAACCCACACCAACCCATTCGAGTAAATGTATTACGCTTTAATATTGGGTATGATCGTTGGGAAGGATTAACGGAATGGGGTTATGGTATGGGAAGGAAATGACGCTCGGATTGGAGTATTCCGTTTCGTCTGTGTATTATCTCGACTCTGAATCAATTCACTTTTATGACTTTATGATTTAATCGTCATTTAATTGCACAGTTTTATTAGGCAGAATATGAATTTTTTTCAAAACAAGGACCTTTCTCTTTTGGGTGAATTATATATGGTTTTCATATGTGTGAACTTTGATTTTTGACATCTGAGGTGTTTATACTTCAATCCTAGACTCAGAATATTCAACTCGGTAAATTGGATTGAACATATTGATAAGTGTTAAATTAGAT
Organism: Botrytis aclada; assembly: GCA_014898285.1. Taxonomy (NCBI): domain Eukaryota; kingdom Fungi; phylum Ascomycota; class Leotiomycetes; order Helotiales; family Sclerotiniaceae; genus Botrytis; species Botrytis aclada. The sequence goes on from RCSV01000013.1 coordinate 1,056,292, forward strand.
TTTTTCAACAAACCATTCAAGTGATGAACCGCACCACAACTTCTCAACTATCACCAAGCAGCACGCTCATAAGTTCACCACCTTAAAAAATTTCTAAATACATTTCCAAATTTCCTTTCCTCTGTCACATACGACCATAGACTGAAGAGAATTGGGCATCCCGTCCGCTCTGCCATACACAAGCTTCAGATCGGTGGATTAGTAGTTGGGTGGGTGACCACCAGCGAATCCCCACTGTTGTATGTATATGTCTTTTTTTTGTTTCTCGCTTATTGAGGGGTTATATTGTGAGGGAGGGGACTTCGTTTGGTGATGGGTGGTGGGTGGGTGTATTAAGGTCGGTGGGTGGGTGGGTGGCTGTCTTTTGGATTTTTAGATTGGGAAGGAGGGGCGAGAGGGGTGGGGGAGGGTTGTTGGAGTGAGAGGAGGGGAGACGATTTATTACCAGTGATTAATGAATGAATGGTAGAGGAAGGCTGCTTTTTGCGGTCTACCTGTGTTGTTTGATGTTCTCGACGTGCGTTAGTTCTTTGGGGGGGAGGGATCTTTTTATATCAAAATAATAATAAAAGATGGATAAATGTATACATGATTGTTTGTTTTATGTTAGTGGAGTGGTGTAAGGAAGAACCTTTCTGGGGGAATTGGAGTTTTAGTTTTATCTTTTGGATTTGGGAAGGGGGAATAATAAATAGGTAGATAATGTGGAAATAGAAATATGAGGGGGTATAGATATGAATGTTTAGATTTATATTTAGGGGTTGAAATGGAGATTGAGATGGGGATTCAAAGTAAAAAGAATTTGGAGCTGGATCTTATATTCTTGAAAATAAATTACTGACTATGTACTACCTACTTGCTACTGATATTGCTAAAACATACTTTACACCCCCTTGTGGTGGAGAAACGACTCAACGGGAAAGGGGGGTTCGTCAAGATTTATTCTATGTGCTGTTTGTTATGCTTGGGTTCGCTGTCTAGTTTAGCTGGCTAGAAGTTAGAAAGGAACTAAGGAAGGATGTATTATATGTATGGTATAGTATACGTAGATATATTGGGTTTTGTGGAGGTTTGTTTCTGTTTACATTGATTGATATATTGATATATAGGGAGGTGTGATTTGTATTGGCGTCTTTTTGGGATGTGTTGGGCTGTGTTTTTTGGTGAGATGAGGTGAGGAGAGATGAGGTGAGACATACTGAATTGTTTTTTTGATATTTGTCTGCAGGGAAGAAGTCATGAAGGATAAATTCTCTTTTCACGAATTTGGAAAATCATATTAGATGCTCGGAAATGAAATGAAAGGGTTGCGTGTTTTAGCAATAATAATGTGTTTGATACTGTTATTGTATGTAGTGCGCTCGATGAACATTCTTAATATACTGTTTTATCCTCTATAGCTGATGCTCCAAGAACGCAATCTTGCAAATCTGAAATAAACCACGTCCTGAGAGATAGGAAATAATGATCTCGTATTATTTCCTACTTCGCGCTCGCTTGGCTTATGAAACCTGGTTGACTTTCTAGTCATGGAAAATGGGCCGGCATGCAAAAGCTATGTGCCGCTGGCCAGATTCATGTTCTGGTATGACCGCCTGCTTCGACTTTGACTTGCTCTTTCGATATTATTTTCGAAACTATTCGGATGGTAGTTCAGAGATTTGTCAATTTGCGGGTATATCATTTCACGATTGTGTGGAGTCGCTGTGGAGTTGCAAGTCTGCAATATGATGGAGACGCTATAGGTACGTATTGTGAAATTTCAAGATGGTTATAGCTGATATCATGTTATCATATCTGTTGATGGGAATCAGGAGGTGCAAAGGTTGAATTGTGAAATGTCAATGACGAATACATCACGCGGTTGTGTTGGTTTTACAAATCAACGTTGATAAATAAGACGTCGGCATCGACCTTGTTTTCTGATCACCACAGTATTATATCCAAGTGTTTCTCGAATCAATCATATGTCAGAACGTGGTGTCGTGGACCTATTCGATGTTCAATACGTCCCTCACTCTGACCACTTGTTTCGCAAGGTGAAAATTGATCGATGACATGTTGATTGACGGAAGAAGTTTGGCATACAACCAATATTGTCTTTATGGGTCTTTCTTTTCCCTCTAATGCCTGCGTATATCTTGTCGTGACGAAGCATATATAGGATAGCATATTTTCTAATAACCTACATGTTGCCGAAATACTAAACTCGCTTGAGATATTTGATCCTAGAAACATGAGGTTGCATTTGTAGAGTTGGAATTTGACTTCTCAAATCATAGAGAATGACTTCTATCGTGATTGAACTAATAGCTCTCAAGAAACAGTACAGGTCAATACTTAATCATCAACGAAAAATGCATTTTACAGGTATAGTATTATTGGTAGCATTATTGGTAGCATTATTGGTAGCATTATTGGTAGCATTATTGGTAGCATTATTGGTTGCACTTTTGCGGTTGCACTTTTGCACTTGCACAAGAAGTGATGTGAAAAAAAAGGTTAAAAAATCAACTTCCATATATTTTCATGGTATACTTCGTCTTCGTGCAATATGCTCCAAGTGTTAGGAGCCCTACATACAAGTATCTATAAAAAAAAGCAATAGATGTGTCGTAGATTGCTTAGGCATACCAGTCTTCTGTCGCGTTCTTACTTTGCGCTTGCTAAGCAGGAGCTGTACTTGAGTTGAGAGTTACTACAAGATGCCTACACGACACATCCTTTTGAGATCTTGGTAACAAGTACTTTGATATACAATCCGATATATATATTGGTATATACATACCTACTGATCATGATATATTATGAGTGTAAAAATTAGTGGATGTTTATGTTGCAAGTGAACAATAGATCTCAAGGTTACCTAAGCTCGGACCATTCATTTTTCCGGCTCAAGATACGTTTGACCTTACATCACCGACCAAACCCTCAAGTAACTCCCAACTCTCAAAAAAGACACTCTCCCCGAAAGCACCTGGAAAATGCGTCTTTCAACCATCAGCGTTTTTTCGCTGCTCTCCCTTCTCCCCTCTACTCTCGCGACTCAACTCATCTTTACAATCCCAACGACTCCCCAACTAAACCCATCAACTCTCCCCCCATCCACCCACGCAATCCTCAGTACCCTTTCTCACACGCACACCGCGCCTCTCACACCATCGAATTCCTTTTCTTTCCGCAACCTTAGCAGCGGCTCCTACCTCCTCACTATTTCCTCCCCAGCCTACGCTTTTATTCCTCTCCGCGTCGACATCCATCCTGCATCCTCCGAGTCAAATCTCATTCCCATCGAAGCATCTACCACTTTCCGCGCCAACGAATGGAGCAACAAGGGAGAGATCATATCGGTTTCTAGACTCGGAGATGATAAATATACGGCGGAAGTTAAGCCACTTGTCGAGAAAAATTATTATCTTGAGCGAGTGGGATTTTCGCCATTGAGTCTATTGAAGAATCCTATGATCTTGATTGCTGGATTCAGTATGCTTATTGTGTTTGGAATGCCTTATCTTATGGATAATAGTACGTTTATTCTTCTTGAATTGCAGGGAGTCGGATTCATGGCTTCACAATCATGTCATACAACATATTCTTTGTTTTCTATGCTAACAGTACATCTTTTACAGTGGACCCTGAACTCAAGGCGGAATTTGAGGAGCGTCAGAAGAGTGGTGGTGGAATTACAGGCGGTGCCAATGGCGCCAATCCATTGCAAAATTTCGATGCGGCAGCTTGGTTGGCTGGGTCCGGTGGAAAGAAGGAGGGAGGTGGAAGAGAGATTATCAGATGAGCGTGATGTCCGCATCCGTGGAGTTTTGTTGATACTTTAGCTGATTGATGAGAGATGATCGATTTATTGGATTATGATAATACCTGGGACCCGTAGGTCGAACCAGGACCCGAAAAGTAGATACAGAAAAGATAGATCTGTTAAGACAACATAACAATGGGGGTTTCTTATACTATCGTTGTTTAAGTTTAAATTCCTCGCGGTGGAGGGACATCTATATCAATTTCAGATTCATGCTTCGAGAAGATACCAGGAGCGAGAAACCGACCCATCACATGATATCCCATAGTGCTTTGGCGCATAGAAATACTTACAATTGCTGATTTATGATGCCAATCGGCTCACGTCAGTAGATCTACGCTTGTATCAACACAGTGTTTAGTGAATTCTGGCTAAACAACTCTCATTGAATATCTTACATTTCAGGTCGCATCTTGGACGGACAATGATAGAGCAGACAGGATAGCACTAGTATCAAGCATCCAAATTCAAAGGGTAGCATGGGTGATTGTGCAGTTTCTTATCCATCTTACTATTTATGCTAGCGGCCTTTCAAACGAAGCTCATACTGAGGCTATCTGGGGAGTAAGCATCTCATGCCCGGGCAATCATTGTGAACCTGAGTGAAGTTCTCTTCTTCCACTCTCCTAGCTCCTACTCATGACTACGAATTAGGCTCGCTAAAAATCAAAATCTTTTGGGGGGGGGGGGGGGGGGGCCTCCCAAAAAAACATAAATTTAATGTATAGCGTTCAAGATATGCATACCAGAAGACTGGATTATCAAATATCAGGCATTTCAGAAGTAGAGTAGCGGTTGTGTTTAAGAAGATGTGGAGTCTTACCACTGAGCTGGATACAATTCCTTTAGATGGTTGGAGTATTTTGTTCGGAGTCTTGAGTCTTGAGCGAAAGCTATCCCTCTGAAATCTTGGGATACAGTATGAAGTTGTTTCATCGGTTCCTGTTTACCTGATCATGCCACTAAATCTCTCTCCCGAAATGAGATATGACATCACCCTCTCTCCGGCATCTTGAACACCCACCCGGGATTTGAAATGTCAATACCTTAATCAATCATCATACAACAATCTAGAATCACATCCGTCGATGACGAAATACTCGAAGATCACCGCTTCCTAAAGGATCTCCATAGGATCCGACCCGATGGTTTGGTAACCGATTGCTGGGTCGGCGGCTACCAAGTCTACATCTCCACAACTTTGCATGTGTAATTTCATGGATTAGTTTCATACTAAGTTATCTCTGCTTGGTTATCACAAGCATCTCATTGCATTAAAAACCTCAAAACTTCACTCTATGCCTTCAATCTCCACTACATCAAAATCCAGAAACCCATCTTTCACACTACCCTGAGTACCTTGCCACAGCGGTCAATATTTCACGACCGCGCTTATCCTATGACCTCAACGTGTTTTGTTCTTCTGAAACAGACAAAGGTCCATCGACCTCGATCGCTCAGCCTTCCTTGGCGCTACTAAATAGCCAGGTATGGGGTTCTTAGGTCTCGGATACGTGTCCCTGGGATTGTATAAAGGTGTTTGGAGAAGTTGGTTGTAGGGTTTGTTAGCGGCGATGAAAAGGGTTTGGGTTTGGAATATGGACACTGGAGATGCTGTAAGACAGGTGGTGGTATTGTACTTTGCCAGCTAACTCTTTCGTGATCCTCTGAATGATGGCTTGTGTATATAGATGAGGAGTCTCTTGATTCTTCTGCATTCATTTCTTCTTCTTCTTCTTCTTCTTGAGAAATAGACGACCATTCACTCTTTAACTGTCTAGTCACTCTTCTCTAATCTAAAATTTAGTCTTTCTTTTACCTCAGCCTCTCAAACTCTCCTTTCCACTCCATTTCCTCAAACATTAACCAGATGTGCTGCTGTTTCGGACGCCGCGGGGAATATGTCGAACCAGCCAAGAAAACTCCGCAGCGCCAAATCGAGGAAATGAGAAAGCCGAATGAATCTAACAGTCAGCGATCATCCGTTCCTCGTGAATTGTATCCCAAGAGTGATATGTATTCTAAGAGTGATCCCTTGAGAGACCGTTCGAGAGATCATTCGAGAGGCAGCAGCACTTCTCGAGACGGAAACCGAGGATCGCAGAGTGGATATAGTAGTAGTGGAGATTCGAGAGGTATCAACAGTGATACGGGTTCTCATAGACACCGTAATAGTGGATATGGTCAGGAAGGATATACTCAGGGAGTACGCTCGCAACCATCATTGGGGACTAGAGCGCTGGGGAGTGGGTTGAATACATCGCGTTATACACCTGGGGACAATGAGCACCGGAGATGAATAGAACATGTTTGAGACTTTGAGTGGTAGGGAATTCTCCATTGCCTCTTCGAGAGGAGAAAAAAGCCAAGAAGACATGTTTGATTCGGAGACCAAGATACAACAACGCTGGATATCTCCCTGCGATCCACCCCTTACTATCTTCAAGACTCTCTCAAGTACAATACAAACCATCCACACTATCCACACTATCCCCCATTCCCTCCAACTTGTATACAAATCCACAACATCATCACCCACAATCCGAAACCCCACAAAGGTATCAAGAACTATGAAGCAAAAACCGCTCTGACTGATATCCGCATGAAGGGTTACCAGGAAGGAGAACTTGTATATTTAATTCCACTTCTTTCTTACAAATTGCTTTATGGGAGTCTGGCGTAGACGATTGAAAATTTTGATATACTACTTTACTTGTAGTTAGAAGATAGATAATATGAAGCAGGAAGGTCGTGAGAAAACGAATATTTTAATCAGTATCTTCTCGTTAAATCAACAACCTTGTGAGTTTGTTTTCGTGATGATGTAATTACACTGAAGTCCTCGGATCAGCCTTTAAGAATTTAGGACGGACGTTTGCAAGATTTGAGATGTTGATGAAACTTTCTTCAACTTCAAAGAAAAAATAGTCGTTGAAAGGAAGATATTTCCAAAAAAAAAAAAACATCAAATCTCACAACTTGTTTGCCCCCAGTCCTTGAACAACAGCTTTTTATATAATATATAATTTTTTGACTAGCCCACCTTTCCGTTACTAGTACTATTTCTAAGTCTACCCGAACCCTTCTTTCTTCCTCCATCTAAACCATACAATCCGCCTGCAAAAAACACCAAAAACGCACCGACCAAAGTACCAGGACTGAGTCTATTTCCAAACAGCCAAATACTCAATAACAAACTTGCTAATTTCCTCACATTCAACACAATCGTGACTGTAAGTGCAGAAGATGCAGCGGCAAGTAAGTTCACTCCGCGTATGCATGCATACTGTGTGAGCACATTCATAGCAAGAAAGACGAGTTGGCTTGGCAGATAAATCTGTGAGAATTTGGAGACAAGGTCGGAGGGGAGCGTTTGGACATCGAGAAGGGGAAGGCTGAGGGGTGCGGAGGAGGCAAGCCTGAGGAATTGGCGATACATGGATGGGAAGAATGGAGCGAAAAGTGGTAGTGCGAGGATATGTGAGTAGAAGAGGTTTTCTTTCCAGTGGGGTCCGTATTCTTTGTAGGTTTCTTCCGTGTAAAGACCCATTATTGCGGAGAGCACTTGGGCAATAAAGAGGATGACGAGACCTGTGTTGAAAGAGGGTATGTCTGCGTCTACTTTTCCATCCTACGAGGAAATTGTTAGTGAGGTTCGAGGGTATGAGAAGCGTGATAATACCTTAGACTGCGCATCGAACATAGCTGCTGTGACTACTCCAATTGTCAAAAGAACGACGGCTATAATTTGTATCCTAGAGAATCGCTTCCCCCATATATATCCCGCGGCCAAGGTTGTAATACTACCTCCAGATCGTAAGATGATGTGCATAGGCACTGATATATTATAGCCGAAAGCATGATTGTTCATGACATTGATTGTAAAGAATAAAACAATATTTATGATCCATCGACGTATAGGTACACGATTTGGTGTGAGAAAGAACGGGGGCCGACTTCGATCGAATTGGGAGATGTAGCTGGTCACAGCTACAAAGATGAATTGAACAAATGTCATCAGAGTTCCTTCAGAAAATTAGAATGGCATTCGATGAGGTGGTGCATGGAGGGGATGTACCGCTATCTTTCTCGACTCTGTTTTCATTAATGTCAGCGGGGTACTCGAAATAATATAACGTCAAAAGCAAGGGAGTCAAAACTTACTTAACAATGGCTTCCAAAGCGAAAACCTAAGTTTGCAATGAGCTCCTCGTCCTTTCCAATTTTCTAAACGTGTATGAGCACTCACATTTGAGCAACAACCTCCGAAAATCAACCCAAGCATAGCACCCACTGCCAACCATTGCGGAATTGTTTCAATAAACATGCGCCCCGCCATGGCAAGCAATTTTGAGGACGTAGATCTTTTATCGTTGATTCCATACATTTCGGCCTTTTCCAACGATGGTGCAGCATTAATGACCTTCGGGGCTACGACATCTCCATCGGCATTCGAAGCTTGTAAATCTCGAAGGGCGGAACGACGCCGTTGGGCCGGCATAGATGCTTGCTGCTGGCTGCTAGCAGAATCAGCTCTGCGTCTGCGAGCCATTCATAAATACGCCTTTCTGACTAACTGAATGCGATCAGGGGGAGGCGTTTCCGTGTTGGATTCTAAGAATGGAGGATTTTTGAATGTGATGTTCCAGAATTTTAGGTACCGAATGTGACTGAAAGCGGTACGATGGGATATGATACAAAATTGGATAGTGGCTCAGCAACAATGCAGTTGGTATCAAAAAGAAGAAAACAATTTTAAGAAGATGTTGGAATCTGACACGTAGAATAGAGGCACACTACTGTATTTTTATTTGCTTTTGATCATCTCCCAATTGCAGGTGCGCTCTGCAAGGATAATAAGTAGGTAGGCACTCTGTCGATTCTAGCTTTCAGGGTTTTTTCTTATGTGCTGTCTAGGTAGTTGGATATTTTGTGGAGGTAAGAGCTCGAGACATTTATGCCAAGTAAACAACATTATCATTCCTATTCTAATCCCTAGACAGGTATAGCTGAAGGAAGTAGTAAAGGACAACGTGGAAGCAGCCATCCTGAGTACTTTTGGCTGAGGTAGGGTAGTAGCAGTTTAGCATGGTTGTTCTGGAATCTAGAGCAAATATACCCCATAAATAGTATCATGGTCCCTGTAAGTCCCCTGAAATTGGCGTCTAATTTTCAGCGATTGCCGAATAACCCCGGTAGTAGCTTAATAAGGCTATTTAAAGCTCTTCAAGCCTTGCTTTTCGCGAGAATCATCTGTGTTATACTAGTAGGGCGACTGACTACCTATGTACTGTTGAAGGACCAGTGGTAAAGTATCCTTATGTGCATAGATAGTTATATATAAGTCCCTCGAGATTCTTTCTTTCGCGGACATTTGATTACTAGTAGCAGTGGGAAACGGATGGAAGTCCATTCACAGTACCCACCTAGCTGAATTATGGCAGTATGCCAGGGACAAATGAAAATGGCAATGCTCTTCTTCTTACAGACTAGAAGATCTCTGAAGAGAGTAATATTTCATTCAAGAAGCTATTTTTATTACTTAGCCTCCAGTGAGCTAACACTTTTACATTATCATTCTGATCCTTCGGGGGCTCTTCCCGATCAAGAGCAACTGCTGCTAGTGCTACCACCCCAGAATACTACCATCTTCCGCGAGCGATCATCAATACATTCTCAGGGGTCGGAGTTCTTATTTCATCTATGAAGAATTCAATAAACAAATGAGTTGGCCTCAATGATTCCGGGAAAGTCTTCCCTGGCAAACCTTCAGTCCACATATTCAAGTGGTATTCAAGTGATATGCAAAAATACTCAGATATGCTTAGCAACACAAGATATCTGCAATATTTTCAAACTCAAATCTACCAAAAGAATCCGTACAAACCAACAACTTTTGACACAACACTGTTCCTAAAAACAACATAGACAACCTGCAAGAAACCTCCTAAAATCTAACCGAAAATCACCTCAATTGAAACCCCTCCTCAAGGACATACCCATCCAAGCACAAAAACCACACCACAAAACCCTCCATCAAAGCCGTCCCTTTCCATCCACAATACTATAATCCTTCCACATCTTAACCCCCACATCCCCCACTCCATCTCCCTTAATTCTCGAAGCGATGATTTGTTTCCGTGCTAGCCATTCTTCTCTCGATTCAGCGCTCCCTCTGCGAAGTAAATATGTACCATCATCATCCTCATCAACATCATTATCTGCATTTTTCAAAAGAGACCCGTGCTCTTCGATAGAAGATGTTCGACGGATATGGGTATGGAAGTGGGAAAAAGGATTGGAATGGATGTGAAGGTGATTAGGGGATTTAGTGGAGGAATTAGAGGAGGAAGGTTGAGAAGCGGATGTGGAAGTAGATGTTAGAGAAGAGACAGAGTGGTGCGATGATGAATTACCCATTGTATTTCCTTTATGTGAATCCCGCCTTTGTAAAGGTAAACTGGATGAATAAATTCGAAAAAGCAAATAGATATCATGCAAATACCCAGACAAAAAAAACATCAACCAAAATAGATAAAAAAGCAAAAACAAAAGAAAAAGCACACGCAACCAACCTCTCCATTCCACCCCCAATATATCACTCCCAAACCTGTACACCCCCAACCCATCCCATCCATCAAACCCCAACATCCATCCATCCATTCATCCACACCTCAACATCCATCCACACCAGCCCTCCCAACTCCCCAAACCCCATCCATCAACTTCCTCCTCGCAAGCAAGCCCACGTCCCAATCTTCAGCCCTACGACCCCTCTCCACCACCCACAACAAACGCCAATAACCCATCTCCTCCCACGCATGCATATGAATACCAAACCGCAGGACTACAGCGACCGCGTTCTATAAACTTGTTCCGCCTTAGGCGCGCGACTACACTACCCGCTTTAGTTCCACGAACGTGCCGCGCGTGCTAGGAAGAGAGACCCGACCTGACCCGACTCGACCTAAACAGTTGAGAGACCGGTCCAACATTTTTCTTCGCTCGATAAGATGAGTATGCTTAATATCATAGAAGAGAGGCGGTGCAGATGTTGCGGGAAGATTGGTGGGTAATGATATCTATCATGTGAGTGAGTGTTTATCTGTGCAGAATCAAGCGAACTCGGTAGCTGGAGTGGAGGATTTACTTCTTGTGATTTAACTATGTGGTGTCTTTATCACTATATACTTACTTCTGTTCTTTTATTTGTGATCGATTTTTGGGTTATAAAATTTTCTATATTTTATTCTTTCTCTCTTCTTTTCTGGAATTTAATAATAAGAATGATAATTTTCCCCCTCTCGTCATTCCTAAAACTAAGACTGAACACTGAAGAAGACGACAATGAATTTGAAGAACGCCTTCTCGGGTATATCATTAATCAAACAATATTTCCGCGAAAGCAAAAAAAGAATTAGGAAAGCGTAGTTTTGAAACACGTATATGATGCTCGAATTATAAACCTATTTTCAACATGTGCGCATTGATAGGTTGTCCGAAATGCTAAAAGGAGCCCGCGGGTGTAATGTTCCTTTTAGGCGACGAGCTCGCTACTCATTGATCTATTACACAGCGAAGTGCCAACTATCTCGGGCTTCTTTGCCTTCTTCTCCTGGGAAAGCCCCGGAGTGTCTACTACACCATGTTGCGAGTCACGGAGAACTAATACCGGGAGAGTTCAAAAGTCTACATGATGAAGTCTGCCGAGATCTGATCATGAGACCGTTTCGTAGAAGTCCTCAGCCATAACGACGTCTAATGAACATATCCAACGCCTGTGTAGTCCCGAAGCATCGCTCAATTTCCGATACCAAGTTTCTAGTAATAACTCTTACTCAGATCCTCCAGCAGTCATCGTCAACATCGCTGCTCCCAAAAGAATCCACCAATACCTAAAGTTCACATTATTATTACATCCATTTATTCTTTGAATCGATCCCATCGCAAAACATAACGAAAAAAGGACTCACTTCTGCAAAAACGACTTCTCTGGCACCTCCTTCTCCAGCTTTCCCTCCTTACTCAGAACAACCTTAGGACCCAAAACTGGTTCCTTCCCCTCAACCATCCGTCTAATCTCGACTTTCGGCGCAAAGTCCCTCGTAGCACCTGCATCTATAACACCACTCTTAATCGTAACCCCCAGCACCGCACCCTGCGAATCCAATGTCAAAAGAATAGTCGGTCTATAACCCTTTTCGAAATTCGACAAGGAGAGAAGAGAAGTGGAGCTTTTGAAGACAGAGGTGGCAGGATCGAACACGCCTATGCGAGCGAGATTTTCGTTGGGGTTGCCGGAGTCCGATTCTGGGGACGAGGAGATTTCGGGAAGGAGATCGGTAGGAGGATCGTAGGATGAGAGGGAGGCCGAGAGAGTAGAGGGGTTGTAGGATATACTTGCTAGTGGGTATGCGGAGGCGGAGAGGAGGGGTTGGATGTAAATTGTTGCTGTATCGGTTTGGTCTGTGATTGCAGCGGTCGAAGGAAGGAAGTGTGCGCAGAGCGCGAGGAGGAGAGTGGCGGGTTTCATGATTGTGGTTGGGTTATCGGATTGGGTTGTTGCAGCGAAGCTGGAGATTTGAGGTGAGAGCTTCGTGGAGCTATTGTCTGGGGAAGGCTGTGATTACGTAAGATGATAAGCGCGAATGTTCGAGATTCCATGCTGTGAATCAATTTCAACGTTTAGATGTATGGATGATACGACACAATGTACAACGTTGAGAATCCATTCAGCTACGGCCTCGATTCAAGAAATTTTATATTTGCCTATAATGTTCCCAGACCATTTCGTGCTCCTTCTCTACCAACTCAACATAACATGACTGTTTGCCTGCCAAAGCAACAGCTTTTCAAAAGATTTGGCAAAGAATGCCATTTGCATTCCAACTCGAGTATATACATGATTCCCTCATAAACAAACAAAACCGAGGCACCCCTTGATCTAATTATCAATGCCGTGTAAAAATACTCCTACCCAACGCCATAAAACCAAAGAATCAAGGCGAAAGAGAAAGGGGTATTATAGGACGCAATCAGGGTCCTTCTGACCGTGAAGACTCTTCATGTCCAGACTCTGTCTTATGATTCGGAGCATCTGACTCCTTCGTGTTACTCATATCTGCATCAACTCCAACCTCGGCTTGCTCGGGGGTATCAGGCTCGTCGCTTTCTTCATCATCATCTTCTAATTCATCATCATCATCCGTCATATCTCCTTCCATTTTGTAACGCTCGTTTCGCTCAATCAACCCTTTATAATAATCGGTCAACATTTCTGGCTTTGGGATTATTTTCCAATCAACACGGTGTAAAAATTCAAGCTCCAGCAATCCTAATTCTGCCAATTTGACACCACCAACTCTCGCATACGTAGAATTGTTCCAGAAAATGTCCGAAAGTCCTTTTGAGGCTACCGTCGCTGCTGTGATCAAAAATCGATGAACAGTCAATGTTGTAATTGTAAATGCAGGGTATGATGCGCAAAGTTGATCAATATAATAAACCATAGAAAGTAAAAGAGGAGGTTTTAGGGTTGCATGCTTTGCAAGCCGCGCCAGATAATCGAGAACAGAAATCCCAGGAGGTGATCTAGAACTCATTAGTAAAGAGGTACCCTGATACTGTATGGATATATATACCTAGAATGAAAGCGTGTTAACACCCCGCCTTGGGGAGGAAGGGCGTCGTTTCTTTGAATCAATTCTGCGATCATACTAGCTATAAGAATGACCATATCCTCTTCCTCACAGTGCTCATACTGTCGAGGCAAAATCTTCACTGACGTTTGAGGTTTCACTCTCTTTGAGAGAAACTCCTTTTTACTGGGAGCATTCGCATCTTCAATTGCCGATTGGCGTCTCTTCATGCTTGGTGATTCCGGATGTATTGGTGGGTTTATATTTCGTAGTACATTGACGTTGGGTTGCTCTGGCGCAATGGTGGGTTCTGGAGGAGGATCTTCTACTTTCACTTCCGCGGACGGCGACGCTCCATCTGCCATCCTAGAAGGCATCATGGGAGGACTCCACTGCGTAGATGCATCAACATAGACCCATTTCTTTGGTTGCGACTGGGGTGTCGATTGTTGTTGTGGTTGTGGTTGTGATTGTGGCGAGGGAGAAGGTTTGTTTGCAGCCGATGTTCTGCGCGACAGTGAGGGTCGTGTCGCAGTAGGTGCATAGTGATAGAGAGTAGGGGAAGCTTGGGATCTGCTCAGTGATGGCGACCTCAACATATTCCTTTTTCAAACTGAATCATGATCAGTGCCTTCCGACTCTGGACTAAATTGGCGGAGTGGAGTTGAGTGGGTGGGTAAGAACGACGGGGTGGGGTTTTGATAGGGCGTGGTGTCAGAAATAGCTGCGATTCGATACTTTTGATAATCGTGGAAGGGCCTAAGGGAGAAAAGTAGAAGGGTGCAGTCTTATAAGGGTTTGTTTATGTTTATACCGACTTTGCGATGCATCTGGATCTAGTAAGGAGGAAGTGAAGTAGCCAAAAGAAATCGTCACAGAGAGGTGAAAGAAAAGTGTTGACCGGAAAACTCTGCGTGAGAATGAATCCGGTTAATGGTGAGTACGTACAGTACCTCGAGATGTATGTGATAGATACGAGGCGATAATGACTCGTGGTACAAGAATGCCCTCTTCTCTTTCTCTTCCTGTCGAGTATTTGGGATGTAATTTATTTGATCATTTTGTATCAATTTCGTTACTTTACTTCGCATATGAATGTAAGATGCCGTGAACCACCTACTACCACTACCTCCCTACCTCCCTGCCTCCGATCCATCCATGTGAAGAATTCCAATCCAATCCCACGCTTACAGTAAACCCCAGACTCCAGAGTAGCGCGTCATCCATCAGCGATAGTAAAGAACACCGAGCATATCTCCTCGGTGATGTCTATCTAACTTGCAAAATATCTCCCTGCCTCGTTTACCGTACTTGCCAAGGTCTCTCCATACTGTAATAATCATTGTACATACCGGACTCTTCTTCAAGCCATTGATTGCACCGCTGCTTGATTTTGTCTTTCAACAATTACATTGTTGTTGTTGTTGTTGTTGTTAAAGGCTTCTTTTCAGAAAAGGTAGGTATTGTGCGAGATACAACTCATTCGTCATTAACCTTAGTTCTTATGGAACCTTATTAACAAATTCCCTATCCTATCTGCGTACAACATTCAAACATTCTTTCTATCCAACCTACTATTAATAAATCGACCACGAATCACACCATCTTGCCTGCCGAACACAAATCAATTCAATAATAATTCTTGCTGCTTCAACAACTTCCTTCGTCATCGGGTGCTATTTCGAGATAGTTTTCCCTACGTTCACAGGTCTGAAAGTACAAGATGGCTAGAAGTTTAGCCACACAAGGATGGCCGCTCTTGATTCGAAATGCCAGGTCTACCTCGGAGCAGATCGCCAACTTGAAAGGTCTGAAGAACGAAATCGTTGGACATGCTTTAAAGAAAGAAATGGTTGTAACCATGGGCCTTGTGGAACCTGTCGTACGCCTATGTTTCAACAAGTCGGTTCCCAAAAATCAGGACGGAAAGGCACACGACCATAGTTATGCGATCCGACCATCACGAGAAGAGGAGGAGAAGGAGGAAATACTTCGACTGCAGGCTCTTCAAGTCTTAGGAAGCCTTGCATATGGTTAGCAGATCTACTATATTCATTGTAACTTTCATTAACATTAGCTAGGCGGTCCAGCTTTCCTTGCGCCATTACACTACGGCTCTGCGCTCCCAGCTATCCTATCGAACTTTTGCCCATCGAATAATCCACCACAAACAGTACTCGCAGCACTTCGGGCCTTAACTAATCTTGCAGAATCCGCAATGCTTGCTACAAGTGCACATCCTATTACCATCAAATCTCTGGCCGCAGCGTTATTCATACGCCCACATCTTGCCTCGCTGACCCGCATCATTTCCCAAACATCATCATCACACATTATACAAAATCAGATCTCGTTGGCGGCATCACTTGTAGCTCGAATATGCTTACAGGAGTCTCACCAACAAAGTCTAGCAACTTCCGGCGTTCTGGATGCTTTAGCTGTAAATTTAGCCAGCTATGTTGTGGCTCAGGGACTGGTTATTCCAGGTGCAGATATTATTGCGCATAGGGACGGACTACTGGAATACTTCCCCCAAGCTTCGCCCTCAAACGTCACTTTTCCGGCGATTTTAGAGGCTCTAGCTAGCATTGTAGCCGAATCCAAGTTGAGAGCTTCACAGCTACTTTATCACCCATCAATTATGGCCGTATTTCTATCGATTCCAGCAGGAGAGGAACCGGTCTTGCAACACTCGAGAGCTGCTTGGAACACGTTCAATACAGCAAGTTTAGGCTCGAAGCAAGGACAAATGAATGCTATTGATTATTTACTCCCGATCATTCCACAACATCCTGTTAAGAGCTCACAGGCGTCTGCATTTCCGCCACTTGGTTCATCTAGCTCTCGGGAACCTACCAATGGTCGTGAAAAGTCTAGTTCTGCCTCCACGTGGAGCGGCGCCCCGGATCGCAATGGTTCGCCACCGGAAAGTCAAGCGGTTCCAGATGAACCTGAATCCCCCATGGTTGCATATTTGATATTTATCATGAGGTCACGAGAAGGCAAGGGGAGAATTATGGCTGCATATCTGCTAACAGTTCTATTTCGAGTCGGTCTTATCAACAAAGTCCGTGAACCGACATTAGCTTTGTTAGTCGTGCCGCTTCTTGTGCGGATGTTGGATGAAGAGTCCGCTCCAGCAAGGTCTAAGGATGCTTCTCATGATCATGAAACGTTGAGGATTGAGTGGTCAATCACAGAAATGGCTCCACGAATATTATCCTTACTGATCACGGATAGCGAACATCTTCAAAAGGCTACTTTTCAAAACAATGCAATGCCCAAGCTGGCTAAGTTGATAAAATTGGCTTACGAGCCAGTATCAGAGAGTGAAAATGCCCAATTCTGGTCACCTAATCAGTCTAATGAGGCCGAGGATTATGTGGAACAAATCCCATCCTCACGTCTTGGCGATCCTGGTCAATCTGCTCTTCTTGTCCACAAAATAAAAGTAAGGGAAAGCGTGTTGAGAGCTATAGCCTCTCTTGTTCCTTTCAAAGAAGAACACCGAAAGTCCGTCGTGGATAATGGTATCATTCCTTATATTGTCGAATCGCTAAACCCTAGCCCCCAGAAACCATCAACCAAGGTCAATGATAAAGGTGACAAAACAGAAAAGAAACCGGAATCAAGCGATGTTGAGGGTAAGCAGGATGGTTACGGGATCAACCACGTGGGCGTCCTTATCGCTGCTTGTACCGCCACCCGTGCCTTGGCAAGATCGGTCTGTATACTTCGGACTACCTTGATTGATAATGGGGTGGTCGCACCAATATTTCCCCTTCTCACTCACCCAGATATCGAAGTCCAGATTGCCGCTACAGCTGCAGTCTGCAATCTTTTGACTGATGTTGCCCCAATGCGAGAGGTTTGTACACATTCGATATTATTATCACCTCGTTACTAATTTATTCGCAGAGTTTCATGGAATGTGGGGTACTTAGAATCCTTTGTGAACAGGCGCACTCGACCAACGCAAAGCTTCGTCTGAATGCTACCTGGGCACTCAAACACTTTGTCTGTGGCGTCGGCAACGAGGCCAAAAGAAAATGTTTAGAGGAGTTAGGTTCTGGATGGTTAGACCACCTCATATGTAACGATACAGAAGATGAGGCACTTCTCAAAGAAAGCAGTTATAACACAGCCTCTGGGCCTGATGATGCTATGGATGAAGATGTGGAGATGAGTCAGTTTGAAACACCAATGAATGGTTCATTCCCAGCCCATATCAACTCCAGATCTAGCAGTAGCAATCGCAGCAAAAGTTTACAGCAAGCAGAAGCTAAACTTGCAGCTCTAAGGGAAGCTGAACTAAACCCTGCTAAAAAGGCCAGAAAAGACGATCTTGCTGTTCAAGAACAAGGTCTGGATTTCATACGAAATTTGATTTCAAGTGCAGGATCAGGTCATGGTGGCACTGCAGAAAATACTGAGATGATTGACTTTCTTTTCAATTCTTTGGGTCAAGATCGAGTTTTCGATATTCTGGCATCCAAGCTTCGACCAAAGATCATCAATATTCCCTCAAACACTAGTCGCCGAGATTCTAATGCACAAGAGAAGAAAGTCATTACCCCTCAACCAGAGATTGTTGTCGCTGTCGTATATATCCTAGTTCATATGGCCGCCAGCATCCCTCAACATCGTCAAATCGTCATCGCCCAAACTGAACTCCTTAAACTTCTCGTCCCTCACTTCACTAATAAAGCTTACGAAGTACGCGTCGCATTGTGCTTTCTGGTCTCCAACCTCACCTGGGTAGATGATTCGAATGATGGACCCGCTTGCGCACAACGCGTGCATAATTTGAAACAACTTGGTATCCTCGAAAAAATTGAAAATCTGGAACATGATCCAGAATTGGATGTGAGGGAAAGAGCTAAAGTTGCTCTTTGGCAGCTGAAGGCTCCATTCGTTGATTGACTGCAAATCTTTTAAACATGTGTATATGGGGAATGAGTATTCGGGGGTTTTATAGCACAGGCGTTTGGAATGGAAATTATAAACCTGTGTATTTATGAATGGATGGCATCGGTTATGGAGCGTTTGCATTATCACGCTGGAATATGAATTCAAGGAAAAGGGGAGCAAGTCATCGATGGGTTGTTAATAAGATATCGAAATATTCTCAGGTTGAACATCATCAATTAAAGTACGCTGGTTTGGTGAAATAGGAATTAAATTCGGGTTCTTTCAGTTGAGCCACCTCAGTAGGTAGAAAACTATGACATCTGATACAATGCTCTCTCTACTTGTTAATGATTTGTGAATGTTAGAAATCCTTATGAGAGGTAGAGAAAATTGACGGCAGGGAGATATAGTGAATCTTATCTTAGAATTTCACTGTTTGCCCTTTTGGAGAATGATACAGTTATTAAATACTTGGGTAGTGAGAGCACCTAGGGTTCTCACTCTATCGGATGCGTTCGATGAAGTACCTAGCTCGCCTAGGCAATGATACAGGTCAGATCACGTGCAAAACAAGCTTGGTGAATTTTTTACCGACCCACAAGTCCTTTTCTGCGCAACCTAGTAGTGAATATCTTGAACTGATCATTCGAAGACGAAAGTGACTGGTGCTTTACAATTAATAAACCATACAAGACGAGTGTCAAGTTACCTTGACCTGAAAAATGAATATAGTAGTCACTAAGGACAAGGCCGAGACTTCGGCTACATCAAGTGGTCTTGTTCCTCTCAAGACCACATTGGAAACGAGAGCTCGATATTCATTACTCAATGTTTACATCACAAGCGTTCCAGCGAAAAAAGCCAGTGGTGTTCTTAAGTAAGTGTTAAACCTCTTTTTTATTAAAATATGCATGTACTCATACTTTCTCAGTTTAACAAGGAGACTCTTTCCTGAAGATGGTGGCTATGATCTACAGCACATCAGAAGATTTGCGAAACAAACCGACGTTCCAGGTCACGTTCGCACCTCAATGCTAGAAGCAAGAGGAGACAGCGATGACCCAGCTGACATTGAATCTCCCGAGCTTTTCCTTCTTGTGGGAGCTGCAAATCTCATCAGCTCGGAAGAATTGCGCAGTGCTCTTTCTCCAATCTTAGATTCAGCAACCATTTGTTCCATCAAAGTACCTTTGTTAGCCCCGACATCGCAAGAACAAGCAAAGTCTTGGTCGTCTCAATACTGGCCAATAGTATACAAGAAAAGCAACCCGTTTGGTCCCCATCCAGCGATTGTATCTAGAGCAGAAGAAGAAGTACAAGGAGAAGTCGAGAAGTACATGGGCTTAGCGGCCGAAATAGCTTGTTCTTCAAGCACGACAGGTGTTGGAGAGCAAATCGGTGCTGTGGTTGTCGAACGAAAGAATGGAGCTGCACGCATACTTGCGGTTGCTGGCGATGCGCGATGGGTGAACTGGCCACGGGTTGGGTCTGGTAATGTTACAGCGCATGCGGCGCTTCGAGTTATTGCAATGGTAGCAGATGGGATAAAAGTTCAAGAAGAACGCAAAGCTGACAAAGAATCAGAAGCGAAGAATGCTTCAGAACAAAAATCAATTTTCCGAGACCAATCATTGGATATCCTGGAAACAAAGCACCACAACTCGTCTGAGTGGATCGACGGATATCTTTGTCATGAGTTGGAGCTTTACATAACACATGAGCCGTGTGTTATGTGCTCCATGGCTATCGTACATTCTCGCTTTGGACGAGTAATATTTGGAAAACGTATGCCGAAGACTGGTGGTCTTTGTGCAGACAGCGAACTCGGCCACGGACTATTCTGGCGTAAGGAACTGAACTGGTCGTTGCTAGCCTGGCAGTGGATGTCTGGCGAAGAAAATACCGAAGACTCCAAAGATCCAAAAATCCTAGTGTCTCATCTTTATATACACGCCTGATGTTCCGAAGAGGCTGCAAGAAAATGCCTTCCAAGCTCTCAAGTTCATTCGGACTCGAGCGCTAAACCACGACTCTGTCGGTAGTAATTAACGATACCCAATATTTCGATTGGAAGTATAGATTGAAGTCACTACTATGGTTGCAATGGTAAGCGACAGTCAAATTGGCACAAACGTCCCAGCTGATTTACAAAGATTCAAACTTACCAAAGTTGAGAGGGCCAAGAGAGGTGAACATTTCAGCCAGATATCACATCGCTTCCGACCGTGAACTGCCCAAATTCCCCCAAAGTCTGGAAGTGATGATGGCAGGGCAGATTACACGAATGTAGAGTGAAAGCACTTTGTATCTGAAGATTTTCGTTTGTCGTAAATCGTCCTGTCTAAAGATCTTTTGGAAGGATGTGCTCCATGCCAAGCTCACTTTTCATCGACTTTTAAACTTCGAGAATCCCTCTATGCGACTACGCCATCGCTTCTAGCACCCCGATTTAAATGCTTAACGATGCCAAGAACGTCTTGGGTCTGCAACGCAGTGGCGCAGGTAGCTCATAGCTAATACGGAGTGATTGTATGTACGAATGTATGGTTATTTGTGAATAGATCAAGGTCGAGCAGTCTCTCCGGCTCATAACGCTACAAATTGGCGGGTCTAAACTTCTTCATAGACGGCAATATGGCTGGTGCCTCGTATGGTTCAGTATACACTACATTATTAGGCTACACAGAAATTAAACCAATCGATCAATCAAATCTAAAACTGGCTTGAAGTTTGATATGATATTGTTGCTGGCAGCACTACGAGTGCATTAGGCGAATCAATGCAACCACCCATGCTCGCGAAATATTTGATAAACAACACCCTGTAGTATGTAATCACGAGGCTTGATTGGAGATGGTTGACCAACCTTATATCAATCTTTGAATTGGAAACGTGCTGGATCTATGACATCTAATTTGTAACATGTTTGATTCTTCAATATCAGCCTCATCGGCTGTAGCCATCATATGCAACACACTCGCCGTGCCTCGTGAAGCCCGTTCCTATATCATAATCTGTACTTCGTTGATATATAAATATGCTTGGTACGACCCCATTTACCACCCCACAGATTGGACAGGAGGAGCCTGCCATATTCAGTTTGGATTCGGCATCTTGGCGGATGTTGTGGGACGGAAGAAAATGGTAGGTGGTTTGGTGATGAGGCAGGTCTCAATGCTTACTGCTAGTCGCAGTATGGACTGGAGTTGATAATTATCATTTTTGCGACTTGTGAGTATGGATGGCTCATGAAGTCTTTGTTTTGACTACCTGCTTTTGCCCCCCGATTTTCCCCTCCACTCGAGTGTTTCACCCTGTATACTTTCCCTCTCCATAGAGCATTAATACCTTATTTTTCTCATTAACCTTTGGATTTCATACTTGGTGCAGATTACTGACCCTCCAATCTTGCAGTGGCACAATCTCTAACCTCGAGTTCTCTGGCTGTGAACATCGTGGGTGTGATCATCTTCTGGCGGGTTCTCATGGGTATCGGTAAGCTCATCATCTTGCTATCTTCGATTAGACGCGAGTAGAACAAGCTGACTCGATTTGGTAGGAATTGGTGGTGATTACCCAGTCTCATATATCATCACATCAGAGTAAGGGCTCGTTCGGATCGTTTTTTTGATTTATTAATAAAATAGGATTTGGCGTATTTATTTAGGCTAAATTGTACAGCTTTAAATAATGTGGGTTTATATTTGTAGATTCACATTAACATTATGTTAACACAAGCTAATCAAAACTGCTAATGAAATCTGTTAAAATTTGGCAAGGTTGTTATACAAATTTTCAAATTTTGTAAACCTAGAAATGTAGATTTTTTGTAGTGAAGAATAGTATTCGATAAACCATTTTTTATTATCAATATAAAATTTAGGCTATACTAGTGTTTGGTAAACGCTTATTTAGGTCTATTTTGATTACAAATCCAGCTCTACATGGTCGAAAAAAACGATCCGAACGCGCCCTAAGTTCCTCTACTCTCAGCTATCAAATCTTGGGTTCTGAAGTTGTGGTATTCATTCTGCTCATTGGTGAAATGTTGGCCGAATCATCAGTGCATTGCTGTGAAAAGCTCTGAATGATAGACTCCCCCGAACCCTCATCGTTATGCAGTATTCTCATTCAGACCTAAGCATAGTCTAACAAACACATAGATTCGCAACCACCAAATAGCGTGGAGCAATGATGGGAGCAGTTTTCGCCATGCAAGGCATCGGGCAATTCGTCGCGGGTCTCATCATGCTAATCCTAGTCGCCGGCTTTAAAGAATCTCTTCTGACAGCCAAATCCGCCGCCGTATATCAAGGCGTATGCGGGCTAGCAGTTTACAAAATGTGGAGAGTCCTCATTGGATTTGGCGCGGTTCCAGGCAAATCTACTACTCCTGATTTTAGCGAAAAGTATGTCGTCGCGCGAAGTACCCACTAATACTGTACCCGTTACGCTAGCCTGTGTGGCCCTCTACTACCGACTCACGGTCCCGGAAACACCGCGCTATACATTCGATGTTGCGCGCGATGTGGAACAGGCGCAATTAGATGTCGAAGCATATATAGCTGGGAAAGTGGAAGGTCACCCCCGATGAAATAGCGCGAGTCCGAGGGACCCAGGCCGGGAAGTCGCAAATGAAAATCCCCAAAGCTAGTGGGTGTGATTTCGTCGCTTATTATTCACAATGGAAAAATGGAAAAATCCTCTTTGGTACTGCGGGTTCTTGGTTTTTGCTCGATGTGGCTTGGTATGGATTGTCGTTGAACAATCCTGTTATATTGACTGCGATTGGTTATTCGACGGGCCCGACAGTCTACGAGACGCTATTGAAAACAGCGATTGGAAATCTGATTCTTGTGTGTGCCGGTGCGATCCCAGGGTATTGGGTTACGGTTGTAACGGTTGATACGATTGGACGGAAACCAATTTAAACTAATGGGATTTATTGTTCTAACAATTGTTTTTATCGGGATGGGTTTTGGCTACCATAAACTTTTCGGGCATGGGTTACTGGGTCTCTATGTCGTTGTTCAATTTTTCTTTAACTTTGGTATGTACTCCTTTTCTCCTTTCTTCCCGCTTCCCTCTTCCTCTCTTCACATCCTCAAAAGCCTCCAAAGTTCCAACCCCACAACTAACCTCCCCACCACAGGACTCAACACAACAACCTTTATCGTGCCCGGCGAATGTTCCCCCACGCGCTACCGCAGCACCTCTCACGGCTTCAGCGCCGGCATGGGCAAAATCGGTTACATCATCGGCCAAGCGGCCATTGCACCGCTGCGCGTGCGCGGCGCAACTGCGAAATCTACAAGTCCGTGGTTGGATCATGTTCTGGAGATCCATGCGGTGTTCATGTTTGCGGGGATATTCACAACGCTGTGTAAACTCGAGACGAAGAGGATTAGTTTGGAGATTTTGAGTGGAGAGGATTATGGGGGGAGTGGGAGTGAGAGAGGGAATGGGGTCGAGGTGGAGGCGAAGAGTGGCTAGGAAGGGAATGGGATCGTAAGGGAGGTGGATTCTTGATTGCTTCATGGATGAGGAAGGATGGGTGAGGGCAAGGGGGTAATAGTATGATGTGATATGATGATAATGAACAAAGCTGCTGGCTGGTATCAGCACAATCTTTGATTAATGCTGAAGTAGGAACGAAGCAAATGAAATCCTGACTGTAACTTCCACATGAATGAAAAAAAGCTCGAGGAAAAACTAAGCACTGAGTTAGCAGTCTTAGACATCGCATTCCTTTTGAAGAGTTGGTTCTTCTCAACTTTGATACTATCTACATGAACTGCTCCGCCACAGCGAATTCCTCCCTCCATGCAAGGATATAAGCTAGTCCAGCTACAAAATAAGAGACAATGGCACCTGATGAATTGTTTACCCCTCTAACATAAGGGTATTAAATCTAATCTACCTAGCCGCCAAAAGTATACAAACTTCAAAGCTCGCCCTCTCAAAACGCACCGCACCGCACCTCTTCCCCTCGGCCTCAATGCATTATCTTTATCTTACCTTCTCTACAACTCCCTAAATGTAAGCAGGATACCTCGAAGCATATTCCAATAAGGCTAAATAGGATATCTACTAGATCAAATTTCAGCTATGCAACACATCAAAGCGAGTTCACTACCACATGGACTTCACAGCCGGACTTATTAATTGTGAATAAAGGGCCAAGGTCAGTACTTTGAGACTTTGTAGACACAGCTCAATAATTCACACGAAAGCAATAGGACATATTCCACGAAATTTTATTTCTCATTGCTTTCTAGTTACAAGTATTTTCTGCTTTTCTTCGAAGTCAAGGCTCATGGCCAGTCCAATAGAAAAGAAAGAAGTAATAATGTCAGAAGATCTTTAGAAAGCTTCAAGTGAACCATTTACCCATCAGAAGAAGCACATTTTGATTTGTGCGTAAATGGAAATAGACGATGCAATAACATACGCCAATCTAGCTAAAGAAGGAAGGGGAAAAAATTGAAGTCTTGAAGGTTACAAGAAGAGCCTTTCTTCCCATCGGTCAACGTAATGTGGAGAAGAGAGATGCAGAAGAAAGGTGTGGGCACAAGATGTCTGCTCATGACTATCAAGTGAAAAACCCAATTGACACGCCAAAGAGTAACTAGAACCAGGAAACCAACGCTAGGAAACCAAAGAACAAGGAAAATTGAGTCTATTGTCGCTGCCAATGAAGGTACAAGTCGAGCTGCGCAGTTGCTCATATTGTACCCTGCGCTAGAGATAGAAGGTGTCATATTGAATCATGCTAAGATCTTTTTTTGATCAAGCTGCTATGGTACAAAAAGGCTGAAAACTCGCAGGAAAATTTTGCTTCCGTGATGCACGCTATCGCCAATTGAAATTGAAAAGAAATAGGTATGCACGAATGCAGTACCTCTGAATGATGCTAATGTAACAGCAAAGGGCCGTGAAAATCGTTTGTGAATACAACCATAGAAGATGAAATGTCCAGAAAGCTTAATTCCAAGATCGAGAATCATATCAAAAAGATTCGATTGTGATTAAATGCTAGATGAACTGTAACATCGACTGATTCGAAAATGAATATCGTTCCTCGTACCGTTACAAGCGTTGAAATCGTATCGTCATGCCAAAATTTCAACCAAATTTGATATTGAAAGTTCAGGATTAAAACCAGTCGCTACCTCCTCCAGGCTGAGTATCAGGCTGAGCGCCACCTCTACCATAATTGTATGGATGAGCAGCGGCAGGTGAAGTAAGGCGACTGTTTGGTGGAAAGCCAGCTCCTTGCTGAGTTGGAGATTGAATTGCGGGAAGAGGTAAACCATTGGTAATGGGTGCAGAGCCAATGCCATTTGGAAATCCTCCGGGAGAGCTAACAAAAGGACCAGCTGATACATTGGACATGCCACGCTGGTGACGAGTAGCAAGTTGACCAGTCTCGTTATCGTTAGGAGTGGTGGGACCAGTCGAGGTATTTCCGCGGTTTTCATTGCCCTGAATTTTAGCTTGAATGCGGCGACCATAAGGTGTGGTGCGAATAGCTGGCAGGTGGGGTCTGATAGCCTCAATGAGACGTGTCTTCATGTTTAAATTGGCATAGTCCAGAGCGGTCTGAATAACATAGTTGGCAAATGAGTCTCGCAAAAGACCGTCAAGCTGATTAGGTTGAAGCATCTCCTCAATCAACATATCCTTGGAAGGTTCTTGGGCGCATCGAAGACACTTTTCAATGACGTTTGAACTGAACTTCTGCTTTGACAACTGAGCAACTCGGCCTGCAAACATAGCAACCAAAGGCTCGGTGAAGATAGGCTCGTTGAGATCGAGAATGTATTGAACCACATAATTACCAAAAGGATCCTGAACCAACACGTAAGCATTGTTCGAAATCTGTCGGATCAACCAAGCTTTTTGATCGCCAGAAGCATGATCAATGCATCTCTGAAGGACACAGCAACCATGTCTGTGAGTTCCGACGTCAACGCAGTGCTGTCCAACGGCATCAAAAATGAATTGGGCATCTGTTGGAGAAAGTTTGTTCAGACACTTCTGAATAACATGATTGCCATTCAAATCCTGGATAAGCTCGACGACACGGTATCGCAAAGCGCCAATAATGGTCTGAACCTGACCTGCAGTAGAGATAAACTCGATCATCTTTTGCAAGGCTCGTGTTCCATGTTGGTTCAGAGCGATACGGACCAAGTCGTGCGAGGCATTTTCGATCAGGACAGTGCGTTCTTCGTCGTTACAGTATTCAAGCAACTTTTGACAAAGATAGTTTCCAAAAGGATCGGTCATAAGCTCAATGACATGTTGGTTTGTCTCGAGCCAAATCATGTGAACTTGCTCGGGGTTGCGGTCTTCCAATTTCTTTTGCAAGTAACGGCAGCCATGTTGATCCTTGCATAATGCATAGATCTCGCCACCAAGCTGCTCTAAGGCTACGTTTGCAAAACGGTTCATTGCTGCAGAATATGTTAGCTTGCACCGATTGAAGGGTACTCGAAAGCTTACCTTCTCCATCATTTTGACGACGTTGTTGAATGACTCGTGCTTGACTATCTCTCTGTCCACTATTGTGTTGTTGATACATCGAATTGTTATAGTTGTTGTACGAATTTGGAGGAGGATACATTTGTTGACCGAGTTGCATGTTCTGCATTCCCAAGCTCATCATATGCATACCATAATTATTATAATAGCCCTGGACTGGTGTGGGGTAATTTTGTTGGCCGCTTGGAGATGTCACAGAAGGTGACATCTGAGCTTGAGACATGCCTTGTGACATGGCCTGTGTTAAAGCTGGACCGAAAGGTGCAGCACTGGCTTGCAGAGCAGATTGAATCGACTGATAGCTATTCTGAGCCTCACGCAGAGTGCCATTGTCTCCAGAAGCCATTTCACGACTAAGTCTGTTCATAGCGTTTGGTGGAATGCGACCCAAGCTAGCATTATGATTGTGCAAGTGTTGTTGAGCGTGCGAATTAGGAGTATTGTTGTTGTTCTGCATGCCGTTCGTAGATGTGCGAACCGTTGGGACGTCGTTGGCAGAGTAGGATGACTGAAGCTTAGGTGGGGTTGCTTGAACGTGCTTTGGTGGAGATGTCACTTGAGCAGTACCATCTTGTGGGCCTTCAAAATACTTCAAATCCAAGGAATGACGGTAGGATGGGCGAACACTGATGGGAGACTCAGCGGTGCTAGATTGGCCAACAGAGGTTGTGACTTGTTGAGGAGATTGAAGGTTGTTCATTGGAAGGCTTTGTTGATTTGGTCGATGGCGGGCAAACGAACTCCAACCATTAGCGTTGGATTCTGGTGCAGGTGATTGAGATAAAGCTAAATCAAGCGCTGCAGAAGAAGCGGAAAGCTGCATAGAGCGGTCAGCACAAGCGAGTGAATTCTTTTAAGATTGCATACCAAACCAGGAAACTCGTCGCGACGAACAAGAATAGGGAATTTGTCATCGGTAGCGTTCATATTCAAATATTTATCAACGCTTCCAGGTGCAGCATTCTCATCTTCGCCGAAGAGAAAGCGAGTGGTATTGGTTTGGTCAAGGGACAACATATCGTGCATACCGTTGCGAGATTTAGTAACTGGCATAGAATATCTATTGAGACTTGAGGTGTATTAGCAAGAGAAAATTTGATTCGAGGTCCGTAGATCGAAGATGAAAGGTCGCAAATTAAGATTTGCGTGGAATCAAATGTTGAGAACGAGAGAATTAGAAAATGCTGAAGATATTGAGAAGGATAATATTGATTTTGAGGTTTTCGTAGGTTGGAGTCTTGCCCAGCAAGTAGAGAGGTGATTGTAAAAGATCAGAAAGAGAAAGGTTGTAAGTTTGGAAGGTTGAAGATCGAAAGTTGAAGGAAATTTGAGGGATAAGTCAAGTTCGGAAGGAAAACGGCACTAGTGGCCGGGGATATTGTTGAGGCAAAAGACAATAGGAAAAATAGGCAGAAAGGTCAATCGAACCATTCCTATTCAATACAATCAAGTGAATATATCGACCGATTGACAGTGGTGACTTGATTAGAAGGTATGTTGAGCGTATTGAGAGTATCGGAAGTATAAAAGTATGAAAATATTGAGGTCAAAGCGGTTAGAAGCGA
This sequence comes from Botrytis aclada, assembly GCA_014898285.1. NCBI lineage: Eukaryota > Fungi > Ascomycota > Leotiomycetes > Helotiales > Sclerotiniaceae > Botrytis > Botrytis aclada. The sequence continues at coordinate 1,084,767 of RCSV01000013.1, forward strand.
AACAATTTGAATGTACTAATGACCCCTCTTCTGATGTAGCAGATTCACCTTTACATTGTATACTGGCAATGTGATGTGCCTTGGAAAGAAAAGAAAGAGTGAAAAAGTGATAATTAGTCTTTCAATATCTCTCCCAACAGACAAACTTGCTCAAGGAAATTTCTGCAATTTGCCGTTTTCCAGCTTCAGTGGCTCCGAAGATGGGATGAGTTCAAGACTGATTTGCAAGTGCCCCTACTTTGAGCAGCAATCAGGCGCAAGCTTAAAAGAATCTTACGTTGAAGCAGGATCTAGCCAATCGCATGCCCAGAGATGAAGAAGCCAGCCCCAGATTCATTCAACAGGTACTTGTTCATTGAATGCATATAGTGAGATACACGGGGTTCTTTGTATTCTGTTTTGTGGGGAAAGCCTTGTAGTAAATGCAAACTTTTGACAATAATTGTTTGATGGCAATGTGCGGGAAGAAATAATGCATATTGAAGTGCAAGAGAATTTATATACGTACGCATTGGTGGATCGATGACTGGTTGGATCTTGTCTTACTGCTTCCTCCTTTTCATCTTCATCTGAATTGCGGCGTGAGCCAGGCACAGACTTTGAAGGTAGCTTATCATCAATTATAAGTCTAGACTGCATGATTCCAGCTTGCGGCGATGTGAGTTGAGAGCCAGATCTTCCTGGACGATTATAAAGACCTGGAGGGGAGGTAATGCTAGATGTCGAATATCTATTGGGACGAGAAAATGCTGAAGGAAATCCAGATGAAGATTCTCTGTATTCTGGTGGTGTAGTTGGTTCTGATTGGTGGCCGGCGTTGTTATTATTGTTATTAGATCGACCAAGATCTTCTTGCATTTGCTGTAACTCTTGTTCGTCTCTTCGTTGTTGCAGGTCCAACAATTGCATCTCCGCCTCGAACCGTCTCTTTTGTTCACGAAGCCTCTCGTATTCGAGTTTCTTTTTCTCTAACTGATAGGAGTGTCAGCTTTTATCGGGATGGGTTGAATATCGGACGATATGAAAAAGCGCTTTGCACTGCAGGGAATATGCAGTTTTGCTTTTTGTCGAAGAAATAGGAGGTTGGAACCAGAATGGAGTGGTAAATGAAGAAGAAGAATCGCTTACCAGTTGTACTTTATGGTACGTCTATTGTTAAATTGTCAGTAAATGCTACGGTATCAGAAGAAATTTTACAATAGCATGAAAAAACAGAAGAAGCCATCGCAGGACAATAGCGATTGTTGTGATAGGCAAATTCAATTGGCTTACCGAGGGACCGTATTCTTGAGATTCTTGCGCGGGACGCTGGGTGGTGATAGAGGCAATTGTTGGAACTCTTCCCGAGTCGGTAGTGAACCTTCTCGTCAGTCCTCCACGACTCTCTTGAGGTTGTAACGATTGTGGCATTCGGTTTCCATTTCGAGGAGGAGAAACAAGACCGAGCATAGACGCATCATTCCTCGATGCCTGTTGGCTACGAAATCGCAACTCGTCCATTCGATCACTAGTGCTATTCGAATATGCCATAATGATAATCTATATGACTGTGATCGGTCAGATCAGACTTGGAAATGCGCAATTCAAGCCTGGCTGGAGTGAGGGTTTGACGTGGGGTGCAATGCGCAAAGATACTGATGGATAACCCACTCATACACTTCACAATTTAACTCACCTACAAAAATATGAAAATAATCCAAAATATCCTCCTCGTCCTGGACGTCCAGGCGCGGGAACAGAAGTGTTGTGTCAAAATGAGTGTATACAGAAGTTGGGGAGGTCGATGGCGCTAAACGAGGATAGGCGCTTCCACGCTAAGATGTGTGGACGTGCCCAAAGGATTGATTGCTTACAAGATTATCTAGGATTTTCATGGGTTATATCGGAAGCATGGTGGTATCTTTGGGTTTGACGAGATATGATAGATTTCAAACACTTATATTGATGCGTTTTCCGAGTCAAATCACATTTAGAGGAAAAAGAATTTACGGCAAATTTAAATGCACCGGTAATAGGTAGAAATCTATTGGCAAAGTGTCAAACTCCCTTCACTTCATGCTAGCATCCAACCGAGTTTTGATCGGTACATAGTCTCGATGCTAGAATGTACGTACATCTACTTTATAACCTCGATAAGAAACAATCGAGTAGGCAAAATTGGATTGTATCCAGCTTGATCTGGGTGTGTTAACGATCGTATTTATCTACATATATGGTTTAGATTTAGAAAAGCGTTTATATATACGTATGTATGTATGTATGTATGTACACATATTCCATTTGAGTTTTTCCCCTTTTTCGTTTCCTTCTCACCATCTCCCGCATTAATACTAAGATGGACCCTGATTCGATTCATTCGAGGGGTAATAGCTTGCTATTTTGACCAATCAACCAGGGGTTTTAAACTTTCAGTAACGTGCAGCAACTTCTGTATGTTGGCAGGCACTCAAGCACCTTTTGCCCAACCTCCTTTACTTTATTTCCCAACGGTAACGGTGAGCTCTTGACAAAGATTGATGAGACGTGAATGTGAATGCGATATATCGCATTCTCGTGCAATGAGCAAAATGAGGAGATATCAAGGTAATCACGGGGCGCCATGATCCCTAATCTCAAATACTTTCGATGCTACTTTGAGGCGGGGGCGTTGATGAAACATTTACAGCCCTCCCCCCAGTCTTCGTAATCGGGAGCTCTACTTACCACATTCAACCTATCAAAAAGCTTGATCTCTGAGCCTCTCCAGCCTCTTTTCAATTTCGAAGCACAAACCCAATGCACACATTCAAATTCGTACTATATTTCCGTCGTTGCTTAATGATCTCATCTAGATCGACTGTTAGTCCATCATGTACTTGAGTCTTGAGCACTTAGGTATGCATCTTCAGGATCCGTAGAACTCTAAATCCACAATTCTTCGCAGGAACAATCACTATTATCCTCTTTAAGTCCTTCTCTCATGCCACCATCCACTCAATCAGTGGCAAAAGTCTTGATAGTGGAGTACAAAGCTACCTAATGCGTCTCCAATCAGTTTTGGTCACGATCTTCTGCATGCAAGTCGAAATCCTCGAATCAAACCGAACGTCAACTGCAGCTTGTAATGGCGTTAGTCTCCTCGGAGCCTTAAAACACCAGCAGGCTCGTCTAGAGCAAATTTCAGGAACTCATTCTAAATCATTGACGTTCCTTTTGCAATTGTGTTGTGAGTCAAAAATCTTCTAATTCAACTCATCAATCACAACACCAAATTGTAAGTGACTGAGAGTGGGGTTGTGCTTTGTGGCGTGCAAATGATACAGAGCAAAAAGCAGCAATAAACTCAGATCTAGCGGTGAGGCATGTGTTCCAAATTTAGAGTCTTGGAAGAGGAACATTTCTTGATGCCGAGCAGCGTCTCAGCATATGTAGAACGTTGCATACAAGAAAGGATAGAGTCGTAGAACTATTGCAGTCGTGCCTTGCAGATGCAGCAATAGCAGTATGCAATAGTGTGAAGAATGGTAAATTCAGATCAGATATCTATTACAATGGACCCTATACAACCGCTCGATCATCTCAACTCCAGTTAGAACAAGTGATGTATGTATATTGTTCAGAAAGCTAAATACAGATCATATAAGTTAGTGTGATGTTAGCTGGTCATTCTAACTATCTAGTAGCCTGACTACTTGGAGGAGAAAAAACAGACCGGAATTGACCACTAACGAAACCTTTCAATAATCTAATTGTTCCAATTCAATTCAGAGAAACTGAGAGGTTAAATAGTACTGTAACTGAAGAATATTCAAGGATCGGTTTAATACTACTAATTCTCTTAAACTTATTTACCGTTGATTTATTATATAATTTATTGGAATGATGAAGTTTAGCCTCTTCTTTCTCCCACGAATAGCCTGATAGACTAATACAGTAGCCTTGCATGATTCACATCTCAGCCTTATCGTGTAATTGGTTGATTCTCGCGGGGTATTCGGCCTAAAATAAACTTTGACCGATTCTCATGGTGACCAACCCAATAAATTAATTTTTGAATCTTTTAAATCCGTGGACTGAATCTTGCTAATACACATGTCCAGCATCAATTCAAGATGCCTCCCAAGAAGAAGACTGCCGGGCCAGTAGAAGCTCCAGCTGAGGAAAGTTCTGCGAAGAAGGTAAGCAAATCTAATCGTATTATTATGGCAGACAACTTACTTTAAGTCTAGACTCAAGAGTCTGCGCCAGCAGTCGATGGACCCTCAGTAGAACCCGAAAATTCTAAGCGCAAGAGGGCGACGAAAACCAGACAAGCTCCTGCTGTCGTGGAGCCTGCGCCTAAGAGAGATGATGATGTACAGATCCTTTCCATTCGAGTCTAAATTTTTCATTGACGATAATTGTAGGGCTTTGCTGCTTTACTCGAACCATTCTACGATGGCAAAAGCTTGACGGATCCAATCAGTACTGCAAAGGTAGGAAAAGAGTCGAGGGATTACTGGAATATATTCTAATGCGCTTCAGGATAAATGGAACCTTGTACCGGCCTTTTTGAAAGTCAAAGGTCTTGTTAAACAGCATATCGACTCCTTCAACTATTTCGTCGAGCATGAAATCAAAGACATTGTCAAGGCAAACAAAAGAGTCACTAGCGATGTCGACCCTAAATTTTGGTTGGAGTCAGTTGAGATGTTTTCCGGAAATATGTGTGTAATCCACTAACAATTGGCAGATATACCGATATTCGTGTTGGCGAGCCGGAACGTATGGACTATGATGATCGCAAACCGCAAAATGAAATTACACCCAATGAATGCCGTCTTCGTGACATGACATATGCTGCGCCAATTAGAGTCGACATTAAATATATGCGAGGAAGGACTATAGTAGCTAGGAAGAATATCGCAATTGGTCGAATGCCTATTATGTTGAAAAGTTCAAAATGTCGGCTGGCTGGAAAGAATGATCGCCAGATGGCTCATATGAACGAGTGTGCTTTGGATCCTGGAGGATATTTCGTTGTCAACGGTACAGAGAAAGTCATTCTTGTTCAAGAACAACTCAGCAAGAACAGAGTTATTATCGAAGCAGACCCCAAGAAAGGAATCGTTTCTGCGTCCGTTACTAGGTCAGAGAACATTTTCCCACAGCCCTCTCATATCACTAACTTTTGAACAGTTCTACACATGAGCGCAAGTCAAAAAGTTATGTAATGCTTAAGAAGGAGCGAATCTCTCTTCAGCATAATATCTTGACAGAAGCTTTGCCGATTGTGATTGTACTGAAAGCCATGGGAATTCAATCAGATCATGAATTGTTACTTCTAGTTGCTGGATCTGATGAGAGATACCAAGACGAGTTCTCAGTAAATTTTGAAGAGGCCACCAAACTCGGTGTCCATACTCAACATCAAGCTCTTGAATACATAGGATCTCGTGTCAAAATGGGTAGCCGAGCCCGAGCACCGGGAGGCGGACCTCGGAGTCGCAGTTATGTTAATGATGCTCTTGAAGCACTCGCAAATATTATAATCACACACGTTCCGGTTGTTGGTCTAGATTTCCGCCCAAAAGCACTCTATATTTGTTTTATGGTTCGCCGAGTCCTCATGGCCATGGTTAATCCAACGCTCGTTGATGACCGGGATTACGTTGGTAATAAGCGTTTGGAACTTGCTGGACAACTTCTTTCTTTGCTTTTCGAAGATCTATTCAAGAAGTTCAACACTGATCTGAAAATGAACATTGATAAAGTTCTGAAGAAACCTAACAGGGGCATGGAGTTTGATGCATACAATCACATGCAGTCTCACGGCAACTACATCACTATTGGTATGAACCGTGCTATTTCAACAGGAAACTGGAGTTTAAAACGATTCAAGATGGAACGGGCCGGTGTTACACACGTCCTCAGTAGACTCAGTTACATCAGTGCTCTTGGAATGATGACAAGAATCAGCAGTCAGTTTGAGAAGACTAGGAAAGTCAGTGGACCCAGAGCTTTACAACCTTCTCAATTTGGCATGCTTTGCACCTCCGATACTCCTGAAGGAGAAGCTTGTGGACTGGTTAAAAATTTGGCACTCATGACTCACATCACTACTTATGATGATGAAGAGCCTGTCAAAAAACTAACTTTCGTTCTTGGTGCCGAGGACATCGTTTCTATGAGTGGTAAAGAAATCTACGAGAAGGGAGCTTACGTCATTTTTGTTAATGGAACGCCTCTCGCACTCACTCGGCAACCCAAGAAATTTCTTAATTCTTTCAGAAGATTTCGACGTATGGGCCGTATTTCGGAATACATCAGCATTTTTATCAACCATCACAGCACATCTGTTCACATTGCTACAGACGAAGGTCGAATTTGTAGACCGCTGATTATCGTGGAGAATCAAAAGCCTAAGGTTACGAAACGCCATCTCGAAGAGCTCAGAAAAGGAACAATGGATTTCGATGATTTCTTATACAAAGGACTTCTCGAATACGTTGACTGTAATGAGGAGAACGATTCTAATATTGCCATCAGAGAAAACTATATCAACGAGGCAACTACACATCTTGAAATCGAACCTTTCACTGTGCTAGGTGCGGTTGCAGGACTGATTCCGTACCCACATCACAACCAATCTCCCAGAAACACATATCAATGTGCTATGGGTAAGCAAGCTATTGGTGCCATTGCATACAATCAATTTTCTCGTATCGATACTTTACTTTATCTTATGGTCTATCCACAACAACCTATGGTTAAGACTCGTACGATAGAGTTAATCAAATACGACAAACTTCCAGCTGGTCAGAATGCCACAGTCGCTGTCATGTCCTTCTCAGGTTACGATATTGAGGATGCTCTTGTTCTTAATAAAGCCTCCTGTGATCGTGGATTTGGACGTTGTCAGGTGTTCCGTAAATATTCAACACAATTGAAAAAGTATCCTAATAGATCTCAAGATCGTATTGCTGATAGAGTTGTTGGCGAAAATGGCAAACCTATTGCAAAACACAGGATATTAGGATCTGATGGAATCGCGTTAGTTGGTGAGAGAATCAATGCTGGCGAAATTTATCTAAATAAGGAATCCCCTTCAAATCCAAACTCAACCGGAATGGGCAATGATTTCAACCTAAACGATATGAAACCTGCACCCATGGGTTACAAGCTTCATGACCATGCCTACATTGACAAGGTCATGGTTTCTCAAACAGAGAATGAGAGCGGAGTCCTTAAAGTTCAAACTCGCCAAACTAGACGACCTGAACTGGGAGATAAATTCTCATCTCGTCATGGACAAAAAGGTGTTGTTGGTATCATTGTCAATCAAGAAGATATGCCATTTGCGGATTCAGGAGTTACTCCCGATATTATCATGAACCCTCACGGTTTCCCATCTCGTATGACAGTTGGTAAAATGTTGGAATTGCTCTCTGGAAAAGCTGGTGTCATTAATGGCACCCTCGAATATGGTACTTGTTTTGGAGGTAGCAATGTTGACGTCATGGGTCAGATTTTAATCGACAATGGATTTAGTTACTCGGGTAAAGATTTCGTCACAAGTGGTATTACGGGAGAATCTCTACCAGCCTACGTCTTCTTCGGTCCAATCTACTATCAAAAACTTAAGCACATGGTTCAAGATAAGATGCATTCTCGATCTCGCGGTCCTCGTGCCATTCTCACTCGTCAACCTACAGAAGGTAGATCGAGAGATGGAGGTCTTCGTTTGGGTGAGATGGAGAGAGATTGTCTTATTGCTTATGGTGCAAGTCAATTGTTACTTGAGAGACTTATGTTGAGTAGTGATGCTCATCAGGTGGATATCTGCGAAACTTGTGGATTGATGGGGTACTCGGGTTGGTGTCAGACATGTAAGAGCTCCAAGGGAGTGAGCACGATGACGATGCCATATGCGGCGAAGTTGTTGGTACAGGAAATGCTGAGTATGAATGTCTTGGTGAGATTGAAGCTAGAGGATGAGTTTCCTCATTCGGGTCATGTGAGAGGATGAGTAGGAGGTGATTAGATGGGGGAATTATGATGGGGTTGATGAAACGAAAAGGGAGGGAAGAGGAAGGAATAAAATTTGATATCACGAGGGGCATGGATGGGCGTAGGAAATTTAAGCGAAGGTCTTTCGAAATGCATAGCAATGGCGTATCATCAGGTAGTTATTGGTTGATTTGTAAAATACCATAGAATCTGATCAAAAATATTGAGATTGATGTAAATTATATTGTTTTATACATGTATGAAAAGTAACATATGCTCTTGATCTTTCCCATTCGATCCGATATCTTCCTACTTTTTCAACCACTCAATTTCTTCTCTGCACTGTAATCATAACCGCTTCCTCCCTCCTCGAAGAAACATGAATTCCTCACTTCTATTTCATTTCTACTATGTATCTATTACACTGCATACAATTATAAACTTAGCAGTTAGAAGTTAGAAGTTAGAAGTTGGAAGTTGGAAGTTGGAAGTTGGAAGTTGGAAGGTAGAAGTTAGAAGGTAGAAGGTAGGTGATCTGTTCATATACATATCTGTCCATGTGTGTGTGGTTCGTTTTCTTCCCTTTCTATTTCAACCACCATGTTGCTGCTATTATTATTAAACCAAAACTATCCACAGCTATCATCATCGTGATCATCATTCATTCATCATAGAACCAAGCACCCATCCATCCACTCATCCACCCCAAACCAAAACCTCACTCCCACCCACCAAACAAATACAGATAATCACACATCACAAAACCTCAAGTATCACGCAACGAACTTATGTATAATTGCATGTGTATGTATAAACTAAAACTAAAATCCCTAGGTAAAAGTGCAAGGTGCAAGTACCTACAAAATACACATAACGCCCAGCCCTCGCGAAAAAGGAAAAGGGAAAGGGAGAGGGAGATGTAAAGAGGTTAGTCCTCTTTTTCTCCTCTTCTCTCCTCTCTCTCCAAAAATGCCATTGTTCATTCATATCCTTGTCCGTAACCGTAAAATTCGTAGCGTGCGTGGTTCCTTCCTTCTGTCCAGCTGTGGAGCTGTCCGTCTGTTCTCGTAAATTCGTGTGAGTGTCTTGGGGAAATTGATCGGTCAGTTCGTCTGCCCATTCTCTCGTTCTCGTTCTCTCGCGTAGCTCCATTTGTTTGCATCGCATCGCATCTCATCTCATAACCTCCTATCTCATCTCCTCATCCTCCTCCCCATCCACCTCCTCCGGGTGCCCCAAAAGCCCCGCCACATTCGCCATATCATAATGTTTCCTCCTCATCGCCTCAAACTTCTCATGTTTCTCCCTCTCCTCCTCCGTCATGCCCCCCATTTCCGCATCCGCATCTCGGCCATTCTCCCCCGCCACATGCACCTTCTTCTCCTCTCCTTCCCCCATCTCCACTTCCCTCTCGGGCACCGCCTCTTCCGGCTCTCCCAAGCTCAATCCCGGAATCTCCTCATCCCGCTGCTGATGATTCCGCTTGTGTCCCCCCTTCACCTTGTCCAGCTCATCCACCACGATCTCCCCCGCATCAATCGTGCGGATCTCGTCCGCATCCTCCGCCGGATCATAGTGTTTCGCATACGGCGTTTTCGGCTCGTTGATCTTCATCGTCGAGCTTTTTTCCTGCTCCGTCAGATACAGATTCGCTTCGTCCCATTGCAGACGCATGTTATTCGAATCGTCATTGCTGTTGTATGTAGATCCGGAGGAGGCACGACGGATCGGACGGCTTGCGGAGGAGGAGCGTCGGTGCCCGGCGTTCTGGAGTGTGTTTTGGAGGGTGACGTCGTAGTCGGAGATGGCCGAGGTGGGTGGAGTGTTGGGGATGGCGACGTGTTTGGGGGATGTGATGGGAGGGGCCGAGGTGGTTATGGGGGCTTGGAAGGGAGGAGAGCGGTGGAAGGAGTTTTTGAGAATGCCTGCGATTTGGAGGTTAGTTGGTTTTTCATATTTTCGTATTCTTATGTTTGTTTCTATCCTTTTCTCGAATCGAAAAAATCTTGGAATCGCGGGGTAAAATCCGCACACAGCAATATTGGAAATAAATAAAGGACATACCTTTAGGACGTTTTGCCGTAGGACTTGGAGGACTGTGAAGAACCTGTGCTTCTGAGGAAGACATCGTAGCAGCCATGATTGTAAGGGGTTTCTATAAGATATCGATAATAATGATGTGTATGTTGTTGCGATGGTGAAAATTGGATTGCGATGGAAAAGGATGGATTTGATTGGGATTTTGACTTGATTTATTTGTTTGTGTTTTCTTGTCCCGACCGGTAATGTAATGGTGATGGAATTTGCCTTGCCACCCACTTTCTTTTATTCAAGGGGTCGGGGTGAGTGTTTTCCGAGAATGGTATGGTTCGGTACCTAATGAAAGCAAGCTATCTAGGAAGGCTTGGTTGGGCTTTGGCAATAATGTGGAGGAAGACAGCTGTGGCTGCGGCTGTAGATGTAGCTGCTGATGTAGATGTAGATGTAGAAGATGGAAGATGGAAGATGGAAGATGGAAGAAAACAGAAAACAAAGCGATCCAGCAAGCTTTAGATATACTCGAGTACCTGGTATATTCCCCAACGCACCTAGCTATCTTCGTCTACGTCGTATTGATAAACACAGATTGATTCTCGCCAAAACCAACAAATGTTCGTGTGACTTCGTAAAATGAAATAAAGAGCAGCTGAGTATTATTTTTGGCCTGCGAAATGGAGGGGTCGAGTGAATGCAAAATGTGAACGTGAATATGCGTTTACGAGTGGTAGTGAGGAGAGAAATGTGAAAAACTCTTCACGCTGGAGGAAGACGATGTTGTGCATATGGATCAAGTGGTGGATGGTTGGACATGATCGGGTAGCAGTATGAGTGTGACTATGAAGTTGATCAAACCTTAAAGTTACTACTAGTTGTACTACTACTGTATGGAGTTGTTGTCGCCGTCCTCGTCGTTGCTGTTTTCTGATACTATCCGTTTTATACCTAGGTCTTTACGGGATAGGTACCTCTCTAGAGCTCACCACGAGCTTACCTAGGGAGGTGTCTACTTTCAATATCGTTGCAATGTATCTCTTGATTTCAATGGATGGGAAAGCAAGTATCTATATCGTATAGGGAGGTAGTTAATACTCGAGTTATATCCATCTAACGTTATCTACTCATTCGTCTATTCATCTATTCATCTATTCATTCACTTCTTTATTTCAACTGCCCATTCCCCATATCCAATATCACTCACTCATTACCTACCTACCTACCGACCTACTTACTAGCTCCAACTATTCACCAGGAAATCGCGGCAGCCCAATTGTTTTATTATTCCTCTCCATGGTACGATGCTTTCCTAATCATGAAACGTCATCTTACATCCGATCGTTTCTCTTGGGATCTCTTTCTCGTGCATCATGCATGGAGTCGCGTTCCCAAAAGGGACTACTCGTGTGGAGAAAGCGCCGAAGATATGGAAGATATGGAAGATATGGAAGATATGGAAGATATGGACGATATGGAAGATATGGACGATATGGATCGAGTAATCCGCCGCAGGAGGTAGGTATACCGGTCGTCCTTCCGATCTCTCTCGCGCATCTCACGCCAAAGCAGAGTCGCTGTGGGTAATACGTGGGTAAGTAGTAAGTAGCAAGTAGTAAGTAGTAATATCTACACTACCAATACCAGTAGAAGTCAAGTTTGGGCCAAACGGGAGCGGGCAGGCGGGGTAATTTTGAATTTTGAATCCCAAGTGAGTAATCTTGGGTGCTGCTGACCTGTGCTCTGTCTGTGCTTTGTACTCACCATTACATCATCTCGAGACATTTCTTCATAACATATAACATTTCTTCCAAATATGTAACAAATCCCATTTTCATTATTTGTGTATCCAAATTCGGATTCTCGTTCTTGGACCAATTAGATATCATCATCTCGAGTTTCGTAATATCTGAAACATATTGTCAGTCCGTGCACTTGGTGTGATTCCTCACATGACCTTTCTTCTTCTAGCATGTTAGTCTTCTCTTAGTAAGGCTCTAATTATATTCTATACATCGTGCAAGTCATCCATACATCCATTCCTTCATACCTACATATCTTTTCTTCCCACACCTCTTCCCTCCTCTCTTAATTATTCTGCCTCGACCGCAGTGGCCCTCGGAGAGCCAGCGGAGCGTCATTTGATTGTCATCAGGTGTGTGTATATTTTGAGTGTCGAAGTAGTTAAGGTTATCTGTCAACCTTATGATAACTAAAGTCCCTAGTATCCATCTCCAATCCTGCCACTCTATTTCCTCTTCCTTCCATTCCATCTCCAACAACTACAACATGACTAACACCAATATACTAGATGTATCAAGCACGGGCAACACGTGGAAAAGGTATTACTTTTTGATGCTTCTAGATTCGAGAGTCTAAATACTATTCCTACCACCCTTGTTGAATCATTTAACATCATTTCATATGATTTGAATCTCTGACCGGAAGTTCCGGTGATGGTACATGATGTTTTCATAATATTTTGACTCGGATGGGATGTTTGGGTATTGTCCGAATAGATATCTAAATCATGGGGCTTGTGGTTTGATACTTCTACATGTGGTATTGTGAGTCTATGGTATTGTAAACGCATTGATGATTTGGCTTAGGATGTCTAGGTAGCTTTTCTTTGAGGCTGTGAGAGTGGATGAAAATAGCCGGATGTGATGGGGGTCGTTTTTGTTATTTTCTTCTTCTTCGGTGTTTACAGTTTTGAGATATGAGGTCGGGTGAAGATGGTCTTGAGTCTGGACTCTGGAGTGATGGTCACTCTTGGGGTTTTTTTGCTATCTTTTTTCTTTTTCTTTTTATGAATCTGAGCAGTGAGGTCGGATTAAGATGGCTTGAAGTAACAGTAACTCTCTGATAGGTTCATTTTTCTTTGACATTGCCGCTTCTGGGGCAAGCAATTGGATCAAGGTAGCATTGAGTGATGATTAACTTTGAGCCTTTTTTCCCCCTTTTATTTACATCCTCTGAGATTTTATTAGATGAAGATAGTCTATGGAGTGATGGTAAAACTCGATCTTTATCGTCCTTTGGAGGTTTATGACTTCTGAAATATCTTGATGCATCTAGCTTTTTGGCATACTTCTCTCGATTGACTCTACTATGAGGAAATTGACTGTCTAAAATTAGGACCAGATTCACAGTCTTTTTTTTTTTTTTTTTTGAAAGGATTGTGAAGTTTAGACATGATATGTTTTTCTATCCCAGTGCTGCCCGTTTACGAAAAAAATATCAGTAATGATGTAATCTATAGAACTCCTATTTTTCACTATTTCGATACAATCCAGGCTATAGAGTCGCACTCGAGTGAGCCAAATTGTTTTCAAATGTCTTTTTCTATTACGGTAAGATGAAAGATTCTAAGCTCAAGAGGAAAGGAAAGGGAGGGAGAAAAGTATTAAAAGATTGAAACAAGGAAGAAATCTTGAGGAAGTCTAGTCTTCTGTACCGGTCAATTCCTTCAGACGTCACATCAACCTCAGGTAATATTGCGCGAGAAATTTGCAATAATTCAGGGTGTGACTATTGCCTGACGCTAAGCTGCAGTGATATTCCCATCTTGCTTTTTATTTTCTTTTACACTTTCTCTTCCATCATGCGTGGTCTCTTCATGGGAAGATTTATCTTCATTAACAAGGTCTTGCTTGGCAGGGTCTTGCATAGGAACCCACTTGATAGCCAAAGCGCCAACAACAGATACACAACTTAACGCTAGCGATACATAAAATGTCCGGATTATGGAATCACTAATGGCGGTCTTTGCTGTCTCTTGAGTTTCTGGTGGCAATGATGACAGGATTTTGGGTAAGGCAGACAGCAAGATGGAAGACGAGTTGGAAGACTGTGGCAAAAGCGGTTCAAGACGCTTGTGCATCTCTCCTTGGAAAATGCTTTGTGCTACTGCCACAAAAGCCGAGGCACTGAGATTTTGGACAAGTGTTATAAATGTCACACCATTGGGAACATCTTTTTCCGGCAACAATGTTTGAACGATATAGCTCGGCTGACCAAATCCAAACCCAACTCCAAAGCCGTACACAAGTTGATAACCGACAATTCTTGCTGTAGAAGAATGTAGGTTGATGGTAGTGAGTAAAGCAGCTCCAGCAATGGATAGTGCAGTTCCAATGATCATGGCTGGATTGTAATACTTGAAACCACTTGTGATGCCTCCGGCCAAGATTGAAGCCACAACGTAACCAGCGATCAACGGTGTCAACAATTCACCCGAAGAGAGGGGTGTTCGACCGCGACATCTTGGAACCATACAGGTAAAAACAAAATGGCAACATAGACACCTCCAGTTATACACATAGCATAGCTTCCGGCTAGCCATATATCACGACTGCGTGCTAAGCTGCTTGGAATTGTGCGAGCCTTCCCGGCAATCTTGGTCGTCTGGGTGGCCACAAAAGCGATAGCGAGTATGCCAGATACGACAAAAAGAGCGATAATTCGACTATTACTCCAAGGATAGGCAGCGCCATCCCATTGTAAGGCCATGAGAAGACGCATCAAAGATCCAACCATAAATAACGTCCCAGGAATGTCAAGCTGCAGCACCTTTTGTACGAGACTGAGTGATTGTGCACTTGGATCTGATGGTGTGTGTACAAGGATGCTGCACAAAAATACCGTTACTGCTCCTAGCGGTAAGTTAATGCCGAAACACCATCTCCATGTAGTCGACTGTAGTATAGCAGCCCCTAGGAACGGACCAAGGATAGCTGCCAATCCAAATGCAGCGGACATGATACCCAAGTATGCAGCCCGCTGGGCCAGCGGAATCACTTTGGTAGTAATCAACACACTTCCCGAAAAAACTCCAGCAGCACCCAGTCCGGCGATTGCTCGACCGACGATCAGGGTTATTGAAGAATGTGCTGTTGTACAAATGAGAGACCCGATCTCGGAGATGACAATAGCTACAAGGTACACATTCTTGATGGGAAAATGACTAAAGTTTACCATAGAAGAGTTGAAAGGCGCTCAATGTCAAAAGATAGGCATTGGCCCACCATCCAATGTCTTGTGATGTGTTGAACTCGACGCTGATGACGGGGATTGCCGTAGCTAAGATGGTTTGATCCTGTATTAGAAACGAAAAGTTAGCGCCCAAAATACCACAAGGTAGGAGGCTGCTTGGAATTTGTGCGGTTACCATACCATGCCTGTGAGGAAAACTGCCAGACAAATGCCAACCATAATGAGGGCTAAGCGAGTACGATTTGGCTTGGTAATAGCATTATCAGACGACTCCATGGTCAAGATTTTTTTGGAGAGGCTTGAAATGATGGAAGTAGAGTGTTGATATTCTGTGGAAGAATGCAAATTCAGAATCTGGCAGAGAGTGTATTGGAATAGGAATCGAAAGATGAACGAAAGAGGATGGACCCTTTGCAGACTCAGAAATTTGCAGTTAGTCCATAGGAGATACCTACCTACATACTGCGCCTCTCGTACCGCATACCAAACACCTGGTATATAACCCGAGCTTCCCTAAGTGAATGAGCGGTTAAATACCGAGCAACATTCTGGTAGTGAATTTGCATCAGATCTAAATTTTTCAAACTGCTTACTGAAAATTTATTATGATTCGGAACTCACAAGGGCGTCTCGGCTATGGTAAGGTTAGTAATCATTGCAATATATTATATCCTACGCTCCAGATTAATGGAAACCGAATGTTAATACTTCATCTTCTTTCAAATGCTCACCCATCTAGATAAGTTGTTGTTTTCTTGAAACTTCTCAAATCGGAATCTCACAATAGCGGAGGACGTAGACCTGTGATTAGTTTGGATATTGGAGTCTACTCGGTCAAACAACAACCCTGCCCCAATTGCGGCGCAACACATTAATTGATTCTTACTGAATGGAACAGAACCAATTGGTCACCTTGTTCGGTGACTTTTCAGATAACAAGAAGAAACGTCTCTCCACATTGTCCAACTTTATTGTGACTTGCAGCTTACTACTCTAGTGAATCTCAACGTGCATTATGCATAATCTCGGCTATATCTCCTCCGTTTGAATTTCCTATATAGCTTTCCACTGCCACCACTAACATAACCAAACCATCAAAGTCATCACTACAGTAGCTGCCATCATGGATTTCGTCGACGTTGCCATTATCGGAGGAGGTCCAGCTGGACTTACTGCTGCCGGTGCTCTCGCACGCCAACTCCACACTGCCGTGGTTTTTGACACCCAGACCTACCGCAATAAGAACTCAACTCACATGCACATGGTTCCCAGCTGGGATCACAAGGACCCGAAAGATTTCAGAGCCGCAACCAAAGATAGCATCTTGGCGCGCTACTCAACTATCAGATTCCTCGACGTCGGTGTCACAAGCATCGAGAAAAAAACCGACAGTCACTTCGTCCTTATCGATGCAAATGCGAAGGAATGGAACTTTTGAAAGATTATCCTGGCCATTGGAATGACGGATACCTTTCCCGATATTGAGGGCTACGCGGAGCTATGGACAAAGCGAATGTAAGTGATCGTGCTTCGTCCATGAGAACCCAAAGCTCGCCATGTTAAGATGGTTACTGACTCCGTTCATTTGCATTTCTGTAGTTTTCATTGCCTTTTTTGCTTCGGTTACGAAGATCGCGGTGCGAAATCTACTGGTGTTCTTGTTGTGCCTCCCATCAGTCCTATGTCAGGCATTCACATGGTCATAGCAGCAAATGCTGCCCAGCTCAGTGACGAAGTCACTCTGTATACTCACGGCGACGAGGCTATAGCCGAGCAACTCAGTCCACTCGCCAAAGCCCCATTCAAGATTGACACACGCAAGATCAAACGCCTCGTTGATAACGGTGGCTCTTCGGTCACAATTCAATTCACGGACGGTTCTGGCAAGGAAGAGGCGTTCTTGGTTCACAACCCAAAAACTACAGTTCAAGGTCCATTTATTGAGCAACTAGGTCTTGATATCAGTCCTGCAGGAGACATCTTGGCGCCACCGCCCTTTCACCAAGCCAGCGTGCGAGGAGTATTTGCGGCCGGTGATTGTATCACTCCCTACAAGGCTACCCCAGCTGCTATCGCCAGCGGTTGCAACTCGGCTGTGGCATTGACTGCGCAATTACAGGCCGAGAAACACAGCTTCCCGCCATTGTTTTAGTTCACATTCAGACTAGGGATTTGACTTGATTTTCATGGGCGGATAAAACCCGTGGGGTTTATTTTCATACCACATAGTCAGAATAATACAGCTTTTGTGCCTACTTCGTTGATTGTGTAGCAAGTGCTTGAATGTTAAGTGTAGTAGCAAGGCATGTGTAGCTGAAAGATGAATGGGGCACCTCACGTTGCGAATCACACATTGGTCTCCTTTCTGATGTATATTCTGCGAACTCATAAACATATCTAGACTAGAATTTTGAAAATGCATGGTTTGTAAAGTGGAGGACAAACATAGTATCCGGCTTCTGACGCCCAGGATATCTGACTCGGTAGTACTTGTGCTTTGCCATCTGAAAACATCCGTTCGTATAAAATCCTTCAGTATACAATTTAGAACGAGGAAAATCAGAATAGAAAATATGTTTGCGCAGCTTTAAGATTATGGGGTAGGTATCTCAAGAGCATTCTTGTGTTTTACAATACTCTCAGGAAAATGAGAGGCAAGGTAACACATTACTTCCGTTTATATTCTTATCTTACACGCCGAAAGAAATTCTTTGTTTGGTTACAGCCTTTCGACTGATTATCACTAGGATTTTACGTATTGGATGAGTTATTCAGGGACATAGGGGAAGCTTTTAGACATATCTCGATGAGTTAGGATGGCAGTAAAGCTGCATTAACAATCATGGTCACAATACTGGTATGTATCGTTGAAAGATGGAAGTTAAAAAGACTTTCGTGTCTCAGATGTCTTTAATTATATGATCTAGTTTAGTTTATTGTAAACTCTTTTCCTTCGAAGCTTTTCAATTATATTACTTTCCACTCGTCCGATTTCATTTTCTGGAGCTCGGAATGCTATACATATAGTTGTGTTTTATATATATTCAGGCATCAATGCAAGCTATTCACATCTTTCTTCGGGTGACTTCCCCCCGCGTGCTAATGGGACGCAGATAGGCTTGATCTCTTTGTTTTCACAATATAATACATATGAGTGATTGATGACTCAATTACGCCCTGGAACTCTACAGATTCATCTTATTAAACATAGCAACCCTCGCATATCTTTTGTTTAGGTTATGTCTTCCTGTACAACTCGCTCAACACTTAGTATCTATTCTCCCTCAATGAATTACATCAATATCCATCCATTCTTCATTAGAAGAATTAGATCGGAACTTCAAAATTCCAGCTTATATGATCGGATAAAAGCCATATAATCCTACCTCTTCGAGTTGATTAATCAATCATCCCACAAATTCCCCATGCCACTCGACACCTCCCCCAAACTCAACTTCCTCAACGGTTCCACCCGCGCCCACTCCATCCCCCTCCATAATTGCCCAATCTCCATCTCATCCTCATTCTTCAAAGTCCCAACATTTGCTCTCCCGAATAATCTTCGTTTGAAGGGGCGAGGTCCGAGGGGTGCAGGTTTATAGAGAGTTTCTGGTTCGTCAATGTCTGGGGTTATGGCTGTTTGCTTTGGATTTCTAGGTTCTGACGGTTTGGTTTTCACTCTCTCTTTTGTCTTCTCTTTAGTCTTTTCTCTCTCCATAATTTTCCCTTTCGGTCGCAATTTCAACGGCCTCACTCCCTGTGGCTTTTTCTGCACAATAGTTTCCTCTTCTTGGGTTTTCTCGAACTCGGGAGTCGATGGAACACTTTCGATAAAGGCACCAGGGATTTTCATCTCTCGACTAGTGGGTCGTTCTTTTGTCGTTCCGGGTCTGGAATACTCGATAAATGCGCCGGGGACTTGCATTTCTGCGCTGCGTTTCTTGATCACGATGGCGGTATTGGGTGATTTGTGGGGTGGTTGGGTGGGTTTTTGGCTCGCGGTCTTCTTTTTGGGGGTGAGAGGTGTGGGTTTGGTGGGAGTGGATGGGAATGTGGGTTTGGGATTGTGATGATTATTTTGATTGAGAGGTCCTCGTGTGATATTGGGAAATACATCTCGAATGTTCGCTGTGGATCTTTGAGGCTCGAAACTTCCGCTTCGGATGGACAGAGATTCTTTCCATGATTTTAATGCCGGTCTAGTCTCTGTAGTCTTTTGTTTTGGTTTAGATTCCATAGCGGGGCTTGATGCGAGGGGTTTTCGTTCGATTTCGAAACTCCCGCCTCGTACTGGAAGAGCATCTTTCCACGATTTGGGTGAGCGATTGAGAATTTTGTCGCTTTCCAAAGGTTTCCTTTTGAGGGGTGTGATATGCGCGGAAGGTGATGAAATGTATTCTCTCGTAAATTCTCCCGGCATTCTAGAATGAGCAGGAATGGAAGGTCGCCTTATCATCATTTTATTCAGAATTGCAATTGGTAAGGGTTGAGTGATAGAAGGCTTCCGGGGAGATATTCGATCCAGTGATGAGGGAACATTGGTTGGAACTAAAGCCACAACGGGCTTGATGGCTATTTCTGGACACTCGGCGGTTCTGATCTTATTAGTATGGTTGTTTTTCTGGGAAGAGTAAATACATACCGCATGGTGGATAAAGGAGATCGCATTGAAGCGTCGATTATACTACTACTCGGTGTTACGTTTCTTTGTCTTCCTATTCTCTGCGATATAAAGTTGCTGGGAGATTTCGACGTTGGGTGCGAGCAAGTGCCGCACGTGGTATGCCCGGCACTGGAGTTTGAGGGGACACCCAACGATATTGCTGAATCAGATTGGGTTATATGCTTCTCCTTATCGTTAGATTCCGTTGCAGTACTAGTGTTTGTGCTCGTATCTCTTGTGAGATATGACCACCCGATTCCCCAGCCTTTGCTCTTTTCCTTCTCTTTCTCTGTTTCTTGCGATAATACAGGCGCAGATGAAGGCGTAAAGACAGGTTCAAAAACAGGTGTATATCTCGGCCTTAACGGCACAATATTATCTCTTTCCTCAGGAAATTCCCCCGGCATAGAATTTACACTAACCTGGGACTCAGATTTAGGCAGTCCCTCCTCGATTGCTATCTCGGTAGGCACCGGTTTCCTCTTGATATTCGTCTCTCTAGTGATTCTCTCTTTCGCTACTGCAAGCGAGTAATTTTTCTCCCACTCTTCTCTCTCATTTCCCATAAACAGATAATCGTCGGGTAGTGATGGTATGGAATCGGCACTTGCTGATGCACTCGCCAAATGTGACTGCAAAATATTGGCAGCCGATGGATTGAGGGAGGTGAGGTTACTATCTACGAGGTCATCACCGAAGGAAGAAACTCGACAGTTGATTTCTCCGTCTTGGAGAATATTGGTGCGGGTAGGGAGTTGGAAAGGATATTGACAGGCTTCGAGGGCGGTGAGGATGATTCCTGTTGCTACACTGTGGTTTGGAATATTAGCTAAGTCTAACAACAATGTTCCTCCCTCCTGTAAATTATCAAAACTTATGATATCAATCACACCATACCATACACAGAAAAAGAGAAATACAATAAACTTACAACCCAACACAACTCAAAACCAGTCCTCCGATCTGCACCTTACAATCTGTCGTTCCCGGAACACACACTTTCGATTTCGCTACAACGACGCTCGATACGATGATCGATAGCATCCACGAGACAAGCGTAACGCGCGCAGCAATGAAACTATAAGCGTGCAGTTTCAACTCTGGGGGACGCACGAAACTAACGGGATGGTTTTGAATGCTGGCGGAAAAATGAAGGAGGAGATAGATAAGGGTGAGCGAGGACTGGGATGTGTTAGTTATACTGTAAATATGATACCTTTATCCTTCGATTCATTCCATTTTCTTATTCCGGCCCATCATTTCCTCGTTTCAATTAAGTCTGTCTCCGACATGAGACTCAATTCCCAACTACTCACACAAATACCAAACGGCAAAGACCAGTAAAAGAAATAAAAGAAAACTCACCCCAACAACCACAAACCCCGTCCCAACTCTCAACACAAGCGCAAGCGCATGCCCATCCCCAAAGATCTTAACCGTCAACACTATACCCGTTGCGACGCACAGCAGCAGAGTAACCAATGTTGCACACACAATAAGTGGTGTTAATATACGTTGAGTGAGCGAGATTCGTGGTGTAAGTGATGGTGTTAGATGTGGGAGATGCGTGACGGGGATTTGGCCACGGGGCGCGAGAACGGGATAGGGCTTTTTGGTCATAGTGGCGTGGAGCGTTGCTGGGGAGCCGGTTGGGATGGGGATGGGTGGTTATGTCATCCGTGGTGGGATTCAATGTACAGGTATGTGTTTTGAATTTGGGGGATGAAAAAAATAGAGGATGATGATGATGACGATGAAGATATCTTTAAGCATCAGAGTTACCTATAGCTATGTATATCTATATATCCATTTGAATCCAAACGCAAATCTCCCAATGCATCACAAAAACTCTCAATCCTAATCGTTCACCTATCATGACGACTTTTCAAATCCTATCCTTCCGCTCTTGGAAATGAAAAATAAGAGAACCGTCACGTTTTTCGCCGCATCAGGTGGAAAGATCCTACTGAGCACACCAGGGAAAGTGGCTGGCTGAATATCTTACTTATGACGGAGAGAGATCAGAAAATAATAAAAAATTGAAGGCGGGAGGTCTTACTTTTATTGAAGACGAGGAATGTTTTTCTTTTGGCAATGCTTTTATTTACTTGGGGCGCCAGTGGAATTTCAGATATTCATTCCTAATCGTGGCGTGCATTGGGACTCGGAAGTTGAGATTCCATTCCTAAGGGGTTGGGTGTGGTTAAGCGAGATGGAAGGAATTTGGATGGCTTGCCGATATCGGGTGGTACGGATGTGTAGTTGTGGCTTACGCTTTTTTTTTCTCACTGCATTTGCATGATTTGGATAGGATGGTTGGCTTGTGATTTTGGTATAAACAGAATTTGGTGAGATGAATGTTTTCAGGAAGAAAGGTTGAGAAAAGGAGACATGAAGTCAATTATTCGTTGGTTTTTACTTGTATTTATCACGTCACTTGTCAGAAAATCGTCGAATTTAGAATGAGATGGCAATTTCATGGTTACAGCAATATTTCATTATCTATGATATATCTATATGCAGGGTACTGTATGGTGGTATCATGATGGTGCTGGATTTCTCGATGAATTGAAGATGTGGAGACGGATGTGTGTAGTATTTTGATTATCTTGACTCATTCGGCGCCCATATAGCGAGTACTTTATTTTGTACGAACCAATTAGTATTGAGAGGGAGAAAGATGAAGTGTTTCTCATCAGATAGATTGTCGAACCGACGTAATGCGTTAAAGTGAACACATATATACGTACATACGTACATCCCTCTCCACGTATTCGAATCCGCAAGAGATAAATCGCACGGAAACGAACGACTACGAGAAAGTATAGAAGGAAATAAAGGAAGTGAAGAAATACGAAGGGAATCTGAAGAGAACGAGAAAAGAGAAGAGAAAAATTCTGAGCAAGAGGGAATTCTGGAATTCTGGAAAAGTCGTTTCCTAGGTCACATTCAAACAGAGTGTGTGTATTCCCACGATCTCCCTAATCATGACTGAATTACCTAAATAAATCCGGTAAAATCACTCTAAATTTCTGGGCATTCAATAAGTCAAATCATTGCCTGATTTGCTAACCAGACAAGACATGTAGGAAGTTTACCCAGCGGATCCCAACCCCTGAATCTCCATATCTCCACATCGGCTCTGAAGTTTCCCTCTGCATGCCCACCCCACCACCAGCCCCCCACCTCAACGGACATAACCCACGCTTCACACCAGTATCAGATACCTTGAGTTTAGATGCTAATTGTCCAAGAAACAAATTTCATATCCAGAATCTCGTATACCCCCAAATTCTTGTTTCAACGTCACGGGGTGAGTTTCCAAGTCCTCAATAGCGAAAGTGTAAAAGAGATGGAAAAAATATTTTTGTTTCGCACATATGTACATACGAGAAGATAAGGATATATACGAAGAAAACGAGGTTTCAAAAATTCAACAGGCGTTCATCCCGTTGTGTTTTGATGATTTCATATGAAGCTGATACCTGTTGCACGCCCCCTCGGCATATTCCTCGGTACTCACGAGCTAAGAGTATCTCGTCAAACGCTCCTACTAAGAGCCACTAAGCCCAACCTGTATAGCCATACTGCGCTTGGAAAGGTTATTTTGAACACATCCTAAATTGGAAAGACGTACTTTTTAAAATTGTTGAAGAATCACGAGCGACTTGAAAAGCTTGGAGATATCTAAGGAAGACTCTTAACGTTGCAATTTTATTGCATATCCTCTATCAATGACATTTCCAAGAGAAAGTCAAAAATCTCTTTAAATGCGTGATGATAGATAGGCATTGTGTTGTAAAGTAGCGAAGCCTTGCCAAGTAACTGGAGTTCTCAATTTCGAGGCTAGATGGATCATCCTTTGGGGTTAGCGCAATGGGAATAGTGCGGCTTCACCCCAGGCACAGCCATCAAGGTCTCCAGATCACCCATCTTAAAGGGTTCAGAAACTCTAAATCCTCTCGACTTTTTCCAGATTGGAAATTAACCTCTTGACTTCCAAGGCCAAGCTAAGCATTCGAAAGGACACTACATCTTCTACCATCAAATTTGTGTTCTTAGCAAATTCGCTCACAGGGATCCGCACGTCAAATAATTTGCTACGTGCCTCTTAGCTTTTTTAGGGGGTTCGAAATATCGGTCCCGAACTTACTTACCTTACCGTGAACGGCCCGTCAAATTCGTCAAAATGAAGACTCTTAGAAATAGTGTCATTTTGAAATTGAATCACAGTATATGGAATCATAAGAGATGTAGTGGGTAAATCTGAATTACGGATCGTAAGCTTATCAATATTTGAGCTCAGCTCTTAATCGAGGATATCGATAGATTGAATTGACAAAGAATTTGCACGTGTAATATTTTGGTAGACTGTTTCCCTGCGTCCACGGTGAGCCTACCTTGAACTTTTAGGCCCAAGCTAAATTAAATCCCACGTTTCGGAGCTATCCGCCTTAGCGGTAGCTTATAAGTTAAGCTCGGTTAAGCTAGACCAGACCACCACTCGTCAAACGTTCTAGGCGCAGCAAGTGGGCAAACACCGCCAAAGTCCAAGACGCCAGCGAAGAACTGCAAATGAAGAAACTATGCGATGCAATCAAACTTGTCCAAAGAAGGCATGTTCTGCTTAGTTGTCCAAGCTCTGATTAAAGTGGATCTTCTGCTCATCTTGCCCAAACTACTCCTCCTCTGTAAAATCACGTGACGGCTAAGGTAAAATGGCACGGCCATCGAGCTATCGTGAAACCCCTTTCGCGACAAAAATAACTCTTCACTCCTCTGCGGAAGTCCACCAGAGAAGTCCACCAGAGAAGTTCGTGAGCATTGCCGCCAAGATACAGACCAATCTCTTTCTCTTCCAAAGCCTTCATTTTACTGCGCCCAAGCAATCTTTAGAGTGGTAATAAACTTTTATTGTGTTTGCAAGATGCCTGATTTTCATTGCCAAGGAGAAGAAGATGCTATTTTGCCATGGAAATAGAGTTTTTTGGACTCTTTGATATCGTATCAAGGTGATTGAATGAGTGCGGTGAGAAGAGACTACGTTCTGAACTATCTTGGTGCTCAATATGAGCAGACAAGATGAACTAGATGGATGAGAGATGAAAGTTATATGAGGACTGAAGATTATATAAACCTCTCTCCTTTTCCCTCAAATTCGAATTATCATCATCATCATCAACACATTCATTCTACACTCACTTTACAAACCAACCAACCACATTCATTTAACATTCGTTTTCGAATCCATTCTCTCTTTTCAAAGAAAAATCAATCACCCACCATCATCGCTTGCGCTGCCATTGCACAAGGAGCTGCTCTCCCACAAGCAGCAGCTACTACTTCAGCTGACGCGCCACTTTCCACTGCTCCCAACAGTGTTGTTCCTGATTCGGTTGAAAGTCACTTCAGTGGACAATTCGATGCCTCTGGATCATTAGTCGCTAAGGTAGACGATGAGCCCACCCAAGAACTTCAAAAGCGCATTGCGCCAGTTGTAGTTGTTGCTGGAATCGCCGCCGTCAAAGGTGTTGCCATCTTGACCAAGATCGCCATTGAGATTGGTAGCCAAACCATTGCAAACCTTGGAACATGGAATGATGTAAGTTGCTCCTTAAAAATGGCGTCCTCAAGGGGATTTTCACATGTGAGATGGTACTAATGACATTTTCCAGGCTCGTGAGAAATTCACTCAAACAACCACTGCAAACATGTGGTCCAGAAACCCAGATTACAACAAATACCCTGCTGTCGTGTGCTACAACAAAGGATACTCTGTCAAGAACCCAGCTGGCATTGTCGGAAAAGTCAGCGCCAAGCTTTCTCTCGGTATGCTCAACACTGATTACGACTGCATGTATATGTCTGGAAACAACCAATTCTATACTCAATCCGAGGGTGGATACATCAACGTAAGAACATCATTCCAATTTGATAGAAATTAATACTAACACCTCGCTAGCTTTCCTACAGATACAACAACCGCTGCACATTCGACGGAAAAACTGGTGATTTGACCTGTAACTAGAAAGCTTCAAAGCATCTAGTTTTCGACACAGCAGTTCGAAAAGGATCAATAGAAAGTTGGCTCCCATTGTGGACCTGCCATCAGATATGTGCGCTAGGTGGCCACCTAGTTCCTTGTCTTGTTTTCATATCTCTGCTATCATTAGGTGTTTGTGTCGTTCAGCTTTTGTTTCAGATTTTGATTTTTTGTAATGTTAGTGCCTAGTTAGTTGAATTGAGCTCTTCTCCAAAATCCAATGGTCCATGCATACCTTTGATTTGATATCTACGATAATATTTTGGTGAGTTGATACTATGAAAATCTCTCTATTGACCAGCTTGCTCGTTAGAACCACGGCAACGGAGATAAAAACCTACCCCTTCCTTCTGACGAGAAAGCTCTGTGGAGTGAAATCGCTACAGAGCGAGCCTATTTCGATGTGGCAGTCGAGATGGAGAGATGATCTTGAGTTTATACACAGAGTTCTCACAGAGAAGCCACCTTTCGAGAGCTAACTACACGATTATTTTGATAAAACTCGAAGCATTACGCCAGCTAAGACAAATAGGAAAAGACAGAACCAGGAGGTATTCTACAAAATAGAATAGGGAGATTGAATTCAATCAAAATTGAAATGAGAGGTGAAGTAAGTTTTTTTAAAGCAAAGTACAAGAACTGCTGTTAAGCAAAGTGAGTTCAAACATCATTCCTATGCTAAAGTATGGTTCTGGAAGTCTAACAATTAGAGTAGTCGGCAAGCCTACCGGTCTTGCTTTAGCACCAACCATATCCAGCTTAGGAAACTCGGCTGAGCTGCAACACTACACACCACCAAAGCTTGAGTGTGTAAGTAAACACATGATCTGGGAGTTCCACCATCGGTGTATTTAAGAAGTCCATGCCCCTCACCATAAAAACACTGTCTTTTTGATATCAGCAAACAGTTCAAGTATCAATAAGCATCATGGTAGCCATTCAAGCACGACGTCAAAATGATAGAGCGTCATTCCCAATTATTTTTTTGACAATGCTGCTTAGCCCTCGAGACCTTTCACCACCAGTGAGTGCACAGACTCACGGGACAGTCTGTATAACTTCAAAAAACCCAAAATGAGATAATATTACAACTAAATAGCTAATAACTACCACAATTTCAATTATACACATCCCCCATTAATATTAATAAAAATTCTATATCTATTAAATAATTCGGTATATCTTTTTTGAATTTCTTTTTGCATGATTTTGCTCCATTTGTTCTGTATAACCTGTGACACTTTGCCGTAGAAGAACTGCAAAAGCAGGGTACAAGATACCTTTAGAATCTACAATTAAGGAACTACGAGCTGAGCGTTCGTAGAGTGGCTATAAATACTAACTATGTATACGTAGGCGTACGTACGCTCCCAAGAGCACGTAACTAATTGTAATACAATTGAATACAATCTGTGATATTACCCCCCCCTTCAAATAAACTTGTTCTTGAGTTTTACAATTTATTTTATTTGATACCCTACATTACCGATTACAATTAATCGCCATTTGTTGTTAACAAAAAATGGTGTGGTATTTCAGTGTGTACACAAATTTTTCTTTTTTACAACAACAAAGCACATATAGAGCGGAGGAAATTGTTTAATCAATTTTGTTGTTTAGCAATAAGTTTATTTTTTTGGGGGTATATAGTTTATCAATATATCCATTATCAATTTTAATTCTATATTTAATTTTTTATTTGTTTTTTTAACTATCATCAATATATCTATCATATTAATAAAAAGTTTTATAAAGAAAAGTAAATTGTTGTTTATGCAAATGTAACAATTAAAAGCAATTCATGTGGTAATAAGTTTGAATATTTTGTTTGTCAATCTTTTTGATGCTAATATATCTAAACAAAAAGTTATAAAGAGTTGTTCTTAGTCAGTTACAACACATAGTAAACAAATTGTAACGATAGAGAAAAATAATAATAAGAATAAAAGGGATGAAAGGAATACTAAGGTTTTCAATCACAATAATAATAAAGATATAAAACGGTTCGATAATAATAAATAGAATTTTATTTTTTGATTATTAAGATGTAGTTGGCTTATCTGATAAGTGTGATTTTACAAATCTTAATGATATAATTGATAATGGTATCGATCTTCGATATACCAGGTGAATATATCCATATTACCATTTGTTTAGGCAAAATTCGAAGAAGAAATACAATTTATTAATCGATAGGGTTAGTAACTATAAAAGTAAATTTATTGATAAATTAACTAAGGCAATAGATTATTTTAATGGGCTTGGGGAATCTGATATAATTATAACTGGGGAGAATATTATAACGGATTTGCGATATGGTTAGGTTTATTACCATTTCGATACAGGGTTTCAATAAAAGGTTCACTTCAATAACAATAATAATCGAAAATCTCCCAGTAAGAGGTTATCTAAAAAGGCAGTGCTTCGAAAAGAAAAGTGTATTCGGAAGAAAGATTGGGTCTGTATAGACTATATTTGTAGTTGTATAGTAAATAAAAGTAATGATTTCTGCTATTGGGTCTCTGGCTATAATATCGGTACTCCTTATTGTTTGTTTTGCTTGAATAATAAGTATAAATGCAAATATTTATACTTTGAGAAAACTTGTTATCTCTTTTTGTAATATTAAATAGCTATAAATGAATAGAGTATCTTAATAGAGGTAAATCATAGTTTGTGTGAATGATTTGTATATAATTGATTTGTTTTAACAATCGAATTTGAGGGAAATCCTTAAAGGTAAAGTCTTAAAAGATGGTTTTCCGATCTTGTTGACTTGTGAGCAAAAGGAATAATTGCTTATGACAAAGAAAGAATAAAGGGAAGAGATAAAGCAATAATATTAATTAGTTTTGGATCAGATAGGTTTTAAGGCGAACCTTATATATAAACAATTAGTAGTTGCCAAGTGTAAGCTCAAACTTCTTATAACTCGCATTACAATTGGTTGTCGCCATCTATAACATTTGGTAATGATTGTTTCTCTTTTTATCGTCTTTCTTTCCTAGGGTATAAACTAATTCTTTAATTTAAATCATTTAGTCTTTGCTATTGTTCTTTGTCCAATAGTGACAGTTGATACCCGTATAAACATTTATAAATCTATCTAACTAGGATAATATTGTTCTTTGTTTATATATTTATCGAGATAAATATATTTATTCAATTATAACTAGCGTTTTATACAATTGTAATTTCTTTATTAAACTAATAAATTAAAAAAAGCTTTTCGATTTTTAATATTTATATTTGTTAAAAGATCATGTAGAAGTTGGTGGAAAAGCCTTAATATTATTAAGTTCTACATAGAGATACGATATATATGTATGGACTCGATAGAGTCACATGTGGGCTAATCCCGATATAGCATAGCGTGATATGCGGTATAAGCACCTTTTCTAACACTCCCCCATGCTGATATCGTATATCTGAAGTTATGTAGCCTATCGAAAGCTATGGGAAGGTTATGGAAGCTATATTGTAAATCGGTGCTATAGTTGATCTCAATCAAGCTAAGCGGTATGATCTATATCGTAAAGATGTGTGTGCAGCATCCGATCGCTCTCATTCGGTGAATCTCGAGAGGCGCTAATAAGTGCTCTGAAGCTAGCGAGTTGACTTCAGAGTACACTGGAAAGCGCTTTGAGGTGATAGTGTTGATCTCAATAGTCTTCAAGGAGCGCTCTGGGATCAGTAAGTCAGATCTCAAAAGCCGCCAGGAAGCGTTCTGGGATCAGCAAGTGATTGACAATGAAGACGCTGGTCGCTGATAATACCTCTTCCAGGAACCAATGTTTTTAACCAATTTTTAAAGAAAATCGTCTCCTCTAGGGCTACCCAATACCTAGTGTAGACGCTTCTCTAAGGGCGTAGGGATCGTACTGATAGTACGATACCTACTGACCTATAGAGCATATACCTCTACAGCTCTTCCCTCTAAGAGGAGCTGGGATACAGTCTCCTACATGATCACCCTGATCATATAGAATCCCTTGATCCTTGCTCTCCTCTATAAGAGTATAGGAGATGTCGTACACCTCTCCTATATGGTGGAACGCCAGGGCGCTCCCCCACAGAGTGTATCCTACAACTCTTCCTCTCCCTCTTGGATATATCCAAGAGGGGACACAAGACTGACGGTGATACCCTTGATCACCTTGGTCTTGCTGGTCTCTACCATAAGGAGTGTAGGAGATGGTCCCACCATCTCCTACATGGTGGAACACCAGAGTGTTCCCCCAAGTATAGTAGTACGCGTTCTCCCACTACCGTAGTCATCCGCTCCTCCTCCACATATGGTTTCGGATCGCCTCCGGTTCCCTTTGGGACCTCCGGCTCCCTACACTCAATGCCTTCGGGTCCCTACAGACCCTCCGGCTCCCTATATACTCTCCCTCCCCCTCGATCGCCAGTGTAGCCATTGTCGACATAGAAGATCGAAGTCGAAATCGTATGAAGACGGTGATCGAAAAGAAAACGAAGATCCCCTCGGAGGGGACCAGGAGAGGACCAAAATGATTGTATACGAGTAGAATACAAGTAAAATTCGATCGCTTATCGGAAGGAGATGAGATTGAGAGTTGAAATGTCGTAAAATGGCGGAACTGGTGAGCGAAATAAATTAAACACCATAAAAATCTATTAAATAAAACAATAATCCAATGATCATTACACTCATCAGATCGTAGGTGTGGATGATCGGAAAACTGTCGAAGAAATGGGGGGGATGGCGGGGAAATTTCTGAGACGAAGAAAATCTTATTAAATTAGATGGGTTTCGTAGCTCTCCCAAAAACTATATCCAAAGCATTCTCAACTTCAAGGTTTTCTACAGGTAACCCTCAACTGTATAAAGTTTGATCGATTCGTAAAGCACTGCCGGTTGCTTATATCGCATCGTTGCCATCGATGTAGGGCTTACGGGGATCGAAAAGAAAAGAATCGAAAGTGAGACGAGGGAATCTTGCTGTAACTAAGATTCTCGAATTGTCGAAAGAAGATAAGAGTGGGTGGCAGTCGTCTGCCAGAGCTTCGTCGCCCTCTTCAACCCCGTAGGTTGGATCGCTGTGATACCGCGTACCTGAGTATTTGTTACGGTCTCCACCGTCTTCAACCCCGAAGATTGGATCGCTATGGTGCCGCGCACCTGAGTATTCATTACGGTCTCCACCGTCTTCAATCCCGAAGATTGGATCGCTGTGGTGCCGCGCACCTGAGTATTCATTACGGTCTCCACCGTCTTCAATCCCGAAGATTGGATCGCTGTGGTGCTGCGCACCTGAGTATTCATTACGGTCTCCACCGTGATAGCGCCGCGCGCTTTACGACACCACACAGGATGCCGGAATCTCACGACGGCACCGAAGCCAGATTCATTCGCCGAGCGGAGCCGCGCTCCCCCAATCGATCAGTTGGATTGGGCCAGATGCCACCTGGTCGTCTTTGGGATTTAACCTTGTTTACGAAGACGACAGTCTCCGGATTTGACGAAGTCGCTACTGTCTGTTGTAGCATTAATCAAGTGACTCCGGAAGACTAATCCTAGCGCCGCGCGAACCCGGGCTCATAACCTGTTAAAAGATCATGTAGAAGTTGGTGGAAAAGCCTTAATATTATTAAGTTCTACATAGAGATACGATATATATGTATGGACTCGATAGAGTCACATGTGGGCTAATCCCGATATAGCATAGCGTGATATGCGGTATAAGCACCTTTTCTAACAATATTTTGATTATTATCTACAAAATTATAATTGTTGTGTCCATTTTTATAAAGACATATCCAATTGGGTAGGCTTACAGGCAGACCCAATAAATTCAAATTAGCTTTGTAAAAGTTATAAAATTAATACAAAACAATCTTTAAATCAAATACAAGATACCAATCAAGGTTGTTGTCGGTGCTTAACTACAAGACTTGGTATTTCAACCGGTTTCGTATTTTTTTAACGGTCAGAATTTTCTCCACTTTTTATTCAATATCACCAGTGATATTTATGGAAGGTGGTGGCTCGAGAATTTGACCAGAGAATAAATCATCTACCACTTTACAAAATTTGCTAGATAAAAACTGTCAGGGTTCAGTAGTAGGTAATATGCCGGGAAGATACCGATTGGTATGTCAGAGGTTAGGTAATAAGGTGTATTGGATTCTAGTCAAAACTAATCTTATGCCCCGGCCAGTCCAGGGCATATCCGGTCCCTTATATATTACTCTTTATTGTAGGTCCTGATATCATAGATTCCTTTAGTCCTTTTCATTTCATCATAGATTACGGGCTTGTCGTAGGCCAAGCTGGTAGCCTTAAGGTTAAGGTTTACTACTACCAACTTCCCGATCCTTTGCCAAGGCCCGGGCCCTTGGTGGCCCCGGCACCTCCCAGGCTGACTAATCGTGTCCTGCGCTGACACAATACTCCCCCCCCTGTACCTTCGTCCCGAAGGTGTAGTTGTTGATATTCACTTCCTGGAAAGTTTGCTCAGTTCCTTATTGTGATACAGGCAGGGGCGCCTACGTTGCTACCCCGGCGTCCAGTGTCGTATCCTGTAGTCGTGTTTGTCGTGGCGTTTGTTTGTTATGGATGCGACTGGTGTTGTTGCTGGGGTCACGCGTGGCTGTCGCGGCAGCTTCCCGTGGCGTGACTACAGACCTCCTTTGTTTGTTTTTCTCTGTCGCTGCTAGGGGATAAAGCCGATCTGTATTCCCCCTTTCTGTCCCCTCTGTAATCCAATTCTCTTATCAGTATGGCGAATGTTAATGCTGCCAACCTCCCTACGATACTACAGCCTATCGTGTCCGCGGACCTCCCGACCCGTAACTACTGCCTTCGCTGTATAAAGCTTCTCTTCCTGAACCCTGAGCACGTATGCGTGGCTGGTCCGGGACGCGTCTGCACTTACTGCGTAAAGCAGAAGGCCTCCTGTGACAAGGTGAGATCTCGCGGTTTCCTTGCAACCTTAGTTCTAATGCGCTGGCTAACCACCGTGACTTTTCCGGTACAGATCCCTTTGGCTTTAGTGGCTCAGGTTCGTGATATTGTCTTGGCTGCGGATATGTTTAACAACTGGGTGGATGTAAACAACAATCTTCCGGATGCGCCCATACCCCCGGCCGTACCCGATCCGAATGCTGCGTACAAAAGCGAGTGGACTTTGACCATGCTAACCGGTCCTCGTACCAACAACCGCCCTCCTCTAATCTCTGCCAGCAAGCACCTCCCCAAACGCCCTAATGGCGACTGGAAGTTTTCTGCCGGAACCCCCCCGGAGTACCGGGATCTCTATACGGCTTCCCAGGATTTTCTCCGTGAGCTTCGTACCTTGGTTGCCCCGGCACAAGCCCTGGTCAAGGGTGTTACCGCCTTCGAGGCTGCATTGTTGGGTCGCATGGATGTCCTTACCCATGAGCTGCGGGTACAGAATGCATGGTCTCGTTGGAATGTAATTTCCCCTTTCCTGCTCCGGTGTTACCCCTTGGTTGTTGCTGACTCTGTCGTTTTTTAGTCGAATATGCCTCACACCGACGAAAGCTTTTTCGCCCGGGAGGCCTTGTCCTACTTCACCAAGGACTAGGGTTGATTGCTGTTGGAGGTTTTCATTTTGGGTTGTTTCGAGGTCTACCTCTCTTGCGTTTTGTGGGTGCGTTGTCGCCCCGGTTATGTTCCTGATTGTATTCTCTTAGGATTTCTTGTGCATTTTTCAGATTCGGAAATGCTGGCAACCATGTATTGTAATCTTCGGGCCACCCCCGCCACTTTATAAGATACTCGTCTCCTGCCTTTCTACTTCTGTGGCCGGTGATTTTCTCTACTTCCCATTCCTGTGTTTCCTCGTCCTCTAGTTCCGGGTATTCTCCGGCGGGGTAGCTGGAGGGGTCCATGTCTTTTGGTGCTTTGTATTTTTCCAATAGGGATACGTGGAATACATCATGCAGTCTTTTGTAGAGGCTGGGCAGCTCCAGCCTATAAGCGTATTCCCCTTTGATGTCTAATATCTTGAATGGTCCAATCATTCTTGGGCTTAGCTTTTTCTTTGTGTTCTTACCCTCCTGGGTTTCGCCGGTCCGGATCCGGATGTTCTTGGTTGACAATAGTACCCAGTCTCCTATAGCGAAATGCATCTGTTTGTGTTTTTTATTGTAATATCTTTGTTGTTCCTCCTGAGTCTTTATCCATAGTGCTCCGAGGTCGTCCCGGAGCCTTTTCAGTGCTTCTACCCTTTGTTTAGCGCTTGGTACCTCCCCCGATGAATCCATGGCCTCAGGATTCCATGGTAGCTCCGGGTTGTATCCGTAACATAGATAGAATGGTGAACAGTTTAAACTGGAGTGTGTTGAATTATTGTAAGTGAATTCTGCCATTGGCAGCTTTATCCCCCAATTCCCCTGCTCTGTCCCGGTGTATGCCCTGAGGTAGTGCTCTAGTGTCTGATTTTGCCTCTCTGTTTGTCCATCCGTTTGTGGGTGGAATGCGGTGCTGAGCCGACGCTTTACTTTTAGATAGAAGCAAAAAGTGGACCAAAAGTGACTCGTAAACACAGTTCCTCTATCCGATACGATCCCCCTCGGGATTCCGAATTTTGAAAATACCTCGGACCACACCAGGGATGCTAGCTCTATGGTATCGATCGTCTTGTGGCAGGGTATATATCGTGCCATCTTCGTGAATCGATCCACTACTACTAGGATACTGTCGAAGGGTCGTTTCTTGTTCTGTGGATTGCTCGTAGGTGGTAATCCCGTCACGAAATCCATGGAAATTTCGGCCCACGGGCGGGTAGGCCGCGGTAAGCTACCTAGTTCCCCGTAGGGCTTGTGGTGTCTGGATTTATTCCTTTGACAGGAATCGCATTCTTCCACATATGTGGCGGTGTCTTCCCGTAAGCTGCTCCATATATAATTCCTTGTTAGCAATTCTATGGTTTTATCTCGTCCAAAATGCCCCGCCAAGGGGTCGTCGTGATGCAGCCGGAGCAGTTCCGCCCTTAGTGCAGTGTCCCTAGGAATAAAAACCAGATTATTCAGATGCAATATACTATCTTTCAGGGTGTACTTCTCTTGACTATTTAAAGTTGCTCTTATCTTAATGCAATCCGGGTCCACTCCTTGAGCTACCCGGATCACTTCCATTAAAGCCTCTGTTTTGGCTTCATAAGCAGTCGCGGTTGCAGCGGCTATCCTTGCCCATACTCTGGGCATGGTGGGTACATCGCCTACTAAGTCTTGCAAGTTGTGACCGGTGGGGTCCCGGGCCTCATTCCCCTCGTTTGCCTGCTGTGGGCCGGGACTAGCCGCGACATCAATATGCTCCTTTTCTGCCTCCGTACCCCCGCTTGCGGCCCCCCTGGGCTCCGGACTCTTAGCATGATCTTTTGCATGACTAACGATCCCACCTGGGATCCATCGAGTTACTGCCCTAATGAATTTCACCATTCCCGGCTCCTCACCGGACTGGTTCTTCGTCCAATTAGCGACTCGGATTGCTAGGCTTCCCTTCATTTTCTCCTGAAATGTTGGGAGCCAGGTTATATCTTCATTTTTATCACTACCCATGTAGTCTGGCCTTCTACTGGGCCCATCCGCAGGATTGGCGGATCCTTTCCGGTAATGAATATTAAAATCATATTGTGATAGGTACATAGCTTGCCTTGCTTGTCTTTGGCTCAATTGTTGTGCTGAGGTAAAGTATTTGAGGTTATTATGGTCCGTAATCACCTCGACAGTGAACCGGGCCCCCTCCAAATACCTTCTCCATTCTTTGAAGCACTCAACAATAGCCAGTAGCTCTTGATCGTAGGTTGTATACCGACGCTCTGCCGGTTGCATCTTTCTTGACCAAAACGCTACTGGGTGCCAATGCATTTGAGTACCATCTCCCTTGGAATCATGCTGTTGGGATATCACCCCTCCCAGAGCCTCTCCGGAGGCGTCTGTTTCTACTCTCGAGGGTAGATTGGGGTCGAAATGCCGTAGCATAGGTGCTTCTTGAAACTTATTTTTTAGCGTCAAAAAACTGGCCAACGCAGCGGCAGTCAATTCAAAATGTCCTGACTTCTTTCCTTGCTTCATTCCTACTAGCATATCAGTGAGTCCGGACGCGACCCGGGAGTATTGATATATAAATCTCCTGTAGAAATTGGCGAATCCCAAGAATACTTGGATTTCCCTGAAGGTCTTGGGTTCTGGCCATTCTGCAATGGTTTGGGTCCTGCGCGGGTCCGCAACTACACCTCCGGTGGTTATAATAAACCCTAGAAACTCCGTTTCCGTAGTGTTGAATTCGCACTTGCTCAATTTCACAAAAAGCTTATACTGCCGGAGCCGTTCCAATACTTTGCGGACGTGCTCCGCATGGTCCTGTTTTTTCTTTGAGTATACTAAGATGTCATCCAAATAAACAACCACAAAGTCGTCCAACAGGCCGGCCAATGCCCGGTTAATATATGATTGAAAGGTTGCAGGGGCGTTTGTCAATCCGAAAGGCATGACGCAGTATTCGAATAGGCCATATCTGGTGCGGAATGCAGTTTTCCATTCATCACCGGGCCTAATCCGGATCCGGTGATACGCATCCCTTACATCGAATTTTGTGAATATTTCCGCATTCATCAACTGGTCTAGAGTTTCATTGATCAAAGGGAGGGGGTGTCGGTCTTTCACTGTGACCTCGTTCAATCCCCTATAATCCACACATAGTCGTAGGGACCCATCCTTTTTAGGTACGAACAGGATGGGGGCCCCCGCCGGGCTATTGGAGTGTCTGATCCATCCTTTTTCTAGGGCATTCTCCAAGTATTCCCTTAGGGCTGCCAGTTGTGGTTCAGAAAGCCCATAAAGTGGCATAAACGGCGGTTCCCCGGTGGTGTTAATTGCATGTGTAAATTCTCCTACTTCCGCTAAGGTGTTGGCCCTCACGTCGTCGAATACATCTGCAAACTCCTGGTACTCCTCAGGAACCTTAGTTACCTCGTTCCTTACCATGGAAATCTTTCCTTTCCTTCGGCATGTGCATCCTTGCCAATTTCGAAGACATTCGCATTCGGAAGTGGGCCGGACATGCACCTGGCCGTTTTTGGACAACTTTACCATCATTACTGCCGGGGCATTTTCAGGTTCCTCTAGAACTACTTGCCCGAATTCCTCAGGAGTTAAGATGTCTACCTCTGCTTTACCAGCGTAGCTCCACCTGCCCTGCCCCCATTGGTATGTGCCTTTTCCCATTTGCCTCAGGAATGGCAAGCCTAGGATAAGACGTTGTCCGGTATTATAGCAGCCGTAGGCCGTGACCTGAAAGTCTCGTCTCACCCCTCCTGAGTCAAACACCTGCATTGGAATGATGTACTCCCCCTGGACTTGGAGCTCTTCGCCGGTGATGCCCCCAACAGAGTACGGTCGTTTCCCGGTATCCGCTAGTTCGTATTGCCTAGCGATGCTTTCGTCGATGATATTCAAGTCCGCTAACGAATCTACAGCACCTTCCTCGCGGTACCAGGCCGTATGCGTAGCGCTAAATATCTGGCACCGTGCCATCATTCGCTGTGTGTTAAGGTCAACAGGGCCAGCGTCGCCTATTGATCCATCCCATTTTTTGCTCTTTTGCCTACCCGGTCGTCCTCCTGGATTTCTACTGCGCTAATCCGCTTTTTATTGGCACAGCCATCGTCTGTAGCTATATGGCCCTTCTTGCCGCAAGAGAAACAGGTCAAATGTTCCTTGGAGTGGCCTCGGATCCCCGCCGGGGTGCTACTAGGCTTGAGGTGACTCCGGTCCGTTCCGGTAGGGGTTTGTCCCGTAGCCGGCGGTTCTAGCGAGGGTCGTTTGGGCCGAGGTGCTGCTGGGTGGTGCCCAGTACGCTCTTGGCTCCCTCTATGGTTCTTCCAGTTGTATTCAAACTGACTGGCCAGAGCTATGGCTTCTTCGATGGTCACCGGGAGGCTAGTTGCCTCCGTAACCTTGTTTCGCAGCGGGAGTTTGAGCCCCTGGACGAACTTATCCAGACGGATAGGAGCCGGGATACCTTCGAGTTCGCTCTCATACTCAGCCAAGGTAGCGGCGTACTCCTGTACGCTTTTCTGTCCTTGTTGAAGTTCAAACCACTTGAAGGAGGTTTCCCGGCGCCTAGCCTGGGGCGTTTGTATCAAGTTGTGCAGGAATTCCGTGAACTTCGCCCAAGTCAGGTTCACTATTCCTGACTTAGCATCGGCCCACCGCTTGGCCGGGGTTCCTCCAAGAAAGGTGGTTGCCCACAAGACCCTGTGGGGTTCTTCCTCGTAGGTCAATGGCATGATTTCGAACATGTTGTTGCAGCCCCGGATGAACTCATGGAGCTTCTCAATTGACTCCCCGGAGTACTCCTTGGGAGCTGCCGGTTTGCGATTTCTTTCCTGCTCCATCTTCTCCTTTTTCCTTTTTCCTTCTACGTCTTCCCCTACCCCTACATTGTGAATAGGCGGCAAGCCGGCCCGGATTCGGAGTTGGTCCACGCTCTTCTTTTTCTCGTGAAGTTCAACAGCGCGGAGAAGTTCCCGTTCCTGTCGTTCCAGCTCTTCGAGGTGGGTAGCCTCCGGATCTGGTGCGGGGTTCTCGGGAGGGGAACTTAAGGCATTGGACCTTGTGTATCTTCCTGTCATACTAACTACCTCCTTTGTCAAGGTGTGTGATAAGATTAGAATGTCAGAGGTTAGGTAATAAGGTGTATTGGATTCTAGTCAAAACTAATCTTATGCCCCGGCCAGTCCAGGGCATATCCGGTCCCTTATATATTACTCTTTATTGTAGGTCCTGATATCATAGATTCCTTTAGTCCTTTTCATTTCATCATAGATTACGGGCTTGTCGTAGGCCAAGCTGGTAGCCTTAAGGTTAAGGTTTACTACTACCAACTTCCCGATCCTTTGCCAAGGCCCGGGCCCTTGGTGGCCCCGGCACCTCCCAGGCTGACTAATCGTGTCCTGCGCTGACAAAAACACAAAATGGATTTTTATAATTGGAAGTAAATCTAAGCAGAAAGAGTTTCCAGCCCGATCAATAATCTTAAACCTGCCCTGAGTAGAGTAATCAAGTTTCTTAAAAGATCATTGAATAAAGAAATCTTTCATACTTAACCATACATGATCTCCAATATCGAAGTTGACCACTCGACAATACAAATTTGCTGATCGAACCATTTTTTTTTATACACACAAAATATTCTCTTTAGTTTGATTGAATGTTAATTTGTTGTATTTGATATATTTTTTAGTATCATTGATATTCAAATCGTTGATGGGTGTAATTAAATTAAATTTCCAATTCTAGGAATTTTGGGGTAAATGACCATATTGTTAAAAGATCATGTAGAAGTTGGTGGAAAAGCCTTAATATTATTAAGTTCTACATAGAGATACGATATATATGTATGGACTCGATAGAGTCACATGTGGGCTAATCCCGATATAGCATAGCGTGATATGCGGTATAAGCACCTTTTCTAACACTCCCCCATGCTGATATCGTATATCTGAAGTTATGTAGCCTATCGAAAGCTATGGGAAGGTTATGGAAGCTATATTGTAAATCGGTGCTATAGTTGATCTCAATCAAGCTAAGCGGTATGATCTATATCGTAAAGATGTGTGTGCAGCATCCGATCGCTCTCATTCGGTGAATCTCGAGAGGCGCTAATAAGTGCTCTGAAGCTAGCGAGTTGACTTCAGAGTACACTGGAAAGCGCTTTGAGGTGATAGTGTTGATCTCAATAGTCTTCAAGGAGCGCTCTGGGATCAGTAAGTCAGATCTCAAAAGCCGCCAGGAAGCGTTCTGGGATCAGCAAGTGATTGACAATGAAGACGCTGGTCGCTGATAATACCTCTTCCAGGAACCAATGTTTTTAACCAATTTTTAAAGAAAATCGTCTCCTCTAGGGCTACCCAATACCTAGTGTAGACGCTTCTCTAAGGGCGTAGGGATCGTACTGATAGTACGATACCTACTGACCTATAGAGCATATACCTCTACAGCTCTTCCCTCTAAGAGGAGCTGGGATACAGTCTCCTACATGATCACCCTGATCATATAGAATCCCTTGATCCTTGCTCTCCTCTATAAGAGTATAGGAGATGTCGTACACCTCTCCTATATGGTGGAACGCCAGGGCGCTCCCCCACAGAGTGTATCCTACAACTCTTCCTCTCCCTCTTGGATATATCCAAGAGGGGACACAAGACTGACGGTGATACCCTTGATCACCTTGGTCTTGCTGGTCTCTACCATAAGGAGTGTAGGAGATGGTCCCACCATCTCCTACATGGTGGAACACCAGAGTGTTCCCCCAAGTATAGTAGTACGCGTTCTCCCACTACCGTAGTCATCCGCTCCTCCTCCACATATGGTTTCGGATCGCCTCCGGTTCCCTTTGGGACCTCCGGCTCCCTACACTCAATGCCTTCGGGTCCCTACAGACCCTCCGGCTCCCTATATACTCTCCCTCCCCCTCGATCGCCAGTGTAGCCATTGTCGACATAGAAGATCGAAGTCGAAATCGTATGAAGACGGTGATCGAAAAGAAAACGAAGATCCCCTCGGAGGGGACCAGGAGAGGACCAAAATGATTGTATACGAGTAGAATACAAGTAAAATTCGATCGCTTATCGGAAGGAGATGAGATTGAGAGTTGAAATGTCGTAAAATGGCGGAACTGGTGAGCGAAATAAATTAAACACCATAAAAATCTATTAAATAAAACAATAATCCAATGATCATTACACTCATCAGATCGTAGGTGTGGATGATCGGAAAACTGTCGAAGAAATGGGGGGGATGGCGGGGAAATTTCTGAGACGAAGAAAATCTTATTAAATTAGATGGGTTTCGTAGCTCCCCCAAAAACTATATCCAAAGCATTCTCAACTTCAAGGTTTTCTACAGGTAACCCTCAACTGTATAAAGTTTGATCGATTCGTAAAGCACTGCCGGTTGCTTATATCGCATCGTTGCCATCGATGTAGGGCTTACGGGGATCGAAAAGAAAAGAATCGAAAGTGAGACGAGGGAATCTTGCTGTAACTAAGATTCTCGAATTGTCGAAAGAAGATAAGAGTGGGTGGCAGTCGTCTGCCAGAGCTTCGTCGCCCTCTTCAACCCCGTAGGTTGGATCGCTGTGATACCGCGTACCTGAGTATTTGTTACGGTCTCCACCGTCTTCAACCCCGAAGATTGGATCGCTATGGTGCCGCGCACCTGAGTATTCATTACGGTCTCCACCGTCTTCAATCCCGAAGATTGGATCGCTGTGGTGCCGCGCACCTGAGTATTCATTACGGTCTCCACCGTCTTCAATCCCGAAGATTGGATCGCTGTGGTGCTGCGCACCTGAGTATTCATTACGGTCTCCACCGTGATAGCGCCGCGCGCTTTACGACACCACACAGGATGCCGGAATCTCACGACGGCACCGAAGCCAGATTCATTCGCCGAGCGGAGCCGCGCTCCCCCAATCGATCAGTTGGATTGGGCCAGATGCCACCTGGTCGTCTTTGGGATTTAACCTTGTTTACGAAGACGACAGTCTCCGGATTTGACGAAGTCGCTACTGTCTGTTGTAGCATTAATCAAGTGACTCCGGAAGACTAATCCTAGCGCCGCGCGAACCCGGGCTCATAACCTGTTAAAAGATCATGTAGAAGTTGGTGGAAAAGCCTTAATATTATTAAGTTCTACATAGAGATACGATATATATGTATGGACTCGATAGAGTCACATGTGGGCTAATCCCGATATAGCATAGCGTGATATGCGGTATAAGCACCTTTTCTAACACATATAATGTTTTATATGGGGTTTGATCATTTAATAACTTATGAGGAAATGTAAACTAAACATAATCCATTATTAATAAGAATTCGGATCAGTTATTTTGATAGTAGTTAATAAAGGGTTTCAAGCGTTATTGGAGATATTAATTATAAATCTCAATTTGACCATCCGTTTGTGGGTGGTGAGTGGTGGAAAGCTTTACTTACATTCCTAAGATTTGACTGAATTTTTTCCAAAACTTTGAAATGAATTGGGGATTATGATTAAAGATTATAGATTCGAGAGCTCCGTAGTAACAATATACATAGTATAAATACAAACAAACTTAATCTTTGACATCAATCAATTTATAATAAGGTATAATAATAACTTGTTTGGTTAATTGGTTGATGATAACTAATACATTATCATAACCATACTTATCCTTATTGAAACTATAATAGTTTATGGTAACATACTACCATACTTTTTCTGGAATAGGAAAAGGATACAAAAGACCTGAGATCTTATCCCTAAATACAAAGCTACACTTGTATTTATAACAATTCCGAATATATTAATTGATAATCTTTTCCATTCCTTTTTAATAATATTATTTGGACAAGAGTATATTAATCTTTTTTATATTAGGGTGTGTAGTAGAGATTAAGTCATAAACTTTTCAAATCAAATAAATCCGTAAATTATTGATATCCAATACGAATAGGTGTTTATTATAAAGCAAAAGATCTTTTTTGAGGGCGAAATGTTTGTGTGGTTTTATGGTTTGAGTACATAATGTTTTTAAATTTAGACTAGATTTATTGGTTTTTATAATACAATTGACAATATCGAAAAAGAAGGAAATTGTATGTACATCGAGGTTTGCAACTATATCTGGGTTTTTGTGTAAGGCTTTTTGTATAATCTTTAAATCTACCTGATCATTTTTTATGAGCTGTTGGAGGCGATTCTTCTTTTTTGTATTATTCTACTAATTCAACTCGTTGGTACACCGGGTAAGTGTATTTGCAAATAGATTATTTTTTTCAGTACGATATATGATAATGAAGTTATAATTAGCGAGCAACTCAGTTTATTGTGTTTGTCGAGTATTCAATTGTTTAGTTGATATAAAGTACTCGAGTGTTTTATAATCGATATAAACTTTAATCTGGTGGGGTGAATTGGTAAGTTTAGTTTTCTAGTGATCTAACAATCAAATAATTGCTAATATTTTCTTATTGTAAACCTTATAATTTAATTCAACAGCAACCATTGTTTTCGAGAAATAAGT
The DNA here is from genome assembly GCA_014898285.1 of Botrytis aclada. Taxonomy (NCBI): domain Eukaryota; kingdom Fungi; phylum Ascomycota; class Leotiomycetes; order Helotiales; family Sclerotiniaceae; genus Botrytis; species Botrytis aclada. The sequence goes on from RCSV01000013.1 coordinate 1,127,535, forward strand.
AACTAATAGTTATTTGTTGTTATGCTTTTGAAAGAGCACGCTAGCGATGACACCATCGGATGTATTGGTTTTCAACATACAAGGTAGTGTATAATCGTAATACTATAAAAAAGAAACAGAAATGAATTTGTCTTTAAATATATCAAAAGTGTTCTAACAAATTGTATTGAAGTGGAATTTGATATTCACTTTAATAAATTCAACTAAAGGTTTTGCTATTATATTATAATCTTTTATAAAACAACAATAAAAGTTATAGAACCCTAGGAACGATTGAATATTTTTCACAGTAGTGGGGTATATCCAGCTAGTGATTACTTCAATCTTTTCTGGATTGACTTATATACCTTCAATTGAAATAATGAATTCTAAATATTTAATACATTTGACATTGAATTCACATTTTTTGAAATCTGCTTGGAGTTCGGTAGATTCAAATCGTTCGAGAATGTGTTTTACGTGTTCCTCATAATCATCTTCGTTTTTAGAATATATCAGTATATTATTGAGATAGGTAGTATAGAAGTTGTTTAAATAATCAAATAAGATATTATTCATATATCTTTGATAAGTTGTTAGACCATTTGTTAATTCAAAAGAGAGAATCTTACATTTGTAAACACCATACCGGATACGGAAGGTAATGTATTTCTCGAAAGCCGGATTTATGTGTATACAATGGAACACTTATCGAATATCTAGTTTGGTGTATACTTTTGTATTAGTAAGTTGTGTGAGTGTTTTATTAATAAGAAATAATAAATATCTGTCTTTGTGTATTAAAGAATTGAATAGTCAAAAGTCAATACAAAACCTTAAGTTTCTATTTAGCTTTCTTATAAAAAGAATTGGAACTGTGAATAGAACTTAGCTAGATTCGATAAATCCTTTTGTTAGGTTATCTGTGATGTATTCTTTAATGATTTCAAGTTGTTTAAGAGATATCTTGTAAAGAAAGCTGTATTTAAATACCTTCTCTCTCTTTCCTTTTAATATAATTCTATGATTGTACGATCGGGATAGAGGTAAAACATTCGAATTATACTTGAAAAACACTTGATAATATTGTTGGTAAGTTTCGGAAATCAATGATTCTGCCTCAATATCAGCTAGGATATGGTGGAGAGTGGTTAAGATTTACAGATTGAAACTTTTCAAAACAGTAACTACAATCGAGATACAGTGTTCTTTTTTTCGAATAGATTTTCGAATAGTGATAATATTGTCCATTTCTATACAAATAACTATAAAGATTTTATAATTCTTGTTCTTTTTATAGGTGAGGTTAAACTGGAACAATTTAAAAGCATAAATGTTGAAAGTATCTGAAATACAAAACAATAAAGATTTATATACCACTTAAATGGAAATAATCCTAAGAATATATATCTTTTCTAGATTGATTAGAACCTAAATTTCGATTAACGTTGAAGGTTTTGTTTTAACTTTTCGAAAAGGTGTTAAACATATCTCTGAGATCATTTCGGTTAGTTGATAAATCTTTTTTTCCAATTGCTTATACATTTTGTTTAATTGGACATCCCGCTCATCGGTGTCTTTCTACTTTAGACAATCTATTCTAAAGTTTTGAAAGCTTTTTCTAATTAAAAAAATATTTTTTGATAAGGAAATAATAGGAGGACACTCGGCAAGCTAATCAAGTTTACAATTGAAACAATTAATCTTGATTTTTATCTTTGTTAACCAGAATCGATCTAGGATTACACTATATGATTCCAAATCGGTAATTAGGAATGGTAGATAGGATTGTTGTTAAATGTTGATAATGAAATTAAGAAATATATAATAAATAATAGCTTTGCCTTTGATATTATTATAATCTTTGATTTCAATAAAATAATCGAGCAGAATAAAATGGGATTTAAACATAGGAAATAATTGTAAAATGAGTGTATTGTTAATAAAAGCAAAATTATTTACTCCAAAATCTATAAAAGATTAAATTTAATATAAATAATTATTCTTCGATATTATACATAAAAAGATTAAAGAGTTATCTCCCATTAGTTTTGTTAAATCGAGAAATTTTATATCCCAGATCACACTTAGAAGGGAATTTTGTTTTAAGTGTTGATATTTAAACATTGGTTTTTAACATATTAAACAACATCGATAATTTCCACTTAGATCTCTAAATTAAGATCATCCTCAACACCATCCTCTACATTATAAAAGTCTTCATCTTCTCCAACCTCTTGAATTTCAATTACATCAGCAAAACTGACTGATCGCAGCATTACACCACGATTAGCTTTTGGGGTGGAAATACTAAAATTGCAATTGAAATTATTATTTGGAGGTAGAATAAAGCTTGATCTAAAGCTTTTAGTATAGCCAGTAGAAATATTACAGAGGGGAAAGTTGATCCAAAACTAAATAAATGGATTAACATTATTGTAGGCTCAGAAATTATTTCGAAAAGCACTTTGTATATAAATATTAGTATTTATCTTTTTTACCAATGTTTCCTTGATTTGCCTATACCAATTACATTCTCGAATAATAACCTTGAATTCATCAATCTCCATAAGTTTATTAACAAGGTCTTAGATATTAGTATAATCCTTGATATATAAACCAATAATTCGCCAAAGGAAATCAGATATCTTTCTTTCCAAATTATAAAAAAGCATTTTGTCATCTATGATTTCCGCTTGTATAACAAATAATTGAAATCTTTAGTACTATACTACAAAATTATCTCTTTGAGTACCATTGGGTATAATTTAGTATTCATACTTAGTTCATACATGATCGATTTTAGCAAGATTTTTATAAATAGCTGTTAGCTTATTAATCAATTGTTATCCTGTTAGGCAAGGGATTTGTATATATAAGGAGTACATATGTTCTTAAGCTTCCCTTTTTATCTGGTTTATTACATAGAATCAGCATTGTGTTTCCAAAATGAGCAAATTTTCATAAAATTCAAGACACTCAATAACCAATAACTGCCAAAAGCTTGCTTTCGATTCCACATTATCTTTGAGTTTTGATAAAAGATTGATGAGCTTTGGAATATATAGATGCTTTATTACAATAATAGATAAGCAAAAGTAAGATCTACATACAAAAGAAAGATAGGTTGTCCAATGGGGCAACTAGATTTGAGGGGGATCTACTATCGTAACTCGGAAGAAATTGTCGCGAAAACTGGCTACACAATCGAGGGTTTTTCTTGTTCTTCTTTTTTCCAGTAGTAAGAGATGCCCTCTCAATAAAGACAACTGAAACATTAGAAATCCAAACTCCACGATTCTACTGAGAATCTGCATGATATTATAATCGCTATTTAAAAGATTGAAATAAGCTAGCAATATTAAGACTACACTATAGCAATTCGTCTCTGAATCTTGTATTTTTGTTTTGCAATTCTTTAAAGTCGTTTATTGTCAGTGTTTGCTCTTCGTACACAAAGAGGGAGTGCATAAGCATGCTGCCCTCAAAAGTTAATATCTCGATTGAAGAATTGTTTCCAAACTGTTTGCTCTTTCCGTATTTACCAATATTAACACCAACACTGTAAAAGGGGTGCTCCTTGCTTTGTTGAGATCGGTTATTGTCGACTTGAGAAGCCAAGTCGATAAGGAAAGGAGTGCATTGGAGTCCTCTCTTAATGAATAGATCGGATATAATAGCAATACTTGTAATTTGGTATATATAAAATATTATTGTCCTCCATCGAATAGATTTTATTTGAAATCAGCCCTCTTCCTATAAATGATATCGAACGTCCTCGATTCACCCAAAAAGATATTATAATTATAAAATATTATTTAAACAGTCACCAGATAATCGTACAATCGTATAATGAATTATAAATAATATAACATTTTGTTATAGAAGAATTACAAAAGTAGGGTATAAGATACCTTTAGAATCTACAATTAAGGAATTATAAGCTGAGTACTCATAGAGCGGCTATAAATACTAATTATATATATATGGGCGTATATACACTCCCAAGAGCACATAATCGATCGCGATGCGATTAAATGCGATCCGTGATATAATCTTTTTTAATTTCTTTAATGTTTTTTATTATCTTTTTCGAATTTATTATTTTAATATATTTCAAATACCTTTTATTGAATTCAAATCGAATAAATTAAAAGAATGAAATAGATTTTCGATATTATATACATCTTTAAGCTTTTATACAAAATCATATTTAAAAAATCCATAAAAACTATCATTATTTTTTATTAAAAGCTATTTATATATAGAATCTTTTATCTATAACCTTTTAATCGTTTTTATATAGATAGGGAGTAATCATTTCATATAATATTTTTGTATCATAATATTACCCTAAGGCTTAATATCCTTAGGATATAGTTTTTCATTTTTCTATATACAAAATCTTTCCTTATAATCTTTAGGGCTTTCGGTTCTGGAATGCCTTCTAGATTTAGATATAAATATTGGTTTATCCATATATTCCTCCTCGTCGTAATAGAATTCAAGTTTTTTAGCTTTTTCCTCGAAAAAAACCTATACTCCACAATGGATTTTATTACTCTTTAATAAAAGGTATTCCATTATGTTTTCTAGCTTATATTGAATCCCAGCTTCTCTTAGAATCTCTCCTTTCCTTATAAAAACAGAATCCATATGTATTTTGTCTGTATATATAATATATTTCCAAAATTCTTTTATAATATTATACTTATGGATATCATTGAAAATAATACATTTCCTATAGTTTGTATTGATAAAATGCTTTTCTGAATAAACAACTTTATAGTACTGGTTTTGATTTATAAATCTCTTCAAATTTTTTTGTAAAAAGTATTGTTTTATTTCTAATTGAAAATATTTGATTATTATTTTATAAGTTTCAATTTGTAGTTTGTTTTGAGAAAACAAAACAAACATTTTGCAAATGTTTTCATTGATTGATATAGATCCCCCTAAATTCTTTGAAAGATTGCAAATCTATTTATAGGCTTTTTTTCCTAATAAATCTCTTTCTTGAAGCCATCAATGAATTATAGATTTTGATATACCTAACCAGGCTGAAATGAAGCATACACTTTCTTTCGTACAGCATCGATCGAATTATTGATAAAACTCCGATTTTTTTAATGAATCGTATTCTCCATATAATTCTCTATTAGTAGAAGTAACTTCACATTCAACTGATCGCGTATTGGGTGGTATTTGGAAGTTGAATTCATTGTTTATAATTTGAATTGTTTATTTTGAGGGTATTTTCAAAAAACGCGTGTCCCGTGAGTCCGTGCACCCACTGGTGCACTTACGAGCCGCTGGACTCGGATTCCGATGGTGATTCTTTCGGACTTCTAACGATAGAGCCATCCCTAAATGAGAATGATGCACTGTTGGGTAACTGGTCAGTACCAAATCTGCCGAAAAGTCTAGGTTCAGAGCATTGTCATAAATGTGGGGAGATGATTCTGCAAACAAAACAATTATGCTCCATGGAGTTAAATTCCTCGCTCGACAAAAGCTTTGGGATATTCTCCATTGTTTTCGTAAATCAAGAATGCAGTCGCTGTTCTGAGTCGATACGATTTGCAGCAATCATAACGACGCTCCTGAACATAATAAGCAAGCAAGTGGCCAGAGCTCGAAATGATCGTGTCGTTTTTGAAAACATACACACAGAAAGTTCGCAGGCGTCAGATATCACCTCAGAGACAACGGTTCGGTGGGAAGAAACGCTCGAATCGCCGAATACAGGGTCAAAAGACGAGGGTATCTTAATTGCGGATAATGAAGAAAGAGAAATGATTAAAGTGCTATGCACTGACTGATAATGGAAAAGATAATGGATAACACAAGAGATTGAACGAGCACGGCAGATAGAAGTTCGTCTTGGTGAAATCGACATGCCCTTGGGAGGTATTTATCAAAGTGGTAATCCTACACGAGAATAATCATGAGGGTTCTTTGAGGTTAAATTCACTGCTTCGAGGAAAATATTCTGGTACTCATACTTTTCGCAAGCCATGCTATTGAGTGACAATTGAGAAGCGTTATGCAAGGAACCAAGAGATAAGATATACGGCTTGATTGGTCTAGCAGCTGGTACTATCGGATTTTACATGCACTACAACAGATCTCTGGTCGAAGTATGGGCGGATACAATGGAGTTCATAAATCGTGATGAGGGTCTTTCGAGTGACAATATTATTGTTTCTATTGGGGGGCTAGTTAAGAGTCTGTTTGTCGGAGCCAACTCGGGGACGTTTGAATAAACCCGCCATTGAACGATTCGCAATATATTCCGACATCTGTATAGAAGATACCATAAATAATGATCCCAAAGTATTTAGACTCGAAGATTATGTCGTCGGATGCATAGTAGCTGTTCGTCCTTCCCCTTTGGGAACAGTTTTGAATATCCAAAAGGCTGATCAATGGGACTCTTGAATTTTGCAGAACTTCCCAGAAGAGCTCGGTGGAGTCCATTGTAAGAACGATGAGCTGATGCACTATATTTTAGAGACAAAGAATTCCGAACTAAAATCATTTGCCTTCAGTCACATGAGTAGTGTGTCGTGGAAAAAGTCGTGTCTCGATTACAAAGCCCCAGATGATACTTACTGGTACGAGATCAGAGAACGGCAAGCCAAATGCTCGACTGCATCACAAGAGATTTCCAAGACAGCTCCCAGCTCAAATCTATTTCTCGCCAAAAACTACTACCGCAGAAAAACACCCTGGAAGATGGGGATTGCGACACGCCTAGCCCGCCCGAAAGACCTAGTTTATTGAATCAGCGGGGTCTCGAGAATTGGGAAATGGCGATGTAGAAACTTCCGAAACTCAAACACCGCATTCCTTCATGAAGAGACCATAGTACCAACAGCATCTCAGATTCTGTAAATTCAAGAGAAATCGCTTCATGGAAGTGGAAGCTTAGAAAGGAGCGCCCGAGATGATATATGATTGTTGTTACAAACATACCATACCATAAAGAAAACCTTGCGACATCCCATCTGCTTTACCACATTTACCTGTTTGTATACCTAGGTACCTACGTAATATTAACATATTGATGCAGATAGCTCATCCGACAAAAGAAACGCTCCACAACCCCTGCCAACGACAAACGAAACAAATAAATCTCAGCCAATCAAAATTTCCCCGCCCAAAATAAGATCAAATATATCACATTCACCATCACTTTTGGGTCCGAGGTCAACAATAAAAGATTGAAAGCTTCAATTTTGGGAGGAAAAAGAAAACAAGATAGGACAAATAAATAAATAAAGTAAAAAGATTTCAGTTTTCAAAACTGAGAATCGCAATCGATCTTTCCTCTCGTATTCTCATCTCTCGTCTAGAAAATTCCTATCCTGTTATTCTATTTTCTTTACAACTTCAACAACTGCAAGAGCAACAGCTTGAACTCGTCGCATCGCATACAAACGCGAGTGCGCAAAGTGTTTATCCAAGATGTGTAAGTTACTTTGATTTTTCTCTAGTATCTTCCTCTAGATCGATCTTTGCTTGCATTGCAATTACACGTTTGCGTCTTCCTCTCTTCCTATCCTTTCCTTTCCTGCAACTTCATCTGCAACTTATGCCAATCGAATCTGATAAAACAAGAATCAAACTAACGATACAATTCAAACACAATAGCGTATCCAATGGTTGTTCTCCCCAGCAGCAGCGGGTACCGTCCCAATAAAGGCGTCAAACGCGAACATGATCCCGATCAAATCATCGATCTAAGCTCAAAAAGCCCAAATGCAAATGGCACTTCAGACAATCAAATACATCAGCATAAGAAAAAGAAGAGTCGCCATCCTCAACAATCTTCACAAAGCGGAGGCGGAAAGAAGAAAAAGAAGTCTAAGAATAAGGCTTTGATGAGTGGGGGCTTAGGAGACATGAGCGAGGATTTGGGAGAGCCGATCTTACCACCTCCTCGCGATTCTCAGCATTCGACACCTGCCATGCCTAAAGCTGTGAAAGTAAAGCATGCGAAAACAAACGAAGATGGAGGCGGCGGCAAAAAGAATCAAAGTAAGACGAAGAAGAACAAGACCGTGCATTTTGAAGAACCCAGCAGTAATTATCGCCCACCGCACGTTGTTGATGAGGAAGAGGAGGCAGAGACTGAGAGATTCGAGATGAATGGTGATTCAGCTCAGCGGGAAACACCTACTTTACCCGTTCGATCCCATAGTCCAATCGTACCACCAACATCCAGCCCAATTCTTCCTCCTACCCGACCAAGAAGATCATCGAGCCATGGTCCGCCACCTCCAATTCTCCCACGGGCCTCTCCGAGTCGGATGAATCCACTATATGTTCCTCCCACAAACCCGACTCCGATCCTACCTCCACCTTCACCTTTCAGAAAGAGACGTGGCTCAACTGGCAATGCATTTGCGCAACCACCACCAACCTTCTCATCAGAAGCATCTCGTCCACAGGCCACTCAACTAACACCTACCAAACCAGCCGAACCTAAACCCAAGGATGACGAATGGGAGTTTAGCACTGGAAAAATTCGAGCAATGATTGGTGATCCAATGGATAAAGATGCACAACGAGAGGAGAGTAAGTTTATCCACCGACTTCCAATTTTGATATCTCAATCATTGCTAATTCTTTTCTGCCCACTTAGACATTGCATTTTCATCCAACTACATCCAATCTCCGATGCGACAAGCTCAAGGTATCAATGTAGGAGGCGTGAACTTCAACATTTGGCGCATCAAAAACCGTGAAACCTTTATTTTCAAGAGCAAAAGCACTGGACTACAAGTCTGCTCGGTAGCTCAAGGTAGCATATGGGTATTCCTCGGAATCGAGAAGTTTCGCATATCGAAAGGTGGGATGTGGCGTATCAGAGAAGGAGAGATCTGCTCTGCGAAAAACCAGGATGGTCACGAGTGTATCTTACACATCACCTCAATTCCAAGTGCTTCTACATTGGCAAATCAGTAAAGGAAGTCGAAAGAAAATATCTGGGAATTCTCACGGATTGGAATTACACTTTGAAGTTTGATGCACTTGCATTTGCAGCATATGAACCGGGATTTTTATCATACAGAGAGTGCGAATGCAGCAGGAACCCAATGATTTTAGTGCACTTGCACTCATGAAAGGGGGCATTATTTGTTTAAAGAGGATTGAAGCTCCGCAACAGGAAATTATATACATACTGTGTTTTTCGCAAGTGCTTCTCCATAGGAATCCTGCAAGGCAGAAAAGGCTTTCCCGAATCTTTCTTGAGTCAGCCCATTCAAAAGATCATCTGCGGACTGAATATTATCGTGAAAAAAGAGTGCTCCCGTGTTGACCCCTGCAACCCAGAATGTCTCACCAACTACGGACCCGTATTCTCGTGGCGTTCACTAGTTCAACTGACAGCTGAAAGGTTCCCCACCAAAAGCCCCCAAAACTTCCCAATCAAATCAATTCCCATCCCGTAAAGTGATCCTTTCGGGCTTAAACATTGAGAAGCTGGAGGAACCTTAACTTTATTAAGACCTTAGGCTTGAAATGGTGCTTATTTTAAGTAGAAAATTGGCTGCATAAAAATGAGGCTCAACGCCCATCAATACCATGAGCTGATTTGATCAATTTTCTTCCGTGCTGTACAATAGGCAGTAGGATAGTAGGGGTTTTGTGCCGTTGAGAACTTATTTGAACGTTTCTTCCCCTCTGAACACAATGCGTGAATTGTAGATCTTGAATGCCAGTCGGCCAAATCGTTCATGTTGATTAAGTTTTGGTAGCACAAAATGATTTATTCATTGTTTCTGGTGGGCTCGAGTCTTTTGCCAGCAATTTTGGCGAAGGCCCTCCCCTGGACACCAGCAGTTCAAACGTCTACTGCTGATAATCGAGCACCGGTGCAAGGAGGGTGGAGTCCCAGTCCAACAGCTGCTCCAAACAATGCTCTGAAGGTGTTGGATCTACTGAAACGTCAAACCACTGCGAATAACACTTGCGGATACTACAATGGCATTCAAAGTTAGTACTTCAACAGTCAAATTCGCATGCAAATAGACAGATGTATACTAACAACATGAAGCGGAACCTTATACTTGTTCGGGAGCAGGCTACTGTGCCCATAATTCATATTCTGCTGTCGGATGCTGTACCGGAGATATCAATTCATGCGATATATTCACGGCTTGCATTGACTACTCCTCGTCCTCGGCACTTTGTGCTCTAGCAGACGGGTTAACAGGATGCTGCAACAATTCCGATTTCCCTTATTGTGCAACTTTCCTCTGGAATAACCCTCAAAGAAGCATGTATCGCTGTGTAACGTCTCCGGCATTTTATCTCATGTCCGATTACCCAGTCACTGGTACTGCTTCAACGACTGTTGCGTCTTCTGTCACTTTATCTCAGAGTGTTGCCTCAGTAGCGAGCAGCATTCAAAGTGGAGATGATGCTCAGGATGTAAGCAGCGCTTCTCGAAGTTCAGTAACCTCCGCAGGTTCACGTAGCTCAGCATCTTCATCGTCACTCGCAACTCCATTTGCAACTACAACAACTCAGAAGAAATCTGGAGTTCCACTAGGAGCTATTATCGGTGGAGCTGTTGGCGGCGTGGCAGTAATTGCGCTGTTAATTTTTGCCATCTTTTTCTTTGTCAGAAGGAAGAAATCAAACCTCTCACCACCACAGCCTCCACCTCAAGTCTCAACAACCCTCCCTAATAACCCATATCAAGCAGTACCGCCAAACTCACCTCCGCCATTCTACGATAATCGCACCAGTATTGCAAAACCGGCTTATCCAGTAGAACATACATCTGAATTGGCGAATACCGTGTATATTCCTCCTGCTATACCTGAGTATTATCAGCCACCAAAAGATGATGTCCCTATTTCACCCAACAGCAATACTCATAGATTTTCAGATAGTCATATATATAGCGATACAGGCCACCAATACTCCGAGCTGGATGCAACTGCTGTAAATCCCTTGGGTGTGAATAGAGTGGAGCTAGGTAGTGAGCCGGGGAGACCAAGTCACGGAACAGAAGTTGGCCCTACAAGATGATGAGAATGTTCGAATCATGATGATGGTTTCGATTAAGATTCTTCTAGAAAAGATTCGAGCTATTTATCAGGATCGTGAGATGTTCGTGTCACATGGCGTGTGAGAGGTAGCTCATGCGAGGTGAGACGGAAATGGTGTATACGATATGATTTTCCGATTTGTCCATAGAGTTATGTGGAAGATATCCAATGCAGTTTGTATATAAATTAATGTTCAACTTGAGCCTTCTGCTTGTGTATACTAGGTAGGTATGCTTTGGTTCTTCGTCAAAATGATGTGGTTTACATGTGAAAACTTGCCTTGAACGGGGCTCCAGTTGTGGTATATGAGAAACGAATCAATCCTTCTCATGATATGGACGTCAAAATAATATTGATTTGAAGTTGTAATAAATGCCAGGTGTTGATTTGGCACCTTATAGTCTCTGCTATCACATTGTACAATTTTCCATCCATGGTGTCTGAGAATTGGAGTATTACATAACTTTCTGAGAGCACGGACCATCCCGCCAGACACATGATAGGGATGAACCTTCATAAAAACTAATAAGGAAAATGACACTCATACATTATACACTTTGATATACAGACAACATAGAACAGACTTGATTCCCATCAAGTGAACTAGTTCGTGATCTTATATCGAACCAACGTAAAGTGTCGTTTATCAAAGATAAGTTCCATAGAGAGATCACAGAAATGCCCACCCCACTATCGTGGATCTATGATGCGATACTGCATTTTCGGTTGTCCCCCTCCATCAGGTCTGCATGATATCAGGTCTAGTATTCGATCTCTGTTGGAGATTAGCATACTGGGAAACTACGGATCCTCCATATTACTGTGAGCTACTTCTGGTCGTCACTTCCTTAATGAAATACTAGGTAATCCCTTCCTTCACCGGCCCGAAATTCTAGCAATTTCTTCCTTTTTCTGAAAAAGCCCGTTCTCTTTAAGATTCAATCTTTAGAGACCAATCCTTAAGTATCAGTCCCATCATTATCAGTCCTATCAAGTACCAGTTCTATCATTCATCAGCATATCAAGTATTGGTCCTATCGAGAAACAGTCCTATCAAATTACTTGCAAATCATCCATACACACATCTTACAAAATGCCTGAAATACTACGAGTTGGAATCATAGGGCTAGGGGAGATTGCACAGGTATGATCATCCAGGAATATCTGCAGCAAACGCAACTAACTCTCGAATACAGGTCTCACATATCGCAGTCCTGAATAACCTATCCGACTATTTCACTATCACATACCTCTGTGACCCCTCTGAGGCTGCCCTGGAGCATTGTTCCAAAAAAGTTGCTGGGAACACCCCCAAAACAACTACAGATGCGGCACAGCTCTGTTCGTCTTCCGATGTCGATGTAGTTCTGATAACAAGCGCACACGGTTTTCATTCGTCCCAGGCCATACTTGCCCTACATAATGATAAATACACTCTAGTCGAAAAGCCATTATGCTTATGTTTCCGCGATATTGAGCAGCTTGAAGAAGCCGAAAAGGGATCGGCAGGCAAGATCTTTGTTGGGTACCAAAGGCGCTACGCCCAGGCATTCGTTGATGCCGTAAAGGAAGTAGGTGGCCTCGGCAAGATCCAATATGCCCGTGTCAGAGACATCATCGGACACAACAGCAATTTCGTTGATCAATCGGCGACATTCCCTAAGAAATTCTCAGATTACAAGCAGGCGGATTCCGAAGCTATGTCAGCGGTTCTGAATGAACAGGTCATCCACGCGCTTGGGACAGAGTATGGGATGGACGTAACTCCTGCAGCCAAGGAGTTTTTCGGATTCTTTTCAATGTAATATTCCCACACAGCTTCAGCTTGTAGAAGACACTAACTGATTCTCTAGTCTCGCCACTCATGACTTGAGTGCAATGAGAGAAATACTTGGTGGCATGCCTCAAAAAGTGCTGGGATCATCTCTGAGCCTACCATTTTGGACGGTCTTGTTCCAATTTGACGGCTTTGCTGTGACATATGAGTCGGGCGTTCATGGCGTCCCAACATTCGACGCTCATCTAGAAGTATATTCGGAGGACAAGATCGTTCGGGTCAATTACGACAGTGGATATATCAAAGGACTTCCTGTCACAATGACAATTAGGGAAAGAATTGGGGAATCGGGGTACCAGGAAAGAACTGTGAGGAAAACATATGAGGATCCATATACTTTGGAATTTTTAGATTTCCATGATTGCGTTATCAATGGGAAGACCCCTAAGACAAGTGTACAAGACGCGAAGAAAGATTTGGATCTTTTCAAGATGATCCTTCAATCCTCAAATTCCCTATGATAGAATACATACCTAGGTAGAACAATAAAACCCGATGTTTTCAAGAAGTCAAAGCTCAACAAGTTTTTCATCATCTACTCCCGAGTTCATGGAGTCATCCTCACCTTGCAAACAACGCCTTTGGATATTTTAATGTTATGTTCTTACCGAACGATGTTGGGTAAAGTTGCCTGCTAAATATTGTTGTACATCTCATCTTCACTACCACTGCTTCTGTCAGTTTTTTAACACATCTGCCTGTAGGATTCGTATTTCAGGTCCGATTGACCCAAAAAATTTCCTGTCCACAACTATAATATATTAATTGTCATAACTAGTGTAGCATACTTTTCGCTAAAATGGTTTAATTCTCCGATGATGTGTTCCTGTTTCAGCACCTCATCGCTTGTCAACGTTCTTCCCTGAAACATGCCTTCAAACATCAGCCTTTAGGTTTTTCATGAGAGGAACCAGTTTCGCTATCTGAACTGCTTTTGGTAAGAACAGTTTTATACCTGGGACAGGAGCTTTGTACGCCCGTAATGAATCTTCTATATAAAGTTTCGAACGAATCACATAGCCACAAACGATTTGATAGGAACGACAAAGGTTGCTCATGTTCCGTCATAGGGTAGATATTCGCCACGATTGGGCTTCAGAATTATAATATGATCTTTGAATACTCCAAGGTATATGTCAGCTCTAGATCATATTGAACGGCAAGCCGCAAACCTTATGAGATTGCCATCCTTCCACTTCTTGGCAAGCACAATGTAAAATGTGCCTTGGTTGGGCCGGAAAAGCTGCAAAGTTTGTTTGTATTACTCGGGGTCTATAATACCTCACGTATAAGATAGAGGAATAAGTAGATCCGGATATGTCAAGCAGTATCCGCATCTTGTCTATTCGAGTAAATCGACAACGGAAAACGTTCCCCTGCCCTACAAACCCCCGCAATAATGTGGAGACTATTGGAATGTTTAGGGTTACCCCATGATCATCTGCCGTGAAACTCTTATTTCTACTCTTGGCAACAATCCTCTCGTTCCATACGAAGTTCATTTCGTGTTTTCGTTCGAATGCGCACGGCTTTCCGATCGAGATGGAGCCAAAGTAGCGAGTTTGTGGTATACAGAATAAAGTTTCATTTTTCTTACGTGCATCATAGACAAGATAGATATGGTTTACAGACGAGGAAAGTTAGCCGCACAGACTCAATCCCAACACCAACCTTGTGTGAGGACTTTTCTTAAAAGTTCGGAGGAGAAAGGTGTTCGTTCGGAATGGAAAGGAAACTTGGGCTGCTTTAGATTATGAAAAGGCTTCTTCTCCCTATATTTTGTGTCCTATCCCTAATGTTGTCATCTTACCCTGGCTCGTCGAATGCACGTCAAGTTTGCTGGTAATGTTTTCAGTAAGTCGAGTTTCTTCATTCGTTGCAATCTCTCTGTTAGGGCTAGTGCCTCTTTAAATTCTTGATCCAACTTGAGTAGTAGCTGTCAGGATCAACCAGAAAAAGCATGTTCTATAGCTTTGTTATATAATGGAATACTAACGGGGACTCAGGGTGATGAATTGAATGATACAAGAGTACATTTACTACTTGTAGGAACATTAGTTCCAACAGCTTTGGGCACACTGTTTGTGGCTGGACGTCTCTATACTCGGGGAGTCATCACGAGAAACTGGGGATGGGATGATTTTTGCATTGTCATAGCATGGGTATGATACTTCATTACATTACAGAGTCACTTAACTGTTTATCTTTCTCTAACAACTCGAATAGTTCCTTACCATCTTCGTTGCAGTCAACAATATACTCTTCTGCAACTATGGCGGTGGCCGTCACGTTGAACTCCAGACCCCCTCGGACCTAAAACCCTTCTTCATCATCGCTTTCGTATCTCGAATTCTCTACCAGGTATCTCTTATGATGGTCAGAGTTGCCATCTGTCTGGTCTACTCACGAATCTTCCAAGATCGACTGAGTAAAATCATCGTATACAGTCTCTTGGCTTTCCAAATTTTATCGACGGTTCCTCTCACGTTGATTGTAGTTTTCCAATGCGATCCAATCGTTTCGCAGTGGGACTTCAGCGTGGAACAAGTTCGTTGTCTTGATCCCTTGCCGGGAATCATTACTTTTACCACTTGTAGCGTTTTCAGCGATGTGGCGCTTATTCTTTTTGTTGTACCGAGAGTTAGTATGTATTATCTTCCTTACCCTCACATATTCTTCACCCGAGAAGATTAATAGTTAACAATTCCGCAAAGTACCACTCAAAATCAACAAACGTCAAAAAGCAACGCTAGTCGCGATCGTCAGTTTCGGTATCCTCGTTATTATCGCCTCCATCATCCGCTTCATCCGCTCTAAACCTATTTTCACAGAGCGAGATTACACGTGGGATTTGTGGGAAATCACAACGTGGTCGAGTATTGAGCTTAACACTGCGTTGTTCTGTGTTAGTGCGCCGTGTTTAAGACCGCTGGTGAGGAAAATGGTGCCCGATATCACGTGGTTGAAGAGCGCGGTGACGGCGAGTAGGAGCCAGATAACGACGATTGGAGGGAGGAGGAAAAGCTCCGCTGGGGGCTTGCAGGGAAGAAATGGGAATGGGAATGGGAAGATAGGAGGAGAGGAAATGCCGCAGAATGATTTTAGAATGGCGTCGAGATTCACGGTGGGTGGATCGCTGAGTTCTCTCAATAATAATCGATCTGGGATGGGGAGGAAAGAAAGGAGTAGAGGGAGAGGAAGAGAGGAGTGGGAAATGAGTGTGCTTGGTTCGCGAAAGAGGTCGAGAGCTATTGTGGATGAGGAGGATTGGATGGGTCTTGTTGATGAAGGGACAGAGGAAGAGGAGAGGATAAGGGATAGGGTAAGGGCTTTGAGCGATCCGGCTGGGGGGGTAAGGTCGGAGTACAGTACGAAAGGGTACTGATTTTTTTGAGATGGTTTGAATGGCGCAATTGTGAATATACAAATGGACGGCTGGATGCCAGGATACTTCGTGGAACTCGAAGAAAGGCGTTTATTATATATCACGACTATACCACTTTTTTTTGGAAACGGAAAGGACTAAAGAGGGAAAGCAGGGGGGGCGGGGCACCAAAAACGGTCCTCAGTGAAGATATTTCCAGCAAAAATTCTGGATACTTAATTACCAAAAGATGGCTCAAAAAATAGGCTCCAAATTCATTGCTGTGGCACTTGTACCTGTAAATCCTCGTCTCACACTGCGTGGATCCCTGTCAATGGACGCGAATTCTGAGATTGTTCTCGATCAAATGATTCCCTACAATACACAAAGTTGATTACAGAAATAAGAAGCTTATCCAAGAACATAGATTTCGTCAACATCTTAATGGTCGATAATTCAAATATCTATCCCAGATAAATGGTTTCATTACCTGAACGCCGTCGCTTAATGCATACATTATTGACCTAGGTACCTTGTCCCCATCCGTTTCCTTCGTTTCTTGATGATATACAATTGATACGAAGAGGTTACCTTCTGCCCCCTCTACCCGCTGGGGCACCTCCCATACCGGGCATCCCAGGCACCCCAGGCATACCACCGCCGCCACCCATCATTTTCTAAAGACAAGTTAGCAAAATATCAATATTGAGGATGAAGTAGAGGATATACCATCAGACTAGACATGTCAGGCATACCGCCAGGCATGCCTCCAGCACCACCACCACCGAGCATTTTCTATAAAGATAATTAGCAGTGTCTCGAAATCACAATATTTAACAGGACATACCATCATGCTACTCAAATCTGGCATTCCACCGCCTCCACCGCCTCCCATCGAAGCGAGTCTCTTTTGCATAGCGGCCATTTGTTGTTGTTTGTTTGCACCTCCCATTGCACCTTGTGCTTTTTGCATATTCTTCATACTTCCACCCATTGTCTTTGCCATACCAGCCATCATCTTATGTTGAGTTAATAAGTCCTCTATTTCCCTTACACTTGTACCACTGCCACAAGCTATCCTCGTCATTCTAGTGGGTTGTTCGAGGAACATCTTGCCGTCTGAATCGAGTTCTTTGGCCGTCATAGAATCGCAAATGTAAATCATACGTTTGAGCTTCATGGCACCATCCTCATCGTCCATTCCTTGCATCATATTCCCCATACCTGGAATCATACCAGCCATTTTCGAAAGAGGTCCCATCTTCATTATATTAGATAACTGATCGCGAAGATCACGAACTGTGAAAATACCCTCCACGATGTGCTTCATGGTATCTTTTTGATCTAACTTCAAAGACTGAACATGCTCCATAAGTCCCTGCATATCTCCCATACCCAATAGTTTGGAAACGAATTGTGTGGGTGCAAACTTTTCTAAATCGAGCATATGTTCACCAGTTCCAATAAATATGATAGGTGTATTTGTTGCTGCAACTGCGGAGATTGCGCCACCTCCACTTGCGTGCCCATCGGTTTTCGTGATAATGATGGCTCCGAAGTCCGCAGTTTCCTTAAAGGCTTTACTTTGCGCCTCAGCTTGCTGTCCTATACTGGCATCCATTACCATCACAGTTTGGTCGGGCTTCACGGCTGTTTGAATATCCACCATCTCTTGAAACAGAGCATCTTCTTGTCGATGTCTTCCACTGGTGTCCACAATAATAATCTCGAATTTCTCCTTCTTAAATTTATCGACACCCTCCTTTGCCACAACTGCTGGATCCGTTTGTGTGAGAGAACCGTAATATGGAATTTTAGCCTTTGTAGCGTTTTGTTTCAACTGATCGAAAGCACCTGCACGGAAGGTATCCGCGCAAACCAAACAAGCCTTGAAACCCCTTGATTGATACCATCTTGCCAATTTTGTACATGTTGTAGTCTTTCCGGCTCCCTGCAATCCAACAAACATGATGATATTCGCTTTGCCTTTCTTTGGCTTAAAGGGTTCGGCATGGGGATCGACAAGCTTGACTAATTCATCATACACAGCCTTTTGAATGACTTTCTTCTTGTTGACAGCCGGGGCAAGCTCTTTAAAGTTCACAGAGGCTTTGATGGATTTTCGTAGGTTTCCCACTAACTTTACATTTACATCGGCCTCGAGCAATGCGGAACAAATCTCCTTGATCATGCCATCGAATGCCTGACTGATATTAGTAGGAGGAACGTTGAGAGATCTTGACAATTGTCCTTGACACTGACCTTTTCATCCAAATTGCTCGATCTTGTGAGATCTGTAACTGCAGCATTTATGCGCCGACCTAAATCTTGAAGAACCATGATTATAATAGTTTATGCGACAGCTTTATTGACAGACTTCAATGTATGGCCCCAGATGAGATAGATGCATTTATTAATGATTTAATGTGGCTCGAAGGTGTGGGACAAATAAAAGCGCGGGGAATTTAGTGCACCGAAAGGTTTATCCGTTCTCCGAAAAATCCAAAAATTTCCTGGTTACGATAAGATTTAATTTTCCTATCAACCATTGCTCAAAGTAAAATAACTCTCAATTCAATCACAACAACAACAACAATGGCAGGAAATGTTTCGAAGAAGCGTAAGGTGGAGGATGGAATGAAAGGAAAAACCGGTAGACCTGCCAAGAAATTCAAGAAACAAACATACTACGAATCCTCATCCGACGAAGAAGAATCCGCAACGACTCAAGATTTTCAAGCAGTCAATTTACAAGATTCGGACGAAGAGGAGGAAGGGCCCAATGATGCAGTCACAGGCACTTTATCAGACGAGGACGATGAGCCAGATCTCAATGCCGCAGACAACGAGTTGGAAGAAGAAGTCACTGATGCCTCAAATTCCGATTCAGAAAATTCAGATGACGATTCGGACACCAATTCAAACCCAAATTTAATAAAGGCACGAAAGCGCAATGATCCAGAGGCATTCGCTACATCTATGTCCAAGATTTTGGGATCCAAGTTATCGGCGAGTAAAAGAAATGATCCGGTTTTGTCGAGAAGTCAGACGGCAATAGAAGCTAGTAAGGAAATGACGGATTTGGCTTTGGAAAAGAAGGCAAAGCATAAGATGAGGGAGGAGAAGAAAGCTGCAATGGAGAAGGGAAGAGTCAAGGACGTTTTGGGTGCTAGTACGGCATTTGATGCGAGCAATGGTCATGGAAATGGAGAAAATGTACCAAGCGTACAGGCAACGATGGAATTGGAAAAGCGGTTGAGGAAAACTGCTCAAAGAGGTGTTGTCAAGCTATTTAATGCTGTTAGAGCAGCCCAAGTTAAAGGCGAGGAGGCAGCCAAGGAAGCGAGACAAAAAGGAGTTGTAGGACAAGGAAGGAGAGAGGAGAAAATAAACGAGATGAGTAAGAAAGGATTTTTGGATTTGATTGCAGGTGGAGGTGGATTGAGGAAAGGAGAGATCGAAGAGGCTTGAAAAAGGATGGAATATGTTCTAATTACGTTTGGCATGGTATGGCGTTAGAGGTGGGATTTTACCCCTCATGAGGGTTTCGTTAAAGCAAAGTACCTAAGTATCCACCAACTCCTCGTCCATCATTGATATGGAGTATATGTACAAAGGACAGATACCCTTTTTAATATGTCCAACCTACGACCCAAATGCAATGCTTCCCTACACCATTATTTAGGGACAATGTCTCAAACCATTCGTGACCGTACATGTGATAAAGTTGTGTCGCTCATCCGCATCAACTCTTGTTACTGAAATCGCTGGCCTGGAGGTTTCGTGTCATAGAAGGAAGCCTTACGCGCAACCCATCCAATTCTTTTGACATCACAATTTGACAACCCAACCTTGATGTTTCCCTCAAGCCGAACGCTAAATCCAACATATCATTCTCATCATCGTCCGGCTCATTCATTTTGTCGTAGAATGCTTCATCTTCGACTATGACATGACATGTTGAACATGAGCAAGATCCTCCACAGGCGCCTGTAATGATTATCAGTTTATGGTCTGAGGATAATTGTCTACCAACCTAACCTTCCATTTCCAAGTCATTGGCCTGTGCTATATCCAAAAGATTGTCTCCTGCCGATACCTCAAAAGTATGTTCATCTCCCTCCTTATCGAAGAATGTAACATGTAACCTGCAAGTCAATTAGCATTGGTTTAACAGCAAATGTTGACAAGAGAAAAGACGTACCCTTCCCCAGGCTTTGGGGGCGTTACATGCCCATGTAAAGCTTTTGATGTAGCAGAGAATTCTCGACGTGCCGCTGTAGATCTCCTGTTCTGTCTGATCTCGCACATCTGCTTCGTGCTAGGTCGCGACCCCGATATCGAAAAGGGACATAACAGAGCGGGCGCTGCGGGGGGTCTGCAGGAAAATCGAATAGGACTATCGGCCACTGTCGCAAACTCTCTTCGTAGAGATTGAGTTGTGGTTCTGCGCATGCCTACCAAGGCGCGGCTTGTACTTCGAACTGCAGACATCTCGTCTTTATCGTGATTGTTGTGAAGAATGGGTGGGGTTGAGAAAGTGAGGAAGGTCCGGAGTTGAGGGTGGATATGTAGTGTGAGATGGATGTAGACTTCTTTTGCCCGATGTGAATATCTGATTTTTCAAATACTTTTTGAAACTTCTCAACACCTTTTAACAATTGAAACTGTAAAGAATGTTCTTTTGAGAGTAAACAAATGTTTTTATTGTTTAGAATTATTACAAGCTTTCCACAGCTCTTTGAGTCTTTAAGCCAAAAGTTGGTGGCATTACATTTTGTAACTCATATAAAAATATTCCTAAATCCGCGCAGAACCAATCGGTGTATTGCGATTACTCCGAAATTTGTGCGGTTCAGGGCGGTCGAACAAGCTGTGAATAACTTAAGGCCTGTTCACGGATAAGGCATATCATATCAGTCACCTAGCACTCCAGTTCAGCCAGCCCAGCTCTGGGGCCAATGTGCTTAATCCTTGTTGATGAACTCTCCAATTGAACATCGTAGGGGAAAAAAAGCTTGAATACCTTTGCAAGGTAGTTCTTCCACCTTGCATTGACGGGACCGACGTGGAAAACAAAGAGACGACGACAACAACGACTACATACAAGAATTTGTATAAATTTTCTTTCCCCTCATTTTTCTTCTTGAATGCAACATAACCCAAAATGTCGACCTCAAGAGAAGGTCCAAACCCGTTGAGACCATATTATGTTCCACCTTCGATCGGATTACCTCAACAAGCACCTATAACGACTTCGGGAACTCATGGAGTAGGATTAAAAAATGGAAGTGCAGCTTCTTATGCATCTTCAGCTCGAGAAATATTCTCAGATATCGACTACAGTGACTATTTGTCGGATACCTCACCATCTACCATCGAATCACTTCAGAAGTTCGTGAATGAGACTTTTACCAACTATGCGGGGATATTGTGTGGACAGCCCTTCGAGGTTGCAAAAACAATTTTGCAGGTAAAGAGTCAAGACATTGAGGAAGGGACAACACCAGCAGCTGCAGCAGAGAAAATAAAACGACGGCCATCAGAGTACAATGAGGTACGATATTCCAAGTGAGGGGTCGAGATGCGGAGCTAATCGGAATCTAGAACTACCCCTCCGATGACTCTGATGCGGACGAGACAGCTTACTTTACATCGGCGGCACCCCGTGCAAAGTCACGATCCCCGTCGAGGCGTCGATATAGCAGCGAAGGATCTGGGTGGGAGGACAAATCTATTCCTAAAATAACACCACCAAAGCCAAAGCCTGCACATCAATTAAACCTTAGGAGATCAGATTCTATAATGGAGGTGATAGCACAGGAATGGTCAAAGGAGGGAGCTTGGGGTGTATGGAAGGGATCCAATGCAACATTCATCTACGGTTTTCTGCTGAAGACGATGGAAAGTTGGTCAAGCAGCATGATATCGGCGGCGCTGAACATTCCGGACCCAGGTTTAGCAACACTAGCAGCGCAAGTTGATGTTACTGGTTCTCCTAGCCCATGGACATCTTTAAGTGTAGCAATAGCAGCTGCTGCTACTGCTGGTCTTATTCTTGCTCCTCTTGATCTTGTGAGGACGAAGTAAGTTATTTTCCACTATCTTCAAAACATCATACTAATTGAGATAGGTTGATACTCACCCCAACTTCAGATTCTAAAAGATCGCTCACCCACAATCTCAACACTCTCCCCTCATATATATGTCCTCCATTACTTCTCATTCCTACCATTCTTCACTCCATAATCAAGCCCACGATATCACACTGCACCCCATTACTGCTTCGAACTCGTCTATCAATCGATCCTATTCTCACGCCCACAAGTTACACAACGTTTACATTCCTTGCTCAAACACTGGAAATCTTTATTCGTCTACCAATTGAAACAGTTTTACGTCGTGGACAAGCTGCGGTACTCGCCTCAACTCAATATAATGAATCCCAAGACCTTAAAACAATTGTCGATATTGGTCCATACAATGGAGTGGTAGGTACAATGTGGTCTATTGCCCGGGAAGAAGGAGAGTCATGTAGTCCCGAGCCTATCGCAAGTGTAGGCGCGGTGGCACCATTGAGGAAGATTAAGAAAGTTCAAAAGAAGGGACAAGGGATTGAGGGACTCTGGAGAGGGTGGAGAGTTGGTGTATGGGGATTAGTAGGAATGTATGGAAGTAAGGCTATGAGTGGTGTTGGAAGTACCGAAGGAGAATTTTGAGGAAGTCACAATACCTACTTGTTGTCTATGACAATCATGTTTCAAGCCACTTCAAAACTTTGTGGGCATGATGGGATGGGATGGCGTTGATCTGTTGCCATTTGTTTGGCTTGGGAACGATGGAATAGCTCTACTTACATATATAAGGCGCAAAGGAAACTGGCGTTAGGATAACGAAGATATGTGAAATGACCAAAGCGTACTCACCTCTACTTATTTGCTCTGTTTGTACTTCTGCCGTGCAATGCTATGCGATATATTTTACACTCAATATTGGTTTACATTTGTTGATTTTTTCTAGTTGGTCTACTTCAGTTTGGCAAAATTAGTATGGTGATTCCTCATACATCAACTCTACTGACACTTTCTTTATTAGTGCCGCCTGTGTTTCTGGCACAGAGGTGCTTTCCCCTGTTTGGCTAGGGGCGGGGAAGGCAAGCAGAGTACTTGTTGGAGGAAATGAGATATTTAAAGTTATTTTTAAAGCGGCAACAGGAGCTGCAGACCGAGGCGAGGGATTACCATGATGTTGGTATACGATCCGTCTCTGGGAAGTGGGAAGTGGGAAGAGGGGGGAAGGGGAGATGCAGGTTGGAGGATCAAGTCAGTCAGCCGTGAAAATGAGGGTTTTGCCGGGAAAATCGGTTAATGGAGTTTTGTTGGCTTTGAGAGATGATCTCAGGATTTACGGAAGATGTAAAAGGAAGTGTCGTAGTAAAAGTGTAAGTTCAAGGGGTCTTTGATACAGACTATGATTCTCCAGCCACAGAGTTCCGTCGCAATAGAACTCAGAAGTCAAGGTTCACTACAAGCACAAGCACAAGCTCTTCTAGCATATTTTACGCGAGCAATATAATGAGATGTTATTGATGATACTTTTCCTGCATCTAACCTACGAATACTACTGACATCCATACACACATACGGCCAGCAACGAATCAATTTTATCCCAACTTATTCCACAGTCTTCCCTAACCCCCATTTCGCACTCCCACTAACATCTCGTCTCTCAGATGTCACGCCTGCAATCTTCAATCCCAAGACTGCGAGCACCATTCCCGTCGCCACAAGTATCAAAATCTGTACCCAGCTCAAATCTGCAGCGTAATCGTTTGGGAAATACGATAGTGCGGGATTCTGGATTGCTTCTGGGATGTGTAGAGACTTTTTGAATTTCTCTTGCTTGTTTACACCGAGTGGGTTTTGGATCTTCTGGGCTGGAGAATTTTTATGCTTGTAGTTGTATTCCGCGTTTTCATTGAGTGGCTTTTGGATCTTCCTGGCTGAGGAAATTTTGGATTTGGATTTGGATTCGTCGTTTGCGTTGAGTTGCTTTTCTAGCCTCTCGGCTGCATCGAGTGGACTTTCGGGTTCGTTGTGGAATGGCAGATGGCCACCCGCGAAAGGTTGGATGGGTTTCCCGCCCCCGCCAAGACCTTCTCCCCATTTGACACTTTTAACTGATGGTTTGTCGCGCGCTGGATCTTTTAGGGTCGTGATCAGGGGAGCCCGAGGTTCTCTCTGGAATGGCTTCCACCAATCTGCTGCATCCTCAGACTCTTTTGATTTTCCCAGATCTGAAAGTTTAGTAGGCTCTTCTGCCTCGTCCGTAGTCTTGGTCACAGGATCCTGGGATCCATTATGGGTCGGCTTCCACCAATCCTCCATATCTCCATACTCCTTTGTTTTCTCCCTATCCCTAATCGGAACCCTGGGCAAATCCAAATCAATAAACTGACCTCGTTCTTGGCGTTCTCTATCTCTTGAATACTCCTCTCTGCACACCCTCTGATACTCATTTTCAGACGAACTTCGAGATCCGGGGCGCCTCCTTCTCCCCTGTGGTTTCTCCTCCAGTCTCCCCGGCCGTTTCCCCGTCAATCTCCATTCCGCCAACTCTTCTTTCTTTTTTTGAATCTCTGCCGCTTTTTCTCGGTGCCGTTGCATGGTAACTTCTAAGTCTGCATTTATTTGCTTCAGATGCTCAATATAAGGGTCGGGCTGTGCGTTTCTCTTGTTTATTCGATCACGAAATTCGGCAGGTGAAAGTTTCTCGGCACGGAGTGCATCCAGCCAATGTACGCCCCCTTCTCCCTCTGAGGAGTTAGTGGGAGAATCTTTCATCCCTCCCCATCCTTGATCTGGACCTATCATCTCTCCCCATCCATGATCTGGACCTTTTCCCAACTCCTTTTTCGAAGAATCCTGTCGTGTGCTTTGAGAGCTAGACAGCTTTTTAGAAGTAAGCGATCCATACTTTTTTTCGAATTCGCGCTGTCTCTCTTCCAACGCTTTTTTTTTTCGGGCAATACTATCGCGCCTTGAAGTTGAGGTTGTGACATTCGGGAGTGTAGTCTTATCATCTCTGTGTTTATGAGGTGGGGTTTCTTGCCCGAGAGGGTCTTTTCCGGATTGGGTAGTCATTTTGTAATTCTTGAAAAGTGATGGGCAGAGATTTCCGCGGAGAGTTATTGATATTTCAGGGTTTAGATTTGGATGTTTCGTAATGCTGTTTGATGGGACAAAGAAGAATCGTTTCTATTGAGATGAACACTATTGGAAGTTGGATGACGCATGCAGAATAAAATCAAAGAGAACATGACATAAGGAATGGCATAAAGCTTTTCAAGAGTAAGACAATAATTGCTATGATTGTATTTTGAGAGATACATGGTATTATTAGGAGGATATTTCTTCTAAAAAGCTGTATCCGAAAAGTTGAATGAATGGAAGCGCTCACTGATCATGCTTTAACTCCACCCAGAGACTTGACCTCGAGGATAGTATTGTTTGCATTTTTGGGTTTCTCTACTGATTGAAGGATTTTTGTGATTGAACTCCGAAGTAGGTTTGAATCCATGTGTATCCATACCACCTCTTTCTCTTTGTGATCAATTGTCTTTCGACTAGTCGAACAAAGGAGCAGGTGTTGTCAAAGGACAATGAGCATTGTTCTTGTAAGACAAAGAAGTCTTTTGCGGGAAGTACTTCAACTCATATATTTTACCTGTGAATTATTATTGAAGAACTGTCCAAACATTTGAAAACAATTATTGCATTCTGTGTATAAAGGTAAGAAGCTTGCAGTTGTGAACGTTCCTCCATCAGCCTGTCGATATCTTGTGAGTTTGAAACCTTAGTCCCAATTGATATTCCACAAACCTCAAAAGATTCCATAGAAAATTTTCCCAATTTTCCTCAAACCTCTCATATCAGAGTCCGACGGCTAGCAGCAAATATGGCCTCAAGAGACCAATTTGTTGACATTGACTTACACCCAGCTGGGGCTACGATAGAGCAGGCAAGAAGACAGCGCATCATCAAGTATTCCGTGCCGAATAAGAAAACTAAGAGAAGTTGCTACCCCATCGTCATCTGCATTTTGATTATCATCATTGTGCTTCTTGGATTTTTTACTGGGTTCTTACTGATCCGCCCAGGTATCATCGGAATGCCATGCTCAACTCAGCTCAAGTCTCCCCAGGCTTCCTCTCCAGTTCATCTTCAGAGCTTCACTCGGCCATTTTACAACACCACGACAACGACTAGGCAATTAATTACGAAGGCAGACCCCAAGACTCAAGCCACGGCCTCAGGCACACAAGATGGAATTGATCCAGTGGTGATCGCTACTTGCCTCGGTGTTTTGGAAAATGCTTGCGCAACGAACCGTTCGCAAACGACCTTCGGTCAATGCGATTCATTGTTTGTGTTCTTCTATTGTGACTTGACTGACATGATGGTGTTTCGAGGTGCAATGAAGCTCGATGCTGATGGAATGAGTCCAGTCTGCCAGCCAATGAAGGAGTTTTGTTCGAGAGCTATCCCGTTGAGCAGAACTCCTCTTGAAGATGTTAGTCCTTAAACCGTGAGTTCTGAGTTGAACGGCAAGAGAAGGGCAGCATGTAAGATAAGATCAACGAAAATAGACAGTTTTTTCCTTATGAATTTGTGCTTGACTTATGAATGTGAAAATGAAGTGATAACGAAAACGAGATTGAATGTGCATAGATTTGTTTGAATGAGCATAGAACAAAATTAGAACGCGTAGAGAATCGTGGAAGGCCTGTAGCTATAGGGTGATGAAGCTTTGCATCTGAATTTCAAGGAAACTGCCACCGGATAAATTCCTTATAGAAATTGTATCCGTGTCTTGTATAAACCATCCCCAGGCCATATAATCACCATATGTCGTATTGTTTGTGCGGCAAACAGAGTTCAAGAGGAATTCGCAAGTATGCCTTTAGAAGTCATCTGCGGCACTCATCCACGTGGAATGAATAGCTGGAGAGCTGCGAATATCCCCAGCTAAGTTTCCATGCAGCTCTTCGAAGCTCCCTAGTTGTCGTATGTTGTTATCTTCGTTCGAGTAGGGTTGTAAACGATAGGACAGAATCATGGAGCATTCAATCTGGATGTTTCAAATATTGTTACGCTCATCGATGAGAGTCTGCCGATATCACTACAGAAAGATATCCAGCCGTCAATTCGAGAAGTTTTGAGGATTTCTCATCTGTAAGCAACCACAAAGCTGTCGGCACTTATTAGGTTTGGGGGAGCTCGGGGAGAGCCAAGGTAGCTTGTTATCCTCGAGTTAGTGTTCCAAGCGTCCGGGCCTAAATAATTAGCGAGTCGTACTAAGAATTTAGTATCCTAACATTGAAACGACAAACCTCAAGAAGACATACATATACAATTGTTTGCAATATTTGAGCGCCATGATTATTATCCTTGGTGTGTAGCACTTCTACTTACACAATATCTATGTTCCCACAACGTTTATGTGTTCCTCTTTAAGATCGAGATGGGCATTATTGTGTTCCCTTGCTGACTTCAGGAATATTCCAGGTTCACATGAACACCAGATGTTCTGGAAGCTTTGTGTAACAATGGCGAATGAGGTACACCGAGTATGAATTCCATCAAGGGATCCTTAGCCGACATTGTCAGACCTTGCGTATACCATTGGTTGCTGGGCAAAAACATTGCTTAAATGGACCTTGCCCTCCAATTTCCAGGGATTTAAAATTCTAAAATTTACTCATATTTCTTACTGGAAATTGACAAGTCATAGTTCATCATTTGGCTTCTGTAGCTTTTGCAGTGGTAAGCCGCGCTTTCATTCTCCCGGTGGATGCATACCCGGATCACTTGCAGGCCCATACTGCATTGGAAGTGCATAAATGGACTCAAAACTGGCCCTTTATTGGCACAAGTCGACCAGAAACGTGTTCTGTAGCTCGTTGAGACGCGGCAAATTCGTGATAAAAAACGAGGCAACCGTGCTAACGAGAAAAAGAATATGAACGCCCAGCTCAAGTGAAGCGTTTGAAAGGAGCAGTCGACCCATGACTGCATGGTTCACAGAGAATAAAAAGTATATATTGAGGACTTCCCACCACGAGAAGGTTGACTAAAGTCGAAACAATCTTGTATATATCTATAAAAATCTACGTGCCCCTTTTTTCTCGTGGTATGTATTCATATACCTTCGTCCCGTTTCCATGTACCAGGTAACTTCGGATCATCGCTAAATAACAATAGGCTACAGAACATATGATTCGTCCATCTGGCTATACATACCCACCAATAACATAGCCGCTCACATCTGATTCAATAAATCATGTGTCGTTTGGGATCGCACAAACGTGGCGGAGGTTCGCAATTATTCGGCGAGGGGTTCTCAACTTATAGCTCACGGCGCTTCTTGCCCGAAATTTGAGCCTCAATACACAGTACAAATTGCTCACCCAAGTTTCAGACCACGCAAACAACCCTCTACCTCTCGGGGGTCGTATTGCCAAAGGAGGAGTAGATATACACTACATTCAAAATGTTGGTTTCCCTGGGTTTTGTACTGTGGAAACCCGTTCACCGATTTCCTGAACAAATCTATCACTCTCGAGATTGGTGGCAAAATACTCTTCTTGCCAAGATGAAACACATTGTTGTTCAATTTCTGGTGCTCTACAGCAGCCACTTTGTTCGTGATAGGCCTCATGTTCGCAACTAAGACCATATCGGGAATGAACAAATCCTACACAAGTTTCTATCTACCAGGATGGCATATTGTGCCCCTCCTTCTGTCTAAGTGGACGCTGTGGAGCAAATACATGGATCAGTTATCGATAGTTATATTTCGCTCGTTGAATTCAACAGATATTCTCAAAATATTTACAAGTCTGAGAAAGGAGATCTGTAGTTAACTTTCGGAGATGATAATATGCCAATTCTTGGTTGTCTCGTCGTTTTAGATACCGGAATGATTCAAAGTGGAATGTGTTACCATGCTTGAATATACGTTTAGTCTCTATCATCCCATGGGGCTGGTAAAAAGTGCATCGAATGTGCATCGTCAGCCAGGATTATGGTGCAAAAAATAGGCCGACATCCAATCAATATCCGTCACGAGGACTATGCCATATCTCCGTATACCCAGATAATGACCTTGCTAACCTTCAGAATTGCCCTTGAATTATCACAAGTGTTTGTTTCCAATTCTTCACGACATACATCCTGTCGCAAGCTGAATAGATACGTGCTTCTGACTAAAATCTATCAAGGATTTAGTCAACTTTTTCACAGCACTCAGTACAAGTTTGAAGAGAAGTTTCTGTATTGATTCGTGAGATACCTGTGAGTTTGCTATCTTCATGAACTTTCTGACGCTTCCTAATTCATAATTCGACACAGAGACCCTCGCGACAACGAATAAACTAGGCACGCAAACTGTTGATGCAATGGCTCAACAACTTTATACTAGCTTCCTTTTCAATGTGAATGAGCTTTACGTCAATGAGGACCCCGAGAACGGAGGTAGACCTCCGAGGGTTAACGAGAATGGACGATGGGTGCCACCCGTTTATAGGGATGGTTTCTTGCCTCAGACTCCGGGGCGAATGTTTAGATGGAACAACGGAAATATCGAATATGCTGGGTACAATTATCAATGGGTTGGGGGGCACGTTTTAACTTATGCGAACAACGAAGCACTTCAACATTACAGTAGTACAACTTTGTTTTGGTGTAATGAATTTACGCAGTTTCAAATGATGGAAGCGGACGCAACAACGATAGACATAGCAACTTCAGATTTCCCATACAACAGATGGTATCCCCTGACATTTCGATACGAAGGAACACTTTCAAGGGTATCTGCTTCTGTGGAGGAGCAATATCTTGCTGGGAGAGACGGGGCTTGGATTGCTCAGCTTGGGCTTCTGGACTATCGCAATCGTAGGAACCGACTGACGGAAGGACTCGCTGGCAATCTTGCTACCATTGTGGCATTGGTGGCATTCTCTTGCACTGATGATGATGCTCTATACAATTTTCTAATCAATAATCTTGCATGGCAAGGACAGTTAGGGGTTTCCAATCTCGGACATGGAAGTAAGCTATCAGATCTAGTTTACACATAGATTGTCAAAACTCTAATTTAAATAGGACGTCCTGAGAGAGGAGTCGTGAGCAACATCTACCTGGACCCAGAGAATCCGAATGGCTCTACATATGATGCGCTTCGTCATCTTGAATGGACGGATGGGCCTATTATTCATTAGTATTCGGTTCTGTGAAACAAACACACTTTTTCAAAGCCTCACTACATTGAGATCATTCTCTAAAGTTCTGCGGATACTTGGAACGATTGTTTCTCTTTACTTTCCTGGGCCATACCCCTTTCTTGATGAAGTTGCTTGCCTTTCTCGGTCCTGATAATACGTTACGCTGCCAATATGGCTTGCAATGTTCTCTTCTGTTAACTTCCACTTTCAAAACCTTTGATGCGCACATCTCAGTGCTTCATTTTATCCGGTACTAGCCTATTTAGCAGTCACAATTGAATTCTCGGGACCTGTTCAACGTTTGAAAATGTTACATTTGGTCAAAAGAGCCGAAGTTGAGATGTGTTTTCAACGAATTCAGCGGGCTTCTCGCATAGCTAATTGCTTGCAATGAACATATCATGCTTGAGTCTGTCTACTATACCGTTGATTTTACAACACTGCAATAAAAACCAAACAGCCCTGTATAAAAACCAGCCGCCACAAGTCGATTAGTATGTCCCAAACATTTAATATGAGACTGCATAGACATGAGATTTTCTATCATTGGCTGGATGCTCATGCAAGATTTTTCAAGGTAATATGCAGTGTAACCGATCGTGTAGAATCACATCTGGCTTAGCAGACAACAGCCTCGTTGAGCATTGTATAAGATCGAACCTTTCGTCCTTGAAGTTCGGTCGCTCGTCGCTGTTCTTTATCACGACAATAGCCCACCATGTCATTTGGATGGTCTGCAGGGGATATTGCGCAGGCAATATCTTTGATTGTCAAGGTCATCAAAGCCCTTGATGATGGAAGTGGAGCCCCTCATGAGTATCGCAAAATGGCCGTCTTTCTTGAGAATGTTAATCTCACATTAAAAAGCCTACACGTCTTCGCCACCTTGGGGGTATATCCTTCTTATGGAGATGATATACGTAGACAAATTGAGAATATTCGACCGCCTTTGGAGCGATTTCTCAAAATCATGAAGAAATTCGAACCACACTTAGGTAGCAATGCTACACCCGGATGGTGGAAAAACATACCTCAAAAAATGTTATGGACTTTTAAGCGTTCTCATCGCGAACTGAAGAAGGAAATCAAGGAGCATTTATTTACGCTCGACAATCTTTTAAACAGGTTTACATTGTAAGTGTTTTTCAGGGCGTCAATAACGTTTAAGACACTCTTACTTATTCATGATCATCTAAAGGGAAACCGTCCTTACTCTCCCAGACGAACTAAAACAACTGTTTATGAATAATTTTACTCCTCAGATGATTTCAGTTCTAGCAATAATGCTCGATCCTGTACGGAGCGAAATATCCATAATACGAAGCGAAGGGAGGGAGCAGCACAAAGAACTACATTTTAAAACAGAGGAAATCACTCGGTTGTTGCCATCGCTCAAGATCGATGGCTCCAAGCCTAAGGGAAATGATGCTTTGGATGCTGCCGCTCACAATATAAAAGAGCACATAACTAGTACGCTTGGATCAACGATCAACAATCCTCAAATACCCATCATTGGCAGTTGCTCACGAACGCCATGTAAGACCAATTTACCTCCTGCAAGCAAGCAATGTTTTCTTTCAAGCACTGAACAGAGATCCGCTCGAGGCGAGCGACGAGGAGATCAAACAATCGTTACGAAATATGTAAGTCTTTCTGGTATTCTACACACAATGCTACGATCTGATGTTGATCCTCACAGATACTATAGCATCATTCTATATGCAGGAATGTTCCTGCGCAATTCATAGTACTTTTTCTCTTCTCTTACTCTGATGCTCAAAGACTGATTCTTTGCAGTTTATATCTCGCTAATAGGATGACGCTCTCGAGGCCCTTGACACCCACACTACTCGCGATAGATCATATAACGTTTCATGATGCACTTGGCCGTTCTCCAAGAGTTCTTCAGATTGATGTTTTTAATGACTTTCAAGTATGTATACCTTTACTAAAGTCAACTTTTACTAAGAGTCTAGGTTTTCCAGGCATTTTTACATCAATCGTTCTCTGGTACAATAGGAAAACCCTGGGTAGAACGAGGGTCATATTTTCTCGCGAATAGGTCAGATAACGCTTCTTTAACAGCTGACACCTGGTCGCGTATTGTAAAGCCAGGGTGCCATGTAGAAATGGCCATGTTGCTAGAATATATTGGTACAGTAAAGAAAAGGTGTCCAAACACCAGTTGTCCGGGCGCTCTAGCCAATGTCCCTGAACCAACGCGGAAAACACGGTTCGTAAAGCTCATCTTGAATCTTATCCAGTATTTAGCTGATTTAATAAGTTTATCATGTCACACCGATATACTTGAATCCAAAGTTGCCGGCGTGAAAGAGGAACATTACGCTAGTTTACTACAGAGGACGATCCATCAATTCAAGGAGAAAAAGTTTAAGACTTATGATCCTGCAGTTTTGGCCCGACACAATTATCGACTACACGTACCACTAGCAGAGCCTTAAGTTCGGCGATCTGAAGAGCTTTTGAAGCAACAAGATAACAAATTCGAGAGTTTGAGGCACCATTTCCTACCACACAGTCCGAAAAGTCTTCTGGACTACAACAGACCAAATTGAAAGCCGACAACTTGGCCTCAGTTTCATCACTAGAAAATACTCTAGAACTAAAAGACAATAAACCGGAGGTTGACATGGGAATTTCCAACTCGACCGTTTGACAATATTTCCGAAAGAGATGAGCTGAAATCTGATACAGAGCCCCCAAAGATACAATCTGAACCAGACATAATACCGGAACACACCAGATTGGATTCAAATACGGAGCTTTTGACCCAACCATCTGCAAGAACTTCAAGTTTGTGGAGAGGCCGTCTCTATGTTTGGAGCTGTTGCTGGTGTCGAGATTATGCTGGAAACTACACATCTTCAGGGATGTTAACTGAGGTTATGGATTGTCCAGGATGCTCTCATGGAAGATGCGGTGATTGTTTTCTTCAATGGGTCAACATGCGTACAGCTCTAGGCTTGGATGATGGGGGTGGGGAATGTTCCAGTGTGCCTTAAATCAATGGATCTGAAATAACCTCGCCTATTGGATGTAGGCTTAGTGGTCAACTTAATTTTAACATCGAGTACGATTATCTGCTTGTGGTGATAGATCATGTTTGCTACCGAATTCTACAATCCTCGAGCCTCGATTGTTTGTGAAACATAACATCAACAACGCCCTTTCAACTAATTAACTAGAACCTCCGACGGACATCTTTTTCTCGAGAAATTCACAATGAACTCTCCAAACATATATGTAGACAAAGATCTTGCACTAATCATATATCAACAATAGCCACAAACCCATTCACCATCCCCATCGAGTCCACCAACACTCCTGTAAACGTCTCCCAAATGGCTTCCCCAAACAACATCCCACCGTCCTCTACCCGGCGTCCCGCAAACAACCATTCACTCTCCACCGCAGCCACATCTCTCATCCGCCCCCCTCGCTTCTACATGCTCCGAGACTTCACCACCCGTCTCCTTCCCCTAGCACTCTTCACAGTCTTCCTCATCACAGGCACCGTAGTCCTCATCTATTCCGTCGTAGACAAACGGGTGATACCATCAAATTTCATCGCAGGCTCATATATAACCATCGGTGTAATCATTCTTGTCTGGTGTTTATCACGCTTTATACTTTTCTTGAGAGAAAGTTTCGGGGAGCTAGGAGTTGATGAAGCGGAGGCTGGATTGCAGGGAGTAAACAAGGTACATGTGAGAGGAATGTGGGGACAAGAAGAGGGGAGAGTAAAGAAGTGTTTGAGGTGGTTGATGGAGACGCCGAAAAGTGATGGGTCGAAATCTCCAGTTGGTGGAGATGAGACTGCAACTCATAGTTCACGAAATCGTAGAGAGATTGCAAGACAGGATCCGCAACTCGCGGGGGAAGGAATCGAATTGAGAGATTTTGGGATTCGTGATCAGGGTTCTCGGATCGCTCATCCGGCCCAGGGGCTTACCCTTCCATCTCCCGAACATCTCTCTAACACCCCAGCTCATCCGTTCAGACCTCAGAGCGAGCCAACCGATTTGCATCCCCATGATCCGGTACAACCACACGCAACTTCTCCCCAACAAACCCCAAGTAAAACCCCAAGAACCCCCATTCCACCTCCCCAAAAGCCCAGAAACCATCGAACACCTCCCCCAAATCCCACAATCAACACCCCCCACGACAGACTAACAGTACAGCACTCCTTGCCCCCCAACCCCTCACAACCCGTCTCATACACAGAAGACAAATCACGAGATGTCACATCTCAGACTCGCTTAACACCTCGTGCTTTACCTTTATCTCTACAGATTAATCCAGGTTCTGTAAATGCTGTATCGAGGGCTCGCAAGTCGAAAATAACAAGACCGCTTACGCAGAGTTCGTGAGGAGGGTCTAGAATTTGGGTCGTAATCTTGACTGGGTTTGGGTTGGGTGTTGGATCAGGGGTTAACTGAGAACTTGGAGTAGGTAGGTGGGTGGGTAGGTATTACAACTTCTTTAAAGGATTTGCATCTTTCCATCCTCCAAGCATTCAAACTGAATTCTTAGCATTCAATCTATTCCTCATATCTTATCTACCTCCATCTATCCATTCCCCATCCCCCAACCCCACCCTATCAACTACATCCAGACTGATTCCCATTCACTCATCCATTCAAGATCCCCCACTTCATCTACACATATCCACATCCACAACCTCCCAATACCCCCTCATATAGACAGAAAAGCCTTCTACTCTCTTCACTCCAGCACAAATCCAGAATCCATTCATCTTTACCAGTAAATTCGACTCGAATCTTTAATCTCAAGTTTTTTTAGACAAGAGAAGGATTCTGCATCGCTGTATGTACATAGTTGATTAATAATTACCAACCACCAACTACCACATATTATAGCTTTAGCATAACTATATGTTTTGCTTTGCTCTGCCCGGCCTGGGAAGGCAGGTAGGTTCATGGCTAGATAGATGGATGGATAGGTAGATAGATGGATAGATAAATAGATAGATAAACAAATCAACCAAACTCTCACTCAGACTCCTACTCATTCTCCTACTCATTCTTCTACCCCGTCCCATCCCATCCCATCCCATCCCATCCCTCTTATTATAAATCTACAAAATTCCACACAACAAATATACACAGTAATCAAGACACATAACAGTACCCATATATACCTATATACCCATACTATCCAAGCAAATTACGAACAAATACCCCCCCCTCCTCCCCCCACTCTCTTTCAAAAAACAGAGACAAACATTTCCACTGTCGCCTCTTCATCCCCATCCCTCCACCATCCCTCCACAAAAATTCATTATTCTCCAGAGACAAACAAAGACACATCTAAATAGTAAATACCCTTACTTTAAACCACCACATAAAAAATCACCCATTCCACTTCTACACGTTGATCTACATCCCATGAACTTCCCTTCCCTTCACATCTATATCGAAGTACATCGAATTCCATCGAATCAGATAACAACGAAGAGAAAGAATGTCATCGGAATGAGAAAATGAATAAGAATAGGGATAGGAACAGAAAGAGGAATAGGAATAAGAGTTGGAATAGGAACGGGGATAGGTATCGCCATAAAAACACAAGTATGTGATTGCAGCAAGAATCGAGATTTCCATCTCGATTCCCAACTCGATTTCCCTCTCGATTTTCATTTCCATCTCCATCCATCCCACTTGAGACAGAGATAAAGATAGAGAATAATATCAAGAGACACAGGAAGGAAGAAACACAGACATTCTTACATCACATTACATTACACTACGGAATCAAACGTACCCAGACTAATAGGTCGCTTCACCAGCACGCTCAAACATATCATATCCACACATGCAATGCAGTAACAAAATCTAGAATATATTTCTTCTTTTATATCGTTAAACATCACTCATTCAGAGTGCAAACAACAAAGTTCCACGAATCCTTCGGTAGTATCAATCTCTGTCACGAGTATCAACTCCTTCTGTGAACCGTACACGCAGAGATATAACTGTCTCTTATTCCCAGTTTCTCCTCTTCCACAACCTGACGCCCTTTGTACCGTCAGGTTCCAATACGCCAAGCTTTAAATCTTTCCAATTCCATACCCTAAATACTCCACCACTTATAGCCATATGCGCATACTCAAAGAATGTCCAAACCAAAAGAGTGATAATACCAAATGACCAAACTCAAAC
The DNA here is from genome assembly GCA_014898285.1 of Botrytis aclada. Lineage (NCBI taxonomy): Eukaryota > Fungi > Ascomycota > Leotiomycetes > Helotiales > Sclerotiniaceae > Botrytis > Botrytis aclada. The sequence continues at coordinate 1,164,274 of RCSV01000013.1, forward strand.
AAGTGTAGGTCTCTCCTCACCAAATCCTGTATACCCCATTTTGACATCACCGCCAACAGCTGGTAAAACTTCGTCCCTTCCGTTTCTCCCACCATTCATCGTTTTTTCATCCTGTGAAGTATTTGTCTCCCTTTCTTCCCTTTTTTTTCTCCCTAATTTTTCGCACCATTCTTCTGCACTGACTATTGTTCCGTCCAAAACTCCTGATACTTGAGTCATCATGTCCAAACCTTCTTTTGCCAATACCATGACTCTTTGTGCCCCTTCCTTGGCATCACTATCTCCATCCCGATGACTTCTGCTTTCACCATTTGAAACGGAATTTGCGATCTGAAATCGTCGTGGTAAAGATGTCAAGTGCTTGCGTACGAGATCTCTTGCGTTTTCGGGAAGAGCACCACCAGCATATTTAGAGACAATGTCTACTACCTCTTTCAGAGTCTTCAAGACATCCTTATTCAACTGAGCAATCTTCGCGGTCAAGGCTGAGCGTTGATCATCTGTGTGAAGCACTACTTGACGTTGATTATTTTCAGCTCCCTTTTCAGAGTAGGGGATGTCAGCAATGGTGCCAGAATTGTCGTATTGTTCCAAGACTGATTTCAATGCCACAATTAGTTTCCCTATGTGTTCATTTGCCCAACGAATCCAGCTGAGGCAGTATTTTAGACTTCGAAGTGACTCTTCTGACATTGCGACACTGAGTCCCGAGGTCGAAAGGACGAGACGGGATTGCCAGGAGCTTCCAGGGGATGCAGATTCTTCAGATCTTCGGTTTGATGGTACTAGTGCTTGCTGTGAAGCTTCATAGCTAGGACTACATTGATCATCATATGCAGGAAGACTATCTGTTGTAGAAGCCTGGCTGGGCCGACGACGGCGCTGTTGATCAAATTGTATTTCAAACTGCATAGGCTGACCTTCAACGTCGGCCGGAGAGGATGTATTGACTTTCCGTCGCTTGTGAGAAGGGGAATCAGATTCAGTGTCTGATGGTCCATGATGGCTCGGCCGGCGACCACCAAGGAACCAACGCACACCCCCTTCAACTCCAGTAATACGATTGACAGAATTAATTGTATTGACAACCGGAGTAATCCTTCTTTCCACGTATTCTGCACTAGACTTGAAACGCGGACTATAGTTTTTGGAAGCCGAGTATGCGGATAGTGAACCGCCTATCGCATTACCAATGAGAGGGTGGGATGTGGTGAGGAGTGAAAGGAGGGGTTCTGGTTGTGTAGAGCCACCTTGTCGAAATCGAGGTGAGTTTGAAGAGGGAGCAGTACGCTGACGGGGAGAAGATTGTATGAAATCTACAACAAAATTAGTATAGAATTCTTCCAAAAATTCCTCGCAAAACATACCGGCGCGAAGATCTCCCAATGCTTCGGCAGCAAGTCGCACATCAGGATCGTCTATAGATAGTACACTTCCACCCCTCCTTGCTCTGTTGTCTGATAAATCTAAGTCCATACCGTTCGGCGAATCTGTACTTCTTCGAGTCGTTGTCTTAGGAGATAGTTGTGAGGGGCCCGGTTGATAATATGCGGTTAGAGGATTTGAAGACGGCCATGTCAATGGTACTTCTGCGACTGGTTCTTGCCGATATTTTGATTCTGTAGACATAGGAGGTAGAGGGGGCAAGACTCGTTCATGATGAACCGGTGGGGGGTCTGCTGTGGGTACAGAGGGCAAACTTATGGTTTGAGGGTCGTGAGATGCGTAGGATGGGGGGCATTCCCTTAACATGTGATCGTGTTCCATTTCGATCTCAAACGCCGACGGCTATATGAGAATTGTTGAAAGTTGATTGTGAGGGATGAAACTGGACAATTAATACTTGGCATATGTGTACTGCTGCAGAAAGAACAAAATTGGTCGAGGTTCCCAAGGGTTTGCACTCCTTGCGTTGGTGAATATTCTGGGAATTTTTTTGCTTGTGATACGATGATCTTCACGTTGTTGTAAGAGAATACTTTGATAGAAGTAAATAAAACAAAACGATTTCCTCGAATTCGAATGATAACAAAACTCCAAATGCAGTCGAATGGTATCTTCTCTTTTTCCTTTTTCTTTTTCCTTCTCTTTCTCCCCTTTCTCTTTAGTTGTATATGATCCCAGATTACATGGCGCACAACAGTCGTGTGAAGTTCGGGGATGATGTAGGTACTCGTAGAAAAAGCATTCACATGTGACCATCTTGATTGCTTTTGGCTGGTTCGGTAAATGCGAATTCATCGTGGGGGGGTCGGAATCAATCTGATGTGTGTCCCTATGAAGACCCAAATTTTGATGCAGATGCTCTTGGAAAATATTGGTCAAACGATTGATGGCTGCTCTTTCTGACATGTAGCAAACTTATCGGCGGGATGGCATTGGTATTGAAGACATTCTTGGTCGAAGCATATCACCATTGGTTTCAGGAGATTCATCATGGCAGGAGAGGAATATATTCTTCCCGCATTCCGCAAAGCATCTCACACGGTGGTTGTTGGGCATATGCATGTCGCATGGAATACACTCAGCCAAGTATCATCATTGGCTTCAGTCAAAAGCAAATACCGCACACATATGGAAACATGATTGAACGTGGGTGAAATCGCCTTCGTGGCTTGTGAATTTTGCATTGTATCTTGCCATAAAACTACCCCCTTCTCTTCGACTTCATATGTATGGTCCCTCTGACGCCGCCCAGGCAACCTGTTGTCCCAAAAGACAATGCCCGGCCAGCTCTTATGGTACCGTTGGTATTGGTCTCCGCGCCGCGAAATCGCTAACTACATCAATGGGAAACAAGATAAGTATCAACAGAATGTTGACACAAGTTATATTTATGTGATTGAGTTGCACTGTCTAAAAGGGCGCGTTGAAGGAAAAAGAAGAAATTTTTCTCCAAAGTGCAAGATATTTAAGCTTCGAAGATTCTGCCGTTTCCAGACTAGTACTCTTTAAGCTTAGTCCCGTCCTTAGTAAGGAAATCCGACGTTGACCGCCGAGACTCACTAGTTTGGAACCTGGAGATCTATCAATCTGAAGGGGGAAGCTTGAACGTGGGGCCATTATTACCATTATTCAAGTGAACAACACCTCCAGGGCAACGATAATTCATCAATTCCAATCCCATATATCAAGAGGAATCCAAACCAAATCCACGAATGATATCGAATTCTTGGAAGATATAATACAAGCCAACTTGGCACCTACTCTCTGTCCTTCAATACTACCGTCTCCTTTCTTGCTTTGATTATCTGGCAAATATGGCATCTGCTGTCTTCTTTCTCGATTTAAAGGGCAAGGTATAAACAATACTTTCTGTCGTGACTTTACTTCGGAATCATGTTGACCCAATACTACAGACTCTTCTTGCCCGAAACTATAGAGGAGATATTCCTATGTCCGCGGTTGAAAAGTTTCCAATACTTTTGAGTGAAGCAGAAGAAGAGAGTTCCGCAGTTCCACCATGCTTCTCAGATGAAGGAATAAATGTATATCATCACCCCTTCCTATTTGCGATCGCATTTTTTAACTCGTACCAAGTATCTATACATCCGCCATAATAACCTCTACCTCCTAGCCCTCACTAAACGCAATACAAATGCCGCCGAAATCCTCCTTTTCCTACATAAAATAGTCGAAGTCTTCACCGAATACTTCAAAGAACTTGAGGAAGAATCCATCCGAGACAACTTCGTCATTATCTATGAACTCTTGGACGAAATGATGGACTTTGGATATCCACAAACCACCGAGTCGAAAATCCTCCAAGAATACATTACACAAGAATCACATAAATTAGAGATCCAAGCCCGTCCACCTATAGCAGTTACGAACGCAGTATCATGGAGATCGGAAGGAATTCGGTACAGGAAGAATGAAGTTTTCCTTGACGTGGTGGAATCGCTCAATTTACTGGTATCGTCGAATGGAAACGTGTTGAGGTCCGAGATTCTGGGTGCCATAAAGATGAAGTGTTACCTGTCCGGTATGCCGGAATTGCGATTAGGTCTTAACGATAAAGTAATGTTTGAAACAACTGGGCGCGCAACTCGAGGGAAGGCCATCGAGATGGAAGATGTGAAATTCCATCAATGTGTCCGTCTTTCACGATTTGAAAACGATAGAACTATCTCCTTTATTCCACCCGATGGAGAATTCGAATTGATGTCATACCGTCTAAATACTCAAGTCAAACCATTGATCTGGGTCGAATGTATCGTGGAATCGCATTCTGGATCAAGAATCGAATATATGCTGAAAGCAAAAGCGCAATTCAAACGTCGCAGCACAGCCAACAACGTCGAGATCACAGTTCCAGTTCCAGAAGATGCCGATTCCCCACGTTTCCGCACCAATATTGGATCCGTACATTACGCACCAGAAAAGTCGGCGATAGTGTGGAAAATCAAACAATTTGGGGGCAGTAAAGAATTCCTTATGAGAGCAGAGTTAGGATTGCCGAGTGTGAAGGGTGATGATGAACATGGAGGTGGAATGACTGGAGGATTTGGCGGAAGTATGGGTGGTGTTGGAGGTAAAGGGGCAAAGAGACCAATTAGTGTGAAATTTGAGATTCCTTATTTTACGACAAGTGGTATTCAAGTCAGGTACCTGAAGATCATTGAGCCAAAGGTGAGTCCTCATTTTACAATTTCTGTCCAATTTTTTGTCTAACATTCTCGATAGTTACAATATCCATCCCTTCCCTGGGTTCGCTACATTACCCAATCAGGTGATATAGCAGTCAGACTTCCTGATGTGAGCTAAGACTGCTAAGATTATTTTGGCATCGATATATTTATAATCGAAAAATTATCCTCGGAATGGAAAACATAAGATAGATAGATTGGGACGTAGGGAGGAATATAGCAATTCTGCATTATTTGGCGCCAGTGCTATGGTCTGGGGTTGGACTCGTTATTGATGAGATAAATACTAGCATTTTCCGCCATATCTTGGCCCGATCAAATCTTGATAATTTTATGAACTTTCTTTATTCCCTTTTGCATAACAGTCAAGGCTACCAGATTGCTTACTGGAATCATGCTGAAATTTTTGTTCACCGCATCCACGTTTACCATTTCTTTAATGCGTAGGTGGTGCATGTGATATGAAGCGCTCTCTACATGCCAGTGTCATGATTCAATGCGTATGTGGGTTTTGATCAGTGATTGATCATTTTGCGTTTCTGTTAAAAGTGCTGTTATTTGAGGGTAATGTGATGCATGCGATTGGTGGTGGGTTTACTACAATAGATTGCTCGCTTAAGTACTCGGGTATTCGTTTAATTAGTAAGTACTTGGGTATATTGTATTTGATTTTTGATTTGAGGTTTGTGATGTTATGTATGGAGATTTGCTGGATGTTGTGTGTGTGTGTGTTTGTGTGTGTGTGTGTAAGGATCTTGGGCTTGTGGTTTTTCACATTTTTTTCGGCTTTTTACAAGTTGGGGTTGGGGTTGGGGTTGGGGATGATTTGTGTAGGGGTGAGAGATAAAGTGGTGAGAGTTGAGGGGTGAGAGGTAGAGGGGTGCGAGATAGAGAAGGAGAGGGGATCAGTGGATCAGCGGATCAGCGGATTCTTGTTTGAGATCTAAAACGTTGTGAGGTGGAGGTGGAGGTGGAGGTGGAGGTGGAGATTAAGATTAAGATTGAGATTGAGATTTTGTATATTCAAAAAAAGGATTGAGATCGGTGGTCATGATGTTGATTTGTATATCTCTTCCGCGATTTTGTGGATTGGACACTGCGGAGTTAGGTATACAATATAAGTCCCAAGATCCTGCATCTTTTCATCTACATTATGTGCTGCATGTTCTCCGAATATCCTTTCCTTTGGTGTTCTATTCATTATCGAGGGTATGAGATGGCATCGATCTAGTCATATGGTTAGGGAAAAATGATGTTGTGAGTTACAAAATAGCTTTTTTGTTTTGTTTTGGTGTTGGAGTTCGCGGAGTCGAGTATGTGATGGATGGAGGGGTTTGTTTCTGAGGGTTGTAGAGTTTATGGCTTACGAAATGAATTGTCTGGAGAGGTATATAAGTTTTGGGCTGGTAGATAGATGAGTGGTGATGAGTGTCTGTGTATGTGTCTTTAGACTGTGGTTTTTGATGTGGGGGGGGGGAGATGATGGGAAGAAGATTTTGAGGGGGATGGCAATAATATTTGAAGAGGGATGGGGGAATGGGGAAAAAAGAATCATTTGAAAGGTTGTACGCGGAAAAAGTGATATTGAGGACATGTGAGATGTGTAGCTACTATTTATAGTCCTTCTTCTTGTGGGCCTTGAAAAAGGCAATCAATATTTCCACCCACAATTAGATTACCAAAGATTACATTGTTTAGTTTCTCATATATTCCCTCATCTCTTTGCCACTACGTGGCGATACACTCTATTCACGACGTGTAGCCTCTTATATTTTTCTATAGTATATGCGAGGGCCTTTCTTGCGTGACCTCTACCACCTTCTCCTCTTTCACAGTGCTTTATGTGATTGGTAAATCCATGGCTTTGGCACTATTTGGGCCAGAACTCATCATTGAGGAACGGAATGACTGCTATACACACGCAGAATTATTCGAGATGTCATTGATGAGTGATAAAATAACGTCTCTTACACCTTTTCGGGTCACAACTCGTCATTGAGGACACTGAATCACATATTCACATCACATACACACTCATCATCATTTAGTATACTACAATACTACATATAAATAGTAAAGCCAAATTTTTCATACAATTTCTTTGGCCAGAACCCGTCATCGAGAATCATAAATGACAGCTATACATACTCGAAATCATCGAGGCGCTCCATACATCTCCCCATCCGATATTTTCCACGTTTTCTCTCTCCAAATCCAGTCATAAGCCACCCAAAAATAACTCCTCAATCATACAAATACGATATTTAATACTCATATATATATAAATTTTGAGAGCTCTGAAAGTCATCAATTTTTTGTATATCTCAATCCCATATTTTCCACATTTTCCTTACACAAAACCAATCATAAGCCATCCAAAAATGACTTCTCACTCATACAAATGATATATTTCACACTCATACCTATGCCTTTTGAGTGCCCTCAAAGTTATTAGGCTTTAATACATCTTCCCGTCCGATGTTTTCCACGTTTTTCTCACGCAATCGCAGTCATAAATCCCGCATGATGAGTTCTTACTCATACAGATACTCTATTTAATACTCATACCTATGCATTTTGAGAGCTCTTGAGGCGGTCAGAAAAAACATAAATAGTTCTGATTGCCGCCCCCCTTCGGAAGATTTCTTTTTGGCAGTATCAAGATAGCTTCGATCAAACTTTGCACAATAAAACATTTTCAAGAACCACAGTTTCTTTTTGATAGTCCTACGCTTTTTTAAATCTCACGAAGATTCAACGAGCTTCAACAAGCTTCGACATTCTTTTTTTCTCTACGGGAATTGAAGAATATACTAAACATCATGGATACACCTTCAGGATATAGAGTTTCGAAAGGAAAAGGAAAGGAATCGCGAGGAAGTAGTTCCGCGACTGGAAATACTAGTGGAAATAGAGGAGGCGGAGGGTCAAGCAACAGTGGACGGAATCCAGATCGACCACTTGGTCCTTACTTCTCTCTCGCACCAAATCCGTCTGCGGAGCAAGCGGGAGGACTTTGGCAATGTCAATTACCATTGCCAAATCCCCATCTGCACCTCAGTGTTCGTATCCTCTTTTCCTCCTGTCCCGCTCAATGAAGTCTTTCTAACAATTTTCATAAAGTGCGGTCACTGGAACAAACCCGATGCAGTGAGTTGTGAAGCCCCGGTTAAAAACCCTTTTGGGGGCCTTGCCAAGGGAGCGAAGCCGGGGGAAGGAAATGGATGCGGTAGACAAAGGGTCGATGGATTTTGGACACTGGGAAGTCACATCAATAGATTAAATCTCTATTCTAGAAAGATAGATCAGATTCCTGACCTTGACTGGTTTGTCTTGAAAGATGGTACGCGTGTTCGCTTCCAGGAGCGGAGATAGAAAGTCGGGTTTTCATCAACACATTCGATCTTTGACTTTTCGATACCTTGTATTCACTTCGGCCCACAGTCATCTTTCGAATACGATCTGCACCGTAATGCGCATTTCCCAAATACGAGTTACACTGGTCATCCTAATGGCTGTCCAGTCGCGATGCAAACAACAGATCAACCCCAATACCGACAACTTACCTTGTTCTCTTCCCATTTCCTTATTTCAACCGGATATTTTTTCCTGGCCGAATATCTTTACAGCAATTTTCCTCCTCGACACTTTGTTGATACGCACCAGTTTTCTTCCACCACAACCCCACGTCAACGAACACTCGGTTACATTCATCTACAACAATTTCTATATTTTCTAGTTTATTATCCTCGCATGGTTTTGACGGCGGTCCATTAAACGCATCCATTCATTATTTTCGCACGTCGACCTTAACTTTTCTTTATTTTCTTTGGCTGGATGTTGAATGTCAGATACCTACTTCAGTTTTTTTCCTCTCTTGATTCTTCAATCTCGCAATCTCGCTTAACCTTAAATGGTTGGCGAGACTAGGAGGTAGAGTAAGATTTAAATGGGAGGTTTGGATCTGATTCTACAGGGCATTCATTCGTTTCCTTTGTTATTGCAACAGCACAATCAGCTGAAATGGGATTTCGACTTTCATATTTATCTAGGTACTCATGCGCATAAACTGGTTCTAGACTCAGTCATTCAATGTATATAGAAGGAGTTATTGCAGCGAATGTGGGAACTTTAGCTTTACTTCTATCGTCGGACTTGGTATTGGAGTAGAAGATACTTTAATCGAAATAGAAATACATATACATCTTTCCATCATGTCTTGCTAACATAAAATTCCCGTGACTTCGTAGATTGATAGATAGGTAATCAGGAGATTACTTAAGTTGAGAATTTTCCAGATTTGGTGACCACTGTGCAGTTTGAAGTTGGTCCGTCGGTATGCTCTGTAATATCTGATCAAGTTCTTCCCTCTCAAGTAATTCGTATAGCGTGAATAGTCAGTCTTTTGTTGATAGAAGGAAGTGAAACTAGAGGCCTGTAATCAACGGGAATACGAAATTTTACAATGAGGGTACAATCTGCGAATGCTTTCTGAAGTACTCGCTGTCGATTAATCTAATCACATCATAAGAGAATGTTTCTAAATTAGGAACATGAAGATTAACGGATAGAGATTTATCATCCGTAGAGCTGAATCACAATAGCTGTGTGCTATCTACGATGCATCTTATCCATCCTGTATTCCTGAATAACCTCAACGTGCAGCTTTCAGTAGAGGTGTCGGTCTTCTAGAACCTGTCGAATCTATTGAGGAGGACGACGATTAACATGGTATGGTAGAGGCACTTTCAAAAGGTGTTAGGAATTGGGTTCGACATAGCCTTGGAAAGCCTTTGCGTATTGTCTAGGATAGGGGGATTGGTAAGTCTGAGTTGGCGGGTTGCCTCGAACAGGTGCTTGATAGTTTCTTCTTGCAGACAACTGATAACCACCTCGACCAAAAACTTGATTGTATCCACCGCCTTGGAATTCTGCAATATGATCCTTGACTGGTCTCTGAGCATCTGCCTGCTTTTTTGCCTCGCATGCCCAAATTGAATGCCCAGATTTCTTGCAGTAATAGCAAAGGCCCAAATGAAGCTCTCGTTGTCGTTGCTGTTCTCTACTCTGTGTGAGAAATTAGTTAAAGCTTGTTGTCAATGGTGATATAAAAATTCGATTCATATTTGATGAGATGTATATAGGTTCTAATAACTTACTAGTAAAATGTCTTTTGATAGTCTTTGAAAAGTTTCTTATTGTAGCAAAGAATAGCGATTGATGGAACAGTACGTTTTGGAGAAAGAGTAGGATAGAAGGTTGTCACGGAAATCCCCGTATCACGTTAGAAGAAAGTGCTCCACTCTCTGTAATCCGTTGTGTGCAAAGTTCTATGATCGATGTCACAAACGTTCATTCGATGAGATTTTGATATGTTTACTAGACCGGATACTATCTCATCTATACAAATTGTTCTTCGCAATTTGGATTGTATAATCTAATAACACATGCCGCATTTTCCACGCGATAAGCTCTTTCTGGGCCTTCTCAATGCGAGCGTTGCAATCCGCAAGTTCCAGTTTATACTGAGCAGTCACCGCTTAACACCGACAGTCTTCTGTCCAATATCCATGGAGCTTGGAAGCAGAGTTTCGGAAGCTGTGAAGTTGTACAGCCGGCATTCAGATTGTCCTTTCAAGGCGATTATAGTCGATGTCTTCAGCTCAGGGCTAATGAATTGGGCATTCCGCAGATTTTCATATCGCGGTGCATTGAAAGCATGGGTCAGCAGTATTGCTGTCAACGGCTTCGGTCTCGTACTGGAGAAGTCCGTGGAACTTCTTTAGATATTCTCCGGGCCGGGATTTGTTGTCAGTGACAACGTGTCGGTACTTATGGATTGCCATGTGACACTTTCGCCGATGTTTTCATCCAAAGCACTACAAACAATATATCCATTGAGTCTAAAGTGGGTGGCATCATTAAAACACCATCGTACACTCCTCTACAGTAATAAGGGGCTTTGGCGTCCATCTCAGTTCCTCCAGGCGAGCATATCCAAGTTTCCGTAATCGTACAATGACCTCGCGGGAAGACTCTGTCAGTTCTTTGACCAGGTTGTGTAAGGACGCTGCTCTATATTGCTTCTCCGCTATGTGTGTTGGTCGGCGACCATATAGCTTCTCCACTATCTCAGTCAATTGATCATCATCGCTCTGTGGGTTGGCAATACCGTTAGACCTCATAAAGCACAAGGCGATATAGTACACGATCATGCCGAGTCTTCCATCTACCTCCTCATTGATGGTTATAGCTGTAAGCCGATAATTAGCAATAATAATTTTGATATTAACAAAGAAGCAGTGCCAAAGGGTGATAGTTCAAGAGGTTGTGGAGGATATTTTAACATACTGTTGTATGACTTCGCCTCTTCGAGGAATTTGATCAAAGTCATAGAAGATCCGGCTGCGACTGCAGCATTACCTGCTATAGTTTTAAAAACAACTCCAGACGATAATGCCGCCCTAGAGGCGGCAGCTGTGCCGCTCATAGCTGTCCCAGTAAATGCCGAGGCCGGAACTGTAACGGGCGCGGTACATAACAGAATGCCCCCGACAGCGAGAATACTGATACCACCAACAGCAACGGTGCCCCATATATATTTCTGCTGTGCCTTCTTATCTTTGAGCAACATCAACACAGCAGTAAGCGCTTGAGTCCTTCGTTTAAGCTGGTATATCTTTAAAAGTACATCGCAAGTTTGACGAGGGTATGGCTCCCTCGACTCTGTTTAAACACGCTATATCAGAATTAAACTACTAACAAAACGTGTTTCACGTACTGGTGTTCATAGCCATTTTCTCCAAAGCGTCCAAAACCTCTTCCATACATCGTACCACTGGCGGAGTGAAATGGTGAACTAAATCGTCGACAGTAGATCGATCGAGATCTTTCAACAAAGGATGCTGCCGGAAGTTAGCTTGAAATACCCGTCTACACTGGTTCGAAAAGATCTGGGGAAAAAACCATTTCCATTAGATCAGGTAGCACACCAATTGCTGCGTTTGTGGCAGCCAATCCTATGTTAGCATCGGCATTTGGAAAGATGCCGTTCGGAATTGTTTGTATCATTTCCTTGTACGCTCTCAGAACCTCTGCCGCGTGATTCAAGGCCAGGAGACTACATGTTATTAGATGAGATAGGCAACTTTGGAGCACAGTCTTACGGTCCATGGTAGAACTTAGTTCGAACAAATCTGGTCTTCATTGTCTCCCATTCTTTGATTTGTGGGAGGTGAAACTCCTGAATGTAAAGTCTGCTGTAGGAAGTCTCCCCATTTCGAATTGCCGGATAGTTGAGAGCGAAGCCGATGAGACGGTCGGAGTAGATGAACTTCACAGAGTCTTGGTGACTCATACGTAGCTGGAGATGTGAGAACAAAAAGTCAACGAAGCCCTTTCGGTCCTTCAATGCATCCTCTTGGCTGGACGGTTCCGATAGCAAGATATCCATGCTTCGGCATGAAACATCCACCTAAAAGTTCAGTAGAGATACTTTGGGAATGGCTAAGAAAGTCGCGGTCGCCAAATGTTCGACAACGTACCTGTATTGGTTGAGGCCACGGTCCCACTGGGTCAATGGAACGATGCGGAACAGTAACCGTCCAAGGGCTTGGGTCTCTTGCTCCATCGTCTATTGATCGAAGAATAAGGCGGACGAGAATGGCGAGTTGAAAACTCGTCTGACGAGATCCTCGTTCCCAAACCGACAAACGAACCGTGAAGTCGACATCAACAGGACCTGAAGCTGGCCGACGGCTTGCGATCAAAGACGCGTATGGGTTTGATATCGGCCGGCTGAGGACCGATGAGCTTGACGATGAGCTCATGATTGACTGTAAGGTACTGCGTTACTGGAGCTTGGGATGAATGATGAGGAAAGAGAGAGTTAAAGAGGATTGTAGAAAGAAAGGGTGTCCTGCTCTGAAATGTGGTAAACAACTGAATGATACGAATGCAAAGCATGGATCCAGCCTCAACCGCTCCATCTTCTTGCCATGTCGCCAGTGATTGTCGGCAAAGGGGAACAGCAAGTTTTGGGGGGCGTATGGGTGGAGTGAAGATGAAAGCCACAGAAGACTGCGCAAACCCCCATTCCATTCAATGGTCGAATTTTATTTTCACTGCAGACTATCCAATAAGGAGCCTTCTTGAGCTGCCAAGAAAGTCTGATTGGGTACTTCTAAGTGAAAAATCGACCTTGACCACCGAATGAATCGGGGCTTCACTGCACTGTCCAAATAAAAGCGAAAAAACTTGGGATGGCATGCGATGTGAACGGCCGGCGACATGGTGGTTTCATAGTAGCATGCAGTTATAGCAAGACATTGACTAATTGAGCCCTTTGCATCAATCTAGAGTCCGTTGAGACGGGAGGCTTGGTTCTAGATTGCCATTGCAGATACCATATAGTCTCAGTTATCTGAACTCACACTAAATAAGTCCTCTTGGTCAAGCTTTTCTCGATCAATTGAAGAGTATCCAGTGGGAGACGTTGTGGTGGATAAATAGCATGCTTTGAAAAGAGATGGCTGTTCTCAAGAAGCTTAACCATCAGCAAGTTCCCGCGAAGACGAGACAGCGAGCGTGATTAGGCTTATCATCTCATTGTTACAAAAGCTACCTCTGGTCTGGAAATTCACCTTACTCATTTGCAATCGTTTGTAGTCTGTTATTCAGAATAGCAAGATAGAATTTCAGCTAAAATATTTTACTTTCGAAAGAAACAGTCTATGAGCGTTCAATCTTCGTGGAAACCCCTTCAACAAGGCTGTAAGTCGATTCGACCATGTCGTTGCGTGGAATAAGATGTGTGCAGTTTCTAATCATATATCACAACAATCAAAAATTCAGAAGAATGCATATCCCGTCAACACTACTATACCAGAGCGTAAAATTAGTGAAGTAGTGAGTGACCACCAGCGAATCCTCACTCCCTGATGTATTTTGCCTCTTTTAATTTCCATCTCCAACTCCTCCATGCCAGTCGATCGCCGTAGTCTCCCCAGTGGAATCTTGTCAGGGCGCCATCATGCCAATGTTGTTGACCCGTATCGTAATTCAAATATCAAGTCGAAGCCTTCATCCTCGAGCCTGTCCTGTTTGTGTGTGGCTAGATCTTAGTATTTCGTTGTGTGCTCGATGTCAATGCGGGTAGATGCATCGCGTGTCACGTCTCTAGACTTGAGGACCCGCAATAGGGGGGCGCAAATCTGAATTCAAGTCTGACTTTGCCACTTTTTAAAACCTAAAATTCAGCTATGGTGCCATATTATGAGCTCGGTAATTAGTGCCCAGGTTCGGCTTACAATCTAGCTAGAAAGTCGAAGAAATGAACAAGCAGTGCACGTGTAACTCATTTTGAATTATAGTTTCATGACTTACCTATCTGCAGTCTGATTCGGAGTTGACAAATTGCGTCATTGATGCACTACTAAAAAGTATGTCAACAACAGCTCTTCTTGGTATCTTTCGGTTGTGTTTCTTTTGAAAATAATGATCATAATAATGATAAAGCCTCACTTGAATTTACCCATATCCTTCAAAGGGGTACTTTGGTCCTTCAAAGAATGTTCTATCTCCAGGCCAAAACACACTCAACATAACTTATTTTCAATAACTGACACAAATTTGCGACATAATCGGACAAGCACGAGTTAAGACTTCTCAACTCAGTCGAGTCAAGTGCGAGCTCGAGTGCGACTTCAACTCAATTTGATCATCCCTGATCTGAGACGCAAGGTTAAATGCTAGTATCTTGAGTATCTTGAGTATCTTGAGTATCTAGAGGATCATTAAAGACTCTCAGAATCTGGAAAGTCTACCCTAGATTCAAATTTGCTTTCCATGAACAGAAGGCGATGTGGAGCGTTGTTTTTGCCAAAATTTTGCTCTTACGGTTTCTCTTGCTTCGCGGAAGAATGGCCAGTTTCTGCAGAGATCATTGGTAGGCCCTTCAGACCCAACAGATACAAAAAATACTGCGAATCAACTGTAATTATGGCAATTAGGAGAAAGTGACGAAAATGAAAGATGCCAGGTAGTAGGAAATATGAAGCAATGGGGTGTTATTATCAAGGAGTGGTATGAGGTGGAAGAGAAGAAAGATCTAGCAACCGGTTGGAAAGGAGAACCAGAGCGTAAGTTTTACCTTTCTTGACGAAGCAAACGAATTGCTAATATGCAAAGGTATGCATGGGGGTATGAGCGCCCACAGTTGTTTGTATATGATGAAAAATAGCACTTGATTGTTCAATTCAGGACCAGAGATGTCAACCACATCGAATTAGCAGATTGTACTGTCAACTTTAACTGTATCATTTCCAGATTCTCAAGGGCAGATTGCTGCTACAGCAACGGGACCCTTACTGAAGGTATAACAAACTATAACGGTGTAAGAGACAGAACGGAGATCAGATATGTGGTATTCAACAGGGAGAGAAGATGGTACTAGGAGAAGCGCCAACCATATGAACGTTAATACCTTACATCTGCATTAGGCTAAACTAAACTATGAACCCGTGACAAAAAGCATTCAAATAATTTTAGGGACTTTCAGGGCTTAAGCCTAGAATCCAGACTTTCAACCGTCTCGTTCGGTTTATTGATATCAGCCTCGATATTAACTTGCAGCGTTCCTCATTACGACATTTAAGAGACTGACCACCATAATTAGTATCCTTCGTCTTCAATGCTCGTAATCGAAGAGCAGTTATCGACCACCTAAACGACCGGAATATGATTGATAGACCCCGCCAATCGGCTGTATCGCTGTGCAATATTGGTACATACATGCTCGATCTTTCACAGGATATCTCGGAGTAGATACAATCAGTCTGCATGCACAAGCTCAAATCTTGCCAGTAATACTGTTGAGCGGAAAGTGAATGCTCGACTAATTGCACCGTGTAGGTTGAAGCTGACGCCAATCGAGAGATTATGCGAGCGATGGCGTAATGGGCAAAATTAGAGAGACCTCTTTCTGGTTGCAGGATTCGACGTAAATCATCAACAAATAAATTTGAAACTGCTGAGCACTGTTCTGATACAGTTGAGCTCTAATTCAGCCTGATGATGTTGTCGTCGATTTCCGCGACGACACGTGTTATCCACGTGATAAATTCCAATGCGTATTACTCATGTGCATCCTTTTGGATTGGCTCACGATATTGATATCATCTTTCGATGACATAGGTCAGACTATTCTCTAAAATACACGACATCTCCCTCTCTCCAATTATCTGTCTTCCTTGTCTCGAGCTGGTCGGGTATTCCGTGCACACCAAATCATCAAAAAAACACTCTTGCCCAAATTCGAAAAGACAACATTGACTAGTAAATTGATGATCAAATTTGGAGATGAATATTTCCTTTTGGTGAACACAGGATTTCTTCAGCTCTTGTCTCAACAGCTTTGCTTATCATGTCCTTGATCTATTCTGCGCTCGGACCCCTGCCGCAGCTGAAGATATAAAGTTCCCCGCGTTGCCAAAAACAGTTCGATTTTCCACCATGAACCAGCCAGGATCTGTGGATTAGGGTGCGGTACTGGTACATCCAATCGATTATCTCCACGACAAGGTTTAACCGGCGTACGATGACTCGACAAAAGGGCTGAGAAGACAGGAGAGGGTTTGTCTTGACAGAAAGTTCGACTCAAGATAGTTCAGGACAGTCGCGACCGCTTCTTTCTCATGATTCAACCTGGCCACGATTTGTAGAGTGCAATTTGATCATGTCATATACGTGACATCGATGTGTATTCCACGCGGCATGAATATCTACCAAGAGATTACCTATCTTGAATTCGTGTGTAATCGAATCCATCCTTGGTGATAAACCTTATCACATTATGATAACCGTCCAGGCCCAATGAAATTTCAGTATAGAATCACTATCGCCTACCTCAGAAGGGGTACAACGAATGCAGGAAATTGCTTCTGCATTGGTTCTAACTTATCCTAAAGGCTGGTTATACCGAGTTCTTGGTATGACAGTCCCTGTGTCTCATAACCCCCCGCAGATGTCTCCCAATCAATTACGGAGCTCTCAAAAGAGAATTCAAATATCGCTCATGAACCCGTCCTCATAATCTTCGGTCACATTTTCGTATTTTATACTAAATCGTGAATCTTTTGACCTCAGAATATCAGGTACTGAGGCTTCTAATTTCCTTCGAGAATGAATACGACAATGACTGACGAGGAGAAGAAAACCCCTTCGACGAGTTCTCCACCAGATTCCAATGAGCTTGATAACCTCGAAGCTCTTGGATATACCGAAGAGCTTCAACGAAATCGATCGTTGATCACTCTTCTTTTTCAATCGCTTGCAATTGCAGCAATACCTTATGGAGAAGGCGGTCCGCTTATCAATGCTGTCTATGGAGGGGGCCAGCTTTCCATATTCGTTGGCTGGATTGTGGTTCTTATTCTAGACGAATGTGTGGCTTTATCATTGAGCGAACTTGCCTCGAGGTATCCAACCTCGGCTGGACCTTACTATTGGTCTTTCCAGGTGAGGAAGTGTTTGATTATTTCTGATCCTCCGATCTGGTTCTGTGGACCTTGATGAAGTGAAATCTACCAAAACTTTACCGATAGAGTATGGATCATAAATCTTGATCAAAGCTAACTCTTGATGGTTGTAGGTGGCAAAGAGACACAAGACCATACTCTCGTTCATCACAGGTTGGGTATGGCTCATTGGAAATTGGACAATCACGTTATCCGTTAATTTTGGATTTGCTTCGCTAATATCTGCAACTGTCGCCATGTATCATCCAGATTTTGTCGCATCTAGCTGGCAGCTTACCCTCATCTTTTATGCCATTTGTCTCATCACATTAGCAATATGCACATTTGGCAACCGATTCCTACCTATGGTTGATACAATATGCGCTGCTTGGACGGCCATTAGTATCCTCATCATTCTCATCGCTTTGTCAGTCTCAGCGAAAGAAGGTCGACATAGTGCTAGCTATTCTCTTGGAAACTACGATACCTCTTTCGCTGGATGGGGAGGCTTCACTTTCTTCATCGGTCTTCTACCAGCCGCGTATACCTTCTCTGCAATTGGCATGATTTCCTCAATGGCAGAAGAGGTTTCTAACCCCACGATCAAAGTCCCAAAAGCAATAGCACTATGCGTTCCTGTCGGTGGAATAGCTGGTCTGTTCTTTATCATCCCAATCTGTGTAATAATGCCACCTCTCGCTGACGTCATTGGTGCACCCAATGGTCAAGCAATCCCGTACATCTTTCACAAGGTCATGGGCTCTCCCGGAGGTGGCCTAGGTCTTACATTTTTGGTACTTGGCGTGACTATGTTCTGCTCAATTAGTATCACAACCGCCGCATCACGCTGCACCTGGGCATTTGCTCGCGACCAAGCAATCCCCGGCTCTAAAATTTTCTCAATTGTCAACAAATCTTTAGGCGTACCAGTAAATGCTCTTGTATTCGTCACTATTGTTCAAATGCTCTTAGGTCTTATCAACCTCGGCAGTAGCAGTGCGTTTACTGCCTTTGTTTCAGTAGGCGTTATAGCACTTTCAATTTCGTACGCTATCCCAATTGGTTTATCGTTATTGTGGAATAGAAGACGAGAAGTATCTAACGCACGGTGGAATTGCGGGCACATGGTCGGGACAACTGTAAACATGGTGGCATTGGTATGGATTGCCTTCGAGGTGGTTCTGTTCAGCATGCCCACGGCATTACCT
Source organism: Botrytis aclada (assembly GCA_014898285.1). Classification (NCBI taxonomy): domain Eukaryota; kingdom Fungi; phylum Ascomycota; class Leotiomycetes; order Helotiales; family Sclerotiniaceae; genus Botrytis; species Botrytis aclada. Next base: position 1,182,646 of record RCSV01000013.1, read on the forward strand.
GTCACAAAGGTGTCGATGAACTATGCAAGTGTAGTATTAGTGGGATTTATGGCAATAGCGGCAGTTTGGTATGCTGCTTATGCTAGGAAAGGTGAGTCTTGTTTTGAGATTCGAACTCGACTTTTACTAACGGAGCATAGTGTACAGAGGACCACCAGCTTCAGATGGGTTGTGAGACTTTATTCATGACCTACATTGACTTAATATTCATCTCTCTTTCTAGTTCTTGTTTTCTCGGAAGTCTCCTATTTATATGGCTAGTCGCTTTGCATATAATTCCTTACCTATATAATAAATGAGCTTTGTATCTACCCAATAATATTGCTGATATTCCCAGGCGAAAGTCCCCGTGTCTTCCAGTATTACATCACCTTTGATCTCCATTCTGCATGATTCTCACAATAACAATTATCGCTCGCTTATTGGGTTCCTATTCACTGAGAATTCGACAATCGAGTTCAGAGCTTTATTGTTTAAAGGAAACCTGCTGAATATTCAGGGAAGCTATAAACTGTCATTTGTCCTTTCGATTTGCCGCTACTTCTCTCGCTCAGCGTTCCAGTATTCCTCAGATTTAAGTGGTTTCCAATACTCTCGCCCCAACAAGATAGTCCTGTCACAATCAATACCTCAATTCTCGAACAACAATGTCAAGTCAACCCTATGCCTCGCGTAGTGTCGCTGGTAACGAAGCAGCTGGGTGAGTATTTGTTCTTGAAGGTTTCATCCAAGACGAATAGTGACAGTTTCTGAAAGCCCTCCAAATGGTCACCGTGCCAATATAAATGAGGTAGCAGAAGCAGAGCCTCCCCGCAAATTCCAGCCCCAGCACCAGCGCCTGTACAAGTAATAGAAAAATGGAGGCAAAGGGAAAGACAAAAGGGATCACAGTCAATCCGGCGGAGCGCACGAGTCAAAAAATAGCAAGGATAAGCGAGATTACAACCCACTCAGCAGGCTGTAGCTAGTGGAGATGGATGCGAGAAGCTAATGAGGAGATTAAGCCAACACGGGAAGGAATCGAGAGATTACTTAGAGAGGGAGCATGCAGAGAGAGAGGAGAGAAGGGAACTAGGGCCGCAAAGAAATGGGACAGCGAAGCGAATCAATTCAACAAGATGATGTTCAAGAGTCAAAAGCGACTAGCGAGAGTTAAAAAGGATGTTGAGATGAAACATTTGCATGCTTGCTTTAAGGAGTAACATAGGCTCTAAGTGGCATTTTGGGATGGTTTATTGGAAAACTGCTCGCGTGGGTTGTTTGGCAGTTATCGCTCGAAAGGGTGGATGGTTAGCTGATCAATATACCATTTCCTTCAATTTCACTCCTAACTTCGAGCATATATTCTAATTCATTTTATTCGTAAAACCTATATTCATCTGCAACTACTGAACAATAACCAATAATATCTGAAGCCCTCTCAAGTTCGGAAGTTCGAACCACCAAGCAAGTATCTTTGTGCAATTTCAATCATCCTCGCCCTTCTCATATCTTCTCAAAATCTTCATCTCTTGGATACATTTAGTATGACTAGGGCAAGATGCAATAGTGATGATGTCAGCGAGCTGTCGATCTTGGGGAATAGTGGAGTGGGGTCATTTTTTGAAGACCGCCCACCCGCTTTGCTGAGTTCTCCATCATTTGTGTTATCATTTGAAAGGACACGACACTTGTTGCGACGAATTTATATTCCGTCGCGCTGCAGACGCCTTGCGATTGTGTTGGGTTCCGTTTCTTTGGGTCGCAAGGTGACCTTTGCACAAGAAGTGTATTGATCATATCTCTAGAGTTGTTGCCTCTGTAGTTCGTCGGCATCCCGAGGGGTTTGTCTATGAGATGATTCAATACAATTTAAGTCGCTCATGGCCCCCTTATAGTGTCCTTCCCGCAGTCTTATTTTACTCCCTTTCTTGTGATCTTTTTCTCGTATTCGGTTGAAGGGACGCGAATTCGCAATGTCGTTCGTGGTCATATTGTGAGAGGTCTCACATTTCCCAAACGCTCTTTGAGGTCTGGCCAGGTACTCTGCAGGATTTTCAAATCCTCCAAAATGTGTTCTGAGAGACGACGCAGATCGGATGCCGTGCTTCGAAGGTCTTTACGTGTGCTGTAAATAGTTTAGCCTCTGAATATTTGCTCCAATTTTACCCTCTGTCATGAAAACGACACGTCTTCCTTCGCACAAAGTATCTTGTCTTCATTCTGATATAACACAACATTTTCTCAGCTTTGCAACGTCTGCTGCGAAAATGTTGTGTGATTTCGAAGTCGTAATCATGAGCGAGAATCCCATCGTCTCGAGAACTCCAGGGCTCACAAATAGTGGCTAAATACCCCTTTGTTATCCGATCTCAATTGGCGCTCCTGTAATCTTTGACCGTCTTCGGTTTCCGTCTTTAGAAGAACGTATTGCGGTGGGATGTCGAGATCGTAGCGATGCTGGCATATGTGTTTCCCAGGCACAAATGAAGCAGCTAGAGAATATGCAGGTGTATTTCACTTAGCATCTGCCATGTTTGTGAAACGTTGCTCAAAAAGCCCGATCTCAAGTTGTGTGTTCTTTTGGAGCTACAGAAGCTGCCTCACATGGTAAGATTGTGGAAGGTATTCTGAGTCAAGTAAGCTCTGGAATACAAATTACCCATCCCATTGGTCAAAGGTAACATCGACTATCTTACATATCATCTAGAGGTATCTCCTCAATTGTTGTTAGATAGATTCCAGTATTGATGTGGTTTCATTACATTATCATCCTTTCAACCATAACTCCTTCCTCATTAGGTACATGAACTGCTAGAATAAGGGATTTATCTCATCTAAAGACCAGCATACAAATCACGCAACCCTTATACCGGTTTGTCTTCATACCTACTTCATGATTTGGATTGTTTGACTCGTGTGTTTACTTTTGTCTATTACATCTACAGTTTGATAGGCTGTATCGTTTAGTTCCTGTCGCATTCATCTATCGCTCCTTCCCTCCTTTCCATAAAACGACATTTAAGTCTACGCGTCGCGTATTACTATCGGCAAAAGCTTCCGTTAGGGCAATTAGGGTTTATATTCCCTATCATTACTGGTTTTTCTCTCTCGGTTAGATGATAGAAAAAGTATAAGGGGACGCATTTAGGGACTAAGTGACAAATTCTCGCCAATAAAAAACACGCCAATTTTCGCACTTGCGAAGACGCGTTGGAGAATTGATATATCTGTCGTTCCAATTTCTGTTCCTCGATTTTCTTTTTCTCTTTCTTCTTCGTACCACTCTCACATACTCTCTACACTCTACAAGCTCACACATTTACAATGTCTCGCTTTCACTCTTCTTCTTCCACTGGCAGTGCTCCTGGGGCTGCCAGTTCCAACTCTACACACATGTCGGCCCCTCGCGGTCGTGGATATCAAGTTCCACAAACCTCTAACTCTCGCCATCCCCAACCCATCCATCCTCTCCACGTCCCATACGTGTGTGACCAACAAATGGAACCCTCTTTGGATCCTCCAAACATCCATCCACCATCTAACAGGCCTGGAAACCTATCTTCTTCCACAACTTCAGCCTCTACGCAGGCCAAAAATACCAAAAAAAAATCTCCTTTGTCATTGCGTTTGATTTCTTCTTCTTCTGCATCTTCATCTTATTATTCAGACTCCTGTGGATCTTACGAGTCGATCGATTGGTCGGCTCTTGAGATCAAACCCCATCCCATGGCCCCTAAACACAACAGCTCCCCCACGATGTATTCTGACTCCATCCAGGAGGAACATACATCCTCTAACTTTAGCACCGGATCCAGCGATCATTTCCCCATCGGCTCCCCTTGCATCAACGTAGGCCGTCTGCTTGATGTCAAGGCCCCTCCTCCCAGGCCCTTCGTCACCGATGATCCATCGGACCCCTTCTTGGACCCCTTTTTGGATCACCCCGTTGTCCTTCCCTTTGGATCTGGGATCCCTCTCTCTCTCCCCAACACAAGGTATGTTTTCCGTGAGGCCACCCCTAGTCCAGGCACCACCCCATCTTCCAAGGACTCCTTTTCGGCCCACCACACTGTCTCCACTTCCTCTGGATCTCCTTCCATGGCCACCATTTCCTTGGACCGCTTCAATGGCCATTCCTGCTCCTCTTCTGTCCTAGCAGAAAATGGTTCAAATCCCCCCTCTCCCTCCCCTCCCCCCTCTCCTTATCCACCTCCCTCTCCTTCTCCATCCCCTTCCCCTCCCCCCCAGCTACCTATAGTACACTTGCAACCCCGCTTATTCAGGTTAGCCAGACCCAAAACTTTCACCCAGCACTACTTAAAACAGCCCCGCTGTTTTAGCAGAGCTAAACCCAAGTCTTTTACCCAGCGGTGGTCAGAAATGATCCTTGAAGAGCAAGTCCTCGAATTTCGAGCCCACATCCTCACACCAGTTCGACTTTTGAGTCAAAGTCCGATGGCAACATCGGACTCTGGTTGTGAAATTGTGGCTCAATTTCCTTTGTCAGATCCCTTCCGCATATCCCGAGAACCCAGCCCATCCCCGGAGCCCATTCCCTCCCCCAGTCCTCAGGCCATTCCCAGGATAATCATCGGTAGGTTTCACGATGCATGCCCAATCTCCCCTCCTTCTTTGCCATCCCCTCCGGTTCCTACCGTAACATATGTCTCATCCTCATCCGAGGATGAGTCGGACACCACCGCGGACTATCCCTCCTCCCTAGACGACGACCCCCTGGAAATACAGGAGCCAGAAGCCACCCCATGGACCATTGCCCCAGTGCAGTCCTGGATATCCCGGAATACCTCGGCCATTAAAACGGTCGCCAAATGGACCATTGTTGCAGCCGCAATAATCCTTCCAAAGATCCTTTGGAAATGGTAAATGTATCACCCCTTCCTTCCCTCCCTCCCTTCCCCCTGTGGAAGTGAACTAACATGCGAGCTAACCACTAACCACTAACCCCCTCCCCCTCCCCCCTTGCAGTGAACTAACAAGCCAACTAACCACCAACCCCCAGCACCCCGGATATTTTGACTGAAAAGAAATGAAAAGACACAAACATGAATCACCCCTGGACTCCTGGACCCTTGGATAAAAACGCAAGTATCTCCCCCTCCCCCTTCACTAACGACTAATCTAGGTGGCCAGAAATGATCCACGTCCTCGTCGTTCTGGCTGGAAACCCTCAAGTGAGGGGCTAACGGATCAAACCCATTCATTTCTCTTGAAATTTTGGTAAGTTATGCACTTTTCTCGGATTTTTTGAATCATATGCTAACTCTTCTTTTCCACACATCTTTTTTTCCCCGAATAGTTCGGGAAATCGTGGCGAAATATTGAATGGATCGCTGTATTTGTATTCAAGGCTTTAAGATGATGTGATCACGTCAGAGCGATCAAGGTTTATGGATATCAACGTGTGGGTTTCAGATTTCGATTTTTGGCTTGGTTTTGCTTCAACAGGACAAGAATTTGCGATGTGGAGGTTGTAGCTAGAGATATAATATAAGCGAGGATGAGAAGAGTGGGGATATTGGAATAGGGACAATGTAACAAGAGATTAGAGAACACACATGGAAATCATACATCAAGTCTATAAAGCATGTGTGAGAGTAGCTTTTCATAAGATTGGTGACTGCGTGGCTAAGGACTCAAACTAGACTCGGTTTTGCTCTTGTTTTGTTGATTTCTGTTGTTATGTGAACTGTGGATCTTATAAATAGGTTTTCTCCCCCATTGCTGTATTCACTTGTCTCCATGTTCCCTATTTCTCCCACTTACTCTATGTTATTTCACACCCTGAATTCACAATCCATCTCCTCCTTTTTGTTGCACATTTGTAACTGATATTTACTATGTGGCCATTCACTTATTACTCATAGGTAATCTCAAACTGGAGATTCAATTCCTTGATCAATGCACTTTTCACTGTTTTTTTTTGTTCCCGAAAATAATTGGATCGTCAATCCTTGGCCCGCCATTCTAATGGCAGTAGAAAATGATATGTCATTTGTCACATTCATGCTCCTCCTTTGAGTATTCAAATTATTATCATTGCATAGAATTACAATCCTCTAAATGAGTTGAGTGCCTGTTTCCATAAGTGTCTAAACTTGACGCCTTCAAATAGAAATCTACAACTCTTTGATATCCATGTCGAATACCATCAATACAGTGTCTATTCAAACTTGGTCAGGCGGAGCACTGAGACTATTAAACCACTCCACTATTGCCGTTGGTGCATTATCCTCAAAGATTTTCTCCAAACTAGTCCATGTCTCTTCAGCATTCTCTTTCGCCCTCACAAACATCTTCATCTCATACTCTCTCATAGCATCCGAGATCGAAGTGCCCTTTTTCACAGCCGCAATGATTCCTTGCGCCAACTCTAAAGCATCTAGCATTGCCGAATTGACCCCCTCTCCTGCAAATGGTGTCATGAGATGTGCTGCATCTCCTACTGATGTCGCGTTGGCTTTATGCTCCCACGTGTGATCGGTAGGTAGCATATACATCTGCATAAACTGCGGGGTTTTCTCCTCACACAACCCTTTTTCTAGAAAATCCTTGATTCCTTTGCCAAAATCGGCAAAGACACCAGATTCACCAAGGGCTTTCTCTTTTATCTGCTCAATGTCCGAAGAATTCAAGCCCGCATCGTTGCAATGGTTAATGTCCTCGTTATGTATCGCAACATACACCCTTGCTGAATCCATGGAGCCTCTCTGACTCAAAACGAATCTCTTTCCACCCAGCGCCCAGAAAGTTCCAGTTCCTATCATTTTGGCTATTTCTGGAAACCTCTTGGTGACATTTGGAATCGTCAACGTCATCCAGTGCACACCACTAAAATATGGTTTCACGTCCGTCAACAGTGGGCGAACTTTTGACCATGCTCCATCTGCTCCAATTGCCAAATCACAAGAATGAGAACTCCCATCTTGGAAGGTGATAGTTTGTTGGTGAGAATTTGAAGAATTTGGGGAAACGGATTGGACTTTGTGTTCCCATTGAATGGCATTCTCGGGTAGTGAAGACAGAAGCAACTCGACCAAGCTATTTCTTGAAATTTCAGGTCGCTCTTCATTGTGGTTGGGTACCGCAAATTTAATGTCTCCAAAACGATCACAGATGATGTGCTCTTCGCTGCATTCTTTGGCGAGAGAGCGGAAAGCTTGGAGAAGTCCACATTCTGAGAGTGCGCGTTGTCCTGATTCGACGTGAAGATCCAGAGAGCCGGATGGAATATTGACAAGAGATGGGGAGGGGCGAGATCTGAGATCGTAGATGGTGAAGGGTATTTTATTGCGGTGGAAGAGAGAAGCTAGGACGAGGCCGGATGGCCCTGCACCAATAATTGATATTCTTGGAAGCATTAGTGGATGATTTGAGTTTTTGACGTATGTATCGATCTCAAGCTGTGTTTGATTATCCTTGACTAGTTTGACAAAATGATATAGATTCAGTATTCTAACTGACTTATATATGTTCTTTAACCAGCTTCATATCTGATCTGACGCGATCTCGTGCAATGCCTTGTATGAGTATCTACGCATGCGGTATAGTTTGAGAAGCTCCGGGCTATTTGAGCCATTCAACAGGTCTCGACCGAGAAAGAAAGCTGGGGAAGTCTTTCCTGCAGGAGTTAAGCCTGGTTCAAGGCTCATTGATACTACCTTGACGGGGCCGAGAAGATCTCGGGCTTGTCTAATTCCCGAGATTGCTGACTTGAGAACGTTTGGTTGTACACTACAGACGACAGATATTCAATTTTTATAACTGTCTTAAGAGAAATCTGGAAAAGTATATCTACTAAGATAGCTTAACATTCTCAAGAGTATGAAGCGTCACCATGGCAGGACTGTGTTGAGGGGTAAACCAGAATTACTTCGGCACGGAGCAGGGGAGACTGTCGCCCGTATAAACGCATCATTGTGAATATTAAGAAACTCTCCAGTGTTATTTTCTCAATTCGTGAGGTTTGATGCAAGAATTTGGTGCTATCCCAATTCTTCGTGATGTACTCCTTGAGTGGTTAATTTTTGTATATGTGATTCAAAATTTTCCGTGGAATGAATGATTGGCAGATGCTGATAAGCCCGATTGAACCTCGGTCCAGGGGTCGAGCATAAAACCACCATCATAACAGTATTTTCTGGAATCAGAATACTCATTGAGATAATGTACATTGCCATCGTGTATATGTGAGTCAATTGGGGCATTGGTATCTCACATTAACGACAATGACAGGAGCACCACCATTGACGGGCGTTCGCGTTCTCGAATTTGCAGGCCTTGCTCCAGGTGAATGCCCCCCGCATTACCCCGGATTCCATTGTATCCCCATTAACATCAATTGCAGGACCTTTTGCAGGACTTCTTCTAGCAGATTATGGTGCATCAGTCCTTCGTATCGATCGCGCAGTCCCTAATCTCACCCATTTCTCCTCAATTCCTCCACCAACCTCCGATCTCCTTACCCGACACAAATCCTCTATTGCAGTCGACCTCAAAGCAAATGCTGGAGTATCATTCGTCAAGTCTCTCGTTGCGCATGCTGATATCATAATCGATCCATTCCGCCCAGGAGTTTTGGAAAAATTGGGACTTTCACCTGATGTTCTCCTCAAACTCAATCCTCGTATCATTCTTGCCAGAATGACTGGGTTTCGCCGTGATGGGAAGTACAAAGATATGGCCGGGCACGATATAAACTACATAGCAGTTTCGGGGGCATTATCACTTCTTGGGCGAAAAAATGAGAAGCCGTTACCACCGGCGAATATACTCGGAGATTTCGCGGGGGGAGGAGCTACGCTGTTTCAGGGAATCTTACTCGCCTTGTTAGCGCGAGAAAAGAGCGGAAAGGGGCAAGTTGTGGAAGCGAATATGGTCGATGGGAGTGCATATCTTGTAACGTATCCGAGGATGTTGATGAAGACTCCTATGTGGAATAAACCGCGAGGAGAGAACACATTGGATTCAGGAAGCCCGTACTATGACACCTATGAAACAAAGGATGGGAAATACATGGCGGTGGGTGCTCTGGAACCACAATTTTTCAAAGAGTTGGTCCAGGGGCTAGGATTAGATGAGACTAATATTGAAGAGACGAGGATGGATAGAAGCACATGGCCAGAAATGAGAGAGACTTTCACTAGGCTATTCAAAGCAAGAACGAGGTCTGAGTGGGAGACTATTTTCGATGGAACTGATGCTTGTTGTACACCCGTTCTCGATTTTGATGAACTCGAAAAAGACCCTGTCAGAGAAGGTGATCAAAGACCAGTCGTTACACTCAGAGAGACACCGTCTTTCGCAATATCTAAACACAATAGTAATGACCCATCGATTGGCCAAGGCCCTGGCGTTGAAGGGGGAAGTTACACCGGAAAACCGTTATATCCTGGACAAGGCGGGGAGACAACACTCGAGCAATGGCTAGGATGGAAAAGAGGAAAAGACTATGATATAGAAAATGGTGGTTTGATTAGGAAGAAACATTCGAAATTATGATCCACCGTTATATCCCATTCCAAACACCTCGACTCTCTTATTCATTACCCCTCCATCCGTTATCATTTCTCGAACGCCCCAAACAAATGTCTATACTCCAATATTCAGGACCAGAACCAGAATCAGAACCTCGAGCTTTCCCCGCCTACCAACCCTATATCAACTCCGTTTCCATACCCCGACCGCCGATGATATGCCCCCAAGCGAATGCAGCAAATTTGTAGCTCGACAAAACTCCAGCTTAAGCTTCAAACGCAGAACCACCTTTCATATAAATTAGTTCAACGTTAACCAACATGAGCCACCATGAAGTAAACTCACAATTCAAATCTTGAAATCATCATCTAGCTCAATAAGCATAGACGGACTTGGAGGTGGGTTTGGAGGAGGAGATGGCGGATCATCTCTTGACATATTTGACGACAAAACTAATTCGACTTTCTGATAATGAGATACTCTTCGGCGAGGCGCTCGGACTTGTAGAGCTCCGAGTGATAGAGCTGGAGGAGCAGCTTTACGCTGACGCTGCTGAAGACGTGAAGAGGAAAGATTTGCTGGAGCGATCGCCATCTTTCTTATCTGATCCGAAAGAAAGATTATGGAAAATGTATAGAAATCAGGGGAAAAGAATTTATCAATAATTCCGAAATTAGATATGGATAAGGTTGGCTATCTCCCGTAAGAAGAAATTTGATGCTCAAAAAAGTAAACCTAGGCAAGCAAGCCACTTTCGGAGAATTACCTAGATGGAAGCTGAAAGTCTCTAAAAAGCATTTGGGTCGAGAAATCACTTTCTTTGCCGACCTTCTATTGTACTTAAATACCCTTGTGCTGTTCCTCCCATATTCTAGATCTATCACAAAATTCTCAAATGTTCCATGGGCGCCTTCGATACCCACAAAATGCTTCTACCTGCTTTTGTCACACGGAAGCCCTGTCTAGACCCTACATACAACCGTACTCCCGACGGCTCTTGGAAGCCTCGAGAGGGCAGTGACATTCATTCGGTCTTGGCCCTTGTCCTGCTTCCCAGAACTCATTTCCAATAGATAGATACTCGTTGAACGAAGCCCTTCAAATTTCGGGAATACACACACACACATACACATAGCGCTCGCAAGAACAACACAACACACCGCAAGAAACCAAAGCGAACAACAACAATCCATCACCCGGGAAGCGGGCACGAGAAAAAACGCACGCGTTCCAGAAGCAAACATTCGGAAAAGCGACAAATCACATTCCGGCAATCTCATTGTATTGTTTGGAACCCTTCACCGCGCATAGATAGGATGGATGGATGAATGGAAAAGCGATATCGGGGAAGGAAGTAGTCATTGCTTCGCTTCGCATTGCATGAATACATCAATCAGTATGTCTGCATATCCTCCATCTCCTCGCAACTTTCCAACCTACCAGCAACAGGATCGCTCATCTCCCTCGGCACGTTGCACCCCTGATTTATCTGTCTGCAAGCATTCATTTCATTTGCATCTCGCTCATTTCCTTCCCCGCACAAGCAAACACCGTGTTCTCTCTATCCTGCGTATGTAATCTCACAAACACGTAAAAGCCTCACGAAGTACTAAATCAACGTCCTTCCACTCCACAATACCACCAGCACGGTACTCGTACACTCGTACGCTCGTACACTCCATTCGTCCCTCCACCCATTCTCCACCATTCATTCCAAGGACCCGGACACATGAAGTCCGTTGGTACCACATCTTCGAAGAAAAATAAAGAAGAAAAAAAGGACACAGACACACACAGACACACACTCTCTCTCCTCCTCTCTCTCTCCACAAGTCCCCCACCAACCAACCGAGACACCCTCACCTCCCACCAAATAAACAAGCATCTCTAAAGCGTTCCCGTGTCTCCATTTCCCGTGTCCCGTTTCCCGTTTCCCGTTTATGCCCCCAAGAGATCTTGTGTACGATCTGGACATTCTCCCGAACACGCGGGTGTAACCGCCTTTCGTTTTCTCGAATCGGTCGCTATCCCCATTTCCCCGCATATGTGCTTCATTTCGTGGGAGGAGGAACCCCAGACAAAGCAAGACAGAGCAAGGCAAAGAACGTGATTCGAGGTTCGCGTTGCATCCAATCAAATATACGCAGGTATGTCTCACGGAAGGCAAAGTTGATGAAACACTAGCACTCGATACGAGCAAATCTTACGATTGTGTACGATTCCGCTGGTGTGGTAGCGCGAGCACGTCATGTTGTGTAATGTCCCACTTTCAAATGCGCAAAAATCATTGGTAAGAATTAATTCTCTCTTTCTTTGCAAATGGGGCAACTGTCTAGATACTGAGTTATGTCTCTGAAACTAGCTGTAGGCACCAATAAACGAGGCGGAAAAAGATTGAAGAAAAAGAACTAAAGAGTTACAACCATTTCGCTGCAAACAACATTAAAGTCAAGCTTGCCATTCATTCATTCGCCTTATGCTTCCAAACCAAGATATTCTCGAATCGGTGTATTCTCGGTACGATCTTTCCCTTTCATGTCCATCACCGCCTCCATGTATTCCACACATCATTATGCTCCACGCCAAAGAAAAGTAGGTATCGTATGTGGTTGTGAGATAGGAAAAACGAGTCTAAGGTAAATGGGCCAACACAGTACTTGCGGTGAGTATCTAATCAACGTTCCTCGGTTGCTTCCCTGCCTCGGACTTTCTTGACCCGGAAGGATCGCTGCATTTAATTCGGACAGTAGCTTTATTGTACTTGACTAACAATTTCGCTCGCCTTTGAAAGTGATTCAACCATTTGTTGACATTCCTTTCTCCTTCGAACGGTGTAGTCACTTTCTTTGAGCAAATCATCAAGAGTATCGGTTCTGTACATGTTCTCGAGAAGCTCTCGTTGCATTTCATCCTTGGTGTATCTATAACAGGTTAATTAAATATAAATTGCAAATTGCGCGGGGATTCTTACTGGACGAGGTTGAGCATAATGGCTTTTGGTACCATATCAATCATGGTTCGCTTTACGATGTTGTAATACGAATTGATGAGTAGTTCTAAAAGCAGTTAGTAATGACAAGTGAAAGCGTGTTAAAATTAGACTTACTGATAATCTCAACTTCTGTGCCTTCTCTCTCCGATAAAGTTCCAGAGGCCTTAAGAATTGGAGGTGGAGCTTCCATAGCAGCCATCTTCTTCTTATTTTTAGAAGCAAAGAAACTTCCAAAGAAGCCTCCGTTTTGTTCGCCCATTCCATCAAGTGTTGGGCTTGCTGTACGTGCAGGCGTTGATGGAATTGGCTTTCCTGACTTGGGGTCAACCTGGACGGGCTTTGCTGCATTATGTCTTTCACTAACAATAGCCATAGCCTATAAAATAGATTAGTAGAAGTTATAAAGTGATGAACATCAAACTTACTCTGTGACCGTTGAGGAAGTCGGGATGACCAGTATTGATATAGCACGATTCCATTGCCACTAAATCTCTGACGAGTTTATTGGCGGGATCCATGGCTTTTTTAAAGAATGCAATGACGACAGCATGGAATTTCTCCTTGAGTGAAGGATACCTGCGGAATAGCGGCTTGGCAAGAAGTTGATTAAGGATCCTGACCAGCTCATCGTATACCAAAGAAGCGCACTTCAAACTGGGTTCTTCCAGGCGCTTGATTTGTTGCTTAACAATCAGCTCGAAAGCAGTGGTACCAACAAAAAGCGCAGGTGAAGAACCAGAGGAGTTATAAAGTATAGTTCTAATGTCAATATCCTTAACTTGATCAAATGGATCCACAGCCTTGACACCATTCGAGTAAAGTTCATGGAAGACGAAACTAATTCTAGCACCACCTGAAAGTTCGATACTAGAGAGCTCCTGGTTGTTACCCTCCAAGACCGTCCGCCATTCATTTGTAAATTCTGTAATGATATTGAGCACAATGTTTGCACTATTTCCAAGCATAGAATCTCCAAGGCCTGACAACTCTGCAGTGTACTTTTGTAACGAAGTCTGAATACGAGCCTTAATATCGGGGAGAGTTTGCTTGATGTGCATCATCAAGATAAGATTCAACTTTCTGGCGAGGTATGGAGTTCCGCAATATGTGCTCTTATTCTTGTATGCTCGGTGGTTTTCGAAGAAGTTCTTCTCGTTTTCCAACGCCGCGGTAATCTGCTTCTTATTGTCGATATCCCTCTGACCTCTGTTGACGACTGGGACGTAACCTAATCTCAGGGGAATAATTCTTCCAGCCAAAATGTCCACAACGTCAGTTCCGTCGTCCATCAAATCGACCTTTGTCAAAACACCAATAGTTCTTTGACCTTCTGGGTCGACTTCTCGCGCAAGCTTCAATCCGTCGGAGTTGGCCAAATCGGTATTGGCACCTGTAACTGCAAGAATAATAGCATTTGGCTTGCTAATCTGCTTGAGAACCATCTCCTTAATCTGTCTTTCAATATCTCTTGGTTGATCCCCAACTGGAACCTTGGTCAAACCAGGCAAATCGACAAGGGTAAGCGTGAGCACATTTGGGGAGTATATGCGAAGGTTGATAGGAGCTGGAGAGATTCCCGCATTTCGACCAGTCTTCGCCTCTGTTTCCTTCACAATCTCCTCTCTAATCTTGTTGAAGTCATGGAACTTTTGCCCGGGGATATGAAGGAATTCGCCCCATTCATCAGCATTCGCTTCCTTGTCACCTCCAGCAGCCAGTTCCTCCGTGTCCTGCACCCCGTTTGAATTCGCGGGAGCTGGTCGATTGATAAGTTGTAAGATAAGGGGTCGTCTAGTAACAATACCGGTTCCTCGAGGTAAACTGCGCATCACCGTAGATTTAGCATATGTATAACACTGCGGATACGTACGTGGCAGACTCACAAGTCTCTACCAACTATGTTTTCTAAGACCGAACTCTTTCCACTCGACTGACTTCCCACCACTGCGATTTGAGGAAGATCTATAGGATTTTGTACACCGACGGTCGTGAATACATCCTGAAGCTTATTCACCAATCTGCAACGTTTGTTAGCTATACAGCGCAATGAAATACAGCTTAAGGAGGTCCCAACGTTATAAGACCGGGGTCAGAGATACCGCCTGGTGCGGCCATGATTGCGTATGAGAGTTGATTTTCAAGGGAGACGGATAGTTTGAGAGTATAGCAAGATCTTTCGGCAAGCTTTTCACTTTTTGGTCTTTCTGATTTTCGGAAAATGGTAGTTGGAGAAGTTCCTGTTTTAAAATGCGACTCCTGTTGATATTCTGTTGTTTAAAACAAACAGGCGTGCGAGGCCAACTTCTACGAGGTGAGGCTAGTAATATGGCCCGTGCTCCGATCCTCAGCAAGATGGATACCTTTGATGCAGAAAAGTGTCTGGCTCGGGTTTAGATCATCATGTGATTGTGAGTATCTCGAGGATAAAATTTTGATCGTTTTTGATGATTGCTAGTCGGAAGGACTCTTCGTTCTTAACAGTGAGTAAGCCCCAAGTGTCTAAAGAGAATCTATTAAATCACAAAATATTGAAATGTTTGAATGGATGAGAAGTCTCGGAAATCCAGTGGGGGCGCGGGGTTGATACCCAAGCCAAGGAGGGTGTAGAGGAGTCAGAAACAGCTCACATATATTAGGTACTTGCTGAATCATAGCGCAGACATTTCCTCATCTATTGGTCTCTAGCTCAGTGCATCCTTCGTATGACATACACAGCAAGAAGCAAACAAGCCCATTAGCTTCGTCATCACCCTTACGACGCATTTTCGCCAGAGCATTAGGCATCTGTATATCATAGCAGGCAAGCACGTGCCCAACCCCCTTTCCAGCGTTTACGAATACGCGGATAACGTCCACCACCCAATCCAACCATGTCACCCAAGATTATCACCGTCATTGGATCTCTCAATACCGACCTCGTAACGCTTACCCCCCGCGTTCCCACCGGCGGCGAAACATTAACCGCTACGTCCTTCAGTACTGGTCCTGGCGGAAAAGGTGCCAATCAAGCTGTGGCATGTGCTCGTCTTTCAAGACCCAATCCCGCTTCCGCTCCATCCCACACTAGCGATGTTTTGGTCAAGATGATTGGTGCTGTTGGTGATGATGAGTAGGTCTTTTATTTCTCCTCTACCGAAATCACAGTACAATCCCTTATTTTACACACCTACCTACAAGTGGGTTTCTCTCATTGTGTTATCTTTATGTCTTCAAAGTCAAGGACTTCATGCAAGGCTTTTATTATTGACTGTTTTGCTGTACGATTGGTTTTATGGTACCTATTATAAGTTTGAAGTACAAGCTCTTGAATAGTAAAATGTGATCAGTCTATCCTGTTTTTCAAGCGGGCTACTCGCATGTTCCAATAATTTTGACAATTCAAAAAATCACCATAGGGTCATAGGATCGATAATGACATTGAAGAAATCCCTCCACCGTCAAATTTACCAGATCTTCCCTATTTCCTCAAGCTCAATTCATACAATATCTAATCACTCCTATTTTCATATTCAAATCCCAAACCATTGCACATCAGATAGTCTCCCAAACTCTCCCAACCTCCAAACTCCAAACTTCACAAACTAACACCCCCAAGATTCGGCCCCTCCCTCATCTCCTCCCTCAAAGAATCTCTCATCGACACAAGCTCGATCCAAACCATACCCGCCCAATCCACCGGCGTCGCAGTAATCCTCGTGGAATCCGACAGCGGCGAAAACCGCATCCTCCTCTCCCCAGGCGCAAACCACGTGAGTTAACCTGCCTTTTCACAATTCATCCCTCTCCAAATCTACCACCATTCCCATCCCAACCCAATTCAATTCCACTCCCCACCTTTCCTTCACAAACTACTCCATACTAACCCCCTCCCCCTCTCCCCACCAGTCCCTCCACCCCACCAACTTCAGCAGCCCCACCTCCCTCAGCACCCCCCTCCCCTCCCTCCTAGTCCTACAACTCGAAATCCCCCTGGAAACCGTCCTGCGCATCCTCGCCCTCGCCTCGTACCTCTCCATCCCCGTACTCCTCAATCCCGCCCCCGCCGTCACACTCCCCGACGCCGCCTACCCCTCCATAACCCACCTCATCCTCAACGAATCCGAAGCCGCAATCCTTACTTCGCGTCCGGTGTCCGCGGTCGAAGATCCTGCATTTGACTGGCGCATCGTCACAGATGAGTTTCTGGCCCGAGGCGTCAAGTCGGTGGTTGTAACGCTGGGCTCGAAAGGTTCGTAGATCATCATTTCGCGAAATCAAAATATATCCTTCCCTCTCCCCTCCCCAACCCAAACCCAAACCCAAACCCAAACCCCCAAACTAACCCCCTCCCCCTCCCCCCTAGGAGCCATCCTCGCCACCCCCCAAACATACACCCACATCCCCGCCGAACGCAACATAAAAGTTGTCGACACCACCGCCGCAGGCGACACATTCGTCGGCGCCTACGCCGTCGACCTCGTGCGCCATACTCCCTCGACCGGCCAATCTACCGCCCAATCCACCAATAACGATGAAATCCTGCTCTCCGCCGTCCAAAAAGCTTGCAAAGCAGCCGCGCGAACCGTCGAGAAAGAGGGTGCGCAGAGTGCGATTCCCTGGGCCGATGAGATTGATGTTAGGAGGAATTAGTCTCGACTACCTACGACCTAGGTTCTCGAATGTGTACTTCTAGAGAAATTTAGAGATTTCTTTTCCTTTCGATAGAAGAAGATGTCAAGGATATAACAGCAAAGAATTCGACATATCAAGATTCAAGACTTCAATGTTACCATCCAGTTAGTTCGCAATCAATGTATTAGATAATATCTATCATATCATGTCATGCCATGCCATGCATTTGCTTCGTCAAACCATCCAACCACATCTCGTTCAATAGCCCTGACTCGATTTACTCGCCATCAATCCATCAGCGTATACGTGAAAGGTCTAAAGCATTAAACAACAATTTACAAACACGCACACTGACTAAAACTCCATCGCCGTTACCGTATGTTATGTCCCAAACACCATTGATGCCTACCCATATGCAATCCTTCCTGCATTCCACCGATTCGCCACCCCCAAAGCTGTATGTAACGTGGACGAATAAAAATAAAGTTGATGAACGATGCAACATAATCAAACGAGAGATTATAGCATCATTTCTCATAAAGCATTACGAGATGCCAGTGTACTGGAGTGAAATTTCCAATCACCAGCCGTTAGATTCACGCTGCGAGCTATTCAATACACTTTGTTTAGAGACTCCGTGAAGGCTATTTTCGCTCGACCATCTGTTACATTTGTTAGCTCGATTCATGCCTTGATCAGGTAGTATTCAACTTACATTCGAACTTTGCCGTCATCACCAGCGGAAGCGAACATCCTTGGATTCATTGGGTTCCAAGAAACCGAATTGCAGCAACCTTTCTTGTGAGCTTCTAGTTTTTCTACCACTGAACCGTTTTCTCGGTGGTATATCACAACATGGCCTTCTATGAGTGAATGTGTCAGTGATGCAGACGTGTAATCTCAAATCTGAATCTTACCTTCACTTCCGCTGACTACGAAACTTTCATTGGCACCACCGAAAGAGCTTCTGATAATAAATTCGCCCCCTTTATCCCCAGATACGAAGGTTCGAATTGTTTCGCCGGTGTCTATATTCATCATGCGTGTTTCTCCAGTGTTACAATGTAATAGTAGGTGCCTTGAGTTATCGCTGACGTTGATCGAGCAAACCTGAACTTTAAGGTCCAGCTCATATTCAAGCTCGCGAGTTATGAAATTATAAACATAGAGATGGGTCAAGTATCCCATAGCCACTAGTCGGCTCCCGTCTGGTGTGAGTGCTATATCTCGAATACGATGATCTCGGCCCCAATCATATACGAGCTCACCATTGAGATTCCACTGGCATAAGTTCTTTGTAGTAGCCAAGGTGCCCGTGATAAAATATTGTCCATCCGGTGTCCATACGCAACAAGACACAGGCTCCCCGAAACGAGGGAGCTTCATCAACAAATCGCCAGTCTAAGAAATCAGCGAGGAAACTTTGAATATGGACTTCTAACTTACTGCAGTATTCCACAACAAAGCTCTGTTATCACGGCCACATGTGACCATTCTCGTGTCATCAGGACTCCAGGCAAAAGAACAGACTCCACCTTCATGTTCAGAAAATGAGGTATGAACACTGAAAGCCGGCACATTATAAATAACGAGAACCCCATCGCTTCCACAGCTTGCCAATAGAGTTCCGTCATGTGAGAATTGTGTATACCATACTTCACCAGAGTGTTTGGTAAGTTCCATGATGGGCCGCAATGGAACGTTACTTCGGTCGCATGTATGATCTTGGTACAGCGAAGGTGAATCGTGTGTGTTGTGATAAACACATGTAGATATCTGATGTTGTTTTACTTGGTCAAAAAGTATGGCCAAGCGATGCTCAGGTAACATGGCTGATGGCGAAATGCATCCTAGAAGAGTGTTAGTACCACCTAGTAACCTATGTCATTAACAAAAATCTTACTGGATAGTTGTGAGAGTAGTAAATGTCTGGATTCTCCAGCGGCCCCATCCCAACCAGCCTTGACCTTAAGGTCCACAGGCGTACACATCAGTAAACTAGTACAGGTGATCAGTGCTTAGTTGAGACAACGTTTGTAGAAATATATCAACAAATACATACCTTGATAGAAAATGCAACTTGGCAGTATCTTGATATAGTGGAGTGAGCTCAGATCGCAGAACA
The DNA here is from genome assembly GCA_014898285.1 of Botrytis aclada. Classification (NCBI taxonomy): domain Eukaryota; kingdom Fungi; phylum Ascomycota; class Leotiomycetes; order Helotiales; family Sclerotiniaceae; genus Botrytis; species Botrytis aclada. The sequence continues at coordinate 1,201,851 of RCSV01000013.1, forward strand.
TTTATTGCTCTGCCCATGTCTTTTCGTTCAAGTAATTCCAAGAACTTCTGTTGCCGCATCCAAAACCTCATGATATTCTTGTCCACTCCATCTCGAAGAACCAATCCATTCCCATGAATATTGACTCCGCCTTCCTCTGTAGATCCTCCGAAAAGCAGTTCTTCAGCTTCGGTCCACTCGCCCTGTAAAACTGCATTTCGAAAAGCTGCTACAATCGGACTTTCAAGATCATAACCACTTTCCTGACTTAATCTGGCTGCAGAACCATTGTAACCCAAATCCGTCAAAGCTTGGATCAATATCCTAGTAACTTCTTCTCTATCATGTCCAAAATATGTGGATGTTGTTTTGACACCTGCATCTGAGTGACCATTTGTGCTTGATCCATTCATGGTCACCGAGGAAGAATGGGCACCATTGGTAGAATTCGAAAGGGCTGCCTTGTGTAGACGAGATGTCCCGGCTCCATTTGAGAATGGCTTCGAGCTACCGTTCGAAGTACTATCCTCCGCTTCAGATCTCATACTAGCACTTGAACGACTTCTTTTGTTACGGTGTTCGCTTTCTAGGTTTGAAGGATTCGAAGAGTCCCCGGGACTCGAAAGAGTATTTGATTGTTCCCCTCGGTCAATAGTATGATCTCGACGTCTACGACCGAGGACTTGATCTTGAGCACGTCTTGGCCGGAGCTCAGCTTGAGGTGTGCCGCGAGTTCTAGCAGCTTGCCTTGTTGTAGGATCTATGTTGTTTCTGTCGAAAGAAGGCAGAGGGTCGACTGGATCTGATCTATGATTAAATGGCGGTAGAGGGGCTTGGGCTGAGAAGACAGTGCTGGTTGATCGTTGAGGGAAAGTCGGGATGGGTGGGTCGTCGGGAATGGATAAGGATGGTGGTGGTATATGGGGGTTGTCGTCTGCCAGGACGAAATCTGCGGAAGTGCCGCTGCTTGAATATAGACTCTAGAGAGGGGCCTCAAGAATCCGATGGGGGTTGTTCGATTGAAGCACAAATATGCAAGTTGTTGTAATGCAGGCAAAAGTTCAAGTAAACAAGTATAGAAAGTCTGGGGTTGTCGTGGTTAAATGCTTGCCTTTGCATCTGTAAGACGAACCGAAGCTCGAGCAAAGTAGAAGCTGCTAATAGAGTGAATGATTAGAATCAGTCAAAGAGGTGGGTTCGAACAAAACTTGTGGAGTGAATTCGAATGTTCATGGAGAGAGGTGGAATAGATGAATGAATCACAAAGGATCTGATTAATGTTATTCACATACTTATTCGCAGTAACGAGTATAGAGTCCGCGATGATTTAAGGTAGAAAAATGAATGCAAAAGTCAATCAAGCTCTTTCTTCATGTATGTAGGTTTAAGTTATTTCTCATTGTAACTGTAACACCGTAATAGAAGGATGTCGGACAGGTATTTGGGGTTCCAGCACATGAGGGAGGCATGGATGATACCTACGTGGGTAGGTAGGTATGTATGTGTATGTCTGTATGTGCGTGGGTTAAGAATACGGTGGACCATTCGATCTTTCCAGTCAGCAACAGCCAGTCACCCTACCACCCTATCATGATTCTTATCCGCCTGCGAGAAGTCGTAGATACGAAAGCGTACGCTATTAGACTTTGAAAGAACATGTGCTACATATAAACTCAATCTACAACCAACCCACTTTGCGACGGTCAATCTGCCAATGGAACTGACTGGTGTTGATTCACATTTATGATGCTCGGTTGAGAAGAAGGTGCATGTAAGAAGGGATATGTGACCTCATCAAATGGACTGTAGGATGATTTGAGAGAGGGGGAGAGAAAGGGAAGGAAAAGATGATGAATGATTGGATGATTGGATGATTGGATGATTGGATGAATGAATGAACGAATGAATCAATACGAAGATATATCATATAGCTCCGGTGAGCACCTACACAGGTATTCTTGAAAAGAGAAGGCGACCATGATCTATATACATATTTACTGATCTAGGTACCACCAGTGGGTGCACAAACTGACGGGACACTACAAGAATAGACTTGTGAATATCTCTTATGGTATCAAACAATCTATCTTTAAAACTGTCACAATCATTTATTAGTCAGTTGCGTGCTGGACAGATTCATTAGAAAGACCTTCATTATTACTACAGAGATCCAATATTCCGATAAACCCACCCACCCTTACTACCATCCCTCCCGCCACTGATTACTAACCATTCTTGCCATGATCCGCCCTCGCCGCTGCCCGTACCAATGGAAAGCATCTACCGGTATCTAAGATCATCAATGGTGGGGGAACCTTGGGATAGGAATGAAGGTGTGTATCTAGAGCGGTACGAGCCGTGTTTAGTAAATACATATAAGCGGTACATATCTATACCCACCAACCTGTCACATAGATACCAGGTAGGTACGTGTACCCAGACCTTCACATCGTATCTGTGAGTGAAAAGCTTCAAGCCTGCCACCTGCAACTGTAGTAATAATAATAATAATAATAATAATAATAATAATAATAATAATAATAATAATAATAATAATAATAATAATTATAATTATAATAATAACAAGGCTTGTACGTACGTCCCCAGGTACTCTAAGGCTCCTTCCGTTGACCGACTGATACCCATATCCACTTGGTTTACCATCGATCTCTCTCTCCCATTGAACCATTGAACCCATCTACATGTCACGTACTACTCGTACATAATACATACATCGTACATATTCCACTACCACCTAATCTTCAGTTCGTAGTTGGTTGGTTAATAATTCAAAATTCCCATTGTCTCCTCTATCCCTGATCCTTTTATGTCACTTGGTCTTCGTCCTCGTTTGAAAGCTCGGCCCTCATTCTTAGATCTCATCAAAATCCAACATATTGATACCTTGTCAATAGCTCCAGTCGAGCTTAATCAAGAGCCATTACCACAACTTCCTCTATCACCCCCTCCAACAACAATCCAATTCAAGGTCCCCAATACAAGCAAAGAAATCGCCAATATGGCTCCTCAACGAGATGCAGATGGAGAGGAACAATTTGGTTGGTCTTTGCCTGTTTTCCCTATCCTACCAACATAATTGCTAATCGCCCGTCGACAGGTTCAATCTACTCCGTATCAGGGTTCGTGAAAGACTTCATCAAGATGCCTTTCTCTAGCTAATTATCCTTAGTCCGGTCGTGGTGGCAGAGAATATGATCGGAGTTGCCATGTACGAGTTGGTAGGTTTGATTTTCCAATTTGATCCAACTATTGTGTTGCTAACTTACGAATAGGTTAGAGTCGGTCACGATAACCTTGTCGGCGAAGTTATTCGAATCGAAGCGGATAGAGCGACTATCCAAGTATACGAGGAAACAGGTATGGGAAATTATATGGCTTTGGATTGGAATAATAACTGACTGTTGGATATAAAGCTGGTGTCACTGTTGGAGATCCCGTTGTGCGTACTGGAAAGCCTTTGTCCGTCGAGTTGGGCCCAGGTCTTATGGAAACAATCTACGATGGTATTCAAAGACCTCTCAAAGCTATCGCAGAAAACTCCAATAGTATCTACATTCCCCGTGGTATTTCTGCTCCAGCTCTAAACAGAGAAAAGGATTGGGACTTTAAGCCGATTATGAAGGTTGGAGATCACATTACTGGAGGCGACATTTGGGGTACAGTCTACGAGAACTCCCTCCTGGATGATCACAAGATTCTTTTCCCACCCAGAGCCAGGGGTACAATTACTCGCATTGCTGAAAAGGGAAGCTACAAGGTCGACCAAAAGATCCTCGAGGTTGAATTCGATGGCAAGAAGACCGAATATAGCATGATGCACACATGGCCTGTACGTGTACCACGACCAACTACCGAGAAATTGGCAGCAGATAAGCCATTTATCGTTGGACAACGTGTATTGGATGCTCTTTTCCCTAGTGTTCAAGGAGGGACTGTTACTATTCCAGGTGCTTTTGGTTGTGGTAAGACTGTTATTAGTCAATCTGTTTCTAAGTTTTCAAACAGTGATATCATTGTATATGTTGGATGGTAAGGTTTCATTTTCTTTTCTTTTAAAGATAACGGTGACATGATACTAATATCATACATAGTGGAGAGCGTGGAAATGAGATGGCTGAAGTCTTGATGGATTTCCCAGAACTTTCCATTGATATTGACGGACGCAAAGAGCCTATCATGAAGCGTACAACGCTTATTGCCAACACATCCAATATGCCTGTCGCCGCTCGTGAAGCTTCTATTTATACAGGTATTACATCTCACTAGCACTTTACCAATGGCTCAACTATTGTACATTCATTTACTAACTATATTTCAACTTCGCAGGTATAACGATCAGCGAATACTTCCGCGACCAGGGTAAAGATGTTGCCATGATGGCTGATTCTACATCTCGTTGGGCTGAGGCTCTTCGTGAAATTTCTGGTCGTTTGGGAGAGATGCCTGCTGATCAAGGTTTCCCCGCTTATCTAGGAGCTAAACTTGCTAGTTTCTACGAACGTGCTGGTAAAGTTCAAGCTCTTGGTGGACCCGATCGTGAAGGTAGTGTCAGTATTGTCGGAGCCGTCAGTCCCCCTGGTGGTGATTTCTCCGATCCTGTGACAAGTAGTACTTTGGGTATTGTGCAAGTTTTCTGGGGTCTCGACAAGAAACTAGCTCAACGTAAACATTTCCCCTCTATCAACACTTCAGTCAGTTACAGTAATTATACCACCGTTCTCGACAAATACTACGAAAAGGATTTCCCCGAATTTCCCAGACTTCGAGACCGTATCAAGCAACTTCTAACTGATTCTGAAGAATTGGATCAAGTCGTTCAATTGGTTGGAAAGTCAGCATTATCCGACCCTGACAAGATCATTTTGGATGTAGCTGCATTGATCAAGGAAGATTTCTTGCAACAAAATGGTTACAGTGACTATGATCAATTCTGTCCTATGTGGAAGACTGAATGGATGATGAAGGCAATGATGGGATTCCACGATGAGGCTCAAAAAGCAGTCGCACAAGGTCTGAGTTGGGCTAAAGTACGTGAAGCTACCGGAGAGCTTCAATCCCAATTGCGAAATATGAAATTCGAGGTTCCAAGTGAAGGCGAGGAGAAGATCACAAAGAAGGTATGTCCATCGACAGTACTCATATGTCTGATGGTATGTTTATCTAACATCTTTATAGTACGAGGATCTTGTTCAAGCTATGACTGATAAATTCGCTTCGGTTACCGATGAGTAAAAGAAAGCTTAACAGGCGATCAGTTTGGGGGAAGTGGTATGGTGGTTTGCATTTCTTGCGTTAGCTTGTACCAAAGTTTTGTGGGGTGATAGATATGAGATTGTATGCATATAACGAGCGAATGGACCTCATAAAAATGAGCTTTCTTCAACAACCTTATTGATGTGTCCACGAATTTTTTGACTGCCTACTGGTTCGTTACACAAATGACAGACGTTGATGCCTTTATATTGTGATTATTAGCTACAGACTAAAATTTCTAATAGTGTATTAATCTGACACTCACTTCTCTCCCGAAACGAAAGCCTTTCGTGTCACGGCGCCAACTACATGATCTGTAGTTGCCTTCGTGCCTCAGGCACAGTATACTAGCGCGCCCTACTTCCTATAAGTAGGGCTTCACTCTTCCATAGCTCTTCTACCCTTATGGTACAATATAAGTCTTTACCCGTACCTTGACATTTCGATCGTTCATTGAGTTTATTGAGTTCATTCGAAAGGACTTCATTATATTGCGTATCAAGATTAAAAATAATAAGAAAATTCGAAAGATTTGAAAGATTTGAAAGATTAAAAAGATTAAAAAGATTAAAAAGATTAAAAAGATTAAAAAGATTAAAAAGATTAAAAAGATTAAAAAGATTAAAAAGATTAAAAAGATTAAAGATCTCATACTTCAAATTTAAATATAATAAAATTAAAGTTTAAGGGTTTAGCTTTTAGATATGTATATAATAATAAACGGATTCTATTTTTGAATTATAGTAAAGATATTTACAATAAATAAAAACATTTGATTAATAATATTTATAATCTGATGATCATGATATAATATCGTTTTGAGTAAAAAAGTCCGTCATAATGCGCTATAGAAAGCCTTTGAATCGTTCATTGAGTTCATTCGAAGGGACTTCATCGTTTCGACCTTATTCATCTACCATTTTCTGATTGGCTTAGTGAGGAACTTTCTTGCTGAATAATCTCGGAAATATCTCGTTAATTCTTCACGTGTAATTCTTTCATGGCAAGAAAATATACTGAGAAGGAATCTTGAGGGACCACTACGATGCCAAACTCAAGACATTTTCCTTGGGGACCAAAAGATTCCCATTTGTAATACATCGGTAATTCTAAATAGCTCTCTCTAAAATTTTGCCAGACTGACGAACAAATAGTCATTAAAAAAAAGAAACGCCTACTGGGAAAGTGAAAAGTCATCAAAAAAAATACACGACCAATCCCCGCACGTGAAAGACTCAAAGCACTGAAAACATGGGAAGCACAAATCCACATCCCACTCCCGATCCTTACGATCCATCCATCCAACATTGGGAAAACGGATTAGTACTCTACTCCAACTTCATCACGGTCGAGGAAGAACGCGAAATCATCGCTGCCATCCAGAACGATGATCGCTGGTGCGGAATCGGTAAGCGACAAACCATGCATTACGGTGCGCATTTCGATTACACTACTTTCTGCGCTTCGGAGGCGTGGACGGATGTCCCGGGGTGGATGGGGAAATTGGTGGGGAGGTTGCCGTTTCGAGAGGAAAGGGAGGGGCAGGACGAGGTGGATCAGTTCACGGTGCAGTATTATCCCCCTGGGACGGGCATCCCGCCGCATGTCGATACGCATTCGGCGTTTGGTGAGTATTTGTTTAGTTTGAGTTTGGGGTCCGCGGTGCCGATGGGGTTTAAGAGGTGTGGGGTTAAGGAGGAGAGGAAGGTGAGGAGGCCGAAGAGGTCGTTGGGGGAGGGCATTGCAGATGGGGGGGTGAGGAGGAAGGCGGAGGTGGAGGAGGATGGGGAGGAGAAGTGGGAGGTTTTGTTGAGGGAGAGAAGTTTGTTGGTTATGAGGGGGGAGGCAAGATATGGGTTTGTGCATGGCATTAGGGGGAGAAAGTTTGATGTGGATGTGGATGGGGATGGGGATGGGGAGGGGGAGATGGGTGGGAAGGGGGAGGGGGTGAAGAGGAGGAGGGAGGGTAGGTGGAGTATTACGATGAGGAGTGTGAAGAGGGGTGGGGAGATGGGCTGTGAGTGTGCGTTTCCAGGAGTTTGTGATGCGAGAATTAGGGAGGAGAGGGAGAGGGAGGTTAGGGAGGTGCAGGAGAAGGAAAAAGAAAAGGAAAATCAGCAAAATGTCAACTGTATACCTAAACCTCCACCCAAATAAAACCATCAATCAAGCCACAAACAAGCCTCCCCTCTCAATATCCCCAACCCTCAAATCTTGCAAACAATCCCCTCTATCAATCCAACGCTCACAAACACAAACAGAAACATAAATATAAACCCAGAAACCACTCTCAAATCTGGACTCCCTTGAAAAATCATAAATTAAACACACAGCAAATAAAATACACTCACTATATAGCTAAGAGTCGCTATTATATATATATATCATCAGATGTTCTTTATTTATTTTTTCTCGTGGATATTATGCAAGGTTATTTTCACTTTGTCCTGTGGGAATGCTGTGGGATTTAAGGGGGTTGGATGTGTATTGATTATAAAACTAAACAGCTAACTCTCAAGTATTATATATGTTATACTATACCATATTATCATACTACCAATCCAATACCCGAAATGCAAAAGTCGAAAGCTCAAAGTTCAAAGTTTGGTTATCATAATGTTGTAGTACTAAAATACTATGATATTGTAACATTGAATGAAGAGGTATGGAGATAGATAGAATAGAGTAGGATATAATAGAGTAGAGGAGAGGAGAGTAGGATAGTGTAAGATACTTCTATATCAAATGAGATAGTTGGTGTATGGATTGACGGTTGCTGTTTTGTGTTATGACATGATATGTGTAGAATGCTTATAAGTTTAGGATTTAGGATCTGCATATGTTTATTCCATCGGTGGATGAATGGATATTGGGGTGGAGATAGATAGATACAACTACACTAATACGAGTTATTTACCCTTGGTTTGGAAGTAGTATTTCCGATGGGAGTCTTGAAATTGAGTATTGGGATGGGGATTGGGATTGGAGGTGAGGATGGAGTATTAGTTTGGGGATTTGGTGGGTTGGGTATGTAGATAGCTACGGATAAGTATCGACTGTAAATGATTGATTCATGTATGACTTATGTTGATTGATATACTAAAATGCAATGAGTATAAAAATTGGTTGGTGGTTTCATATTCTGTAGATGGAACGATAGATAAGGTGCCATTTTCAACGCGGACAAGAGATAGTAGTGATAGGGATATCTGTATAATCTACAGTAACAAGTTGATAATATATCCCCTAATCACCTGCCTGGTTTTATATACGAGCGATCAAGTTGTTCCGTATACTCTCTTGATATAGGGCTGCATTTCCATGAAAAAATCATTCAGTTTTGAAGAGAAAATAAGAGATTCGTTTGTACTTCGGTGTCGGGAATTGTACCCAGTTACAGTGAACTATTTCTCCAAATCATGGCCAATTTGAACATTTCTCGGTTTTCCAATACCAGCCGTCATGTTACCCATGGAGAAAAGAGCTCCTGAAACGGGTTTTCTCGGGCTAGAATTATTAGGTCTGATTCGAAAGCTTTTTACTTTTCTTGTTAGCCATTCCCATTTCCATACTAGAACCATTGATGCTATGGTAACAGGTATGCTGATGACAAAGTATAGCCAAATATCGACATCAACTCCAGAATTGAGTTCCGCTACATTCATACCAAAAACGCCGGCAACGAATGATAGTGTAATGTACACCGTTGCAAGGACTGTTAACGCCCTGTAGTTTGTCAGTGTTGCAACGTGAGAAAGATTTTCCGGTGACTATTTTTTGCAACTTACTTGACGTCGTTGGCTTGCTGTATTGCTTTTCTGCTCTCCTCAACAGCTATCATTGCTGTGAGTAGCGGTATACTGGCACTGTTTTGTTTCATTTGGATCATGACTTTATTTTCAAGGAATTGATAGTCTTTCAAACTGTTCCCTTCCCCCTTAAAGTGCCAGTTATACCCATCCAGAGAATCAATGACACGGAGGTTCATCTTTAGCATACTCCATGTCTGTTTGAGATACTCCTCAAATGACTCTTTCTCCGACAGCCTTACTTCAGTGGTAGCGAGGTATTGAGGCTTGAGACCTGGAAGCATATATGCTTCCTGCGCGCGGATGACGGCTTGCCATTCATCGCTAGCAACCTGTAATGCTATCCACGGCAATCTTGCTCTCACGTAATCCTGCCTATCCTCAGAGGATTTATGTTGGCTGAAATCTCGATAAGATTGTTCTCGAACTCGGTTTTCAAGTCTTGAACGCATGATTGGAGAAATGTCGAAGTGATCACCGGATTGCTTGGGATTCCCATCGCAAATGATCAAAGCTATGGATGCAGGAAATAAGCCCAGGTCACTTCAAAGAGATGATAGAATCTTATGACAATGGATGTCATGGGGAAATAAAAATAATAACATACCAGTGGAAGACTCTTGGCTCCTTCGTGACGCCCATACTGTGACGTGTTCCTCCGAAGAAACCAAATTACCGTGACAAAATGTACTCCTTTTGTTTTGGAGTTCGCAGATAGATTTAACAGAGCTGCGTCTATAGCAACGTTGATAGGGTATGACCACATGATTCTGTACGCGGCGTTTACTCGGAAGTAAAAACGAGACATCATCGCTGGCACGCTCAAAGTGGTCTCGAAAAACATCGATACTACAGCCCAACAATCGGCTGACTATTGGCGATGCTTGGATCGATACGTCCTGTAGGAAGTAAAAACGCGTTGGCGATTGTTCGATTGGAGTTTGCTTTAGATACTTCGATAGTCCCTCTGTGTCCCCGAGTATAACCTTGAACATTTTGTCCGAAGGCCAGAATTCCAGAACATGCATATCAATGGGCAACACCTCTTCACGAAACTCGGTACGAATATTGACAGAGAGGTTTGCCGCTACCGAAAGCTCCCCAGCTCCAGAGTTTGATAGCTCTCCCAAGGGATCCCAGTAAAGCTCTTCGACATTTTGCAGTTTACTATTATTGTGGTTGAAATCATTTGTATCCTGTGGTATACTTTCGCGACGTTCCTCCAACTCGATACGCTCAATCCTGGGCTTAGTCACAGCATCGACAACTTTCGGCTCCCGCCCACTGGCCGAGTCGTCGTCCCGAGCCTGGGCTGGAAATGAACTGCTTCCCCGAGTGGTCTTTGTAAATGGATTCCACTGATTGCCTGGACCATGCCACGCTTCCTGGCGTGCCGCCCGTTTGGTCTTGAATAGGTTGAATCCTTCTTCGGCCATAACTGTAATATGATCGATGTTAATCCGGATTCTGCTGGAGTCTCGAGGGATATAACAGGAAAATGTAATGAATTCAAATGCACCACTGTGCTTTTGCGCAAGCAGCCAGCCATTTTCAGCAGCGCATATGCTCGTCAGCCCTCAACAACGCGAAGCCTCCTTCTGGCACTTGATAGGCCTGGATATTGTCGACCTTGTCAACTCTTAGCCACATCAATATTTTCGATCAGATCGGAATAGGAATTTTCCAGACTAATATATATTTAACAGCAATTAGAGAAATATGTTTCCTGTCTTCATATCCTTGGTGGACACGCAAATCTCTACTAATAGGGTGCCCATTCAATTTTTCTGTGGGCAGATAATCAGTGGGATTAAAAGAACCCCCATTTCATATTAAGAGTATTTTGTTCAAATGCCTATTTGGATTTGGATAGCAAAGGGGGCGAGGTATACAACATATGAACTTCTTCGCGGGGCATAATATTGGACGAGTGTTTATGCACGTGAAAGACCAAAAGCTGTGGGCGATCATATAAGGTTAAGCTCACGGGCCATCTCTTCCGACAAGAACTCTAGGAGGATGTGTTTGAAGTTGTTCACTATGGTTTCAGACCTCAACGTCGAACAGTTGATCATCAACACCAAGATGTGTTTGAATTATTGCTACAAATATATATTGCTTCATTCCCAAATACTAATTTACCAGATTCACTAATATTAGAATATAATCAACATGCCTAATCTATTCGGTAACTTTAATCTGTAAGTTGAACAATCCCTTCGTCTTGTCAATTACTCGAAGCCCGCATTCTAATATCTCCCCCTCTGTAGTCCCACCGATTTCCTCAGTCGTTTCTTAAAATCGCAGTTCAAGAAACTCCCCTATCCAGAGACCTCGTTTGCGGGCCAAACAGTCATCATAACCGGCGCAAACACAGGACTTGGTCTCGAAGCCGCTCGGCACATTGTTCGACTTGGTGCTGCAAGAGTGGTCCTCGCATGTCGCACGATTTCTAAAGGCGAAGCTGCCGTTGCTTCGATATCCGCCTCGCTGCCTAATCACAAAACTGTCATCGAAGTATGGCAAGTGGATCTCACTTCGTATGCCTCTGTCAAAGAATTCTGTGTCAAAGTAGACCAGCTGGACCGGTTAGATGTTATGCTTGAGAATGCAGGATTGGCAGTGCCAAAATATGAAGAGTTTGAGGGAATGGAAAGTACGGTTACAATTAATGTAATGAGCACATTTTTAATGGCATTACTGGTACTGCCAAAACTAAGGGAGAGTGCTGCGAAGTTCAATATAGTGCCGAGATTGACAATTGTAGCTAGTGATGCGCATGAACAGGTATGCTTCTACCCCTTCATCTGTTGTCTAGATTCTCAATCTGTGAATTTGGCGAGGCGTTAGCGATTTCCGAACTTCCCCCTCAACATAAAATCATGACAAGAATATTCAAAGACTAACGCAATATCCCTTCCAGGCCGTCTTCAAAGAACAATCCTCTTCTCTCATCCTTCCCGCCCTCAAGAATCCCAAGCTTCAACAAGACCGCTACAACGTTTCCAAACTCCTCGAAATCTTCGTGATTCGCGAACTCGCTCCCCGACTATCTAAATCTGACAAGAAACAAATAATACTCAATACACTTACCCCCGGATTCTGTCATTCTGACCTGATGCGACATGCTGTATTCCCTTTGAATATCTTGGCTTTCATTGGTAAATCGTTGTTAGCGAGGACAACGGAGGTAGGTAGTAGGACTTTGGTTGCGGCAGCGGCTGCTGGGGAAGAAAGTCATGGAGCGTATATGGTGGATTGTATGGTTAGTGAACCAAGTAAGTACGTAAGGAGTGAGAAGGGAAAGAATGCGCAGATGAGAGTTTATACTGAGGTCATGGAGGCATTGGAGCAAATTGAACCAGGGATTACGAAACACATTTAAGAACGCACCAAATTAGATCCAAATTTATGTCTTGGAAGCTTATATAACATCCATATTCACAACCTCATTAAATCACCCATTAAATCACCCATCAAAACTACATCATGAACCCAAAACACCCTCCAACTCATAAGCACCACTTTCCCGTCTTACAGACCCCGCACTCCGTTCAAAATATTTCAATGCTCCCTTCGTTGTCGCACAACTGCTTATACTACCCCCGTTAATATCCGCTCCCACAGGTGTCTTCTTCCCGTCCTGCACTCTTCCAAGCACATGGAAATAATACCACACTTCACTAAACACCGTATGTCCATTATCCAAACTTCCCTTCCCCTGCTCCGTCGCATTATACCTTGGTCCCGAACATCCAATATACGGCACGGCCCCGACCTCCTTCTTCAACGCCGATTGCAGCGCAGAAAGCGTATACGTAGTTGCATTAGAAGGGACGATATGATGTTTGCTCAGGAAATCAAAAGTCGGGAGGGTGCCAAAGTAGGAGAGAGCGGTGGTGTAGAAAGAGATTAAGTCGGAGAAGGGGGTCGAGTTGTAGGTTGGTCCGTAGCAGGGAGTATCGAAGGTGGAGAAGCAGGTGGCGTGTTTGGAGAACTCGTGCGCCCAGAGGTACCAGTTGGGTTGGTTTTGGGCAATCCAGTAGCTGGGTTGGGGTGTGAATATTTGGGAAGGGATGGAGGGGTAGAGGGGAAGGGAATGTGGAGATTTACTTACTTGTTCATGTAGGCCAGGAGATCGTATTTTCCGTAACTCTTGATGATTTCCGAGATGGGCTTTCCGGTGTAAGGAGGCACAGGTGTCCCACTTGCTGTTCCGGTTGTGGTATTAGGAGATGGAACGGGATCGTATTGGCGACTACAAAGTTACAACATTAGTTCCATATCTCTCTCTCCATAATGTTCAAATAGAATTCGCATACCTCAAATCGCAATACTGCGTATAACTCCCATTGCAAAAATCGGGCCAAAGCCCATGCAACGTCCACGAATTCTTGGGTAATAATTGCCCTTCCGATTCGTACCCAGTATACGTATCCCAGAATTGGGTACTGAGAACTAGACCCCCGAAAGTCTCCGTACAGCAGGAATCGGTGAGGTCTGGAGAGGCATTCTTGGAGCACGAGAGATAGGGCGTTTCTTAATTATTGTTAGATTTTTGCTTTCTTATAGAAATGCAATTGCGATTGTGATGGAAAGAGTAAAAACGCACTTAATTCACAGGTGTGATTGAGACTGCTTTCCCCATATAATGATGCTTGGACACCTTGGAATGGGAATAGCAGAGGAGCGAGAAACGCAGTGAATTTAATGGCCTGCATCTTGAACACTTTTCAAAAACTTGAAACGGGTAATTGAGAAAGTGCACGCAGAAAGAAGTCTGTCTAAAGAATCCTCGAACGTATCTTGGATCTTAAATATAAATCACAAGTACTCGACCAAACTTTTAGCTCATCTCGGTCACATCGAATATGCAATTAATCTACTTAATTACCGTATAGGAACTCTTACCGAATTCAAGAGAGATACTACTCCGACAGCCTAGTATCGTGTAAAAGACGGGAACTTATCAATGGCTTGAAATTGTAGAGAAGAAAGGAAGGAAAGGCAGGTGTTCAGGAACGTGCTGCAGTGTAACTAACGACCCCTCCTTGATAAAATCTTACACGTGGGGCAGGTAATGGATCGGAAAAGATAACTTGGTATCGGAATTCCCCAGGAACGGTTTTCTTGTATTTACACCTGCCTTTCTAGGAAAGGACAATTGATCGCCAAGAATTGTGGATACTTTGTGAGTATTCCTCAGCTGTCATTCGTATATATGACCGTTGGAGTGGATATGTGCATTGCATTTGGTATATTAAACTAAACATGTAATACATGAAGGTTGACCAGCTCAATGAACGGTGCTCCAAAAATCAAAAAATGTCAGATCGCTTATGCTTTTGTTTTATGCTTATGCATATCCCGAAAATATGTACAATAAATAATGAAGTCATTCATCTTCATGAGTCGTAATCAAAGCTGGGTATCTATAATAAAACTTTCTATGGTCTTCAACCTCTTCCGAATCTTCGATCAAAGAGCTTGAGTACACCCATAACACTTGCAGCCTCCACTTCCATGGGTGCTCTACCAGCATGTTGGAGCGGTGTAGCATGAAGACGACCTAACCACGTATTCAACTCATCACTGGCTTGATCGAAATTCTTGTGGGTAGAAAGAGTCTTGTAGGTTTCTGCAACAGATAAGCTTGGAGGTGGTTCTGAAGTAGATGCCGGCTCCATTGTCTGACAACAGCCACCACCGGAAGAGTTGCCACCACAACATCCGTCAGGTGGAGCTGAGCTTGAAGAAGCTCTCATTGCTGCAAGCGATCGACAGAATAGTCCTGCCTTTGGATCACTTATACATTGTTTGCAAGTACCAGGGCCATTGGCACAAGAATTTGAAGCTGGTGCGGCACTAACTGGTCGATGCATATGGTTGGGTTGCATAGATGGAAGTTTGACCTGTGTGTTTTCAACATCTGTATCTGATGGCGGAGGTGTAACTTCGTTCAGTAGAGGTGCAAGGCGATTCTCCTGTTCTCTTTCAGCACACGGGCAGAATGTTGATTGATCACAAAAGCCGCATGGTTCCATAGGTCGTGACATGATTTGAGGTGGAGGCGATGGCTCACGGATGATAGGCTGTCGTCGTGAGAATTGGGCAGTGAAATCAATCTCGAGAGGACTGGAAGGCCTAGATGACAAACGAACACGCTTTTCCGAGGCGCCATCAACTGAAGGAGAATGTGCTCTCTTCAAATCCATGCCAACATCCTTAAGCGTTTCTTCCAAACACTGACAATGTGAGTCAGGACTACAATTGCCACAACCCTGAGTAGACATAGCAATTACTTGTTCGGCACAAGCACATTCGCCCAATGATTTGCAACCGCCACAACCGATTGCTTCACTTGACAACTCGAGGTCTGGAACAAAGGGAGCTTGTTCTTGTCGTGGCAGTGGTAAGGGTTGTGTTTGAGTGGACTGGCGATTCCGGCGTGGTGGGAGAGGAACAGCTTCAGTGCTCTTGCTTTGAAGTCCATTTCTAAGATATGCTAATTCTTTGAGTGCAGTTTCCTTTTCTCTCTTCTCGTAATCTGCAATTCGATCAAGGGTCTCGCATCGTAATCTCCATGATTGAAGCTCGCCATTGAACCTAGAAACCTCTGCCTCAAGTCTGGTAATCTTCAACCTCATATCATTCTCCCGCCTCTGTTGATCTTCCTTTGCCTCCTCGAGTTGTTCCTCTAATTCACCTACTCGTGCGGCACGCCGTTCTCTAAAAGCACGTTGGGCGGCTCTGTTTTGAGCCTTTCTCTTTGTTGGTGGGGTATCAGTTGCAGGCTTTCGTCCGGGTTTCGGTCGTGGCGGAATAACCCATTCCTTAGTTGTCATGATCGTAGGGGTAGATACACCCGATGTTGGCGACATGGTATTCATGTTTGATAGATTCCCAGTTTTGATGGCGAGAACAGGAGGAGCTGGGGCAAGAGCTGCTGGAGAACCAGCCGATGACGGTGTTGATACCGCGGGTGAAGCCATGATTCGGGTCAACGAATAGCCGATTGGCGAATTCAAGTTTATCTACCGATCGCAGAAAAGGAAGATCACGAGATATGAATGAAAATAACGCTTTAGGACCCGACTTTTCCTTCAACACTGACTGATTGATGAACACTTAAGTAAATCTTTTGTAGTGTGACAAGATTAACTGTCTTTGTTGGTGAGAGAGGATTATTAAGAAATCAAGTCGTTACTCATCAGAAGAGATTATTTATGAAGAAATGGAAGGCAAATATGGAACAATCGTGTGCCAAATAAAGGGACGAATGAGCATTGTTTGTAAGATCAGATTAGAAAAAGAAAAGGGAGGGGGGAATAGAAAAGTGTGCGAGAGATCAAAAAGATTAGATTGATAAAAATTAGCGTGAAAAATTAGTGTCACAGTGTCATCAGTTTAGTTACACAAGACGCTACTTTCCGACTATCGGACTTTATTGGTTTTCCCGATTTTGCAGGCATCAACGTGAATCTTAAGTGTCTGTCTTATATCCTTCTAACCTCTTCTTACCCTTCGACTAACCTGACATATGAATTCAATTGTCAATCGACGAGATATATCCAATCATACTCTACATCACAGCTGAAAATCCCTTCATGCCAAGAGATAAAAGAAGGGATCTTTCATCAACAATTGTCATATCCTCGGCTGTTCTCCTGGGATTCTGGCTTGACTTTACCGGAGCTTACGTTCGTCGTCTGGGTCCTGTTATGTAAATACCGACCGACAATCTGCTCATGAATGCCTGATCAGCCTTAAATCGAAGAACCACCTGGGAGTTCCAACGGAGCAGGCGAGGGCGGATGCATACAGCAGAGCATCAACCACGAACATATCAAACGAAAAGAACAGAACTCTCACAAAAAAGATATTGAAGCCTTTTCAGAAACATTACTATCTGGACGCTCGTACTCTTCTCCTCAAAACTTGATTGATTAGAATATCTCTTACAGTCATCAAACATGAGTAAATTCTACTTTGGTGGAGGATCGGGTGATGTTTCCTCAGACGATGAAGACAATCTTCCGTATCCCGAAGCCCTTCCCCGATCTGATTTCTTGGCTCCATCTTTCGATGCACCGACTTATCTATCTACATTATCAGATCGTCACCAGACCCTCGAGGATTTACGTTCCGACCTTCGTGAGCGTTCACAGGGTCTTTCCAAAGAATTATTGGATCTGGTCAATACCAATTATGAGCAATTTCTAAGCTTGGGCTCGGACCTTAAGGGTGGAGAAGAGAAGGTTGAAGATGTTAGAGTGGGCCTATTAGGTTTTAAGAGAGGTGTTGAGGATGTAAGAGGGAAGGTTAGAGAAAGGAAATTGGAAGTTGAGGGTCTTCTCGATGAGAAGAAAAGTGTTACTAAGGAAATAGCTCTGGGAAGAAAATTACTCGAGGTTGATTCACGACTCGAAGAGTTGGAGGATAGATTAATGGTTGCATCCCTCGGTCGGTCACCAAATGGACTTGAAGATTCTTGGAGTGAAGATGAAGATGAGGATGAAGATGAAGATGAAGATGATCTTGCTATTGATGGCGTTGTCAATGGAACAAGTACGAAGAAGCTTCAAAGATTCGTGCTAGACTATCGTAACGTTGAGCATCTGTCCATCAAGATCGGATTGGATCATCCGTTCATCGCAGCTCAGCAACCTCGATTACTACGGCTGAAGAACACCATTGTTCTGGATCTAAATAACGCTTTGAAGCAAGCACTATCATTGAAAGTAGAGGGTAGACCGCGGCTGATCAAGATCATGGGCATATACCGTGATTTGGGGGCTGGCGACGAAGCGGTAAAGATATTGAGAGACTTCAAACCGACATAGCAATTGAGCCATGTTTGTAGAGCTTCAGGAGTTTGTAGTGATATACCCAGCTAAAGTAAATGAATTTTCATTATACAGTTAAAGTACAAATATGCATGTCATAATATGTTGTGTTATGAAGTCGACAGATCTCGAGGGGTCAAACTCGAATTGAGATCCCTGAACTCCCCATTAAGAATGAACCCAGGGCCATTTGTAGAGCTCAAAACCACTTCGACCATCTCTTTGTTGATCTTGTCACTCAATTGTGCCATGTCCTTCTTCACAGCCTCGATGAAGGCCTTGACATTTCGCTGCATTTCCTCTGGTGTGAAACCGAGTTGACCAACAGCCATTCTTACAACACCCAGACGTTCTCTGTATTCAGCGCCTCCAATCAGATCCTTCAAAACCAAGCTTGGATCTTTCACAACGGTACCCGTCTTCGCGCTAGGCATCAGTCCTCGAGGACCCAAAACACGACCCAATCCAGCTTTGTTCATTTTCGCAAGGGAATCCGTTTGACAAATACATCGATCGAACTCGATTCGGCCAGCCTTGACGGCTTCGAATATCTCCTCTTCTCCAACTAGTGTCGCTCCGGCTGCTTTGGCAGATTCCGCATATTTCGAGTCTGGAGGGCAAATAACGCATATCCTTAAATCAGTTTTGACTGGATGTGGAAGTCTTAATCGATTTCGTACGACGGGACCGTTCTTGAGCGATTTCATCTTCAGATGTATCTCGTATTTGGAAGAATTTGGAGGTCTTCCTACTTCGAATGCTCTCAGATATCTATGCGCTGCATTAGTAAATATGTTGAATTGAATCGAGAAAGTACACTAACCGCATGGCTTCACACAAGGTGAACGTTTCCGCATCTTTTGGGTCATATTGTCGATATGAAGTCCTTGGCTTCTTCTTCTTCTTTTCCGTTGTCTTCCTTTTAGAGAATGATTTGGTTGGTCCAGTGAGAGCGCCTGACTTCTCCTTCTTGGAAAGAATCCTCTCTTTGAAGCCCTTATGTCGGACTTGGACTATAGGTATTGAGGTTTTTGGTGCATGTAGTAAGGTGTGTCGAGCAGTAGACAAAGACAGCCTGCTCATTTGAGCTAGGCATAATCCTGGAGCTGCCATATTGTGTAGATCGAGGGCTAAAGTATTTCAATATTGGTCGAAAGTGATTGTAATTCGAGATCATCCATAATCACTAGCGCCAAATCATAAAATTTAGCTTCCGCTCGGCGCTCGGTGAAACCCTTTCCGTGCCACCCCGCCCTGAGTCAACAAATTCCCCCACTACCCTCAGAATTTATCTCAGGACATAATCAAAGCAATTTATTACTACTCAAATATACCAAAAAAATGAAGTCCGAAGAATTGTCTCAACTGGCGACGAACCTAGCTCCGCTAGACTTCAAAGCCATCGAACCACATTTGATCGCCCTGGATAAGCACCTCACCCTCCGCTCATATATTGACGGGTACACCATCACTGATTTGGACTCAAAAATATGGGTCACACTTCGCACAAACAGAGTTGCTGCTGCTTTCTTAAAGAAGGGGACTTCTCTTAACCTTGTCAGATGGTATCAATTCATCGAGCAAACACATCCAGAGATTCAAGAAGAGATCAAGCTTAAGGATGAGGCCGAGAAGGCAAAGAAGACAGCTGCTAGCAAGGCGGGAGCAAGCTACAACATAGCTTTGCCTAATACAGAGAAAGGTGTTGTGACTAGATTTCCACCAGAGCCATCGTATGCCAACCGAATCACTTGCACCTCAAAGTTATGGGACTAATGTTATGTTGTTTAGTGGATATCTTCACATCGGTCACGCAAAGGCTGCACTTCTGAATGACTATTTTGCACACGAGCTCTACAAGGGCACACTTCTCCTCCGATTCGACGATACCAACCCTTCAAAAGAGAAACAAGAATTCCAAGATTCTATTATCGAGGATTTAGCACTTATGGGCGTTAAGCCAGACAAGAAGAGTCATACTAGCGATTACTTCGAAGAGTTATATCAATATGGTCTGAGAATCATCAAAGATGGCAACGCTTACGCAGATGACACAGACCAGCAGACTATGAGGGAACAACGAATGGATGGTATTGCAAGCAAGAACAGAGACAAGAGTGTTGAGGACAATCTCGCCATGTTCGAAGAGATGAAAAACGGCACAGAGGCAGGAAAGAAGTTCTGTATCCGAGCAAAGATGTCTGTAGACAACCCAAACAAGGCAATGCGCGACCCTGTTATCTACAGATGCCCCAACGACGATCCCGAGACTGGTGGCCCCTTGCCCCATCATCGCACCGGTACTACTTGGAAGATGTATCCTACCTATGATTTCGCATGCCCAATCGTCGATTCTCTCGAAGGAGTTACACACGCCTTGAGAACAACCGAGTACAATGACAGAAATCCTCAATATCAATGGTTTATTACCAAGTTGAATCTTACGCCAGTACACATGTGGGAATTTGCTCGTATGAACTTCGTTCGTGTTTTCCTCTCAAAACGTAAACTGGCTAAGATGGTTGATGCTGGAAGAGTCTGGGGTTGGGATGATCCTCGTATGCCTACAATCCGTGGAGTCCGAAGAAGGGGTATGACAATTCCCGCTTTGAGAGATTTTATTTTAAAGCAAGGACCCAGTAGAAATATTGTGACCATGGATTGGACCAATTTCTGGGCCTCAAACAAGAAGGAAATTGATCCAATTGCACCAAGACACACAGGTGTCGATATCAAGGATCAAGTAAAGGCAGTTGTCACCAATGGTCCAGAGTCCCCATACACCGAAGACAAGCCTAAGCATGGGAAGAACCCCAAGGTCGGAATGAAGAAGGTCACATATAGCAAAAACCTCATCCTTGATCAAGAGGATGTCAAGTTATTTAAAGAAGGCGAAGAAATTACTCTCATGAACTGGGGTAATGCATTCGTGCGCAAAATTAATGGCTCTGGTCCAATTACAGACATTGAGCTGGAATTGCACTTGGAGGGTGATGTCAAGAAAACCGAGAAGAAAGTCACCTGGTTATCCTCCGACCAAACCTTAATTCCAGCAGAAGTGTATGAATTTGACTACATGATCACCAAGGACAAATTGGAGGAAGATGACAACTGGGAGGATTTCCTCACACCAGAGTCCGCTCATAAGACAGATCAACTATGCGATAGCAATGTGGCCGATCTCAAAGAGGATGATATTATTCAGTTGGAGAGAAAGGGGTACTTCAGAGTTGATAGAGCGGCCAAGGATGGAAAGCCAGCCGTGATGTTCGGTATCCCTACTGGAAAGACGAAGTGAGGTTGTGAAATGAGATAGAGGGAATAAAGAAATGATATCAAAAGACTGGCAGTTATAAGTACCGAAGAATGAACAAATGAATGGAATGTTGCAAAATCTATCTTTCTTCCCTCTGTTATGCTCCTCGATTTGAATGAATGGCGAAGCTGTTGTTCCAATGGCAAAATCAAAGCAAAAAGAACACAAAAATTTGGAAGTGCAGTTTGAAGTTCCATATATCTATTAACACAATGGACTTCAGCGAAGGGAAATGTTTTGAATCACAACACAGACACGCACTACACCAGTTTTAGTTAAGTAGTTCGTTGGCAGATTTCACGTGAAGTTTTTCGGAATTGAAGTGCCCTACAAAACATCGTAAGATTATACATACGGGATAAATATCGTCGAATCATTCAGCAGGTAAAATTTTGGATATCCTTGAAGCTATGCTTTCCTCCCCATAACCGTCAGTCGAGGAAATGCAAACATTACCCCTCCTTTGGACTCCTTTGCAGCTTCAGGGACGAGTCGCGAAATCTCGTTTGCCTGATTGCCGGTACATGCATTTCTATCTGCAATCATGTCATAGATGAGTGGATTGCACTCGTGCATCGCGAACTCCTGATCTTGATATCGCATCATAGTGAGCAAAAGAGACAGCCCAAAGATTTGGAATTCAACATACGAGGCTCGAGGCTTAGCATTGACATGATGCGCATACACTTGCTTCATGCCTTGATCGGCCAACAATTCAGGCAATTGACTAGGCCATTGTGGAATCAGGCGAGGATCTTGAGCAGCTGTCAATGTGAAAAGCCGATGCAGAGCAGTCTCCGTATTCGACGAATTTGTCTTTGTGATACGCATCGAAGTTACGTCAGGCTCCGCCCATTGAATCAACCCCCCAGGTTCTGTAGGGATTAGCTCATCCATCTGAATCATATAGCTATACTCAGCAGTTTTACAAGTCTCCGTAGAACCGGTAGCGGGTCCGCCTTGAGCACAAATACCAAGAGCCTCACGTTGACAATGTCATATTTCTCAATCAGTTCGTCTGGGACTTCGGTAAAAGTGTCTCATTGACGAATAACTACGTTGGCCGGCAACCATTCTTTAGGCGGTGCTTGGGAGGTATCCACGTCGAAGCGGTCCAATTGAGTGCTGGCTGGAAGTTAGGAGGCAAGGTCTGTAAGCCATACGCTGTAACTATTGTTGGCGATACTCCATTCGTGAAAGGGAAAATATCAACTTACCCAGTCCCAGTGTCAATATCAGCTATTCTCAGGGTCTCCGGTGGTGTCTCGGGCAAGATGTTGGGATGTAAGAGATATTAGCCGACTAAACAGCTCTATAGATCACAGCTGCGGCTGCAATGTCAATGTTAATGAATAAGTTCCAAAGAACTCAATGTAGACTACGGATTGTGATTATTACCATCTTGGAGTGAGGATACTGATTTGTCTAACATCAATTAGACAACACAAGTTGTTAAATTGGGTATAAAAGAAAAACCTGCGCTAAACCACTTTGGAACACATATTTCTACCTCTCCATGTGTAATCGGAGGATTAAAATGGTGCCAAATAACTTGCCCTTTCAAAAATATACTTCGTAGTATAATTCTCGAGATTGAATTGATTGATTTCATTGACTAATCTTTTGATGGTGAGGAGAATCACAAACTAGCAATTTAATCTTGTGAGTAGATGCTCCACCCTCGCTCACCTACTGGGTATAGCCAGGTGTGGGAAGCAGATCAGTTTTAGCGTCTATTCCTGGTGTATTATGCTTGTCATCTTGGATTCTGATACTACTTTCCATGACTACTTCCGACTGTGCCTCTTCTTACGTGTCTCTGCGAATTTGAACAACCAAACTGGGTGCTAGCGAGCAAAAAATGAGGGGCAACACGACTTTTCGTCGGCTTTGTGGGCTTCTTCATGATTTATCTATTTGAATGCTATGTATTTCTTGGGGGACATAGGCCGGGTCTAGCCAGGGGTCCCTCGAACTGTCTATAATAGAGAGCCAGCTCCTTTCCACCAAGCTCCAGTCCTCTGAAAGATATCACCAATTGATAATTGCGCCAGATTATCAAACTTCAACATTTCACACCAACACACAACATCACCACATCATATTCGTTCTATCCACACACTCTCCAATGGCTGCTTCTCTACCCACAATCGTTTTGGTGCATGGCGCCTGGCATACACCAAAAAATTACGAGACCTACATCAATGCCTTAAAAGCACAAGGTTTTAAAGTGGTCTGTCCACGACTACCTTCGTGCAACGGTAGCTCTCCACCCGATTCGTCTTTGCCAGAGGACACCGTCGCTGTGCGCGATGTTGTGGAGCCCCTCGTTGAAGCTGGCGAGCGTGTCCTGATGGTTATGCATTCCTACGGTGGAGCCGTTGGTACCGATGCCATTGAGAATCTATTCTTTGAGGATCGCAAAGCAGCAGGAAAGTCTGGTGGAGTGATACATCTTTTCTACATGTGCGCCTATATCCTCCAGCCTGGTACTTCCGTGTTCGATATCATCCAAGAAGTGGGGTTTGCCCATCTCTGGCCTCAATTTGTAGAGCAATTTGCCGACGGCTCTACTTTCCCTGTAGATCCAGTGCAGTTGTTCCTTGGAAGTGTGGAAAAGGACATCGTTGACAAGGCATTGCTTCACCTTGTTCGATCTCCCTTGTCAGCTTTTGAGACAAAGACGAAGGGAGATGCGTGGAGAAAGTTGCCTGTTACATATATCTTGACACAGCAGGACTACTCAGTACCCAGGCCGTATCAGGATCTTATGCTTGAAAAAGTCAAAAAGGAGGGGGTTTCCGTGAAGACACAAGATTATGAGACAAGCCACAGCATTTTCATTACGAAGCAAGATGAGATGGTGCAAGCTGTTCTTGCGGCCGTAAGTGATGAGAGAAATCCATTGTAGTTTCATATGTAAGAGGTACAAGGCGTTGGCGATTCGTTTGTTCTGAAGCCATCACCAAATCAAAAATAATAACAATATTTTGAAGTATATTTTGAGTTTATGATATGTGGTAGTGAGACCAGCATTGCAACTGTCAAGATGATGTACTGGTCATACCAGTACTATCCATAATTTCAAACTAATGATATTTGTACAAGATTTTTATTGTGGCGAGTTTGGTGTGCTAGATTTTCTGTCCACAGTGGGACCGGGTTACTCGTTTGTTACTGCAGAATAGTGATGAAAAATCGAGGCGTGCGGCAAAATCAGATGTCTGGAATGGTTGAAAATCAGGCGTGGGGGATTTATTAGATCCTAGATTGAACTTACTTGCACGACTGCAAGTCACACAGCTCCCAAGGCAGGCGTTGATACCACAATAGAGCAACATGTAAGAGGGACTACCAACTGTTCTTGGTGGCGGGGTCACATACTTTTTGATCAGGCGGGTACATTGGACTCAGCATATATTTCGTTTTAGTTCAATAGAAAGTTGGGATGATGTTGGAAACTGTTGGTATCCGTCAGCACATAAGCACTACTGCGTAAACTCTTCAGGGCTCGCGAAGATGTTGAGCACAGCCCTTACTGGTGACTTTCTTAGTACAGCATAGTGGAGTGAGTGGAGCTGTCATTGCTGTAGCATTGCGGCACGGACCGGCTCATTGATTCAAATGCATGGCGTCTTTTTGAGATAAATAGTGACAAAATTTGAGTGTTTAGTGCAGATCGTATGTTATATCAAATAATACAAAACTAACGCGCATTCTACAACACGATCATCTCGTAAAGGGGCCATGCCGAAAGGTAGCCCACCGCATAAGAAGATGGCGCATTTGAAGAGCGGCTCATCGGCTCCAATTATCAACGTAGCTGAAAGCACAGCTCCTTTAGAAAAGCCGATAACTGTATCAAATGGTCCATTGGATGCGATATAAGTCTCGGGGTAGCTTACTGCTTCTAAGATACTTGCCGCGGATGCATCTTTGCCATCGAAAGTTTACATACCGGTCTGGGCCTTAAGTACCTGGATTGAAGCACAGGAGCTAAGATCAGATACATACGTCGCTGTTTGTACCTAGACCGTGCAAACACAGAAACCGCATTGTGAGGCTGTCGCCTTCGATCTTTCTATTGAGGTTTATAAATTACTAAGAGTTAAGAAATTTATTCTTGTTGCCTAGAATGTTATTTGTCGAGGACTAATGATCAGTCATACAAACTAAGCTAGTCTTCCCCTCCCTGCATACCTAGCAAATTTCTATTGATTGTGCCACCATCATTCGAGCGTCAAATATTAAATTCGTTTTAACTGTCCGCGAATGGTGTGTGGAAAATCCAGCCCTTTATGTGTGCTTCTGTAGGCTTATCTTACTAGGCTCTTGTCGGTGGATTTAATCTGGCCTGGCAGCCGATGTTGGGGCCTTGACACGTTTGTGACCAAGTCATTTGCAGATTGATTTAGTTGTTTCATGGGCGCTTTAATCGAAAGGACCGCGATGGGTATTGCATTCCATCGTGGAAGTCTAGCTTCCAATCTTCCAAAGCTGTATAAGAATCCGATGGCAATGCTAGCCGTAGCTCTGAGCGAAGAAGAAATCCAGCCGTTCATGACAAGGTTTGAAAAAACAGTTCACAATCCTCAAGGTCCAGATGGGTTGCGCAAATAGCCCTAAAAGCATCACACTTACGGGAAACGAGGTTCAATTAGATGCCATCGCATCTTGGCTCAAGGAGAATAAATGTCTAGTTCGCAAATTGCGGGCTGATGTTGCATATCACTCTTCTTACATGGATGCAATCAAGTCGGACTAACTTGAGAGCTTGCAGGCTCTGGACATGAAAAACTC
The DNA here is from genome assembly GCA_014898285.1 of Botrytis aclada. Classification (NCBI taxonomy): domain Eukaryota; kingdom Fungi; phylum Ascomycota; class Leotiomycetes; order Helotiales; family Sclerotiniaceae; genus Botrytis; species Botrytis aclada. The sequence goes on from RCSV01000013.1 coordinate 1,227,875, forward strand.
CAGAAAGATCCCGGCACCAATGTTGTCCAGTGTGTCTGGAAATATCATCCCTCGAGAAATTCTGTGCGATCCAGAGTACTGGGTCAGAAACTTGGTATTCCAGGTTGGATTTTCCCATGCTGCGTCTTTGTTTTGCATTCAATCTGGCAAAGCACTTCGCAAGCATCTCGGGCCGAAGCCGCAATCATTGGCAGGTATCACAGAACTTATAGAATTAGGACCGAACTCGACGCTTCAAGGCCCCCTGCGCGAAATTCTGACAACCACTATTGCACAGCATCGTATGACTTATATTTCGATATTGAATCGTCAAAAAGATGCAGCAGCAAGTTTTCTGGAAGCCGCTAGATGTCTATGGAGCATAGGATATCCGGTAGTCGCTTGCAGAATCAATAATCTGGACGAAACCCCTCGGCCAGTGTTAACAAATCTACCAGCTAATTCATTTAACCATAAAACTCGACACTGGTTCGAGAGTGGGACAAAATAAGACAAACACCGTATCACCATGGCTACAGGCTTTATCTATTGGAGGAAGTACACAGTAGTTTCGATACGACTATACCGGAGCTTCATCAGATAACGTTTTGAGAGCCCAAAAAGTTCTCGGCAGCTTTGCTAGCCGTATTTATTTCAATGTGCCAATTTTCTTTTGCGGATTCGAAAGGTTAACTACACAGAAATGGCCATAACAATAGGATACAATCTTCGACAATATGACACACGATGGTTTCGCAATCTCTACACGACCGGAGGTTCGCGTATCTTGGAATCTACACTCGCTTCTTCCAGAAGGCGTGGATTTCTTTGTCTTGTTATCCTCTGTCGGTGGCATTCTAGGCGCCACATCTCAAGCCAACTGCTATGCAGGTAATACCTATATGGACGCCTTAGCTCGATATATAACTACCATTGGAGAGAAGGCCGTCTCCATAGACCTTGGAATGATGGTCTCGGAAGTCGTAGCTGAGACGGAAGGCATGCTTGATTCGCTGCGTCGGCTAGGCTATTTCATGGACATAGATCAACCCGAATTTCATGCCCTCTTAGACTACTACTGTAACCCAGAATTGCCGCTGCTCTCACTTTCTGAGTCGCAAATCATCGTCGGCATCGAGAATCCGGCTTCGATGGAAGGGAAAGGTCTCGAGGTGCCCCCTTGGATGATGCGCCCCTTGTTTCGACTTAGCTAAATATGCTTTTAGTAAAAGTCGATTCAGATAAGAAGATAAGATAATCATAGACGGTATGAAGTGGCAGAACATAGACAGCGTTACGCTTGTGGTGGGCGACATTGAATACCCAGGCATCGCAGTTTAATCTGGGCATATCTAAGACGAAGGCTTCTAGACATTTCTACACTTTTCGACTTTGTGCACTACCTACTTCAAGCTTGAAATTTGATATTTGTAATGCCTGCCTTTGACGTATGAGGCTAAGCTAATCTATATTTAAGTTTAAGCTTAAAAGCTGTGTATTACATAAGCTTCGCGCCAGGGTTTGAAATGGGGCTTCTCGTACAATGCATCGCTACAACACACGCGTTTATATTAATGTACATACAAGATGTTCAGACTTGATTGCTGATCTCCCACAAGATGACATCTCATTTGCCGCCGGAAGAAACAGGGCTTGAAATCCCCCTTAACCACGATACCGATAGTCCAAGAGCTCGCGGTCAAATTTGAATCAAAAGTAAGCAAATATCTCTGCAAGTCATACCACTGGCAGAGATATCAGCTTCGCGCCAAGAAATGTTGATAAGATGATCCATCTGGATCACCATTGGGGTATTCTTCACGGCCGCAAAAAGCGATCAGCTGTATAAGAATGCAGACGCAGTCGCCGCCCCACTATGTAGATTTTACTTAACGAGTGGAATTTCCATGTTTTCTTTCGTGTGAAGTTTCTTTCTTGTCTCGCAAAAGCTTCATTGTTTTTGGATCAATGTCGCGAGAGCTCTCCTGGAACTTCCACTTTTGGAAACGAGAGCTTGCCTCCCTCGTTACCGGAACGTTATGCTTCATAGCTCTAGCTGCACTTCTGTATGCGTTTGATGGAAAGACTATTTTTCGTTGGCATGGCATCACACTTAACGCCTTAGTGTCTATTCTTTCAACCGCTGCCAAAGTTCTTGTTCTGTATTCCATTGCTGAGTCCACTAGCCAATGGAAGTGGCTCCATTTCTCAGAACAGAAGCATTTCCTGATAGATTTCGATAAGATTGATGCTGCAAGTCGAGGGCCATTAGGTAGTTTCAAACTATTATGGAGGAAAAATCGGGAGTAAGAATTTAGTCTTCCATATATGATGTAGAGACGATACTCACATGAATAGGCTCATAGTGCGCATCGGTGCTGTCACGACGGTTCTTGCGTTGGCTGTCGATCCTTTTACACAACAACTTGTCCAGTATCAACAGCGTCAGGTTCCTCAAAAACATGGAATTGCCAAAGTTCCTAGAGCAGATCGTTATTCTAGGGGTCGATTGTTCAATATGCAAGTCACGATGGTGTCAAGTAAACTCGGTCCTTCCAAAACTCCAATAAAGTATCAAAACCTCTGACCCATAAATAGGTGATCCGCTCATAGCACAGGCCTCCGCTGACGCAGATTTCGTCATGCAATCAGCTGTCCTCTACGGTCTTACGCAACCTATTAAAACAACCACGCAACAACTTCCTCACACATGCACTTCTGGGAATTGTACTTGGGATGCATTTGAGTCCCTCTCGGTTTGTAGTGTTTGCAACAATGTTAGCGACAAAGTAATTGAGTATCGAGATGACAATTTTCTCTACACAGAATTGCAAACCGATAATGGTATTGGAATCCGGGTGATGGGGACTGCGTTTCGACTTCCCAATGGCCTTTTCATCGATGGTTTCGATGGTTGAAATTATACCACCAAATCTACATCCCTGAAAATACCAGGTGGTATATTTATGACGACCTACGGAACCGGAAATACTAGTGAGACGGTATCACTACAAGACATTGATACTTTGATATGGGCGATGACTTTTCTCAAAGTGCATCCCCCTCAAGATGGATCAAATCAAACGTGGCCAGACTTAGAAATCGAGGCACGAGAATGCGGCCTATACTATTGCGTCAATCGGTATAATTCTACAATTTCCGGCGGTGCTCTAACCGAAGATATTTCCGAGGTTACTAGTGCAAAGCGAGATCCGGACTCATGGCAGATTACAAGCTCGAAGTGGGCTGCTGTTCTTAACTCGTCGACCGTATCGAGTCTTAATTTCGATAATAAATTATCTGCCGCACCCAGATCCGACTTATCCCTAGGTGGAAAGTATAATGTCTCACAAGCGCCTGTCACTAGCGTTAGTAGCTACTTCAGCGATTTTTTTTC